>CM049390.1:5152626-6470126 GCA_026937815.1 Etheostoma perlongum | reverse complement strand
GGAACAGAGGCCTCAGAGTACTCTACGAGGGTCTCTGCTACATAATCTGACACTGCCAAGTAGGGCTATTATAAGGAATTCCAAAAGTCGAATATAATTCGAATAGTAAAAAAATCAACCCTATTCAAATGCTGAAATTACGATTCAAATGTGATTTTTTTTTTAATTTAATATGTTGTAATATGTTAGGAGTGAGAAACACAATGCTACGGACGTACGGAGCATGTAACGTTACGTAACAACGTTAATACAGGGGGACTGACTGGAAATCGGAAGAAGGAAGTTAAATAGTTTTAACATGACTTTAGAATCTACATCCACCGAGCCAAATGTTATCATTAGTTAGCTCGTTTTTGTCTCCTAACTGCGTCGCGAGTTATAAGAGCTTACTAGCTTCATGGAGACAGCTAAAGGCAATGTTAGCTGCCCTACAGCTGTCAGAGTAGCTTCGACTTCATATATTTCCTTCTAACATCTGTATGCTCAGTTACGTGACAATCTGCAAGAAACAGGTTGCTCATAAATCCTTAAAATAGCAGGGACAGGACGATGTAGGTCCCCTTCAAGGCCAGGCTGATGTTGGAAGTCCCTCTAGTGGAAAGAACGTGTAACAACAACAACATGCTTATAGTGGCATTGACAATGAATAAGCCTGTAATACAAATTAATAATAGGCTGCAGTTGAGTAGTAAATATTCAAATATTATTTAAAAAATAACAAATGAAATTTGAATGGTATTATAGAGGAAGATTGACAACTCTACTGCCAAATCACAGACTACATTGCCAACATTTGCCGTTTTGAGACTGCCAGACTTCTAGTGGGGTTGTCTTTCTGTAACAGCTTTTTTTCAGGCTTCTGATGTCCAACAACTTCTTCTCTTTGTAGACTGTGGTTAAATTACTGCCTGTTGGCCTGGCAGGCTCTTGAAAGCTTCAATTGTGTTTTTGCGTTTTCATGTGGAAGGAGATTTTTCATTTTGCAGTACATGTGTGGACGGTATTTTATTGTGAGAATGAACAAATGGAAAACCATTTTTTTTTAAATACCTGTCTACGCATGGACTAGGCCTCAAAGCCATTACATATGATATTATCAAGAAGCATTCACAAATTCCATGGGTGATAAAACAGGAATGTTGGTGAGTGAAGGACAAATACAGCAACTTGAAGTATGTGATGCAGAAAAGCAACAGAATAAACTCAAAATGTCAAGGTATCCCTTTAGGGGAATATTATTTTATGATCATTTAAAGGTCTCATTAATCATATAGCATGTGGCTATCAGTACCCATTGTTTTCAGTGAGGAATGCTAACCAATGCAAACCAGCCAGTGAAGAGACTTATTTCCCCCCAGATGTGAAGAAATAAAAGGAGTGAAATGCAAAATGTCAATTGTCCCTCTCAGTAAAAAGCTGCTCTGGAATCATTTGAGGTGCTATAACTCACATAGTGGCATTCTGTGGAGTTGTACAGTGCCATGTATATCCTTTCTGGCATTTACAGCCAATCTGGTGACATTTAGGATTTGATTTTTTTTTGTTTCAAAAAGTCTCTGTAAGTAGGACATGGGATGTCTCTTGTAAAACGTATGCTGAATTTCTTTGGGGTTGATTTCAGCACTTTGACAAACACTAATTCTCATGCTCTACTCTTGCCCTGTGTCCCAGTAGCAGGACTTGTAGTCTTTATTCACACCGTTCTACTTCCTGGATTGCTCCGTTGCCGTTCACTTAGGCCAGAAATCCATTACCTTGTGCTTTCTCTGTGTAGACATTTTAAACTACGGTCGATTTATGAGGACTACCTTTTCTTAGATCTCTGCAGGGTAAATCCAGACAGCTAGCGAGACTATCTGTCCAATCCGAGTTTTTTCAGAGTTTTCTGTTGCACGACTAAAACATTTTTTATTTAAATAAATGTCAGTTGAGTCACTATCGCCAGATGAGGTAACTCAATGCCAAGTGAGTCTATAGACCACCAATGAAAGCCCTTACCTTTGCAGTTTTACGAACTTTCCTTTCAAGTGACTCATATCGATGTTAGATACATCAAAAAACTGACTACTGCAAGCGATCTTGGTCCAGGCCACATGAAAAGTTAGGGTCGGCCCTCCTCCAGTCCAGAAGGTGGTGGTAAAACAGCTGAAACTGTTTGATAACCACCGAAAAACACCTGAAGAATAACTGTACTTTAGCAGTTCAGTCACAACAATAACAGGTTAGCTAGGTCAGTGATTCCCAAAGTGGGGGTCGGGACCCACAGGGGGGTCGCGAGCCAGAGAGGGGGGGTCACAAGTTGATTTCCAGAAATAAAATAAAAATTTAAAAACGATTAGAAATAAAACTGTGAATAAATAATAAAATAAAATAAAACTAATGGCTAAATTTAAAATAAAACCAAGCAAATAAATAAAAAGGGAACAGCTCTTTTGATGTGAAACAAGGGCAAATCGTCTGACATCCGAGCTGGAGGACGCATGGGTTGAACTGTCAAGCGACCGAACTTGAAGACAGCGTTTAATTCTAAGACGCTGGCTGAGTTTTGGATTTCAGTTGAGAGGGAATACCCACAGCTATCCAGGGCAGCTTTGGATGTCCTGGTGCCGTTTGGCACTACCTACTTGTGCGACAAGACTTTCTCGGCACTGAAGTACCTTAAAAATAAATACAGATCGCGATTGAATGTGGAGGATGATCTCCGAGTAGCGGTCTCCAACATTAAACCAAGATTTCACTTGCTGTGCTCCAAACATATTGCACATCCATCTCATTAGGGAAGGTTAAGTTCAAATTAAAGTAATGAGTAAATTACTGTAGAATAATGTTATGGCTGTTGTGTTATTTTGTGTGGTCAATATGCTCGTGTTTGGATACGCCTATAGTGCATGCGCGGTTGCGCGCAATGTTTATATACGTTTATAGTGGGGAGGTCGCAAGTCACTTGCACCGTTACTTTGGGGGTTGTGGGCTGAAAGTTTTGGGAACCCCTGAGCTAGGTAGCTACAGTAATGATGCATGCATATTCATGAACACAGGGATGGCTCGCCTGGATGGACATCGTGGGAGACAAATGTTTTTCTCTGTATGGACTCCCTCCCTCACCCATACAGATCACTGCTTTCACTCACACCCATTTTTCAGCATTCAAACTGATCAGGGATCTGTTAAACATCGCAACAGTACTTTACACTGTCTGTGTGATTGTATGTGTTGAAACCTCTGAAGCTGCTTTCTTCCTGTCACTTTATATGTGACGGGTTTGACAGTGGCTGTTTTCAGAGGGACTTTATTCCCATAATCACAGATTTACCCAGTAGAGGCTACTTCCACAGAGCACATTGCTGACGTAGTTAAGACCAAGGTGGTTCAAACAATTGTAATCAATCCATCTCTAATTTTTGGTGGATGCTTTTACATAAATGAGGTACAAGTATGTATATTTTAAAACCACATTACCTGAAAGAGTAACTAGACCGGGGCTGCCACTTGTGCTGCCATCTAGTGATAGCTAGATAACGGCACAAGTGGCAGCCCCGGTCTACTAAGCAATGCTTTAACTCTTTGTTGTCTCTTCTCTCCTTCCTTAATGTACCCTGGAAATCCAGAGTTACTCTGACATCGAGTAATACTGCTCATTAACTATACACCTGTAGCTGAGCTGCACCAATCACATCAGTGTATCTGATAAAGGCGGGGCCAGACGCGAGCTAAACAGATGACAACAGTTTAATTTACCAGTTATCTTTGCTCGTAGCTAAGCGTATGGGGCTCTGGATACGTCCCCCCGTGTGTTGTTGTGATTGCTTGTAGTGTTATCCAATTGCATGCAGTGAGATTTTCAAATGCACTCTTGGTGCCGTCCCTCAAGATGGGTGACTTATGTTACTCGATGCCAGACCCGTAATCCTTTCGCATTTGGATCTGGATTTCCAGGCTATCCTTAATGCAGCCCTTGATGAATTTTGCATGACTTAGCAAGTGCTTCATTTTGATTTAAATTTTGATGTTGAAATACAACATGTCTAACCTTTAGGTAGCCCGAAGATGCTGCAGTTGAATCCACATCACCTCTGATCTGTGGATCATAGTAAACTAGTGTGAATAATCCTTCACCCCAAGGACTGCTGGGCCCTGCAGTCCGCTTTCCCATCACATCAGAGAGCTCTGAATGCTCAGATGGCATCAGACTGACAAGTGTTACCAGGGCGTTTGACATTTGACTCAATGTTTCATGTCAGATGTGAGACAGAGAAGTTCAAAGGTGCTGCATCAAAATGCAGCCGTCACCTCGGGGTGGAAAGCCTTTCCCTATTTACAGTGGCCGTAAATGCCAGTGAAATGCCACCAAAACACGGGATGTTAAACATACTTGCGTGTGTGTGCCTGCGTAAATGTTTACAGACTCGTATCAAAGCAGTTGTTGATTGTCTGGTGCTAATCTCTCTGTGTTGATTTGTTTCTCACTTGATCCATCGATAAAGTCTCACTCATTGCAATACTAATCCACATCTTACATACACAAACACATATACACACACACACACACACACACACACACACAGGTTCTTCTGTAGATTGATCTCGCTGATAAAAAAACAGCTTAAGCATCTGATTAAACTCTTACCGCCGATACACGCACACAGTCATCTGCATCACGGTGACATACAGAGACAATATGTGTCTTCTAGTTGTTATGGCAACAGACAGTGAAAATTCATACAGGTACCTACCTTTCTTCTCTACATCTTCTCATTCATTTTTATTCCTTTCATCTATCTACAATCTTCTTTAATCTCCAATTCCTGCTTTCCTCTTTATCATCTCATTTCTTCTTCTGGTCGCCTCCTTTACTCTCCTTTGCTTTACTCTTGCTCTTTTTCTTTTTCCTCCCCTGCCACACCTCTTCTCTTTTTTTCCCCTCTCTTTGTTGCCTCTCATCTTCCTCCTAAATGTTATTTTATTCACTGCGGTCCTCTTTGCCTTTTCATCCTCTCCTTTCACCTCCCTACTGTGTCCTTTACTCGCTTCCTGCCTTCTCCCATCTTCTTTTCTTCCTCATATTCTCATTTTCTCACCTTCTACCTTTACTCATCCTCATTTGCCCCCCTTGTGGTCCACTCATCTTTTCCTCTCCCCTTTCCTCTTCTCCTATCTCCTTTACAACTCCTCTCCTCTTGTTTTCTCTACTCATTCTTCCCCATTTGATTATCATCTTTCTCCCATCCTCTCCTTTTCTCCTCCTCTCGGTATATCTGCAATAACCCAGTTTAGCCGTGTTTTCCCATTCCAAATACTGTCACCTTGCATTACCTCAGAGTTTCTACTGGGCGTCCCTGTGGGTTATTTATGTGCGCTCGTCTCTATATGTGCTTGCTCTTTTTTCTGCTACCACATGCCCAAATAGCAGCAAATGGCTTGGGCATTAATATTCAGGCCCTCCAGGCATTTTGGTGCTGGAGCTATTTGGTAGAATATTGTTGTTGTTTTTTAAATTTTCTGTATTTATTTATTCTTTAGGTGATGGGAGTGAACAGAAATTCATTCAGTGGTAATATTTACGCCCTGTGGCATTTTTAGAGTTATTTTCAGATTGCTGGGATATTGTGATCTTTTTTCTTTGTTTGGAGCGATGCTCATCCGGCATCCTACCCTCTGGTCCTTGTAATCAAATAACAGGAGCGATAGTAAATATAGCCTGTCTAGGCAGTTGCTGCTTCTTCAATTCCAAATAGCCTTTCTGGCCTTGTGTTAACGTACACTTTATATTATACTAAACTAGTGTTTCTATTGTTTATTGCACTGGTGTTATCCTGCAGTTATGTGTGCTCCTGTAAGGTTAGAAAGATATATCAGGCTGATACTGGACTTTTTTTCTCTAAATGTACGGCAGGTAGACACCGGGGCTACAGAGCACACATTCTGATGGGTCTCAGATGTTGGCGTAACACTGGAAAACCCTGTGTTAGTGAATATCCAGCCAGGTAAAAGTCAGCCGGAGTTTTCTTTCTATAGGCCTAATTGTATTTTTATTTTATTTTAAAGTTTATCTGCTGTAGTTATGGCTGGGCAGGAAATCACAGGCATCACAGGAAAGAAGGAAATGAAACGAAACTAACTAACTAAAAGCTAAAAGGGAAAGACTGAGGCCGAAAATCCAAGACACTCAGTTGAAGATGAAGACAATTACGGGATTGTAAGTGATTCCAAACCGTCCTCAAATTGGCCCTCATGGATTGTTATGTTTATTTCATATAATACAATAACTTTACAATGTGCAATGTGGTAGTGCGTCAGTAGCCAACATTAACCTTTATTTAGCGCAGATGTTTTATTCCTTTCAGTCCGTGTTTGTGTTGGCCTACTCTTTACTTTTTGTCCCCCTGTACTTGTGTAAAGCATCCTTGGGTGTTATGTAATGTGCTATATTAATCTAAGTAATTATTACGTTGGTTGCTTCAGCAATCTCTTAATTCTTTGGCTCGTGACACAGTGACATATTCTCAGACAACATATTCTCTTATTGTAAATTAATTATCTGTCTGAGCAAAACATTAATCGCAACTATATGACCCTTCTGAGAATGTTAACTCATAGACTGTAGTCTATGGTAACAGCACAGTAAAGAAAAGACCTTTGGTGGTAAAATCACTACAGCTTTGGTCAGAGCGGCCGCTGGAATCGACACAAACTGAAAGTTACTAATAGCCACTTTAAGAAAAAAACTAATGCTGACTAAGTTTCCTAATTATATATAAGATATATTTGATGTCTGAGAAGACAAGTGATCCATTGAGTGTAGTGGGGTAAAGTTTGGAAAACAACAATAAAAGCTGACACAGTATGCATTTTTAGCGCTGTGGATTTGAAATATTTTATGTGCTGTTTTCGGAAATGTGTTCTGGTTCACTACAACATCACAGTAGGAAGGTAGGAAGTTGGTTGGTAGTTTGATCTTTTAACTTTTCAACAACCCAGTTTAGTTTTGCTTGGTGGCTTGTGTCTACATTTGGATACATAACACCAGAGCACACAGTCAAAACATGGCAAAATAATCACTTCTTTTTTATGCTACACTGAAATCATAAAAGTTTGGCTTTGGAAGCAATGAAAATGTGAAATGAGATTCCAAGAGTTTATTGTTGTTGCCAGAGAAGCAAAACAGTTTGTCATGGTTTCCTTTATTTTTTCCTAGTAGTGTTTCATAAATTTTTATTTTGTGGTGTTCAGTATTTATTTATCGAAGCCCTTTTTTATTTGTGTAGAGGCATGTATGGAAATTCCTTTATCGCTCCTCAAAATTATGGAGTTTTGATCATGGGGTTTGGCATCTGTGAAGCTTTATTCTAATGGGCTTTAGGATTTTGCTTGTTGGAGAAATTAATATGATTACATTCATTCATATCTGGCCTTGATATTTATCATGTTATTCTTCTGCATGTGAGGAAATTAAGTTTTAGAATCATGTTTCTTTAATGTCTCTGTTTTATGTTTGGAAATGTGTGGTATTTTATGGCATGGTATAAAAAATATTGCCTTGCAATTTACAATAATACAGTATAATGTATAATACAACCATGTGCAAATAAGCATGGGGCTTACAAAGGCAGGAGGGAAGATGGAAGAATGTTTAATACATGAAAGACTGTGACAAACAAATGAAGAAAAACTAATTCTAGACACACATCCAAGTTTTCTCTTTTCAACAAGTTTGATCAAAACCATTGATTTATTGCGGCCTGAGAGCAGCCCAATTCCCACTCTGGGACTCTCTGGACTGTTCATCATGTACCTGTAGTTATGTTAGGCATCCATTTGTTGTGATCTTCATGGTGCCTGTGGAACTTGCCTTGCAGATCCCTGCGTTGCCTCTCCAGTACAGTTCCAGCTGGCAGTCACATTCTCTCAGTTGTGGATGTGGTCTTAATGTCATCTCTGAAGCTGCTGAGAAAAGTCACTGAGGACAACCCCAAAATTAAACTTTCGACAGAGGAGAGAAAAAACTTCAGCAGTAATTCCATTTAATGTTGTTCCGTTCGATCTCTCATAGCCATATTTCATTAAAATCATTCATATGCACACTGATTCATTGATTATATCATCTCCTGCAGCCATGTCAAATGTTCACTCTGTAATAGTGTAGCTGACCTACTTATAGCCTGATTGAAACCTAATGAAATCTTTTAATGAGCAGTCTGACAGCCTCTGGAGGGTGAGGCTGAAATCTAACACGTGTGTGTGTGTCTGTTTGTGTAGTGTGTGTGTGTAGCTGTTAATGTGTTTTTTTGAGCATGCTGCAAAAACTGAAGTTGTTTGTGTAGCTGAGAGCATGGGCATGAGAGTGTGTGTGTGTGTGTGTGTGTGTGTGTGTGTGTGTGTGTGTGTGTGTGTGTGTGTGTGTGTGTGGTTATATGAGCATCCAGTTTCTTTAAAAAGCCTCTTTTCTGTCACCGAGACCTGGAAGGGATTCCGGGCAGTGAACATTCTGGGAGAACAACACACCCAAGACAGGATTAGCTCAACTTGAAGTGAAGAATAATTAAAATGTTATTTTTTTTCACTCTAAACCCCCAGTCTCATCCTACTCCTTTGCTTTGCATGCAACTCTAGTCTAAAATGTTTCCTCTCTCCTCTCCCATTCCCTCTGTCCTGCTTCCCTGCATGTAATTTTAGTTTTTTAAAATGTTTTCTCTGTCTCCTCTTCCCCGTGGAGAAGCAAGAGCACATAAGTAAAGAAGCTCTTATCCTCGCACCGACGAGTAGATAAGAATAGGAATTACAGAGGCATTCATTGGAGAGAGAGAGAGGGAGATGGAGAGGGGAGCAGAAAGAGAAGGGTTGAGTGATCCCGACAGAAAAGAAGAGGGGGGGGGAAATGGTGAGATAGAAAAGTGAGGAGAGGGAGGGGTAAGAAAACAAGAGGAGAGGGAGAACGAGAAAACAGAGCTGCACACAAAGGCAGGGACACGCAAGCTGTGCTGCGCCGCTTTGGGCTGGCTTGTGAGTTGACTGTTTTTTTTTTTTTGTCAGCTTGAAGTTTACGGAAGCATGACTGATAAGGGAAACTTCTTGGACAGTTCATCCGAGGACGGGACAGATCCTTTCTCTTTCAAGGCCATCTGGACACCTGCAACACAGATAAAAGCACAGCATATACAGGATCTGATGAAATGTTCCCTTGTGCAATACCAAGAAAATGTCATAGACAGAGATAGAAAAACAACAGCCCCTCTAGCCTATCATGATAAAGCTATGTAATGTAATGGCTACTGTATTATTATACATGTCTGTAAATGGGTAGAAAATATAAATGACCAAAATTCACTTCAATTTAATTAAATACATTTATTGTCCCCAAAGGAGAGATTCAACATCTGATGGCAGCTCCTATACGGGCAACTCCAACATCTGCATGTGTTACTGTCACACAGCTTCAATACAGATGGAATTATTTTGTGCTTATTTTGAACCATGTCCACTTCCAAAGAGAACAAAGACATTTTACACAGCTATATTGGTACATAACAGGGAATAGTGCACTCGGGCAGAGAGCTGTGCTATAATACCTTTGTTAATATTTTATGTATGTGCTGGGGCTGAGCTGACTTTATGACTGACCAGAATATATATTCTGTTCCTATCTAGACAATGAAGCACAGAAATAAAGGAAAGCCTCTCATTCATCATTCCTCAACACAACTCAACACAACGCAGAGTCAAGGGGTTGCTTAACCACCCAGTCACAGTGGTGTCTGGTCGATGACAGTTACACACTATAGGATACAATTAGAGATGATTTAGATGGATGATTAAAGTTTACTTGATTATACTATTTAAAAGGACACCTGCGACACAGATAAAAACAGCACTGCAATGAAAAAAAACACAAAAAAACTGTGTTGGCAAGGATATGTTGCTTCAGTTACCAGTCAGACAAAGTACAATCCCAAAAGAAGTTATCACAGCAACAATCATTTTATCATCTATTGCAAACAATTAACAGCAGAATTACCCCATTTACACTACAAAGTAATATACCAGGATTGTGCACTTGCAAGTATTAAATTGACACAGTATAACGCTACATAATCAGCTTTCATAAAAGTGCTGTATAATCTCTACAGCGCTGTGTCAGCGCTGGAGTATGGTCTGGCTATACCAAATGCCTATTGTGAGACAGGGGGAAAAATACATTCTGGCTTGTTTGTATTTCTTTAGACCAATCAAAACCATCGTGGGCAGAGCAAACCCCCCATAGCGAGAGGGGGGCATCCAGCACCGGATGTCAGACTTTATCCAAAGGAGTAGGCCTCTTTTCTCTAAGCATAGCTCCCACAGCGCCATTTTAATGCTAGGAAGCCATCACCAGCAGTTAGCATCCCATTGACTGCCATTCATTTTGACGCCACTTTGACAGCGAATAACTTTACATCTTAAGCGTTCCAAGACTCTATTTGTGCGTTGTTTATTTCTAAAGAAACACAACAATGTATAAAAGGCTCCATTACCTTGTACCTCACGTTATGGCTCCATAGCAGACGTTTTTGTAAAAATAGTTTGTGTCATAACCACGCGACTTGCTGTTGCATAGTCGACAAATCACGGTATTGCCAAGAGAAGCTCACAGACAGTTTCGATCTACGTCTTCAAGCTCAGTTGGAGGCTGCGCAGTAACGCCTAGCCATCCCCAGAAAAGTGCTTCTATTTTCCTTCAGTGGTCTCCGTCCAGAACAATTGGATCTGTTGGTCCATTTATTGTCTATGGCTTTATCCCATGCAATTTACATCCGTTGACTATGTTTACCTTGCATTATATAAGAATCAAATGTGTCACTTGACCTCTGACACAACGACAGCTTCACAGATGGACCAAGCTATGGCGCATTACATTCAAAGGTTTTGCCAGACGAAGTCTGCACTTCTTTTGCTAGAGACCTCTGTGAAAGCACCCATGCTACATCAAGGCAGTGGTCTCTAAGTTAAGTTTTTTCACACAGTTCAAAAATTAAGTCAATTTCAAATATCAAGTCGTACATTTGCATAAGACGCCCCGATTCAGTGGGGAAACACCTTTAACAGAAAGAAATGACAGAAACCTCAGGAAGAGCAACAGAGGAGGGATCCTTCTTCTAGATGTCGTGTATACAGAAATAGCAAAATTACGCCAAACTCTATAAATCTTATCACACCTTGTGATATATACACTCATGTAAAAAAGAAAACAGTTGGAAAAGAATATACAGAAAACTTCAAACTGTAAAACTAAGTCTCTGCGTGCTTTTTAATATCATTTAAATGCCCCTGGTAATAATATCTTTATATGTTCCATTCTTTATCTCTGAGCAGGGAGGCCAGATAACACACACAGGTATTGTTCATGGATTCAGTATGCCGGAAGATTGTAGATTAGACCCGTTTCACACTGCTTTGTACTTCAGTGTCTTGGAGATCATGTGTAGATTACTCACAGCATAATTCCCGGGGCTATCTGAGCTGAGCTGCTGTGTTTTACCTCTGAATAAGACAGTCCCAGGTCACAGACATTGGGCAGGCATGAAAACTGATGATGTTTTCAGCAGATTAAATCTATTGTGACCAGGGGCAGCCTGCATGCTAGATGAAAACATATTTTACTGTCTATTTTTTTTTGTGACCAGCTGATCTGGTGTCTGCTGGAGTTAGCATCTTTTCTCTGTCCTTGCAGTCCCTTCTGACAATATCTAGAAACAGCTTTAGCATAACGCTTCTCACATGATTTAGCAGCCCTGTCTCATGGCAATTCATGAAATGGTCACGTTATTTAATCTATTGATTCGTGTTCAGGTCACGTTAATGATGTTATTTTCGTGTGTTGATTACGACTTTTAAAGTATTAAAAAAAAGTAGTAATGTATTTTAATGCCTATTTCTTGATCTCAGAACAATAACAGTAACGAGTAGCATTGAAAAGCCGAATATCCGTGCAGGGAGGTTGGCAGGGGTGGTGGATGGGTCAAACAACACAGGCGTTTCCCCCCCGAAGACCGAGGGATTGTGTCCCACATTTTGCAATTCCTTTCAGCGTTATTCTCTTCTTATCCCCACCCGTTGTTGTCTGCGTGTTCTGCGTGTGACAGTTCCTTTCCCCATTCTTTTTTCCTAACCACAACCGTCCAGTTGTTGTGGCCGGCGTTTGGCGTTTCTTTTCCCTGTTGTTGCAACCCCCAGAGCCACCCAGTGTCATGGCAGTTCCTGAAATGGTCACGTTTGAAAATCATGACATGTACACGTAATATACAATAAAATTGTGACATGTACATGAATCACTTAATCAAAATAACGTCTCTATTTCACAAACTGGTGTGAGACCGTGTTGCAGCGATTTAGAGCTGTATTCACTCTGTCTCTGCCACACTGGTATTAAACTTTGAGCATGTGTGTGTGTGTGTGTGTGTGTGTGTGTGTGTGTGTGTGTGTGTGGGTGGGTGGCTGCGACTTATGCTGGCTTTGGCGTTATTCTCCACAGCAATAAAAAATAAAGTAGTGTTCTTTGCTGAGTGCCTCAATATTGTATTAAGTATGTTATCATCTATTGCGATTTTTCTCCCCACTGTCCCACTGTTGATATTGATGTTGCTGATACTGAGGACAATATTAGAGGCAATATCAACACTTGTCTGAAGAAGACAGATCTCTCCACAGAATCTCTAAACACCCCGAATGCCTCAACAACAGTACTATGAAGAGAATATAAATATGTGTTGTGGTGTGTGTTGCATTTTGCCAGTCAAGAAACCAAAACTAGATCAGTTAAAGCCCATGTTGCAAGTTAACCACCACTGTTGATTATTGGGTACAAAAAACACTCAAGATATGTATATCAATTTTAAAAATGTCTCCAAATAGTGTTAAAAGTTAGTTTTTGGTCATTTTTGGTGTTCGCGGGTTTATGAAGTGTATTCGGCGATGACGTCATCGTGGGGAGTTAAGTCTCAGCCTGGCACTAGAACTACGGTGACTGACTGGGAGGAGGAAGAGGAGGAAAGGCCAGCAGCCGAATAATTACGAACCTACTAGACGTGAGAGGGCAAATGAGGAATTGTCAAGATTGTGGGGAAGTCTCCTTCATTTATCTCCTTTATTTTAGCAGCTTAGCAGTGCATACAATGACTTTACTATTTACTGTCAGTGAATAGCACCGAGTGAACGTCAACATTTTCTTTCGATCTAGTGACAGGGATCCTGTTGTTAGTTCAGATAAGTACTGGTACACTTATCTAGATATAGGAATAGAAGGCATCCCCGAGTGTTATTTCTAAGTATTTACCTCTTCCTTCGGTGAAAACATGTCGCTGTTTGGCTGGTGCTTGTGTGTGTCGCGGCGAAGCTGCGGTGGAGAGCGGGTGCTGTAGGCGAGTGAGCCCCTCCGGTCGGGAAGCGAGCCCCTCCGGTCGGGGAGTGATCCGCCGGTCGGGGAGCGAGCCCCTCCGGTCGGGAAGCAAGCGAGCCTACGGTCGGGGAGTGATCCGCCGGTCGGGGAGCGAGCCCCTCCGGTCGGGAAGCGAGCCACTCCGGTCGGGGAGCGAGCTTACGGTCGGGGAGTGATCCGCCGATCTGGGAGCGAGCCCCTCCGGTCGGGAAGCGAGCCACTCCGGTCGGGGAGCGAGCCTACGGTCGGGGAGTGATCCGCCGGTCGGGAAGCGAGCCCCGCGATCAGCTGATCTGAAGATGCCTAAATCCGTTTGTGACATTTCAGACAGGATCATGGTCCTCCCCAACCAGCACGCACCAGTATTTTAATTGTTTATATTTCAAACATCACTGCAGGTTGATTGTGGGCGACAACGCGGTCGTGTTAGCTTACCGAAACTCTACTGCCGAAGTTGCTGGCTGGCTACGCGACGTTAGCTATATCCGCTAGCATCCGTACAGGCTAACTATAGCCAGTTAGCTTTGTGTGTAACGTAACAACCCCCCCATCTCGTAGGAGCGAAGCTTACTATTGTGTTCAATACAATTATGGTACAACAGGTGCACTAACGCCACATGTATGATGTTGACAACATGGACGCATATAGGCAACACCAAAGGCAGTCGTAATATTTACCTAGCAGGCTAGGCTAACGCTGTTGTGCTAACGTCCAGCGGCGCAGCGTTAGCTAGCAGTCTAAACTTGTGAAAAGCCAAACAACATCCCCGTCTAAGCTGTGTTTCACTTTCCCTCCAATATCATTATAAATATAATAAAGTCACATGGACTCAATCGAGACCATAGACTGTTAATATTAAAGACCAGAAGCCACATTAGACCAGACCAGTGGTAAATACAACGCAGGCTGCTCTGTTATCTCCCCAGCGTGACGTCATGCAATGCATTGTGGGGGGAAAATGAAACACTGTAAAATTGTGCCCATTTTTGGATATATATTCAGTTTTGCAATATCCAACACCATCAAAAATAATGAATAACAGTTCAAATATTTACTACCAACAAGCAAATTGCACAAATTTGTTGCAAAATTAAACCTGCAACATGGGCTTTAAGTGTCATGCCCACCATCCCACATTGGAAAACCTCATGTTTATACGCTGTGGGTGTGTGTAGTTCATGTTATGCTTTCAGTACAAATGACCTCATACACTGGGAATCAAACCTGGGATTAATAAGCTAATGCTTAGATTTAAACGGTTTACGACATAACATGTCATACTGAAATTTGTGAAATAATAAACTTTTCTTGTTACAAACAATAACAGAAGATGGAAATCATTTCAAAAACGTTTTAGCTATGTATGATTGTTTGATGCTAACGTTATCTCAAAACGCCATTCAAGTGACAGCCTTTGTTGTCTTTGATTGTTAGCTTGTAGCTAAGCTAGCAGTTGTTTCAAAAACGTTTTAGCTATCCATGATTGTTTGGTTGCTAACGTTAGTTCAAAATACCATTCAACTGACCTTTGTTGTGTTTGATTACTCTAAAACTTGCCCCAACAACTGCCGTTTTAGCTCAGTGGAAGCTCGCACACGTAGCTGCACCTACTCCGTTTTGTCTGCACCAACTCGGACACGCATATTTATAGCAATCAAGATTAACTTAAAAATTGGCCAGAATTCTCCTTTAAATTAGCTTACATTAACTGCAGTAAGGTTAACACTGCCAGGTTTAAACATTTGAAAATGCTTAATAGTTGCAAGCATTCATTAGAAGTTTAGAAAAGTAATCAAAATGTAAAAAATGGGTTACTTTGATAAAGTAATTGAAATAGTTAAACTACTATTTACATTTGTTATAGGGTAACTTGTAATCTGTAATCTGTCTAACCTATTAAACTTTCCCAACACTGATGGCAGTGTTTTGCATGGTAAGCAGAAGAAAGTGTGACCCATATACTTCCTGCTGTGGATGTGAATGCAGTGGGTTGATGCTAGAACTGATGGTCCGGAGGGATGGACAAGGGCATTACCCGCCCTATCCTGATCAACTTTAGCATTTATTACTCTCACTCCTCATGCCGCCTTCGCCTGTCCCTCCGGACCATCCATTCTAGCATCAACCATTGCCAGGAATTATTTTATGCCAGAGCCCTCTGCAGAGGCAACTCCTCTGCACCCAGTACCATAAAATGAGAAGATTGCATTTATTGCTTTAATGCTGTTCCCTGAATGTGACTTTAAGCCCCCAAAAACTATTTTCTCACTCAGTGTCTTACTATGAATAACTGTGTTCTACATTAGCTAATTTAGTCATAAATACTAAATGTTATGAAGTAAAACTTCAGATTTGAAGAGACTTTAATTATAATGTACACTTTCATGCTGTTTTTCCTTGTTATTATCATCAATAGTGCAGTGTACAGTATGGCCACCAGCAAAACACTGTGGCCACAGTAATAAAACTAAAGTTGAGAATGAGACCTGTTTCCACAGCAGCTGCCAGTAAACACTCATGTCTCCATCCCACCACATCCCACCACACATGAAGTCTTGTCTAGTGAGAATTTCTGCACAGAGTCCAAAAAGACTACCAACATGCAAAATGGCATGGTGCATCTGTGTGTGGGAGTGTGTACCAATCCTCAAGTGTGTAGTGAATTATGTCATTCATGGTTACATTAACATATGGTGTGCAGTGAGATGATATACATTATTCATGCCCTCCATTTTATCAATGTCATTATTTAAGCTCAAATAATCAGAATCAAGTGATAAATTGCTGAAAAATAATAATATAGAATTAGAAGCTTACACATTTGCATACTATCAAATTAGATAATGTCCGATTATATGATGTCTGTTGTGTTAGTTTTATTTAAAGGAACACGCCGACTTATTGGGACTTTAGCTTATTCACCATATCCCCAGAGTTAGAAAAGTTGATACATACCCTTCACATCGATGTCTGAGCTGTAACTCTGTCTGACGCCCCCAGCATTAGCTTAGCCTAGCAAAGATCCTGCAGGTAACTGGTTCCAACTAGCTACTGCTCCCAATAAATGACAAAATAATGCCAACATGTTCCTATTTATATGTAGTGATTTGTATAGTCACAGGGTGTACAAATAACAAGGTCACATGAGACACAGCCATCTTCTAACCGCATACTACCTTTGAACTATATACAGTGAAAACACTGGTGTATGCACTGTAGAGAGATTTCCAACTCGTCAAGGCATTTCTGTTAAACTTGAGAATTCTACACAGTGTACTCCATGCAAGGAAAGTAAGCAGATTAAGCAAGATGGGCAAATTTGACAGTTTTTTTGGTAAATTACGGGATTGTCGAGATTGTTTACATAAATCATGGTGAAGAAAAATAGTACTAAACAACTTCAGCTTAATTGGAGTGAAAGAAGGGTTACTGTTGAACTTTGATTGTAAATTGGATATCAGAGTTGTGACATCTAATCTTGTCTTGTACTAATGGAGTCTTAAGTTCTACTGTTGGCACATAGTACTGCACTTAAATTGTGTTGAAAGTGATTTCAAGTCTATTATTTTTTGTCTTTATTTCCCTCCTGATAGTGTTTTTAAATGTTGTTCTGTGCATTTCTTCACTTTATGTGAAGTACTTTGAATTCCATCTGTTTAAAATATGCTATAGAAATATACTTGCCTTACCTAACTTGCCAGCATTTGTAGATTTGTATAAATATGATGGGAAAGAAAGCCTAAACAAAAGATGACAAATCGATTCTGATGCTCCTTCTGAAACATTAAGCTTCTGAGGTGATAAATCTAAGATGATAAATTAGTATCCATGCGTAATACATTTTTACATTCCTTTGGTCGCAAATAATGTTGTCAGGTGTCAGGACTTCTTCCCCTGTTGTGCAAATCAATGAAGAATACTTGGTCAGTGGGTTTATTGCCATCACTAGGAAGATGGAGAAGCAACAGAGTACAGGGAGGTGGAACAGACACACAGATTGAGGAGAAGCCTGAGGCAAGGTTTGCGTTTGTGTCTCTCGGGTCTGTTTCCTGTCTACCTACTGCCTACTTCCTGTCTGTCCATCACGGTGTGGCTGGGATTGGGTATGACACATAGCCTCCACGTAGACACAGAGGGTCCCAATCACTGAGACTTTTGCACTTAGTTTCAGGGCACATTTTGGGCCTGGAGGCATGCGTGTTATATTTCAAACAGGGGATCCGGCCTGGAACAGCACTTTGTAATCTTTGTGTGCCTTGTGTGACATCATTGAAGTGCACCTTATCTCTTACTGATGAAAGTCAAGCATCAATGATGTGCAAAGACTTTGTAAGCGTTATTCTTTAAGTGGAATTTCCTGGCATTCACCTAATTAGAGTAGGTCATTGTTCGCATTAAATTTCTTTGCCTCTAAAGATGCAGATGCATTCGAGCCACCTCCACCCTTCACCTCCTCTGGTATAAGCATCTGCTGCATCAGTTGCTCCATGCTGCCTACTCCTCCTGCTGTGGTAGTCCTCCACCTGTTGCCGTGACCCGGGGTTCTTCATTTCCCCAGAGATTGGTTAATGACTCGCATCTATTTTAGGAGCAATGACCACTCAAGTAATTAGCTAATTAGCCACTTTCTGTAAATTCTCTTGCAGATTGTGAGTGTGAAATGCACTGAAGACACAGCTACATTTGTGGATCCCTCCACCATATCCCTTCATCAACAGTTGTCATGGAACTGTATATGCTCAAACTTTCCATTATTTGGACATCTCGTCATGTCCATAGACATGAGAGAGGTGTCAATATTCTAACTTTTGGCAATGAAGTGAAAAAATTTATTTTTTTTCAAAATGTCAAACTATCCCCTTAAGTCACAATGTAAGCATCAAAGTTGTCAAATTCAAAGTCAAACTGACATCTTTTCCCATGACTGTTAAATTCCCATAATGTTTCCAAAAAATGCATTTTTCATGCAACAGAGACAGTCGGTAAAGAATGACGATGTGCCTTTATTACATATATATGATAATATCCTGGCCACATGCCAGCCTTATCAATAAAAGTATTGTGTATATAGAAAAGGGGCCTTGAGCAGTAAAGGCTCATTATTAATACAAAAGATCTGCTATTTCAGTAGCATTGGTCTGTAATGGACTAGGACTACGGAGCTAAAGTGCTTTGACTAAGTGCTCCATCTGTCTCACTGTATATAACACAGGTAGAACTGTGTTTATCAAAATAGAACAAAAGAACAAACTGACATTGGCAGAAGCTCTCAAACTCTCATCTCTCCATACAGAAACAGGACAGTGGAAAGGCATCTCTTAGAAATGTGCTCTAACTACAGATCAATCTACTTACAGTACACAGAAATATTCTTCCCAAATATTGGTGAATGATTATATGGGAGAGAAATATTAACAAGTGATGCTCAGAGGCAGCATTTAGTCTGGTTGTGTGATTTATTGCTGAGAGGAGACGGGAAATTTACTACATCAAAAACTGTTTTTAAAAGTAAATTTTGAAGGGAAATTTTGTCTTTTTTTATTTTGTGATTCAGCTTGTCAGCCCCTTAACATTGCTATTATGTGCCCCAAAAGCTTGAGTTTTGCCAAACTATTGAGCGTAAGCACCAAATACTAGAATTAACCGGCTCCAAATCCAAAAAATGTCAGTGTCAGTGCTATGATATGGATATCAGTGATATGGTATTTTATGTCTGAATACTTGGATACGTCCACATTGAATTGCATTTTAGGTGTAGGAATGCAGCCATCAAATACTGCTTTCAAAACATGCCTATTCTGGTGTGTTCTTCTGTTCCAACTGGCTGAATCTGTCCATGGACAAACAGATAGAGAACTGCATAGCCTTCTACAAAATCTAACCATAGTCTTGCTACCACAAGCTAATTTTAGCTAACATTAGCTAGTATGTAAACGGGGCTAGTCAGTCTTTCAACTGCTCTGAGGCTAGTAAATCAGCACATAGGAGAATGTAAAGTTGCACGTCAACTAAGCAGGTAAGCTACCTGATACAACTATAAAATAGCAAGGTAACCAGTAAAACTAGAGCAGATGATTACCCTTAAAAAAAAAATAACTTACTTTAAAATGCTTCAGGTTGGAGGTGGAGTAATTTGGACGCTGAAAAGATGTTGGTTGCTGGCAAGCAGAGGTTGCACTGCACAGTTTTATTTGTTCCCCCTGATATTTCTTTAATGTGAAATGCTCTTTGAATTTCCAAGATAGAAACGCATTCCTGCCCAGGCTCTGTTGTGCCGGCTCTGGCTCCATCTCTACCTCTATCAGGGATCACGCAAAAAAGCTAATATTGGGGCTTCTAGGAAATGCATGGAGTTGCCTTCATTTATTTAGATAGGGAATAATCTCGTGAAAGAGAGAAGTATTGTCATGTAACTGTATTGTAAATACCATAAAATTAAAATTGTAACTGTAACGAAATACAGTTAGTCATAATTTGTATTCTGAATACCTAATGTCGGTACATGTCGGTACCCATTGTGCTGATTGTTGGGGTGAGGTCAGATGAGTCTGGGCATTTAAAACCTTAAGAATGACATCACCTGGTCTTTCCAGGCGACGATTGAGAACAATCCATGACACTGTCAGGTCTCAGCTTTCCAAAGGGGGCGGTGCATGCTAGAAACTCGGCAGGGTGCCCAAACTTTTGCAGACACCATTTTTTTGTTTTTGTTTTGTATACAAATGTCTAATCTGTCATTTGAGGCCCTTTGGAGATTTTTCCATCTTTTCTTGGCTTCTTTATGCACATTAATACAAACTTTTACCTGGGGTGCCCAAACTTTCGAGCCCCACTATATGAGCCTTTAAATCTGGTAGATTGTGATCAACGCATACATGCGTACGTGCATGTGTGCATGCAAAAAGAGATTAGAGCGTCGGTACTGACGTCACAGATGGGTTTGACTCATAATAGGCAGATATTCTAAGTAATCCTAGCAGAAAAAACACAGGTGGAATTAATAACATTATTAATTTTACAGTTTCTACACAATGTATGATGTGTAACAATTTGGAGCTCAAGCATTAGTCCAAGCTCCAAATTCCCCCGAGCCACTCAAGCTCACTCATCTGCTTTGCCCCAGCATCTCCAGCCATTACCCCTAACTACCAACCCTCGGCCACAGCCGGCAGCCTGAAATATTAGCCTGACACTTTACAGTGTGCTTAGAAATGTCAATGTCTTTGTCCAGGTTCACAAAGTGCTGTCACATTTATCAGACAGCCCTCATACTCTGTTCTCCTGTTCTCACACACTACAATGATCTCACAGGTGACATGATCTGCCATTGATTAAAGTATGAGCTGAGGGTTGGAAACTGGTCTATAGAACTTACTGACAGCTAAACACACCCTAGGAAAAAGCACTACAGTGTGCCTGCGCATGCGTGAAAAAGAGGGGCAAAGTGTGTTTTTGTGTGTGAGGGGGAGAGAGGGTGAACTCATTAATACCTGGCATTGAAAAAGGGGAGCTCAACCAGTGTGAGGCGAGAAAGGGCAACACACACAAATGGTGTTGCGCAGATCAACAGCACCCCCTGTGTCTAAATTCAAGAATTACATCTTCTCTGTGAAAATCAATCTATCTATCCCTCTATCTATCTATTCTTTTTTTTATATAATGTATCTTCTATCTTTTTATATTATGTTAAGTGCCTTTCTAGTTGATATTCTGTCTGCCTAATTATGCCATAATTATGTGTTTAATAGCACTTAGCAACCCCAAAGGACATGCACAGAGAGTAAAGGGAAAGAACAAAAGGATAGACACACACGGAGACGAGTTTCATCACCACACGAATGAAAACATCAGTCTGTCCTCTAAGGGGAGTTTGATATTACATTTGAACCCCAACAGGGGCAGCAGCCAAGAAAGATAGACAGAGGGATAATACACAGTCTATGAGGGGAGCAGGGAGTGCTTTTCACTTTACATTGTTATAGATGCTACAGTATATGCAGTGAACGGAAGTAGATAAATCATAGATAATCATAAATACTTTTGAACCATTTGTCTGATTGTATCGGGGTTAATGTTAGTCTGATATTTTGACATGCCAGCTACTGATACCAAGAGCTACTTTCCTCACCCAAAACTCTGCCTGTAACTCAGACTAACAATGCCTGTCAAAACTCACCTGTTTACACTGATAAAAAAAGAAAAGAAAAAAAATGTCTTAAGATTATCCTGGAAAAGGTTTTTCTCACCTGTAAAAAGTTTTTTTTCCCAACTGTTTTACAGCTGTTGTTTTTTAAGAAACATGGAAGAGAAAACAAGTTAGGTAAGACTAATAAAATGGATGACCAGACATTTTTCTTTCTCACTTGCCTTTCAGGTCTTCAATAGCTGACACATTTTATGATGCAAACAATATTCCGCTACATCACAGTTAGACGCAATGTGGAAAATAGTGCAAGTTAATTGTTATGAACAGAGCTAAAAATCACAATGCATGGCTCTGTCTGCAGTACACTTGCACACACACACAAACACACACACACACACACACACACACACACACACACACACACACACAGGCTCAGATGCTGTCTTTCAGAGAAATTGCATCATTAAATATTCACATGATTGGCCTCACTCCTCCAGTGAATTCAAATTGAATAGCACATTGACCCTTCTTGTGTGTGTGAGCTTGAATGTTTGTGTGTGAAACATTAAAAAATGATAGCACATTCTGTGCGTCTCCATTTGGTGGAACTCTCTCACTCTCTCTCTCTCACACACACACACACACACACACACACACAGTGTACTCATGGTGTTCTTGTATTTGGACTAAATTAATTACCAGTTCTAATTCCAAACCTCCCTCCATGCTCTAAATTTATCCTAATCCCCAAAAATATGGCTTTGGTTGGGTTGAGCTTTGTTTAATGCAGAGGTCAGTCCATAGTTTAATCCATCACTGGAGTGAGACTAATCGTGTGAATATTTAATGCTTCCATTTCTATGTATAACTGCCTCTGAGTCACTATTCACTCTTCACTCTGTGTGTGTGTGTGTGTGTGTGTGTGTGTGTGTGTGTGTGTGTGTGTGTGTGTGTGTGTGTGTGTGTGTGTGATGGTTAAACTGCCCCTCTCACAAAGAGATTCAGTGATTTCCTAATGAGAGTGTTGAGTTGAGGCAGAAACTGTTGTGACCTTTACGAGTGAGAAAGTCGGAGATAGAGGAGAGACCAATTAATGCGTAAGTTTTCATGTAGTTTAATGAATCCCTCGGGATGACAGCGCAGTAAACCACACTCCGTAGGCTGAAAGGAGTTTCAGAACTTCTCAATCTAATGCATCTGAATGAGATCTTTTTATATTTTTGGTCAATGAAAGAAGAAAATGTGTTTTCTTAGCTAAATACACTTTTTAGATGTAAACAGATAAAAACACTATTGAAGAGCAATTTATAACAACCACAGCACTGTTGGGTTGGGTTGCCGGTGCAACAAGCAAGGGGCTAAGTTCATCTTTCAACTCGCTGGCTTGTCTTTGTCCTTTACTAAACTGAATTGAAGGTTTAAATAGCACTGTGTCAACTAATTACAGACAAAATAGTGGGTTTAATAGTTTTTGTTATTAATGTTTTTATTTGCACAATAAAAACAAGACGACAGAAATACAACAATAAAATAAAATGTTGTGCAGGTGAGATCAAGAAAACCCCTAGGGGTTCACCAAAGGAAGAGAAAACATACATGAGGAATTAAAAGAAAGAAAAAATCCGAAATCAACAACTTAATTACAAGTAAGCATGTAATTAAGCATAAAATGGCTAAATGAAACAATAAAGGCATAAAATAAATTACACAAATGTAAATACAATGAGAATGTGTGGACCTATGTGTGTATGTCAATAAAAACACAAGTTTAGTACTTATTTATGTTAAAGATTGACAGGATCTCTTTAAAGAGAGGGGAATTTAGTGTTACTATCCATCATGCCTTTGTTTCAGGTTATAAATCCGGCTCTCAGTTCTGAAGTAAAAGAATGGACTTCTGGGGACTTGTCTGTCATGCTATTTGTATTGTAGAACAAACCACAAGTTACTTTTTTATGACTTGTTGTCTCAAGTTAAAAGCACTTTTGTTCAGAATTAATGACAAAAAGGTGGATGATTAAATGTTAAAAGCTACATTGTGCTATTTGCAGCCAAACAAAGAGGAAAAAATGTCTATCATATAAATGTTTTTGTTAATTCATTTTTTTCTAACGAAAATGTTGAGAATGACTTCAATGCAAGTAGTTTAAATTGATTGAAGTGCTTAGCTGGAACAAATCAATAAGTCACACACAAGTGCTCTTATAGAACACACAGTGATAGGCTTTTATACTAATGCAGGATCATTAACACATTTCAAAGTTTTCCTGAGGCAGCATTACAAGCTTGAAATGGGTTGGTTTTCTTTGCATGTTGAACACAAGTGTATCACTTTGTTCCATTTATATGCACCCTATTGATTTTCACCCACTAAGCAATTAATCCATTTTCAGCCCGAGCACTGAAGCAGCTTCCAACTTTCTAGTTTCCACAGAAAACAATAGTCCAATTTATTACCTAACAGTAACGTATGATATGCAACTGGTTCATGAAGCTTCTTTACCAATAAATATCACATCACCACAATGTTAAAGTAGCATATACGCTCCTTTAGTATAGGCGATTGTACTTCTTGCTAAAATTAGGCAACTTTATTCTGCTGTTGCATTTATTTTGAGTCACTACGAATACCAGAGTCACATAACTCTTACTACATGCAACAGAAATACATCTTAACAGCTTGAGCTATACACTTTTTCCACTAAATTTCAGTCCATTACCAATAAACACTGATATATTAAAAAATATGTATATATGTAGGAATAAGACTGAGTCTACAGCCATGCTAGTGGGTCTGTACTTTCTAGTCAACAACATTGATTTAATAAACATAACCTGTAGTAGTATACAATCGTATATGTATTTGTTTTTGATTACAATGTGTAATGGAATTACTTTACGTTGCCTATTTATGTCTATTTAATTTATGTACAGCATCAACAGGAGTTGTTTTTGTTTATGTGTGTGTGTGACAAAACTGTAACTGGGAGTACAACGATCTGGGACGAGTTTGACTGCCGTTTCAGGGCACTTTCACTGGTAGAAGGTTGTGAAAACACAGGTTACGGGTTACCTGGAACACAGCATTACTGCAGCACTAAACACATAAGAATTAATGGGAATGAAGGGGTGGATCTACCGACCAATCAGCATTTCCATTCAAGAACTGCAGAACTGGCATGGATAAAAAATTGAAAAGGTGATAAATTGACTCAGCATAATGTAAACACTTTATCACCCTTGTTGTAACACACACACTGCTTTTTAAGCCATTTCTCTTAAAAGTAAGTAACTGCTTCTTCGGCTAGACTTTATTGTTTTTTTTTTATTGTAAGTTACTTCTTTGGTTTGGTAAATGGCAGAGTGAGAGGAAAGGCAGCAACAATATAAAAGCATTGTTTCCTTATAGTTTCCAGGAATTTATTTTAAGGCAACAATTGACCATGAATTTTTAAATGCCCTCAAATTGCCACTATAAGTCCAAAGCCGTGCTACATTAATGGTGACATTAATGGTGCCTTAATAAACAACATGATACCTGAC
This sequence comes from Etheostoma perlongum, assembly GCA_026937815.1. Taxonomy (NCBI): domain Eukaryota; kingdom Metazoa; phylum Chordata; class Actinopteri; order Perciformes; family Percidae; genus Etheostoma; species Etheostoma perlongum. The sequence continues at coordinate 6,445,028 of CM049390.1, read as the reverse complement.
AGTGCTGTTCCCAGAGTTCAATAAAGGACAAGTGTTTTTATTTTTCCACTGAAAGGAAAGCAGAATAAAAAGGTATGAGAAGCAAAGAAAGCATTGTTTTGTCAGCTTTATTTAAAAGTGAGGTCAAAATCAAATTAGAACATTTTTCTATTAGAAGCCATGTTGAGCAATAATGTAGAAAAGCTGTGTATGAATCACTTGGGCCTTAATTGTTAAAAGTCTCAACATTTATTTGACTTGACAATTTTATTGATCTACTTTCTGGGACTAGAGGCGAGTTAATGATTTAACTTGGTGGAAAGTTGCAGTGGTACTGCAGGAGGCACTTAACTGAGTCAATATCGATGACTTTCCATTGCAGGTCTCTCTCTGTAGCTAAATGTTGCAACAAAATTGCTGTGGACTTCCCGTACTGCAACTACGCTCTTTGTTTCACACGCTTTAATTTGTGAAAATCTTCATGTCTCAAAGCTTCATGCACCAGATATGTTTTCCTTCTTTTTTTCTGACTTCATTTCTTAAAAAGGAAAATATGAAATTTTGGATTGAAAAGACATTGATAACATTTCAGTCAATATTAAACCTTTTGGAACACGTTTTGACCTTTGTGTGTCGTAAGTCATTCTGTTCACTTTCCTCTAACTGAGATATATCACAAGAATCCGACGCTGATCTTTAGAAACTGATTAAGAGTGTCAAATTCATCTTTTTTTATGATTACCGTAAAAGTTGAGATGAAGTTAAAAGTCCGGTATCCGTACAAGGAGAGAAATAAGAAATGTGTGTGCGTGCGCGTGCTTGCATGCATGCGTGCGTGTACGATGTGTTCTTTAGAGAGCATGGGGAACAGAGGGCGGCTGCAGCTGTTTCTAATAGTTTTCTACAGTTTGTCTCTGGGGAACAGGTACACAGATACACACACACACACAGTCATTATTGCTCTCCTACCATTCTCCAGGTGTTTTGTAACCTTTGCTCCACCTCACAGCAAGGAGAATGGCAGAGCAAAATAAAGATAAAAGAAAGAGAGACATGAGAAGAAGAGAGAGGGAGAAGCGATAAGGACAGAAACAAATCTCTGGAGGGGAAGACTTGACTCTGCAGCCTTCCAGCTGAAACACTCCACCGGGGGTTGGCAGCTGATGGGAAACCCACATTTACCATTTTTAACGGAATAGCTATGAGGGACAGGTGGGTTGGGTGATGCAGGGACACAGGGGTAGATATGTTACTTTTGGATTGGATAAAATAGAAATAGAAACTCTCAGAGTCTCACAGAGTGCATCAGTGTAACCACATTCCTTTCATTTTATGCACCAAATGCACTGACAGGTAAAGTACACACATGTATTGCTGTTATTTGTTAAAAGCACAGATGGCAGTCACACACTGTACTTCATGTGTAGAAGGTGTTAACTAAAGACAGACAACCCAAACAAGTGAGATGTATGAGGTAATAAACTAACATACAGAATGCATACAATGATAATACATGATGGCTGGTTTATAGAGAACTGTTGGCTCTTGCTGTTCAACATGACACATTGAATTCCAGAGAAAAAGAAGCTACTAGCAGTTATAACCCTATTTGTGACTTCAAAATCTGTTCTTGCAGTTAGAGAGAAATCCTTCTCTCGTCGGTCTGACGAGTCGCGACAATTTAGCCTCTGGGGGCAACGGCCAATATTTCTGAATGCATGCGTATCCATGATATGATATACATAGCAAATTTAAACCAGCAAATGCATGTGAATTATTGTATTGTTCAAAGGATTTGGAGAGTCATCGTTGCAAACAAGAGTGTCCCTGATATCGCTGTGTCGGCTTCATGCCTGGGGATAACCAGGCTCATAATATATGAATGATTTGTTTTTAATTTGCAAAATTTCCAATAGCTTTCTGGGTAAATATTAGGAAGCAATAACACAAATCCAAGCCTGCTGATTATCTAATTCATTTATTAAACACATGGAAATTTAGGTCATTAGAAAATTAATACAAATTAATCAGCTCAGTGTTTTTCTCCTGGAGTCTGAAAAAGTCAATTTCCTGGTTCATTGCAATGTGCTTAAGGGAAATAATACTGATTCAGTTCACGGCTTTATGGTGAATTCAAAGCAGATTGGCTCAATCCAAGGATAGCCACAATTTGTTTAACTGACACCAAATTAATGTGTTTTTTCCTTTTTTATTTCTTTACAAAGGTGCATGCTGTGAGCAACAAAACATGTTTCTTTAGTAAGTTTGTCAATATACTATTGACAAAATAAATGCTACTTACATATTTGTGAATTTGAATTGATCACCAACCAAGGTGTTGTCATTTTCTCTATTTCCCAGAATGACATAACACCCTTAAGCTGACCAATTGTTTGTTTTCATTACAAAGTTGAGTTATATGTCTCATTTTGTATATTATAATCAAGTGTTAAAAGTAAAGGTAAAACGAGAAGATCAAACCCATCAGCTATTTTCTTCAAACTAAGTGCAATTTGTTGTTTCTAATAGAATGCATAGGACGAATGTTAATAAAAACACTAAGCAGTCTTGTATGAAGTAATTGAAAGCAATACTTGAGTAAACCAGAAAATGACTTTGCTAGAAGTTAAAGTCACCTTTAAGAATATTACTTGAGTAACAGTCTTTAAGTATTCAATATTTACTGTACCTAAGTATCACAAGTAATTTTCTGATATTAAATGTATTAATTATAAGAAGTAAAAAGTAAAGAAACACTTTGATTCTGAACTTTATTGTGGCTTTCTTATAGTAAAGCATATTATTCAGGGTTTCCACACCTTCTTAAACATCAAATTTTTCACTCCAACTTACAAAAACATTTCTTGCAAGTAACGAGTAACGAAGATGCTTAGGGGAAATGTAATAAAGTAAAAGTATACATTTTATTCAGGAAAAGTAGTGGAGTAAAAGGGAAATTTTCCAGAAATATGAATAACAAAGTACCGATACGTGAAAATTACAACACTAACCCTAAGTCCCGTAAAGTGTTTTTTTATGTAAATGACTTAAACATCTATAATTCCATGAGAGCTTGGCATCCCTATCAGCTGAGATGACATAATCAAAAGCTACAGAACAGCTACTGCATTGACATTGGCATTGGTTTGTTTTATCACCTACTGCAAGGTCAAGAATGAACTTTCAATCTTATCTTTTATGTAGCTATTGTTTATGAATAGGAATATTACACTGTACAAAAACCTTTGTTGAATGCTCAATAAAATGTAAAAAAATGAGAAAGTTGCTGAAGTAGGAAAGCAGAGGCTGGGTGTTTCTGAAGCATCTTTCCAAGAAGGGCCCGTTTTACTGCTGAAATTGATAGTGTATTCAAATGCACCATTCAGCTAGCCTGACGTCATCATACTCAGATTCTAGTCCTTAATGTGAATAAATAAATGAACTTCCCGACCTTGAATGTTGAAGGTGGGGCTAGGTTCGGCTGGCATCCAGGCTACCATTCAGCAGCAAATCAGGTAAAAATGGGTTAATGCTCAGGCTGTTCATGGGCATCGGAAAACAAATTTTCCCAGTAAAAACGTCATCATTCACGTCACTTCCCGTGGGAATCAGAGGTGGGAGACTGGGGCTGGATTTTGCTAACAGAGTTTCCCAGTTGGTGACACGTCGTTGTCAACTGACGTACAGAAACATGGCTGACGATTGCTCAAATGTGTTAGAAACCTTTCCCAAATATAGAAAATACATGCATGCATGTAATATGTTTTTCCAATGTCCACAATGTGCTATCTATAGAGGTTGTAGTCAACAGAGTAACTTAAATTAGTTATAAAAGTTGTGTGCTATTGCCAGTAACTAGTAAACCAATTCAAGTCAAGTAGGCCTATGTTTTGAGCTCTTGTAAAAATCGTAGTGAGGAAAGTGTGCGTAATTGAAATGCTTTGGCGTGTCCTATGTTATTGTGGCCTCCATGTTTTCACACATCTGAAGCTCTAGGCTACGTTTAACAGTTGGTGGCAGTCATTTAACACGTTGTTATGCCAAATGCCAATATAGCAGAAGAAGAAGAATACTTATGCTGACAATGTGAACGTTTACAGTAGGCAAAACAATGTAATGATATTCCCAGGTGGCATGAACGTAACGTCTAAAGTATGCCACACCATAAACTTTGTGTAAAGTGTGGAGCAGCACACCATATTGGGTCATTACAATTTGTTTGCAAGCCTGGAAATATTCTCATCCCATTTTGAAGTCATGTGTGACAGTGCACAAAAGAACCTACACTGCACAGCCAATTTTCAAAAGGGATTCTGGTTGTATAAAGTGAGATTTTTGGATTAAACAGTTGGTATGATGTTTATTGGGATGAAGTGATGCCATGAGCCAGAAGTGCTCATGGCATCATTTGCCATGGCAAGCAGGTGTAACTTCGCTACTACAGATTACAAATGGTGTTCTTGGACTCCACACCATTATATTGCTGTATTGTAATCAGTGGTGATGATCTGTCCACTGTCATGTCTGCCAGCTACAACTCTGCTCTGTAATGGCTATCCTAAATGTGTTAATTGCTGCAGCCTTTGTCACCATCTTTACAGGTTCTCCCAAGCATGTTGCAGCTCTTGCAGAAGCAACACAAAAAAATCCCAGTGCATTGATCTACTGTATTGAGAACATGAGAAAAGATGAAGATTCCATCAGTGAAGCATAGTGTACAGTGGCGTAAGGTTGTTACGATGGGTCCCAGTGCACGCTATCATGACCTTATGGGCCCCCGTCACATGATCAAATAAAGACTTGACATGGTACAACTTGAACATACATATTATCCAGCAATTGCATATTTGTGGGTTATATGACAAAAATATTTAAGAAAATAAGAAATTATTCATTAATTGATTAGTTTTTACAAGGTTTATTTAGAACCTAAATATATTGTTGTTATAGATTGCAACTGACTATTTATCCCAAAAAACAATAAAAACTATGACAGAGATGGTTTTCTCTTTACAAGGGCATTTATAACACATGGCACCATTTTTAATTTCACAAATTTAACGTTTAACACTAAAACAGGCATACCGAGGTGGTATATCTGAATCATCTCCGTCCAACATATTGTTGGAGGACCTGCTCGCTCTACGGGCCTTGCCTGCCTTGTCTGTATTATTAACATCAGTACCCCTGGTACTGTTTGTTCTGTCCAAGAAACAACTCTGCCTTCTGGGACCTCAAATTCACATTCTTGTCCTGTTCAAGGACAATGTTGAAAATATACTGCATGATAGAAACATTTACAGATGGAACCACACAGCTCATGAGACTGTTTTCACACACTACACTGGTTGACAGGTCATTTTCCTCCCTTATCGTTCGGTTGATTTCTTCCCCTGAGCGCAACTCTGATGTTGTTATGGCCAGTTTGGGAATCAGGAGAAAGTTGAGATCTGAGTTGGGTGCTCTGTACCTATACTCAGTGGTGGAAAGTACATTTACTCAAGTACTGTACTTAAGTACAGATTTGAGGTACTTGTACTTTACTTGAGTATCTTCTTTTCATGCCACTTTCTACTTCTACTCAGCTACATTTTCAGAGGGAAACATTGTACTTTTTACTATTATTTTATTTTAATAGCTACTAGTTACTTTACAAATTAAGATTTTTACACACAAAACACATGTAGTTCAATGTTTTATTATAAATTTAACTACACAACATTATATAGACCTACAAGTACAGCTGATTAGCCGTTTAAACACACAACTGATTGGATCGTTTCCAGTTTCTAGAATGTGAGGATTTTTCTGCATTGAGTACTTTTACTTTTAATACTTTAAGTACATTTTCCTGATGATACTAACATACTTTTACTTAATTACCATTTTCAATGCAGGACTTTTACTTGTGACAGAGTATTTCTACTGTGTGGTATTAGTACTTTTACTTAAGTGTTATTATCCATCCACAAGAAACTCTTAGAGTGGACTTTAGCTGACACTTACACAGTCTGCTGAAAGTCATCACAAATACTATATCAAAGGCAGAGAGAAACCAACTTCAAGAGGAGAGAAACTTGAGCCCTCAACACTGACCTAATGCACTGGACTGGCTCTTCACTAAAAAACTGCTGATTTAGCAACTAGAGTACTGCCAAAAGTGAAGTTTCTGAAAGGTTTGCCCAGATGAAGAACTGCTGTAACTATTTTCTCCTCATCTGAGTTTCAGCACTGGTGAGTTGAAGTGTCATTTTATCATCCTGCCTCACTGATGGATGAAGTGCATTGTTCCTGTTTTTTTAGATGTCTGCTTAAAACTGATCCCTGGTGAGTCCTCCTCATGATCCTGGTGTTTGTGGTTTAACATGGAATTAATCTGAAAGTTTATTTAATACATGTTTTTGGTGTTGTATTCAGTGGTGCTGAACTGTTTTGTTCCCTCGCGGACCTGCTGGGTCATTTGTTTTGCGCTCAGTTGTGACAAGTGAACGGAACACTGCTTTAAGGTATAATTCATCGCCAACTTGTTCTCTACATGTACTGTACTAGTTTGTTCTCAGACAACACTGAGATATTTAAAGCATCATTATACTGCATTTGGATTTCCCAGTAGTACCATAAAATATCAGTAATACCAGAAATGTATAGCATGTTTACATGATCAGCAGAGTGTGCAGCACAAGCAATAAAATAATTGTGTCCACAAAATGGGTGACCTCATTATGTCATGGTACTATATTAGATTTAACAACTTTTGTACATGTTTGTTTACAGTTAATGTCCCGATACTTCCTTTTAAGTGCATACTTACACACACACACACACACACACACACACACACACACGCATTTACACACACACAGGCAGACACACACTGTGGATCATTGTTGACAGGGTGGGTCCGTTATTGATGTCACTCCATGTGCCTCTGAAAAAGTACAACCAACCAACATTAATAGCATGTTGTATAAGAAAAAGTCCTCCAAAAAGCCAAATATGCCATTATTCACTGCCTTTTAAATATCATAGGAGCATTTTAGAATGAAAAGATTAACACTTTCGGAATGATGGAAAAGGGTTTATATGACACTTTGCACATTTATTTCTTTTTTGTTGACATTTTAAATCTTTTTTTTAGACATCCTGAAACAACGTGGCAGACAGGAGTGGTAATGAAAGGGAATTACATGCAAGAACTCACGTACTGTACTTGAGAACATGAGGTATTTTATTTGTATATTTTAATTTTACAATACGATTATATTTACTACATTTGAAAGGCAAATATTGCACTTGTTACTGTATTTAACTACATTTGTTTGGACAGGTGTAATACTACTTACATATTAAGATTTCCCAAAATACAATTTTTGTTAAAGATTAAGCCAGTGGTTCCCAACCTTTTTGGATTGTATTTACAAAAAATAACAGTTCAAATCATCACAAAAAAATCAAAGGTGACCAAAACAAAGTGAATACAGATTTGTGTCAAACTTAATTTTTTCTTCTTTGCTCACCCATTGATCATCTCACAACCACTCAGAGTTTTGTGATGATTCTTTGGTTGGAAACCACTGGACTAAACAAGACAGTTAAAACTAGCTCCACCTCGAGTAGCTACATCAGTAAAATGCTGCTTACACATTTATGCAGCAGTACAATAATCTAATAAAGTCATATACAGAGGTGGGTAGTAACAAGTTACATGTACTCCGTTACATTTACTTGAGTAAGTTTTTGAAAATATTATACTTGTAGAAGTAGTTTTAAATCACTATACTTTTTAGTAGATTTGTGAAGAAGAAACTGTACGCTTACTGCTCTACATTAGGCTACAATGAGCTTGTTACTTTTCTGTGCTGAATAGGCTATGTTTGTCTTTAAGGTTTTGATGAAGATTATTATTTTGTATTTTTGTCTGTCTGATTGATGCTTGTGTTAAAAAATAAATCAGACTTTACTCAACAGTTACTCAGTACTTGAGTAGTTTTTTCACCAAGCACCAAGCACAATTATTTGGATGATTACTTTTTGAGTCATATTATTCTGAAGTAACAGTACTTTTACTTGAGTACAATTTTGGCTACTCTACCCACCTCTGGTCATATAAGCCTATACTAATACAGTCACAGGGGACATTTTATGGCACAACCAATATTATTACTTTTGGTACTTTAAGTACATTAATCTGATAACACTACTGTCTTACTTTAGAAGGTTTTGAACACAGAACTTACTTGTAAGCGATATTTTACATTGTTGTATTGTTATAAGTAAAGGTTCTGAACACTTATTCCACCACTGACCATTATTAGCTGATTATGAAATGATTGTTATGTTGTTTTTTAATAGAAATAACAATTTAATATCATATTATAAAGAAAACAGTGTCATGCACATTACATGAACTGTGACAATAACACAAGGTTACCTGACCTTCTCATGTCTCACGGACCGCATGGCCAGAGGAGGAAAACATTATTAACAACACTAATTTATTAATCTAAATGTTAGTGTTAACTGACAAGAAGCTGCCCTTGTGAAAGACACCCCCCCATGCATACACAGCTTTTTTATTTTTCACTGCATTAAAACATCTGTTCTTTTAGTGCCAATTTTGCCCCACAGACAATTCTCACATAGATAGATTTTATTATGCTGTAATTTTTTACTGCAGCCTATATAACGCTTGGGAGGGTTGTGTAATGAAACTCCTCCTGCCAAACACAGTCAAAAGGCTTTTTAAAAACAGATTAAAGATTTCTAAGATTACTTAGTTCAGAGTTTAGGATGTACATCAGGAGCGCAATGATCGCAGCTCTCACTCATACTTTACTACACAAGTGAAGCCTAAGGGTGGCTGTGGTAGAGCGGTTGCCTGCCAATCGGAAGGTTGGTGGTTCAATCCCTGGCCCTGCAGTCCCATGTCGAAGTGTCCTTGGGCAACACACTGAACCCCAAGTTGCCCCCGATGCTGCGCATCGGAGTGTGAATGTGTGTGCATGTTTATCTGATGAGCAGGTGGCACCTTTGCGGCAGCCTCGGCCACTGTGTGTGAATGGTGAATGTATCCTGTATGATGTAAAAGTGCTTTCAGTAGTCGTTAAGACTAGAAAAGTGCTATATAAATACAGCACATTTACATTTTAAGGGCGACCAATATAATGTAGCATTATATCGATAATATAATGCTACACAACTCATCATACAGATATCATGAGAGCTGTTAAGAGCCCTGTCCATCTGTGTTCATCATGTTCATTGGTAAAGTAGTTGTCGACAGAAAAACAACCCTCTTGAGGGTCAAGCCCAAACAACATCTAGCTTCAACAAAAATATCCTGAAGGGGGGGGAATTAATAACAAGCAATGAGTAGGCGTTAATGATTTTTCCGTAATCAGATCCAGTCTTTACTGCCATGTGTGTTCACATAAAATATTATGCCTCCTTAATTCCTTTTATACCCAAGCTTGATTTATTGTGCACAAGGGGGAAAAACAAGTGCTGCATGCATGACTGCAGGTTTCAAAGGATTCTACATTTTGAAAAAAAATGTATTCACTTTCTTCCCATGAATTAGATGAAAAGGTAGATGTCACTGTACATTAAATACAAAGCTACAGACAGCAAGTAATTAGCTCAGCTTAGCATAAAGACTGGAAGCAGTTAGCTACTTATGTGCCAGAGCTATTTCTTAGTGAAATGCAGTGACTTCTTGGAGCGTGAACGTCTGTCATAAGTAGACAACTCTTCGTAAAAACCACAACTTGTCGTTTTTACAATTCACACAAAACAACAAAGAGGTTGTGAGTCCAGAGACATGTAAAAGTGTAAGTAAAGTCAGCAACAAAAAATGAATTGGAGCTTTGTACCCATGTCACCCATGTCTGGTGTGTCACCTACAGACAGACAGCTGCATGAGAGCTGTTCAGACATCTGCAAACAGATCAATGGAACATATTGCTTCGATGACAAGCGTCTTGGCCAGACAGCTGAATCATAGAGGTCAAAAGCAGTTTTTTCCTGGCAGATATAATTAAAACATTGACTACACTTGGACTTGAGAATATAAAAACGCATGCCTTAATTTAGTGAGCCACAACTAAGTAGACTAATGGAATATGTTCCACAAATTAATGTGGTAACAACTTCCCTGTATTAGCATGGCCGGAAACCACAGTGTGGGTGGCCTCAAAGGACCTCAAGAGGGCCTAGTCAGTCCAAGACAAGTATGTTCAGTTAGAGTTTAATCCCAAAAACAATAGGGAGAAAGTAGAATATGGTCTGGCACAATAGCGCAAACACATCAAAAGAAATGGTGGGGAAAAAATCACCAAGCCTGTTTTAAAGACAGCCCAGCAGAAATATACACACTGTATATACAGTATATATGTGTATACAGTATATATATATATACAGTATATACATCATGATTGCTTGTTTAAAGATTTTAGATATAGTGACATTTTTTTATATACTTTCACAATATTTATATAGCATTAAAAAGACATGGAAATCTCACTTTTACTAAATGGGACCTTTAATGATATTGATGATGTCATATATGAATATGATAGTAATATGTTTGCTGAATAGATTGTTTAAACATGCATATTTATTACATCATTTTGTTTTGCCTCTAAACATTCTGAATATGTGATGATTCCAGTGTTGTGGTGTGCCCATCACCAGTAACACATGTACAGCTAATCCCCTCTGATGAGAAGCTGAAATCAATCCTGGTACATGAAATATGAATCCCACAGACTGCTGACACACACACACACACACACACACTCACACACACACACCTACACACACGGACACACGGACACTTCTCTCATTCCTGTTTATTGACCGTGAAAATATATGTCCCCTATAAACCAAAAAGGTCAATATCCAACGTGATAATTAGAGGCTAGTGAGCATACATGTCACATAAACGTCTGGTGTTAAATTAATGTGCTTCTGAATGTATTTGAGTCTACTCTTTCACTTTTAATATTCTTCTACTGTATGGAAAATGCAGCTTCTTTGGCAAACATTTTTGTCTCTTGCTCTCCTTCTCGTGCTTGCTCTGTCAATTAGATTACTTATCCAACACAGTGAGGTATGCTATGACATAACTTTACATTGCTAATAAAAAATCACTTTGACATTCGTCCTCTCTGTTCCAGAGGAAGCCTTAGTACTTATCACAGGGCTTTACCTGCCAAGTATTACTGGAGCAAGGGTAAGGCTCAACATCGTGGCCTTAAAATACAAGTTCACCTGGGCTCTGGGACCTGGCTGATGAACATCTGGAAAAGAAGTTACCTGAGTAACCTGGGGCAATTTGATCTGGAAGAGGCTACTGCCTTAGATGTCACAGAGCAGCATGGTCATTAAGATGGTAGCAATGTTCCAACTTGCTGATAACCAGATGCAGCTATCCTATTTCTTCTACAGAAAGCTCCTGTCCTTGCTTGCCAGTATAGGAGTGAGAGGAAGTTTTACTCCACCTCTAGAGTTGTGGTGCGGTTATGCAGATTTTGTATTATTACAAAAACATGTTGCCTCAAAACCCTGATAGTTGTCAATATTACTCTGTTCATACCTATCATGCTGTTACTGAATGCTACTGTAGCTCACCAGCCCTTCTTGTTTCAGGTTAACTTTTTGAAAAAATAAACTGTTGTGTGTGTTTCTGCTGCTGCTGCTTCCCCAACTTTGTATTTGTCATTCTTTATATCAGTTGTCGGCTCAGAAATCGCCTTAGGGTGAAAGCTGAGCTCCCAGTCAGTGCTGTCTGCAGCTTAACACCATGCTGACTCTTCTAAAACAGCTTACTCACTATGCAGATGCATGATATACTTACTTATATATTCTTTTAATATTATTATTATTTTGGCATGAAATAAATATTGGGGACAATAAAGGCAAGAAACTATAAAGCATTATATCAAAATAAAAAATAAAAAAGATATACTACAATTAACAATACAACATAATCATAGAACATGAAGAAGAATTCTCAGTCCAGTCTCAGCTTTGTTGCTGTGCTTTATTGCTTGCATAGGCTTAAGACAATTGTCTTGGACTCAGCTATTGAGAACTGGTCAAGTTGTCCCTGGCTGCTGACTCAGGATCAGTTGTACAGAACATTGCCTAAATTCTATGCATTGATTAGTTTGACGTAGATAGATCCTTCTTGTTTACAGATCCATCCAAACTCCTTAATCACAATCGTGGCATTGGAAAGACACTATTGACTATTATGGTTTTGAACAGGACTCGATTTGGTCTTGACTGCCTTTGGACTTGGTCTTGAATTGGACTCGACAAGACCTGGTCTTGGACTTGACTTGGACTCGAATAAGTTGGTCTTGACAACAGTCCTGGTATGCAGACAACATATACAATACAAACATGATGAAACGGGAGTGAAGTGCAACATGAATTACTCGTAAAACATTCTTTCAATCCGCACCTTAGTTGCATTTAACCACCCTGTATATTAAATGCATCTGAGCTCATTTCTTTGATTTTGACAGAATTGTGAAAATGCTGTTTTTATACTCATGGGTTAAAATGGTCTTAGCCATCTATTTGTATTGACACTGTTGTTCTGTATCTTAAAGTAGAGACACTATTCCTATTCTTACTTTGTTATATCCTCCATCCTCTCTTCACTTCCTTCTCCTGCTACTCCCTCTTTTCCTAACTGCAAGCACTACATCTTTGGGATCATTAGACACTCATACCAAATCTTTCGATTCTGTTCTTCTCTTCTGTTCTATTATAATGCCATTGAAAACAGTGAATGTAGCGGGACATTAGAAAAATAAAAAATACACATTCAAAGATACATTTTCTTTACATTTTCCTCTCCATTAGTGACATTTGGAAATTCTTCACTTTTACTTTTACAAGTACACTTGTATATATGTCAAGGCTGGACTGCTGCTGTTGTAATTCCCACTAACAAGCGGCTGGTGTTCTGGTTTTGTGAAGAATGCCTGGCTGATGAATCGTGTTCCTTCCTGCAGAGTATCCTTTATTCAGAGAGACAAAGCAAAGTATCTCTGAAACAACATGTTTTGCCACCCACACATATACATCCATTTAACACATTACTCAGATGCTGGGAAGTAAATCCCCACATGTATTGCAAATCACATCACTACAGCAATACTATGCCACCATGTGTGGTTAAAGCAATTTAGCAAATTACCCCTTGTGGGTAATATACTGAACACTGATGGGCTCTGTTTGCACTCGCAGCATTTAACACAATAGCCTTATTTTAAAGGACACACTATTGTAAAGCCACACAGTCTTATTTTAAAGCCCATTCTTCACTTCTAGAAAATGAAAGCATACAGACATACAGAAGTGAAATATGTGGGTGTGATTTCTTTCTCATCTATCTTTAAAACTCATCTTAGACAACTGAATACAGGTTGGGCTATCCTACAATGAGATCTAGACATGACTTAACTACTTTCCCATATAGCCACATATGACTCAAACATGATTTTGTAGATTTTTCTGTGCTGTTTTTGCCGCCAAAACTGAGGAATACGTTGATCTTACTGCTAATTAATCTTGTACAATTTGTTTTTTAAATTAGAAGCTGTTAACAATGCTTGATGCTTTGGTTCACTTTTTGTTATGCTCGTCAGTAGGGTCATGACATTTACAGTATGTTTTGAATATAATGAAGGGGCCCAGAGTGTGTCACACCGATCAAAATCAAATGAATGATTTGGAGACCATGAAAACGCTGACATACTATATAACTGAACTGAACTACAAAAACAACTGTCAGAGTTAAGGTTGGATTTAGCTGAAATTAACTCTACAACACTCTAGCTGTGTTTAAAGTCACTGAACGCTGCAATACCTTCCCACAATCTGTTTTGTTTTTTCAAACCCAGGTGGGATGGCAGATTATGGCTGGTGAATACATTTAAATATCACCATGTTTTCAGTATTATTTCACCATAATATGCCCAACCACACCTTGAAGTGGGATGCTCTGTTAAAGAAGTGTGTCTTCTTCTAAGTGTTTCTGCTTGCACATAGATACAGTTTATCTGCAAACAATATCTGTTGTCCTTGCCTCATATGGCCTCATATGTATGTATGCCCTCCAATATTCCAATATTGATCCTGTACACAAATCTAGGGGTTTAGATGTCCTTTTTTCCCAGCTCTGCATGTTATTGACTGGAGTAATAATTCAGTCTTGTCCAAAAAGATGTTCATGTTACATAACATGTGCATTGGAGGAAGCTTATTTGGGCGGCTGTGGTTCAGGAGGTGGAATAGGTCGTACTATAAGTTGACGGTTTGATCGCCGGCTCATCCTGTCCTTGAGCAAGACGTCGCCCAACCCCAACTTGCCTTTGATGGGCAGGCCATTGGCTTTATATATAAAAATGCACTCCATTTACCATTTATTACAAACTCATTTCCTCCTGTCTGCATCCTTGTCTTACAAACCACAAACTAATTTCAGATTCATGCTCAGCTATCTCCCTTTATTGCTCAGAAATCTAAGGTCATTGTAATCTTCTAGACACCAGAAGCACTGTACTTTGGTTGTTGTCCATTATTGTATGCTTTTGGCTGTAAGAGAGCTTAAACAACAGACTTAGCTTGATGGCTAGCAGTCTGTCAAGCCTCTTTCCACCTAGTCTTCCATCCTGCAGTTCTCTCGGCACTCCCCGATCTCCTTAAAGGTTCTCAAGCCACCCTTTTTGTTGTACTCCTTGTCATTTAAGATGACCGTATTTACAGCAAATTGAAGATTGTAAGAAGGGAGCCTAGAAGAGATAATCTTCATGTTCTTCTCAAAAATTAAAAATAATACACTCAGGGGTTTTGACACTAAAACTTCAGTTGGTCTGGAATGACCAGTAGCTGATTGTGGCTAATGCTGGCTAATACTAGCATACTTTGCTCTGTATGTAACCTACATTACGGAGTCAGGGACTTTATGACCTTTCTCTACTTCTTTTACTGTTATGCTGTTTTTCAGCAAATGCCAGATAGTCTTGTTTTTATAAAAAATAAATACTACATGGATAAACTTCTGAAATATGTGTTATGGCATTTATCATATTACTTGTTCATCTTTGATCATCAATACGGTTTACTATAAAAGACTTGCACTTTTCAATAACAATAACTTTGAATTTGTGTGTTTCCATTATCATCTGATAGGTTATCTATATGTCAGCTGTTTATTACATACCACACATTTGTGTATTACATACCTTTACATACAGTCTGCATATTATACATACCTGTACATAATTGTGTGTAAAATTGCAATTCCAACAATCCCCCTGCCATATCACTTACCATGTACAGTTTTAGTTGTTTTGCTGTTCTTTTTTTATTTCTCATTTAATAGAGAGATTGCTTTTCTATTTTATGTGGCAGCTATTTTGTCAGTGAGGCAGCAGCAGTTAGTTATAGAGCTCTACCACCATCTTGTGCTTTGCAATGGACCTGCAGCTGGCTGTGACACCAGGTGATTCAGCAATAAATGGATCAGTTAGCCTATAAGGCTATGGTTCACAAAACTATGTGGTCTCTGCAGAGACTGACAGTGTGCTGATAGCATCTACCACATTACAACTGAATAGCATTGTTCTATTGGAAAATAAGCTATACACACACACACACATACACACACACACACACACACACACACACATCAGCAGAATCTTGACTTGGATAGTGTGCAAAGGAATACAACTAGACAAATATCTGTGCAGTTAAAGTTGAAGCTGTATTCAGAGGAAGACACCAACTCTAGTTAATAGAAACCACAACTGAAATGGCTATACTGGCAAGCATAATAAATAGTTTTCTTTTTGTTGTTGTCTCTGCACTCAATCAATGTTCACTACTTACACTTGACTGCAGTCAACATTCCTTTGTTTGTTTTTACAGACACAAATACATCATCGGTGAAAGCACTTATCTTTACCACAGAGTAAAGTGTGAAGTATCATTAAGGTATCTACACATGAGAGCCGTAGCAGCTGCCATCAGTCTCTGCAAGTGGAAATAAAAACAGATTATCTCACAATTGGGAACTTGAGATTGATAGTTTTCGCTTGTCCTTCCTGCACATTGGTATTCAGCAACATTAAGCGTTATCTGATGTGATGTACTTTAAGTTCTGAAGGGGGAAAGTGTGTTTTGCCCTCTGGTTAGGGTGCTGGATCAGCCAGCAAGTGGGATTACGTATCTGCTCAAGGACGCTTCAGTAGAAAGACAGAATTATCTCACTACATATGAAACTCTGCAGCCTGGTTAAAAAAAACATGGATGAGACCACTTTTTTCTACTGGAGTACCCTTTTTCTAAGGCACACTGAACACAGCTAGAGATCAACCGGTCACGTCATGTCCTGCCCTCTTTCACCCTTCCAGCTTTTCCATTAGAGAAAGACACACAACTCTGTGAATATCAACAATATACATTTCTCTATGGTTTCCTCTGGTCTCTATTGCCAATAGGAGCTAGCTAACACTGCTAACAGTGTCTCTGACATTGAGTAGAAATCCAAGCTAACCAGACTAAATAGTAAGCATGTACAGTCTTGTTAAACAAAATAAAAGGAGAGGTCAAAATAAAGTGTCTCTGTGTTGTGTTTATTTACAGCCTCTTGATTGGTTGGTTGATTCAGAATGAATTGGAAATCATTGTTTACTGTAACGGTTATAATTGTAAACTTGTGTTGTAATTTTAAAATGTATTGATAAACTATAAAAATTAATATAATGTTATTCATGTAGTCAGTGATACCATGATTTGTGTCTACATCGTACCTGTGATTTGGCTCTTCATTGATAACCACACAAAACACATTATTTTCTCTCCTCTTTTTTTAAGGGGGCCTATCTTAGCTTTGGTGTGCAACAAGCCTGTAAATTTTAGACCACACCATATTAAGCTAGTTAGTCTCTCACAATGCAATTTCATCATCACTTTAAAGAGAATAAGTCTGATGTGACATAAATTAAACAGCAGTAACTTTAACCAATACATCAAAGAAAAAAGGCTTTGTAGATCAAACACCATCACAAAAGATGGGCTTTGACATCAGACATACCAGTACATTTATGATAAGATAACTAAGCCAATCACTGGAAGTACAATTCTATATATTCTTTTCTACAGAATTCCCTGTAATTTGTTTACTACTTAGACTTAAACAGGGAATCTTATTTTCTTTTTCTCTCAATGCCTCATCTCTAATTCCCTGTGAGGAAATCAGTGATTGTGACTGAAGTAGAATGGACAAGATAGAAGCATAATAGTGATGAAGACTTTTAAGGAGGATTTGGTTCGTTGGTGGTGCTGTGCTGAGTCATTGTACTGCTTTCTTGTAGTGGAACTGAATGACTATCCAGCGCTTTGAACCAACAGTCATAGCTACCACCACATCCCAAAGTGTTTAAGTCTTAAAAACCATACATCATAGAGAGAAGGGTGACCTGCGTGGGTAGAGAGACTGAACTGTAACTACGGTGTCACAGGTTTGAACTCTATAATAGCTGATGTTGTGTATTGATAAATAATATTTGGGTGAAATATATAATGTTGACAAAAGAAACTGAACATTAATGTCAAACTGTGGTTTTCACATCTTAAAAGGTTACCTGCCCACACACAGCAGCTTCACTGGAGCATTTGAGTATACACAATGCTAGTGCATTAATCAAATAATATTTTGTCAACTTTCAAATTACTTTTGTTAGGCTATTTCTCAATTCACACGATCCACACTGTAATTTGCAGTTAAATTGTACCTTTCGCAAATCCCTCTTCATACACGCACACACATGCAATGTAGGCGGTAGCGCAAGGTCAACCATGGCACGGCTCTGAAAAACTCAGGAGCAGCACAACTCATTACACATACCTGATGAATTACACAGGAGTATTTAATGAATTCCCAATTGTGGAGAATTTAGGATTACACAGTACGGCGTTGTGCCATCCCAACTTCTGAAGTTCCTGTCCTCCTAAAGGAATATTTAAACTCATGCTGGAGGCCTTAAGTTTATCCGAACCTTCAAAGTAAACAAAGATATTGCTGGCGCCCAAATATCTCAGCACAGTGTTTACTTGCTCTGTGGCCTTGGCAGGGTGAGCAGCACTGTCTTATCATACAGCTGCTACGTCTCCCATCATCTATGGAGGCACAAAGTTGAAGTATTCCTCTGCCTGAATGACACTATTCCTCTGACCTGAATGAGGCCTGAGTACCATTGTCTTAACTTACATTGCATGGGTTCATAAGATGAAAATTCCACAACAGGCGCAGCTGGAGCAGTTTGGGGGTTTGAGGCATCCTCAGGGGCACCTCGTCAGTGCTCAGGATGTGAATTGGCCCCACTCCAGCTGCCAGTCCACACCTGAATGCAATAAGTTATTGTTATTAATCATATGAGTAGAAGAGGTGTGTTTCAATATAGAAATGATCTGTTTGTTTTTAATGAAAGTTATAGTTTATAGATATAATTTCAGTGTGTTGCACAGCTGTGCGATAAATGTGTTCCAGTGCAACAGCCATGTAATAAAAACTAGGCCTAACTACTACTTTCATGAGGCATATTACTTTTGTTAAGATTGCCATGCTGCTGTCACTTTACTTTATGTTGTGGTGTGGTTATGTTCACCTCTGTTGTTTGAGTAGGGTATGCACCTCTTTATATAATCTATGGTATGATGTGAACCATATGTATGAACTAGGGGTCTGGATGGGAACAAATTCCAAAATAAAGATCACGTGTTGGCTTGAGTTGTTTACTAAAGAGAAACACCGCCCTCCCGCGGAGCACGGCAGTATGGCAAAAATAGCAGCACTTCAGGACTAAACCATTCATTTGACAACGAGGCGATGTAATCACTGATTGCCAAAAAACTGGTGAAATTTACACTAAATCCTTAATATTGTAGAAAACATAAAATCATAGTTTTAACAAACACAACTGATGACAAGTTTCCCGGTTTAGTAATGTTTGTGAGAATTGATTGTTCCCCGTGCACTGAAAAGGAGTGGTGCGGTCCAATAGTATTGAAGGCAAAGCTGAAAAAATTGGTTTGTTTTCAACGAGAGGAAGAAGCGTTGCTGTATTACGCCGCCGCTTCACCCATTTTTAAAAACGGTTGCAACATTTATTTTATACCTGGTTGGTATTCGGCCAGCAGCTTTCTCAGCTCGCCATGGCTCTGTGCGGGGGTGTCGGAGCCATGGCTTTGCCTAGCGAGCTTATTGTCCACATATTTTCCTTTCTGTCCGACCGAGACAAGCTCCGGGCCTCGGCCGTGTGTTCACGATGGAGGGAGTGTCTCTTCTACCCAGCGCTGTGGACCGAGCTCAAATTGCGGATAGGTGGTGGTTGTAACGGCGGCGGCTCCAACTCCGAGGAGACCCCGAGGCTGGATTTCCTCATGCGTAAATTCGGTTCCTTCGTGCGGGAGCTTCAACTGGAACTCGCACCGGTGGAAGGCTGCCTTAGTCCTCTAAACAACGACCCGTCCTCCACCAGGATGGACCAGCCCGATAGCGACCCGCAGCTCTCCCAGCGATGGAGAGACGCCATGGCCACCTACTTGGACCAGGTGTTGTGTGTGTTCTCCAGCATCCGCAACAACAGGTAACTTTGGACTCCAAAAGCCCATTATACATTTTGTTTTATTCAATTTCAGGAATTTGCATGATAACCTCTCCTTTTTTGTAACTTCGTATTATTTGGTGCATCGCAGTAAGCTAGCAGCTAGCTAGCTCAGTTAACGTTAGCTATAAACAAACCCTGACGGAGTTACGTAACGTTAATAGGGTCATGTCTTTGCGGTGGAGTTAATAGCCAACGGTCTCTTAATATCTCTAAAGACGTTAATATAGCTACGGTAAGGGACAGTATTTCATTGCAGTCCTACATGTACAGTCATCAAATAATGATGTTATGTATAATGTCAAGTCAAACGCTTGTCTGCGTTTCTTTTGTTGCCAGTTCTATTTTCTTTGTTGCATTGGGGTCTTCATACCAGCAGATACAATACAGCACTGGTGGTGGCTAGAGAACGCTTTGTTGGCTGTGACTTGCTGATATCAGCACTGACACACAGACATATATACAGTGTATGTCACATTTAGCTTTGGTCGCATACTGTTGGATGTAATCACATATGTGCTCCATACATAAAATCCAGCCACTTGACTAATTTCTTCTATGTAAATTACTGTTCTGTAAAGCGTTACTTTGAATGTTAAGATTCCTGATTTCAGTGCAGAACTTCCCTCTATTATACCTTCTCCCACATTCTCTATTCTCTACAGTGCTTTGTAGTGTTGAAAAAGCACCCATCCGATGCTGTGCAGTACATGTCTTAGTTCTGCTGAGGGGGCTGAAACAATTTCTGTTGTCTCACTTGTTCTCACTGAGCAGTTTTAAATAAAAATAAAAACGTACTGACGACCTAGAATGTGTCCCAGATCCCTGTTGCATACTAATTCTATCAAGAGTTTAAGGTTTTAGTGTATTTATTCTGTAAATGTGACAACATTCACTACATCCAGATATCAGTTTGTACATTGAACCTGCTTGATTCTTAAATATGGTGTTAAACAAAGTGTGTTAATTTTCATGTATATAAAGGCCATGAAGACTAGTATTTAGTATTATGGAACAGCAATTCAGATCTAGTCTGTTAACCACAAAGGAATTACTGCAGATCCTGTGCAGTTTCTGTCTGCCATAAACAAACCAGCAATAAAAATGTTGACTGTGCAAGTGGTTATTTTTTTCAGCAGTACGTCATAGTAAAATGTGCCATACTCAGCTAATTATGTTATTTTAATCGCCATTTTTCTCAATCCAAACCGGTTGACAACTAATAGGACAAATACCAGCTGTCATCTATCTTTAGCTTCCATGTTATCAGGTGAGGAAAAGTGAGTTTTTCATTCAGCTAACATTGGTCCACCTCCACTGTCTGGTACTAGTACATGTGTGGAATGAGAATATATATCTTAGTGTTCTTTTTACTAGCGGTTTCACACACTAAGTAGATTCAAATGAGACTGCTGTTGGTTTCACAGCGGAGGCAGTAAAGCTTAGCTCTCAGCTGATTTACAGGAAGTGGGCTTCAGGAAACATAATGCACGCACACAGTACCTTGTAGGTAGGCCTATGTCATGTGTGGCTGCACGGCACACATGTAGTTGATAATCATTTTCCACAACTTACATCTGAAATCTTCCAAATATAAAAACTGATGCAATCCTTCTCTTTGGAAGAATGTAATTGGATGCATTGTGACGTCTAAGCCTACCATGCCTGCTTTTCAAAGTATCACATTTTGGCTTATAGTCTGCTGCTTGATTGTTGGCAATCTATTTTGGGGACCAGGATATAACGGGCTCTAGACAGCACTGCAGCGAAGTGCATAGTTGCAATAAATCTGCCCTGATAGGAGACAACCCAGCAATATACAGAACCTGGATTAGATGGAGGTAAGAGATAACCCCCATTTTTCATGTTGTTTGGAATAAAAAACGTGTAAACCTAACCCCTGGTCTAGCTACTGATACTTGTTTGAACCCCTTATGCGCTCCATGTGAAAGAACCAGATACACAATTTACATTAGTAATGACTTCCAATGTTGATAGAGTAAACGGATGGACAAAAAACATTTATGTTGAGATTGTTCTGTGAATAGGTTTGGTTCTCTGAACCCTGACAAATGTAATGGGGTATACTTTTGTTATTGTGACACAGATGTCTCAGTAATGCTAGCACAGCACACTGATGTTTTCCCATTGTTTAATTTTGAAGAAAATAACTGAAGGCATAACTTTCGCATATTAGTTTTTATTTAATTTCAAAGGTCTGGATGGGAATTGACTAGAAGAGAGAAACTGTTTTTAATGTATAACTGTTACCTGTCTGTCAAAACATTCAAAGATATTGCTAAAATGACTTGTTGACATAAATCAAAATTAAATTGTTGAATACTTTCTTTTTTCTGTATTTCTCTCTCTCTCTCTCTCTCTCTCTCTCTCTCTCTCTCTCTCTCTCTCTCTCTCTCTCTCTCTCTCTCTCTCTCTCTCTCTCTCTCTCTCTCTCTATAGAAACCTGCGGAAGCTGAGTCTGTATGGAGACACCGGTGTTCTTCAGCAGGAGGGACTATTGGACAGCTCCCACCTGCACCAAATTCACCAGGGGGATAAAAAGATCAATGAGTAAGCCCGATTATGGCAACATAAAAGCAATTTTCTGTTGAAGTGCAAAAATGGTTAGATTCAGTATTACTTGCATTGTAATATCTAAACCGACATCTTCATGTGTGAAGGCAGAATCCGTAGGCAACGAAACAAGATTTTGGTATCAAAAGCGCTCTGGATTCCGTTTGTAGTCAAAGTAGCATTGAGCGGGCTTTGGTTGCATGCAAGTAACAGTCCATGTGGAGAGCAAGAGAGGCGGAACGCATTGGCCGGGATGCAATCTCAGAACCCATCGGCTATTGTCTGCCGATTTTTTTTATTTAACTTTTTATTAGCATTTTTCTTTTTAAATAATCTGCATTCATATGCAGATATGTTTATAGAGACTAGCCAAAATGTTGTCTGGACATTAGTCCAACAGATGTACATTGCTGGGACAACGCCTGACATGTCCCTCTGTGTTGACACTTTTGGTTGGAATTGGAAACAGTGTGTTGTTTAGTGTTTCAGAAGGATAATACATTTTGCAAATGTGTAGTTCGTCATAATCCAGTCAGCAGGCACACAGCATCTCCAGCATCACAACACACAACATTGAACACACTCACTTTGTGTGTCCAGCTTTCTGTCAACAAACTGTTAATGTATAAATGAATAATTTAGTCGAGGTTGCTCTAAGGTGCAGCAGACGCTGTAGATCCGCAGTCTCTGAACAGGGAAGGATGCTTTAGAGACTGAGAATTGCAAATTATGTGTTTTTTTTATTATATAGATATTGGCTCTAAATCTGAAAATGTTGATGCCACTGCTATAATCTTAGAAAATCTCAGCATTAACTTGTAGACGTTTGTTTTATTTTTTTTATTTTTTATTTAACCTTTTATCTGTTCAGGAAATGTTTACTGAGAGGCAGCCTCTCTTTTGCAGGACACCCTAATCACATTCACACAGTTGCAGACATTCATTCTGACACTGTCCTGTTGGTCATTTAGGACAGAAGACAATCAACTTCTCGCATTTGAGGCGGTTTATTATAGGTGGAATATTGATAGCAACTTGTATACAAGGAATAAAATAAAAGATTACATGACACACAAGGATGTGGACCACCCTACTTCACCCTGGGGCTCCGTAGAATGGCCTTGATTCCCTAAATCAGACAGTTTATATACTATACTCCTCGGCTGTGGTCTTCCCCCATTGGTTTGCTGGGGGCAGGTCCTTTTGGCCCCCTGGTCCAATGACTTCTTCAGCTGCCCTCTAAAGGAGGAGTGTACCTATAAGTCATGTAACTCTTACATGACTTCTAACATGACCACACTCAACCTATGTCTCTCATCATGTCTCTAGGTATTTTGTACTTTTCCACTGTCCCATACTGTGTAACCTGTCAATACCAGCTCATCATGTTTTAATAGTAAGGCTAATGATCTAATCAAGCTTACACACATATTGGAAAGAGCACCATTGATTATCAACTCACCTACACCCACATTTCCTAAAAACATGTACCTTCTCAGTAATGTCATTATCATATTAAGGCACTTTAGGATGTTAATTTTTATTTCTTCATAATACCTGGAAGTACAACCACAATCTGATGGCCACTGAACAGCTCAACTGGAGTGGTTTTGAGGTTAAGGGATTTGCTCAAGGGAACCTCAGTGGTGGTAATGAGAAAAGGGACAAGTGCTTTCCCCACCCAGATTTTATCCTGTTGGTCTGGGGATTGACCTCCCAGTCATAAGCTCTCTTCTCTAACCTTCAGGCCATGATGATGATGATGATGATGCAATGCACATATAGTAGGTGTCAGGATACTCAATTTGGGGATTTCAACATACCCAGCCCATTAATCCAGAGCAGTATACAGATCATTGTCAATTTGTATGGCTTTTTCCTTTTTGAAATCACAATATTTCTCATTCATAGCAACCAGTGTAGGTTTGTTTTGCAACTCAGTGGTCGTAAGTTTCCACATTCGTACCTTCCGTCTTCTGCTTTTTAGGACACGTCTGGAGGATAAGGCACAATTCTAGAGGGTTTCAGACTGTTTTCATGAACTGCGCCAAACGATACCAAATGAAATGTGTTGAAATATACTTAGCCAGATTACCTAAGTATAGTCTGTGTGCTGTTGAGTAAGTGTATAGGACCACAACAAAGTTTAATATGGTAGCATGTTCTGTTTGGTTTCATAGGTCTTACATTGTTAAAGCATTACAATTTTAACAATGTAATATATTATAATATAT
Source organism: Etheostoma perlongum (assembly GCA_026937815.1). Lineage (NCBI taxonomy): Eukaryota > Metazoa > Chordata > Actinopteri > Perciformes > Percidae > Etheostoma > Etheostoma perlongum. The sequence goes on along the minus strand of CM049390.1, from coordinate 6,420,553 downwards.
ATAATATAATATTATAATGTAAAATGATCTCAGTGCAATGTTTTTTCAGTTGCATATCTTTCTCTTTGCACAAATGTATATTGAGGCTGTTTTTCCTTATTCATTTAAAGTTTATTTTTAGGATGAAATTTGTCTTACATTTCATTTGAAATGGCATACACGGCTCTCATGGTGTCTTAACTTTAATTTAACTTGAAGGAAGCAGTGTTCATGCTGGTAAAGTGCATTGACGCTAATTCTCTTCCACCCTCTCTTCTCCCCTGTGCTCTGCAGAATCCAACAGTTGTTCATGGAGTTGTTGTCTAACAGCAGGCAGCTGCAGTGGTTGTCCTGTAGTTTCATGCTGGGTCTGGTGACTCCCTGCTCCTTGGCCTGCCTGTCAAATCCTTCAGCCGAGACCCTGCAGCACCTCAGTTTACTGGACCACCAGCTGGGTATGTGTTGGTGTGTTTCTGGAAATGTTTGTCTGTAACTGTGTAAATGCAATAGCAGCTTCAATTAAAAAACAATGGAAATTGGGTTGTATCAGTGTAAATCCTTAACAGTTGAAGCTGTAGATACAGCAAAAGTAGTAGTTGTAGTACATGTTAATAGTATGTTTGTACAACTTGTAATCACTCCTAAATTTCCCTCAGGTCCCCTCATCTTGCCATCAGAGTTGGATCGTCTATCTAATCTTCGTTCTTTGGCTCTGGATTTCTCTGATTTGACATCTGAGCTTTGTGGTCTGCTAGCTTCTCCACGCCGAACTCCACTGCATCGCATCTCCCTGCTGCTCAATGGCGCCGCCCTGGAGTTCAAACCATTAGAAGGGACCGCTACAGACGACGATTGGAAGGCACTGGTAATGCAACATGTATCTTTGTTACTCAGTCTTGTTGGCCCTCTACTAGTTATTCCAGGACAACCTCTTGCTTTATTTAATGAAAAAATAAGAGTGTTGAAATGCCTTATGTCAATGAAACAGCAGTCACATTTTTTGTCAAGTCTTCATGTGTACATCAGTCAAGTTTGCCTAATCCTCCCCAGATTCGTGTTAGTGCCAACCTGCGAGTGTATATCATGGCCCTGGAGGTCAACAGCTCAGAGCTCCTTGGGGTCCTTAAGCCTAGCCTTCCTCTGGAGCGCCTCCACCTTGACAGTTACAGCACACTTGTAACTGATGCCACATTGGAGCTCATTTCCCAGCAGTACAACAGGACGCTGACTCACTTCCTGCTCCTGAGGGATGACCCAGACTTCCCTGACCTCAGCATCAATCGGAACGAAGACCCATTGGTCCTCTTGGCGTGGAGATGTACTCAGCTGGCTGTACTGGTGATACATGGTGAGTTCGGCTTGTTGTTTCAGGGATGTACAGTGTTTGACTTCAGGTTCATTCTGATCCGTGCGGGTCCAACCTTATGATGACAAACACAAGTGGTTGTAGTGGTTAGCATAGTAGTGGTAGTATATAAATTGGTTTAGGCTTGATTGGAGTAATCCGAATGGCTTTTTACTTGACAATGAAAATTAGTACTGACTTTAAAAACTACATGTCACTACTACGTTATATTAATTCCAGTTGTGTTGAAACCTAGTTTTTACATTCATGTGTGGTTAGCATAAGTGCTCTGCTTTGCTTTCAGGGAATCAAAACAGAAATCAGAACAAGATGAGACCATGGCTGGCAATAGATAGCCAGCAGTGGTAGACCTTCACCCAAATTAATGGATTTGTTGGCCACTAGAGGGCAATACAAGAAACTGTAAACACAACACAAAGTTATTATGGTTGGCAAACAGATGCCTGTTTACATAGACACAAAGATAGAAAAGAATTAATTTGAAGTTGTGTTTCTGGCCACATGATGGCTTTAAGTCCAATATTCACTCTTCCTATAGCTCTGTTTTGCTCTATACCAACTCCTGAGAACAATTGTGTAGCTTGTTAGCTGCTAAATGCTATGTTCACAATTAATCACTAACTTTGTCTGATGTTTGGTGCTGCACATGTAGCATACAGTGGGTTTATTTTCACTGAAAACTACTTCCTGCTATGTTTGGAAACAAAGCTGATTTAGAGTGGTTGAACCAAGCAGTGAGGTTGCTAGCAGCAAAAAATGAGCTGAGGATAAATGCAGAGTTGGCGGTTAGAATATGTGGGTTTGTCACTATATGAGACTTGTTCATCAGTACACATTGTTACATCCATTTAATGTAAAAGGTTCAAATAAAGAAGCTTCAAGGAAGCAAAACATCTAGCATGTTCAAACGTGTTAGAAATGTTGCTTCCTTCCACATTTTTTTCAGATACTGCACAGCAAATGGTTGAGATATTCCAATTAATATTGTCAGTGCATTCAACTGCCATTTAAAGGCATTGTGTTTGTATTGAATTGGGTCAAAGTTCCATCTAGGCAACTATATGAGATGAGGAAATGATAAGCGACAAAAGAGAATCCCATTCCTAATGAGTGTAGATTTGTAACCATTATATAGGTCATGGGTTGTACTTTGGGTTGAGTGTAAAGCTGTATAGAATATTCATTATTTATCCTTATTATTGGCAAGATTAGTCCACCTCCCTGAACACATCTCTCTCTGTAGGTTACACAGTTTGGGCCCATAATTTGGTGGCCATCTCTCGGCTGCGTGGCTCCAACCTTCGCGTCCTGACAGTCTCTGAGGAGAGCATCGACTTTGATCCGGACCAGGCAGTGTGCATGGATGGTGACCCGGTCCATAACCTGGTCAAGGAGGTTTCTCTGGGCCTTGCCCGTGTCTGGCACCCTTGCCTGGATTCCAGCCTGGTTTTGTCCGAACCCACCCATCACTTCCACCATGAGCTGCACGCCTTCAGCATGGGCATGTAGGCAGGGATGGCAAGTCCAACACATCACAACCTAAACTGTGTCAAGACCAGTCCAGACTAACAAAGTCCAAGTCAACTCATACCTCTAAACCAGGCCAAAGCAGACCTAAATGAGAAATCTAAACTGGATCTTAAAACAATCTATAAATACCATTTATGTGAGCTGATTGTTTTTATTTTTTGTTTCTTTCACCGGGGTTTTAGCACACAATCACGTCTTACCATTTTCCAAATGATTCGCTGTTTTGCCTCCTGATTATCTAGTTAACCTGTGTCTTGGAAAAACGGATAAAATCTTTGATGTTTTAAATAGATTTTTCATTTATGAACTTGGATATTCTAATATTAACTTGATATTCATTCAGTTAGAAGTCATACCACTCTGTGATCCCTAACCACAGACAAGACATGAGTCATGACCATTTTTTTTATTTGTCTGCAAAAATGTGTCACTCATACTCTGCTACTTCAAATACCCTCTTTTCTGGCATGGCCCAGTCTGGTCTGGTCTTGATCGAAAAGTCTTCAGAGCTTGATGTCTCCCCTTCACCGTAATAACCTCCAGAGCCTCTGTATGATGTAACTTTGATTTCTTGGACTGTTCATCTCTCCCTGCTCTGTGTATAATCTTGTTTCTTGTGTGGTGGTTCCCTTGCCTGTAAAGGCTTTGTGTGTATTTAAATACAGATATATATTATTATTATTATTATCCTGCTAACAGTGAGAACAGAACAGGACAGGCAGGCAGGGTTGAGTGATGGGCCGGTGGGATTTAGGGGGGAAATGCTTTACTTGTGAACATGTATTTTTTTTTTTTTTTTTTTAAACCTCTGCTGTGTGTCTGTTAGCTCAACTCTAGCAAAGGTTAGAGTTTGTAAACTAACCTATCAATCGCTTCCTGGGTAACACAACCGTAGCTCCTGCTTCTGTTGCTCTGAAAGAGCATCTTGTGCACTTGTCCACTAGTTGGAGAGCCTTGGCAGCAGAGTGGGATTCTCCACTGTAATGTGGCTGACTGTGGCAGGTGCTAATCAGTTGTAATGCTGTGTTCAGCAACAACCATGTCAGTGCTATGGCTCGGATCAATGGTTATATTAAGGCTTTTGAGCACCTTACTGATGGTGTAACGGAGAATATTGTTTCCCACCCAGCTCACTTGTCGACTTTTCGGGAAACCTTGCTAGCCTCGTCTTACGACGACATTCAGAGCCGAACTATAAAATGCAGCCTGTCACAGTACAACACCCCCTTCCTCGCTCCATTCTATTTTTATCTGTAATGAGGTGGTAGTAAATGTTAGCATATTTTTTCTATATTCAAGATATAGGATATAGCTGCTTTTGCTCTCAATTAGAGGTCAAGGCTTTCTGACTGGTATCACTGGTTCCAGAGCCCTTTGGTATTTAAATGTATTTGAGTCAAAGGAAAGAAGTATTCAAGTCAAAGAAAAGAAATGGAGTATGCATCATAATTTGAAGGGCTCTGAGATTACAAAACCTACAAATAGTTCTGCATTATTCTGAAGAGGAAATGGGTTTTCATTATATATATATATATATATATATATATATATATATTTGATTAATCTTTGTGACTACCTCCAAATCCTTGGTGTGGCCATGCAAACAAAACCAGTATTCTGTAGGCTCATCTTTTCAGAGGTGGCAAATAACAAACCTAGGTTTTGCTGCCATGGCAGCAATGCAGATTGTTGGTAGGAAGTAGTTTTCTCTCAATAGCGGATTTTGTGTTTTCAAGTAAAACATTTCTCGATAAAGAACAGGGAAAAGGAAATGATGCACTGAATGTAACTAAACTCCCATTCGGTTGGCCAGTCGGGATTTGTTTTATATTGAATGGCCTGCTGTATAGCTATATTTGCCTCAGATATTTGGCAGATGCATATCTTGCCACAACAGTCACGGCTACTGAAGAAATGCATTTGAACATGGGTTCCACTGACAGCCAAGACTGGATACATTTTTGGAGAAGTGGCACCTACAGCACAACAAAACCTTTGGCGTATTTCTGTGACGAAAATATTTTCTGTCAGTCTCAGGTAGGCTTTTAACATCACTATGACCAGGACAGCGGTGGTGATAATGTCGAGTACAGCATGTAAAACAATCAATTGGTGCAAGATATTGTTGTCGTTTTTTGTTTGTTTTGTTTTTCCTCTTGAGTCACAGTTGCCTTGGAAACAGCCCCTTGTTTTCTGGATACAGTTGTTGTTGTTGTTATTAATGATGTTTATCTTGCCATCTGATAAACCCTCGCTCCACCTTGGTTGGGGAATCAGTAAACCTAATCATACATTTGTTTTCAAAGATTAAGGTTGATAGACTAAAGAATGGCAAAACAAGTCTGCTCATTGCACATGTTTTCTATCTCCAGTAGATGTTGTTGGAAGACAGAGAGCGGCTGTGGAGTGAAGGAAAATCCATGCTGTCAATGGACGTGCTGGGCCAAAATTTATAAATTAAATAATGTGATTCAGGCCCAGTGGAAGTACAAGCATGTCAAGGCTCAGGACACGTTCACAGCATTGTTGACCAAATATCTTGTGCTCCACACAAACCTAATTGTGAGTATGACCAGTGGATAACTGGGCCAAGAATGCTTACATCTGATGCTCCAGTGTTGTTGTGACTACGCAACAGTTATTAGTGACAGCTGTGGTAGACTGGTGTCTTATTAAGGCATTTCTTGAGCCGAGTTAAGTGTTGGGTTGGGCTTTACAGCACCTGTAACATGCATAAGTAAATGCTGCAAGCAAGACATTGTTAGGAAAGTTACTCTTCCAAATGGCTTCAGCTTGCTTGTTTTGCACACCATGATGCTTTAGAGGTCGGTGCAATAGCACTGCAGACTGTGAAGGTCCATATCAAGGTCTGTAGTTTACAAGATTGACCTGCAATTTTCCCATGGACTTATATGGATCCTGAGTTATACAGTGTGCCAGCACTTTGCTAGGTTCAGAGGGAATTGGTCCCAGTGGTTCCTAAATGTTTGCTCATCGGTTAAGGGACCTTGATGGTTAGGCCATGGTAATATCTCTAGTCCTTGGTCCATATCTCAGGCTGTCTGTGGCTATATATAGAGCTGCACACTCAAAACACTCCAGAGGGGTTAGCCATACCAACATAACACATTCAGACCAAAATATGTTGGTTTTTATCTTATTTTCTTCCTCCCCTCCTCCTAATTGTTCCTCTCGCCTCTCTTTTTTTTAGAGCTCAACTTTGCTCTTTATGTGAGAGATTTAAGCTGTTCGTATTGTGTATAGGCATCACCTGATAAGGAGGGGGAAATCACGGCAATCTTCTTGTAATGTAATCTCAAACTAGAGGGTTACCTGAGTGGAGCTAATAGATTTTTACTAACAACTTATTTTAAAAAGCTGATTTTACAAACTCCACCCTTATCCACCACAGGTGTTTCCTCCTCTGGTTCCTGTCTTCTCAGGTCCCCACATGCTATGGGCTCCACACTAGATTCCAGTCTTGACCGGACAAATCATTTTTGCCCAGAATAAAATGGGATTGGCTGTGGGGGTTTTCTCTCAAGACTATGGTCAGCTTGTGCGGGATACAAATTTCATCTAACTATAATATTCCCATTTGGATAATGTATAAAAAAGTGCTGTTTTAATCATAAATTTCCCTCCCATACACTTGGAGGCTCCATTATCAAAAGTTCATGTTTTGACAATTTGCGATTATAGACATATTTCACAATCTCAAAAGTGCAGAGAAAGATGAGGGATTATAAAGACAATATGCGTGAGAGCAGAAATGCAATTTTTTTGGATTCTGTTAGGTTTTGTTTCTTCACCAATAGACACTAAAATGTTAGTGAAGACGCCGTGGATCGAGCTCTGTGTTGTCCTTGCAAGGAGAGAAGAGGTGAGACAAAGTTCTGCCAGTAAGCCAATGCTGATAGGCAAATAACTTGACACTCAACGACAAACATGGTCACTGTACATGGTCTTTGTATCATCGCTAATAGCTAAATATTGAGCCATCTTGTGCCTGAAAGCTTCTGGAGTCTTACTGCTTTTCAAACCTCTGCTCTCCCCAAGTTATTCGCGTTGTGTTGTTTGTAGTTGTTGCTGTGATGGTTAGTTCACTTCTTAGGGAAGCCGCATTAGAAGCTATAGTAGCTAGGGTTTCCGAAGATGTTTCAGCGCACATGCTTTTATTTTCTCTTGGAGCGTGCCTGTATTTTCTGAGCACGTTTTACATGTAAGCTTTCAAAAGTGTACCCAATAGTAGTGTGTAAATAAGATGGTTTGACTGTGTGTGTGAACAAGTTGTCACTTGTGCAGCCATCATGTTCTCTGCATGCATGTGTGAGTATTGAGGGGGGGGGGGGGCTTGCTCATATTCAGCAGTGTAGTTTTATCACTTCTACTGCAGCAGGAAACCGCAACAGAAAATTCTTTGTTCTCAGGGTACAGACAGTTTTCAAAAAGAGGAGGAGGGAAAGTTACAATAGCTCAGGCCTCTAGCTCACTTATAAGAGTAGTAAGAGTCACTGGATCTGTTCTCCTCCCTTGTTGTGTTTTAAGCTGCCAAAGACCACAGTGGAACAAACTTAACCCAGACACAAGTCTATCTGAAGTGCCCATGTACACACACACTGGCAGGAGGCTGGTCCAGTATTATTTCCTACTCTACTAATACCTTTCTCCTCCAACATGTCTTCTTTTTCCACTACTCTTAGTGGTTCCACTCCACTTGCACCCTGACTACTACCACGCTGTTGATATACTATGGACCATACTGTTCTGGACAAGGTCAAATGTCAACAGTCTTGTCCTGTGGTTGGCGTGAAAAGAGACCAAAGCAGACCTGCACACAAACATTTGGCCAATGTTGTGTTAGTGGCTGCACCCTATGTTAAGAAAATATAGGATTTCACACTAGCTGTGTAGAATGTGTGTTATGGAAGGCGCAGTTGGACATTTATAACCAACATATGTTACTTAGTAAAGGTAAGCAGCGTTGTAGCACAGCTTGTACAATGTGGCCAAATGCCAATCTGTGAATGGCTCTCAGGGTCTACACACTGCATGTTGCTGAGGCATCATAGAGCAAAGCAAGGCCTTTCTAGTCCAGCGCAGTATCCTTCTATAGTTTGTCAAAGGCTGAAGCAGAGTGGCCTGGCCACCATATAGCTCCCCTCTCTCTTTTTTCCCCCCCATCACCTGTTTCACTGTGAGGAGTGAGTGAATGTAAAACAAGGAGGACGAGGAGTTTGGTTCAATCTCAGAACACGTCAGGGACTAAACATTCCCCCGGATGCTTCCTGAAGCTACTTTCTGACAGATTGTAGCCCCCAGCTGGGACACATGCCAGTGTGCCTGATCTGATATGTTGCACGGCAAGCCTGTGGCCAAGGTCAAATTTGATGGGAAGTGTTTAGTCCCAGGCTTTTGGAGCTGTAAAGTGATTTGCTGCTAGAGATCTGCTAGGAACAGGACATTCCACATGGGGGTCGCTCAGGCCATCAGACTTGCAAACAGTTTGCTACAAGGCTAAAGTGTTCGCAAGAAAATTAGACTCTATATAAATATAGACCTTATTTAAATTTCTTTTATGTTTTACTTTGTTGGTCTGTTTTTTGAAGGGACACCAGATTACCAGCTGGTCTGAGCACAGCGGAGGTGCGACACCATTTAGAAGTGGTTATTTAAAGAACTGTGTTTCTAACATGTGATTCTTCAATGGCAAGTTTTGCTTTCACTTGATGCTTCAGCATCCTGAGGGCATTTTGTGGCCTTTTGTGTCCGGTACACAAAAGGTCACAGGTGTGAAAGCAACCTACACTGACTGTGTGCTAAACAAAAAGAATAGTTTCTCTTTTTTACAGAATAAGTTGGTTTCACATATTGAATCAATCTGACAGATTAAAGACCGTCACAATACAGTAAGAGGAAGTTTGTCTGCGTATTTAGTACACACATGAATGCACACAGAAGTGACCGTACATAATCCCTATGGATACACCAGGGCACCTAGAGTCTGGGCTGGACTTATTTATACACCATATGCAGAGAGGGGTTTGTGTATGACTATACTACACTGTGTGCACACAGAAAGACGGATCTATGCTCGCAGAGCCTTACTTTTAACGAGTTCTGCCATTAAATGGTTTGAAGGCTCCAGAGGCGAGATGAAGCGAGACCATTACCAGCAGTTACTGTACATTGATATGGTCACAGCCAGTTCAATCTGCCCTTTTGACCCGTTTGTGTTTTGTTTTTGTTTCAACTTTGCTCTTTATATGCATTCATAGAGAAATCTTGGAAGAAATCGGGACCCCTGTGGCCTGATGGGTAATTGAATCCATATAGCAGCCCTCTAATGTACTCCATCTGAGACAGTTGGACTTGACAGCTTATTAAAACTGTTTTGATCGCAGCGCTGTAGATATACAGGGATTGGAGTACATCTGTCCTACCAGGCCCCATATACATTACAAAGAGTTGGGTGCCAATACTCGATAACCAAAAGTAATACCATTGATATGGACAGATGTGTGAACGACCAGCGTGTGTTATTTTAGTACCAAAGCAGCCAACTGTGTCAGATCTGCATCAGTCTAAACCAGCTTACAGGCAGACATGCATCCGACATTACAGTTTCATTTCCACTTAGATCATTACTCAGACTCTATGCCAGCTTGAGAGTTTGTAGTCTTGACTTTCTGGATGTTTGCAATGTTGTGAAAGTATACTTAAAATAGCTGTAGAAAAGAGGTAGTAAGATGCTTCTTGGCCTAAAACATGTTTTTAAAGGGTTTACCATTAAGAGACAGGGTTTCCTCATCACAATGTGAGATTTCAGATGCTTCCTGTTTGTTTGATGTTTTTACCTAAATGCTATGACCATGGACTACTACCAGACATTGAATGGGCTCAAATAGGACTGGACTGTGAAGAATCTCATTAAAACCCTGTTTCTGTAACTTAGGAGAAAACACTGGATGTGCATTGCACTGATATCAAATCAGTCCTGTGTAACAGATGTAGGTAGATGTGTATAAGGCTAGATATATTGTCAGGAAAGAGAAGGTACACACATAGCAAGGTCATTAGCCACACTGAGAGCCTTAGAGAAAGTTGGGATTCCCCAGTTTTCCATGTCAGCCATAGCTGAAAACTAATTTTCCAGCCAGCTTGTAATGATGATCTTAGCATAAGGGTGATATTAACGGGAATTATTTTACACTTTCGCCACATTGTATTTCTAGAGAAGAAATTTAAAAAAAAATAGCACTGAAAGCATAACCTGGCCAAACTCTGTCAGTAGCTGTGGTGCGTACCCCGGACGTTGGTGTAGTGCCTGGCTATATCAAGGAACTGATAGATATTCATGCTCAGTGTCAGCCAACTATCTTCATTAAGATCTCAGCTCCCGTGGCTCTGAGGTTTCTGGCTGCTAAACAAAGTCTTTCTTGTCAAGTCTGGAGAGCCAAACTTCCTAATTAGCCAGGCAGGCAGGCAGGCCTGCTGTCCATTCCAGCCGCACAACTATGCAAGAGGAATGCATATAATCCACACTCTTCTCTATTTGTTTTTTTTCTTCAGTTTTTACGTTTTAGTTTTTCTTTTTCTCACTGCCGCGCAGTAGTAATGAAGACGTAAACTAATAAGAACTTGCAATGACAATACTTGGCCTTATGATGATTTATGAAATCTTATCATTTAGTTTTAAGATCTTTTGATTCTGTTCAGCCAGCCCAGCGACAGCAGCGGTGACGGCGGGCTCACTCTTGGTCTCTGTGAGACTGGCTAGATGGCCCCAGTTTTATCGTGGTACGAATGTTGTGCATTTGTTTAAAATCAGGACAGTTTGCAATAACAGCAGTCTTACTAGTGGCCACAAAGGGGCACGAGCAGTGCTGACAGCGCCCGGCTACGTCTTAAGAAAACCATAGAGGAAGAAATATAAACTATATAAATAGATATATAAATTCACACGCATATTTGTATTAGGTATCAGCAACGCATTACCATGGTATAATCTTATGCAACACATGTCCGGGTTCAATTTATGAACATGAAGTATATTATAAAATCAAACAGACTTTGTAAATCAGAAGCTATGTTGTTGTGTGTTTTTCGCAAAAATGGGTTTACCATCCTTAATGTTGAATATTCTGAGCGTTATATTCCTGTGTGATTGTGTTTGGTAAAGTGAGCACATAGCAGTGGGTTTTGCCTTCTTTCTGTAACCAGATGTAACGCAAACACAGCTGGACAGCTGGAATTCAAATGACATGTACAATATTTTAATTACATTTCATTTGATTCTTAAAGCCTTTATTATCTGATCTGTACATGTGAGTGAAGGCATGGATTAAGACTTGTTCTAACCAGCAAAGAAAAGTTCCACTCCGAAAACGTACCTGTATTTGTCCATATTTAAATATATAAGAACCTTTTAGTTGAGCACTTGGCTTAATCTACATCTGTGAAACTGCTCTTTTAAATTAAAGACTAAAATAATCAAAACCTCTGATTTGAAACTTGTCCAGCTGATTTTCATTTTAGTGTGCAGGGAAAGAGTCCTCTCCAGCTGTGAGGAGAGCTTTTATCATAGAGAACAGTTTTGATCCATGGTTCTGTTGTGGAGAAAAGGGAGGGTACGTTACAAACCTCCATGTTAACCCTCTGGCATACACTTGAGGGGTCAACCTGCCGAATGTCGATTTGAATTAATGTTGAATGAATGCCTCTCTTCTTTTAGTCAGTGAATAAAAACATGAAAAAGTTGTTTGCTTCCATTGTCTTGTTCCCTTCCTGTTTCAGCTTCAGAAGCATGCTGGGTATATACCATAGACTGTATATTAATTATTATAATAATAATAATTTACAGTCTATGGTATACACAGATACTATTTTTTAACCTCCTGGGGTTTGAAAAAAGAGTTTTTTAAGCATTGAACATGTACAATACATAAACATGTATGTATGTATGTATGTATGTATAGTTAGAGAAAACAGAATATGAGCTCTTCTCATACAATTCTTGACACTCCAGAAAGGTGTGGTAACACATCCCATTCCTGGCACTGCAGGACCCCTTTAAGTAAGAGGGCAACATAAAACACATACAGTATGCAAATAAGATTTTAACCACTGTCACCATGACAACACAGTATTGGGAAATACAGGGGAAATTGCTGGTTAGTGATGAACAGAGAGAGTGGAAGAGAGAGATAGTGAAAGACTGAGGCAGAGCACACCGATGGCTACAGATCAGGATGAATGACGCATTTCTCTCTGTCCACACTTTTAATCAATAAAAATAGAAGACATGATACAAATAATTAAGATTTAGAAAAGTAACAGTAGGAAATATTGAGAGAAACTGCAACCTATTACAGTACTCACCCACCCTATGGAGTTACCTTATCTAGCCATTCGGTGCTCAAGTGGAGGATTTACATTTGAGCAATGATCACAGGTTTTGTTCAGGAAAGAGAAACTTGAAGGCCATAGATAACTATGGTGCAGCCAGAAGCCACCCCTACAAATTTAAATATTAAATATATTATTAAATATTTGCCTATGTCACACAAGAGAGAGGTGGCTCACTGCTCATTTTAGTTTGTTACCTGCTTTGTTCAGAGCTCAGACAAAGAGCTTGTTCACATCTGGGTAATGAGATTATCATGCTGGTTTTATGCAGTTAAGCTGAAACAGTAGGCTACGTTTTTGTGGGTCCCACAGTAACCATGTATATATATATATATATATATATAATGCAATATAGGTATCATATCACTATACAGGTAAACAGTCATACATTATGAGTTGACTGACCGCTATAGTACATGTTATGGTACTATAATTCTTGGGTATCTTGTGACTCATATCCACTTCTAAAAACTTCTGGAAAGGGTCATAATTAAAGGTCTCCTATATTACTATTTTGCATCAAAGCATTTTCAGTGCTTTAATAACATCAAATGATAGCTGATTTGCATCCCTTTAGTCATTTGTCAGGAAACATTTTGAAACAAACAGGTTTTTTTAATTGTATGTGGGTGTGAAGATTCTAAATGCAAGTAGCAACAGGCTGGTACAGTAGGCTATTCAATTACTTACTCTTATACATTACACAGTCAAGTTCACTGTTAAAAGAATCGTGATAATTTTCAGGCAACGGTAAATTGCACAGACGTAAACATTAAGGGAAATGTTATTTTTACTGAATAAATGAGTAAATTGTGACTTTAAAAAGCTTTAATTCTCACTTTAAAGATATAAACTGAGCAGCAGATGGCGATAAGGAGCCAACAACTTGCATGTCAGCTACGGGTAAAACCGAAGAAGAAGAAAAAGAGCAAAGGAAGGTAAAAGAAGAAGAAACACCACGTGATTCGCGCTAACTGGAAGCAAGATGGCGGTAGCGGTGCGTAGCTTGCAAGACCAGCTTGAAAAAGCAAAGGAAAGCCTGAAAAATGTGGACGATAATATTCGTAAATTAACGGGACGCGATCCTAATGAATCAAGGTAAACGAAAAAAAAGACCCGTGTGGCTACTTTGCTTTTGGTGTATTTCTAGTGATACGCAACCAACTTGCTAGCATGCAGTTGACTACTGTAATGTGCTAGCTAGCATGAGTCGGTTAGCTAACGTTAGTTAGCAAACATTACGATTTCCTTAGATTGTTTTGTGCTAGCCGAACTTACTCATATTCGCCTTACTTATGTCTAAGCTAATTAGTTAGCCGCACAAAAGTACTAAATACTACTCTAACTGTTTTTAGCTTAGGTGTATAATATCTAATAGAATGTCGAAGCCAGTAGCTAGGCCAACTATTGCCATGCCCTGCATGCGTCGTCCGGGTGTCACCACAGATTTCCCTGTTTAGTAACGTTAGTGTTAAAATGGCTCTGCTTTTAGCAAAGTAACCATACCATTAAAAATACAATGGTCATCTTTTATTTCCGAGGTGTTGTGACTCAGAACTAATGATATTGGTTTTTGTGTTGACCTTGTTTCTTGCTGTGTCTACAGACCGGGTCAGATCCGTCGGCTCGGCGGCCCCATGGCAGGCCCAGGTGGAGGTAGAGGCAGAGGAATCAACCTGCTCAGGTAAAGCGGCTATATTCATATGCTCATTCAGATAGTTATAGAATCGGGGGGGGTTCTCAAATGGCCAGCAAGACATGCACATTTTAATTGGAAAAAACTAAATTCCCAATAGTATAAATACTCAATTGGCTAACTAGTACAGTTTCCGTTGAAAACATACCTGTTCGGAACGGTCCTCCTGTATTGCGGCTGGCAGCTTTACCGAATGTAACTAAGTACATTTACCCGGCATTAGTTACAGACAGGCGTCCACAGGCAGTTGTGTGTTGCTGGAGACAATGCACTGCCCCTCCACCACTAGCACCATGGCATACTTAAATTACAAATCAAGCAGTTTATTTCAATGGCTACTTTTCAGGTTTGTTTTCTTAAAATATTTAAATGTGTTGACAAAGGACATTTTGTAATGACCTGATTATATGTCTTATGTCAGCAAGCATTGCATCATCAAGGCTGTGTTGTAGATTAAAGCCTTTTACCCGTGCACAGTTAACCATATGCTGTGCACCCATCCATATGATGCAGATTGCACATATAATTTGGGTGATATGAATGTAAGGTGATTGCAGAAGTGATACTGATCTGTGTTTTTATTATTTTTAAAGAAATGGCAGAGCAGATTGCTAAAACAAATCCAGTGTGCAGTGTTCACATTTTTACGTTGTAAATTGAGGGAGCACAAGTAATATTGACTCAAGAAAATCTGCAGCCTGTATCCGTCATCGGCTAAGGCAGAAGGAGAACAAATCTGTATCTGTGCTAAAAAAAACATCCATATCAGTCGATCCTTACTATTCTTCTGCTCTACCACAGCTCTTAGGCTTCACAGTACTTTTTAATTCTCCTTTGGCAGCTTTAATTACTTTGCAAATTTAGATAATACAAAATATAATCAAATAATAAAACTATGCATTATTATAGATTAGTCATACTACCCAGCAATATATAAAATAATTAAGCCCCACCTTTACCAGCTACAGCATTAAAGTGATTAACACATACACTCACCGGCCACTTTATTAGGTACCCCATGCTAGTAACGGGTTGGACCCCCTTTTGCCTTCAGAACTGCCTCAATTCTTTGTGGCATAGATTCAACAAGGTGCTGGAAGCATTCCTCAGGGAGTTTGGTCCATATTGACATGATGGCATCACACAGTTGCCGCAGATTTGTCGGCTGCACATCCATGATGCGAATCTCCCGTTCCACCACATCCCAAAGATGCTCTATTGGATTGAGATCTGGTGACTGTGGAGGCCATTTGAGTACAGCGAACTCATTGTCATGTTCAAGAAACCAGTCTGAGATGATTCCAGCTTTATGACATGGCGCATTATCCTGCTGAAAGTAGCCATCAGAAGTTGGGTACATTGTGGTCATAAAGGGATGGACATGGTCAGCAACAATACTCAGGTAGGCTGTGGCGTTGCAACGATGGTCAATTGGTACCAAGGGGCCCAAAGAGTGCCAAGAAAATATTCCCCACACCATGACACCACCACCACCAGCCTGAACCGTTGATACAAGGCAGGATGGATCCATGCTTTCATGTTGTAGACACCAAATTCTGACCCTACCATCCGAACGTCGCAGCAGAAATCGAGACTCAGACCAGGCAACGTTTTTCCAATCTTCTTTTGTCCAATTTTGATGAGCTTGTGCAAATTGTAGCCTCAGTTTCCTGTTCTTAGCTGAAAGGAGTGGCACCCCGGTGTGGTCTTCTGCTGCTGTAGCCCATCTGCCTCAAAGTTCGACGTACTGTGCGTTCAGAGATGCTCTTCTGCCCACCTTGGTTGTAACGGGTGGTAATTTGAGTCACTGTTGCCCTTCTATCAGCTCGAACCAGTCTGGCCATTCTCCTCTGACCTCTGGCATCAACAAGGCATTTCCGCCCACAGAACTGCCGCTCACTGGATGTTTTTTCCTTTTTCGGACCATTCTCTGTAAACCCTAGAGATGGTTGTGCGTGAAAATCCCAGTAGATTAGCAGTTTCTGAAATACTCAGACCAGCCCTTCTGGCACCAACAATCATGCCACGTTCAAAGTCACTCAAATCACCTTTCTTCCCCATACTGATGCTCGGTTTGAACTGCAGGAGATTGTCTTGACCATGTCTACATGCCTAAATGCACTGAGTTGCCGCCATGTGATTGGCTGCTTAGAAATTAAGTGTTAACGAGCAGTTGGACAGGTGTACCTAATAAAGTGGCCGGTGAGTGTATATGTTGACTGAATTGCAGGAGATGCTTGGGCAGATAAAGTAAACATGGTGAATCTATTTTTATTTGGTAAATCTGGTCGTAATTAGTTGCGTTGTTTTTCCTTGTTTTTGTAAACTGAGTTCTGCTGATACAGACACCAGCTGAGCTCGACTGTTAGCCGCCAAGCAGTTTATAATTACATCGCCCCAAACCACTGTCTCCGTGTCCTTTCCCAGGCGTAGTCTCTCAGACATGGGAAGCGGCGGCCCCCCTGCCAAGCAGAGGGACATCGAAGGAGCCCTGCTGAGGTGAGATTTTTTTATATGCATTCACATCTGTCATACTAACAACTCTGCACACAATTTCATGATGAAACCTGTTGATAGAGCTGATGCAATTAATCTTAACTCAGGTCATTTAGGTAATTAAACAAAACTGTTAAATCACTCTGCTAATCATCCTAAATGTAGAATTATGATGGTTAAGCTTGTAGAATGAGTGAGTAGATTAGTAAATCAAATAGATTTCTACTCAACCACTTGCTGGTACAGCAGAAGGGATCCCAACTATTTCAGAACAAACAGAAATGGGAAAATATGATCTGTGGTTTAGAGTGCGGATCGGGCCGGATTTTTCTGTCCGAGCCCGGTCCGCGTCCGACAGAGCAGTAACCGAGCTCGACCCGAGCCCGACAGTCATTAAGATATTTATGTCCGAGCCCGACACAGTTAAAATCGCATTTGTTTCTCATACTAATGACACATGTACGTTTGTTTGTGTGGAAAGCCCGCTTTTATTAAGCAATTGTAGGAAGGCATTCGGAAATGTCAACAGATGAGCGCATCAATGCACAGCTGACTTTCCTTCGTTTTCAATAGTTTTAAAATCTCCTGCGGCCAACTTCTTTTTAACATCTTCCATCGTTGCGCTGCCACATGTAGCTTAATACGCACGTCTTTCGTTGTCACAGCTAGTTTAACAAATTTCCGCACACAGGAAGACGGATGTTAGGGTAATATTTGACATTTATTTTAATTAAAAAATGAACATTTGCATCAGGTGAAACAGGCCCATTGGTTACCTACATAATAAGCTGTTTTAAATTCAAAATGTTCAATGCCTTATCGCGCTGATGTGACCGAGCCCGACCCGAACCCGAGCATCCTTTCTAAAAATCTGTCCGAACCCGGCCCGACCCGTCGGGTACCGTCGGGCTCAGGTCGGGAATCCATCCTCTACTGTGGTTGTCGATTGTTGCGGTTTTTCAGTTATTTTTGTACCCTTTTCTTGTATTCAGATCAAGCCCCCCTGGGCATAAGGCATTGAATTACTTAGATTCTTTGTAATTTGACAGATGTGAGGCTTCAATTAGCGTAGCTGACAGCTATGAGAACAGCATTTGCATTGATTAAGTGTCTGTCTCTTATGGGCGTCTGATCTTTTTGTGTCTGTAGGCTTGCGGGGGACCAGAGGGCCAGGAGAGACACGCGTCAGGACAGTGACGCCGAGGATGATGACGATGTCAAAAAGGTAAGAATAGAGTTTATCACTTCTGTGTTGGTAGTGACGTTCATATGTGTGGGAAAGTGTAGCATCTGATGTGTTTTTGGGTAAACCAAAAATCATTAACAGCCTTAGGCAGGCTGAAAGGCAGCTCCGACAGTATTTTATACAATTTTAGAAGAATCTGAGTGTTTTAACAGACAAATGGACCTAACAAATTTGTTTGCTCCCTTTTCATGTTTTCTTCTTTCCTCAGCCGGCGTTGCAGTCGTCTGTAGTAGCTACCTCCAAGGAGAGAACACGCAGAGACCTCATTCAAGATCAAACCATTGACGAGAGGGGCAAACAGAGGTAGCCCAACATGAGCAACTAGCCTGCCGTCATGATATTTATGGGCATATTTGTGAAACTATACCAGTAAACAGAAAATGGGGAATGACAACCAAAGAAATCAAAACCTAATGGACTAATTGTACAACTGAAAATCACAGTTGTCTGTAATGGTGGGTTTGTGTTCTTGTGCAGGAATCGGCGTATGTTCGGCCTGCTGATGGGGACCCTGCAAAAGTTCAAGCAAGAGTCAAACGTCTCCACAGAGAAAGGTGAGGAAAATTATCCAGCTGCATGTCAATCAGAAAAGACTTAATTTAATTTCAGAGTGAAATGGGTTTAATGAACATGGTGCATAATCGGTTATTTTGTTTAGAGTCTTTGGCGATTAGACTTCATCACAATGTTCATTTATAAGGGGTAAAGAGGCAGTGGCTATATAGGAATATCCCCCAAAATGGTGGAAGTGATGAAGGGATAAAGGAAGCTCAAAGATCTGGATGGATGTGTTGTGAAGCAGGGCTTGGAAGAGGTGAATGGGGTGGCGGAGGGTTTCATGGATAATGCCCAAAATGACAACTGACAGAGAGTAGAACAGATTTCAAGTTTGAATGAAACACAATAGCTCATGGAGATTGTGGTCAATCTGGTTGGTTTAACTGAGTTACCATTCAGCCCATGACATAGCAACTGATTAGGTTGGGAGATAGAAACGTGAAGCATAGAAGCCTTCCTGATAGGGCTGGCGGATATGGAGAAAATCAAATATCACGATATTTTTGATAAAATACCTCTATCAATACCTCCATGATATTGTAGTGGTGACTATTGGTGCTTTCACAAAATATTTACACAATGAGATTTTTGGTAAATAATCAGTAATGTGGATATAATGTCTAAGTGCGTCATTATGCTTTATTGTATTGTTTCTGTTTGGTAAATCACTTTTTAATTTAATATTTGTATATTGAGGACACAAACCTGCTGACATACAGTATTTACAGTACGTTGGCTGCTTTTGCCCTACAACTGTGTTCATCTTGCTCTTTGACTCCTCCTCCTTAATCCTGTCTCTGTCCATTTCTTGCTTTTGCCCCCACAGCAAAAGCGACGTACAGAGATTGAGCAGAAGCTAGAGGTTCAGGCTGAGGCTGAGAAAAAGAAGGCAGAGAGTGATAAGAGGGAGCTGTTTGAAGAGAGGAGAGCCAAACAGACTGAGCTGAGACTACTGGAACAAAAAGTGGAATTAGCTCAGCTGGTAAGAAAATATTTAGTAGTCATTGTCAGTGGGGGGGTCCGGGGCCTTGTTGCTGAGGCCGACTGCAGAGGGGAAGAAGATGTTTACATTTGGAGGTGGTTGAGAAAGTGAATGCATAGATCTAATGTAATGTTTTTTTTGTGACGATTGATAAACAAATGAGAGTTTGTACTTTGTCAGAATTGTATTTAACCTTCTCTTTCTTCCATTGACAGCAAGAGGAGTGGACCAGCCACAATAATCGTCTGGTGAAATACATTCGTACCAAGACCAAGCCTCATATCTTCTACGTGCCTGGAAAAATGTGCTCCGCCACACAGAAACTTCTCGACGACTCCACCAAGAAACTAAATGGTCAGCCGGGTTATCATTTTGAAAGCATTTTACCCAGGCTTTAAGAGAAGGGTTTCTTGTACCCATATCCAGTGTGTGTTTATCTTTTTGTAACCTCTGGTTCTGGTTTCTGCACAGCTGTGTTTGACGAGAGGCGTGATGCTTTTGTCGAACACCTCAGCAAGATGGAGTCCCGCCCCCGGCGACAGCCAAACCGCGACCAGGATGGCAACACGGCAGCAACAGGGATGGACCACTCGGCGGCGGGTAAGCCAGCAGGTCAGGCAGTCAAGGTGACAGGTAACAGGGGGGATGCAGAGATGGAGGAGGAGGATGAGGATGATGAGGAGAAGGAAAAGGAGGGAAATAGAAAGGTGATAGAGAAGGTCAAGAGGGAGGAAGGAGGGAAGGAAGTGCAGGAAGAGGTGGAGGGGATGGAGTTGGGTGAAGAGGGCAGTGGGGAGAAAAAAGGAAGAGAGGAAGGGTTTAAAGACAGAGAGGAGAAGGAGGAAAGTCCAGGGTCAGAGGGGATGGAGGTAGAAAGCGCGCCGGGGCAGGTCGAAAGGAATGAGGTAGAGGAGGGAGAGACAGACAGTAAACAGGGGCCTAGAGATCTCCAGAATGAAAAGGCCCAGGACACTCGGTCATCTGAACCAACCATAACCAGTCAAGAAGCACCAGACACCAGTCACCAGCCCCAGCTCAGCCACCCTGCAGAGGAACCAGCAGTCAAGTCTCCCGAGACCCAGGGATCCTCTCCAACCCCAGAACCCCAAACAGCCTCCACGGTGCCTGGGCAGGATGTCATTATCATCCCTGGCCTCGAGGGCCAGACCTCAGCTGCTGAGAACCAGGCTGTGGAAGGAAAACCAGGGGAGGATGAACCACCCCAAAATCTGCCTGATTCCGAGGGGGCCCCCAGTACCACCCCTGCACCCTCTAAGGAGGAAGAGGGGAGAGGGAGAAAGAAGGCAAAGGAGCCAAAGAAGAGGCGCAGTCATAGTAACAGCTCCTCATCTTCCTCGTCCGGCTCCTCCTCCAGCGGAAGCTCCTCCTCTTCCTCCGGATCCAGCCACTCCTCTTCATCCTCCTCCTCCTCTTCGTCATCATCGTCCAGCAGCCGAAGTCGCAGCCGCGAAAGCAGTAAGCGCAAGAGGAGGCCGTCAGATAGGGCCAGGGACATGAAAAAAGGAGAAGATAGAAGCCACCGCAAGAGAGGAGGGAGTAGCGGAGGAGGGAGGGACCCGAAGGGATCCAAGAAGAGGAGCAAGGAAGGGAGGAGCCGGTCATCCCGGAGCGATAGGGAGCATAAAGATAGAGACAGGAAGGACAAGAGACGCTAATCTGGTTATTATTCAGCCATTGTATGGTAAAGTTGGCGAATACAGGGAAATCAACTCTTTACTTAACGACACACAAAATATTAACATTTCCCCTTAAAACGCCACACGCTTTTTGAGCTTTTAACAGGATTTTATTTCACAATGTAGGGATTTCTAAGTCAATGTTAAAAAAGAATTGAAACAGTGATGACTGCTTATAATTTTCCTCTGTTTTCCTTTTACTTGGCAAAGAAAATGTAAACTGGACTCTTAGTTAGGGGTGCATCTGTCTGCTCTGTAATTGGACGCATAACTAACAGCTTTGAGACGGGCGAGACAATTTGAGACTTCATTTTAGTCCTGTCATTTTATCATCTGTCTGGCATTTGGGTTTTAAAAAAGGTCTTTGTGGCATTATGATGACAATGTTTCAATTTTTCATTCTAATGCCATGTGCTGGGGTTATTCGTGGTTATGGAAGCAGTAACCATTAACGTACAGTAGCTGTTTTCATGTTGATCCTCATGTATTTTCACTATTTGAGGAATGTCATTGCCCTTGTATCTTCATCACGTGGGTACATGTGTGATTTGCTCAAATGCTGGGATTGTTTTGTATCGATCTGCTTCAAATTAAAAATGAGGTATTAGAGGAAATGTGTTGTGGTATTTCTTCAGTGATATTGGTGCTGCAGCTGTTTTCAGTATCAACTTATAGGATGATTATTTTTCCAATAATTGTTTGGTCTGTTGAATGTCAATACTTAAATACCCATCACAATTTCCCCGTGAGTCCTGGTGAACAGCCCACAATCCAAAGATAATTGATAAAAAAAGCTTAAACTAGAGAATCATAGGATTTTTTTTTTTTTTGCTTTAAATTGGACTTAAACCATTAAGAGTTGACAATGTTCAGTCGATCAATTTTATCATTTTAGATGGTATAAAAGCATTTCCAGACCAAGTTCATCAAAATGGGTGGTAGAGGGTTTCTCATTCTGAAGGCTCTTAAAATGTCATTTTTTGGATTATTACCCTTTAACAAGTGGGAAGAGCTGGTTTAAAACAAATTAGATTTTGTCGTTGGTGATCTGTGCAGTACTAGTGCCTTGCCTTTTGTCTAGCTAAGAAGCAACAGTTGGCAACAATTTATTTGTAGGTGTACCACTTTATTAACAACCATGCAAGTAGTTATCCTTTAAATCAGTCGAATAGAAAAAAATATTGCATTTGATGCATCCATAAACCTCAGAACTAAATTCACAAAGAACCAAAAACGGTCCAAATTACTTGGTTAACTGAAATACAGATTGTGAGTTGAAAATCCAGTCCCTTTGGTTGTGTCCTCAACTTTCATCGCAATGTGTGTCACAATCACCGCAGCTCTCTACATGGTGGTTTGCACGGCTGTGTCCTCCGATATGTCTAGTTCTCTCCACTGATTTTAAAAGTCTTCATCTCCAAGTGTGTTATAAGTTTATTGTTGCTTCTTTTTACAGCCTGCAGTCTGAAGGCTTAAAACATATTCCTCCTTAATGCCTTGATATTGGTAGACCGTTCACTCGGGCTGGTCTGCCAGGTCATTCTGCTCAAAGTATCTGCAGGAAAGAAAAGGAAATGAGCAAAATTGCATATATACTAGGGTTGCACAATATTGACGAAATGTGATATTGCAATATTGATTATTTAGATATTTTTAAATATGTAAAGTTACAATATTCATAACAATATAGTGCACAGTGAGACTTCTATACGTCTCCGTAGTGCAGCTGGACCACAGGTCTGTCGTCAATGACAAATATTCAATCTATCCGACTCCAAACTTCCTGCTCCACCTTTTATAAAGTTGTGGCATAGCTACCTGTGAGAAATAGGTGCTAGATGGGATTTGGTACCATTTGTCTATCAAAATCAAAAAAAGCTTTTTTTAATCCACTATGTGGATGGGCATCATTGGCCAAATAATGTTAGAGCATAGGTGTGGTATGTCTCTTCAAATTCTAGTTGGGCCGCTAGCAAGGCTTGTTTGGTTAGCTCTGGCGTATTGACTGCAACAGTTTTTTTGGGGATAGTACCATGCACTCATGATTCGTTCTGTTTGGTTGTCTCTATTTCTTTATTACACTGTCAAAACATGTACACACATCACGCTCCATAGGGTTTGTCACGCAGGTGGCACGGTAACTGGCCAATGAAACAGGATCATAGCGTTTCAAGCGGGCTCTAAATCAAACAACTAGCCACACAGTCAACGGACGGGACGCGGCGCTCCACAAAGTAATCACAATATTGCATACTTATGGTGACACTTGATATATTGCGCAACGTAATATCGCGATAACGATATTAAGTCGATATATCGTGCACCCCTAATATATATTAATAAAAACAAATTTCATCGTTTGTATAAACATTCTCTTTGCGTTAGATTTAATACGACCAAACCATCCAGACAGCCTGTTGTTATGTGACCTGATCAATGTAAACTGCTTAGTGCTACCTGGCAACGAGGCAGATGAGCAGGTTGAGGGCGGGCAGTTTCTCATCCTCCTGACTCTCCTGAGGAATCATAAAAGCAAAACAAATAGCAAACACACCTTGCTGTGAGAAGTATACATTTAAAAGTACAGTACTACCTTTAAAATAATGCAATAATCTATAAAACACCCTGAGTTTAGGTATTCATTCATTGTTTCCTGGTATTTCCAGTTGTTTCCAGTGAGAGCTACCGTGACAGTACGCACTATCAAGTAGCGCCTACAAAGTACCAACACTTCTGCAGTGAGGTTTTGGCACTAAAGATGGAGAAAATGAAGCAAACTTAGAAACTTGTTTGATTCCCACTTAAATACAAAGGAAAGAAAGGAGGAGCTGAGTGCACCGCAAGCACATTGTACAGTTGGATTACAGAAGGTGGGGTTCGAGTATATAAATTAAATATAAATACATGCAGCGTATTAGCAGTTACCTTATAAGAGCAGAATAAATATGGCAATGTAATATGAACAATATATGAACGTGTACAGATATGTGAGTATGAGTATATGTGAGAATGTAGTAGCAGTAACATAATAGTAAGAATATACACTACCGGTCAAAAGTTTGGGGTCACTTACACATTTCCATTCCACTCCATTATAGACAGAATACCTGCTAATTTGGGTGGGGGGGCTGATCTTTAATGCAATATCTACATTGCCCATTATCAGCAACCATTCATCCAATTTTCCAAAGGCTCATTCTGTGTACTAATCTATCATTTAAAAATAAAAAACTAGAAAAACATTGGAGAACCATTTTACTATTATGTAAGCACATAATGTAATCTGATTACTGCCCTGGTTAAAAAAACAATGCAACTGATCTCAGCTGGCATTCTGTCTACAATGGAGTGCAATGGGAATTTCTATGTGACCCCAAACTTCTGACCGGTAGTGTAGATATATGCAGTGTGTTGTAAGAAAAATAGAATACATATGAATATTCACAGCTATACACACACACACACACACACACACCAACCAACTGAATCGTACCAGTGTGCTGCGGAGCTGAGCACATCTCCTGGCCAGCTGTCTGATGGAGGCGTGGGCTTCAGGTAGCAGAGGCTTCTCCAGGCAGGCCAACAAAGCATACAACCAGCGACCCTTAAACAAACAGGTGATATAGACACACCAGAAATCAAACCAGTTCCCAATTATTCTCTAAACAACTTTAAACTTTCATATTTCAAATGTGGAAAGTAAGAAAAAGAAAAAGGGAATTACTATGGCCAAGTAAACACAATTTAGAATGAATTCTTCTCCACATGTTGTGTGGTCAGAAGACAATAGTGCTTATTGCTATTTTATCTTGGTTGGAAGAAATATACATATACAGTGTGGCTGTATTCCTTATGCTGGACAGGCCACCATCCTGTTTGTATCACTACACAATAAACTAAACTCACCAACTGTGGAACAAAATCGTGTTCCTCAAACCAACTGATTAGAATTTCCAACAGCATCAGCACTGTGGACTGTAGACACAGAGAGAAAACAAACGCATAATAATCAGACTGTTGAACTGGTTCAGCGTGTGAGCTAGACGTGACATGAGGACATGAGGAGGTTACTTACCTGGTTCAGTCTGCTGACTATGCTGAGGAAAGGAGGGAAGCCCACCTATGCTGAGGAAAGGAGGGAAGCCCACCTGAGCACAGACACATGCTTTGATTATATAACATGCTCTTAAATAATATATATATATAATTAACATAATGTTTCTCAAAAAGTGGTAGAAAACTCCCAAGATTAGATTTAAGAAGTTGTAAAATACAGTTTAGTGCTTTACAGTTGAATCTTTCCAGAATTTTGCTGATAACCTGACCATTATAAACCCTTGTCAGCTAAATAACAATAGTTTAATAAATGAGGCTCCTTTTCTTCCAACAAGCAACATTCATAAAACCTTGCTATAATCCAGTACTGGCTCTGGTTCAGCATCTGTGTGGCCGGACGAGGTGCCCAGATAGACCGTCTCTCCAAAACAAAACTTCTTCCAACCCTCTTCATCGGTTAGCTTTGGCTGTAGGAAACATAAAACCAAGAAGTTCACAGCAAACGCTAAATCTCCTACTCAGTGTGCTCTGTCTTATACGTACAGTATATCTATATGAAAATATAGTGTGCCCTGCCACACGTATTTCATTACTTTGAGGTTATGTCTGAAGTTCTACCATGGACTAACATTTTTTTTGTGTTTTGAAAAAATACCTTGGTTACCTTGTTTCAAGCCATTCTAGCGTGGTATAGAAAGCCTGCAGGAAGACTCAGCTCAATTTGTGCCAGTTTCATTAATATTCAACAAGCTAAGCTGCTTGACTCTGATTGGCTAACAGCTAGCCAATGAGAGCCTGGCTATCAGCATCCTTCACCCAGCAAAACTGGGCGAGCTCATGAATAGAATGAGCTCAGGCAACATGACGTCAGACTGACCAGCTGTTGTAATTCGCCTGATTTCTCCTCTTATTTCTTTTCAGTGGCTGGAGCTGACAGAGGACCTATCATATGTCAAAAAATGCAAATAAAAACAGTTTTGTGTGGCAGGGCACCTTTAAACTCAGAAAAAACTTACATTTACACTTTCTTAATTATTAAATGAACTTTAAAACCAGCTCCTCACCATCAGAACATTGTCGTCCAGAGTGTGGCTGCTCCAGTGATTCCTGTTCTTTGCGATGCTCTGAAAGCAAAATACAGAACCCACAAACAGTTTAATTATGAAAATGGATTATGTAGTAAACATACTCCTGAGTTTGCATGCCTTTACAGAATACATATCTGCCTTAAATAAAAAAATATGCAACAACCCTATCTTAAACACATTTATAAAAATAAAAACCAGGCAGGTAACATTTCTTTTATCATTCTGTGACATGGATTACGCCAGTCCAGCAGAGAACTACTGCTTTACTGTGTTGCGGCTGTAAGCTGTCCAACAAAGTGCTGCATAAGCACACAGTGACGCGCTCGAGATTGTATTGCACAGGTTTATTCCTCAACACGTAAAACACAACTAGTACTGCAGTTACCAAATGTATAACTACTTTGTGTCGATATAAGTGTGTTAGTGCAGCGAGAAAGTGGTCACTCACCGCCCTCTCTGTCAAAGCCCAAAAAAACAGGTGAACAAAGAATGCCCACCACTTACAATATAAGTCCACAATAAAATAATCAATAAGTAATATAAATTTGACCATAAACAACAAAATGGCACCTATGCGTTTACCTGTCTGACACCTGAGAAGGTACTGACTTGGTGCTGCTGCCAACTGAGGCTGGGGGAGAAACCCGCCGGAGCAGCATGGCAACCTGCCACCTGAAACACAGAAGACACGTAGCCCACTCAGACAGTGGAAGGAACAGACTGGAATACATTCTTCTCATATCACTTTCTCAATGTCATCTATGTGCCACTTGTAGTTCATTTTATACTTTATGTGAGACAAAACTACATATACAATAATGATTGGTTTGTAAAAACTAAATACTTTCTTACCTTAACTCAAATCAAAGTATCCAAATGAGCAGTTAACATTACATCAAAGGGATCATTAGGGTGGATACTGCACTACATGTTTTTGCATTCCCTTTTTTTATTTTTTATTTTTTATTTGAAATGACATTCCTCATAGTGTAGATTTACTCACAGAGGCATTAATTGTTTGTTTCTTCTTAAGTTTCTTTGGGTCAATCTGAGCAACCACCACCTCAGGACACTGTGACGCCTCCAGCCTGATAAAAAGCAGAATATACATCATTCAAGCACACAACTTACTGGCGCAACTGATGCACCCTGCTTACAAAAAAAAGACTAACATTGGTCGCCCAGATAGCTCAGTAGGTTGAGCAGGCACCCATATACAGTGAGAGGGGAGAACAAGTATTTTGCAGGTTTTCCTATTTACAAACTAAGCATGTTGAGGTCTGTAATTGTTATCATTGGTACACTTCAACTAAGAGACAAAATCTTAAACAAAAATCCAGAAAATCACATTGTATGATTTTTAAATAATTAATTTGCATTTTATTGCATGACATAAGTATTTGATCACCTACCAACCTGTAAGAATTCCGGCTCTCACAGAACTGTTCATTTTTTTTTTAAGAAGCCCTCCTGTCATTACCTGTATAAACTACACCTGTTTGAACTTGTTAACTGTATAAAAGACAATCAAATACTTGTTCTCCCCACTGTATAGATGTTTACTCTTCGACGCAGCGGGCGCGGGTTCGACTCCGACCTGCGACCCTTTGCTGCATGTCATCCCCCTTTCCTTTCTTCAGCTGTCCTATATAAAAAAGACCTAATCTTTTAAAATATATTAGAAAAAATAGTAACATTAAACTGTCAAGGTATCTTTTGTGAGTAAAGCTAAGCACATTGTCAAATAATATTTAGCATAACACTGGCTGTCGCAGTAAAATGTTACTTTCTTACTTTGATACATGAACCTGACTAAAGAGAAGCCATCAACCATATTTACACCATTTCCGGGGTGGCAGCATCAGCGTAGTACACAACAGTCACCCAATAGAATCACACTAATTCTCCACTGTCCAAATGGCAAAAAAAGAGTTGTTTGACATGAACTTACTGGACTTGTCGGAGGTATTCCCGGGGGGTTTCTCGGCGGTCCATTCATGTCCAGCTCCTCTGCACTGGCTCCAAACTCAACGGGCAGCAGCCTCGGCATTAACTCCTCTACGTCTGACTTCATTGTGAAGCTGTGAGCTAATTTCTAAAACATGAGATTCAATGTTGCCAAGTACGAATGGAGCACCGACTTACAACAACAATCAATTCCTCTCTCGACCAAAACAACACTTCTTTCACAGGTGATAGCCAACCTAGTTCGCCATCTTGAATACAAACGCGGAGTGATGACGTCGTCTTTCTGCGCGGCGTTGGTTGTCTAGGTGATTAAACGCTACACATGTTGCCATCTTTTTAGATAAAGGCTGACGTCCACAAAACGTCAGAAAGAAAAGATGTAGCCTGCCAAAACAATGATCTGTTGCAATGTTTGTTTGTTTATTCCCGTGAAATGAAAATTGTAGAAGCTCATCTCTAATATTAAACTATAATAAAATAAAATACAAACCTTTGACCAGTGAGCAGATAATGTAGCCTATTGCAAGCAGCTCTTGGATGTTAATGATTATCCTCACGCTATCTCAGTTCTCTCACTTACTATTGAGTCTTCATGACAGCAACAGCTCAGAGGCAATGTCCACTTGCCAGCACAACTGGCTGGAGTTCTTTTTGGAATAGGCCTACTTATGGACGTTTTCTCTGGATACACTCCTGTTAAAGCAACAAGAATGGCTGTTTCACAGGTTTACACAATCCTGTGCACTACAGCCATAGTTTTTGTAATTTTACCTCACTTAAATCTGGCATTGTTGTCTGACTACAAGATCTGTGGAGATTCTGAGTGTGAAAGTAAGTTTTAAACTCATATATCTTTCCAATTTATGATAAAAGCCTACATTTAGATTGTAGCTTATATCATTCGGCACGACTGTTTTCAAAGCTTACTTTGTTATGATGTTTCCTGTTCCTGTTTATATTATATTACTACTATATTGTGTGTGTGTGTGTGTGTGTGTGTGTGTGTGTGTGTGTGTGTGTGTGTGTGTGTGTGTGTGTGTGTGTGTGTGTGTGTGTGTGTGTGTGCGTGTGTGTGTAGGCCTGATGAGCAGAGTGCAGGCCATCAGGGACCACCGTGGTAAGGACTGCCGTTTCCTGAGCTTCAGACAGGGAGACATCATCTTTGTTTACCACAAACTGTCAGGAAAGAGGGACGATCTCTGGGCAGGCAGTGTGAGTCTGATCTCTCTCTCTCTCTCTCTCTCTCACACACACACACACACACACATCCGGTTCTTGGTTGAAGAGATTAGTCAAGATTATAATACAGATGGTTTAGGTTCTCAGCACTGATTGACTAAGTCATGGTAACACTGTACCTAATAAACATAAATGTCTGTGAGAGCACTCCACTTCATTTAAATATAGTTGTGTATTAAAACAGAATGATTGACATATTAATGTGCTGACCCAACATCACTATTGCCTGTGTTTGTCTTTTATTTTGGTAATCACTTAATTCATTCACTGTATATGAACTACTCTACTTTTCAGAGACAACATGTATTCATGTATTAAGATGAACATTATTTTGTTAAAATAATGGCCCACGCTATATCATCACTTGTGGTGATTTTTGAACCTTGAGGATTTGATTAATGCCCCAAAAGCGGCTACATTGAGTGGCTTTTGGCTTAAGCAAAGAGTAAATTAATATCAAATGTACCTTTTTTTTTGTTAGTACTGTGGAATAATTTAAACAAATGTACACCTAAATACACAATGCTCCTTCCTTCCATTCTTTCACAATGCTGCAGTGGCTTTACAGAACTATGATGGCTGTTCTGCTTCCTTTTGATTTCAGATTGACAAACAGTTTGGCTATTTCCCAAAGGATGCAGTGCAAGAGGAGCAGGTTTATGCTACTGAGGAGAAAGTAGTGGAAACACAGGTAAAAAAAAAAGAATTTGATTTCACTAGCTCCTCAGATTAACAGCTTTGAACAAAACAAACTCTTTTATAATAAGTATAGCAATTGATTGTAAAGAAGTGTAATAAACCGTAAACTGGTATCTGGTATAATGTTTACTCATTAGTAGTATAGTTGATGAATCTGTACAAAATCAATGCCTTATTCATAAATGTGCCCTCATTTCCGCTCTTCATTCAGAAATCTGATTTCTTCTGTATGGATGAGTTTGGTTATCCAATTGACTCCAGTCATCTGGACAGTGATGATGATAAGGATGATAATGATGATCCAAAAATCCCAAACCAGGAGTCAGAAATCACCCAAACCACAACACACCCCGTTGACACAAATGCTGAAAGTCCTTCAACATCTGAAGATCCCTCTACAAAATCTCCAGTTTCAGCAGAGGACACTGACGGCACATCGACAGAAGAGGAGGAAAATCAAAATGCTAGTGATGCCGCTGTCGGGATTCACGAGGAAGCAGGGGAGACTTCTGCGGCTCTGAACAAACAAGGTGGGTCTGCCCCCTCCTCCTGGCTCGGTTCTTCCGTGACAGGATGGTTAGGTCTGGCTAAAGAGGAAGAAGCTGGCAATTTGGCTGAAGGAGAGAAAAAAGATGAGAGAAAAGAGATCCAGGCGGAAGCTTCTGTCGCGTCTTCGGTGACAGGATGGCTGGGGTTTGGAGGAGAAGGAAAACCTGATGATGCTGTAAAAACTAGAGAAGAAAACAGAGAAACTGCTGATTCTTTCATTTCAACCATGACTGGGTGGCTTGGCTTTGGGGGAGAGAAAAAAACAGATCATCCTGCAAAAGAAGAGCAAACTGAAGAACGAGAAGATGATGAAGAACCAGCAGAGACATTCAGGAGTAGAAGGATGGCTCTGGACCTAGAAGGCAGCCAATTACATGAAGAGGAAAAGAAAGAGATGGGGACATTGGGTTGGCTAGGTAACGGACTGTCAAGCACACTGGGGTTTGGCCTGACCAATCAGGAGTCAGGGCCTGAGACAACACCTGAAATAAAGGCTGAGGAGACAATCCAGGAGGAGGAAGAACAGCCAGCGTCTGGTTCTTGGTTGAATATAGGGATCAGGGACATTTTAGGCTACAGGAAAGACAAGAGTGAAATTGATGAGAGTACAGGAAGCGATTTTAAGGAGACAGAAGAGGACAAAACTTTAGAACAACCAACATTCTCAGAGAATATGAATACTAGTCAATTACAACTTGTACTGACAGAGGAAATAAGGAAAGAAACTAGCAATGAGTCTAAGGTGGGAGAAACTCCACAGGATCAAAATGCCAAATCAGAGATCAGAGTCAATGCTGATAGTAATAATAACGATATAGGTACTTCAGACAGCAGCAAGGATAGTGTCCTACCTAAAGATGCAACACACAATGTAGATGAAAAAGCAATTTCTCCGCAGACCATGGAGAGTATGGAGGGTAAAGAACATCAGATGCTCAAATCAATAACTAATGAGGGGGAGGATAATAACAGAAAGCCAGGAGAAGAAGAAAGTAATACTGCAAGCAGCACTGATCAGGATTTTTTGACCCAATCTGCCATCAGTTTAGACGTGAGTCTTGTGGATTTAAATCTAAACTCCACTGGACAATCTGTAGGCGATGATGAGAAGGACAACACAGAGGACGTGGTTGGGGAAGGGCCCGAGATCCAAAATCAGATCGACAACACAGAAGAATCCACCGATACGTCTGTTACTGGTGCTGGTAGTGATGGTCATGAAGGTGAAGGGAATAATGCAGAAACAGATGTACTTCACCGAGAAGTTCCCAAGACTCAGAATGATGACTCGGCAGAAGAAGGTCGGATTAGCGGTGGAGCTGGAGGAAGCAGTGGAAAGAGTCAGCCTTCTTTCTTATCCTCAGGCACAGCTGAGGAGAGAAATGAACCTACCTCTGATGAGGATAAGACTTTACCTGCGCACAGAGTAGAAACCGATGTTGATCATTCCAATTCACTAGCTATGATTGAGGATAACACAGAAAGAGAGACACGTCAGGGTGAGTTAGGAGAGGAGGGCATCTCTCAGGAGTTTGGTTCAGCTCATTCTACTAATAGAAGTACTGAAACTATGTATGGCAATGCCTCAGAGGAGGACAGAAGAACATTTTCCACTAGTGAGAGCACAGGACAGATGGACAACAATGCAGACCAGGACTCTGTGTCTCCAGATATGCAGCAGGGGAGCACACAAAGTGATGGTGATGCACACGAGCTAGAGGAGACCGTAGAAGAAACTGAGACAGACGGTGAAAACAACCTCCGGCCAGTTCAAACTGAGACAACAGAGTTACAGAAAGACATGTTGAATGAAAGTGGTCTCAAGCCAGCTATAGGCTCTGAAACTGAGGAAGTGGATGAGTCAAAGGAAGATGAAAAGCTGGGGGGGGTAGAAGAGTTAAAGGAAGAGGGGACACAGCAGGACATGACGAAGATAAAGGAAGAGGGGAAACAGGAAGTAAAGGAGATAAAGGAAGAGGAGACACAGCAAGAAGTGAAGGAGACAAAGGAAGAAGAAAATCTGGGGGGGATAGAATATGTAAAGAAAGAGGAGAAACAGAGGGAAGTGAAGGAAATAAAGGAAGAGGGGAAACAGGAGGAGATAGAAGAGTTAAAGGAAGGGGAGCAACAGCAAGGCGTAAAGGAGATGAAGGAAGAGGGGAAACAGGAAGGGGTGGACGAGTTAAAAGAAAAGAAGAAACAGGAGAAAGTGGAGGAGATAAAAGAAGAGGACAACCAGGAGGAGGAGGAGGGAGAGCAGGGGGAGGAAGAAGAGTTAAATGAAGAGGGGAAGAAGGTGGAGATAAAGCAGGGGAAGAAGAAGGAAATAGAGGGGTTAAAAGAAGAGGAGAAAATGGAAGAGTTAAAGGAGGTTGAGAGAGAAAAGGAACAAGAGAAGAAAGAGGGAGAAGAAAACCGAGTGCAGTCTCATTTGGAGGTATTAATGGAAAACAGCATCCACTCTTTATCTCCCACTCAGAAAGCCAATGAAAGCCCAGAGTCAGAGAGCAGCGGGAAAGAGACACGCGGTGAGAACAGCTCTGTGTTCTCCAAAATGTCCACAAAGACTCAAAAGAGACAGGCCGAAAACCCACAGATGGATGAAGAGAAGAGAGAGGGAGAAAACAAGAAACAGGAGGAGGTTAAGGAAAAGCAGGAGACTGAGAATTTGGAGGGTGAGAAGAGGACCAAAGGGAAAGAAGGGAGCCTTAAATGTTCAAATGAGCTTTGTCCTCAAGCTAGTGAAGACAACTTGGTGAGGGTTGATTCTGTAAATAAGTTGAGCTCAACAGGTGAAGGGACAAAGGAGACAGGAAAGCAGAATCCAGTGGCAGACAATGATCCAATACTAGCAGATAGGACAGGAGTGAGTCAGATGGTACCAGTTGATGACACTGAGAGAGATAAGGATGTAAGACAGGAGGAAGAAAAAAAAGATGATGGTGCTAAGCCGATGAGGGGAGAGAAGAGCAGGTTGAGGAGAAAAACAATGATCTGCTACATTCCGTGGTGAGGGACCAAAACAGCCTGCCTAATCAACTTTCACTTAGCCAGACAGCTGAGAACAAAGATGATGATCAATTATATTCCAGTGAGGCAGACAACACTGAGCTTTCTGACGACAATGTGCTCCGTCAGGGAGATAAAACTAAGTCTGAAGACACTGAAACCAGCAGCAATGGGATTTCCATTGAGAATGAAACTGAGCAAATACACTCTGATTATATGATGGACAAAGTGGAGGACACTGACAGGGAAGAGAGGGAGATCAACGTGAAGCATGATCATGTAAGGGTGAATCAGGGCAGAGATGTGAGTACAGGTGGTACTGTATTCAGGACAGAGGAAGGAATGGAGATTTCAGTTTTGTCCAGTGACCCTGTTGAAAGCCAGGCTGTGATATCTGAACAAACTGCTCCTCGACATCCATCTGGTTCTTCACATCTGTCTGATGGCCACAATAAAGGAGCAGCAGAGACTGGAAGTGCAGGAGCATTCGGCCTTTTCAAAAACGCCTTTAGCTTCTTTAGCCAAACGCCTGTCACTGAAACTAAGGAATCCCCAGAATCTGCCCCAAGTTTGGATTCGGACACAGGTGAGACATCTGAGGCACAAGCCTCTCTCCCTCCTGAGCAAGGACGGGATTCAACCACTCATTCAAGTCAGGTTTACATGCAAGATTTGCACACAGACTCTCCCATCACCTTGTCACAACAGCAGCTGCAGCCTCTCTTTACAGAGACCCAGACATCATCTCCTTCCCCTACGCAGACCCGTTCTCATCCCTCAGAAAGCTCCATCCAAAAAAAAACCCTCACCAAACATTACAAGAACCTTCTCATCTACATGAGTGCGTATGAGACAACTATTATGATGGAGCTTTTTGGACGACACAAGCTGCAGTTTTTGGATTACGTTTTAGGGAGTTCAGAAACCACGACCGATGACCCAGATAATGACGAATCGATATTGTTGGATATAGAGAGGCTTCTGCGTTATCACAGGGAGACACTGGTCGCTCCTAGCATGAGGCTCACGGATGCACCACAGGAGGACAAAGAAAAGACCACAACGCTCATCGCACTTCAGAAGCTAGAAATGCTGTTGGCAAGAGTGAGAGAGACTTTCAACACAGGTGAATCAGACAACAGTAACAGTATTTTATGTCTACTGGGCCTCAAAAATCATGGCTGATATTAGTAATGCTTTAAGTTACTTTGATGTTGTAATGTGTGGGGTTGACTTGCAGTGATGCCAATCAGAGTGCATGTGTTTCCCTGTTAAATGCAGCTGAGGCCAGATGTGTTGGTGAATCCTGTTCAAGTCACAGTAAAGATAAGGAAATGGCCACTGAGGAAGATCCTTCTGTATGCCTGGATAACCACACTCCAAGAGATGAATGGATGGGGCTGGATGAAGAGAAAGATGGAGGACTGAGTGGAGGCACAGGAAAAGAGAAGGTGACTGAGGATAAGACATCAGAAGAGAAGGGAAAAAGAAGTGGAGGAGAGAGCGTGTCCCCCGAGTCCTGTCCTCCGATTCAGCCAGGATCACCACTGTCCCCGGAAGGTATGGATGACTCAAGTATCCCTTAATCAAGAAGGATTAAAAGATGATTCAAAGATATTATGCAGTAAGATATGAGAAGGAGGGCTATACTCAGCCTGCTGCATCCTCATTCCTGCGATACACAACCTGAAACATTATGACATGACCAACACATTACTTGGCAGTTTTTGTTTTACACTAGTTTATCATGCATTCAAGATATTCACTTTGGGTTGATTTCTAATAATATATCATTGTGACAAAGGTGGAAAGCTTTCATTTTTAATTCCATAATGTTTGTGACTCTAATTCCAGGGGTAATGAATCAAATTCTGGACTTTGTTCATCAGATCGCTGAAGATTCAACCACTCATGTTTGTGCAGTGAGAGAGCTCCTTATATGGCTTACTGAACAGGTAAGATGTAGAATAAAATAAAATAGAATACACTTTATGATCGCCACGGGGAAATTTATCTTAAGCGTAGTGCTGCAACCTGTTACTTCACAACACAAACTTGTAACAGAAAAAAACCTTTTTAAAATCAACAAAAAAACATAAACATGTATCTGCAGATTGAAATCCATGAAAGCCGAATGTAGATAAAAGGTCATGTAACGGTTGAAGCAATAAGTGCAATTTGTTTGTGATTTGACATCCAACACAGCTACAACACATTTAGGTCGTCTTTCAGGTTTGTTCATTTAATAACATAAAGGAATTAAATCTTAACAGAAAATAATTGGAGCACCTTTCTTAAACAATCTAAAGCAACCACCTTTTCTTAGGTGAAGAGGGTCAAATGTAAAAACACTGGTTAATTAAATGAAATATTTTAATTCACACAGCATTGTTTTTTGTTGTTTTTTTATCACTGTTATGATTTTTTAGGAGACATTGTGACTAAGATTAAAGCAGTGTGCATTTTGTTTGAAATTTTGCCTGACCCAGTTTCAACATGTTTTGTCAGGTAGGCTAATGTAAAGGTTCATAATCTCATGTATATTTCATGTATATTTGGATCATTCTGATAGGGCACCATGGGCCCCTCTGGCACACCTTCAGTGGTCCATACAGCTGTACTTTAAAAGTGTCAACAAACCACAAACTGTGGCGCCTGGCTCTTTAAAACACTGAACTAGTGACATGTTTATCTGACATTTAGCTTTAGCTCGACGTTTCAGGTGTCAAGCTGGCTTGGCTCCGTCACCATAACTAGCATTCCTTTAGAGCTGCTGGGTCTATTACAAACGTTCAGCCAGCTGGCAACCCACCCACCTGACCTGAAACTTTTAAAAATGTTTTGAGAGGGGTAATGATTCACTAGTTTCAAATGGACGAAAATGAGGACGTGTCGGTGAGTACCTTTTGAAATATTCGGTGACCGAGTCAAGTCTTCACCTATGTCCAACTAAGACCAGCGTATTACCCTGCACCCGTAACTTAGCACAGGTGACACATTATGGTAGTGAACTGCTTGAGAAAGATGGCTTTTGTGTAAAAACATGATGTGTGAAAAAAAAAAATGGGGATATTATCAAAGACGACATTGAGAATTCTCCATTTAAGTTTACTGACACCTGTTATTGTTGGTGTTACTTTAAAAGTGCTCCGATGTGCCAGTGTGGCATTTTACAATTGGTGACGTTGCGAGTGAACCATTCACACTGGCGGGGGTCTAACGATATCTACATGAGCTTGTGAGTGCCTCAAATCAATGTATTTGTATTAATTACATTTTGTAAATGTATTTTCATGTAGTTTTTGACATCGTTTAATGCAATGCCACTCTTGTTGAATCTAGACGAGGAGTTTGAAGAGAGAATCCAATATCTCCCCGACCCCTACGACGTGCAATGTGACGTGGTCCACTCTTGAGCGTCAGTGTTGTGTATAGGATGTGAAATCGCCGCTAGCCCGGTTGATGGCTCTTCTCTCTGTTCTTAATACCAGCCCTTAAATGACAGATATCACTAAAATAATAACCAAATGAGATAATTCGGAAATGGCGGAAAATACGGCAAGCGACCAGTCGGCCAGCAAAGTGGTCGACTTTCAGGCGACGGCAGAGGCTTACTACAGTATCGCCGTGGAGAAAGTGAAGGATGTGCGTTATGTGGCAGGTTTCATTAGCATTTTCTAACTAACGTTAGCCGACACTGCTGGCATAACGTAACGGATTGTCAAGCTCCGTATTATTGCTGAGTACATGTTTGAATTTGTACAGCTCACGTCTGACTTCATGTGTGTCCCGCCAGGACTATTCACCAGCTGTCAAGACTGCATACGTCGCTTTTGTAGATGTGTTTGTAATAATTCACAGAGTTAACGTTATCTAGTAATACTAACCTAGCTAGCTCAGTGATAGTAGAGTTAGTATGTCTGATCAAGTGTCGTTTCCTGCTGTTTCTTATCTTTTAGCTAAAACATGGCAGAGGTTATTTGTTATTTTCCCTGTAGCAGACAACTAGCTAAGCTACGGCTCTCTATAAGTTGATATCTAGCTACTACAGCTGTGTAGTAAAGCTTCAAGGCTGAGTAGTCAAGGCTAACTACTTGCAATACCAACTAATACATTCTGTGGTCAATTGTAAGAACATTATAATTACTTAAAGATGAAATAATCCAGTTGTTTGGCTCCTTTTTATTTTTTATAAATGTTAAGGAAGCATAACCCTACCGACTGAAGCAACAGCTGTTTTGTGGGTCTCTGACCGCCATGCTGCATGAAACCATCTCTAATGTTTAATCGCACTGACTGCAAGTGATTAGAACTAGGTTGCAGGGCAGTCCTGCGGCACTAAGAAGCTGATCCTTATGTCCACAATAAGTATTCCATTGTGTACAATCCACTAAGTTAAATGGAGTGAATCAAATGTTGTTCCCAGGCGTACAGTCACACATCTCTTTTTAAAGATGTTCATGAAATCCACTCTTAAAATAAACAGAGTTTTCCACTTCCTTCAGGTTGTATCAACACTGCCTGATGACATCAGACCCGGGCCAGACCTGTATGGGGTGCCATGGGAACCAGTCATCATCACCAGTATGGTGGGGCTGGTGACAATGCTGTTGTTCACCTGTAGATGTTATAGCTCTGTGAGTACACAGTCATGGATGTACACATCAACATCACAAAGATTTGAAATGGTACAATATATGAATTTGTTGTGGTACTGTTGGTAGAAACAATGAGATCTCACATGTTCCTTATCAACTGATTAATCCCTTTGCTACTTGTTCATCATTGTTTTCTTTTTATGTCTTCACAGGTCAAAAGCAGAATGTATCGAGGTAAGTTCTCACTACTTATTCCTTAATATCACATTATTATGACTTCACAGGAATTCAACTAATACATCACTAATCACTGCCAATTTAACCTTGTATATGCTTTGTATTCTCTGTTTTTAGGTAAGGAGCGGCAGATGGCTGAGCAGGTTGCGCAGCTGCTGGATGAGAAGTGTAAAGTCCTTGAGACTCTCAGCAAATGTCAACAAGAGGTTGGTACTGATGCCAATGCTGACTGACTGACTAGAGGCAGAGCCTGCCTGACACACAACACTGGGTGTTTTCAACTGAGGTCAAATTCATAACATATGTTTTAATGTCCATGGCATGAAAAAAATGTCAGAAGATGCAAGGTCTTATGCATGTTGTATAAGGCGCGATCAAAAAGCAGAAACTCTGGCACCCGGATAGTTCAATTGGTAGAGTGGGTGCCCATATATAGAGGTTTACTGCTCGAAGTAGCGGCTCGGGTTTGACTCTGACCTGCAGTCCTTTGCTGAATGTCAGTCCCCCCTTTCTTTCCCTTTTCATGTCTTCATCTGTCCTGTCAAATAAAGGCCTAGAAATGCCCAAAAATGAATCTAAAAAAGCAGAAACTCTCTCATTGCAAAGTAATTGCAGACTTTGATGAATATAAGTTTAAATGCTGATGAAATGCATTTTGCCATGTTTCATTTGCAGTATGATGACCTGGAGAGCTCACTGAGGGACAGTGGTGTCTTGGCCCAAACTCAAAAGACAGAACATCTTGAGGTAAGGCAGAACAAAAAAATTAAAGGGAGGGTAATAATAATAAAATATTTCATCTATGGAGCACTTTTTATGATACTCAAAGACACTTTACATAAGTTGAAATGATCATAGGAAACAGCTCTCTAAAAATATATAACACCCAATAATCACACATTAAAAAGACGTTTTGGAAAAGTGAGTTTTGATTTGAACATGGACAGATTGGTGCAGTCTTGGATTTGATTGGGAATAGAGTTCCAGAAGTAGGGGGCAGCTATGGAGAAGGCTCTTAAGAAATGTCAAACTACTTGGAAATCAAAATCAATGCTAGACTACAGACTTATGCATAATGATTTTCCCAATTGGCCTGATGATGTCATTTATTTTCAGTCAGTTTACCAAAAGACACCCCAAAATATTGTTTATGTCTCCTTTACAACACTACGGACGACGAGAGATTCAACTTGGAAGTGTCAAAAGATCACAAACATCACTTTTATAATGACAATGCCAGAAAAGATTTAGCATGGAGTTTAATAGCAGGATTGCTTGGAGTGAAAGGTAGATACTAGCTTAATTAACACCTGATTGTTCTGTAAAGAACTTGTAGAGACAATATATTCTGCGTAGGGCAGCAAAATTCTCCGCTTCTGAGATGCTCGGGGTGTGGTATGGCATGTGTCGGAGGATGGAACAAAATCGCAACGGAGCCAGAACACAGCACAGACGTGTGTGGGGCTTACTCCACCGCTGAAACAGCACTGGTCTGTTAGCAAACAGTCTGGCAGTCACATCTTGCATATTGTCGTCCAATACATGGTTATTATAAAAAATATTGCTTATAGCTGCTATTACAGTAAAAAGGAAGAACAATTGAACTGAGTCACCAAATTTGGAATAAGGATGTATCACATTTTGACGCTGTGATCTGACTCTTCATGTTCACTGCACACTCTCCTCTTCATGTTCACTGCACACTCTCCTTTGCTCTCACTTGAAGACATCTTGTTTTCTTGCTTCTCTAGGTTAAAGCCAGACAGTTGGAACATGCTAAAAGGGAGCTTGACAGGGATCTGGAAGAGCTAAAGGATCAACTGGACCAACAGAGAGAACACAGGATAGAGCAAGAAAAGAGGGTAGGAACACACACACACACACAGCACCAACTGTAACAAATACAATTGTTTTTTAAGAATCACATTTAATTAGTAACAGGAGTCCATTGCCTTATTGCGATACTGATGTATAGTGGATTCTCTTTGGGTTATCATTCCAGATTGCAGTGCTTGAAGAAAGCATGAAAACATTTGAAGAAGAAACCAAAGACCTCCAGTCACAGGAAGAGCAGGTACCATTACCTAACCTCTTGTCTGTGTACCTTCACTCTTTCCTGTATCATGGTTTCATCCTTTACTCTGTCCCTCTGTGTTTCATATGATATTATTGCTGCCTGTTTGTCTCTAGGCTCAAACCACTCTGAAAGTGTACAATATGAACAGTGACAGACTACAGAGGAATCTGGAAACAGCTGGGGAGGAGAACACACTGTTACAGGAGAGCAATGCTCAGGTAGGATGCTGTACACACACACACACATACATACACACAGAGACACACACACAGATCAGGCGGTCCGGCGAAATGGGTGTAGTGCCTGGGGGCTGGAAAAAAACGCTGCGGCCTGTGGCAAAAAGATGGGACAGATTCAACTTTTGGAAAAAAAACAACCCAACCTTAGCTGCAGTGGTTAGTCATGTAACTGACGATCAGACTTGTCAGTCCGTTTTGAGGCAGTTTGAGAGTCCCTTACAGTAAACAGTAACCATCACTTCCTCTTTTGCTGCCACAAGAAAGTTTTAGGGTAAAAAAAAACAAAACACAAGCACTTAACTGCCCGGGAGTTTGTGTAACAGCTGACCGTTAACTGCAACAAGCTCCAGCACAAAGTACAGTCACATATTGCATCTTTGTATTGCGTGGAGTTCAACTTTATTGAACGTTGACCATCAAATCACTTCCTCAACCAATAGCAAAGCAGTGTGTGGTTGAACCCTCTTGGCTGTAGTGTAATGTCGATTATCTTTTTTTTTCTTTTTTTTTTTGCTGTGTCTAATCAGCCGTTATCACCTCCGCAGGCAATTGTCACTCACCTGCATTCACGTACTGTATGTGTGACCGTGCCTTTACTATGCATGGTTGCAAGGGAGGTGGTTTTGCTTTTTCATGATTAAAATGAAAGCTTTAAAGTATTAATTAACTCAGTTTGTTCCATTCAGTCCATCCTATCACATACTGTATTAGATTAATGGTTTTTAACGGTACACAAAACTGTTGAAAATCTGATCTGTCCAATGGCATAATTTGTGTCTTTGTCCTCTCTTTCCGTCTCCTTCTCTGCAGTTGAGGCAGCAGGTGGAGGGATGGGCAGAAAGAGTAAGTGAGTTGGAGGCGGAGATGAGCAGGTGTGAGGTCGCCCACGGGGGGATGCTGCAGGATGTGGCCAACAAGGATGAGCGTATAATGGTATGGTTGGTTCTGGTATTGATTATAGTGTAAGATAAAATATGATAGAACTGTAATAATCCAGAAGCAAATACTTGTTCCAACGAGTGTTGAAAAATTACAACAACATACATATAGAATATACATACATAATGTAGCTAGTCAATTTGTAATATACTTTGACATTTTTGAATAATAATAATATCTCGAGAACTACTACAAAAGAAGAGTGCATTGATTTTACTAATGTAAAAGATTAAAAGATCAACCTAATTTAATGGATTTAGTTGTATTAGTTTGAGTTGTTGCTAAACGTGTCCGTTTCCAGTCCTTGACAGATCGGCTGCTGAGCATGAAAGCTTGGAATTCAGACCTGGAGGAAGAGGAAGATGAGGAAGGAGAAGGGAAGGAGGCATCCAATGGTACAGCAGGGAGAGGAAAGGAAAATGGGAGAGGAGACATTTTGGACACACAAGGCCATCTCCAGAAAGTCCAGAAACTTATCTATGCTGCTAAGGTATTTGACTCAAATGGACACAAGCACACAGTGTTTCGAAACTCCCTGGAGAGCTGAAGACCGGACTCATTCATTTTAAACATCCCTGGACACTTTACTGATTTCCTACTAATATGTTGTTTTGTAACTGTGTGTAGCTGAATGCAGACCTCAAATCAGTAGATGAAGACAAAGACCGATTATTTGCCAAACTGAATGATGAAGTCAAAGCTAAAGAAGACCTGCAAGGTGAGTCAACTGTCCGCTGATTGGGATTGGGTTGGTGTTAAGATGTCAGATAAAGAACAATCAAGTCAGAGATTATATAAAACGATATAGTAATGTATGTAGTCTGTGAAACATATCAACACCTGAGAGTGTGTGTGTTTTTTTTTCTCCTCTAGCGAGAATTGAGGAGCTGGATAATGAGAAATTATCTCTGCAGTCGGACACTGAGCAGTACTCAGATCAGGTAGCTGCCCTCAACTAGGTCTTAGTGTGATATTGTATTATATTAGCACTCCACATTCATTTGATTTTGTGTTATTTTTGTATTTTTTTCACGTTTCCAGGTTCAAAGATTACAACAGAAACTCCAGATTATGACAGAAATGTACCAGGAGAATGAGCTTAAATTACACAGGTATAGACACAAGGATAAATGTATTGAGAAGTTGACAGCTATAGTTGTTGTACAGGATTTTAGTGAGCGTGTGCATTTGCAGGCTGCTGACAGTG
This sequence comes from Etheostoma perlongum, assembly GCA_026937815.1. Lineage (NCBI taxonomy): Eukaryota > Metazoa > Chordata > Actinopteri > Perciformes > Percidae > Etheostoma > Etheostoma perlongum. The sequence goes on along the minus strand of CM049390.1, from coordinate 6,377,690 downwards.
GAGGAGAAGGAGCGCGTGCAGAAAGAAGAGAAGTTAAATAAAGCCGACAAAAACATTACTATGGCCATGGAAGAACTCAGCAACTATAGGTAGTCGCTCCCGTCAATTTATCACCACACACATTGACAGTATGCAATATGCAAAGGGGACATTTGTGAGCCTCCCATACACACCTGTTAAGTCCCACCTGTACGTCACCTTTTTCTTCAGACAACGAGCAGGAGAGATGGAGGAGGAGCTGGAGAAAACCAAACAGTCTTACCAGACTCAAATATCAGCACATGAGAAGAAGGCTCACAATAACTGGGTTAGTAAAACACCTCAAAAACATGAGAGTGAAAAAATGCTGGGATTTTTTTTCATGGTTTACAGCTGGTGTGGTTATGGGGGTTTGTTTCACATGTCTTGTATTACATTCCCCGTCTGTCCCTGCAGCACACATCTACTCTGGTCTTTTATCCATAATGTTATGAGTACTGTATTCAATAATCAATTACTTATGTATTCATTCATTAATTCCTTATCTTAACAGTGCATTCAAGTGCTCTGATCTTGACTGGGTCTCTATCTGTGTACATGTCATGTCATATTATGTTACTGATCTTGCCTTGATTTTCCAGCTGGCAGCCCGTGCAGCAGAAAGAGAGCTAGCAGATATCCGGAGAGAGAACGCCCTCTTCAGACAGAAGTAAGGAGACAGCAACTGAAGTGCAACTAAACACACAATATGTAATTTCTCGCCGCTGTGGGGGTCTCAATCAAAACATTCACAAAAGACATCATGAAGTAGTGTTGGATCCTGGGAGTTGTCTTCATCACCATTGCAGTCAGATTCTCCTGGCTAGTGTTCCTCATTCGGGAGTTTTTTACCAGGAGACAAAATATCCACAGAGGTCTTCTGCTCTCCAAAATAACGGGCCTTGTGATTTAAAAAAAACAAACAGTAAAAACACAGACTAAAGCAGTTTCACGTTAAACAAATCAGTGGTTGGGGTGGCCTCTAGCTCACCCAGTAAGAGCATTTGCCCCATGTTGGCTCAGTGCTGCAGCGCCCCGGGTTCAAATCCGACCTGCGGTTTCTCCCCCTTTTATATCTATCCACTGTCACTACTATAATAAAGGAAAAAGCCCCCCCCCAATTTTTTTTTTTAAATCTGTGGGTAAAATTCAGCGGACAAAGAACGTCCCAGAGGGGCTGCCGTGAACGTTTGCTAACTAACTTCAGATCCAGATGTCTGATGATTAAAATCCTTCATTTAGTGCAAACGTATTGTTAAAATTGTATTATAACAATGTGGCTTGACACTGGATACAATTCAATTAATGATTACAGTTTTTCTATACTGTACAGATTACTAGGGTCTGGAAATATTTTGTCATATGTTGACTTGAAAAAATATATTTTTGCTTGTTTACAGGCTGACAGACACACAGTTTAAACTGGACGCCCTCGACAAAGATCCCTACGCTTTGGACAGCCTGGCTAGACCACTGCCTTTCAGAGGTTAGCACACACTTATAAACCAAAGCATGCATTATTAAGCTAACATCATATTTTGTGGCTAATACACCCCCAGCCTGGAAGCAGTTAGGCCACAGATTTCCTTGACTTTGCACTCACCAAACTACCCTTAAACCTTCAGCTGAAAGGTCACCATACGGTCCATCTCCTCTGGGTCGACCTGCATCTGAAACCAGAGCTTTTCTGTCTCCTCCTACATTAATGGACGGACCACCTGCTAGACTGTCTCCACGAGGTATACACACACAGAAAGCCACAATCCACATATATAGAGACGAGCTGCAGCTGTACACCAAACCAGATAAGAGCCCCTGGAATGGTGCACAAACGATTTCCTCATTTTTATTTATATAATTTCAGAACACTCCTAATATCTTATAGTGTTGTAGTTCCAAGTTAAGACAAGTTAAGTACAGCCATTTTTGTTTTATTATTCATTAGCCATTTTTTAGTATCACTCGGTCTTGCTGATTGAAATGACAAAACATGTATCTTACTTATATAGAACATTTGCTAATTCAGTCTCACAAAGTCATCGCAATAAACCCTTGCGGCATGTTGGAGATGACCAGCTGGCTGTAGCATGAACAACTATACAGTATATGCTTAACTTGTGCAGTAGCATGGTCTGTATGCTGGCATGCTGTTAACACTCTAGAAAGTTATTGGGAAAAATTGTGCAATGGGATTGTATGTCCTAAATCTCATCAGTTCATTTTGACATGACACTTTCTCTTTGTCCATCTTGCAATCACACTCATTCTGGGCTTATTTAGTGATATTTTGTCTTTGGCCGCTCGGCCCCATCCCTTCCCCCTCTCTCATCAACATCTTCAATTATCTCTCCTTCCTTTTCATTTTTCTCCCCTCACAATGTCTTTCCTCCACAGTGTCTCGAGGTCCAGTAGAGCCCCAAGGTGGCCACGGAGAGATGGAGCGGAGTGGAGGTCCTCATTCAGACAGTGGCTCAATCTCTCCAACATGGGAGAGAGATCGTAGGGCCCCCCCACCAGGACCCCCAGGTGTGTGTGCGTGTGTGTGTGTGTGTGTGTGTGTGTTTGTGCGAGCGACAGAGTAAATTAGTAACGTCTGGTAGGTCGTCAACTTGTAATTTGAGGAAGGCCTGGTGACGCTCACACTACCTGTCCTGACCTTCCTTTGATACCAAGATATCATATTGAGGATTACGATGTATACATATTTAACAGAAATTAGTGTGTTTCCTTAGTTTTCCCAAAACAAAACTGTGGTCCAACGTTGTAAAAAAATATAGCCCACTAGAGGTGGCTTTAATAAAAAACAGTGCTGAGTATACTGGCTCTGACTTACGATTGCAGAGACGAAAACAGTTCTGTTCCTTCTCTTGCGCATCAAAATGAGACTCAGCCTTAAGACTAGAGCAAAGAACATTTCTCATTATATCAATCAATCAATCAATCAATCAATCAATCAAACTTTATTTCTAAAGCACATTTAAAAACAACCAGGTTGACCAAAGTGCTGTACATTGACATGAAACAATAAATAGACAAAATACAAATACAACATACAGTTCTCATGCCGGATTAAAAGCCAAGGAATAAAAATGTGTTTTTAGTCGTGATTTAAAAACCGGAAGGCTAGGGGCCAGTCTGACATGAAAAGCCAATTTATTCCACAGTCTCGGGGCTGCAACTGAGAAAGCCCGATCCCCTCTGCTCTTGAGTCGCGATTTAGGGACAACAAGAAGAGACTGGTTTGCAGACCTTAATGACCTTGAAGGAGCATGTGGCTTTATGTGGCTATATGTCCCACTCTCGTGGAGATACATGTGGATATAGTACTGCTGGATTTCGGCTGTGTCATTAACCATTCACCATTGTCATTATTACATTATTTATACATTTGAAAGAAAAAAACTCTGTGTGGCGCCATGTGCACCTGGATATTGTTAGACCCAGTATTTCATCTCTGTTCTAAATGTATTGTGGTATTGTGTCTACACACTCTTTAGGAACTCAAAAGGTCTCTTTCACAGCTGAAATGTTGATTTACAGCAGTCAGTGCACATGTGAAGCTTATAACAATAAATCAAATGGAGTGCATACATTGTTAAGGTTATTAGTTTCACCTGTGTTTGGCAAGTCAACAGTGAAATCATAGTGTGCATGCGCATGCCAAATGCATGTTGACACTGCATGTGTATTTTGTTTAATGCATTTTGAGTTTTGACACTGGAAACTACATTTTGTCTTGAAGCTCTGTGATAAAAGTGTTTATATCAGATCATTTATAATATGATCTTGTGATCACCCAAAAATATAATATGACATAATATTGATAAATCTGAACATATTTTCTGTGTATTCCTTCTCTCTCACTGTGTCTGTCTCTCAGGCTACATGTTCCCAGAACAAGGAGGTCCGATGTACAGGAGACCTCCTCCAGGGGCTCTGGGCCTCTTGCCTCCACCCGGCCCCCTCCATCCTAGGGGTCTCCCCCCATTACCCCATCACCCTGCAGACATGGCGGGTGAGTCAGTCATCCCTTCATTATGTTCTCATCTATACTGTGTTGTCTTTAACGCTTTCGGACTGTAAATAGGTGAATTTGAATCTGCACAAATTGAAATGAAAAGGCAGAATGCAAACTTGGAATATATATATATATATATATATGCCATCTACTTTTATGATTGTTAATTTCTTCTATTCATTCATTTCAATGCAGATGGCTCATACAGAGAAAACAGCCATGGGCCTGGTGAACAGGAACACAGAGAGGTAAGACATGCATTTGTGTGTGGGCGTGTGTGTGCGTTTTAGCAATTTTGTTTGAGTAGCATGTGTGTGTATGGATCTGTGGTCCAGCCTCTGTAACCTTTCTGAATGTGTGTTACCAGTCGGGTCCTGGTGACCGACGGACTCCCCCTGAAATGGATCCAAGGATGGGGGGCGCACCCCCACCTGGACCCCCGATGGGCCCCATGGACGGTCCCTATCCTCGTAGATCCCCATATGGACCACCACCTCCTGACTTTTACCCTCCTAGGGGACCTGGGGGCCCTGCCATGATGCCTAGTAAGCAGTCACAGCTATCATCACGTTTAAATACCTTATTATCTCCAAATGTCCTCTAACCTCATGCTCGCTTTCCTTTTCCCCTTTCTCCAGTGTGGGCCCCTCCTCCTCCAGGGATGATGTTCCCTCCTCGTTTCCCTCCAGGTGGACCTCCTCATCCTCACTTTGCTCCCCCCATGAGGCCCCCTTTGCCCGACGGCCACCTACATCCTTCCATGGGTCCTCCCCCTCCTCAGCAGTCTCTCCCCTCCCCACCACAAAGCCAGTCGCCACAGGAGCACACGCCCTCGCCTGAAGACGCCATTTGAGCCTGACCAGCGTCCGTGCTTGCGTGCTTGTGTGTGTGTGTGAACCAGACACATTTGTTTGCTTGACAATGCCAGAAAAGTTTTTAATGGTACTTAGGTTGAAATGTGTGCATGTAGAGAAATGCTGTGTGGCATGTGGCCGAGAATGTGAGTGTTTTACGGATGGCATGAGTCAACATTTCGTCCCAGTGGCACAGAAACAAATCTAAATGATCATTTGCTATCAAGGAAGAAATGCATCTTTTAAGGTCTAGTACAATATATTTTAATCATACCAACGCTCTTGCTATTGTCACCATAATTTAAAAAATGAAGCCCTTCAGCATCTACAAAGTTTACCTAAATCAGATCACATCCAATCTTGTTTTGTCTGTGAGTGAACTGAGAACTTTAACTTTAAATATTCCTCAGAGGTTGAAAACAAGTATCTTGAAATATAATTAAAGTGCAAAACTGAATTTTACTGACTTCCCTGTGGGATTTTGCCTTCCTCAACAAAGCTATTATTTCAAACAGCAGCTAGTAAACAACGCTTTTGATTATGTTACAATGATTTGCACATGGCCTAAGCTTGAAAAAGTGGCTTATGATAGCCGCTTGTATTTTGTCGAAGTAGACTGTGACTCATTGTGGCAGTCACAGAGCAGTGATTAAATGGATTGACTGGAAGAGACCTTCAGAGCCAGAAAGATCACACCCATGTGAATTTTGTAAAAAAAAAAAAGTGGTTATTAGAAGATAAATAAAGACTGTCAAATTGTCAATGTCTCTAACGTATTTATGTTGAATTTGTGGCCACAGGGGTAACAGAGCATTGGAATGTAATTGGAAGTCAGATCTGGGTAGTTAGTGTTTTCTATAATACTGTACATATGACATGCAATGACAATGTTTTAAATATGGTACATATATAATTAAAAATGTTTAATTTACTGTAACCTTGTTTGTACAGCAAAATTCATATGTAATGATCTCTACTTAAACTACCAGACCAAACTGTTGTGATGTCATTTTAAACATTTACAGAACTTTTATTTTAAGGTGAACAAAACATTCTGAAAATAAATTTGCGACTCCAATTTAAATTACAAATTTGTACACTGTATATTATTTGGTTGAATTTCAGATGTAACATTCCTGTTACATCACTGAGCACATATTCAGATGTTGCCTAGCCTAATCAATAGAAATAGAAATGATAGACTTGGTTTTCCTGTCCAATTTCTACATAGATAACATTTATTTATTACATTATTCATTCACAAAGAAAATTGGTGTCCTTGTGGTAACAAGGAACAAATTATACTAGAATCACCTATGTGTGGTAACAAGGAAAAAATTTTAAAAGACATAGTATAGTATGTCGAAAAAAGTAAAAAACTCATAGTATAATATTTTAAAAAAAGTAAATATTTCTGTCAGTGTCTGCAGAGCTGAATACAGTTTACAGAGACACCACAAAGTACTTATAAAACAACTTTTAATTGTAAATCCCACCCACAGCACCAACAAGAAAGACACAAATGTACCTGACACAATATTCACATAAATTGTCAAATTATTGATTTGAATATTTATCATCCCCATTACCTTTATCTTCAGAAAAACTCTTTATAAAAACAATATGGAATGGCAGGTTGTTCATCCTCCTTCATAACCAGTGAGTTGTATATATGAAGATTCAGTGGCGGGGTGTGATTAGAAGACCATTGTTTGGTTCCTTCCCTGTCATTAGTCATTGTCACAGTAGGCTTTTAAAGATATAAAAAAAGCATTTTGAGAAATAACGCAAACATGGACATTACTTTAAAGACAGATATACTGTACTGAGAGCTAGAGAGAAGAGGTAGATGTGTAAGAAGAGAATGTAACAGTAATATCTGTTGAATAACAACTTTAAAGGGATACCTTGGTATTCCATTTGCCCCTAAAATAATTGTTTATAATGTGGTTACAATAACTCATAACACATTATTGACACTGGTTTGCAATTGCAGTTATAATTAAAGAGGGGAATTAATTGACTTTAGTAGACGAGCCACATGGAAAGACGAGCCACATGGAAATAACCAGCTATGTTAACAAAAATATAGGATTTTATAAAAGAGTTTAAGGAAAAAGATTCAAAATGCCCAGGTATCCCATTAAAACTGTATATGGTCAAGAAGAAGATCTACTGAAATATCCCTTTTTTTCTGTTTGCTATGTTCATTTCACCACCAACACAGCTGGTGGTATGAGGAAGTACACTGGCAGTTTGAAAAGGGTTAGTTAAAGCCTAAAATAGTCCAGTATAAATATAATTTGGATTATATTTATATGGTTAAGGAAAATGTAAGTATTATTCCTTTCTGAATGTACTGACTAAGTCTGTCTTGGTCACGTATGCACACACAACCTTGAAATATCTTTTTGCCTTATCTAGCAATTTAATTACTGCTATCACTAAGTTTGTCTCAACCACAATTACTGCAACCAAACTGTAACTCTTAAAAATGCCAAGATGCATCACAAAACCAAAAGAATGTGACAAAAGCTGAACTTCAAAAGCGGGCACTGTGGAGTGCAAAACTGCACACTCTGTCTCTACACTGTCATATGATTACCACTTAACCACTGTATTCAAAACACCATAAGAAAAAGTAAAAATTAGAAGTAATAACATTAAAACTGATCAAAATCAAAGAACAACAATTTAAAATATGTCATGGCACAATCAAACAGGTTCATATATAAACCATAAATCATTTCCCCATATGTCATTGGAAGCTTCCTCAATAATCTTAGTGCTTACAATTACAAAGAATAATGTAGAGTCTGGAAAACAAAACCTGACAGGTTTGTAACTTACTGGTTTGAATACTCCATTAAAAAAATACTTTAAAAGCTCCAGTATCCCCGAATAAAAGTTCAATGCTTGATTTTTTCTTTATAAAGTTGAACTATGGGTATCACATTTTTTGTTATTATTGTCCAATAAAGCTGCAGTTGCTAACTTTTATAAAAATAACTTAAGTCATATTTGCTGAAACTGTTACTATATCCTGACAGTAGTAGTTGAAACAGATAATTTGTTGCTCTTCCCCCCCCCAGTGCTCGTAAAGGCATCAGCAAGATCCCACTGCGCCTAGAGGAAAACAACCACTCGGAGCCGAGGAGTCTCTAATGCAGTGCCAATGACGTAAACTGCGGTCCCACTGTAAAGCTAGGCAGCGCTGATAAAATATGAAATCAAGATTCTGTCACTGCATAGCCTATGTTCAGAAACATATTTTAGTGTACTGTTTAGCTGTAACTTTGTTGTTTTACATTTAACAGACACCAGTTCACAAGCCATTGACACTGAGTTAGAGGCTGCCATTAGGAGCACCAGGAGGAGGAAGAGGACCATGACTTTTTACACAGATTCACTGTCTCATGTCATACTGTCAGGATATAGATAGTTACCAACTGAAACTCTAATAGGTAAATACTTTACCTGTCCACTGAGTAAACAAACTAATGAAATCGAGAGCCCAATTCTGAACAAAAGTACTGAGTACTATCGTCAGTAAATTTAATGCTTCTATTCCTGTTGTCCTTTAAAAGGGATTTAAACCTGCGAGTCCTTATAGTGTGCCTGCAGCTTACTGACTGGTGTCACTGTTAGCAGAGGAGTGAAGTGGATTGTGGGAAGATTCAGAGAAATGCAAAGCTGTGTGTCATTTTCATACATGCATTGTATTGTATGGGTATGGTTGTGTGTTCCTTAGCAGTTGAGAATGGGCCTGTTTCTGTCTTGTCTGAATGGGAACACAGGGCTGTCAGAGTCGGACTTCCCTCTGTGGGGACCCAGCGTAGCCACGGCCTGGAAGACAACACACACATACCATGGTTTGTTAAAAGTACACCAGGGGGGATAAAGACACAGCTCTGAATATCAACGGACACATTTACACACCTTTCTAATAGCTGTCCAGTCTTCCAGGATGTCCAAGTCAGGTAGCATGTAAACAATATATGGGCGTGGGCGGAGTTAAGGATGGTGCCACAGGAACCAGGGATGAATTAAATTCCAAAGGACACATCTGGATTACAGCATTTGGGCTTTATAGAAGCAGTATAAACACTAATTAGCATCACTGTAAACAGTAACAGTAAAAAGGATATCAGACACCACTGAAGGCCGTCTCCTCTTCTTATCTGGACTTAAAGCATCTCTCCGCTTCTTCCTTCCTGATAACTCATCATTCCACAACTCTGATAGAGAGACACAGAGAGACAGTATTAAAATGTTTTGTGCATGCATTGAATATAATATACAATGCTGGATACATGTAGCTTGTTCTTCTTAATACTGTTATTAAAATGTAATTTGTTGCACATTCTGTGTGCGTCACCTGATGTAATATCTATGCTGTGTCTGTCTTCCTCCAGTCTTCGAATTTTCTCCTCCAGTTCACTCTGTACTGTGTCAAACAGCAGCAGCTTCTCACTCTACACACACACACACACACACACACACACACACACACATCCATACACTACCAGCAATTAAATATATCAAATAACACCCACTTAAATTCTGAATTCTTAATGGCTTGCAGAGCCAAGGCACAAATGCATCACCTCAGCAATACTTCTTTGTAAGACTGTGTGTGTGTGTGTATGTGTGTGTGCGCGCACGTGTGTGCGTGCGTGTCTGACCTCCCAGTGCTGGCATGCAGCCTGGATCTCACACTCATGCTTGTTCTTCAAGGACTCCAGACACAACTCTCTGTAGATACCTGACAAAGACAGAGGGAAACACACAATGAGAGAGGGATTTATAAGGAGACCAGAATATTTCAGACTTCATGAGTGTGTCTGTGTGTTTAAGTTACCTGCCACCTTGGTGCGGACCTGCATGTTCTCCAACAGTACAGCCAGAGGCTCCAGATATTCTGCTGCCCGGCCAGCCTCCACCTCTGACAGCTTGCTGTTCACCTGACTGAGACGCTCACGATACAGCCTGCACACAAACACAGGTGTAACGATGTATGGACATAACAAACTCCTTTTAATGCCTTTCGTTCAACATTTCATGTTTTTAAATTTAAATTCAAAAGAAAAACTTGACAAAAAGCAAATTCAGTCTCACTGGTCTTTAAGATCGGTGAACTGTTTCTCCAGGTTGGTCATTTCATCCAGACACTCCATCCTTCTCCGCTCACAGTCCTCCTCATCCATTTCTGAAACATGATAAACACACCCACAAACAAGTCTATATAAGCTATTATGAAGATGATGGAAGAAGGCAGCTGTCTCAGCAGCTGATATGGAAGCAAAACCTGGTAGACATATTTCCGATTATGTGTCTGCCAGTCATAAAAGATTTGCAAATATGCAGTGTCTCGAGGATGGACTACTCAATGAGTGGGGCACAGTGTGTACAGTCAAACTATTAAGAAAATTACAATAAGAATGTTGTGCTCATTTTATACTGTTTAAGACTTTCTCACCAGAGCTGTCTCCATCCTCGGAAACAGACGAAGTGTCAGAATCCTCCTCCTCTGAGCTGGACGCCTCTTGCTCATGCTCCTCCACCTCCATCTCCTCTGCTGTAATCTCTTTCTTCTCCCGGTCGCGGTGCACCGGCATGGCAGCAAGTTAACTCCAGACTGGTAGTGTTAGATAGAGAGACAACGTCATTTGGCAGTTTTAACTACATCAAATACCACTTGTACTTTTAACACATTACTTGATTCCATATGTTAAGTTGTAGGCAAACTAATTACAAATTTGCTTTGACTTGCTGAACACAGTAATTTAGTTTCTCTACCAGGACACAATAGAATTTATGAATAATCATCAAGGAGTTATAGGGTGACTGCAGTATCAAAAATCAAGACCCATTACTCAAGTATCAGTTCATCACTTGAAATGTTTCTACATTTCTGTTTTCCATCCATTTGACTGTGTATTCCCCCCATTGTTGTTTACTAAAGGCAGGTAGTGATGTGGGGCTGAACGTTTTTTTCCAACACATTTATATTTTATTTGTCCGTTTTTTCATGGTAGATCAATTTGGAAATTTCTTTTTGAAATGTAACAAATACTGTTACGTTAATGACTATCACTGAAAACAAGAACTGACCCATATGTATGGCTTTATTAAATTGCTTGAGATTAGTTATTAAATGGTACTTACGCAAATAAATTAGAATTTACTCGATTATCGATATGTTTGCCTTTTTAATCATCAAATTATACAAGACAAATAAACAATAACAAACAAGGACACGTCAAGTTAGCATTACTTAGCATGTTAGCAAGCCAGTAGATAGCAAACAAGATTAGCAGGATTTGTCACAAAAATATATAAACAAGGAAGCTTACAACTAAAGCATAACTCACAAGATGGGGATACGCAAGACGTTTTCGACAGTATAAGAGAAAAGCAATATAAACTTAAAATTATAATTTTTTCCTCGGTTACAATTTCACTCGTGTGTCCCAGCTAAGCTAAAAACAAATCTCAGTACGGCGCCCTTATTTGTGTAGGGAGCTGTAGTTTTCCGTATCGCCAATGTTCACACCGCTAAAGGTCTAACAACCAGCCGTAAACTACGTTACCCGTCGGCACTGTAGCTTGAGGTGGAGAGTTCGAGCAGAACTGTGGAAACGCGTTTAAAACTTTAACGCCAGTACAATTGGAAACGCTGTTTGTGTCAGAAATATACAGAAGTTTTGTAACGTTCGTATATGATGTAGTTCAAACTGGATATCCAACGTTTGCTTATTATTGAACTACGGTATGTTGGTGTTGGATTTCTCTGGTATCCATTAGCTTGTTTCCCTCCTCCGCCATTATGTTTTCTAAGTGGAGTGGAGTGCAGAGAGCGGAGTTAGCTAATCAGCTAGTTTAGCCTTCAGGCTGCGGACTGTTTTGGAAGGGAGGCGCAATGGATGGATGCTTTGCCCCGCAACGTTTACATTTGTTTTGACAGAATGCGCAGACCAAATTTACCCATTGATATACTCCGCGCAATTGTGGATAGCTGCTAATTCGCAGCGTTAATAAATAATACAGGAACATATTTTTTCTTTATAGGTAGAAGATTAACGCTAGCTGAGGCTGTTTAAGTGGCTAACGTTACAGAGCTAGCAGCTCCTCCTTGCTGTCTACAATCGCATTCTTGTGTCTTCTGCCCCAGGAATGTTCTCCAAAAAGCCTCATGGGGACGTTAAAAAATCAACACAGAAAGTGTTGGACCCAAAGAAGGACGTGTTGACGAGGCTAAAACATCTCAGAATAGTCATAGGTAAGTTAAAAATAATTATTAGGCAGCTAACAGGTTAGCTTAACGTTATACGTGCCAGTCTGTGGATACAGGGAATGCCACTCCAAACTCGCTTCGAAAATCACGGATTTCAAAGTTGCCTCGTATGTAAACAGAGACGCAGCCTTTTTAGAGCAAACTTTAAGACCATTTCAGATTGTTTGGTATTATCACACTTTAGTACCATCGGCACCTGACATGTTAGTCCATTGCAAAGCATTTTGATCAAGCATTTTATTTTTTACACATTCGTTGATCTTCATTATCTTTTTCTTTCTCTCTCATAATGACTGTGATGGGCAGTAGACTTGATGAGCTTTGTGTATACAGGCTAGAAGTAAAATACTTTTGAAAGAAGAAGGGAGCTAGCTGTATCCACTGTCAACAGAATCTATCGAGGTAGAAGAGTGTTTAAATTTGTGCTTTTGACTGTGTAACAGGCAGTTCCATTACATTGTCACAGGTTTTGAATGGAGTCTTTCCAAGGGTCGCTTTATAGAAGAGAATCGGATGTAACGTTAATGTTTTATTACCTTGTGATAACGTGTGTATGAAGCTGTCTGCATACGATTTAGGTGATTATGTACGCTGTTAGTAAGTCAGGCTGTTGTGATTTCTCCCAGGGTGTGCCGGATAAAGACCTTGTGTATGACAATGCTGACGTTTTTTAAACGTGTTACACATACAACACCATACTGCTGCAGTTTTTAATGTGTAGGAGGATGTTAGGGTAATGGGTGTGAATAAGTGATGAATTTATGATTTGTGCGTGTGTATCTTTTATTGCCATAGGCTTGGCTCTCACTCATGTACACACCCACAACGCACAAACACTGACCGGAGAGGGGAAACAGCCTCTACTATTTCCTCTCTATGTCCAGTACAGTAGCCGAACTTCCTGTTTCTATTGTAAGAGCTTGTGTGTGTGTGTGTGTGTGTGTGTGTGTGTGTGTGTGTGTGTGTGTGTGTGTGTGTGTGTGTGTGTGAGAGAGAAAGGGGTGGGCCCCTCTCCGTGCTGCATGGGGAATACAAGACCTTGATAACAATCACAGAGACACGCAAAGTCGCACACAAACACACTTGCAGTCACATTGTTTGAAGGAAGGACAGCTGAACAATAGCTAACCGCATCGTTTTAACAATCAACATGGTGCCAGACCACCACTTTAAGAACATGCACAAGGGAACTATAATTTGCAGCACTATAAGAGCTGGAGCAATGCCATAAACTTTAGAGAGCAAGCAAGCAAAATAATATCAGTAGGGCCGAGATCCTCCGATTGGATCGTGTCTAACGTTCACCACAGAGGCGTCGATCAGTCCTCAGCGCATCGATGAGTCTGTGGCAGGCGATCTGTGGCACTCGTCAACACCTGTCAGCAATCTTGTACCTACCTGTCGGCAGTTTATAAATATATTACATATCTGCCTGGTTGTCCGTCAACTGGGGGGTGGTCAGCTGGCGCAAATTTGTTTTGATGGCGAAAACTAAACTGCGGTTTTTGATAAAAAGCAGTAACGTTTATATACTTGGTTTGTAATGTACTTGTGGAGGCATACAATTAAATGTAGGTCTACATGAAATGTGCAGAATGTTTTTTTACACTGAATATGGCCTTTTTTGTTTGCGTCCCCATCATTTTAGCTTTTCTTGGTAAGAACACTTATTCAGCCTACTTTAGTCACACACAATAAATGTGTCCATTCTCTTCCATAACGTCAGTTGATGTGGATGACAGGGACGGACTCAGGGCTTTCGTGCAGAGAAGCGGGCTACCATTCTGAACAGGAATTTAATTTAACTCTTGATGTCCTCGGACACCTCTGGGCAACCAGGGTCATCAGAGAGGCGTTGATCAGTAGTCAGCGCATCAACGAGTTTGCTGGCATTGTAAACAAAACATAGATAGATAGATAGATAGATAGATAGATAGATAGATAGATAGATAGATAGATATTTATTGATCCCAAGAAAAATGGGAAATTACGGTGTTACAGCAGCACACGTAAATCAGTCGCACAACACAGAATATAAATATAAATGAGATACTAGGAAAAATATATACGCATAAAATATACATTAAGTAATAATAATAGGAATAAAATACAAAAACAAATATTTGAATATATACAGGATGGGAAAACCAAAATGTGCAAATGCTTAAATAATATGCTAAAATGTATGCTGAATGTAAATAAACCAATTGTGCAGATTGCACTTAGTGCAGTAGTGTGGTGTCTAAAAAGTCTTATCTAGCACCCAGTGATGACATGTTAAAAAGTGTTATTGCTTGTGGTAGGATTTTCTGTAGCGGTCCGTGCAACATCGAAGCTGTCAGAGTCTCTTTGAGAAGGAGCTCCTCTGTTGGACCAGTGTGGGGGGGATGTATGCACCGAGAGTGTTGGATACTTTTAAAAAACGTTTTGAAGTATAGTCTATACAGTGGCTTGCATAAGTTTAAACACCCATGCTAAAGTTGATTAAAAAGAGGAATAAAAAAAATAATGCCTTAATTAAAAAAAATTAGGAAAATCCAACCTTTTAAGGACATACATTTTCTTTTTCATTAAGGCATTAAGATCAATTTCCAGAATGTTTTTTTATTCCTCTTCTTAATCAACTTTAGCATGGTGTGCAAACTTATGCAAGCCACTGTACCTGATCTGAAAGAATGATTCAACAAGAAGCTATTTCATCGCTTTGCAATCCCTTTGATGCAATCAGGTTATTAGTAACTGGTCCTGTTTTTCCCTATTGTTGATACTGGAACAAATGGCTTGCCACACAGTTATGTTTAGGATAAGGACTAAACTTTGACTACATTTATATTGAGGTTAATAATCAGAAGACCTGCGTTCTCGCCGGACGGCCTGACGACTACCTGAGTATGTGTGTGTGTGAACACAGCCTTAAACCAGTAATTGTATACATTACTGGTTCACACTTATTGATTGTGACATATAACAGGGGCAAAATGTACAGTAGCTCTCTTCGTTGTGGACTCAAACATCTAAGGTCTAAACCAAAAAAAACATTCAGTGCCACTACCTAATATTGCAATGTCAATGCATGTGAAGAGTAACCTCGTCATTTGCTACATACATCACCTTAGCACATGGCTTGTGAAATCAAGTAGTGAGAAATGTGGTGTTAAAATGTCCGTGCCCTGAGGAAAAGAAAAGAGAACCACTCAGCTAGGCTACTTAGACCTTACAAGGGCAACCAGTATGGCATAGAGCACAGATGGCCTCAGTGTGTGAGTGTGTATAGCACAGTTCAGACTTCATGTAAACAAACCCAGAGGCTATCACCAGGAGCTCTTCTGAGAGCATAGCCTAATGTCCTTCTACATGCTTGTGTGTCATCTTTCACATTTGACCCTGAACTACAGTGGAGCTACGCCCGTATGAGCGTGTGTTTTATCTGTGTCTGAGTCAGTGTGTCTCCTTCCCAAATGACAGCCAGTGTTGTCGAGGCAGATCCTTCCTCGACAACACTGTAGTGCAGAGAATTTAGAGAGTCTGTTTTACATGCCACACTGTAAGTGTATTTAGAGAATGTAGATACTGCAGTTGAGGTTACATTGCACAAATATATTTCCTTTTATGAAAAGTCCGAAAGGTGGGGTCTTCACCACACTCTTATAGATGTGTTTAGACTTCTAACTCTACGACATTTAGACTAAATATGGATAGAGAAGAGCCTTTAACTGCTTCTATTGTTTATTTAAAAATCACATTACTTAGATATTTATTGCGAAGTTCTCTCTTGATTTTGACTATTGAAATCAAAAGCAGGATCAGTTATGCCCCCAGTAGTTTTTTCTGCCTAATTGTGCACGTCCAAAAAAACAACTGACACAGCACACATTTTGCCTTTTATAGTGAGTGAGTTATGTAAATAGCTCCTTCCGGACTCCATGGTGCATTCCGTCGCACCTCATTAAACTAATGGTGTATTCAATTGCATCTCTTAACCACGAGAATCCCAAATTGTAAATTACCCTATCTGCCATCCAGTGGCTCTTATTGTGGCATTGAGGTCCCTGTTGAATTTTTGTTTTTCATAATTTGAATCAAATTGTGGAACCAGACTGAGTGTTGAACAATGTGTTTTCAGCATTGAGAAAGTTTACTTTTCTTAAAGATTCATGGCCAGTTTTTGTTTTACCTGTATGTGTGTGTTTTAATTATTTCCCCTCTTTTTTTCTAGAAAATGCAGAGCCGTCAGAGCTGAAGCAGTTCTTCGACCTGAACTACTCCCATATCTACTATGTCTTCTTTGAGAACTTTGTCATCATTGAGGTTAGCCTCAAGCAAAAAGGTAAGTTTAACTCACTGTTAACCAAACAATTAAGATGAGCTCTGATTGTTCATCTTTCACAGGATAGACATACAGCAATGCTTCATTGCCTTTTAGACATATTGGGTTTTTTTCAAGCAACTGTGTGTTTCAGGTCACAAGTCTCAGAGGGAGGAGCTGGACTCAATTCTCTTCATCTTTGAGGTAATAAAATATTGCAAATTTCCAATTAATGTGGAAATCTAGAGAAAACTCTTACTTAAAGCTTGATGCAACATGACTTCGGAATGGAGACATGTGAAATTAAACAGTAAACTGTGATTTGCTGAACTCCACCTTTCTGTAGGTGGTCTTATTCAGTACCACAGCACCAGCTGGCATGAACCTCTGACTAAGACCCCTGGCATTTAGTAACACTGAAATGGGTGGTGGTGCTTAGAGTAGCCAGGATAAGATAGCACTCAGTATGTGTGTGTTACTGACTTGCATTTGGCCCCACACGTTAAATTCAGGCCACTGCTGGGAAAAGCACATGTCCAGTAAGTACTTGGACAAAAGATTGTGTTTTAAATAGGGTTTTCCTAAGTCTTATTAGTTAGAATTAGGATGGACAAAAACTGATTTTATAGGAATTTTGGTTGATCTACTTAAGAATGTCATACTAACTTAAATGTATTAATATAGCAGTTTTTCCCGTAATTAAATTATCTGAATTCCGTGAACCACCCAACCAACCAGTGAAATCGTAATCATTGTTATCAAGATAAATGGGACAGTAACAAATATATAAACATGCTCATAATGCATAACATAACAAATCTCATGGCAAAAGTGGTCCTCAATGTCTGAATCTTTTTTTTCTTCAGAAAATTCTCCAGCTTTTGCCGGAGAGAATCCAGAGCCGATGGCAGTTCCACAGCATTGGTAATTTACACAAAACCACACTCAAGCCGTTTATTGAAAAAAAAAACAAAACACAGTTGATCAGATTGTCCCAGCAAACTATGTGTTGAATCAAGTTTAACTAGTCTTTTGTGTAATGTCAGAGACCAACCAGCACCAAAACTGTGCAAACAGCATAATGCACGGTATAGCTGCAAAGATGAATTAATTAGTATTCAATTACTAAAGTAATCGCCAACTATTTTGATCGTTTTGAGTCATGTTATATGAAAAAAGTAAACATTCTCTAATTCCAGTTTCTTTAATTCAAATATTTTCTAGTTTCTTCACTCCGTTGTGACAGTAAACTGAATATCTTTAAATGTGGACAAAACAAGACATTTTAGGATGTTTTTCACAATTTTATAGATCAAACAACTAATTGATTAATTGAGAAAATAATCGTCAGATTAATCGACAATGAAAAGAATCGTGAGTCGCAGCCCTAATGCACGGCATGGTGCAGGGCAGCTGTTGTCCTCTCATCCTGAATGTTACATTTGTGCTAGGGTTATCAAACGTTTTAGCTCCCTAAGGGATCAGTATGGTTATATATGTTTATGTTTTCCTTAAAACCATTTTTCTTACTAATACAAAAGTATGTAAAATCAGCTTTTAATATTATTGGAGATGGCTAACCTGATGCTATATTCACTGTGCAGTGTTATGAATTGACTAAACTAATGTGTTTTTCTCTCAGGGCTGATCCTCAAAAAGCTGCTGCACACTGGGAATTCTCTGAAGGTACCTCTCTGATCTATTGTGGACTCTTGTGTTACCTGTCTGCCATAGCCCCTAGATCCTAATCTTCCCCAAGAGGTTGTCTACAGCCTCCTTTTAATTCAAGGGTCTTAATAAAATAAATAAAAATGTACTAATTTGGATTCTCTCCATACATCGTCACCATCTTTCATCTACATTGTAGATCCGTCGTGAAGGTGTGCGCTTGTTCTTGCTATGGATGCAGGCATTACAGAGTAATGCGGAGCATGAGCAGCTCTGTATGTTTGCCTGTTTGATTCCTGGCTTCCCAGCTCCACTCTGCCATGGGACCCCACGCACCCTGGACACTCTGATCAACCCACCGCTGAGTTTAACAGAGAGTTAGTAGAAGAAACACTGACACACACTAGACTGATACATGGGCTCACCATTCAGCTGTCATTAATAAAATGCCACCAGCCATAAATATAAAATATAATATAAAATCTTGAAAAAGATTCTAAACCCCATACATATTTTGCAGTATTCATTGTAATATAAACAATTAATGACCCTGCTCCCCCCCCTTCAGCTCAGGTTACCCCAGAAGAGATCACGCCATTGGTTCCTCCTCAGTCAGGTGACAAGAACCAGGAAGACCTTACTGCTTACTTTTTAGAAGCACTACTCAAATACACGGTAAACCAGGTATTATCATCATTCCTTACTAACACGATTTAATTACACTTTTTTTCAATGTCTTGATGCCTCACTAATGACACTAATGCATTACCAAACATATGGGCGAAACCAGGTATAAAATCTGTTATTTACTGACAGTTATCATAAATAGAAACTTGATGGTAGAATCTCTTACTGATATTACTAACTCTTTCAAATACAAATGCCATCCCTTATTGACACATACAAGCTTGTTTCTTGTATCTCCTCTTCTTACTGCTATCACACACATTCAGTCATACACACACTGATAACATTCTGCCCTTAAACAATGGTGCTCTTCTCCGCTTGACCCTGTTGTGTGTGTGTGTGTGTGTGTGTGTGTGTGTGTGTGTGTGTGTGTGTGTGTGTGTGTGTGTGTGTGTGTGTGTGTGTGTGTGTGTGTGTGTGGTCCACCAGGCCAAGTCTCTTGAGTGGCGTGTTAAAGACAACCATGAACGTGGCTTCAGTTTCCTCTTTGGTCACTTCAGGAAGTTTTACCTTCCCCACATCTTTCCCAACTTTGCCATGGAAACCAGCCTCTACAACCCAATACTGGGTCAGTTCCATTAGATTCTAAATAGCTTCTTGGTACTGTAAATCCAGCAGTTAATTGGCACATATTGAATAATGTTGTATTATTGCAACCTAAGACCACATAAATAAAGATGTTCCTCTTTCTCTGTAGACGTGCCTCCGATGCGTCCTAAGCCCTACTACAGCGTGGTGCGCAGGGAACAAGACGGTGGGGAAACGGTGTATTGCACCAAGGAGAGCTTCCTTCAAGCCCGAGTCATCTTCATCCGCTGGCTGGTTTCCTTCTGGCTCGAGCCACGGCCAAACACACACACAAACATCCCAGGAACAGAGGGAGAGAACGTCCCTAAGAACATACAGGTTAATACATACATATTTTGCTTATAGACAGGATGTGCCAAGTATGGTTCAAGTCACTGGAAAGTTCCTTGTACTTAATTATGTTGACCTCACCAAGGTGGTAATATGTAGGGTTGTAATTACCGATCATGTTCATTCTTGATTGACCTGCAGATTTTCTTGATTTATATTATTTTTTTCCATAAAATGTCAGAAAATAGTCAAATAGGGATGTCTTGTTTTGGTCAGTCCAATACCTAAAAGATTTAGTATTTTTTTAAGCGTATACGACAAAGGGAAACAGGAAAGAAACACATTGGAGAAGGTGGAATCAGAGAATTTTGACAGTTTTTTCTTGAACAATGACCTAAGATTAATATTTACAGATCAATCTTGTGTTGTTCGACTAATCCCTGGAGCTCTAGTAATATGTGAGCTCCTGTTTTTTAACTTCACCTGTTATTCAGAGGGTTTATCTTGACAAAAACCTAGACTTCAAGTATTTCAAACTTCAAATGTAAAAGGTTGATGTGATGTTAGCCAAAAAGTCTATTAAATACTATGAAAATGTTCCATAACACCAGATTAGTGTCTAACAGAAATGGATGACAAAATGTTAGTTTCCACAAATATTTACATGGGACATTGTTTTTCTGATTTCTCTTATTTTCTTATCTCATTGTATAAACCAAATCTTCACCTCCAGCGAGCAGCAGCTGGACTGGCAGCTCGCTCTGCAGGCAGCTCAGATGACAGCGGTGGAGTTGGTATTCGGTCTGACATCCACCTTGAAGGTAGCGGGTGCTCATCTGGATCAGGCGGAGGTGGCATTGGGCTATCTGGGGGTCCAGGGTGTGGGGGTGAGCCTGAACAAAGCCACTCCAACACATCCACACTGACAGAGAGGGAGCCCAGCTCCTCCTCTCTGTGCTCCATGGATGAAGAGCAGCTTACCGGACATGGAGGTGGTGAGGAGAGTACTGACCAGCTCCAGAACAAACGTCAACTTCATTACTGAGATCTTTAGACAGGTGAAAGACGAAAGTTCCAATGTGTCAAATCTATGATGTGTGGTTCTGTCTAGAGTTGGAGTGGATTTTACGTGATGTTTTTCTAAAATTACATTGTATGTGCATTATCACATTAGCTGGTTTTTCTGGTAATACATTATGTTCATGTACATGTCACGTGATCTTTTACAGCTATCTTTCTTATCTATCTATAGGCATTTCTCCTTCCCATGTGTGAAGCTGCAGCGATGCGTAAAGTGGTCCGTGTTTACCAGGAGTGGATCGCTATGGAGGACAGGCCAGTGTTTATGAAGGAGCCGGAGGAGGGCCCCTATCCCACAACCAGCAACCTGGATTCAGGCTCTCAGATTGGAGACAAGGAGGATGAGGTGAGGACGGTTCATTTAAAGGCACAATTTCTGAAAATGGATTGTGTGCATTTCTCTGTGGACATAGGGCTGGGACTAAAAATCTTGTATCCCGATACAGGTTATTCCATATTTCAAGATACAGTATACTGTATATCCTGTATATAGCATGTTGTAATTCAATAAATAAATGGTCTATATGAAATAACCAATGATAATGGCTATTACCAGATACTCCTGTGTGAACTAAAACTTGACAAATAAATAGAACTGAGTATTTGTCATTTCATTAAATGTGCTGTAGATAGGATTGTGAAGATCCAGGATTTATCCAAAGAATTTGAACATCGACTGCAACTTCTCAGTCCCCCCCCTTTCTGCTAATGCCCAAAGGTCTCCTAAGCCATTACCCCCACAAGGGAGAGTGAATGTGTGTGCCTGAACAGTGATTGACACACAGTTAGACACCCCCCACCCCAAAAATGGCCATGGAAATCTCAATTTTTTTATTATATTACCAAGGCAGCCAACTTCAAGATGGGCTTCATATTATTTTAAGAGATTAGAATGTGTCCTTTTGCCTGTATATGCTTAACTTTAGTGAGTTTTTTTTTCTTTCCTCCTCAGGGAATAAACAAGGCAGTTGACAGTGAATTGCTGGAGTACAGCGTTCATGCTGGAGTTCAGACGACACTACAGGTATGGTTCTGGCTTTAGGTCCATTTCATACATACACAACAACAGTCCCATTGTTGCAGTGTTTTGTTTGGTTGTGCTTGTCTGTTCTTTCTTCACCTTGTAAAATCGTCCAGGAGAAATAGTTTATGGACCCATTTCACATCCCAAATGTTTGTCCCCTTCCCAGGTATTTATCACCCACTCCTCCAACGTTTTCCTATTGGAGCCAGCCAACGATATCAAGATCCTTTTGGAGGAGCAAGTCGACATGTGCAAGCGTGTCCTGAACATCTACCGCAGCCTTGTTATGCATGAGACCATGGACCAGAAAACATGGTAAAAACAATTAGGTGCAATGACACCAGATACACAATACACATGTTACTATGGACTGGGAGACACTGAATGACCATCTAAATACACTTTAGTGGAATCATTAAAGGCTCTGTCACATCTGCCTGCTTTTTAATTTTTAATGTATTTGTTTGTAGGGAGCAGGTCTTACTGGTTTTGCTGAGGGTTACAGAGTCTGTGATGAAAAGACCTCCGTCCATCATGCCCCAGGGCAAAAAGAATAACACACTATCAGGCAGACTGGCTGGACCTATCTTTCAGGTACATTAATATCATTATGTAGAACTGGCCAGAAAAGTTTACCTACTTGCCAAACATTATCTGGAGACAGTTGTCTCTGTGGTACATAAAAAAAGCAATGGATAAAAAAATATCACAATATTTTTGTCCAAATACCTCGATATCAATACTGCAATTATATTGTAGTGTTGACTATTGGTCCTTTTCACAAAATATTTACACAATGAGATTTTTGATAAATAATCAACAGTAATGTGGATATAATGACTAAGTGGGTAAAGGCTAATAATAGAACAGACTGGTCAGTTCTTTTTTGTAATGCAGCTTTTAAAACCAGGAAAAGACAACACGTACTGTATGCCATATTACGATATTATGATATCCAAAATCTAAGACGATATCTTGTCTCATATCACAATATTGATATAATATTGATATATTGCTCAGCTCTATAATGAAGTTAAATTGTGATGACCCAGCTGACTAGTATTTAGTTTCAATGAATAGAGCGCAGGAATACAACCTTTTCTAGTATAGCGGTTATTCATTTCATTCCCCTCATTCTGCACAGACGCTGATAGTAGCATGGATTAAGGGGAATTTAAACGTCTACATCAGCAGAGAACTGTGGGACGACCTTCTCTCCGTCCTCTCCTCTCTTACCTGCTGGGATGAACTGGTCACTGAGTGGTCACTCACCATGGAGACCCTCACCAAGGTACTGGAAGTCATTTTAATCATATATCCTCCAAGCATTATACTTTATTTAATGTTTTAACACAATATGTCATATTGTAGTTTTTGACTAAGAAACAAACATATTGTTGTTAATGAACTTACTTTAAAGTGAGTCACCTGAGTTTTTCAATTCAGTTACTGCGTATGCCATCGCAGGTCGAAAATGGTCGTGAGAGAAGTAGAGAACTATAATGAAGGAAGCAGAAGTTTAATTCCTGTTTCCATGTCTGTTAATTTTGCTTCTCTGTTGATTAAAAAAAAAAATTCTATTTCTCATGTGCTTTGCACTTATTGTACTCATTTAAGTCCGCTGTGTTGCTGCGGTCTTAATCAGTATGGTATAGTAAACATGAAAGTCTTAAAGCAGTGTGTATGTCTTTGTGTTTCAGGTGTTGGCCAGGAACCTGTACAGTGTTGATCTGAATGAGCTGCCTCTGGACAAACTTAGTGAGCAAAAACAGAAGAAACATAAAGGAAAAGGTTGGTCTGTCACGAGAGACCCTTTTAACCCTCATATAAAAACATGCAGAACTTCATACCAACAACATGTGTATGCTCAATATTTTCTTAACTCATAATATCAGTGCATAGTTACAGATAGAAGTAACATATCTCCTGAAATAAGTACAATTACATGTGCATTGAGAAATGATGTCCCACTCTATCCATCTACACCAGGTATAGGTTCGGAGGGCCAGCGGCAGATTGTGGATCGTTCCTTCTCTAAAGGCTGGAGCAGGGACCAACCAGGCCAGGCAGCAGCCATGAGGCAGCGAAGCGCCACCACCGCTGGCTCCCCAGGCATCGAAAAGGCCAGGAGTATTGTTCGCCAGAAGACTGTAGGTCAGTATCCCTTCTCTCACACGACTGTCCTCCTTAAGTTCTATGTTTAAAGGCCATACAACTTTGCTTTTAAATCATGTTGATACAAACACAAAAAGGCACTGTTCTGTGTATTTGTTTTAAACTGACTGGCATGTGTGTGTATGTGAGCGTTGAAGAGGAACACTATTGGGAAAAAAACTAGTGCCCTGTCTTTCCTCTGTGTACTTAAAGTGGCTATATGTATCGTTGCTACTATGCATATCTTAAACTGCTTAAAAAGCATGTATCAACAAGGATCTATCACAATGCACACAACTAAATGAATTGTAATCACATTTTATTCTGCCAATTTGCCCTTTATGAATCACAGTATAGGCTTGAGCTGTATCAAACAATCCCGGTATACCAGGGTATTTAGAAATCCTGAAGGTATGATTTTCAGACGTGTCAAAAACACAGACGCTCCTTTTTCTATTAAACTGATACGGAGATGCTGTACTGATGCAGGGTTTCCGCCAGTGTATTGCAAGCCAGATGGGCAACTGGGCTTAAGTTGACTAGTCGAGTCTATTAGGGAACTAATAGGAATATGCCCAAGCCTATTATATTATGGGATTTGTTTCAATGAATTATGTTTTGCTCCAACTGTCCGTAATGGTACGTGCAGAACCCAACAGAGCAGGGTAAAATAAATGCTAAAATATTTGGACTCTAAGAAGCAACCACATACAAAAATATGGTGATTGCAGGATAACTGTAGGAACCACAAAAGTCTCAAAATGTCCAAATAGTTTATTACCCATAAAAAAGACCCTTTGCTCATATTGGCAGCTTCTCTGGGCTTGCAAACTGCTTTTTCTGTGGTTTAGCACCACTTGTACTTGGAAGTATTAACACCTCTCAGTGTGCTTTTTCTGTGAGAAATGAGTCCACACATGCTAACCAACATTTTTTCAGATCTGCAGTTTTGCCGCATTTCTTCAGTTGCATATTCAACCAGATTTAAAAAGAAAAGCATAGACTTGGTCAAACTTGCAGATAACCTCATGTGTTGAGACTGCAAGTTAACGGTGGATCTGATGAGCATTAACAAATGTAGTGCTCCTGTGTATCATGGTCTCAAGAAGAGATTTGACCTGTGGGATGTCAAGCTGCCGCAATTGTCTCATTCTCTTTTCTCTAGAGCTAACCCTGCCTCAGTCATGTACTCATTCACCTTCCCTGTCTCTTTCCTTCTTTGTCCACCCTTTAACCTTCCTCTTCCTTACGCTGTCCTGTCATCTGTCTCTTCCCTATAAATAATTTGTCTTACTTTTGGCATGTCATTGTTTTCATTCCTTTCACTTTTCCATCCTTGCTCATATATCCACCTTTCTTCCACTCACCTCTTTACAATCACTTCGACAATACCCTCTTTTCCTCTCTTGCTTCCTTCTTTCATTGCCTTTTTCTTTCTTTTCTGTCTCACACTCTTCCCCCCTTATTCTGTCTCTTTTCTATCTGTTCTTCCAACCTCTTCAGCCCTGCGTAGCTGCTCTACGGGGGACTCTCTGCTGTCCTCAGCCTTTATCCGCAGTGCTAAGAGTGCTCCTGCTCTGGCTCCGCCTCTTCCTGTCCTCCTCCACCACCACCACCCTTTACTACCCCCCCTTTCCGACCATCTGGCAGGTACACACTCTTTGCACTACCTGCTTGCTTGCCTGCTTGTCTGCCTGGAAACTTTACTTGTCTCTACGTCTGTCAGAAAGTGAAACTTTATGCCTGTCCTCTTATCTCTATTATTTTTCTGACTGCCTATTTATCATTATTGAAGCTTTAATTTGCATGTGATACAGCCTTTTCTTTTTTGACCTGTAACGGGCATAATCCGTTTTTAGAAAAGCTTGAACCCCAAAGATGCATCATTCTCCTGAAGCTGTGCAATAATCTGATCGACATTGCTTTAAAAATTAATGTGACAAATGGATAAACAAAGTTGAGTTTTTTTTTTTGTTGACTTGGCTCGTTGTCTTAATACTGTTAAGAACTTGTTTCCTCCAGTCTCCCTAAATTATTTGGGTTATTGTTTTTAACATTTGATGCTAAATTTTAATTTTGCCTATTTAGAGAATTAAATGTTACCAAGCCGACACCAAAGAATGACACCTGTCAGTTAGTGTTAACTATTTCTTGTAGAATTTTCAAAGTTGGTAACAGTTCGTCTCTTTTTTTGTTGACATGTCTGCACTTGACCTACCTGGTTCTCTTCCTGTTAACGTGCATGCCTGCACAGTACATCCCTCTGTCCTTTCTTTAACTCCTTTTGCCTGCATTAGGTTTTGCCTGTTAGCATTTATAAGCACATAAGCATATATAAGCATTTATTTCCCCTTTTTTTCTATGCCTTTCTCGTTGACCTCCCTATCGCCGATGTTGGGTGATGTTTCATTTGATGCCATGTAATCTTGGGGTGGCATTTTATTTGACTCCTCCTTTCTGTTCTGTATTTTTTTTTTTTATCATATCCTCTGCTAGAGTCATTTATTGTTTTACTTGTTGTTTAATTGTACAAATCCCAATTCCAATGAAGACGTGTAAAATGTAAATAAAAATAAAATACAATGATTTGCTAATTCTTTTCAACCTATATTCAATTGAATACACAACAAAGACAAGATATTTAATGTTCAAACTGATAAACGTTATCGTTTTTTTTGCAAATATTCACACATTTTGAATGCCTGCAACATGTTCTAAAAAGTTGGGACAGGGGCAATAAAACACTGGGAAAGAGGAATGCTCAAAAAACACCTGTTTGGAACATTCCACAGGCGAACAGGTTGATTGGAAACGGGTGAGTGTCATTATTGGGTATAAAAGGAGCATCCCCAAAAGGCTCAGTCGTTCACAAGCGAGGACAGGGCGAGGTTTACCACTTTGTAAACAACTACGTAAGCATACAGAAAAACGTTTTTCAATGTACAATTGCAACGAATTTAGGGATACAGTTCATAATATCACCAAAACCTCCAGAGAATCTGGAGAAATCTCTGCATGTAAGCGGCAAGGCTGAAAACCAACATTGAATGCCCGTGACTTTCGATCCCTCAGGCAGCACTGCATTAAAAATTGACATCATTATGTAAAGGATATTACCACGTGGGCTGGGCTGTTGTCAGTTAACACAGTTTGTTGCTACATCTAAGTCAAAACTCAACCATGCGAAAGCCATATATCAACAACATCCAGAAACGCCACTGACTTCTCTGGGCCCAAACTCATCTGAGATGCACTGATGCAAAGTTGAAAAGTGTGCTATGGTCTGACAAGTCCACATTTTTTTAATTGTTTTTGGAAAACATGGATGTCATGTCATCCAGGCCAAAGAAGAAAAGGACCATCCAGATTGTTATTAGCGCAAAGTTCAAAAGCCAGCATCTGAGATGGTATGGTGGTGTGTTAGTGCCCATGGCATGGGTAACTTCACATCTGTGAAGGCACCAATGCTAAATCTAATACAAATAATGCTGAAAGGCACATACATGTTTTTGGGCAACATATGCTGCCATCTAAGAAACATCTATTTTCAGGGACGTACCTGTTTATTTCAGCAAGACAATGCCAAGCCTCATTCTGCATGTGTTACAACAGTGTGGCTTTGTAGTAAAATAGTGCCGGTACTAGACTGTCCTGCCTGCAGTCCACACCTGTCTCCCATTGAAAATGTGGGCCACGGACCATACATCAAGCAAGAATGGGAAAGAATTCCACCTACAAAGCTTCAACAATTAGTGTCCTCAGTTCCCAAATGCTTATTGAGTGTAAAAAAAACAAAAAAAAACAAAAGTGATTTAACACAGTGGTAAACATGCCCCTGTCCCAGCTTTTTTGGAACGTGTTGCTGCCATTAAATTGAAAATGAACAATAAAGTTTATTAGTTTGAACATGAAATATTGTGTTTTTGTAGTGTATTCCATTAAACACAGGTTGAAAAGGATTTGCAAAGCCTTGTATTCTGTTTTATTTACCTTTTTACACAACATCCCAACTTCATTGGAACTGGGGTTTGTATGTTTAATTGTGGTGTGTGTTATGTGGTGGTCTCTTAAAAATGTTTACAGCTCTCTAAAAGTTGCCATTTATTTACATTTGACATTAAACGGAAATCTGCCAAATGGACAGATGTTACTAATGACAAGGGACATATTAAGTACAATAGATTTTCGTACAGTTGAAAATATGTGATTGAGGCTATTCATGCATGTCCTTTGTTGTATGACATATCCTGTTTAGATTTATCTGTCTTTTCGTGGAATTATTGTTACTCATTATGTAACCACAAGTCAGGTGCTATTACTGAATCAGGTGCTCACTCCTGAATAATCTCAAGATGTAAATACTTCTATGTTAAAGTAGACTTTAAAGGTGAGGTGATCTTCTTGTAGACAGCTTTTTTTTCTCTGCCACCAGTAATGTTGCACTGAATTGATTAAGGACCGTAGATTACGATAGATTGCTTCAGCACTAACTCCTTTATGCACAAACAAATTATATAATATCGGTGTTTTGATTAAATCTATACTATTTATAATACTTTGTTTTTGGCTCTGTGCATTTGCAGATTATCTTTTAAGTATCTATATAGGTTTCTGTATATGTGCGTTTACATGTATCTACTCCCATTTACCCCTCCGCTAACCTCACTCCCCTTCCTTCATCTTCCCCCCAATTATCAGACCTTGAGGACCCGCCAATCACACTGGCATCCCGCACATCTCGGATGCGCCACTCTTCCCAGAGCGAGGAGGCCCCTCCCACCTCCTGTTCTGAGGTCTTTCAGGGAGGGGCTTGTGACCTGGATGCCCATGCCCCTTCCTCCCTTGCAAGGAGCAGCAGTGCCTCTGACATCATGGAGCCTTTCATCGTTGAGCGGGTCAAAGGTGAAGACCCCCAGAGGGATACCACTTCGTTTCCTAACCCCCCCCACCACAACTCCACAACTTCTTCCTTACTCGCAGCCAGTAACCACGCAGCTCACCCACTCCCACACCCCCTCACCTCCCCCTCTCCCACCCCTTTCACCTTCTCCAATGGTGTTGTTTCCTCTGAGAGACAAGATGATGGTAATGTTTATGACCAGTTCTGGCACCAGATTGGCTCTCGAAGCCGAGGTTCTAGTACAGATTGGGTAAGCGACTGGGATTCTGCCTTTACCTTTTTATCTGAAAAGGAAATTGATGTAGAGGAAGGTGAAATGGGGGCTGGGGTAGAGGAGGATGATTTATTCTCCTCTATCAGGGACTACCTCACTAACAAAGGAAGTGAAAGGAAGAAGGAGACAGGAGAGAGAGATGGTCCTGGTCATGTACTAGAAAACAGTGTTGTAACTTTACCTGTGCAAACAGGAGTTGCTAGAACACAAATGGAATACACAGGACAGGTAGGAGAGGCAAGACAGGTGGTGAGAGACTACAGGCAGACTTGTAAAGAGGACAGACAGATAAGTAAATCAGTGAGACATAGCAGTGTGGATTCAACAGAGGAAAATGAAGCAGAGCAGCGAAGCATCTATGAGTGCCTGGAGTTGCAGTGCCAGTGGCCGTCACCCAATGCTAAGGGGACTGTTAGCTTAGAAAGACACAGTGGGGAGAAGAAAGAAGAAGGGAATGCAGGAAAAGCAGAAGGATGGGAAGGGAAATATGATGGAGGGAGGGAAATAGAAGAAGAGAAACAGGGTGAAAAATATGCAGCAGCAAATGAGAGGTCCATTTTAATTAGACAAGACGCTAACGCAGTAGAATCTAGCACTGAATTAAATCAAACGTCAGACCCAGCTAAAGCCAAGATGTCCCGTATCAGCACCAAAAGGCACCATTCTGGGGGTGTTCATGTCAGCTTCCGGCCCTCGACTGAGTCAGTACAGTTCCACAACCCCCTTGAGAGTAAAGAGGCCCACTGGAAAGCCAGGCTGCGTCGCCTCAGTCACTTCCACACACACAGCCACTCAGCTGGGGAGAGGCCTGGAGCTGGAGCAGGGTCAGGGGCAAAGCTGGGGACAGGGGGTGCAGGTAAGTGTGGCTCTGTGGCCTCTGGGACTGTTACAGATTACAGCGGTGCAGGGAACACAGCAATTGCTGGAGGCCTGGAAAACAGGGCTGGGACTGGAGGGGACAAGGACAAGCAACATCCCGGATCCTGTGTGGGATCCAACTTGGGCTCTGAGGCTGGGTTATCAAGCAATTCAGGTTTGTCTGGCGTGTCGTCAGGTGTGCGTGGCC
The DNA here is from genome assembly GCA_026937815.1 of Etheostoma perlongum. NCBI lineage: Eukaryota > Metazoa > Chordata > Actinopteri > Perciformes > Percidae > Etheostoma > Etheostoma perlongum. The sequence continues at coordinate 6,347,486 of CM049390.1, read as the reverse complement.
GATTGGGACGTTCTGCATTGCGGTCTAGAGCCTCCCGCTCACGGTCTCAGGAGCCTGGCAGCTCTGCCTCACGACATCACCAGGGGGCTCTTCTTGGTGGCGTTTATAAGACTGTTGTTCACGCTCTGTCCTCGAAGCCACGGCCCCGAGGTCAAGGGTCATCCCAAGGCTCGTCGCCACAGCGGCAGGGCCGGGCCGCCATGGGTGACGCATCGCTCAGAGACCTCTACTCCAATGTCCTGGGCTACTTTGGGCGAAAGACGACAACGCCAGGTGAGGATCGCAACGAACAAAGCGCTCACAAAGGAAACTCTGGAAAGAAATACTCAACACACAAACACCAACAACTCTCTTTTCATTTTTGGCTGTTTTTAACTGGTTTGTTATGATGGAATGATATTTTTTGGCTGACACTCATCATCTTGCTGCTGGACTGAAATTCAAACTCCCTGTTGATGTGTTTCCTCTTGAACGTAGCCCCTCCTCCAGCCTGCCTCCTGTCAAGGATCCCCCTCCTCCCATACCTTCCCACCTGTTCTTTTACCTCGGAAGCCCCCTTCCCCCTCCTCCTGTCCTCTTCCTTCTAAGGGCTTTGGGATTTTAACATCCTCTCCTCCTACCCCTCTTCTCCACCTCCTCCTCCCTCTCCTCAATGTTGCATGCGGCCACCTCGTGCCTCCTTCGCCTCCTCCCCGGACTACGGCCCCTCTTCAACTGAACAGGAGGAAACCACAGTCACCAGAAAAACACAACTGCCTGTAGAAAAGATAAAAGCACAGATAAAAAGAAATCCGACATGGCTTTACAAAATACCTCACAGAAAGCCCACAAAAGTTTTGTGGCATTTGCCATCAGCGCTTTGTTACATTTAGATTTACATGTGTAGATATGAAGGTTTGAGTTTGTTGATTATTTTTAGAAAAGCAAACACTAGTTTATACGCATTAACATATTGCTGTAGTTCATTCTCAAACCACTAGAATGCAGCATAAGACCTTATGTAAGAATAGTCAAGAGTAGTATACACAGAATTTTAATGGATAAGAAAAGGTATGCACTTTTAAACCAGCATTCTTAAATTTTTATTTGCCTTGTACACTGCCATAAGATAATATCAAACATGATCAGTGCACATTTGAATCAGCACTTACAGCTTTTTATATTCATTCTAATTCTCGGGGCAGCAGACTGCAGAACTGGGTTTAAATGATTTTGTCCTGAGGATCAGATGTTTGAGCATCGTGATCCATCACCTGAATCCGTCTTTATGTGGAATCCACCCCAATCATCTGGTACCCAATGCAGAATAAAACCAGACAATATGTGCCGTGATGGTCTGGTTGTCTGTCTGGCCGTGTGTTGAACTACTTAAACTAGATGATTGCTGGTGTTTATGCCTAATCCTTGTTCTATGAACACAGGTGGTGGAGTTGTCCATCAGGGCCTTATAAGCTCATTGTCAAATGCATAACTCTGTAGGAGGACAGCTTTTCTCACACAGAAATAGGCTCATCCTGATGGGCTGAGCAAACACAGAACATGTAAATATTCAGTGCACAGATTTGCAGAGCGTAAAGCCATATTGGAGGGCGAAGGCTGCGCGAAGTCTAACTACTGTCCGCTAACGTCACAGCATAGCATTTCTATGCTGCTACTTTTTACTTCAACCACGACATTAACCCTTTTATGCCAAAGTGCCAGTGTGAAATACATTGCATATGCAGCCATGTGAGTACAATAATGTCACTGACTAAAAAATGGAAAACGGATCGGAACTTTTTCAAAATAAACAATTTTGGAATGTGTTGGTAAATTAGCTTGCTACCAGATTCAGGTGCCTTCATATGATCACCACAGCGAGATACTGATTCTTCTAATGCGCATTTAAAATTAAAATGATAGAAAGGCATTTTTGCCCTGACCTCTGTGGTTTAAAGGCTTTGCTTGGTTGCGCATCTGACCAAATCTTGGACAGACAATGTCCTGCCCTGAGTGATGTAAAATTGCACTTGGCATTGCAGTTTGAACATAGCCTGTCTTGTTCTGCGGTAAGTGGCTATGCTGTCACTGGAGGCTTCTGGTCTTGATTCTTCAGGAAAAATGTGCAGCAAGGTGAAATTTTCATCAGCTAGGTGGCAGCAAAGTACATATTTTCATTCTGTGTTCAATAACTGAGCTTACCTTTATTGATCTAAGTCCTGGTATTGGGTTGTGGACCAGACTCTATCAGCCACAGGCTTAAGAATTAAAAGATCAGTTGTTTAATACCGTAGGCAGCATATTGACTTTCATCTGATTTGGGATTGATGGATGCTCTTTGCTTTCAGAGTTCACAAACTCAGACTGACTGCTGTCATTGCTACCAAGCTAACATCAACATAAATCATAGTAACATAACCGCACTAATGTAGGCCTCTGATATGCTGCTTGTTTGGACCTAACAAGTTGACACTCTTGCTGTGCATGTTGTGAATAACTCCTGCATTGCTTTTCTGGTGGGTTTGCCTGCTGTGTTGTGGCTTTTGTTGAATCAGTCTTTTGCTAACTCTAAGGACTACATTACATACACACCAGGATAGCTCTTACAATTCAGAGAGAAGCTCCAGTCTTTTGTATGGTTATTGTAATATTTTAATATAATATGTCACACAACAACAACAAAACACAACAAGTATCTACAGCAATAACTTGGACACTCCAAGGCTATAGTCACTTGATTATATAATATATTTAACTTGATTATGCAATATATTTTACAAACTACTAAAAGTTATTACTCAGTTTTGTGTATTTGAGCTGTTTGTGGAAGTATGGATATGCCACTGTCTATCATTGTGTTTGTTCATCTCACCTGTTTGCGTGTCCACCTGTGAATCTTCATCCCCTCTTCCATCATTTCTGTGTATGTGTGTATGATGGGTACTATCAGTCTTTGACATAGATCATCGTATATCTGCCTCTAGCTAACAAAGACGAGGTGGTTCAGAAAGCTCGTCCAGTCTCCAGTGACGTAGGAAGCGCCAACCCAAACTTTTCTGACCTCATGGATGAGTTTATCCAGGAGAGACTGAGGGCCAAAGGAACAGCAGTGAGTACACACACACACACACACACACACACATTTAAGGTCAGAAAACAGCTACAGCTTGGTGGCCAATCACTGCTGATGATTGAACAGGGAAAGTATGAATTACTTAGGACCAGCACTTCCCCCACTGAAATTACATTTTCATGCTGCTTTCTTTTGGATACACAGGGCCGACGTGGCAGCAGCCCGGGAAGTCTGGAGGTTCCCAGGGACCTGCCGGAGCTCCTGGAGGCAGGTCAGAGTCCTGGATCACGACCCTCAGATGATCTCCGTCCTATTGATGATCCAGGGGTTCCCTCAGAATGGACGTCACCTGCAAGTGCCAGCGGTTCTGATGTCATCAGCTCAGACAGCCAGTCGGACTCCTTTAATGCCTTTCAGTACTCCAACTGCAAGTTTGATAGTAAGTAACTATCAGACTAATTAATTAATTTAGTCAAGTCCAAAATCCAAAGAAATGGTCCTTGTAAGTTGCTCTTGTGGGATATAAATAGATATCCATTATTTACATTGATTTGCAAATATGTAAGCCCTGAAAAATGTTTAATGGTCAACATTTTTTTTGTAGATTTTACGTTCAGTTCAGAACCATGTGGAGTGGGTGTTGGGTCTGGGGGAGGAGGTCAAGGCAGCTCACTGGACCAAGACAGCCTGGGAGGGGGAGTGGCCTGTGATGAACATGAAGTAGCCAGTTTGACAACACTTCACATCGACTCGGAGACAAGCAGCCTGAGCCACACTGTAACTGTTACTGGTAGGCACTTAACATAAAGATCTCTCAAGCTACTGTGTTATTTCAGCAGATCTAAATATCCAAACCAAAATCTAGTCTAAATATTACCTACCACATAGATAGTTGTATAGTCTTTTTTTCTGCATAGTGAGTATAATGGGACCTTTAATCTGTACATAATTGTTCACATGACATTTGCATATGTCTAAACACATTTCTTAATGGCCTTTTAAACATTATTATGTGTCACTTTTCTTCTTCATCAGCCTCCTTACAGCTGTGATGTACATCTCACATACCATCTTAGAGATATCAGATTTGTTGGATAGATTTTGAAATCTCTTCCTGGCATGTGACAAAACTACATGATGTTATTTCAACGAGCGGCTTTACATTTTGGCTGATATCTCCTAAACAAGAATTCTGTCTCCTGGACCACTCAATGAGAAAACATAGCAGTAGAGTTTTTCAAATGTCTTTCTTCTCCTTCTTGTGTACTGTATATTTCTTTGTCTAGGTTCTGAGAGTGCATCTCCCATGCATTCCCTTGGGGGCTCTCGCTCCCAGACACCCTCCCCTGCCACACTGACAGCAGAGCACGCTGATCATGCACACGCCCACTCACACACACATCTACAGCTGGACCAAAAGCTCCACAACTCTGTCCTGCAGACTCCAGATGACCTGGGTAATACACATGCACACTCCCAGAAATGTTATTTTTTTTTCTCAGCTGTGAATGAGGGGAAAGAGTTACTGATGATTTATTGACTGATTCTAGAAACCAGCGAATTCCCCAGTGAGGACTGCAGTGTCATGGCAGGTGGTTCTCTAACTGGATGGCATTCAGATGTTGCCACGGTAATGTGGCGGCGGATGCTGGGTATCCTGGGGGATGTCAATAGCATCAAAGACCCAGAGATCCATGCTCAGGTCTTCGACTATCTGTGTGAACTTTGGCAAAACCTAGCCAAGGTTTGTACTAACACACAGTTATTACAGTACTAAATATGAGACAACACTTCTATAAAGATTGTGGGGGTTTTGTGTAAAAACGACATTGTTGTTTTCAGATAAGAGATAATTTGGGCATTTCTCTGGACAACCAGTCATCTCCCCCGCCCCCTGTTCTGATCCCACCCCTGAGAATCCTCACCCCCTGGCTCTTTAAGGTTTGTCATGTTTTGCCATGTTTCAATTTTTTTCCTTTTGATAAATAAAAACTAAAATTGTTTGCTAGATAAAAGATCCTCTTATACAGAGACAGGGATGCCTCCACAAACAGGCTAGCAGACACCTTAACTTGCTTGCATATGTATGTTTATTTTCATATGTATAAATACAGTATATGCATGTTTTCCTCTAGGCCACCATGCTGACAGAACGTTACAAGCAGGGGAAACTTCATGCCTACAAGCTGATCTGCAGGATCATGAAGAGAAGGCAAGATGTTTCCCCAAACTCAGACTTTCTCACACACTTCTACAACATCATGCACCAAGGACTGATGCATCAAGACCAGGTAGTGTGTGTGTTGTGTGTGTGTGTGTGTGTTATGAAGGTGAAATATTTAAAATATTAATGTAGAGCTATGTTTATTAGTTGAAAGGTTAATAGCGCTTCAGAATAAAGGATGGAATTTGCAAATATTCTTTTTGCAAATGTGTTTCAGCTGTTACTGCTATAGCAATAGGAGAGTGTTTTTAAAAAATAAATGTGTTTTCTACAGGACATTGTGAACACCATCATAAAACACTGCAGTCCAAGGTTCTTCAGTATTGGTCTACCTGGAGCCACCATGTTGATCTTGGACTTTATCATTGCAGCTTCTAGAGTCACCGCCTGCTCATCACTCAATGTAAGAAACACACCTGTGCAGTGTTGTTTGCAACTATTGTGACACCTGTACAATACAAGTAGGCACATGAATTTGTTATTTTTTTTGTGTCTCTATCCCTATTCTTCCTCCTTTCCAGGCTCCAAGAGTGGAGGCCCAGATCCTGCTGGGATCTTTGGTGTGTTTTCCCAACTTGTATGAGGAGCTTCCAGCCCTCCATCCCACTACAGCCGACGTGGTGCTTACCAAGTTTCCTGACGTCAAGGTAGATCGAGGCAGTTAGTCATTTGAGTTTGAAGGGCTGAGACAAGTCATCATGCCTCTGTGCTTAGGAAATATCATGATCTTTTGTGATAGTATGATAGTAAACCACTGTAGAATTAGGAGAAAACAGGAAAAAAACAAAAAAAATGTTTTAAGACAAACCGTATTAAAAAAAAATATTTCTAAGTTGCCAAGTTGACAGGCAATCACATTATCATGACTTTAATGCTTCTATTAGTGTTCTCAATGTTGAGAAGAGTTAGATTTCACCATAAAAGTGAGATGTCTGTCACAGATAAAATACTCTTGCTGAATCAAAACATGTCAGTATACTTTAAAACTGACATCTACCAAAGCATTGGGTCAAAGTCTATCTACCTTTGTGTGTAATCCAGGTCAGTCCAAACCTTGTAACACACCTGTCTGCTGTCCACAGGGGGTGTGAAAACCAGACTAATAGTTAATGTCTCATTAGTCATTCTTGTAACAGTCCAGAGCTATGGGAGTAATGTTTTTATTGTTGTTGTTTCAGTGTAAGCAGTTAATGCCATGCGTGGCAGCATCTCAGGCCCGCTCACTTGTTTCTTACAAGGCACAAACTTGTTTTGAATCACTAAGCTGACATTAACACTGTTCGCAGGAGGTGTGTGTGCGTGTGTGTGTGTGTGTGTGTGTGTGTGTGCGTGCGTGCGTGGCGTGCGTGCGTATGCGCATGAGAGAGAGAGAGAGAAATATTTATTAACACCTCATCATGTAATCCCATGTATCAATTTTCTCATTATTTGAAAAACAATGAGAGTGTGTGAAAGGTGAACTTTGTGTGTGAGACCTGAACAAGATGCTGCACGGTATGTAGATATTTACATAACTAATGCCTTGTATTGTTTTAATTAACTGACTTTGTCTGTATGCTTTGTTTTTTTAGGAGCACATTATCAAAACCATCTTGACCTCTGCCAGAGAGGAACCCTCTGCTCCTGCTCGGTAACTTACCACATTTTTGAGATCATAGTTTGTGGTGGTTGTGTTATATTGGATAGCATTATATTAAAATGTGTTTCTAATATTTAGTGCATCCAATCCTATGTTTCCACTGTATGGTACGGCTCTACTCAACACACTTTTTTGGGAGCAGTTCTTTTCGTTTTTCTACTGCAGATAGTATTATCTCCGCTATCTATTTTGCAAGGGCACAGTGACCACATCCGGGGCTGCGCGCTCAGCATGGTTGTGATTGATTTAAAGAAATACAAACAAGCGAGAGGGAGTTTTCCACCACCCCAGAGATGTAGCCTAACCATAGCCCAGCGTTGACACAGCACTGTGGACACAGGCGGTGGTGGAACAAGTATTCAGATCCTTTACTTAAATAAAAGTACTAATACCACACTGTAAAAATACACTGTTACAAGTAAAAGTCCTGCATTGAAAATGTTACTTAAGTAAAAGTATGTAAGTATCATCAGGAAAATGTACTTAAAGTATTAAAAGTTCTCAATGCAGAAAAATCAGCACATTTTAGAAACTGGAAACAATCAAAACCGTTATGTCGATCAACTAAGTGTTTAATTTGCTAATAATTTTAGCTGTACTTGTAGGCCTATATATATATTGTTGGGTAGTTTAATTTATTATAAAACATATAAACTACAGCTGTCAGATTAATATAGTGCAGTAAGTACAATATTTCCATCTGAAATGTAGTGGAGTTGGACTAACAAAGTGTCATGAAAAGGCTCACATAAAGTAGAAGTACCTAAGATTTTTACTTAAGTACAGTGAATGTACTTAGTTCCTTTCCATCACTGGACATAGGTCTGACAATGCATTACATATTAATTGTTAGTCTGTGTAAGCAAATAGTTAATTACCTGTATGTAATATTTGTGTAACAGCAGGACATCTGACTACACCCATCTATGTTCACTGCTTGCAAATATAATTTTATTTTCAGTTAGTTTAGTTTGTTTATATATACATGTATAAAGCGTGTGCTTGTCCAATATGCAGAATTGTTGTGGATCATACTGTATTTGTGTTAGGTGTGTGGCCCTGTGTAGTCTGGGAATCTGGCTGTGCGAGGAGTTGGCTCATGGGACTCAACATTCACAGATTAAAGATGCTCTCAACGTAATCTGTGTTACTCTGAAGGTCAGTGACACCTCTGTGCTACTTTCAAAGCATTATTTTAATTGGTCATTGAACAACAAATCTATTAAAATCATGTCAACCCAGCTGAATGAGATTATCTCATATAGCCTTTTGTCTTTGTCTGTTCTCAAACTTTGTCCCTGCTGACCATTGTACAATCTCTCTCTCTCTGGCTGTGATCCAGGGTGATCACACCAAAGCATTGAATCTGCATCAAACAGGCTATTGATTGACCGCCCGTAACACTGATCTACACAACACTGTAGTTTAAGCATCTGTTCCTCTTTGTTATGGATGTTTGATTCAACCTACTTTAGTTTTAGTTTAGTTATTAGAACACACAACATTAAGTAAGTTTAGCAGGGTTATTTTAATGCATTTTCACAGCAATTATTTTTTAAATGTAATTCACAATCCTCTTTTTGCATATTTGTATGGAGTTTGATATCACACAGTGACAACTGAATTGTTATGTGCTGCGCGGTTACCCTAACATGGCAGGCTGCAACATTTTGGACTGCAAGGAGCCAAAGTGTGATGGAAAACATTGTTGGATATGATTGTTGGTGTCGGTGAAATTGCCTCAGTTGGTATTGTCTGTTTCAGGCCACTAGACTGGGAGGCCTGTGGATCAGAATAATACTATCCAATATTTACTGTCTCATCTATAGCCAAGTGGCTCTAGATGGACACACACACATACACACATACCTTTTCCACCTTGGAATCCCTAGCTTGTGTATCGGCAGCCAATGGCCTGCTAAGACATTACAGACAAACACACACACACACATTTGCATTCATTTACTCCTGGGAGCAAACCCTGGACAGTCAATATGTTTGGTTCTCCTTCAGATAGGAGACTAATCCAGGGGGAATGCTGCAAGCTGTGTCACACACACACACACACACACAGACACTCACAGCATCATGCATATATATACACACATATCTTGTACGCTTGCATCTCTTGCCTTCATACCAGTGGCCAGTAGCCTCAGACATGGGCCTTGTGATATGCACACACACATACACAACGCTTTAGGGATTGTCATATTTCCATGCAGAGCCACTTCTCCCTGTTGTCATTTTTTTGTTTAGTGGTGGTGATTCTCATTAGAGCCTGACTGTTCTATAAATTCTATTTCTTACCACTAATTTCCCTGTATGTTATTGCATTCCAAGACAAAAGATTCACAGTTTGGTCCAACTTCTGTTTCGCTGACTGTGTGAAGAGTTTTGACAATGTGACTTCAGCTTTGACCAATGCATGTTAGCAATCTGAAAAAAAGATGGTTTGAATATTGTTTGAATAACTGTAATTTTTTGTTTAATTTTTTATTTTATTTTTTAGTGTGTTGGCTAATATGTTAATGTAGTTACAAAATCGGTGAATTAACACAAATACTTTGTGTTCCAGTACTCCAATAAGAATGTAGCACTGGTGGCGTCAGACATCCTTCACCTCCTGATCAGTCATGTAGATCATCTTCAGACATTCCCTCCTGACACTCCAAAGAAGATCGTTGAGGTGAGACCTGAATTACTGTACACTTCTGAACAATTTTTGGAATATTTCCAAATACTGCCTGATTTCATTTGTTAAATTATTATTTATCAAGTTGCCAATCAGCATGTCCACACATCCTGATGGATTAAACCATACTGTGTAAAGCTAAAGCATTTATTTAAATTTGCCATATCACTTTTAAAAAAAGTTATTTAGAGGTCTCAAAAATGTTGCTGCTTTGGTGGGTAGATTTTCTGGTGAGACATCATTTCAGAACTCATTCTTACCGCTCTACTTTGGTGCTCTAAAGTCTTGTTTCAAAACAAATGTAATGTCATATTTTCTTCTAATTTACTTAATTTTTTTACTAGTAGTAGCAGTAATATATTGATGCAGTAACAGTTTTAACATAAACATTTGTCTGATTTTATTTTCCTTAGATTTTAATTGCCACCATCACACACTTGCTGCCTACTACAGAGTCTTCTCCTCATGAACTGGATAAACGGGTAACATAAATACATAAATTCTCTTTCACATGCTATCACTATATATCTCTCTGCTTTGAAATTAACCATATACCTGTGTGTGCCTGTGTGTTGCAGCTCGTAGTGTCCCTCCTGTTGTGTCTGTTGGACTGGGTTATGGCTCTGCCTCCAAAGACTCTTCTTCAACCTGTTCAAACACAAAGCCCTCCAGAGAGGGACCAGCCTACCAAGACTCTGCTCAGCTGTATTTATAAGGTATGCATACTAGGGTTGGGCGATGTCCCCTAAATTTGCAGTTACAGTAAAACGTTGTGAAAAGATATCGTTGTGTATTTTTTCAACTACAATGGGCTAACCGTTAACATAGAAACAAGGTGACATTTAAATGCCCGTTGTAAATAGACAGTATTACATGATGCCACTGGTAGGGGCAGTAAATTACAACTTTACCTACTTTCACTTAACTATGGTGCCATAAAGTCTAGACTCAATCAAATGTCCGCGCTCTGCGTGATGACAGTACAGTGGAACATTTGCCTTTAACAGAGCAACACTAATAACCTAATATACCATCATTACTGAGATTAAACTACATTCTCGGTTATATTTGCTCTGAATAACGCATTCAGTAAACAGAAACATAACTCTTGCAGCGCACATGAACAGGTGTGCAATATTAGCTCACACATAAAATAGCCCCCTCGTGAATTAGCCTACTGTTGCTAACGTACATTCATAAATCCTACATTACATTGTCATCATCAGAGATGTACTTATTGATGCCCACACACGTAGTATCCACAAAGTTAGTCCAATGAGGGGATAAAACAAAGTGTGAAAGCGTTCCACGTTAACGCCTTTTCTCTCTCGCTCAAGGCCGCTGTGTCCAAGCCGAGGCGCAGAGCACTACAAATAGGTTGCACGAAAGGGGGAGGGGGGTGGCTTCCATTTAAGGGGCAGCACAGTGCAACGCCCGACGAAAGTGCCTTTGCTAGTTTAAGACTGACGCAGTTGTCAATTTTCCGTCCACTAGGATTAGCATGTGCCTGACAGGGTGGGGGGCGTGGCATCACAATGGTGACTCTCCATTGTGATGCCGGTCAACCATCACGATGGATAATGATATATCTTCCAAATTCAATCTGAAATCCCTTTTCTTTTTCAATTATCCAGGTATTACATGGTTGCGTGTATGGAGCACAGTCTTTCAACAGTCCCAAATATTACCCGCTGCAGCTGTCGGACCTGTTGAGTGCCGACTATGACCCATTCCTACCATTAGAGAGCCTCCGAGAACCAGAACCACTGCACAGCCCGGACTCTGAACGCTCCAGCAAACTACAGCCTGTCACTGAAGGTAATTTATCTAACACCAGGGAAACACTACATAACTTTTACGTCCATCATTGTAACGTTCATTTACTGATTTCCAAGATGTAGAAATGAGACTAAGCATGTGAATATCTATTTTGCTTTTTAGATGGTCAGAAATATATTACAAGACTGCACCCAGTACATATCTAGTTTGTAACACACACACACACACACACACACAATGACCAATCAAACCATTGACAAGCGCTAGCGATGGAAAAGGTTTGGTGCATGTATGTATGCAAGTGCACCTGTCTGCATCCGTGTGAGAGTGTGTATTGTCCCCTGCTGTGGTCCACCAGGACACAGTGTCTCGTCTAATGACTGAAGCGCTATGATAGACCATGCTTCTCTTCTCTCCTCTCTTTGTATCTTCTTGTCTTCACTGCTTCAATTTCCTCTATTATTCATTTAACATTATACTCTGCTATTCCTTTCACTTCTATTATATCGTTTCTTTTTTTTTCTCTTCTTCCTCCTGAGCTCTCCTGAGCTTTAGGGAGTCGTGGAGAATGTCTGGTCAATACATATCTGTACTCTACATGCAGCCCTGTCAATACGGAGCTGTTGGAAAGTGTGTGTGTCACAGTGTGTGTGTAATGATGTTGATTAGCCAAGATCTGCTGGCAGCACAGTGTGTGATGGCATTGGCTTTTGCTCAGCATGGGGTAAATTATGCACAAACTGACAAACTGACCCTATTCTCGCATAGCCACCTTACCTTCCTCCACAGCGCAGCGGAGGAAGGTCTGGCTAGTCCACACAGTATTCCGGGATGGGAGAAAAACGAGCTCTGGTTTATTGGCATTTCTTTAAACCAATAAATTGTCTTGCGGCGCTAAGCGTCAGCCGGAGCAACGGTGGCGCTGCAAAATCAGGAAGGAAGTCGTTTTGGTGGAGCGTGTACGTTCAAAAGTTGTTTAAGTTAGTCATGCAAGAGAAAACTCAGCTAGTTGTCTCAATTTACCCTGCAGAGATCTGAGAAGCAGTTAACCATAGTCCTCATCAATCGGCCAGAGTTTAGAAAGTCAACACAAAGAAAACAATTAATGACAGACATCCAGCCCAAAATGAGGGACATCCAGCGGGACCGGAACAATCCCGTAAATTAAACATTGTCAATATAGACAGAATATCAAGTCCGAGTAACATTTAAACCTTTTAGCCCACTAAACAATAAGATCTAGAAATCAACTGTATTTTTTTAAAAATATCTGGTACCCATGTAATGTATTGTTCCTAACTTTAACCTTGTTAGTAATATGTTCTCTGTCTGTGTTTTCCCTCTGTTTGCAGTCCGTAGCCGTATTCAGCATGGCCTGGTTTCTATCGCAGCAAGAACAGTTATTACACACTTGGTCAACCATCTAGGACATTATCCAATGTCTGGAGGTCCTGCTACCCTGTCTAGTCAGGTACTTTTACTGTATATTTGGTGGTAATAATGGCAGTGATGTACTGTGTATGGTGATGATTACTTTGTTTGTTGTTTGTCCAAATGGGAATACAAATCTTCAGTTTTAAATACTTATATTTAGATTTTTGCATTTGGTTAGACCAACACTATGGCCTATGTTTTTCTAGGTGTGTGAAAACCAAGACAACCCGTTCTGTGAGAGTGCAGATCTCGGGCCAGAGCTTTTCCATTCACCAAACCTACAGTTTCTGGTTCTGAATGGCTCCACACTGCTCTCTGTGTATCAGGTAACTTCAATTGAAAGAAAGTTGCCATGATAAAATGTGATGCTTTGTATGTTTTTAAAGTAAAACCAAGTAGAACTTTAGACAGGTTTATAATTGTTTTACATCATACCTAAAAGGAACTAGTTTGTTGACTACTACTACTCAATTCATTTTTAGCCACTCTGGGGATGGAAATTCATTTTTAGCCAACATCTGGGGATGGAAATGTCAGTGGTTTACTTTTAGCTTCATAATGTTCCTCCCTCAATGACACAGAAACTTCCCGTCTACAAGGGGTACAGAATGTTACAGCAAAGCTTCTGACAAACACTAAATACAGAGAATATATCTCTGGCACAAATTACTTTGGCTTTTAGAATTCTGTACTTTTAAACCTCTATATATTAACGGCCGCTCTACCAACTGAGCTATCTGGGCGCCGCCACATTTTTAAAAGCCTTTAAAAGTTACCTTTGTAGACTGGCATTTTTTTACATTGTTCTTTTTAAATTTTGTTTGTTTTTCTACATTTCAGCATTCTTATTGCATTTCATGGTATTATATTGTATGTGCACCTGTAACTCTGGTTTTAGAAGTGCTATGTAAAAAGTTGACTTGCTTTCCACTAGGGCTCAACGATTTGGGGAAAAACTTCAACAAACATTTATTTAAATATTTCCCATTTGATTAATCACGGTCTTCACGATTAGCTAATCGCATTCTTTCAAATTGTGATTTTGATTTGAAAATTATTAATAGTTCAGTCCTACTTATGTTACCACTAACATGACACATTAATAACTGTAAGCATGTTGACATGCATTGGTGTCATTAAGTATAGGCAGGTTGAGTAAAACATAACGCAGCTTGTGATGCTTTGCAGTGTAAATTGAGTTACAATATATTGAATCATTTAATACAAAGCACACATATGTTTCCTTGAATTATTCTGATTAAAATGGATTCTCATTGATTGAATTCTACCAGTTTTAGCTAAATTTATTTTTTATTATTATTATTTTTTACAGATTTAGCTAAAAGGAAGCCAGTTATGTTTTTAAGAAGGTTTGAATTTTGCTTCAAGCCAGTTCAGATTTTGATTGTGTGAAAGATGCCGCAACTCAGATCAGAATAATATCTTTTAATATTTGGTACATTTAGTCTTTAACTATTGCTGCTTGTCCTCTATTTCCCAGATCCGATCAGAGTCTGGTGTACCAGGAGGCGGAATGACAGCTGGTTTGTCCTCTGCGCCTGCTTGCGTTCGTGTCATCATCCGAGATGTAGCTGGAAAACACTCTTGGGACTCTGCTGTTCTCTACGGGCCTCCACCGTGTTCCCCAAACAGCCCAACACACACATTCATGTCACACACACACACACCTCACAGTGCGAATCTTCATTTACACACTCCACCAGGAGGTCCGCCTAAAAAGATGGGAGTGAATCGAGAAGACAGCGAAGAGGAAGGGCAGGAGGAGAGCGTGGCAGAGGAGGGGGGAAGAGGGATGGAGGGTGAAAGGCAAGGGTTTCAGGGAGAGGGCAATGAGGAAGGGGAGGAGAGGAAAGTCACCGAGCAGGAGATGGGAGATCAAAGAGGAGGTGAAGGAGAAGAGGAGGAGCAGGAGGAGGAGAGGACAGAGCTTAGGATGGATGGGGAGGTGGATCAAGGGGAGACAGGCTTGGAACAGCTTCTAGCTCCGCCATTGGCTAAACGTTTGTGTCGGGAGGCGGTGCCAGCATGGGACTCACTGAGGGAGGGAGACGATTCACTGGATGAAATGCTGCAGTACCTGGGATACTCGAGTCCTGAGTGTCTACAAAGAGCAGGTATACACACACGCACACAGCAAGCACATATTGTATTTGTGTTCTGAATGGTTATTCAATCTACAGTGCAGTTTATAAAGCATCAAACACATACTGTTTAAATATACATGAATTAGTTTTTATGTCTAGTTAAGGTCAGTACCAATAATAAGCAAAGCATCCATTAAAAGCCAGAATAACGATTTCCTATCAGTCGGTCAGCAACTTATTGAGTCAGGGTTTCAGTGAACATTTCCCAGACTCACATCCCTCAATTTGCTCTGTACAAACAGAGGACCCTGCATCAAATTGAAGGTGGACACTGACTAACCAAGGTCCTATTACACATCAGTCAAACTGTTGTCCTGAAGCTCTAAAAATAACAAAACACAATGTCTGACAACAACAACACAGCTAACCTTGTCTCCTGATTGGTCCACTCAGGCATGCCGCTCAACATCCCAGCCGCTCCTCCAGCGTGCGTTTCAGAAAAGCAGGAGAACGATGTGATCAATGCCATCCTGAAGCAGAGCGCTGCTGAAAGAGAGTTTGTCCTTCATGTGCGTAGTGTCCATATTCATATGAATATAATGAGTTTTGCTTTTTGAATCTTTGAGCTGTAGCTCCCACCATTTGCTGATGAGGCGCATACTCACATGCTGGTTGCTCATAAGTGTAGCACGAGCCATTGAAAATTCCGTTACTATAGACCGGCCGATATATATTTTATGTATATATATATTATATATTATCGGCCGATATTAGGCATTTTTCTAATCTATCAATATCAGATAAATGATTCTGATGAATAAATATTTAAAAAATAAAAAATGACGGTTAACCATGTTATGAGCGTTGGCGTTACATAGTTTTTCCACCAGAAGGCGCTCTACAACGTCCCTGTTTTGTAGCTTAAGTTTGTATTTTTATACATTTTATTGATCATAACTTTAATATATTTTGATGTTCCTCTGATCCACAACAGTAAAACATGTTAGGGAAATCTGTTTGTGTTTTGTTACGTGTTTCTAGTTTTTTTTTTTTTTTTTTATCGGCCGATATATCGTATTTTTAAATAACCAAATATTTATATCGGTATCGGCCTTAAAAATACTTTATCGGTCAGGCTCTACTATATACTGCTTCGCAATAATTTAATTCAATTTAGGGTTTAGGGCGTAAAAGATAAACCACAAACTATTATCCACACAAAGGTTTTCTGTCTTTGGTTCCTGAATTTAAATTTTTTTTTTTTTTTTTTTTTGCATGAATCTGAATGGTTGAATGTTTCAGAGAGGTGAGGAGCTGAACATGAGGGCAGTGCAGCAGCCTGAACCAGAGACTGCGACACCACAGTCGGCCTTCTACTACTGCAGACTACTGATCAACATACTGGGACTCAACTCCTGGGAGAAGAGGTGAGAGCAGAATGCTTTTACATTTAATATGGTTTCTACCCATAAAACCATATTGAAGTGTTTATTTATGTTGGAAAAACAATAACATTAATGTAACAATAATAATATATAACACAAACTCCAATTCTGTGTTTCCACTGTATGGTATGGCTCTTCTCAACTCACTGTTGATAGTACCCAAAAAAAGTAACCGGTACTATGCAGAACTTTTGCTAATGGAAACGCGAAAATAACCGTTCCAATGTTTAACTAACTGGACTGGACTGCTTGGTAGGCCTGCACAATAAATCAGGATATCGATTCACCCCTGTTTGCAATTTTGAAATATTTATTTATTTATTTTATATTTTTATGAATGATTCTCAATTAATTTTACGAGCATCACAAACGCTACTCTTTTCTTCTGTGAGTTCTGTGAGGCTTGTCTTGATGCACGACGTGCTATAGATACCAAAAGAAAAATCTATGTTTGGTACTGCCAATTTGTTTTGTTCTGTTATGGTTCATCTGTGCAATAAACATTACACAAAGTTGTGACAAAGAAGATAGATAGATATCAATTCTAAGCTAAAAAAAAGAAAATGCATCACTTTGTGTTTGTAAATTGCAACTGAACAGATACTGCATTCACAGCATTTAATGCATTTGTTGGAAACAGAATAATGATATTAGAACCAAGTTCAGTTATTTGTTCTTTATCTTTATGAGGACATTCATAATTTTATCTTTTTTTTGCTTTTCACTTTACTTTTATGTAGATAAGAATCTGCTTTATTTTAAGAGACTCCACTGCTTACATATCGCACATAAATCTGTAGGAAAAACTTAAGAAAGTAAAAGTAAATATGAAGTTTCCTTCTAAGAGATTGTTTTTCAGGTTGTTGTAATACTTGTGTGGGAAGTCTTTTATATTTTTTGTCTCCCCTAGAACAAACCAAATAGCTTTTAAATGCAAATAAGACAAATATTTCACATTCAAAAAAATGTGCTAATTAGACACCACGTTTTCCCCCTCACATGGCACAGCATTTCATCTTCTAAATGACTCTAGGCTATAATACACAATGTCAAGGTATCACTTTAAATGTGTCTGGACAGCTAATGGACACTCATCGCTCTTTATCCAGGGAATTACACTATCTGCATTCAGCCTGCACAATAGACTTCAAACCACACACTGCATGTGTGTGGTTTTGTGTGTAGAAGAGTGTGATAATGAGTATGGTACTCTATTGATCAAACTCAAGCCATTTGGAGTTAGAATAAAAGGCAGTAGTTGAAGAAGAGAATGATGGTGGGAGAAGTGGCAATCAGAAAACGGGATGAATAAGGCACACGTAGATGAAGAGGAAAAAAGGAAAATGGATCCAAAATAAGTGAGTAAATACAGAGGAGAATGAGAAAATAAACAGGTTAAAGAAGCTTGGGGTGGCCTCTAGCTCACCCAGTATGAGCGTGCTCACCATGGTGGCTGAGTCCTGCAGCAGCCGGGGTTCAAATCTGACTTGCGGCCCTTTGCTGCGTGTCATCCCCCCCACTGTCACAACATAAAGGGAAAAATCCCCCAAAAATAATTTTTAAAAAAACAAAGGTTATAAAAAAGGTTATAGAAGCTTGAATGTTAGGGGGGAAAGGAGGATAGACGGATCAGAAAAGAGAAAAGCTTGTCTAATTATCTGTTATTGTTCCCTTATGTCTCTCCAGGTATTCATATGGGACATCAGACAATCACACGTGTGTGTGTGTGTGTGTGTGTGTGTGTGTGTGGGTGTCTGTGTCTGTGCGCAGGTGTGTGCATCTCTGTGTCTCTCCTTTTATGCTTTTCCCTGTAATCCAGGGTGTAAATGGAGTCTTTGAGAGCAGAGAATGAAGCCATTACCAAGTATCAGTTTAATAAAAAGCAAATTGCTCTCTCTCTCTCTCTCTCTCTTTCTCTTTATCTCCTGCTCTTTCACTCTTTTTCGCTCTCTCAAAGAGTGAAAAGAATGACCTGTCATTATCAGTCTACTCCGAGCCTCACTGCTCAACTCTTGGTTCTATATCAGCAGCATATGCAGAGGTTGTTGGCTGGGACATTTTTAAAGGTCCCTGGACTTGTTAGTTGTTTATTAATTATTAAAGGCTATTCAATCAGACAATTTTTACTTTTTCTTTCGATTATCAATCGATTATCAAAATAGTTTAATAATAATTAATTTAAAAGTTGACAACTAATCGATTAATCTTAATCAATTGAGCAGTTTTGATTGGAGAGGGCATCACTCCCAAATACAAACAAAAACATCTAAAGTAAAAAGACACCATAACATTTAGTTCCTAAATATTCTTAATTGCAGTATTGTGCTCTCTAAACCCTCCATATTCTTCCTTTTTAAATCTTTGTCCATCTCTTTCAAATATCTGACAATCTGACAGATCGTGGAATATTTTTACCAGGTATCAGAGTATCTAGCTGACCTAACTTTAAGCAATTAGTTACATATATTATCTACAAGAGTTTATTAGTGGAGTTGGAGAGGGCAGATTTTACATGTATCAAGCTGGAGGTTTCAAATTTGTAAAAAAACAACAACAACAAAACAAGCAATAACATCATACTGTATATTATGCTTACATACAAGCTTTGGCAAATCCTTATGCTGATGGAGGCAATGTTTGACAATGTATGTATGTATGTGACTGTGAAAATCTACTGAGTTAGACCACTCTTCAGTGTCTTGAAGTCTGACACAACATTTTTCCTAGTACCAATCAATACAATAATTGGGGACTAATGATTCAAGAATTTACGATCTAAGCTACTTTTGAATTCAAATTTTCAGAAAGCTTAAATATCCCCTCTTTTATGTGGTTATGAATTATGTCTTGTTGTCATTATAGTGTTTTTCTTTTCCCCCTATTTTTAGTCTTGAGCTTTTCTGGTCTGTTTCACTAAAAGTCCTGCCAGCTTTACTTGTTGTGGTATTAGGTGACACGGGATATGAAGTATTTCGCTCAGAAACAGTGACAAAAACAAGCAAACAGCCAAATAAGGGAGGCACTGGTGGTGGGGCAGGTTTAATGATTACCTTGGATAATGATTCCTAACCTGTGCATGCTTCTGTGTCTTACAGGAGTAACTTTCATTTGTTAAGGAAGAATGAGAAGTTACTAAGAGAGCTGAAGAACCTGGACTCACGGCAGTGGTGAGACAATATAAAAAGTCAGGAACTTTGTCGTTCACCCGCTCTCTCCATCTTTTTTGATGTTATTATTTAGGTTTTAGTTACTTATTAGTTTTTTTACCATCTTTATTTTTTTCTGTCTCTGTCTGCTCTAAATAGGATTCAGCAAAGATATTTTATAATAAACAGTTTGGACATTTAAGGTTCTTTAAATATTGATTCAACTGCAGTTAAAGACTCAGACATATACACTGTAAGGTTCTGAGATTCAGTCACAGTTATCCTACGCCAAGGAATTTCTAATAAGGGAAGAACGTCCACTCTCTCAATACTTTCGGCTTCTGAACTGGTTGCAGTTCCACCAAAGTTCCACTCGGGGTGAGTGCAGAATGAAGCAGGATCTCTGGTCGTAATCAGTCCTTCACTGACCAATCAGCATTCATTAGCAGAATGCTAGCGTGTTATGGGCAACAACGACTCAACCTGTAAGAAATCAAAAGGACATAAGTACTCCTTCATTTAACTTTTGACCTATAGACCGTGTTGAACTTGCAAAAACTACAATCAAATCTGAGATTTCTCAACGGCAATCAGGCAAAAGAGACAAATTTAGCCGTCTAGCTCCATAGAGTCCAATTCTTTTTGCACTCTCCTGTGATCACCCCCAGTGGAACTCTGGTGGAACTGCAACCAAATTTGGTACAATGAGGCTAAATAGGGAGTGAACAGGCTTTCCGTAGTTGAGCTTTGCCTACGCCTAGAGTGACCAGATTCCAACAAACCAAATGTGGGACAGAGAGTAGGTGTGTGTGGGACAATGTAGTTCATCTGATCGATGCTGATAGGTAGTCTATCTAACTTAAAAAATGAAAATTTCTATTCTGCCCCTTACCTCGTAACATTTCTATGCTTTGCCCTCTGGTTAATTCAGCAGCACACAATAGACAGTTACAGATTAGGCCTTTAGCATGTGAAGGACTTAATAAATATATTTTATCTAAATGCAACTTTCCCAACTCCCACGCAAACTGAATACAGTAAGGAAGCTGAAGTTTCACAGTTCTTACGCTCTCTTGTGATAATTTGCTTGAACTCATGTTTTCCCTTTTTCTGTCCCAATAACTGTACAGTTCTTGTTCTCATCAACACTGACTCACTTAACTGTGTACAATAAAACAGTACAATCAGCTTGCTAACATGGGATTCAAATCATGGCTTCCCTTCTATCAAATATACTACTGGTGTTATTGGCCATAGAGGAGCAAAGACAGTGACCCAAGTGTGTGCATTTTGATTGACCTCAAACACAGCCCCTTGATGACAGCCTTCCCTGCTTTCTTCACTTGTTCTTCATCTCTGCTATGTTATCCTTATGGATTATACTGTGTGTATATATGTCTGCTAGCGTGTGTAATCTTATCTTTTGTCTCCTTTCCTCCATTTGATATTTTTTCCTTTTATAATGGATTAAATTATACACTGGAGAGTGTCATGACCCCTTTGGGTTTTTTATTTTTATTTCTTTGCTTGTGAAAACCACTAAACTAATCAGACAACGGATATAGCCAAATATTTTATAAACGTGTCTGTCCCGCAGTGGTTTGACTTTTGAAAACTAGAGCCAATCAGAATGTGGGACATTGTTTCAATGTGTGGGATGCGGTACAAGAGATAAAAATGGGAGGGATAAACACATTAAAGTGGAACACTCTAGCTCCGCCCCATTTCATCCCTTTGCTCTCGACCCTGATCCAACCTGATGAATCTATTCCACAGTCTGCTTCTGATAATGTGCACAAAACAGCAGTGGCAACTCATTCCGCACTGGAGTTATTATAGCTATTACCCTATTGCTTTCTTTGAGGAAAACATAACGATTAAGGAGGAGGTGATTGGCTAAAACCCTAGTAAAGTAATAATCTTGTGGAAATTGATAACTGTTATATGTTTTTCAGTACTTGTCATGAAGGTCATTATTGCTTTCCTTTGTTCTCTTCTAGCCGCGAGACTCATAAAATAGCAGTATTTTATGTGGCTGAGGGCCAAGAGGACAAACACTCTATACTAACCAACACAGCAGGCAGCCAGGCTTATGAAGACTTTGTCTCTGGACTGGGCTGGGAGGTAAGAACACAGTTATTTACATACATGTTCAGACATTGTTTGGCTTCTTCCAACAAATTGCACATTTATCTTAACATTGTGTCCTTGACATCTTTAGCAAATGAAATTTAGGACTGCATCTAACTATTTGATCTGCATTTAATATTTGAATCATTATATATGAAAAATATATTAATGGTTTAATTGATTTAAGATTGCAAAGAAAACGTTCTGTACGACCAGTGGTTAAAATAAACCACCACCAATGTCTCTTGATGTTTTAGCAGCCTGATGATAGTTAAACATACATATACAAAACCATTTCGAAATACAATGCAAGCTGTTTGCATGTGTTGACACAAATGCAAAAGAGTAGCTGGCAAAAGTGTGTCCTTTTTTCTTTTTCTTTTGTAATATGTCAACATTTTATCTTCATCTGCTAGTTAAAAGAGAAGACTGAAGCTAGTTGGATTTGATAGTTTTTTTATTCTAGGCTTTAAGACAGTAAAAGGCATATTTCCATATTATTTATGTATGTCCCTTGTCTGTGTGTGTCCCATAGGTGGACCTCACTACTCACTGTGGCTTCATGGGAGGTCTCCAGAGGAATCGCAGCACAGGCCAAACTACACCTTACTACGCCACCTCCACTACAGAGGTCATCTACCACGTCTCCACCCGCATGCCCCACGACCAGGACCACAACCTCACCAAGAAGGTAACACACCCATATCTGACTGGTGACCTTTAATCCAGGTTTTTATTTTTACTGTAAAGAAGTTCCCATGGTTTACTCTCCTCTTTCCAGCAAATGGAAGGGCAGAATTGCCTGTTTGCTGCTGGGTTAATTCTCACACTGCCTGTTAAAACCTTCTGATGTGCTGGACAGTTGGATGGAAACACATCCTGTTTCTGTCAAGCACTCTGCATCTGTGTATCTCATTATCTACTGTTTTGCACTTTCTCATGCTGCAGTCTGTGTGGTGAGATTTGAGGTTATTAATAATAATAAGCATACTTATTTGTTACGGGACGGAAGGAGGACCCAAACGCAGTGTAGCGGTTTAGACGGGAAAAGGGTTTATTTAACAAAAACAAAGCAGCAACAGAGTCCAGGAACACCAAAAAACACAAGGGGGAACAAAAAACCAGAGCATCAGGGCTGGAACACACACAGGGGACGGCAACTTGGCAAAAAACAGGACGGGGTGACTTCAGGAGCTGGCACAACGAAGAGGTACAGACAGGCGACGAAACAAGAAGGATCTAACAAGAGACAAAGGGAACACAGGGGTTAAATACATGAGGTAATGAGGTAACGGGGAACAGGTGAGACGTCAGGTGCAGCACATCAGGGCGGGGCTGGACAATCAGACAAACAAAGCAAAGCTAGACAAGACAAGACAAGACAAGACAGGAAACCAAACCATTAGAAAATACAACAGGAAGTAGAACAAAAAGGCACAGGGAAACACAAGACAGGACCAGCAACATGAGACCAGAGAGAAAACAAGGACAAAAACACAAGGAGGCCAAAGAAAAGGGGAAAATGAACCCAAACAAAACCCCAAACCATAACACTTATTATTGATGCTCTAATTCCACTCCTTTTATTTAATGAGGGGAAATGCGCAGTGAGAGGAGAAGAGGAAAAAAACCCCTCTATACTCTTCTTTCTGTCTTTCCTTTTGATTTCCTTTTTTCTTTTCCTCCTTCCCAATCTCTTAATTTGCCTGGAATGACGTTCCAAATGAGCATAGGCTGCTGCACACACATATCTGTTGATGTTAGTTTTTCTAAAGCACACCAATGTTTCCGATAATTCTTAGTAGCAATCATGTCTGTGTTTGTGAATAGTGTGGGATCCTATCAGTGTCCAAGCAGGTGTGTGTGTGTGTGTGTGTGTGTGTGTGTGTGTGTGTGTGTGTGTGTGTATGTGTGTGTGTGTGTGTGTGTGTGCGCGACGTGCGTGTTTGTGCGCGTGTGTGTCACACCTGTCAACCCCCAGGCATTGGGCACTCAGCACATGGCCATAATGTCCCTTTAATCAGATCATACTTCCTGCTTCTCGGCCTATCACGTAGCTGCAGGCTCCTGATTGGATTATCAGCGCCTGGTCCGACACCATCCGTCTCCCTGATCAGCTGATGGCCCCATCAAACACGCATACTCGCATACGCACATGCACGCACACCATAAACCATGCCATAAACCTGCTTAACTTGAAACAAACACCAACCGGCTTTGTTCACATCAGGCCACGCAACTATAAATTTGTGTTAATGTTGGGCACAGCAGCACACACACACATGCAGGCTTACAAGCACATACGCTCACAGTTTGACAAATGTGTCCACAAAGAGGTTAAAGTGACAGACATACACATGTCCATACTGGCAGGCATTTATCATCTATCCTCCTGCCACACTCACACAGCAGTGTGATTTGAGTCCATTGCAAGGCATTTTTCCAGCTCTCACTCTTTGCTGTGTGTTCTGCTCCCTCTCAAACCACATCTGCTTGAAACATGATTAAAAGGATTAAAGCTACATTACACCAACTGATTGTGGCATCAGAGATAACATCACTCTGATCTTAATTGTGGAAATATTTTTTAAAATAGTGATGATCAGAGAAGCACATCAGACAGTAAGACTCCACTTTGCCTTATTAGACTGTGTCACCTCATTGTTCTGACACCCAAAAATACAGCTTGTGGGTCATAATTCTAACTCTCCAAATGTGTTAATGGAAGAGTCCTTCAGATTTCAGTATCACTGGGAGTTGTATGTGCTTCACTGACACTTTTGAATTGCAAGCTCCATCAGAGAGAAGTGCCTCTAAAAGATTTATTTTAGGAAGAACTTAATAAATACATCTCTGTTCCTCTATGTGTGTGTGTGTGTGTGTGTGTGTGTGTGTGTGTGTGTGCGTGTGTGTGTGTGTGTGTGTGTGTGTATGTATAGAGCTTAGGAACGTCTACAAACTACAACACAGAAAAGAGATAAAACAAAAAAAATGTAGGCTATTAATTTAATGATTAAATAAGGTAGTGTCTCCAAACGTACCTCAATTATAACTTGTCTCCTGCTAGTTGTACTACAGCACCTACTTTGAAAAAAATAAGCATATGCTTATTTTTGAAAATATGTTTGTATGTCTTTTCAGTGTTGTAGTTTGTAGACGGTCCCAAAGCACTCCTTGCAGTATCAACACAGGAACTAAACAGAGCTTAATTAGCACAACTTTCATGCATTTCTTTCACATCTACAGCAGTTAGATTCATTGTGTTCAGGAATCACTACACATGGGTAGGCACTTGTAATGACATTTTGAACATGTTTGGAGGCTAAAAACACATTTAAAACTTGACCTGTTTAAGCCTGTTGGGTGCTAACGCTAGCAGGAGGATAACATGGTGTAGGCAGATTGTTTTAGTTTTTCTCTCTACTGAAAGCACTCCATATTTACAAATAGAGCTACATGTTGTAATCGACCGGAATTCTGCTTTAATATATCAGCGTAATGTATCACAAAGTCTATCTACTATAACTCAAATTTAAAGTTCAAGAAGTGTCATTATGAAAGTGGGTGAAGTCACTTTCATACATGATGTATAACTTATGCACCAGGCTTCCATATTACTTAATTCAGACCAGGCTTATATGACAGTGAGTGAAATGTCTGTGCCCACATAAAATTCTATTTCATTACTATTTGTCCTGATACCTTGTCTGATAAAATGTGGAGCTTCCTGGGTTAACAAATCCGTTCTATTTATGCAGGCAAATCATACTTCTTTGAAAATCTTACACAATACACAACTCCATCCATCCATCTTTTAGAGGTGCTGATCCTCATCCCGACTTACTGTCAAGAACCCGGACACAGGTCTTGCTTTGGTCATACAGAGATTGGATGGCCCTGAGAAGGGACCCCCTCACCCCATACTCCCGCAGCACCTCCCACAATATCTCCCGGGGGACCCGGTATACGCCTTCTCCAGATCCACAAAACACATGTAGACCGGTTGGGCATACTCCCAAGCCCCCTCCAAGATCCTTCAAAATCTGATCTGTTGTTCCATGACGAGGACGGAATCTGCATACAATACACAACTGATTCTAGTTAAACAAACATTTAAAAGCAAATGTGTTCATCTCAGGGCCAAGGCTAAGAGCGGCAGACAGTTTGGAGTGTCACATAACCTTCAGGGGTGTGTGTGTGTGTGTGTCTGTGTATCTGTGTATTTTGCCAGGCATCAATGTTAATGACAGAGCTGTCACCGGCCCTGAGTGTAGTTCACTGAGTGAATGTGAACCACACACACACACACACACAAAGAAAGAATTGCACAGCATCAGACTTGATCCCATCTGTTTTCAAGCCCATACTCAATCTTTCCGGAGCTTCACTTGGTCTTCGTGTCCACTCTCCATCTTCACACACTCACTACATCACCCCAGGGCCAACTATAGCGCGTATACACACCTCATCAAAACCCTTGGGTTTATGATGGATACAGTCTATCTAGCTCATTGTGTGCGTGCGTGCGTGCGTGTGTGTGCTTGTGGTTGCATTGACTATTGTGTTGTTTATGCTGCAAAAAAGAAAAAACTGAGATGTTTATTCCATTTTGATTCTAGGATTCATTTCTCTTGTCTGTTCCTTCCTGTCCCCTCCAGCTAAGACACCTGGGTAATGACGAGGTCCACATTGTTTGGTCGGAACATTCCAGAGACTACCGACGAGGGATCATCCCCACTGAGTTTGGAGACGTGCTAATCATCATCTATCCCATGAAGAACCACAAGTACTCCATCCATATACTGAAAAAACCTGAGGTAAAAAGGACTCAAACTGCCGGCTATCAATATCTTGATTATTATTGATTATTGATTAATTATTAAGTATTTTTGTGTTTCATTGTTACACAGAAGCCTTATCATTGGGTGGAAATGCCTGTGAAACAGCAGGGCATTTAAATTCATCATTAAAACCCAGTTTCATAATTCAGTCCCCCTCTGGGCTAATCAGAGACAGTTATACATGTCACCTGCAGAACTGTAATTGTAGTGTGACTCATTGGCCAATCAGTGTAATTTTGCCATCATTGTGGCACAGCTCAATGGATGGCACTACTCTGGAACAGTTTGATGGCTTTTCATGAAACCTAATACAACCAGTCATGGTCCCCAGAGTCCTAAGCCCCTTTCACACATGCACTGTAAACTAGGCCTGCACGATACATCGTTATAAAATTGCAATCTCGATTCACCCCTGTTTGCGATTACATTTTTAAATGACTTTGATATATATATTTTATATAAATTATATATAAAATAGGTGTTAGAGCACTCCCAGGCGCTGCAATGCTCTCCCTTCTCTTCATTGAAGCCTCTATGTTTACAAGCTTGTGGTGATGCGCAATGTGCTATAGGTGTCAAAAAATCTGTTTGGTACTGCCAATTTGTTTTGTTTTGTCATAGTTCATGTGTGCAATAAACATTAACACTTCGTGAGAAAAAAAGTCGTGGTAGAGAATCGTGATATCAGTTCTAAGCAAAAAAATTGTGATTCATATTTTTCCCCGAATCATACAAGCCAACTCTAAACCTGAACTTATCTAGACATTACCCGGAGGTGCTGTATGTGAGAACGCAAATTTCTGAATTAAACGACTTTACCCTGCAAGCAACCTAGTATAAACTCCGTGTAATCTCCAATTGACCCCACATGGGAAGACAGCAGGTCATTGTCGGAGAATTCACAGCAAATGAGTGGCCATATTAATGATGTTTCTACCATGCTACTCGCCCAAAATCAAAAGAAAAGAAACATCGAAGGGTGAGGAAAAGGACGGTTCATTTACACAAAGACGAAAATGTCTAACTGGAAAGTCGAAAAGATTTGGGAACTTCTATTGGTAAGGGCCAAATCATCAGACAAATTCAAGGAACAGCAAGAGACATGATTGTTTATGAAGAAAATGCTAACGCGTTACGTGACCCTGTTGTAATATGCGTTATGTCCTGCCTCCTGCGTGCTCTACCCAGGCCACCCCTCGCCTAACAAGCGGAGTATTACCAGCAGGCAAAAATGCTTCTGTTGTGTGCTACATGTGTAAAAGGGCAACTCCAGACAATTCTCTGGGCTGATTCTCTTGACATTGTCCAGAGTTCATATGAGAAAATGGTTTTACTGACTTTTTTTGAGTTTTTAGGACCACTATGTGAAATAATAAACAGCAGAACAAATGTAGAGAGACCAATCAGTCATCCAAATTAAACAGTTTACAGTAACATAGTAGATAACATCATGTCACACTTGTAGATTAACATGGATATTGTATCGATGATTGAGCCTTTATATATTGTTTGGATATGGAGTTGGGTAGGAAGGAAATTGTGACTATACAGTGTGTTGGTACATAATATTTCCTAATAGACGATGCAGATATGCATCCGAATGACAAACAATCCTAGAGAGAGTCTTGCCCTGAGTCTTGCTGCTCTGGTCAATGTATCTAAAACACACAGACATTAATACCACAGCACTGATAGCATAATTCTATTTCAAACGAGACCTAACACAATAAAATGCTGCTTTTTCTGTATGACATAGATACCATAGCACTAATAACATAACCTCATTCTGTTTCATTCATTCTACAAGCAAAATATATTGAATTATCATGAATCCAAAAACCAGTTAAATAAGATATTCTCTGTGTTCAGTCATAGAGTGCATGGTATTGAGACCTGGTCTACTAATAAATTCAATAAAAAGCCTGACAATATTCTCTTTGGTGGATTCCACAAGCAAAGTATGGAATTACATTTTACTTGTCAAGCTTGCTTCACTTAAACCTAGTGTCTCCCAGAGATGATTCTGTTTTATAAAGAATATCAAGAATTGTTTATCTTTGAGAGGTTCCATTGGTAGTAGAATCATTATTCATTATTAACAATAAAATAAAAAAAAAATAATCTGATTTTTGTTCAGCTTTAGTTCCCTTTTCTCTGCTTGTCTTTGTGTTTGAAGGTGCCATTCTTTGGTCCACTGTTTGATGGTGCCATAGTGGACATGAACATTTTGTCAACCATGGTCAGAGCCACAGCTATCAATGCCAGCCGAGCTCTCAAATCCCTCATCCCCCTATACCAGAACTTGTATCCTTTTAAAGCCTCCATCAGGATATGCAAAAACAGGAACAGAAGCCAAAGGTTGGTCACAGAAACCTATTCAATTTTGTTCATTGCTTTGTGTAAATCTCCATGCTAACACCTCATGGTCAGCTCTTTATAAGTAAGTTGTTTGTCAGCTTGCCTTAGCTACCTAAAACTTGTTTGAATATCACCTGCACCATTGTGTTGGCCGTTGAAATCCTTGTACATCTTAGTGTGAATGAGAATGTCGCTTCTCACTCAGTTCAAGTGTTAAGAATAGCAAATCAATGTCCAGTAGTGTTTGGCTTTCAGAGTATAAGTGCTAGTGTGATGGAGCTGTATTTAGTTGGCTCTGAAGTGCCATATATCAAGTGTGTATGCGTCTGTGTGTGCGAAGAGAAAGAGGAACAGACAGACAGGTGTGTGTACAGTCTGTCTGCTTGATCCAATGCGATGGTAGTTTGGTTGGAACAAGCCCAGCGTTCAATACTTATCGATGACTCTCCTCTCTATCGCTGCTTCTTAAATGATGGGCTTTGCTCTCTGGTCTCACACGCAGACATGCACACTCACGCACACGCAAAAACAGAAATGTGCCCACACTTATACACAGTCTTTATTCTAACAAACCCGGGCAGACAATTACACTCAACATGGACACAGAGGCACAGTAGGTGCAGTTACATGCACATACATTCATGCAGTGCTGGTTAAGAATTGTACACACACACACACACACACACCCCATTGTGAGGTGACAGTGTCTCCTGTTGAGGCGAGCTGAGCTACTGACTGATCATTGGAATTTCTTCTAAGCAGCACTTCAAGCAATTTGATTCCCTGATGATACTTTTTTCCTGTCTGCCTGCTTGTCTGCCTGTTCTTTTCTTCTGTCCCTTAATTTCAGCTGCTTATAAAAATGAATAGCTGCCCGTGACATACAAGTACCATAACAGCCAGAGGAGCATCTTTTATGAATAGCATCCAGAAGGGCAAGGGCTTTAAAAGAATGGTTAGGTGCTATGGCCTCTCCAGTCAAGGATAAGGCATCAAACTACAACAGGTAGCCTGGCAATGACAAATTAAATAGCCCATGCTAACTTTAGGAGACCATAATGTTGCCCATAATGCAACCCATAAAAAACCCACAAGTATAAAGCTCCCTCAGCCCCATTGGCTAATACTCGCCACATTCAAAGAGAGGATCTGCTGATGCAAAAATAGAAATGTCTAGTCCACTAATTTAACATGATCCCTCTTTTCAAACCGTAGCTCCCCAAATCTAACCTGTTAATAGTTAAGTGTTTTTGTTACTTTTCCTACCCAAATGCCATATCTCTTACCCTTGACTCCCACCCTTTTCTGTTTTTCTTTCCTCTGGGTGTCCTGACTGCCTCCTCTGCTCTCTCTTTGTTCTTCTTTTATTAGTCTTTTATCCCTCTTTCACTGTGCCCTGTGTCTCTTTACTCCCCTCTTGCCTCTTGTCCATCATGTCTTATGATCTCTTTTTCCCCTCTTGTCCAACTTTCTCCCCTCTAATTTGATCTCAATCCTCCCTGTCTTTTCCTCCCTTTGTCCCTTTCTCTTCTCTCTCTCTCTCTCTCTCTCATCTTTTCAGAGAAATAATATAAGTGGTGGAGGTGATGCTAGCCGTGGGGGGGGGGGGGTAAAGAAGCCATTTTGCTCTGCCACATCCACCCAGCGAGACAGAGAGATTGTTAGGCTCAGTGTGGGGCTGTAGTAACTCGTAGCTAACACCCCCAGACCCCATTTTGTGTGTGTGTGTGTGTGTGTGTGTGTGTGCGTGTGCATGCACGCGCATGTTTTTTGTGTGACTCCTGCAATCGTGCGTAAGTTTGCAGCCATGTCGACATCTTTACAATTGTGTTTGTGCATTGTGCTACATTTTTCAGGCTGTGTGTATATCCTACTATATGTGTGTGGTCATGCACACGGGCTGGATGACACATGTGTCATGCATGCTTGTTACGAGGTGTTTGTGTGTGTCTGCGAATGTCCTGGTGTGTATGGATTGGTAGTAGTAGCAGGTCGATGTCTCTGACAGGCTGAATTACAGTAATCAGTCATTATTGACTCCCCATCTCTCTGCTACATACACCTCTCTCCTCTCCTCTTCTGTTTCTTCACCTCTCTCTCCCCACTCTGCCCTCTACTTCGGTCAATCCTTGTTTCTTTCCTTTTCTCTCTCGCCTTCTGTCTCTCATCCTGCATTGTCCTAACATCCTTCTAAGTCTTGATGTGCGCTCATATTTTTCTACTGCTGTCATGTATTACTCTGTCCCCCTTATCATCATTTCTCTATTTCTCTTTCTAATTCTGTCCCTGTATTTTCTCTCTTGTCTATTTAACTTCCTTATCTCAGTGCATCTCTGTTTCTCTGTCATATCGTCTGTTTTTCCTCTTTTTCAAGTTTTTCAGAGTTTTAATTTTACTGCCCCGTCTTCTTTACTTCTCATTCTCATTGTCCTAAACTATGAAAAACTCTGACATCATGATGTCATAACAATCCTTAACAATTGTGTAACTTATAAGAGTTAATGAATGTTTAGGACAATGCATGATAAGGTAAATCAATTTCAGCCCTGGGACGCGTTCTTATGTCCCAGTGTGTTGTTCACTGTTTGTGAATATTATGTTTTCTGAATATTTAAAAAAAATGTAATCCCAAAAAAATGTAAATCGATTTCATTAAAATGTGTTTTCTTTATACACCTATGGCTCTCACCCGCATCACAGTTCAAACCACCAGTTCCTGTGAGATTTGTACCGCGGGATCCCTATGTAGTCTATAGCCGCTTTCCGACCGGAGGGATTTTTGCAGTTCCTAAAACATAACATTCCTAGAACCCTTTTTTTCTCGAGTTCCGACTAGACCAGTTTGGGGATTTTTAGGTTCCTCTCACCGCAGTTCCTGTAACTCTTTCAGCTCCTGCTTCAGAGCAGGGTCTTTTCGCTGTTCCCTTTTCCGCATAGGAACCTAGGTCAACAAGAGCCGGTACAGACAGAACAACAACGGGACAATTTCAACAATTTTTTCGCCATCTTATTCATCACTAAATTCACTTCTGAGAATGTTTTAGGTGAGAAATGAACTGTTTTAGATTTTGAATATAGGCAGTATTGCGATCGTTGCCCTATTGACAATTTGCTTCAAAGTTTTCAGAGTTGAGAAGCAATAGTGACGCAAAAGCTCATTGCTCGGCCAGTCATGCCCGGAGACCACGCTGTAAGCTGGAGGTCTCTCAGACCAGTCTCGTAAATATGAGACTTTTATTTCGCCGTTGACAAATCGTTTGGTTAAATATCACAACATATGTCCATCATAAGATCAATGGGAACCTGTGGTTAACTGTCTTTTGAGAGTTAAACTCCACAACCTGGCCAGCCGTCACACACACACACACACACACACACACACACACACACACACACACACACACACACACACACACACACACACACACACACAAAAAGGCGGGGAGAGAGAGATACCAGTTTCTCTTTGGGAGACTTGTTTAAATTATGACATACATGACATGTACATTAGATTTAGTATTTAGTTCATACTTCTTTTAGTGTATTTGATTTATGATTTTAACGCTATGAAGACCGTTGCCATGCTTGCGTCACTGCCTTATCCCTCCTTCCAGTTCCTATGGCCACTTGGCCAGTTTGGCCAGCAGCTTTTGTCACAATTTTAATTAAACAGGAAACTGATTTCTGAATTCATATCTGCTCCAAAAATGATTTATGAAAATATGGCCAGTAGTTTCTCCGTAATTCTGCAGACAGACAGAAAGACCGACCAACAGACAAAAAGACAAAAAGGCATGAAGTAGTTTTTTTTAGATTTTTTTTGTTGTAAAATAAAACTATTCTCAAAGAGAGGCTGACACAAAAGCAAATTGGGAAGAGAGATGGAAAGAAGGCTGGCAGGGTTAAGTGTGTCAGTGGTTAACTGGCATTTTTCTCTATTTTTCTGTCTATCTCTTGTCTGTCTGTCTTCCTCCATCCCTCCCTCTCTCTGTCTCCTGGCCCTCAGGGCGGTCCATCTGCCTTTCTCTCTCTCTCTGATCTTTCATTCACCATGACTAGAGCCATCCAGCAACACACACGCTCAATCACACAGAGTGCCAGGCTGCTGGGGCAGCTGAGTGTAAGCACAGCTCTATCTCACATATCAGCTCATTGCAGCAAGAAAAGCTATCCAAGACTCCCCAGCACACACACATACACACATTCTGCCCTTCTTCATATAGGCCTCACTATCTTCACAATGAAATGCAACACACCATTTTTTCAATTGAACTCATAGCTGCGTATGGATCATATCAGAAAAATTGTATATTTTGACTTTGTAGCTGGAAAAGTGCATTAAGGGGCTCCTAAAGGGGGATTTTAAGACTGATAGACTCTGCCCTGATTTAGATTTTTGATATTGAATGTGCTATTTCACAATATTTTTTTGTTTGAAGAATAAGATGATAATTCAATGTTTGTTATGTCAACAAATTGCATGAAAAGAACAAAACCAGTAGTGACTAACAGTACTAACTTAGTTCTACAGCCGTATATATTTTCTGATATATCTTCTTCCTCTGTGCCATAGATCTCTATTGTTGTCCAGAAACTATTAAAAACTCATCAGGGAGTTACACTGTTGCACTGGATGACCTGTTCCTTCAATACTATAAACACACATACATGTATTTATCCACAGCTAAAAATACTCCACAACTTTTCACACCTGACTAGATTTGTAAGCCGTTTCTAAAGACTTACAGTATGTCCGAATTAAGGGTGTTACAAAATGGAAATCACGAAGTAAAGGAAGTATTGAGAGATGACCTAACGCATTTAGTGTATGGAATTTCAAAGCACAGTTGATAGCATAATAGACTAATCATAGGTAGTAAATGATAACCAATATGATTAAATAAGCATTGGGAAAAATAGGAGTTTCTTTTCTTGTGTGTGTGTGTGTGTGTGTGTGTGTGTGTGTGTGTGTGCGTGCGTGTGTGTGTGTGTGTGCGTGTGTGTGTGTGCGTGTGTGCGCGCGCGCGTGTCTGTGAGAAAGAGCAAGCCGTGGCCGTCCTCCATCTGCTCCTGGATGATTGTGGTTCTGGGGAACAATGTTGGAGAGACACTAAGCTGCTACACAAACACACACACACAAGTTCCAGCAAGTTTGTGTGTATGAATCTTTAAATGTATATCACTTCATTTACGCTGTATTTAATGGTGTTTATGTTGCATGTGTATACATTTCACTCTAAGGATTAGAGCTTGTGGGTGTGCGTGTGTGTGCGGACATCCCCCCCAGTAGTTGATTGGCAAAGATAGCTGCACTGAGGCTGGGGTCAGCATATGGCTCAGTGTGATAGCGATGCTGTGTGTGTGTGTGTGTGTGTGTGTGTGTGTGTGTGTCTGTGTCTGTGTCTGTGTGTGTGTTTTCTGTGCGTGTGTATGACTGCCTTTCCTTCTTTTTCACACTCTGTTCTCAGTGAAATGATGGCAGCTCTGGGCATGTAGCGCTATTATCCCCCATATCCACACACACTCTCTCACACACACGCACACACATGCACCGAGAGCAGCCAAACGCCTTGCGGCCTGCATGGCTTCTCTTTGCCAGCTCCCACAATAGAGCCTATTGTCCCACTAAGGCTACAATCTGTCTGTGTGTGACAAGGAGTGTGTGTTCCTCACCATGGTAGAAAGGTGAGGGCAAAACCTTACAAATTGAAGACATTTTGTTATTGCTGATGCTGAAATAGGGTCGTGTTATCCTTAACCTCCCCTGAGCTCCAGTACACCCATCAGCCAAGGAAAGAGCACTTTGTTTGACTTCAAAGAAAGCTGTGCTGCTGCCGGTCTTCGAGTTACATCCTGCTGCATTTTATGTAATTGTGCAATTAACAAATCAGTGAGATATTAATTGCAACTGCTAATGCAGGTGCTTGGAATTTCTTTGAAATATCATGAAAAATATGCATTATTATACTAATATTATATTTTATGTTTTATGTGAATAATGAAAAAACTTCTGAATAAATTGTCATCAAATCAGCACCGCTCGTTAAGTGGTATTTGATGCTTTAAAATATGATTAGGTTTAGGGTTTGTGTATTATTGATGGTAAGAACAGGAATGTGTGCAGAGGGGGAGGTGATTGTGGTTAATTGTTTCCTGTCGGGCAGATAGAGGAAATGAAAAGAAAAGGGTGAAGAGGAGGGGTCACGGCTAATCTCTCCCACTTCTCCTTGGGGAAATGTGTGTGAGTGTGGTTTGTGTGTGTGAGATGCTCTTTCAGGATCTCAGTCTGTTTCATTAAGCACCATGGTGTTTGATGCTGTATAACATCCGCATATTTTTATTATACACAGGTTAGTCTGCTATTATGTGGACTTAAGTTTGTTATAAATCACTCAATAAAGTGATGGAAAATTCTTCAAGAAAAAGGAAAACAGGTGTGTGTTTATAAAATATAAAACAAGAAATGTGCTTCTCATAGGACATTTTTAGACAGTACCCCTGGACTCACAATGACTACTTACAGGAGTGTTTGTCACACAAGCAAAAAGTACTAATGTTTTAACTCATTTTGTTTTTTAATAGCAGTAAAGTATTTTGGGCATTCACCACCACACACACATAGATGTCTGACTGGCAGAGTCCATAGATAGGTCTGAGGCCTGAATTATCAAAGATGTTTTGTGAGGACTATTACTTTAGATATTACTCATTTTCTATAATATTTTTCTTTTACTCTAATTTCCAAAATAGATGATCCATGTAATGACTTTGTGTATTTGTGTGTGCACACATACATGCCTTGTCACCAAGAGCTGTGCAGACACATGAGTTGTAGCCATCAGTGGTTTCATCACACCTTTGATAGAGCAGACCCCCCTCTGACTGGTAAACAAGCTAATCTGTAGTGTGTGGGTGGGTGTGTGGGTGGGTGGGTGGGTGGGGATGTGGGTGTAAATATGTGAATGCACTTTATGGCAGTGTGTGATTGTAAGTATTTTATGTGACAAGGTGTTTAAGATTCAGCGTGGATTGTCGAGTGGATGATCCCGACCATGGCCGAATGCAGTACAGCAAACTGTGTGTCATAAGCTTGAACAGCCGTAAGAGATTTTTCCTTGAAAAGACAGAAAGAGGATATGGGTCTTCAGAGGCTGCAAGTAGCTATTTAAAGAGATACTTGATGACACATTTACAAACAGCTAATAAGTGTGACAGTGTATTCCAGCCGTTGTGTTCAGTGTGACCAAAAAAGAAAAGATACAGATTTTATAATAAGGTAAACAAGAAGAAATGAAAATCAGCAGTTTGATTCAATATAGTATTTTGTCTCTAGTAGTTTATGGAATTACTGGAAAAAAACTAACAGTAAGAAAGAATAGTGTGACTAATCCTTCCTCTCTCCAGCATCACGCGGGTCTTCATTACATTGGATGTCTGCATCATCTCTAAATACTAATCAATGTGTTTCCATTGCTTTCACCTCCATTACTTTCTGAAAAACAGTAAGAACACAGTTTTACTTTTGTAAAGATATATTATTATAGATATATAGTGTTTTTCACATTTTTTTATAGCTGTGTATATAACCTCAGACATCTGACATCATGTTTGCTCTTTTACCTGTTTCTCTCAAACGGTAGCTTATAATTGTTTAATTGTTATTTGGTGATTTTTTTTTTTTAAATGCTTTCTGAGCTTTCTCTATGTAAATTGCGTATATGATCACTAACAAGTATAAAACAAGACACATGCTTAATCTTTCACCTAAAATTGCAATCAGCAGTGTTTTGCAATCAGCAGTGACTGAAATCCAGTCTGTTTTGAATGTGTGGTTCACCTGTGAATAAAGTGCTGTAAATCCACAGTGTTGTGCAAGTTGTGGTTAAAGACATGGGCTAAGTGTGTAGAGTTTTGAAAACTGTGTTCTAGTAATGAAAATTAACTAGAGTTTGGTCCACATGAACTGTTGCAGTGCAGACTGTAGATTGAGTTTTGCACATATGACTCCAGTTGTGCTCACTGTGGTTTAGCAATTGAAAAAAAAAACTAACATCTGTACAAAACACCAGGGATGTCAGCAAATACTTTTGTGTCACTTCTCATATCCATATTAAGGATTCATATGTGTGGGCGGAGGATGAATATTGTCTAACTGTTGTTAGAGCCTGCAGATAAGAACAAGATCCATCTCCTTAATCAGAGAATTATTATTATGGCCTCTGTGACATTCACCAACAGGTGTGTGTGTGTGTGTGTGTGAGTGTGTGTGTGTGTGTGTGTGTGTGTGTGTGTGTGTGTGTGTGTGTGTGTGTGTGTGTGTGTGTGTGTGTGTGTGTGTGTTAAATAAAGCTTGTAATTGCGCTGGCAGCTTTAGGGCTCCCCAGTGGTCACTGTGAGGAGGGTGTGTTTGTGTGTATTTCTCTCTTTGACGTTTGTGTGTGCTCAAAGGTGAAATAGTGGGGTGACAAGGGGCCAATTAATGTATCGGGTCTGGTTTTCGTCTTGTGGGTGGGTGGATGGTTTCCATGCACATTGGCCCCTAACATTTAGTAGTGCATTAAACTAACCTATCTCTGTCCTCATCTTTGCCGTACACACACACACACACACGCTCTTAATGAGATCACAAAGCCTTCATATCATTGCTATCGCAGAAAGATATAAACCCATTAGCTTTTTCCTTTGGGCATGGACACACACACACACAGACACACACAGGTTTATCATTACACGCTGTAAAGCTTTTCCAATTGTATTATCCCTCTGATGTCCTTTTCTCTGTTGTCTGTTCCAATGCCTAGGGTGGAGAGGACAGATAGGGTGGGTGTTTGTGTGTGAGATGCAGAGTGAGATACTGTGTGTGTGTTTTAGTGTATATGTGTGAAAAGAGATATCTTGTAGACAAGCTATAGAAAATGGACAGAAGTTGTCTTGGTGAACCTTTAACATTATTGTTTTACCATTGAAAGTAGATGTTCAAGCTTCATCATAGCATGTTGTTACATACTGTACAAGTTTGGCTATGTTTACATTCACAATCACACAAAGTGGTTGCTACAACAGGATCGATTGTCTTACTTCACGCTCATAAAGATGTTGGTGTATTATAACCTAGTTGAATTGTGGTGGGATTTTTTCACATGTCTGGCAAAAGGAAGCTGTTCATAAAAACTTTGAAGGAAAATCTGAATAGCAGTGAGTGAATACTGTTAAATGAAAGCTGGACCCGTCAGTGTTGGCTCCTCACTCTCTTATCGCTTTGGTATGTTTCAATATAAAGCAGACCAGCTATCCTTGTGAGCACGAGAGGACTGTGTATATTCAGCTGACGAGATGCCATTTGGAGCCACATGCAAAGCTTGGAATTTGTCATCCGGTAGTTTCTTTTTTGTTTTTTTACTTGTAATACAGTATTGTCCATTGCAACACCAATGGGCGAACAATAAGGCTAGTAATATTCCAAATGGACTTCATCCAACTACAAAGCTACTGTGTATCCAAAGCCTGATATACTGTAGCTTATTCACCTGTGCCATAGGGCTGGATTGCCAGTGAAAAACTAGCAAAATCCACCAATGAGCCTCATTGCACTGGGTGACCTGTTCCCTTATCCTTCATTTTATTATTATGTACATGGGAGCTGTAGTTTATTTTGAGTCAATCTATTAAATATACTTTTCAAGCACCAAATGTCCATTCATTTGCAGCTCAAAATAGTCCCCAACAAATCCTTTGTTTTTTTCCCTTTGTGAGTAAAATTTGCTAAGTTTGTCTTGCGTTTAAAAAACTAAACAAATATATATATTGTGATGTGTTTTTAAAGACAATTTACATCTTCAGAAGGAACTAGTGGGCTTAGGGCCTGAGTCCAACAGGGTAGGGAAGTTACTGTAGGAAGTACTGAGAAGCAGACCAACATACTGTTGGTTTGTTGTGTAGAATAGTAACAAAACAAAAAGTTTAATTGAAAAATATAGAATATATTCCAGTCCTATTGCCAGTATTATTCTATTTAGGTGAGTTTAGTACATTTTCCAGTTTTTTTTTCACCAATGCAGCAGTAACGTTTTCTTTATAAAACAGTACAGAGTAATACTGACAACACTTTCAGAGATAAAGTATGCTACTGCTGTAGAATGTGGGGATTGACCACGATTTCACTTGGTTGTATATGAGAGGTTGTCATTTCAACATGTTTAATGTTGCAAATGAACCTAACTAAATTATTGAACACGTTAAATTTGACGGCACTAAATGGGGCAATAATTTTCATAATCATGATGCACACCCATGTTAATAGCTGAGTATGCAATTCGCTAATATAGGGTAAAGGCAGCCTATTTATCTAATTAGTTTCCTGCTCCTGGCACTCACCAGTACTTCTTGCTGTGAAGTTAACTCTGCCGTCTGTCCCTCATCATGACAGCTCTGTGAGCTTTTTGCATTTTGCTGCATCAGTCTCGAGAGACTTGGCCCTCTTTTCTTTTACTTTTTCCCATCCATCTTTCTCCTTAAGTTTTCTGCTAGCCATTCTGCCGACGATTTGATTTCACCCTGCAGCTCAGGCTGGAAAACTGTACATTTTCTGTCCTAACCTACTGATTTTTTTCTTTTCTTTTTTAAACGTAGCACATTAGTGATCGTATTAGCGCCCCCTGCTGTTGACTGTTAATATTGCTTTGTTAGACTTATTTTGTGCCTTTGGTTGGACGGCCGTTTTGGCCATATATCAACATTCTGTGTCAATTTGTAAATAACAATTATAATCAAATATAAATTATCCCATTTAGATCATAAAAACGGTGGAATTGAAGATTTGCAGCTGCATGTATACAGTATATTCACACCGTATTCTACGTACAGACACACAATTCTCCATACAAACATCAGCCCACACACACACATCCCAGCGGTGGGCCTAGCTCCGTACGCGCTAACAAGCTCCCTTTCTCCTCCCCTCGCCTCGGCTCCTCCAGTCTCCCTCAGTCTCCCTCAGTCTCCCTCAGTCTCCCTCAGTCTCAAGTGATCGCAGGAGTCGAACACCACCACAATGAACTGCGCTGCGGGAGAGAGAGAGAGAGGGAGCAAAAAGGGGTGAGAGAGAGCTGGAGAAGGCACGAACACTGCACTCTCCTCTCTTTTCAGCCATGCACAAGAAAATGAGTTTCTGATTCGATACAAAAGAGCCTTTTTATCCGCCCGCCCCCTCTCTCCTCTATCTTTATCCTGTCTGCCTTTTGCTGCTCTGCTTTTCTTTTTTCTCCCTCACCCACCTTTTCCTCTTCCTCTTCTTATAATGTTCCCTCTTTCTTTGCTTTTCTCTCTTTGAAAGAGAGTATTATTCTGCTAATGACTTAATAAGAGAAGCCATCTGAAATTCAATTACAGTAGATGTCATAGCGGCAACTGCCATTTGGATGCAGGGATGGATAAAGGCAGAGATGTGTGAACACAATGCAAGTCTTATTTTCTTTGACCTCATTAGTTTCTATGTTTTAATAGTTGTAATAATAATTTTATGCCGAGATGCACCACAAAATGCTTCACAAAAAACATATCAGGTTTTTAAATAAAATAAACACCAAATTAAAAAGAAAAGTCTTTCATTTATTTTTGAAAATGCTCAGTGTGCTAGCCTTTGTGGTTTGAAAACTCAACCACAAAAAGTTGCTTTTAATTAATAGAAAAAAAGTTTGTAGATTACCATAAGCATTGTTATCTGCTGGCACCTGCATACTCCCTGCATCAGAAATGTAATCAGCAGAGATAGTGAGCACAAAGATGAACATGTGCTGTTTGGGAAATGAAATGCACAAAAGTAATGCCAAAGACCAGTTAGCACCAAGAGGAAGACAAGCATAGGTTACTGTACATCCTCTTTAAAAGAACCCCCAATTTCCACAAGGCGGGTCTGCACAATCAGGGTCATTTAAGGAAATATTTGATAATCCACCAGCTGCTCCACGGCGCATCCCAGAAGCATACGCGAATCGGTTTTCCGCTGCACTTTTCAAATTCATGCTTCATATAGTGCCCTCAAACATTTCAACTTTGGAAAGAAAAAGAGGTTGTGTCCTAACAGCCTGCTAACTATCCCACAATGCAGTGCTTCAATTTTTGTAGATGGGAAGGAGTACCCATTATATGCACATGAAGGACAATTTACACCATTTACACCTTTTTCACACAGCAGACTTTTCATAGTAGGAAAAGCACAGGTGCTCCTAATAACATTAACGGTGGCTCTGTTCTATTCAAGTGTCCCAGTAAGACATGGCAGTGTGACAGCGAGCAAGCACCCACAATACCAGGAGCCTGAAACTCAAGCAGCTAAATGGAATCCAGCTATTATTAATCATATTATTAACACCTCTGCTTACATGTCAAAATGTTTCTGTAAATAAGGCATATTGTTATTAGCGTAAAGAGTTTGGTGGCCTAAGGTTATTCCCAGAAGATGTCCATCAGTCTAATTAAACAGAGTCATCAAAAACACCTGTGGTTGCTGCTTATAAAAATGTTTTGCATTAAAAGTGCATCAGTCTCTCTCCATATGTTGCCCCCTCCAAGTGGGGAGCTGGTGTTTGTGACACTGTGACATAAGGCCGCAGGCAGCGAGGTCACACTGAGAGGAAGAAAGAGGGAGAGAGAGATATAAAAGAGGCAGACGGAGGAAGAGTAAGGAAAAGTAAATCATTTTCCTTTCATTTATCTCAGCAGTGGTACAATGTATTTATTTCTCAGTCTTCTCCTTTCAGTTTCTCCTGCCTTTGTAGACTTCTTTCTTTCCTGCAGGTGTCATTTAAACCTTTTCAACTTCTTAGAAATAATGAAACAGTGGCCTTTTTATAAGGCAGTGCAATTCTAAAAACTATTTCCCTAGCTCCTGCTTCATCATACAACCACACACTATTTAAACATATAAAGCTAATTTTGTGTTGTTTGCAGGAACAAATATTAGTTTTTGATCCTAATTGCATACCATCCACACATCTCTCCCCCTCTCTCACACCACACACACATACACACAATATCATTCACCTAAGTGTGATGCAGGGGAGCGGGAAAAGGCAAACAGTGAGATCACGTAGAGACATAATGCGAGAGACACTGGCTTGACGCTCTGTGTGTGACTGCTGCGTTTCTCTCAGCTCTCTATGGGAGACACACACTCACCACATCATGTTTCTACTTAAATATCCTTTCTTCCCCTGTCTCACCCGCTGTCCTCCCCTTTCACCTCTACTGTGACTTGCTGCAGGATTCTCACCCTTCTTCCTTTTCACCCTTGCTATTTCCTTCCTGTCTTTTTACAAGTTCTCATCCTCCCTCAGCATCTTGCTTTCTTTCCACCTCTAGCCTTCATCCATCCCCCTCCTTTGTTTCTTCTCTGACTGGCGCCCCTTCATTTTTTGCCTTAGACAGCGAGCATTTGAATAACTAATATTTTTAATCTTTATATATATATATCTAAAAGCCCTTGGAAGTTCCCTGTGAAATCAAGTATGGCAGATTTCAGAAAGATTTTAGATAAACTACGTCATCCGTCCAAAGTTTATTAAAGATTCTCTCTCTCTGCTTTGCCAGCTTTTTCCACTCATTCCCCCCACCTCACCCTCCTCCTTTTTCTTTAATTCTGCCAGCACAGTCTGTCCCTCCACTTTAAAGGAGCCATATTGTTGTTATTATCATTGTCTCTAACTGGATCAGTTACCATTAGACCTGAATCTTTCTCCTTCTGAGGCCCATAGACCAGCTCTCTAACCCAATAGAAAACCCATGGGAGCTATTACAGATGGCTGACCCATTCACAACGCATACACCCCACACACACACACACACTGAGGTACAAATACACATTTTTTTCTCATTCTGAAGATTCATTGGCCTAATCCCATCACACACTCAAACAGGGACACATGCACTTACATACACACATTGTGCCTGTTCACAACCACTCTTATCAAATACAGACACACACACTCACTCTGTTCTCATTGAAATCCTCGGTTATTGGAGCTCACTGAGTAAATGATAATACTATTTGGAGATGATGGGACTGAGTTGTGTGTGTGTGTGTGTGTGTGTGTGTGTGTGTGTGTGTGTGTGTGTGTGTGTGTGTGTGTGTGTGTGTGTGTGTGTGTGTGCGTGTGCGTGTGTGTGTGTGTGTGCGTGTGTGTGCGTGTATGCGTGCGCGCGTGTCTGTCCAAGAGACAATAACTGCTGCATATGACTGTCATTAGGGTTGGATGAATGAGGAGGACTAAGGAAGAGAGGGTAAATGTCATGCTATCAATGAGGTTACCTCTAATAAATGGACAGTTTTCAGTCTTCTGAATCCCTACACCTCTCTTTTGAATTCATCGGCGAAGGCTGTAATAGCAGGTGATAAAAGGGCTTTGGTTTCCTTTTTTCTTTGAGTAGATTCACATTGAAAACTAGGTATATAGATTTAACTGGCTTGTGATTTATCTGAAAAATGCTACTTACTTATTTTATTTCATTATGTTTTTTTTTTTTCCTTGTTTGATATTTACTTTACTTATACTACACTATCAATTTCAGTTTTGTCACAGTATTTTATTTTTTATTATGTTACTTTATTATATTATTATCTATTATTTATTACTATTTCCATCGTTTTGCTACTTTCATGTTCTGTTGGTATCTGTGTATTTTTTTTTGTTTGTTTGTTTGGCCTTGACCTTTGACCTCAGCTATGAGGAGCGAGCCCGGTACCTAGAAACCATCGTACAGCACCACCAGGAGCCGACCACATTCGAGGATTACGCAGCTCGAGTCTACAGTCCAGCTCCCTGCACACACATGCCCTCTGACACAGGTAAGACACAACCTTCTGTTCTGTGTAGCATACAGTAACCAGACAAGTATTACACCACCACAACAGCTGCAACTGTCAATCAAAACTTTGGTTGCAGGCTTTGACAGAACTGGTCAGTAATGCAGCTGCTGGTGGCCAAATGCACACACTGCTT
The DNA here is from genome assembly GCA_026937815.1 of Etheostoma perlongum. NCBI lineage: Eukaryota > Metazoa > Chordata > Actinopteri > Perciformes > Percidae > Etheostoma > Etheostoma perlongum. The sequence goes on along the minus strand of CM049390.1, from coordinate 6,303,642 downwards.
ACATTTCTTGCTATTTCTAGTCCCTTGCCACAAATCCTTGGGAGAATTTAGGACTGAAGGCAAGTTACATTAAAAAAAATGCGTAATAAACACACTATGACTGAATACTTGTGTGTGTGTACCCTGACCTATCCTATATTTTGGGATATTCATTTTTTTGTGGATAAGTTTACATAGATTTGTTCTCCAATAATTTACTCACAAAGACTTAAGACGTAACCCTAAAAACAAAGGCAGGTTAACTGTACTATACTAGAATTGTTCCAATATCAGCCTTCGTGCTGCCTAAAAAGCTGTTAATGACAAGTATGTGAGTCTTTGTCTGTCCAATACCACATAATTTAGACCTGATAAAAAAGTATTTATGTTCTTTTTCCCATATGACTGACTTGCAAACTAATAATAAAAGAAAGTTCTATGCCATTCAGTCTCTGAATGTAGTTTTATAAAGTGCCAGGCCAAACATATGGTATGTTAGTGTTAGTGATGTGATAGTAATCATATCACATTCATACGGGCTTACTAATATGCAGCTGTTAAAAATGATATATTTGTGTTTTGCACAACACAATCTGTATAGTGAAGGTAAAAATGGTGTTGGAACATCTCTAAGCTTTACAGCTTTTTCCTCCTTATGTACTAATGCTGCATTGTGAACAATCAAACAAGCAGCATCTCTCTCTTTCTGTGCCTTTTTATGACAGAGCTGCCCCAAACTCTCGCACACACACACACAATCACACACACACACAAACACTGGCAGCTCAGAGTCTGATTCACAATCTTTTATCTGATGAGTTCTGTTTTCTGTCCAAAGCTTTTTTCAGCCTTCTTCTGTCTCCAGAGCATCTCTGAGGAATTAGCTGTAGCCGTAGAGATGCCAGGCATGCTTATGGGAGTTATATTCTACTATATGACTCTCATATGTATCCTGTTAAGTTTATTAGATGGATACGAATAGTCTTTGTCTGTAATGTGTCTGGTTAGGTGTAATTTAAAAATAGTGTACTGTCCTTGGACTCACACATAATCAAATTATTCAATGTTGCAGTTATTTACAATAATTTCATTCAGCAGCTAAGCCACACACTTTATAAAGAGGTACATAAAGCAGCAGCTGTGTGACGGAGGCCTGCATACATATCAGTGTATTGATGTAAATGTTTTTAAGAAAACTGTGACATGAGGTTTTGCTTTGTTTCTTACTGGTCAAGCAGAAGCATGACTGTGAATGTTTGTCTAATTGATCACTTTTTTTTTTCTTGTCCAACTTTTCTTCATCTCACCAGCTATTGTGTTAAAAGATATTAATAACTGTACAATAATAATCAACCTGCTTTGAGGTTGAATAACATTTAACACAACCTGAGGTATTTTCCCATTTAGAATATTGTGTGGTACTGAAATCCTCAGAAGTATTTAGCTCTGTATTGGGTTGTCAGTATGTTGTTCAGCCCCAAATGTCATTTCAGAACACAGGATCCAAACGTCAGATAACAAGATAGAGATTTCAGTACTTGCACGTCTCAATTTGCCTGATTCCAAGTCCTATTATGCAAATAATTTTCAAAGTTCAGAATTTAGATTGTGTGTTTTGACAATCTCGACATCATAATAATCCTGTGCTCTGAAATAAATTTCCCCTTATCTACATCTCCCTCTCCCTGTATTAACTTACAGGTTCCCTTCCCTTAACAGCACAATGATCAAATATTCTTCTCTCTTTCTGTTTTTATTTTAATTTCACCTGTTTTGTTCATTTGTTTGATTTTTTGCTGTTTTTTTTAATTATTATTTGCCTTTCCCTCCGTTCTTTTTTTCATGTTATTTTTGTTTATCTATTTTTTTTCTTTTTCTTTTCTGTTTGTTCCCCCCTTCCTTTAGATCGTAATGTCTCACTTCCCTATAGCTAAAAGGTAAGCCTGGTCACATGACTCGCCCCGTTCTGATTGGCTCTTCCAACTGACATTCCAGCCTAACCTCTGCTTTCCTCGAGTCCTCCACCATATTGTGTTTTCTTGATTTGTCTGTTTTCTCCTCTGTGTTCCACAGTTTAAGCAAGTCTGCATGTGTTTCTAGTTCTCAACTAATGAAAAGGAAGTGTCACTTTCATCTAATCTGCGGGTGTTGTTTGGTATGACCCATTATAGTTTGCTAGGTATGGGATTAAGAAAGAGTCATTTGCTTGAGCTCAGAAATTAACTTGATTTCATTTCATTGATAGGACAGCTAGGTGAGAAAGACGGGGAAGACATGCAGGCAATCGTCACAGGTCGGATTTGAACCCTGGACGTCTGCTTTGAGGCATAAACATCGAAGTATATGTGGTCAGGTTTATGTCCTAGCTAATTGTTATCTAGACTGTAACAACCAGCCCACAAGCAGTGGCCCTTGTTGATCTAAATGAGATTTTCTTTTTTTAAATGCTGTCATTGCTATGATTATTTTAAACCTGCATTAACAGATTTTTTTTTTTTTTTTTTTTTTTTAGTCACTTGGCGGCAGCAGAAAAAGCTGTAAAAAAAGCACTTACATATTAGCACCTTTAAAATACCTCCAGTTTATTTAACACCATGTGTGACTTGATGTGCTTCACACCAAACTACACTCAGGGGCATGATGAAAGTGAGATATCCTTTTTAAAACAATGTGAGATTTCTGCTCTTTTGTCTGTTCACTCACTCAGTCATTTTCCTGTTCGTTCCTGTTAACCTGCGATGTCACACTGACCTGGTGAAACTTTACCTCAAACCTTTTGTCCGCTCCTCTCTTCCTGGTTTTGATTTGTTGTAGGTCTGTGCACACAAACACACAGTGAATGTCTGACTTTAAACTAACATTAAAGTTGTGTTTCTTCTTCAGTAGACTTGTGTGTATTGTTACATTAGAAATAAGTATCTTAGTGGTGGGGATAAGCAAAATTAAGCATACATATAATGCAGTTAAGATGTATTTATTAAAATATGTATCATTTTTATATATATAAATATGTCTACATGTTGCACGGAAGTGTTTTGTGTTGTCCGACTTTTTGTGTTTTTTTGTGTCCATTCTGTCTGTCGAGTGTATTCAGTTGTTTTTCTTTTAATGTGTGTGGCAACTTCTTATTCTTTGTTTTGATTCATTTTTTCTGTTTTCTTTCTTTTCTCTAACCACCCCTCCTTCACTTTCCTAAACTACTCCTTTGTCCTCTCCTTTTTTTACTTTCTCTTTTCTCCTTTTCCTCTTTTTAATTGTCTTTCCTTACCCTATATTTTCTCTTTTTCAATCTTTTCCGTATCCTCCCGGCTCTTCTTGCCTCTCTTTATTACCAACCGCCCTCCCTTTTTCCCCTCTCTTTTGCATTTGTTTCCTTTCCCCAACTTTCTTTCCTCTCCTGTCTCCTCCTCCTCCTCCTCCTCCTCCTCCTCTTCTTCTTCCACTACTCTAGAAGAGCATAATGATATGTATATGATGGTCCCTAAACCACTAGACAGCTTTAATCTGCTCAGGGTGAAGGGGAAGGGTCTGAAGCAGAAGGTCCTTCATGCTAGCTGTGAATGGTATGCTTTATAGATAGAAAATGACTTTAGGTATTTTACCTTGTGTTCTTAAATATTTTATTTTACTTATCTAGTATATCTATGTCTGGTTTCCCAACAACGCACATGGAAGGTTTTAGCCAGAAGTGAGCAGCTCTTGGCTCAATTGCAACTAATATAAATTGTGAAGTCAGATTTTAAAAAAAAAACTTGTTCACAGGAGATTTAGGATAAGTATATAAACCATGTTTACCTAAATATTAAACACAGTTATCAGCAATGTTTAATTCAATACTGTATAGTGAAATGATGTTAGTATTTATGACTGTTTAGCAGACAATCTTGTAAAGTGCCAGTTCTAAAGTAATAATCTCCCTATCCGTCATTATCACTACAACAGCATGTTACAACATAAATCTACATGGAGCTATTCATCCTCTGAAAACTGACACCAATAACAGCCGGTGAGAGCTGTCCAGAGAAGAATCCGCTGATATTCAGGGAGCATCAGCACTTGGCCTAAACTAAATCCAAACAGCAGACAGGCCGGTGTTAAACATATGATGTCAAGAAATGTTTGTTTATGTAGATTGTAATTACACATACAGTCTCAGAGGTGCTCACAGGTAAGAAACCTCTTAAACAGAACTTCTGGGTACCCGGGTGGCTCAGTTGGTAGAGAAGCTGGGCGCCTATAGAGGTTTACTCCTTAACGCACCGGGCCCAGGTTTGATTCCCACCTGTGGCCCTTTGATGCTTGTCATTCCCCCTCTCTCCCCTTTTATTTCTTCAGCTGTTCTGTCAATAAAGGCCTACAAAAAGGCCCAAAATATCTTTAAAAGTAAAGTCTATTTTTCTAATCACAGTAGGGATTAAAAATAAACCCAGTATAGAATACTAATAGAGCTTGTGTAGTACATTGCCTGTTTTCTGTCTCTCGTCCTGTCTGTGTCTGTCTCTGTCTGTCTCTGTCTGTCCTGCCTGTGTGACTAGAGGTTTGTGCAGTCTGGCTCTGTAGAACATCATGGGGCGTGATGTAATTTTTTTATTGTCCCTTCTTCCTTTTCATCCTCTTATTTGCCTCCTCCCTCCTCCTTTATCTCTCCCTCCCCCCATCAATCCATCCCCTTCACTTTACCCCATACCTTCCCCCTGCCTCCTCCTCTTCCTCAGGCTCCTGCCTAGAGAGTCTTCGAGCAGAAAGTCCGGCTCTTGGGGAGGCCGGGAGCGACTCAGCGTCCCCCATGTCACCCCGGACTAGCAAGAGCCGCATGTCCATGAAGCTGCGACGCTCCTCTGGATCAGCCAATAAGACTTAAGATCTTTAGCGTATATGGCCCAGTCCAAACTGATCTACTGTTGGTCTAAAGTTGTACTTAATAGTAATAGAAATTAAACATGACAATGGGTGATTATATGATTATATGATTAGAATGATATTATATATGATGATGACATGATGATTAGATATTCATTTCCAACAGGAAAAAAATGGGTGATGTTCTCCGTAATGAGCGTTACCATCAGGGGTGACTGTAGAATTGTATTTACAAAGCATGGTGTCAACAAATCATAATGCGTGTGTCACCCAGTTGTACTCTCAAAAACACATGTAATAGTATTTTGTAAACTATATTACACTGTAACTTTATTTTGAAAATGCTCACAGCTGCTGAATTTATCCTTCGCTTTGTTCTAAAAAAAACAACAACACCAGAAACCAGTTGAGTCAGTGCTGCAGCATGCTGATCTCTGCCACAGTAGAAACAGCAGAACAAGTGCAGCCTAAGCAGTGCAGTATTAGTTCACAATGATCTGTGCCATGTTACAAATTTCCCCAACTCCAGTTTAATCTGTGCCACATTATACACTGTTCTTTTTGGAGAGCTCCTTCAGTGAGATCAAACCGCAGAACAGAGAGAGGTTGAACATTGCTTTGGGGAATCTGTATATTTGTACTATAGTCAGTCCATGTGTGTACAGACAAAATTATGAGTTTTGATATAAAAAAAGAATGAATTCTGAATGATTGCACCTATAGTGCTGCATGGAGAAAGCAAGATAAAAGTATATTTTTGTTCTCAGTATATTAGGCCTAGAAACATGAGGGCAGGGGTAAGTTTGTAGTTAGTCCATGTAAAATGTAAATAGAAATTCGCTAATTTGCTAACAATAAAACAAAAACTTTGGTCGTGGATGTGGCAGCGCTCTTAAGCCAAATATTTTCTGTTTAAATCCCCTCCTTGAACCGTTGGGGCAGACAGCTGACCCTTTGAGTGAAGAATCAGAGGTAAAGTAATAATGAGGGAGGGATTATTTGTCTTTCATAAAGGAGAGAAAAGCGCCTTTTAGAAAATGAATAACAGAAACTGATAAAAAAAAGCACTTGTTACATAAAGTTTTGACTTTTTTGTGCTCTTGCTGTAAAATGTGGACAAGCGCTGATGTTCATTGCATTTATTTTGTTGTTGTTTTTTTTAATTGACTGTAAAATGTGTAAGAATGTTGCTGTCTGTAGTGTCACTCCATCATCTGAGGAGGAACCACAGCTTTTCTTTTTGTTCCTTTAGCTATATATATTCTGTATATCTATATATGTATGAGTATAAATATAAATATATAGTAGATACATAATATCTATAGGGATGTGTACAGTGTGATGATGGTTGCTGTGTATATACTGTTATGTAACAATAGCTGCCAAAGCCAAACTGTGGTTTAACTTCAAACCACATATTTAATATCAGCTTAAATTGTGTTGACACTACAAGATTTTATGCTTTACGTTTACGGTTTATCTTTTTCCTAACCAGTTTTCACTTCATTCTTCAAAGGTAATTTCATTTTAGCGCAATTACTTTTCTTTACTGTTGATAAGCTTGGTACCACAGCCAGATTGGGCCCGGAGTCTTTTCTGGCAGGTTTGGCTGTTATTGGTGAAACATTTCCACCACCCTAATGGTAGTGAAAGGAGGAAAAGCAAAGCATATAAAGGTGAGATACTGTAGAGCTGTGGCCAAAGAGGAGGAGAAAGGAAAGAGGTGTCAACTCATCATCACTTACATGTAGATATCAATGGTTTTGTGCTGCTTCTTTTTTTCTTTCTTTTTTTTTTTTAAACTCCGCTCTTATATTTAGACTCATCCCCAGTTCCAGTTCTGGATGGAGGGGATCCTCGTGTAATCACAATCCAGAAAGATGTAACACTACCATTTATGTATTTAACTTCCTCATTTCAGCACTCCCGTGAGTTTACCTCAACTCAAATCAACCTGACATGGTTTGAAATTGGCTTATATTTTTTATGCACTTCAGGGTTTTCTTTATAAATGCTCTCAGCTGTGGTTATCAGGATTAAACGCTCTTCCATTTATTTTACATGATGGCATGTTCGCCTCATGTCTCCATTCATTTTTTCCCCCATGGCCTGATCCCTAGTAAAGAAAACATACATACGTTAAAGATCTTTATTTGAAAATATAGATCTGAGTTAAAGGTTTTGCATTATGCTTCACTGCTTAAAGTTTGTGTATTCACAACTGTATTTTATGTTACTGTTTATTTTTTTATTTCCGCCATAGATTCTTTGTAGAAAGGAAAGGGAATGTTAAACTTTGTTGTACCCCTCCATGGGGTTGAAATTGTTAAAGATTTGTCAGTGTAAAATGAGATCAAATTCATGTTGTGTTACTTTGTGTGTGAATATTAGAAGTCAGATTAGATTTGAGTTGTCCCTTAAATTATTGCTGTTACAATTATTATTATTACTGAGGTTGAAGCATCATTGATTGGTTGCGACACTAGTCAAGTAGCCCCCCTGCACTCTGGGACTGATCTGTACATGCTGTATGTAGAATGCAGCTAACCTGCGAGTCCCTGACTACATCCTGTAAACACTTTGACAACCTGAACCTGTTCAGTCTACATCCTAAACTCTGTAGCTTTATAATATTTGGATAAAAAATATCATGATGCTGCTTTTATATACATAGTTCATATTTCAAATTTGTTTTCCAGATTGTAGTACTCCTGAGGATTGGTGGACTCAGAAACCCTGATTAGCAGCAACCCAAAGCCTTTCAGCATTATAAAGAATTAATATACCAAATTCCCTGAGAAGTGTCTGTCTGGATATTTTGAATCAGATTGTTAAGGTTGACGTATTTGTCAGCCTTTTTGACCCATCTGACATCTTGGTTGTCTCTGCATATCAGCCGCAGAAATGTCCCTTCATATAAAATGTTGAACTTCTGTGTTGATGAATGCTCTGAACGTGAGGCTTGTGATGGATGCAGGTTCAGCTGTTGTCCAGATGTTAGTGTGGAGACAAAGCTGATGTATGTAACTACTGACTGCACATACTGCATGACACCAGTTCAGTAATAACTGCATGTGTTGATCATGTAACAGCTGTATCACAACACACACACACACACACACACATGCACGCTCGCACAAATACTCCTCAAACGATGTTACTGTCAGACCTGTCGTATGTAAATGTGTAATGTCTCTTTTGGACACAGAGAGCGTGAATGTGTGATGATGGAATTTGACAATAAATGATTCGTACCACTTGACGTGTGTGTGTGTGTTATTCACATTAATAAGTTGACCGGGCAAGGCTCCCCATTAATCATACTGTCCTAACATTTATTGACAATCATTTAGAATAAATTTCACATTCAACTTCAAGCATATCAAAATAGGTTTCATTGAACCAACAATTACATTTTTAGATTTTTTTTCATGAAGGCATTTAGCAAATATATCCACAGTAGTATATACTCAATAAAGACGAAAGACATTTTTATTTACTAGCAGTACTAACATTAAATGTTCCATTTCTGTATGAAAATATTTTCAAGCTGAGAAGCTTACTGGTACATTTACTATAAAAGGCATATTATGGTCTATCTGATTATTTTCTCTTTTATATTGTTTACTGTACATGAAATAGTCTTTGAAATAGAGTTAGGACATTGATTCGGTCTCCAGTTCTTGGGGTAAGGAAGGTGACTTTCTCAATGTAACACACTAGACTCCTCCTGAGCTTCAGTATAATCTGATTTCTTTACCGCGCAGAAGTATGTTGACCATGAGTCTAAATGTCTGCCACATAGACAGACTTGTGTCAATCATTGCTTCAGTATATTCTGTGTAAAATAACCCCCTTCTTGCTCTAATTAGTCATAATCAAAATGCCCTTTCTATCGATCCAGTCTGTTCCAGTCTCTCAAGTTTTCACTAACTACAACAGTTGCTGTTATTAAATGTCAAATAATTTACAGAGAGCTGGGCATGATGTGAGATCTCAAAATGAGAGTTGAAAGAGAGACAAACAATGTCTGGCTTATGATTGTATTACTACTTTATTACAATTTAATATTGAGAGATAATGTGTTTTGCTCTAAGGACTTACATAGGATAAATAACCCCTGTGATAAAGGGTCACTTTAATTTGCATCCAGTTTAAAAAATATATCATTATAATAATCTTGCTGTTAGTTTAAGAAATCATGTTAGATTTGTCACCTGTCCAATGAATGATATTGTCCCTTTAAAAAAAAAAGCTAGATAGTTTCACTCATTATGGTAGTATTAGAATCCTGCTTGTTATAAAGACTAAATAACCTGTGGAAGAATACAGAAGTGTGTTTTTGGAGACATGGTGTCAGTACCGTGGCAGGGGTTGTGGTTTCAGTAGGTTGTTATTTAGTTTCAGCACCATGGACAGTTCCGTTTTTACTGTAGGCTATATATAGTATCCAGTTTCAGCAAAACAGCAAAGTTTTGTTAACATTTGCTCTTGACTTCATCAGTTCATCATGACTATGGACAATGTTTGCATCGTTCTGGTTTTCGACTTTTTTTTAAACAATTTAGAAGTTAAAGATGCTTACTGACCTCACACAAAAGGCATATAGTGACTCAACCGTATTACGTTTTGCTTTTTGACTACAACTGACAAAACAGGCCTCAGTCCCAATATACAATTTACAACAGTTAAAAGGTTCTCCGTGGTAACAATCAATGACTAGCCTAATCATTTTCTTTTGAACAATCTGTTGGCTTGTTTGAGTGTGTCTGTATATCTCGCGCGCGTTTTACGGTCGCACGGTCATCTGCAGCAGCATCACATGCCGGTTCTCTGTGGGATGAGATTTGTTGATGTGTCTCGCGAGCCCCGGGGAGCTGAAGAATGTGGACGGACAGTGCTTGCACGGGAAGATCTGCTGCTGCTCGCATTCCCTTGTGTTGCTCTCCTCTCCTTGCGTGTGGAACACGTCTGGTCTGAGTCCGCCTCCCAATGTTCCCGCCATTAACTCGTCCCTCATCGCGTGCCACAGACGATGCTTGTCCCTGATTTCAACCGACGGGAAGCGCGCGCCGCACAGGTGACACAGAAACACCTGGCTCTGTCCACTGGTCTCGCGCGCCTGGCCATAAGATGATGGGGGCGGAGACCCTCGCGCTGCCATCTCGTGCGCGGCCAGGTGTTTCTTCAGGTAGGCCTGTCGGCGGAATTTCTTTCCGCAGTACCGGCACTCGTACACTTCCTCCTCCGGTAAGGACTGGACAAACTGTAAAGGAGGATGCGGAAGTGACGGCTGCTGTTGCAGGTCCGCGCGCTCGTCTGGGTTGCAGTTCAGTAGAAGGAGGCTCGAGGGCGGGCTGTCTGCCGCTCTCACCTGCTGCTGCATGTCCTGACAGCCTTCAACCGGGTTTCGGTAATGAAGCGAGGAATCATAGTGAGGAGGCGCGAGGTTGTCGCTGTCGGGGCTGTCCCGAGACCGACCGTGGAGCAGCAGCAGAGACGGCTCGCGCCTAATGCGGGAACTGTCTAGCGCTTCGTGGTGCTGGTTGGTATTCACGCGCAGCAGCTCGTTCTCTTTGCCCTCCAACACTACCGGCTGAACGAGCCCTCGTGCCTCTTTTAACAGCTGGCTCTTGTTTGTCTGAGTCTCTCCTCCTTGGTTGTTTACCGGACGAGGTTTGTGCCAACGGCGGTGGGATGCCAAGTTGGCGGGACAGCTGAAGACTTTCTCGCACTCGGGACACCTGTACTCCACGCGCACTATACGGGAGCACTTGTGCTGCGCGAGGGAGAAAGGGTCGGGGTACTCCTCTTTACAAAGTTGGCAGATGAACTCTCCCAGCGGCTGATTCCCGTTGAGAGCAGACGACTTCTCCCGCTGCCTCCTCAGTTCGGGACTCTCCTTCTTGATCCGCAGGCCCAAAACCGGCGAGGTCGTGACCTCATCCTCGAAGTTGAGTTTTCGGTTTACTTTGGGTTTCTTTGACGGGTTTCCCACTGACTGTTTGTTGTGTCTGTTGCCGTTCAGACGTTGATCCTGTTCAATGAACGAGCGTTTCCTCGCTGCGTGATGCTGCTCCTGCATCAGTGTCAGTGGCGGGAACAAGTGCACATGACCAATATTCGGCTCATATTTGTCATTGTGACCGTAGGACGGTGCGTGGCGGCTGCTGCTCGCAAGGAGCCTCTCGATAGAAGCGGACACAGAGGTCGGCGTGGAGCTCACCAGGAACGGCAGCTCCGGTAACTCCGATACCGGGATGGATGTTAGGCACTTCCCGGGGAACGACTTATCTCCTTCCTCTTGGTGTTCCTGTAGTCTCGTGCCGACCGGTTTAACTGGGCTGCAAGACTCTGTTAATGTCAAGTCGCGTGGGGGTAGAGGAGGAGCTGGGAAGAAGCAGGAAAAATCACTATCGGGAGTCAAAACGTCCACTTCGCTCACCTGCTGCTCGGTCTCCGGTAACTGCGCGCGCCGGTCCGCCTCGGCCTCCAGCGCGGACTCCACGTGAGGGCTCCACGCCTCTCTGACACCGGCGGAGTCTTCGCGGGACACCGGGAGAAGTCCATCTGCCCGTTCAAACGGAGAAACATTCAACACATCGTTCTCCTTTACTGCCTCCGGTTTTGTCACTTCATCGTAATAAGTTACAGATTTGTTATTCCTGTTATTTCGTGACCGGTGTGACGTTGAACATCGCCGGTTTCTTTTAACCAAGAATCCTCGAGGCATGGTGATGATGACGATGCTCGGCGCGTGGCACCACCAGGCGGAAAGAACCACAACTCTTGTCTCGAGTCCACTTTAAAGTAGAGATTTGAAGTGGCGAGAAGAGAGAGAGAGGAGAGTATGTGTGTTTGTGTGTGTGTGTGTGACAGAGAGAGAGAGAGAGAGAGAGAGTGAGAGAGAGGAGAGCGAGGTAGGGAAGCGCGCGCAGGTGTGACGAGAGCACGAGAGAGACAGACACAGTGTCCGTGTACCCCCAAAATGATATTAGTAGACTAATATCAGATTTTAACATAGGCCTATCTATTGATAGCGTTATTTAGACACTGTCATGAACTTATAAAGGGTATTTGGTTTAGTTTAACTTCCAATATGACTTAAAAATGATGTCTTTCTATCTATTATAGCCTAATAACAACTAGAAGAAGAAATGTGCAATCACATTTAAACGCCGAATCTAGAAGTATGAAGTCCAGTGAGACTTTTATAGTCAAATTTTGAGGAATCAACCCACATGCATGAACATAAATGTTGGATACATTGTACAAACTAAAAACTATATTTTATGCAAGTTTATATTTTTATGTGACTATTGTCATTCTGTGACATTGTTTTACTGTTGGTCTCTGATTCTTATGTGATAAAGGGACCCACTTGGTTATTGAAATAAAAGGCTGCAAGTCCTTTTATATGGTTAACATTTTTGAAAAGTGGGTTCACATCTGATATTAGAGGTAAAAAAAATTCACATTATTGTTAGCCTACATAAAACTATTTATTATTATTATTATTATTAACAATAATTCAATATGCTCATTGAGTTTTCTTTCAGTTTAGCAGTGGTGTAATTTTTATTTTGCTGCTTGATGTGGTGTGAAATAACATATTGCTGTATTTCCAACGTTGATGAGCTTCTGCAACTGATCTTTTCTGACGATCTTCACCGATGTGCCTTCATCTGTCAGCGGAATATGTTCAGGAAGAAAACCTAATCAGGTATGTGTGTTGGAGTCAGTTTGACAGTCGAGTGTTAGCCTACTGATGACCGTTTCCCCCCTGCTGAAGTGTCTTATAATATTTGTTGTTGTGGTGGGAATACCTCAGGCAAAGGCTAGCTTTCCCTCTGCGTGTGTATGTGTTTGCGTGTGCTCATGCGTGTATGCGTGGCGTTATCTCCCCAGCAGAACAGAATGACAGCGTGAAGGATAAGATGGTGATCCTGATTCTGATATTGTGTGTGTGTGTGTGTGTGTGTGTGCAATAGGAACTATTCACACCCGCCCTCCCACTAGAAGCTGCTCTGGCTGATAAGAGATCGGAGGAAGATTCATCTGTCCATCCAACCTCTCCCCCCGGGCTTTTCCGGCCCTTCAGCGCGGGCCAGGCGGTGTATAGCTCGGCCAGTGGGCTCAGGCCAGCCGGCGTCGCTCCCTGGAAATTAATCAAGGCGGATGAGCGTGAGAACGAGATTTAGGGTCTGGCTGTTGGCTTGAAGAGGGCCGCCTAGGGAATAGAAATGAGAATAGAAATGAGATGGGCGGTGAAGAGTTCAACACTAAAAACAAATTGAGCACCAATCTTGCTGGTCTTTGGTTTGGTTGTTTTTAATTGCAAATGTTAGCCGCTAATTAATGTCTCCAATAAAGGAACCTTCTTGACCCAGGTTCAGTCTTTCTTGACCTGACTGACTGAAAGAGTGACTGAGGCCTCCGGGTTTGTAGCCTTAGCCTTGTCATACCATTACCATACCATTTTCACAAAGAAGCCCCTGTCTGTTAGGGAAAAGGGAAAAACATAATATAGCTAGATGACATGTTTGGAATGTCAGAACAATGAGAAACTAATAACAAAAAAAGATTTTTCATTTTCTGCTCTTTCATAATTTTGGTAAGTTGATGAACATTCTGAATCAAATTACTGTGTACTGATAAGCCAAAAAGTGGATTGAGACAAGGAGCTCTGAGGTGATAAACCCCCTTAGGGGAAAATATGGCAGGTTGGCGTAAGAAAGAACAGGAAAATGTCAATTTCCTGTACAAATATGGATCCACAGACAATCTGAGGAGGCTGTAGGACATGAAGTCTGTCTGTGTGTGTGTGTGTGTCGTTTGCATCACATCAGTGAGCAGTGAGGTGGATAATCCAGACTAGAGTTGAAAATGACTCTATTGATCTCAGTCAGTCTCAGTGCTTCTCAGTTACAAGCCTTTTTTAAGTACTGCAGTATTACACAGTCTGTGTTTACATGGAGTTTACATCTTAACTGGACTGACGGGAACTGTGTTTAGTCTGTGTGTGTGTGTGTTTTCACATACTTATAGTGTTGGCAGTTAAGTTAAAGGATAAAGGTTTAATTAAGTACCCAATTTTCATTGGCTTGATAAACTCTTACGTGATGAATGCTGTCCTATCTCAATAAAATGGTCATCTGTCGCCACCTAGTGGTATAGATTGACAACTTGTAGCAAAATGATTGAAGGTGTTATGTTTTCGAGAAGCCCCTGACTGCAGAGCCGCAGACACGTTGAGGGGCGGAGTTAAAGTTTAACCCCGCCCACTCTCTAGCATTTGACCCTGTCATTTCATCGTAATATCAGAGTGAATTCAGCGGTATGCACCCACGCTTCGGGCAGCCTTTTTCAAACAATAAATAGTGGGAGTAAGTGTGACTTTTATAGTTGTTTAGTTTTCAAAAACAATTTAAAAAAGCTGGTTATGTCTATTTTAATGTTTCTGCACAAGTTGAGCAGGCTGAGGTTCGGAGTGGATGGCTAGCTCCCTTCTTTAACTGTCTATGCTAGCTCCAAGTAATCTGAAAGTGTGGGAATTATTTCCATTGAAGGACAATGTTACAGTCGTTGTGTGCATGGACGGTCTCTGAATCATCTGCAACCAGGAGATGAAGGAGAGCTCAGATCCACAACACCTAGCACATCTTTGTCTCTGCAACCTCTTCAGTGTAGATCTGTCTTCAGTGAATGAGCCCGCAACTCAACCAGTGGTCTTCTGTTTTAGCGAGTTTTATTGTGTAGGACCGCCAGAGGTTAACAGTAAGGTTTGTTAAGGCGATCTGTCTGTAATATACTATGTCGTTATATGAGATATTAAAATAATCGATTCATAACGCTACAGAGCTGCAGGCGCGTTTCTATATCAGCTGTTACTGTGGACAAGTTTTTTCCCCTCGTGGTTTTCTCTTGTTATGGCCAGTGATGCTTTAGGGCTTGTTAATGTGATTTATTTCCTTTTGTTAAACATGTTTATAACATTAATTATTACACTAAAGTAACAGCTTGTCTCGGTAGGAAATAACTTCAGTTTTGTTTTACATGGCAGACGTTATCGTTGATTCAAACTGTTGGGCAGTGTGGTTGAAAACTTAAAACAATTAAACAGAATTGTGAAATATTCTGTCTCATGTTATGAGCAGAACTAAACTATGTTTTAGGGAACAAATAAGGAGATGGTGGTGCAAAGTTCTCCTGGAAAACTTTCATTTGATGTTAGTGTCTATAAAATTATTAAGGCTTCACTTTATATTTTAACATCAATTGTCTCAATGATAATTATGTTACATGTGTTGTATAATGAATGGGTATCATTGACTCACATACTGTAGCTCTAAAGAGGAGATGGCCAAAAAGATGACGTGAACATCAATATTTCTTTAACATTAACAACTGTTTGCCTGCTTGTTTTAATTTAATGCTAGTTTATTGTTCAATATGTGTTGTTAAATAAAAAAATAAAAACAGTATGATGGAAATGAAAAGGATGACTTTCTAATTACCTTTCAATACCAAGAGGACTTGGAAATCGTTTTCAAACATTGTATTGATGAACAAAATTTAAAAAATAAATGCCATGTTCCTTGAGAGTTAATGAGACACAGACCAGTATGATTGTTATAGTTCTTGTCATTATTGTCATAACACCCATGCACTCTACAAGAAGGGCCAGAGTCCTCCATCTGCTGAGGAGACTCAGGTCCTTTGGAGTGTGCAGGACTCTCCTCAGGA
The DNA here is from genome assembly GCA_026937815.1 of Etheostoma perlongum. NCBI lineage: Eukaryota > Metazoa > Chordata > Actinopteri > Perciformes > Percidae > Etheostoma > Etheostoma perlongum. Next base: position 6,288,057 of record CM049390.1, on the reverse strand, counting down.
CTTTCTATGACTCTGTGGTGGCCTCTGCCATCCTTTATGCTGTGGTCTGCTGGAGGGGGGGCAGCTCGGACCGGAACAGGAGCAGACTCAATAGACTGATCAGGAGAGTGAGCCCTGTCCTGGACTGTCCTGGACTGTCCTCTGGACCCCATAGAGAAAGTAGGGGAGAGAAGGATGTTAGCTAAGCTGACATCCATCATGGACAACACCTCTTACCCCCTACACGACACTGGGGGGTCCCTGAGCAGCTCCTTCAGCAGCAGACTGATACCCCCCCCCCCACATGACACTGGGGGGTCCCTGAGCAGCTCCTTCAGCAGCAGACTGATACCCCCCACATGACACTGGGGGTCCCTGAGCAGCTCCTTCAGCAGCAGACTGATACCCCCCCCCACATGACACTGGGGGGTCCCTGAGCAGCTCCTTCAGTAGCAGACTGATACCCCCCCTACATGACACTGTGGGGTCCCTGAGCAACCCCCCCCCCCCCGCAGGTCCTTCATCCCGGCCGCGGTCAGACTCTACAACACCTGCACCACCTGATAATGTTGTAGTTTCTGTCCCTGTTTTTTTCAATTTACTCCACACACTCTCTGTATATCTTTATTATCTGTATTTATATGTTTTACATTACAAGTAGGCTACTTACTTTTTCAATATTATTTATGGTCACAGGTAAATATAATTTATATTATGGTTACCTACTTTTGCTTTATTACTTTAATTACATATTCAATTTAATTTTAACGTCACTCACTTACACCGCAATATTGTTTCTTGTACTATGGCAACCTCACTTTATAAAATCTTTATTAGACGCCACTTTACTTCTGCTCATTGTCTGTTGTTTGCCTGTTTTTCTTGTGTTTACTTGTTTGTTTGTTTGTTTTGCTTTTTTGCTGCTGTAACAAGGAAATGTCCCCGCTGTTGGATGAATAAAGTATCTAATCTAATCTAATTATTGTTGTTATTATGGTTGTATATATATGTTATGGTTGTTCAAAACGTCATAGTATAGTATGTCCAAAAAAATTGTATAGAATGTTAAAAAAATATATAGTGAAGCATGTCGTAGAAAGTCTTAAAAACGTCATAGTATAGTATGTCCAAAATTAATTCATTTCATTTCATATATTTATTATACAGGAAAGTTTGAAAGAGTAACATTTCATTACAATATAAAAACGGGCCTGACTCAGTTTAAAAACTGTTTTCAGCAGGTAATTGTATAGAATGCTGAAAAAAGTCATAGTATAGTAAGTCGAAAAATGTCTTAGTATAGTATGTTGAAAAAAGTCAAAAAGTTATATATATATATTTTTTTAAAAGTGATAGTTACTAAGTTAAAAAAAAAAAGTCATTCTATAGCATGTCGGAAAAAGTCATAGTATAGTATATTAAAAAAATGTCTTAGTATAGTATGTCAAAAACGTCATAGTATAGTATGTCCCAAAATTTTTTATAGAATGTTAAAAAAAATATAGTAAAGCATGTCGAAGAAAGTCTTTAAAAAATAATAGTATAGTATGTCAAAAAAGTCATCGTTAGTAAGTTTAAAAAAGTCATAGTATAGTATGTCGGAAAAAGTCAAAAAGTTATATTATACTTTAGTATGTCAGAGAAAGTCTTTAAAAAAATCATAGTACAGTATGTCGAAAAAGTCATAGTTAATAAGTTGAAAAAAGTCATAGCATAGTATGTAAAAAAAAAGTCATAGCATAGTATGTAAAAAAAAAGTCGTAGTATAGTATGTAAAAAAAAGTCATAGCATAGTATGTAAAAAAAAGTCGTAGTATAGTATGTCGGAAAAAGTCAAAGTATGGTATGTCAAAAAAGTCATTAAAGTCATTCTATAGCATGTCGGAAAAAATCATAGTATAGTATATTGAAAAAAGTAAGAAATGTCTTAGTATAGTACGTCCAAAAAATTGTATATATATTTCTTTATTTATAGAATGTTACAAAAAATTATAGTATAGTATGTCAAAAAAAGTCATAGTTAGTAAGTTTAAAAAAGTCATAGTACAGTATGTCAAGAAAAGTCAAAGTAGGGTTTGTCAAAAAAAGTCATTAAGATGTCATACTATAGCATGTCGTAAAAAGTCATAGTATAGTATGTATGTCAAAAAAATGTCTTAGTATAGTATGTCAAAAACGTTATAGTATAGTATGTCCCAAAAAATTGTATAGAATGTTAAAAAAAATTATAGTAAAGCATGTCGAAGAAAGTCTTTAAAAAATAATAGTATAGTATGTCCAAAAAAGTCATCGTTAGTAAGTTTAAAAAAGTCATAGTATAGTATGTCGGAAAAAGTCAAAAAGTTATATTATTTTTTAGTATGTCAGAAAGTCTTTAAAAAATCATAGTACAGTATGTCGAAAAAGTCATAGTTTAAGTTGAAAAAAAGTCATAGCATAGTATGTAAAAAAAGTCAAAGTAGGGTTTGTATGTAAAAAAAAAGTCATGTCATACTATAGCATGTCGGAAAAAAAATGGTATGTCAAAAAAGTCATAGTATAGTATGTAAAAAAAAAGTCTTAGTATAGTATGTTCAAAAAAAAAGTCATAGTATAGTATGTCCTTTAAAAAAAAAATTGTATAGAATGTTAAAAAAAATATAGTAAAAGCATGTAAAAAAGTCTTTAAAAAATCATAGTATAGTATGTCCAAAATCAAATTGTATAGAATGCTAAGTTAAAAAAAAAAAGTCATAGTATAAAGTGAAAAAAGTCTTAGTATAGTATGTTCAAAAAAGTCAAAGTATGGTATGTCAAAAAAAAAGGTGCCACCTTCTCACCAGATAACCATTTACACATCATCTATCTACAGGGGTTCAATGTCTATTAAATGGTATGTTGAAAAAAAAGTCAAAAAGTTATATTATACAGTAGTATGTCAAAAGAAAGTCTTTAAAAAATCATAGTACAGTTTTTTTTTAAAAAGTGATAGTTACTAAGTTAAAATAAAAAGTCATTCTATAGTATGTCGGAAAAAGTCATAGTATATATATTAAAAAAATGTCTTAGTATGGTATGTCAAAAACGTCATAGTATAGTATGTCCCAAAAATTGTATAGAATGTTAAAAAAAATTATAGTAAAAAAGCATGTCTAAGAAAGTCTTGAAAAAAAAATAATAGTATAGTATGTCAAAAAAGTCATCGTTAGTAAGTTTAAAAAAGTCATAATAGTATGTCGGAAAAAGTCAAAAAAAGTCTTTAGTATGTCAGAGAAAGTCTTTAAAAAAAATCATAGTTAAAAAAGTCATAGCAAAAAAGTCATAGCATAGTATGTAAAAAAGTCATAGCATAGTATGTAAAAAAAAGTCATAGTATAGTATGTAAAAAAAAAGTCATAGCATAGTATGTAAAAAAAAGTCAAGTAAATGTAAAAAAGTCATAGCATAGTATGTAAAAAAGTCATAGCATAGTATGTAAAAAAAAAAAAAGTAGTATAGTATGTAAAAAAAGTCATAGCATAGTATGTAAAAAAAAGTCATAGCATAGTATGTAAAAAAATAGCATAGTATGTAAAAAAAAGTCGTAGTATAGTATGTAAAAAAAGTCATAGTAGTATAGTATGTTGGAAAAGTCAAAGTATGGTATGTCAAAAAAGTCATTAAAGTCATTCTATAGCATGTCGGAAAAAATCATAGTATAGTATATTGAAAAAAGTAAGAAATGTCTTTGTATAGTACGTCCAAAAAATTGTATATATATTTCTTTATTTATAGAATGTTACAAAAAATTATAGTATAGTATGTCAAAAAAAGTCATAGTTAGTAAGTTTAAAAAAGTCATAGTATAGTATGTCAAGAAAAGTCAAAGTAGGGTTTGTCAAAAAAAGTCATTAAGATGTCATACTATAGCATGTCGTAAAAAGTCATAGTATGGTATGTCAAAAAAGTCATAGTATGGTATGTCAAAAAAATGTCTTAGTATAGTATGTGTCAAAAACGTCATAGTATAGTATGTAAAAAAAAAAATTGTATAGAATGTTAAAAAAAATTATAGTATAAAGCATGTCGAAGAAAGTCTTTAAAAATAATAGTATAGTAAAAAAGTCATCGTTAGTAAGTTTAAAAAGTCATAGTATAGTATGTCGGAAAAAGTCAAAAAAGTTATATTATATTTTAGTTGTCAGAGAAAGTCTTTAAAAAAATCATAGTACAGTATGTCGAAAAAAGTCATAGTTAATAAGTTGTAAAAAAGTCATAGTCATAGTATGTAAAAAAAAAGTCATAGCATAGTATGTGAAAAAAAAAAAAAGTCATAGCATAGTATGTAAAAAAGTCATAGCATAGTATGTAAAAAAGTCATAGCATAGTATGTAAAAAAAAGTCATAGTATAGTATGTAAAAAAAAAAAGTCATAGCATAGTATGTAAAAAAAAAAAGTCATAGCATAGTATGTAAAAAAAAAAAGTCATAGCATAGTATGTAAAAAAAAGTCGTAGTATAGTATGTCAAAAAAGTCAAATATGGTATGTCAAAAAAGTCATTAAAGTCATTCTATAGCATGTAAAAAAAAATCATAGTATAGTATATTGAAAAAAGTAAGAAATGTCTTAGTATAGTACGTCAAAAAACTGTATATATATTTCTTTATTTATAGAATGTTACAAAAAATTATAATAGTATAGTATGTCAAAAAAGTCATAGTTTAGTATGTCAAGAAAAGTCAAAAGGGTTTGTCAAAAAAAAAGTCATTAAGATGGGTTTGTCAAAAAAAAAAAGTCATAGTATGGTATGCAAAAAGTCATTCTATAGCATGTCGGGAAAAAGTCATGGTATAGTATATTGTCGGAAAAAAAAATGTCTTAGTATAGTATGTTCAAAACGTCATAGTATTATAGTATGTCCAAAAAATTGTATAGAATGTTAAAAAAAATATAGTAAAGCATGTCGAAGAAAGTCTTTAAAAAAATCATAGTATAGTATGTCAAAAAAAAGTATAGTGCAAAAAAAGTCATAGTATAGTAAGTCGAAAAAAAGTCATAGTATAGTATGTTGAAAAAAAGTCAAAGTATGGTATGTCGAAAAAAAAAAAGGTTAGATAACCATTTACACATCATCTAAAGGGGTTCAATGTCTATTAAATGGTATGTTGAAAAAAAGTCAAAAAAAGTTATATTATACAGTAGTATGTCAAAAAAAGTCTTAAAAATCATAGTACAGTATTTTTTCAAAAAAGTGATAGTTACTAAGTTAAAATCAAAAAAGTCATTCTATAGTATGTCGGTAAAAAAGTCATAGTATAGTATATTAAAAAATGTCTTAGTATAGTATGTCAAAAACGTCATAGTATAGTATGTCAAAAAGTCCGTTAGTAAAAAAAGTCATAGTATAGTATGTAAAAAAAAAAAAAAGTTATATTATAAAGTAGTAGTATGTCAAAAAAAGTCTTTAAAAATCATAGTATAGTATGTCAAAAAAGTCATAGTTAATAAGTTGAAAAAAAGTCATAGCATAGTATGTAAAAAAGTCATAGCATAGTATGTAAAAAAGTCTTTAAAAAGTATAGTATGTTAGTATAGTATGTCAAAAAAAGTCTTAGTATAGTATGTGCGTCATAGTATAGTATGTCCCAAAAATTTATAGAAAGTATAAAGCATGTAAAAAATAATAGTATAGTATGTCAAAAAAGTCATAGTTAGTAAGTTTAAAAAAAAGTCATAGTAGTAAAAAAAAAGTCAAAGTTATATTATAAGTAGTATGTCAAAAAGTCTTTAAAAAATCATAGTACAGTATGTCGAAAAAAGTCATAGTTAATAAAAAAAAGTCATAGCATAGTATGTAAAAAAAGTCATAGCATAGTATGTAAAAAAAAAGTCATAGCATAGTATGTAAAAAAAAGTCATAGCATAGTATGTAAAAAAAGTCATAGCATAGTATGTAAAAAAAAGTCATAGCATAGTATGTAAAAAAAAGTCATAGTATAGTATGTAAAAAAAAAGTCGTAGTATAGTATGTCGGAAAAAGTCAAAGTATGGTATGTCAAAAAGTCATTAAAGTCATTCTATAGCATGTCGGAAAAAATCATAGTATAGTGAAAAAAAAAGTAAGAAATGTCTTAGTATAGTACGTCCAAAAAATTGTATATATATTTCTTTATTTATAGAATGTTACAAAAAATTATAGTATAGTATGTCAAAAAAAGTCATAGTTAGTAAGTTTAAAAAAGTCATAGTTTAGTATGTCAAGAAAAGTCAAAGTAGGGTTTGTCAAAAAAAGTCATTCTATATAGCATAAAAGTCATTCTATAGCATGTCGGTAATGTCAAAAAAGTCATGGTATAGTATATTGAAAAAAATGTCTTAGTATAGTATGTTCAAAACGTCATAGTATAGTATGTCCAAAAAAATTGTATAGAATGTTAAAAAAAATATAGTAAAGCATGTCGAAGAAAGTCTTAAAAACGTCATAGTATAGTATGTCCAAAATAAAGTGTATAGAATGCTGAAAAAAGTCATAGTATAGTAAGTCGAAAAAAGTCTTAGTATAGTATGTTGAAAAAAAGTCAAAGTATGGTATGTCGAAAAAAGGTGCCACCTTCTCACCAGATAACCATTTACACATCATCTATCTACAGGGGTTCAATGTCTATTAAATGGTCTGTTAAAAAAAGTCAAAAAGTTATATTATACAGTAGTATGTCAAAGAAAGTCTTTAAAAATCATAGTACAGTATTTTTTTTAAAAAAAGTGTTAAAATAAAAAAGTCATTCTATAGTATGTCGGAAAAAGTCATAGTATAGTATATTAAAAAAATGTCTTAGTATAGTATGTCAAAAACGTCATAGTATAGTATGTCCCAAAAAATTGTATAGAATGTTAAAAGAAATTATAGTAAAGCATGTCTAAGAAAGTCTTTAAAAAGTCATAGTATAGTATGTCAAAAAAGTCATAGTTAATAAGTTTAAAAAAGTCATAGCATAGTATGTAAAAAAAAGTCATAGCATAGTATGTAAAAAAAGTCATAGCATAGTATGTAAAAAAAAAAGTCATAGTATAGTATGTAAAAAAAGTCATAGTATAGTATGTGTCGGAAAAAGTCAAAGTATGGTATGTCAAAAAGTCATTAAAAGTCATTCTATAGCATGTCGGAAAAAATCATAGTATAGTATATTGAAAAAAAAGAAATGTCTTGTATAGTACGTCAAAAAAATTGTATATATATTTCTTTATTTATAGAATGTTACAAAAATTATAGTATAGTATGTCACAAAAAGTCATAGTTAGTAAGTTTAAAAAAGTCATAGTTTAGTATGTCAAGAAAAAAAGTCAAAGTAGGGTTTGTCAAAAAAAAATTAAGATGTCATACTATAGCATGTCGTAAAAAGTCATAGTATGGTATGTCTAAGTTAAAAAAAAAAAGTCATAGTATGGTATGTCAAAAAAATGTCTTAGTATAGTAAAAAAAAACGTCATAGTATAGTATGTCGGAAAAAAGTCAAAAAGTTATATTATACAGTAGTATGTCAAAGAAAGTCTTTAAAAAATCATAGTATAGTAAAAAAAAAAGTCATAGTTAATAAGTTGAAAAAAGTCATAGCATAGTATGTAAAAAAAAGTCATAGCATAGTATGTAAAAAAAGTCATAGCATAGTATGTAAAAAAAAAGTCGTAGTATAGTATGTAAAAAAAAAGTCGTAGTATAGTATGTCGGAAAAAGTCAAAGTATGGTATGTCAAAAAAGTCATTAAAGTCATTCTATAGCATGTCGGAAAAAATCATAGTATAGTATATTGAAAAAAGTAAGAAATGTCTTAGTATAGTACATCCAAAAATTGTATATATATTTCTTTATTTATAGAATGTTACAAAAAATTATAGTATAGTATGTCAAAAAAAAGTCATAGTTAGTAAGTTTAAAAAAGTCATAGTTTAGTATGTCAAGAAAAGTCAAAGTAGGGTTTGTCAAAAAAGTCATTAAGATGTCATACTATAGCATGTCGAAAAAAGTCATAGTATGGTATGTCAAAAAAGTCATAGTATGGTATGTCAAAAAAATGTCTTAGTATAGTATGTCAAAAACATCATAGTATAGTATGTCCCAAAAAATTGTATAGAATGTTAAAAAAAATTATAGTAAAGCATGTCGAAGAAAGTCTTTAAAAAATAATAGTATAGTATGTCAAAAAAGTCATCGTTAGTAAGTTTAAAAAAGTCATAGTATAGTATGTCGGAAAAAGTCAAAAAGTTATATTATACTTTAGTATGTCAGAGAAAGTCTTTAAAAAAATCATAGTACAGTATGTCGAAAAAGTCATAGTTAATAAGTAAACAAAGTCATAGCATAGTATGTAAAAAAAGTCATAGCATAGTATGTAAAAAAAAAAGTCGTAGTATAGTATGTAAAAAAAAGTCATAGCATAGTATGTAAAAAAAAGTCGTAGTATAGTATGTTGGAAAAAGTCAAAGTATGGTATGTCAAAAAAGTCATTAAAGTCATTCTATAGCATGTCGGAAAAAATCATAGTATAGTATATTGAAAAAAGTAAGAAATGTCTTAGTATAGTACGTCCAAAACAACTGTATATATATTTCTTTATTTATAGAATGTTACAAAAAATTATAGTATAGTATGTCAAAAAAAGTCATAGTTTAGTATGTCAAGAAAAGTCAAAGTAGGGTTTGTCAAAAAAAGTCATTCTATATAGCATAAAAGTCATTCTATAGCATGTCGGAAAAAGTCATGGTATAGTATATTGAAAAAAATGTCTTAGTATAGTATGTTCAAAACGTCATAGTATAGTATGTCCAAAAAAATTGTATAGAATGTTAAAAAAAATATAGTAAAGCATGTCGAAGAAAGTCTTAAAAACGTCATAGTATAGTATGTCCAAAATAAAGTGTATAGAATGCTGAAAAAGTCATAGTATAGTAAGTCGAAAAAAAAGTCTTAGTATAGTATGTTGAAAAAAAGTCAAAGTATGGTATGTCGAAAAAAGGTGCCACCTTCTCACCAGATAACCATTTACACATCATCTATCTACAGGGGTTCAATGTCTATTAAATGGTATGTTAAAAAAAGTCAAAAAGTTATATTATACAGTAGTATGTCAAAGAAAGTCTTTAAAAAATCATAGTACAGTATTTTTTTTTAAAAAGTGATAGTTACTAAGTTAAAATAAAAAAGTCATTCTATAGTATGTCGGAAAAAGTCATAGTATAGTATATTAAAAAAATGTCTTAGTATAGTATGTCAAAAACGTCATAGTATAGTAAAAAAATTGTATAGAATGTTAAAAAAAATTATAGTAAAGCATGTCTAAGAAAGTCTTTATTAAAAAATAATAGTATAGTATGTCAAAAGTCATCGTTAGTAAGTTTAAAAAGTCATAGTATAGTATGTCGGGAAAAAGTCAAAAAGTTATATTATACAGTAGTATGTCAAAAAAGTCTTTAAAAAATCATAGTACAGTATGTCGAAAAAAGTCATAAAAAGTTGTAAAAAAAAGTCATAGCATAGTATAAAAAGTCATAGCATAGTATGTAAAAAAAAGTCATAGTATAGTATGTAAAAAAAAGTCATAGTATAGTATGTCGGAAAAAGTCAAAGTATGGTATGTCAAAAAAAGTCATTAAAGTCATTCTATAGCATGTCGGAAAAAATCATAGTATAGTATATTGAAAAAAAAGTAAGAAATGTCTTAGTATAGTACGTCCAAAAAAAAATTGTATATATATTTCTTTATTTATAGAATGTTACAAAAAAATTATAGTATAGTATGTCAAAAAAGTCATAGTTAGTAAGTTTAAAAAGTCATAGTTTAGTATGTCAAAAAAAAGTCAAAGTAGGGTTTGTCAAAAAAATTAAGATGTCATACTATAGCATGTCAAAAAGTCATAGTATGGTAAAAAAAAAGTCATAGTATAGTATGTAAAAAAATGTCATAGTATAGTATGTTCAAAAAAAAAAGTCAAAAAGTTATATTATACAGTAGTATGTCAAAGAAAGTCTTTAAAAATCATGGTACAGTATTTTTTTTTATGTCAAAAAAATAGTTCTAAGTTAAAATAAAAAGTCATTCTATAGTATGTCGAAAAAGTCATAGTAAAATATTAAAAAATGTCTTAGTATAGTATGTCAAAAAACGTCATAGTATAGTATGTCCCAAAAAAATTGTATAGAATGTTAAAAAAATTATAGTAAAGCATGTCTAAGAAAGTCTTTAAAAAATAATATAGTATAGTATGTCAAAAAAAAGTCATAGTATAAGTTTAAAAAAGTCATAGTATAGTATTCGGAAAAAAGTCAAAAAGTTATATTTACAGTAGTATGTCAAAGAAAGTCTTTAAAAAATCATAGTACAGTATGTAAAAAAAGTCATAGTTAATAAGTATGAAAAAGTCATAGCATAGTATGTAAAAAAAGTCATAGCATAGTATGTAAAAAAAAGTCATAGTATAGTATGTCAAAAAAGTCATAGTATGGTATGTCAAAAAATGTCTTAGTATAGTATGTCAAAAAACGTCATAGTATAGTATGTCCCAAAAAAATTGTATAGAATGTTAAAAAAATATAGTAAAGCATGTCGAAGAAAGTCTTTTAAAAATAATAGTATAGTATGTCAAAAAAGTCAAGTTAGTAAGTTTAAAAAAGTCATAGTATAGTATGTCGGAAAAGTCAAAAAGTTATATTATACTTTAGTATGTCAGAGAAAGTCTTTAAAAAATCATAGTACAGTATGTCGAAAAAGTCATAGTTAATAAGTTGTATGTAAAAAAAGTCATAGCATAGTATGTAAAAAAGTCATAGCATAGTATGTAAAAAAGTCATAGCATAGTATGTATGTAAAAAAAGTCATAGCATAGTATGTAAAAAAGTCATAGCATAAAAAAAAGTCATAGCATAGTATGTAAAAAAAAAAGTCGTAGTATAGTATGTCGAAAAAAAGTCAAAGTATGGTATGTCAAAAAGTCATTAAAGTCATTCTATAGCATGTCGGAAAAATCATAGTATAGTATATTGAAAAAAAAGTAAGAAATGTCTTAGTATAGTACATCCAAAAAATTGTATATATATTTCTTTATTTATAGAATGTTACAAAAAATTATAGTATAGTATGTCAAAAAAAGTCATAGTTAGTAAGTTTAAAAAAGTCATAGTACAGTATGTCAAGAAAAGTCAAAGTAGGGTTTGTCAAAAAAAGTCATTAAGATGTCATACTATAGCATGTCGTAAAAAGTCATAGTATGGTATGTCAAAAAAGTCATAGTATAGTATGTCAAAAAAATGTCTTACTATAGTATGTCAAAAACATCATAGTATAGTATGTCCCAAAAAATTGTATAGAATGTTAAAAAAAATTATAGTAAAGCATGTCGAAGAAAGTCTTTAAAAAATAATAGTATAGTATGTCAAAAAAGTCATCGGTTAGTAAGTTTAAAAAAGTCATAGTATAGTATGTCGGAAAAAGTCAAAAAGTTATATTATACTTTAGTATGTCAGAAAAAAAAAAATCATAGTACAGTATGTAAAAAGTCATAGTTAAAAACAAAGTCATAGCATAGTATGTAAAAAAGTCATAGCATAGTATGTGTATAATGTAAAAAAGTCATAGCATAGTATGTAAAAAAAAGTCGTAGTATAGTATGTTGGAAAAAGTCAAAGTATGGTATGTCAAAAAAGTCATTAAAGTCATTCTATAGCATGTCGGAAAAAATCATAGTATAGTATATTGAAAAAAAAAGTAAAAATGTCTTAGTATAGTACGTCCAAAAAAATTGTATATATATTTCTTTATTTATAAAATGTTACAAAAAATTATAGTATAGTGTTAAAAATGTAGTAAAAAAAAAGTCATAGTTTAGTATGTCAAGAAAAAGTCAAAGTAGGGTTTGTCAAAAAGTCATTCTATAGCATGTAAAAAGTCATAGTATGTCGTATGTCAAAAAAAGTCATAGTATATTGTAAAAAAATGTCTTAGTATAGTATGTTCAAAAAGTCATAGTATAGTATGTCCAAAAAATTGTATAGAATGTTAAAAAAATATAGTAAAGCATGTCGAAGAAAGTCTTAAAAACGTCATAGTATAGTATGTCCAAAATAAATTGTATAGAATGCTGAAAAAAGTCATAGTATAGTAAGTCGAAAAAAAAGTCTTAGTATAGTATGTTGAAAAAAAGTCAAAGTATGGTATGTCGAAAAAAGGTGCCACCTTCTCACCAGATAACCATTTACACATCATCTATCTACAGGGGTTCAATGTCTATTAAATGGTATGTTAAAAAAAGTCAAAAAGTTATATTATACAGTAGTATGTCAAAGAAAGTCTTTAAAAAATCATAGTACAGTATTTTTTTTTAAAAAGTGATAGTTACTAAGTTAAAATAAAAAAGTCATTCTATAGTATGTCGGAAAAAGTCATAGTATAGTATATTAAAAAAATGTCTTAGTATAGTATGTCAAAAACGTCATAGTATAGTATGTCCCAAAAAATTGTATAGAATGTTAAAAGAAATTATAGTAAAGCATGTCTAAGAAAGTCTTTAAAAAATAATAGTATAGTATGTCAAAAAAGTCATCGTTAGTAAGTTTAAAAAGTCATCATAGTATTAAAAAAAGTCATAGCATTGTATGTAAAAAAGTCATAGCATAGTATGTAAAAAAAAATCATAGTATGTAAAAAAAAGTCATAGCATAGTATGTAAAAAAAAGTCATAGTATGAAAAAAAAGTCATATTATAGTATGTAAAAAAAAAAGACGTAGTATAGTATGTAAAAAAAAGTCATAGCATAGTATGTAAAAAAAAGTCATAGTATAGTATGTAAAAAAAGTCATAGCATAGTATGTAAAAAAAGTCATAGCATAGTATGTAAAAAAAAAAGTCGTAGTATAGTATGTAAAAAAAAGTCATAGCATAGTATGTAAAAAAAAGTCATAGCATAGTATGTAAAAAAAGTCATAGCATAGTATGTAAAAAAAAGTCGGGTATAGTATGTAAAAAAAGTCGTAGTATAGTATGTTGGAAAAAAAGTCAAAGTATGGTATGTCAAAAAAGTCATTAAAGTCATTCTATAGCATGTCGGAAAAAATCATAGTATAGTATAAAAAAAAAAGTAAGAAATGTCTTAGTATAGTACGTCCAAAAATTGTATATATATTTCTTTATTTATAGAATGTTACAAAAATTATAGTATAGTATGTCAAAAAAGTCATAGTTAGTAAGTTTAAAAAAGTCATAGTTTAGTATGTCAAGAAAAGTCAAAGTAGGGTTTGTCAAAAAAAGTCATTAAGATGTCATACTATAGCATGTCGTAAAAAGTCATAGTATGGTATGTCAAAAAAAGTCATAGTATGGTATGTCAAAAAAATGTCTTAGTATAGTATGTCAAAAACGTCATAGTATAGTATGTCCCAAAAAATTGTATAGAATGTTAAAAAAAATTATAGTAAAGCATGTCGAAGAAAGTCTTTAAAAAATAATAGTATAGTATGTCCAAAAAAGTCAAAAAGTTATATTATATTTTAGTATGTCAGAGAAAGTCTTTAAAAAATCATAGTACAGTATGTCGAAAAAGTCATAGTTAATAAGTTGAAAAAAGTCATAGCATAGTATGTAAAAAAAGTCATAGCATAGTATGTAAAAAAAGTCATAGCATAGTATGTAAAAAAAAGTCATAGCATAGTATGTAAAAAAAAGTCATAGCATAGTATGTAAAAAAAAAAGTCATAGCATAGTATGTAAAAAAAAAGTCATAGCATAGTATGTAAAAAAAAAGTCGTAGTATAGTATGTCGGAAAAAGTCAAAGTATGGTATGTCAACAAAAGTCATTAAAGTCATTCTATAGCATGTCGGAAAAAATCATAGTATAGTATATTGAATAAAGTAAGAAATGTCTTAGTATAGTACGTCCAAAACAACTGTATATATATTTCTTTATTTATAGAATGTTACAAAAAATTATAATATAGTATGTCAAAAAAAGTCATAGTTTAGTATGTCAAGAAAAGTCAAAGTAGGGTTTGTCAAAAAAAGTCATTCTATATAGCATAAAAGTCATTCTATAGCATGTCGGAAAAAGTCATGGTATAGTATATTGAAAAAAATGTCTTAGTATAGTATGTTCAAAACGTCATAGTATAGTATGTCCAAAAAAATTGTATAGAATGTTAAAAAAAATATAGTAAAGCATGTCGAAGAAAGTCTTAAAAACGTCATAGTATAGTATGTCCAAAATAAAGTGTATAGAATGCTGAAAAAAGTCATAGTATAGTAAGTCGAAAAAAGTCTTAGTATAGTATGTTGAAAAAAAGTCAAAGTATGGTATGTCGAAAAAAGGTGCCACCTTCTCACCAGATAACCATTTACACATCATCTATCTACAGGGGTTCAATGTCTATTAAATGGTATGTTGAAAAAAGTCAAAAAGTTATATTATACTGTAGTATGTCAAAGAAAGTCTTTAAAAAATCATAGTACAGTATTTTTTTTAAAAAAGTGATAGTTACTAAGTTAAAATAAAAAAGTCATTCTATAGTATGTCGGAAAAAGTCATAGTATAGTATATTAAAAAAATGTCTTAGTATGGTATGTCAAAAACGTCATAGTATAGTATGTCAAAAAAGTCATCGTTAGTAAGTTTAAAAAAGTAATAGTATAGTATGTCGGAAAAAGTCAAAAAGTTATATTATACTTTAGTATGTCAGAGAAAGTCTTTAAAAAATCATAGTACAGTATGTCGAAAAAGTCATAGTTAATAAGTTGAAAAAAGTCATAGCATAGTATGTAAAAAAAGTCATAGCATAGTATGTAAAAAAAAGTCATAGCATAGTATGTAAAAAAAGTCATAGCATAGTATGTAAAAAAAAGTCATAGTATAGTATGTAAAAAAAGTCAAAGTATGGTATGTCAAAAAAGTCATTAAAGTCATTCTATAGCATGTCGGAAAAAATCATAGTATAGTATATTGAAAAAAGTAAGAAATGTCTTTGTATAGTACGTCCAAAAAATTGTATATATATTTCTTTATTTATAGAATGTTACAAAAAATTATAGTATAGTATGTCAACAAAAGTCATAGTTAGTAAGTTTAAAAAAGTCATAGTATAGTATGTCAAGAAAAGTCAAAGTAGGGTTTGTCAAAAAAAGTCATTAAGATGTCATACTATAGCATGTCGTAAAAGTCATAGTATGGTATGTCAAAAAAAAAGTCATAGTATGGTATGTCAAAAAAATGTCTTAGTATAGTATGTCAAAAACGTCATAGTATAGTATGTCCCAAAAAATTGTATAGAATGTTAAAAAAAATTATAGTAAAGCATGTCGAAGAAAGTCTTTAAAAAATAATAGTATAGTATGTCAAAAAAGTCATCGTTAGTAAGTTTAAAAAAGTCATAGTATAGTATGTCGGAAAAAGTCAAAAAGTTATATTATTTTTATTTTATTTATTTATTTATTAATTCAGGACAGTGCACATTAATGAACATGCACGACAGTACACGTAAAAGTAGATTGTAGCCAGAGGGCTAATTTCCATCTGCAGTCCAAAAAAGGGTTACAGTAAAAATATTATACTTTAGTATGTCAGAGAAAGTCTTTAAAAAATCATAGTACAGTATGTCAAAAAAGTCATAGTTAATAAGTTGAAAAAAGTCATAGCATAGTATGTAAAAAAAAGTCATAGCATAGTATGTAAAAAAAAGTCATAGCATAGTATGTAAAAAAAGTCATAGCATAGTATGTAAAAAAAAGTCATAGCATAGTATGTAAAAAAAAGTCGTAGTATAGTATGTTGGAAAAAGTCATAGTATGGTATGTCAAAAAAATGTCTTAGTATAGTATGTCAAAAACGTCATAGTATAGTATGTCCCAAAAAATTGTATAGAATGTTAAAAAAAATGATAGTAAAGCATGTCGAAGAAAGTCTTTAAAAAATAATAGTATAGTATGTCCAAAAAAGTCATCGTTAGTAAGTTTAAAAAAGTCATAGTATAGTATGTCGGAAAAAGTCAAAAAGTTATATTATACAGTAGTATGTCAGAGAAAGTCTTTAAAAAATCATAGTACAGTATGTCGAAAAAGTCATAGTTAATAAGTTGAAAAAAGTCATAGCATAGTATGTAAAAAAAAGTCATAGCATAGTATGTAAAAAAAAGTCATAGCATAGTATGTAAAAAACGTCATAGCATAGTATGTAAAAAAAAGTCATAGCATAGTATGTAAAAAAAGTCATAGCATAGTATGTAAAAAAAAAGTCATAGCATAGTATGTAAAAAAAAAGTCGTAGTATAGTATGTCGGAAAAAGTCAAAGTATGGTATGTCAACAAAAGTCATTAAAGTCATTCTATAGCATGTCGGAAAAAATCATAGTATAGTATATTGAAAAAAGTAAGAAATGTCTTAGTATAGTCGTCCAAAAAACTGTA
Organism: Etheostoma perlongum; assembly: GCA_026937815.1. NCBI lineage: Eukaryota > Metazoa > Chordata > Actinopteri > Perciformes > Percidae > Etheostoma > Etheostoma perlongum. Next base: position 6,271,680 of record CM049390.1, on the reverse strand, counting down.
TATATATTTCTTTATTTATAGAATGTTACAAAAATTATAGTATAGTATGTCAAAAAAGTCATAGTTTAGTAAGTTTAAAAGTCATAGTTTAGTATGTCAAGAAAAGTCAAAGTAGGGTTTGTCAAAAAAAGTCATTCTATATAGCATAAAAGTCATTCTATAGCATGTCGGAAAAAGTCATGGTATAGTATATTGAAAAAAATGTCTTAGTATAGTATGTTCAAAACGTCATAGTATAGTATGTCCAAAAAAATTGTATAGAATGTTAAAAAAAATATAGTAAAGCATGTCGAAGAAAGTCTTAAAAACGTCATAGTATAGTATGTCCATAATAAAGTGTATAGAATGCTGAAAAAAGTCATAGTATAGTAAGTCGAAAAAAGTCTTAGTATAGTATGTTGAAAAAAAGTCAAAGTATGGTATGTCGAAAAAGGTGCCACCTTTCACCAGATAACCATTTACACATCATCTATCTACAGTCATAGGGGTTCAATGTCTATTAAATGGTCTGTTAAAAAAGTCAAAAAGTTATATTATACAGTAGTATGTCAAAGAAAGTCTTTAAAAATCATAGTACAGTATTTTTTTTTTTTAAAAAGTGATAGTTACTAAGTTAAAATAAAAAAGTCATTCTATAGTATGTCGGAAAAAGTCATAGTATAGTATATTAAAAAAATGTCTTAGTATGGTATGTCAAAAACGTCATAGTATAGTATGTCAAAAAAGTCATCGTTAGTAAGTTTAAAAAAGTAATAGTATAGTATGTCGGAAAAAGTCAAAAAGTTATATTATACTTTAGTATGTCAGAGAAAGTCTTTAAAAAATCATAGTACAGTATGTCGAAAAAAGTCATAGTTAATAAGTTGAAAAAAAGTCATAGCATAGTATGTCAAAAAAAAAAAAGTCATAGCATAGTATGTAAAAAAAGTCATAGCATAGTATGTAAAAAAAGTCATAGCATAGTATGTAAAAAAAAGTCATAGTATAGTATGTAAAAAAAGTCAAAGTATGGTATGTCAAAAAAGTCATTAAAGTCATTCTATAGCATGTCGGAAAAAATCATAGTATAGTATATTGAAAAAAGTAAGAAATGTCTTTGTATAGTACGTCCAAAAAATTGTATATATATTTCTTTATTTATAGAATGTTACAAAAAATTATAGTATAGTATGTCAACAAAAGTCATAGTTAGTAAGTTTAAAAAAGTCATAGTATAGTATGTCAAGAAAAGTCAAAGTAGGGTTTGTCAAAAAAAGTCATTAAGATGTCATACTATAGCATGTCGTAAAAAGTCATAGTATGGTATGTCAAAAAAAGTCATAGTATGGTATGTCAAAAAAATGTCTTAGTATAGTATGTCAAAAACGTCATAGTATAGTATGTCCCAAAAAATTGTATAGAATGTTAAAAAAAATTATAGTAAAGCATGTCGAAGAAAGTCTTTAAAAAATAATAGTATAGTATGTCCAAAAAAGTCATCGTTAGTAAGTTTAAAAAAGTCATAGTATAGTATGTCGGAAAAAGTCAAAAAGTTATATTATTTTTATTTTATTTATTTATTTATTAATTCAGGACAGTGCACATTAATGAACATGCACGACAGTACACGTAAATGTGCCAGATTGTAGCCCGAGGGCTAATTTCCATCTGCAGTCCAATAGGCAAGTTAGGGTTACAGTAAAAATATTATACTTTAGTATGTCAGAGAAAGTCTTTAAAAAATCATAGTACAGTATGTCGAAAAAGTCATAGTTAATAAGTTGAAAAAGTCATAGCATAGTATGTAAAAAAAGTCATAGCATAGTATGTAAAAAAAAAGTCATAGCATAGTATGTAAAAAAAGTCATAGCATAGTATGTAAAAAAAAGTCATAGCATAGTATGTAAAAAAAAAGTCGTAGTATAGTATGTTGGAAAAAGTCATAGTATGGTATGTCAAAAAAATGTCTTAGTATAGTATGTCAAAAACGTCATAGTATAGTATGTCCCAAAAAATTGTATAGAATGTTAAAAAAAATGATAGTAAAGCATGTCGAAGAAAGTCTTTAAAAAATAATAGTATAGTATGTCCAAAAAAGTCATCGTTAGTAAGTTTAAAAAAGTCATAGTATAGTATGTCGGAAAAAGTCAAAAAGTTATATTATACAGTAGTATGTCAGAGAAAGTCTTTAAAAAATCATAGTACAGTATGTCGAAAAAGTCATAGTTAATAAGTTGAAAAAAGTCATAGCATAGTATGTAAAAAAAAGTCATAGCATAGTATGTAAAAAAAAGTCATAGCATAGTATGTAAAAAAAACGTCATAGCATAGTATGTAAAAAAAAGTCATAGCATAGTATGTAAAAAGAAAGTCATAGCATAGTATGTAAAAAAAAGTCATAGCATAGTATGTAAAAAAAAAGTCGTAGTATAGTATGTCGAAAAAAGTCAAAGTATGGTATGTCAACAAAAGTCATTAAAGTCATTCTATAGCATGTCGGAAAAAATCATAGTATAGTATATTGAAAAAAGTAAGAAATGTCTTAGTATAGTACGTCCAAAACAACTGTATATATATTTCTTTATTTATAGAATGTTACAAAAAATTATAGTATAGTATGTCAAAAAAAGTCATAGTTAGTAAGTTTAAAAAAGTCATAGTTTAGTATGTCAAGAAAAGTCAAAGTAGGGTTTGTCAAAAAAAGTCATTCTATATAGCATAAAAGTCATTCTATAGCATGTCGGAAAAAGTCATGGTATAGTATATTGAAAAAAATGTCTTAGTATAGTATGTTCAAAACGTCATAGTATAGTATGTCCAAAAAAATTGTATAGAATGTTAAAAAAAATATAGTAAAGCATGTCGAAGAAAGTCTTAAAAACGTCATAGTATAGTATGTCCATAATAAAGTGTATAGAATGCTGAAAAAAGTCATAGTATAGTAAGTCGAAAAAAGTCTTAGTATAGTATGTTGAAAAAAAGTCAAAGTATGGTATGTCGAAAAAAGGTGCCACCTTCTCACCAGATAACCATTTACACATCATCTATCTACAGGGGTTCAATGTCTATTAAATGGTCTGTTAAAAAAAGTCAAAAAGTTATATTATACAGTAGTATGTCAAAGAAAGTCTTTAAAAAATCATAGTACAGTATTTTTTTTTAAAAAGTGATAGTCATTCTATAGTATGTCGGAAAAAGTCATAGTATAGTATATTAAAAAAATGTCTTAGTATAGTATGTCAAAAACGTCATAGTATAGTATGTCCCAAAAAATTGTATAGAATGTTAAAAGAAATTATAGTAAAGCATGTCTAAGAAAGTCTTTAAAAAAGTCATAGTATAGTATGTCGAAAAAGTCATAGTTAATAAGTTGAAAAAAGTCATAGCATAGTATGTAAAAAAAAGTCATAGCATAGTATGTAAAAAAAAGTCATAGCATAGTATGTAAAAAAAAAGTCGTAGTATAGTATGTAAAAAAAAAGTCGTAGTATAGTATGTCGGAAAAAGTCAAAGTATGGTATGTCAAAAAAGTCATTAAAGTCATTCTATAGCATGTCGGAAAAAATCATAGTATAGTATATTGAAAAAAGTAAGAAATGTCTTAGTATAGTACGTCCAAAAAAATTGTATATATATTTCTTTATTTATAGAATGTTACAAAAAATTATAGTATAGTATGTCACAAAAAGTCATAGTTAGTAAGTTTAAAAAAGTCATAGTTTAGTATGTCAAGAAAAGTCAAAGTAGGGTTTGTCAAAAAAAGTTATTAAGATGTCATACTATAGCATGTCGTAAAAAGTCATAGTATGGTATGTCAAAAAAAGTCATAGTATGGTATGTCAAAAAATGTCTTAGTATAGTATGTCAAAACGTCATAGTATAGTATGTCGGAAAAAGTAAAAAAAAGTTATATTATACAGTAGTATGTCAAAGAAAGTCTTTAAAAAATCATAGTATAGTATGTCGAAAAAGTCATAGTTAATAAGTTGAAAAAAGTCATAGCATAGTATGAAAAAAAAAGTCATAGCATAGTATGTAAAAAAAGTCATAGCATAGTATGTAAAAAAAAAGTCGTAGTATAGTATGTAAAAAAAAAGTCGTAGTATAGTATGTCGGAAAAAGTCAAAGTATGGTATGTCAAAAAAGTCATTAAAGTCATTCTATAGCATGTCGGAAAAAATCATAGTATAGTATATTGAAAAAAGTAAGAAATGTCTTAGTATAGTACATCCAAAAAATTGTATATATATTTCTTTATTTATAGAATGTTACAAAAAATTATAGTATAGTATGTCAAAAAAAGTCATAGTTAGTAAGTTTAAAAAAGTCATAGTACAGTATGTCAAGAAAAGTCAAAGTAGGGTTTGTCAAAAAAAGTCATTAAGATGTCATACTATAGCATGTCGTAAAAAGTCATAGTATGGTATGTCAAAAAAGTCATAGTATGGTAAAAAATGTCTTACTATAGTATGTCAAAAACATCATAGTATAGTATGTCCCAAAAAATTGTATAGAATGTTAAAAAAAATTATAGTAAAGCATGTCGAAGAAAGTCTTTAAAAAATAATAGTATAGTATGTCAAAAAAGTCATCGTTAGTAAGTAAAAAAAAAGTCATAGTATAGTATGTCGGAAAAAGTCAAAAAGTTATATTATACTTTAGTATGTCAGAGAAAGTCTTTAAAAAAATCATAGTACAGTATGTCGAAAAAGTCATAGTTAATAAGTTGACAAAGTCATAGCATAGTATGTAAAAAAAGTCATAGCATAGTATGTAAAAAAAAGTCATAGTATAGTATGTAAAAAAAGTCAAAGTATGGTATGTCAAAAAAGTCATTAAAGTCATTCTATAGCATGTCGGAAAAAATCATAGTATAGTATATTGAAAAAAGTAAGAAATGTCTTTGTATAGTACGTCCAAAAAATTGTATATATATTTCTTTATTTATAGAATGTTACAAAAAATTATAGTATAGTATGTCAAAAAAAGTCATAGTTAGTAAGTTTAAAAAAGTCATAGTATAGTATGTCAAAAAAAAAAGTAGGGTTTGTCAAAAAAGTCATTAAGATGTCATACTATAGCATGTCGAAAAAGTCATAGTATGGTATGTCAAAAAAAAGTCATAGTATGGTATGTCAAAAAAATGTCTTAGTATAGTATGTCAAAAAAACGTCATAGTATAGTATGTCCCAAAAAATTGTATAGAATGTTAAAAAAAATTATAGTAAAGCATGTCGAAGAAAGTCTTTAAAAAATAATAGTATAGTATGTCCAAAAAAGTCATCGTTAGTAAGTTTAAAAAAGTCATAGTATAGTATGTCGGAAAAAGTCAAAAAGTTATATTATTTTTATTTTATTTATTTATTTATTAATGTCAGGACAGTGCACATTAATGAACATCCAAAAATCATTTAGTATGTACATTGTATAGAATGTTGCCAGATTGTAGCCTAAAGGGCTAATTTCCATCTGCAGTCCAATAGGCAAGTTAGGGTTACAGTAAAAATATTATACTTTAGTATGTCAGAGAAAGTCTTTAAAAAATCATAGTACAGTATGTCGAAAAAGTCATAGTTAATAAGTTGAAAAAAGTCATAGCATAGTATGTAAAAAAAAGTCATAGCATAGTATGTAAAAAAAAGTCATAGCATAGTATGTAAAAAAAAAAAAAAGTCATAGCATAGTATGTAAAAAAAAGTCATAGCATAGTATGTAAAAAAGTCGTAGTATAGTATGTTGAAAAAAAGTCATAGTATGGTATGTCATGTTACAAAAAAAAAATGTCTTAGTATAGTATGTCAAAAACGTCATAGTATAGTATGTCCAAAAAATTGTATAGAATGTTAAAAAAAATGATAGTAAAGCATGTCAAGAAAGTTTTTTAAAAATAATAGTATAGTATGTCCAAAAAGTCATCGTTAGTAAGTTTAAAAAGTCATAGTATAGTATGTCGGAAAAAGTCAAAAAGTTATATTATACAGTAGTATGTCAGAGAAAGTCTTTAAAAAAATCATAGTACAGTATGTCGAAAAAGTCATAGTTAATAAGTTGAAAAAAAAAGTCATAGCATAGTATGTAAAAAAAGTCATAGCATAGTAAAAAAAAGTCATAGCATAGTATGTAAAAACGTCATAGCATAGTATGTAAAAAAAAGTCATAGCATAGTATGTAAAAAAAAGTCATAGCATAGTATGTAAAAAAAAAGTCATAGCATAGTATGTAAAAAAAAAGTCGTAGTATAGTATGTCGGAAAAAGTCAAAGTATGGTATGTCAACAAAAGTCATTAAAGTCATTCTATAGCATGTCGGAAAAAATCATAGTATAGTATATTGAAAAAAGTAAGAAATGTCTTAGTATAGTACGTCCAAAACAACTGTATATATATTTCTTTATTTATAGAATGTTACAAAAAATTATAGTATAGTATGTCAAAAAAAGTCATAGTTAGTAAGTTTAAAAAAGTCATAGTTTAGTATGTCAAGAAAAGTCAAAGTAGGGTTTGTCAAAAAAAGTCATTCTATATAGCATAAAAGTCATTCTATAGCATGTCGGAAAAAGTCATGGTATAGTATATTGAAAAAAATGTCTTAGTATAGTATGTTCAAAACGTCATAGTATAGTATGTCCAAAAAAATTGTATAGAATGTTAAAAAAAATATAGTAAAGCATGTCGAAGAAAGTCTTAAAAACGTCATAGTATAGTATGTCCATAATAAAGTGTATAGAATGCTGAAAAAAGTCATAGTATAGTAAGTCGAAAAAAGTCTTAGTATAGTATGTTGAAAAAAAGTCAAAGTATGGTATGTCGAAAAAAGGTGCCACCTTCTCACCAGATAACCATTTACACATCATCTATCTACAGGGGTTCAATGTCTATTAAATGGTCTGTTAAAAAAAGTCAAAAAGTTATATTATACAGTAGTATGTCAAAGAAAGTCTTTAAAAAATCATAGTACAGTATTTTTTTTTAAAAAGTGATAGTCATTCTATAGTATGTCGGAAAAAGTCATAGTATAGTATATTAAAAAAATGTCTTAGTATAGTATGTCAAAAACGTCATAGTATAGTATGTCCCAAAAAATTGTATAGAATGTTAAAAGAAATTATAGTAAAGCATGTCTAAGAAAGTCTTTAAAAAAGTCATAGTATAGTATGTCGAAAAAGTCATAGTTAATAAGTTGAAAAAAGTCATAGCATAGTATGTAAAAAAAAGTCATAGCATAGTATGTAAAAAAGTCATAGCATAGTATGTAAAAAAAAAGTCATAGTATAGTATGTAAAAAAAAAGTCGTAGTATAGTATGTCGGAAAAAGTCAAAGTATGGTATGTCAAAAAAGTCATTAAAGTCATTCTATAGCATGTCGGAAAAAATCATAGTATAGTATATTGAAAAAAGTAAGAAATGTCTTAGTATAGTACGTCCAAAAAAATTGTATATATATTTCTTTATTTATAGAATGTTACAAAAAATTATAGTATAGTATGTCACAAAAAGTCATAGTTAGTAAGTTTAAAAAAGTCATAGTTTAGTATGTCAAGAAAAGTCAAAGTAGGGTTTGTCAAAAAAAGTTATTAAGATGTCATACTATAGCATGTCGTAAAAAGTCATAGTATGGTATGTCAAAAAAGTCATAGTATGGTATGTCAAAAAAATGTCTTAGTATAGTATGTCAAAAACGTCATAGTATAGTATGTCGGAAAAAGTCAAAAAGTTATATTATACAGTAGTATGTCAAAGAAAGTCTTTAAAAAATCATAGTATAGTATGTCGAAAAAGTCATAGTTAATAAGTTGAAAAAAGTCATAGCATAGTATGTAAAAAAAAGTCATAGCATAGTATGTAAAAAAAGTCATAGCATAGTATGTAAAAAAAAAGTCGTAGTATAGTATGTAAAAAAAAAGTCGTAGTATAGTATGTCGGAAAAAGTCAAAGTATGGTATGTCAAAAAAGTCATTAAAGTCATTCTATAGCATGTCGGAAAAAATCATAGTATAGTATATTGAAAAAAGTAAGAAATGTCTTAGTATAGTACATCCAAAAAATTGTATATATATTTCTTTATTTATAGAATGTTACAAAAAATTATAGTATAGTATGTCAAAAAAAGTCATAGTTAGTAAGTTTAAAAAAGTCATAGTACAGTATGTCAAGAAAAGTCAAAGTAGGGTTTGTCAAAAAAAGTCATTAAGATGTCATACTATAGCATGTCGTAAAAAGTCATAGTATGGTATGTCAAAAAAGTCATAGTATGGTATGTCAAAAAAATGTCTTACTATAGTATGTCAAAAACATCATAGTATAGTATGTCCCAAAAAATTGTATAGAATGTTAAAAAAAATTATAGTAAAGCATGTCGAAGAAAGTCTTTAAAAAATAATAGTATAGTATGTCAAAAAGTCATCGTTAGTAAGTTTAAAAAAGTCATAGTATAGTATGTCGGAAAAAGTCAAAAAGTTATATTATACTTTAGTATGTCAGAGAAAGTCTTTAAAAAAATCATAGTACAGTATGTCGAAAAAGTCATAGTTAATAAGTTGACAAAGTCATAGCATAGTATGTAAAAAAAGTCATAGCATAGTATGTAAAAAAAAGTCGTAGTATAGTATGTAAAAAAAAGTCATAGCATAGTATGTAAAAAAAAGTCGTAGTATAGTATGTTGGAAAAAGTCAAAGTATGGTATGTCAAAAAAGTCATTAAAGTCATTCTATAGCATGTCGGAAAAAATCATAGTATAGTATATTGAAAAAAGTAAGAAATGTCTTAGTATAGTACGTCCAAAAAATTGTATATATATTTCTTTATTTATAGAATGTTACAAAAAATTATAGTATAGTATGTCAAAAAAAGTCATAGTTTAGTATGTCAAGAAAAGTCAAAGTAGGGTTTGTCAAAAAAATCATTAAGATGTCATACTATAGCATGTCGGAAAAAGTCATAGTATGGTATGTCAAAAAAAGTCATAGTATAGTATGTAAAAAAATGTCTTAGTATAGTATGTTCAAAACGTCATAGTATAGTATGTCCAAAAAAATTGTATAGAATGTTAAAAAAAATATAGTAAAGCATGTCGTAGAAAGTCTTTAAAAACGTCATAGTATAGTATGTCCAAAATAAATTGTATAGAATGCTGAAAAAAGTCATAGTATAGTAAGTCGAAAAAAGTCTTAGTATAGTATGTTGAAAAAAAGTCAAAGTATGGTATGTCGAAAAAAGGTGCCACCTTTTCACCAGATAACCATTTACACATCATCTATCTACAGGGGTTCAATGTCTATTAAATGGTATGTTGAAAAAAGTCAAAAAGTTATATTATACAGTAGTATGTCAAAGAAAGTCTTTAAAAAATCATAGTACAGTATTTTTTTTTAAAAAGTGATAGTTACTAAGTTAAAATAAAAAAGTCATTCTATAGTATGTCGGAAAAAGTCATAGTATAGTATATTAAAAAAATGTCTTAGTATAGTATGTCAAAAACGTCATAGTATAGTATGTCCCAAAAAATTGTATAGAATGTTAAAAGAAATTATAGTCTAAAGCATGTCTAAGAAAGTCTTTAAAAAATAATAGTATAGTATGTCAAAAAAGTCATCGTTAGTAAGTTTAAAAAAGTCATAGCATAGTATGTAAAAAAAGTCATAGCATTGTATGTAAAAAAAGTCATAGCATAGTATGTAAAAAAAAGTCATAGCATAGTATGTAAAAAAAGTCATAGCATAGTATGTAAAAAAAAGTCATAGTATGTAAAAAAAGTCATAGCATAGTATGTAAAAAAAAAAGTCGTAGTATAGTATGTAAAAAAAAGTCATAGCATAGTATGTAAAAAAAAGTCATAGTATAGTATGTAAAAAAAGTCATAGCATAGTATGTAAAAAAAAGTCGTAGTATAGTATGTAAAAAAAAGTCATAGCATAGTATGTAAAAAAAGTCATAGCATAGTATGTAAAAAAAGTCATAGCATAGTATATAAAAAAAAAAGTCGTAGTATAGTATGTAAAAAAAAAGTCGTAGTATAGTATGTTGGAAAAAGTCAAAGTATGGTATGTCAAAAAAGTCATTAAAGTCATTCTATAGCATGTCGGAAAAAATCATAGTATAGTATATTGAAAAAAGTAAGAAATGTCTTTGTATAGTACGTCCAAAAAATTGTATATATATTTCTTTATTTATAGAATGTTACAAAAAAGTCATAGTTTAGTATGTCAAGAAAAGTCAAAGTAGGGTTTGTCAAAAAAAGTCATTAAGATGTCATACTATAGCATGTCGTAAAAAGTCATAGTATGGTATGTCAAAAAAAGTCATAGTATGGTATGTCAAAAAAATGTCTTAGTATAGTATGTCAAAAACGTCATAGTATAGTATGTCCCAAAAAATTGTATAGAATGTTAAAAAAAATTATAGTAAAGCATGTCGAAGAAAGTCTTTAAAAAATAATAGTATAGTATGTCCAAAAAGTCATCGTTAGTAAGTTTAAAAAAGTCATAGTATAGTATGTCGGAAAAAGTCAAAAAGTTATATTATATTTTAGTATGTCAGAGAAAGTCTTTAAAAAATCATAGTACAGTATGTCGAAAAAGTCATAGTTAATAAGTTGAAAAAAGTCATAGCATAGTATGTAAAAAAAGTCATAGCATAGTATGTAAAAAAAAGTCATAGCATAGTATGTAAAAAAAAGTCATAGCATAGTATGTAAAAAAAGTCATAGCATAGTATGTAAAAAAAAGTCATAGCATAGTATGTAAAAAAAAGTCATAGCATAGTATGTAAAAAAAAAAGTCGTAGTATAGTATGTCGGAAAAAGTCAAAGTATGGTATGTCAACAAAAGTCATTAAAGTCATTCTATAGCATGTCGGAAAAAATCATAGTATAGTATATTGAATAAAGTAAGAAATGTCTTAGTATAGTACGTCCAAAACAACTGTATATATATTTCTTTATTTATAGAATGTTACAAAAAATTATAATATAGTATGTCAAAAAAAGTCATAGTTAGTAAGTTTAAAAAAGTCATAGTACAGTATGTCAAGAAAAGTCAAAGTAGGGTTTGTCAAAAAAAGTCATTAAGATGTCATACTATAGCATGTCGGAAAAAGTCATAGTATAGTATGTCTGAAAGAGTCATAGCTTAATAAGTCGAAAAAAGTAAAACAAAAATCATAGTATAACATGTTGAAAAAAGTCATAGTATTGTAGATCGACAAAAGTAAAAAAAAGAAGAGTATAATGTGTCAAAGAAAAGTTAAAAATAAGTCATAGTGCAGCATGTCGAAACAAGTCATAGTATAGTATGTCGTAAAAAGTTTAAGTATAGTACTGTATGTCGAAAAAAATTGTTAACGAACGTCTTAAATACTTATTGCATAGTATGTCAAAAAAGTTTTTTAAAAAAGCAGTAGTATTCATACTCATAGTCATAGTATAGCATGTCAAAAACATCATAGTATAGTATGTCAAAAAGAAATTGTATAGAATGCTGAAAAAAGTCATAGTATAGTAAGTCGAAAAAAGTCAAAGTATGGTATGTCAAAAAAAGTAAGAAAAGTCTTTAAAAAAATCATAGTACAGCATTTTCTTTTAAAAGTGATAGTTAATAAGTCATAGAATAGTATTTCGGAAAAAGTCAAAAGTATGGTATGTCAGAAAAAGTCACAGTATAGTATGTCAAAAAAGTCATAGTATGGTATGTCAAAAAAAGTCATTCTATATAGCATAAAAGTCATTCTATAGCATGTCGGAAAAAGTCATAGTATAGTATATTGAAAAAAATGTCTTAGTATAGTATGTTGAAAAAAAGTCAAAGTATGGTATGTCGAAAAAAGGTGCCACCTTCTCACCAGATAACCATTTACACATCATCTATCTACAGGGGTTCAATGTCTATTAAATGGTATGTTGAAAAAAGTCAAAAAGTTATATTATACAGTAGTATGTCAAAGAAAGTCTTTAAAAAATCATAGTACAGTATTTTTTTTTAAAAAGTGATAGTTACTAAGTTAAAATAAAAAAGTCATTCTATAGTATGTCGGAAAAAGTCATAGCATAGTATGTCGGAAAAAGTCTTTAAAAAATCATTTTACAGTATGTCGAAAAAGTCATAGTTAATAAGTTGACAAAGTCATAGCATAGTATGTAAAAAAAAGTCATAGCATAGTATGTAAAAAAAAAGTCGTAGTATAGTATGTAAAAAAAAGTCATAGCATAGTATGTAAAAAAAAGTCATAGCATAGTATGTAAAAAAAAAGTCGTAGTATAGTATGTAAAAAAAAGTCGTAGTATAGTATGTCGGAAAAAGTCAAAGTATGGTATGTCAAAAAAGTCATTAAAGTCATTCTATAGCATGTTAGAAAATATCATAGTATAGTATATTGAAAAAAGTAAGAAATGTCTTAGTATAGTACGTCCAAAAAAATTGTATATATATTTCTTTATTTATAGAATGTTACAAAAAATTATAGTATAGTATGTCACAAAAGTCATAGTTAGTAAGTTTAAAAAAGTCATAGTACAGTATGTCAAGAAAAGTCAAAGTAGGGTTTGTCAAAAAAAGTCATTAAGATGTCATACTATAGCATGTCGGAAAACGTCATAGTATAGTATGTCCAAAAGTAATTGTATATAATTTTGAAAAAAGTAATAATATAGTGTGTTGAAGAAAAAAGAAAGAAAAGTAACAAAGGTCATAGTATAGCATGTCAAGAAAGTCTAAGTATAGTATGTCATAAATAACTCATAGTATAGCATGTTGAAAAAAGTAAAAACCAGGAAGTGGAAAAAGAAACAGATGCCGGTAAAGAAACAGGTGGAACAGTTAAGCTCCACAGTAGTTCAGAGTTCATTGGGGTTTTGTGTCTCTGTCATGCTTTTGTTCCAAGTATAAGTATAAGTTCAGAATGTGATTTGATGAGTCATTGTTCACTTTGCCCCTTCACCATTATGGATTGTACTGTATGTGGTCGATTGAGTGATTCATGATGAGTCATTCTGTGTTGTACATGTCTGAGAGCCAGAATGTCCAGGGATTCCCAAGACACACGCAAACATGCATAGTTACACATTTGTGTACCAATAGCTTTTCTTCTTCCAGCATTTTCAAAAGAAATACTGTAGCTCACATTTAAAAAAAAAAATTAATTTAACCTTTAATTAACCAGGTAGTGCCATTGAGAACAGGTTATTTGCCATGCCGACCTGGCCAAGAAAAGCATAAGATGCATTACAACATACAGTTTAACATTCAATACAATACAGGGATATAGAATACAAAAGGCTACATAAAGTGCAGATTAAGTAGATATTACAAAACCGGTGCAAGGTGATGTGCAAGCATAAAAGTGATATGGTAATAACACAGTATACATGAATAGGCAGTCTATAACATTGCTGACATGTAGCAAGGAGCCAAACAAAACAAAACATGAACAGTTAATGCAAATTATGATCTAGTTAGTGGTGTTGAGTCAGTTATAACAGACAGAATAGACAGAATATATAAATGCTGAAATGTAGGCAAGGCAAGGCAAGGTAGCTTTATTTGTATAGGACATTTCAGCAACAGGGCAATTCAAAGTGCTTTACACAAAAACAGTTAAAAAATGAAAATAGAGAAAAGACAAGAACTGTAGTAAAGAGAGTCCATATACAGTTCAAAACAAATTTCTGCGACAGCAAAGAATGACATTTGAGCATACCAGGGCGAATGTATAGTGCAAAGAGGGCGCACAGAATATAATAGCAATGCAGGAGATGTGCATCTGTGCAAATATGCAATGGGGTGTGACTGAGGTAAAGGATTACAGAAATGCAATGAGGGTGCGGGAGCTGAGCATGAATGATGGAGTTCAGACAGACGTGCTTTGAAGGCAGTAAGTGAGATAAGGGTTTTCATATTCAATCCATTGGAATCCATCCAATTCCAATCGTTTGCAGCTGAGAACTGGAAGGAGTGGCGGTCAAAGGAGGTGTGGGCTTTTGGGGTGACCAAGGAGATGTAACTGCTAGAGCGCAGGGAGCAGGTGGGTGAAGCTATGGTGACCAGTATTTACAGGTACAGCAAGGATTTGTAAATGAGTTGGTACCAGTGAGTTAGGGGACGAGTGTGTAGTGAGTCAGTCAATAGGCTATACAGTGGGGTTGGGTATGAGAGGTTTGGGGTCCTTCTGTAAGTAATTTTGGGGTACAATGGTTCTTTGGAAGCTTCAAGCAGCATCAACACAGGCCTATTCCAAACAGACACATTTTGAACGGGTACAGTACTAGTATATTAAAATCAGCATAACCATTTCATGTATTTTAATTATCTCGAACAATCAACAGCGTTGCAAGACAAAACAAAATAAGAAACAAGAAAAACAGAAAAAAAGAAATATATACAGTATAAAAGGATTAGTTCGAGCAGGAGCAGGCGGAAGAAATTAGTTTATTTGGTCCTGCCCCTTTTTCACAAAATCATCTTATTACAAAGTAAATAGATATGCAAATACAGCATACAATCTTTCAGATCTTCCAATAACTTACAACAATACAAGAATATACAAAAATACCTTTACATTACATTTACGTTCCTATGTTTCGGTGTATTCTTTTCTGTATTGATCAAGTAATGATTTCTTTAATCTATTATTGAACAGAAAGATATTATGACTCTGTTTGATGTCATTCTTCAGTCCCTTCCATAAGGTCACCCCACAGACTGAAACACACATGGCTTTAACATACAATGTCCTCTTAAATGATACTTTCTTAATGAAGTCACAGATCTGCTGGAAAATTTACTGTAGCGAGTTAAAACTAAATCCTTCTCCAAAACCACAGTGACCGAACAATCACAAGCTTTTCGCAGACTTGATAACACCATCTCAGTTTAACTTTACCAGGTTTTCCAGTCAGAGCACAATCCAACCACCAATTGGAAATCAACAAAGTGGTGGTGACTCAGGTTACATTTTGAAAAGCCCAGAAAAGCCAGCTGGGAGACACCCCAGAAAAACACTGATTACCCAAAAAAGATCCAGAATCATTTCTGACTTTTGCAATTGTAGTTACTTCCTTTTATGTCTAAGGCAGCTTACACAATATTTAGATATGCGTCCAATGTATTACCATTTTGTTTATGTATTGTTTTAAGTATCAGTTGTTTCAGATGTTTCTGACGGTTGTACTGGTTTCATCTGACTGGTTTCCAGTAAAAAATGATTCAGTTCTACTGGACCAACCATATCAGCACCCTTTACACATATCTGAATTTAAACAGAAAAAGATGCATTGTTTTTCCTGTCAATGTCTAACAGTGTTTGTCTACTTAGACGTCATACTTAAGATTGGTTTGATTAGCCTTTATCAAATGATGTTTGTCTGTTTCATCTAAATGGACTGTTTTTATATAGTGCTTTTCTAGTCGACTACTCAAACGAGTTGACTTGAAAACAACTTCTCAACGCACTTTTACATGGTACAGGAATTATTCACAATTCACACACATTCACACACTGTGGCCAAGGCTGCCATACAAGGTGCCACTTGCTCATCAGATAAACAGTCACACACATACAGTATACACTGTGATGGTGTATCATTGGTGGCAACTTAGGGCTCACTGTCTTGCCCACGGACACTTTGACATGGGAGTGAAGGGCCAGGGATTGAACTACCAACCTTCTGATTGGCGACCGCTTGATCCACAGCCGCCCTATTATCCTGAAAAGTAGTCATAACATTAATAGAAACTCTAAAGTTACTAAGAACATAGACAGACAACTATTATTCACAAATGGAAAGTTGAATGATATAGCCTAAAGTAGAGATTTGCATATTTTTGTAATAATCTCAAAATACTACATTTCCTGTTTAAATACATAAAGCTTTATGCAAATGTGTGCGGAACTGCTTTGTCAGCCTGCTATGTGCATTGCGTTCCTCCATTTGTCTGCCTTATAATGGTTCAAATGGAGGTCTTGTTTTCACTGTGCCTTCAAAGCTGATTGTAAGCAGCAGGCTAAATATTGTGCATAATATGTATGTAGAATTAACTGTGGGAGGGACTGTGGCCTGTGTGGTTTGTTGCCCTTTCTACATTCGTGCTTCAGAAACTGATATACAGACGCAGAATGCAATTTTAAACTGAGCCTTAAACTGTTCTCTAGTTGAAACACTATGCTTTTGCATGAGTCCTAATATGTTGCTCAACAGTTGCTAACGTGACAGTAAAAATGTGCTGAGAGCGAAGCTTGAGCTTCCCAGTCTAACTGGTCACACCAAACTGAACAATGGGAGGTAAAACAAGCCTGGACTTTCCCTCAGGCCTCCAGAACATCACGTTCAACTTCATGTTTGTTTTTAAAGGGATAGGTCACAGTCTCGCTAAGTCTCGTGTCCTTATTGAGATATTGGAGTCTTCCTTTTTTTATCTGCAGAGGATTTGAATGAGTGATTTAATACTGGGTTATTAAAGTCACTCTGACAGAATGAGTGGGAGTATAATCCTTGTCTCAGTATAAAATCAGTAGAGGCATACTTTACTATGTTAATGAATAAGCACAGTTAGAATAATGCTTGCAAGAAACTGGTTTTCTACTGATATTAGTTAGTATGTGTATGTACTGGAATTGGAAACAGACCCAAACAGTAAGACACAGGAAATATATCTTTAACAACAAACATACAGTTGACCATGTTAGGTGAAATTCCACTGCAGACCTGTTGGTTTGTTCTTGTGTTCATTGTATTATTTTTATGGTATGATAAACAAACTGAAATCACGTTGCAATCACACCAAAAGTTTTGGAGGAAACTCCTGTGCACGCTGCAGCCCCCCCACATGCAGATCCTTCCACACGCTCAAGCACTGAGGGGCTGCTGAACATTACAAGTGATTTCAGCACGAACATACATAAGTGCAGTTTTAGGACTTTCCATGCAATTATCCCTCCCTTACAGGAACTCTTAAATGTGACAAATCATGTGCAACCACACATACACTACTGTGCTTTAAGTTATCCTGATTTCCTAGGGTTCAGTGTTCTCCTTTTTGTAGAATTAACATTGCATCTCTTGAAGCACTCATGTGGCTTTAAGGCTGACCTTTCTTCTTATACATCTGGCCAGGATGACAGAAGTGCATCATTTTTGATGAAATACCAAATAGTTTGCACAATAACTGAGAAAATGTTTTCAAAGTAACCACTGATTTCAAGTTTGGGGTATAGATTGAAAAATAAATGCATGTGTTGAGGAAATGTGCAATTACAAAAATTCACTTATGTAAAACCTGAAATACTGCAGAAAATATTATTTTAAGTCTGCAAAATGACTTTGCTCTCTTGGTGACAAACTGAGGAGTGTATTTATATGTGTCTGAATAGAAATCCCCTCCTGGAGCCAGCGATCTGTATGCTGAGTGACAGTTTTCTGGAAATCCCCCACCTAGTTGTTAGCTCCGCCCCGCTGCAGCCACACAGAGGGCATTTACAGACTGCTGCACAGCTTCGACAGTAGAAAACCAAACGCACATCATCCCGAATAACAAACCACCATGGACCTCCACCGGACCAGTATATTAAACCAAATGGATTACAGCCGGGATTCCAAAGAAGGGAAGCCAGCTCCGTCGACAGAGGAGCGGCTCGACAGCGGTTTGGACTCGCTGAAAGAGGAGGAGTACCAGGCTGTGGCGGACGAGATCCGTCGGCTCCAGGTGGAATGTGAGCCGCCGCAGCACAAACAACATCTCGCTGTAACCGGAGAACTGCACGGATGGCAAACACAGATCACAGAAGACGGAGACACGTAAGTCAGACCAGGAATAACGTTACGGAGTTAAGCATTGGGATATTTGTGAGTTTTCAGAAGGTATAGCTAGCTAGGCTTGCAGTATTGCCTGAGTAGGCCCAGCTCTGGTCTTGGAGGTAATTTGATCTCTTTCCTGTGGGAATGTCTGCCTTTAGCTTGTAATTACAATGCCCAGGCCCAGGCCTAATTTAGTCCGGGTTGAAGCTTACTTTGGGATTACGGTTTATAAAAGTACGCCGAAGAAGTGTAAACAATACACAGGACTAGTGTCCGGTTTGATAATGGGACTAGCTGCGGACAGACAAGCTGGTGTTGGACATAAACAAAAGGCTATTATCAGGAGGGAATATACTATGGCCGCGGGTCAGGCTGGGAAAGTCCCGGGCGCGCCGCCAAGGAGTCTAACCGACGCGCGCTCCCGTGAAGGGAGAAGAAGGAAAAACAAGTAAAGTTGTACTTTAAATTGCTTAAAAGTCTGTGGAGGTTGAGGGCGAAACTCTTTTCTGAAATACGTGTCTGCGTATTGTTGCTATTACAACACCAAGGTGAATAACATTAAGAGTGACTCTAAATGTTATTTTTTATTAGAACACAATTTACCAGCCGAGAAATATAGTTCAAACTAACAGTATTTTTACTGTTATCGGGGCACGTGCATAATAAATGATGTTATTGCGTCTAAATTGAACAACGTGACTTCATCATCGATGTAAAACAAACACCAGACTTCATAATCAGGTCACACCGGACCGGAACTGTCTCTTATGGGGTCAATAACATTTTCTAGAGGGGTCCTAATGGCATTGGTAGGAAATTATCCCCATCACATAAAGTGTAAAACTGACTGCTGTGTTACACTTAAAAAAAACTATCAAATTGATTTGAGTGTACCGTTAGATCAAAAATAACAATTTTATACGTATCAAGACTCTTTTAAATGTTGTATGTCCCATTTGATGTAACAGTAGGCAGAGACGTGGAAACTGGTGGACTGCTGTATTGAAGAATCCAGAGATGTACTTTAAGTTTATCTTTAAGGAATACACTTATCAGATGGTAGTTTTTTTTTTAAAGAACCATTATTGTGTGTCTCTGTCAGAGGACATCAGTATAAGTCAAACACGGGGTGCTCATTTTTCAGGGTGTATTTTTGAAATCTCTGCAATGTTCTAATAAAAATAAAACACTTGTAACTGGGCTTGAATTTGCACAAAGTAAAACTGTAGTCTTCTATATGTTTTTTCTTGCCTTTTAAGTAACCATTCTGCATTTGTGCATTTTTTTCATTGTTCAAAAGTAACAGTGTTAGATGTAGATGACCAAAACGCAATCAGAGGTTGTTGTTGTTACAAAATGTCATGTGACAGTGTGTCACTGGTTACAATATAGATTTGGTTGAGTATTGTAACAGGGATTCTACCTTTCTTCTGTCTTTATAGGCTGCTCCACCTGGCCATCATCCACGAGGCCAAGGACTATATCAGAAAAATGATCGACATGTCCAAGAACACAGACTTCCTCAACACACAAAATGACCAAAGACAGGTACAGAAGAGGATTAAAAAAAAAATATATATATATATTATTCTTTACCCAGTCACATCTTTCTCATCTCTTTTTGCTTCCACCTCTTTCTGTGAACTTGCTCTAAACAACTTATTCACCAGGCTGTAGTAATAATAAATATTAATGCATAACATCTCCAAACTTATTTCCATCCCAGACTCCTCTCCACCTAGCCGTAATAACAAACCAGGCGGATGTGTGTCAGCGCCTCCTGGTATCCGGCTGCGACCTCACGCTTGTGGATGACAGCGGGGACACGCCTCTTCACATCGCCTGTCGCCACGGTAACCTGCTGTGCTTCAGCGTCCTAACACAGAACTGTCAGCCAGAGCATCTACACACAGTGATGGCTGCCTGCAACTATCACGGTAAGATTGTAGTACGAGAACAATGTCTTTCCTGAACTGATGACGTTTTAACTTTTCCCACTTTGAACATTCTGAGCTTTTACTTTTTATAACATTTCTGATAAAGGCTTCAGTTGTGTTAGGGAACAAAATGTTAGGCAGGGGTAAGCTAAATTGTTACGTTTCAACATTATTAGAACAGTATTTCCTTGAGCAGTGGTGGTAATTTCCACTATGTGGTGGCCCACCCTCAGTGTATGGAAGCAGACGAGACACTGGACAGCCTGCTGCTGGTCTTAACTGCTATTTAAACAGATGAACGGTGGGCGCGATAAGTCATTTCTGCTGCCCTGAGCACCATGGTTAGGTGAAAGGAACCATTTAAGCAAGGGGAATGCCATAGCCAGTCAGGCCATCACACGCTGAAGACAACCCATCTATTATATGGCCCATAATGTTAGATGCTAAGCCTCCAAATAGATTTAGACTTGTGCATAGACTGTTTTTAAGACTAAAATATGGCTGGTTTGCTGATTTTGTTCAGGCAACCAAGTTTTTGAATATATAAAAAAATCCTGAACAGAGTTTGGAATATAAAATGAAAAGTCTTTCATTTCCTAAATGGCATTGACATGGCAGAATAAAATATATCCACATTAAAGTAAATACTTAGCTTACCGATAATAGTATTTGTCCAGACAAATACTATTTATCTCTTGCTAAATTATTTTTTTGTTAACTTGAAATCCATCTGTAGATCCTGGACTTTTCCAAGAAAACTGCAGGAATACAATGACGTATGCTGGTCTGGTGTCAGTTCTTAAGCTCTTCCACTGATGTTTTTTTGCAGGTCAGAACTGCCTCCACCTGGCCTCAGTTCAGGGTTTCCTGTCACTGGTGGAGAACATGGTGACTTTAGGAGCTGACATTAATGCAAAGGTAAACACATACGCCATATCTATATGTGAGAAATGAATAAACACTTTGTATACTTACGGAGTATAGAATTACATAGGATTACATCTTAGTATTTAGTATAGAAGTATATAATCAACAATTCATTTTGAGAACCGGCACCCACCTGGCTACCTGGTGCTAATAAGATCTTGTGTGTTCTCTCTCACTCTCTCGGTGTCCTATAGGAACAGCGTAACGGCCGCAGTGCACTGCACCTGGCCGTGGACCAGCAGAATTTGTCACTGGTCCAACTGCTGCTGAAGAAAGGAGCAGACCCCAACCTCCTGACCTCTGGAGGCCACACTCCCTTCCACCTCACATACGGTCGCAACGATGACAACATCCGGAAAGAACTGTACTCACTGACCAATCCTAACCTGAGGGAGCTGCCTGACAGCGAATCAGACGACAGCGAGGAAGAGGAGGGCGAGGAGTCTGATGATGATGAGGTGTGTGTGTGTGAGTGAGAAAGGTGCAGAGCTTTCCCCTCTAACATTAAAATGAGCTTTCTGGCCAATGTATAACCATTATTCTGTCCTCTGTGTTTGCAGGTGGGTTATGACGACATTAAGTGGAATGGACATTAGCAGGAAACGAGGGAGAAAGAGAGGAGGCTGTGATGACGGTGAAGGACAAGAGAAATGGCTCGGCATGTCTACTACTTCCTGCAATGACGTCACACGAGCCCAGTAGTGCGGGTGACACGGCGTGAGCGCTGGCGAAGCAGACGGGACAGGCAGCTGCAAAAGATAATCAGAGATGTGATGTTCGAATCGCTCCAGGCTGCGGGAGAGCAAACATGCTGAGATGTGAACACATGATCATTAAGATGGGATGAGTTTGCTGTATGATGACAGGATTGCTTGTATTCTGTGGACACTGCAAATATTTTGTCACACATTCATCCGCACAGCTGTACCTGCAACAGCTCTGCTGTATGATATTGTAAATGCTGTGTATACAAAGATGTATTTTTTATGGAAGCTGTGAATGTGTACAGTTGAGCAGGTTGTATATGTCAGAAAGCAAACAGTCCAGCACACTTCATTTAAATTAAAGACACTCATATTTAAAAACCATTTGTGAGTATATTTGTGGGGACTGGGATGAAGGGGAAACAGATTGCATGTGATTAGAAGATTGCAGTTAAAAATGTTTTCACACATGTACATAATAGAGCTGGGCAATATCTTGATATCGTGATATGAGACTAGACAATCGTCTTTGATTTTGGATATTGTAATACGACATAAGTGTTGTCTTTTCCCGGTTTTAAAGGCTGCATTACAGTAAAGTGATGTCATTTCCTTAACTTACCAGACTGTAACTGTTCTTGTTGCCTTTACCCACTTAGTCATTATATCCACATTCCTGATTATCATTTATCAAAAATCTCATTGTGTAAATATTTTGTGAAAGCACCAATAGTCAACTCTACAATAGCGTTGCGGTACTGATATTGAGGAATTTGACCAAAAATAGATTTGATTTTCTCCATATTGCCCAGCCCTAATACATAATGATTTTTGTAACATAAAAGAAAGATCACATAACTAACCCTAACTCCGAATATAATCTACAACGCCGGACAATTTTTCAAGGCTGCAAATATGCAAGAAATGACCTAAACCACGCCTTTCTGCTGTCATCAGTGTCTGCTTGTATGAATACCATCATCAAAGCATGACCAATGAGTTTCAGTTTGGTTGCTTTTCATTCTCATATAATGCCAGTCATGCAGGAAAGGGCTGACTTAATCTATTTCCACTGAATGAGGAACTGGCAGACAACCTGTGACAGTTCCTCCTGCTGTGTGTGTGATAAGAGGTGATGACGCTGATTGCTCAGGAATCTAAATTGGAAGTTTTTGGGAGGGTAGGGCTAGGAAGGAAGAGACAGGAAATTCCCAGGAACAGAACACTCAGCGGTTCCCGACATTATTGCTTCTCAAAAAAGCAAACCTCCGCTGAACAAGATGCTTTAGTAAAGTTCAGAGAAGGAAGCTTACTTAAATACAATTTCAAACCACACTGTTTAAGCTCGGTATGGATTGTACATTAAAATACTAATACATTTTAAGAAGGGGGTTTACAACAATGGCACATCATTACATAAAAGCAAAGATGGCAATGCGCATATGCAAAGATAAAAAAAAACAGGGAATCAGAACAGGAATTGAAGTGTTCATTAAAAACATTGTGTTTAATAGAAGGGCAGTAATGTTCAGCAATGGCAGCAGAGGAGTGGAGGATAAAATTAAATAATTGGTGACTTCCTGTTGACGTTGACCTGAGCAGACCTAGAAACGCAGGACGGTTGTGACAGTGATCATGGAGAATTCCCGCAGCTGTCCCCTGGGTTATATCAAAGCACACCAGAGCATAAACATCATCCTGGAACTACAGCTGGACTTTAAAGCAGATTAATAAAATGAGAGATACACGTTGTTACAGCCCTGAGTAAAGATTGTAAGCACTGTTTAAATACAGTGAATCAAATAGCTACAGGACCACCAAGTCCATAATATTAAGAGGTATTCAGAGGTATAGTGGTGTAGTTGTAGTGAAACCCCATCTTCCAATCTGCTCATGTCACACTGATCAACTGAAGTCATTTGGGCTGAGCTCCATCCAGAGAAAGGAGCATATCAGACCCATAGGTCATATGGTGGACTAATTTAAATGTGCAGCATCTTTCCAGGCTCTTTGAC
This sequence comes from Etheostoma perlongum, assembly GCA_026937815.1. Lineage (NCBI taxonomy): Eukaryota > Metazoa > Chordata > Actinopteri > Perciformes > Percidae > Etheostoma > Etheostoma perlongum. Next base: position 6,248,336 of record CM049390.1, on the reverse strand, counting down.
ATTTGGCAGCTGCCTACAGTGAGAAAAATGCAATAGGGGTCGATATGTGGATAATCTTGTGCTCAGTCAGGTCCTGGCTATCCAGAGAGGATGGAGGAGGGGTACGTGCCAGTGCAGATGGCTAACACATTCTACCCACCTGGTAATTAGGACCATATTGTTCTTTACTGTTTATCTTTTTGTTTGTCTCAACCTCAGTGTATAGCACCACCTCTTCTGAACAAGACGATACAGACTCCTCCTTTATCGTCTTACTAGATGAGACCTTTGTGTGGAGGGGGTAGGGTGTCTGGCATTGATGTTCATCTTTTTCAGAGTCGGCAGCAAAATAGATGCTAACTATCCTCACTCTCTCTCAGACAAAGCTACCAGGTGGACATCAATCTCCGACTCTGACAGAATCCTGGAACACAAACACACAAGTCAACGGTCATTATTCTGTTATGCCAGATTTTGTAGGCTTTACACATGGACATGTTGAGAACATTCAACCCTGTACGCCCTTTCTTTGATCCTTTCCCTGGGTTTAGTTTTAGGGAATTTCCATTACAACACTAGTTGTTACCATGTTTTAGCAATTTAACTGTTTTCAGTGTCAGCACAAAGGCAAGATTCTAAATGCAGAAGTAGTGGTATCTGTTCAGAGCTGTGTGTTTAGTTGATCAACAAAGATTACTTTATTTTGTAAAATGTATCCAAAAAAGTTTGGCTAAATCCCTCTGCCTTTTTCAGCAATGCTCAGGTTCACGTTAATTCTGAAAAACCTGTTTACAGCAGCAGCAGCTGAGCAGATAAAAAAGTCCTTTACCTGTGGACAGGATCATATTCCTTACTCATGCTGTCAATATATTCACTCTTTGTGTCAGGAAAATACTCACTTGAATCTAGATTCTTTTGTAGTGATAACTCCCACCTCCAACTCGGAGGGCTTGAAGTCAATGGACAGAACGGTTGACAGACATGAGATAGCCGTCTGTTTTGAGAAAAGAGGGAGTTACCAGGAGGAGAGGAGAGGGAACTAAATGAAACATTGCATCTGAGATGTAGATGCCTTTGGAAACAGGAGCTCACAGTAGGGCTGCTTGATTAAGGAAAAAAGATAAATCAAGATTATTTTGGTCAATTTATATTGACCAAAATAATCTTGATTTATCCTTCTTAAGTTATTTTATTTTACATAATTACTTTGACTCATGGAAAGATTTTTTTTTCATTCAAAACAAAATCAAATCAGAGTTTACTTGCAAAATGTAGTGTGCAAAATTATCCTTATTCTCAATTAGTCAGTTTTTGGGATCATTAGGAGCCAAAATTGTAATCACAATTAAAATTTCAATTTTGATTTATTGTACTGCCCTAACTCACAGTGTCAAAAATCTTGAAACATGGTACATAATGTATTTATAAGGGCTGCTTGTACTTGTTAATGAAATCACTAAGTAATAAATGAGTGAGTGACCAGTATTTCTGTGTGTGTGTGTGTGTGTGTGTGTGTGTGTGTGTGCGTACTACCTCTATGGTCTGCTCATAGGTCCAATCCAGTTTCTTCTTGACTTTCTTCTCTAGGAAGCTTGTGGCCTCAGTCTGTTTGACTCCAGCTGCTGTAGCTTTAAAGCCACAGTAGTAGCCGGCTGGATCACACTTATAGAGCTGCGGACCCAACTCTTCATCCAGTCCGACCACTATCATACCTAGAGGAAGGACCCAAGGCAAAGAAAAATTAAGACAGGACAGTAGAAACAAAGAGAAAGAGGCAATGTCATCTATTTAAACATCTGGTTTAGGCATTGCACTAATACATAAGAATTTTCATTGTTAGATAAAAATTGGCCTGAGGACACAAACAGTTTTAAATGCCGTGTGCAAGAACATGACAGCTAGATCAACATCAGTTTTCAAAGAAATAGTATGTAAATTGGTGGTGCAGATTTTTTGTGTTGATATTCAAAATCAATCTGTGATGAAAACCCTCTAAAATGCTACTTATACAATACTTTAGTCTCACAAAAACAACTTTCAGTGTACATCTTAATACATCAGAAAGTAATGCTAACAAAAGTATTCACCAGCTCTCTGGTTGTAGAGGAACATATATTATTTTAAAAGTGGATTAAACGATTTTGAATATTAAACAGGCCGGTTTTGGTTGAAACTAGAGCTGCACAATACATCTTTTTTTAAATCTTCTTTTTAGTGGTGCCTATTTTATTCAATTCAATGTTCAAATTATTCAATGTTAAAAAGTATTTCCTTTTGTTTGATTTAAATTCAACAAGCAATTTGTTGTATTTCAGCAGAACTGAATACACTTTAATAAGTAATATCGCTATTGTGATATTCAACAACGTTATCGGATTTTGCATATATATAGCTATACCCTATATAACAAATAATAATTAAGTACATGTTTCTGGTGCACACAAACACATGCACTCTACGTACAGCAGCCCAGCGGCCTCATCTCAGCATTCTGTGTGTAGACTTGGGAGATGTCTGCCATTCGTTTGCACAGCATATCCACAGGGATCTCATAGCCGTACTTATACATCCAGTTAGCTGCTTCATACCGTGCCCTCTGCACCTGAGACTTGCTATCAGCTGGATGAAGGAAGAGGCAGAAAAAGCATTTCACACAACTTAATTTAAGACTGGACCAATAAATGAATGAATGTAATACAAACAACTTGCTTCAAAGTTTTACAGTGAAAGAATGATACATTTATTGACGTAAATTGATCCATGAGACAACAGAGTAGAAGAGATTGATGAATCACCACTCTCAACATCATTGTCACACACAGTGCAGTCTATGACCCAATCATATCACTTTAAATTACTGGTTAGTTTTCTATTTTGCTAGCTACAACGCATTTGCAATTTTATAATACTTGTTAGGTGGTTGTTCTGACTAGTGTTATGTAATGTTCTGCTGTAACTAAAGTTGGCACCTGACTAAAATTGCACAGTATTTTTCTCCAGCTCTAAAATTGTATTAACTGATGCATTTCTATCTCTAAATAAGAACATTAGTAACATGGGAATAAGGCAATAGTCAGTGGGAATCTGTTACTAACATGTATTGTTGACAGAAACTTAATCATTAAATGGCTCATTTTTTTAATATTCACCATCAGGTGGACAAGACGTTACTTACCAGTCATGCCGGTCATAACACAGCCAATGTTCTCTGTAATTCTGTACAGATGTGTGACTGTCACCGCATCCAACAGCTTGTCCTGAGGGAAAAAAAACACAAGACAGAGAGATATACACCACATTCCACAACTAATGCAACAATCAGGACAGCTGTGGAATCTGACCACATGCCTTTAAACACATGCATTTATAATGTGGCAGTGTATACTGACTGGGACTTTCTTCTGCGTGACGACCACAACACAGTCCTTCCCTCTGACCGCTACGGAGGTTAGTCCTCCCTGGTTGATGGCTTTAAAGGCATACTCTGAGACAGATGGAAGGGGAAAGAACAGACTGCTCATGAGCTTCAAGAATGCCCTTTAAACTTTTCACCACTGCGGGTGTTATGTTTTTTTAAATAAGGAACCAACCTAGCTATTTTTACATTTAATTGTACATGAACACACACTCTCATAAGTATAACACAATGTATACCTTTGTAATCTATGGATAATGGTATTTTAGTTCCACACTCTTCTGCAGTTAACATGTGTTACAGCTTAGTTATGACTGGTTTAAGAGATTGACGAATATAAATTGTGAGAATAGGTGTAAATAGTGTGCTAAGGTTACTTAACTGGTTGCTAGATTACCTAAATAGGAAATTCCTTTCAAATCTAACAAAAATATGTACCTAAACATTAGTTAGCTTATGGCACCACTGCACAGTTCAATTAACGCTAAGCTAACGTTAGCACAACTGCAACAAAACGGTTTAATTACTACATAATTATAACTATATTCAATTATAGATAATCATATACACATGCATGTACTTTTACCCCACCACGAGGTACTGCAAGATTTCCTTTCTAAATAACACTGGACTATAAATGGGCTTGCTAGATAGAAACTGCTAGCTAATGTTAGCCCGTTAGCCACAAGTGATGACAGAGCAGGTTGACTTTTGTTCATTTCTTTCACTTAGGTACTTACCGACTTGGTAGAGTCTTCCCTCTGGAGAGAAAATAGTGATATGGCGATCAAATCCTGCACTTGACCCCCGAGACATGACGGCTGAAAATAACTGATATAACGCAAAACTGGTAGCTAGCTATAGACTGAATTTGAAACTAAACTAAGAGGCAACAGATCCAAAACATGGCTAACATCTACACCGGATGTGATCTGTCCGCTTATCCGGGTCAACTTCGCAGCTTTGTAGTTTACACCACAGCCAGTTAATCTAATCAAAGTGCAATCTGCTATGGCTCAAAGTTAAAGAGATCTGGCCACTTAGTTATTTGCGGTACATGATTTATTTACAAGTCTACAGTTAAAAACAAAGCATGAGTTATGATCAGTGTGAGTGTGTTCAGTGCTTTGTTATGAGGCAGAGCCATTGCTGTGGTACTTCATAGGTGCTCCTTTCCTCTGTGTCGTCGAAGGGAACATGCCACGAGTCCGCTGAAGTCTGGACAATGGTGTCGTAGCTGAGAATACTCTAAACAAACACACACATGCACACAGTTAATTAGTATGCTTCTTTCATTCATGCCCCATTATTAACTCTCTCCTTTCATACCCTTCCCTCTTCCTCCAGCTCCTCCTCTTCCTCACCTGAAATCGGACTCTCCTGCCTGCTGCGACGGATCCATTTACTACAAGCTGGTGGCCTCTCTGCCATTTGAAGAAGAGCCGCCTGCTGGCTCCGTCTGGCAGGCAGGCCTTGTGGTCCCTCATCAGGTCCCTACTCACAAACCGACAGTGGTTCCCAGAATGCAAAGTGGCATACAGCAAGAAGGGGTCATCCTCCGAACTGACAGACACATAGACCAAAAGGTGTGAGGTACACTCATTACAAATAAATTTTAAAAAATGAACAAAAAGGTTGTAAATACACAGATGCATAGCCAAATAATAATGTGCTAAATTATATATGAATTCATAATCCCTGTTGTGGTTTTTATTCTATTAAATCATAAATTAAAGCATCCCTCATGTTGCACGCTGCTCATTAAAAGTAAATAGTCTGTGTTGCCTCTGCTGTGTAAATAAGTTTTCTATGTTTTTCTATTTTGTGTATTTCGTGCTAGTCTTTTTTGCTATCAGGTGCTCACATGTTTTCAGTGAAGAAGCAATGAGCTTTCTGCTGGATGAGGTTCATGTTGTGTCTCTCCCAGGATCTGGAGGGCCGCAGCATGTGTTTCCTCCCCAACACCAGAACAGTCAGGCCCTGACCCTCCAGCTCTGACACCACCGCTAACAACTGAAACACACATTTACATACCTCATTACATGTATATATATATAAATATTTAAAAAAGGAATGGGAATATTAAAGGGACATATAATTATAAACTCACATTTTCAGTGAACATATGCACATACATATCGATATCTGGAGTGCCTACCAACCCACAAACAATGAAATAAGTCAACCCAGTCAATTTTTGTGAGCTGCTGGAATATACTGCCCTCCAGCTACCTTTGCAAAGGAGTGTCATTTTTTCTCGCAAGCCAATCAGAGCAAACTGGGCTTTTCGGGATGGGGAAGCCAGGCAACGAAACAGAGCGTTTAATCGGGCGTTCCGTTTGAACTGGAAAGTTGGAAATTTCACCTGGAACACCTCCTAAAGTCAGATTTTCAAATCGGATAGTCGGGAGAACATCAGTCGTACACACAGTTCTGTAACTGTTCACGGTTAGTTGTTTCTGGATAAATCTACTTATTGCTACAGTAAAAACTACCACTCTTAAACAGAACAGAACTTAAACAGAGACGCACTGTCTGGGGAATCGATTGCTAAGCTGTTAAGAGCGGCTGTAATGAGTATGTGGGCCCTGGAGAAGCCTTTAGATGTCGTAAATATATATTATCTGAGCCTGAAAAGGTTGATATGCAGTATATATACAATTCTTAAGGCAATGTTGATCAGTTAGTCAGTCTACCATTCTGTTCTAGATGTTCATGTCCCAACTTTGGTGATTTTCTGACTTTTTACCTAGCACAATCATCAGATTAAAAAAAATAAATTGTCCAATACTTTATTATTTGTTTATCAAATACCTGCAAAACTAATGATCTTCCCATCAGCCTCAGCTGTACTTCGTATTTAGTGCTAAATAGTAAATGTTAACATGCTAAATGAACATGGTAAAATGTGGTAAATATTTTACTGTGTATTGATAACTACCTGCTTAACATCAACACAGTATGCTGAAATTAGCATTTAGCTCTAGGACAGCTATCTTCTTTCACTGTGTTAATACTGCTTATGTTGACTACAAATTCAGCAAGTATTTTTATATTTCATTTATAGCTGTGTCGTTGCCGTTTCATTCATACAGGCATTTGAATAAACATTTCTGTCAGTGGTCCTTATGTTAATGTATATGACTATTCATTTTAATAATCTATTGAGCTTTCCCATGAACTGGATGACTTTATAGGGAAATAGGTTTGACTGTTTGTACTTGGCTTTCAGCCAGATAACATCTGAGAAAGATGTGACATATGTTAATGCAGAGACAGAAGTACACATAGTTAACACATACGCACATCCTGATAGACAGACATGTAGGCAGGCAGACAAATAGACTAGGTGTTGTTAAAATCAGGTATTAGCGAGTTATAAAAGGCACCTCCTACACACATCTAACAACACACACTGCAGGGTTAGTCATAGTGCAACCGGCAGAAAAGCCCATGGGTTGGACAGACATATGCTATATGTAGGGAGAAACCACTAAAATCTCAAGCAGCAGTAGACTGTAAAACTGTGTGTGAGCATGCCATATGCAGAGAGAATCCTGAATAAGTGCAGTTAGACTGGTAGAAATATTAAACTTTACTCTTTTAATCTCTTTGTTGTGCATGTGAATTTGTGTTTTCTCACCGTCTCTGACTGCCTGCTTTTGTCCTTGTTGGTATTTGCTACATTCAGTCCATCTACGACCACATCAAAAGCCGGCCTCCTCACAAACGCCTTGAACCTCTCCAACTCCTGAACAGACACATAGATAGATAGAGAGATAGATAGATTGATATGGTGAGAAAACATTGGTCAGTTGATAAAAATTGATAAAATAGGCAAGTTATACCTGAACATTGTACTGTATTGTACAAAAAACACTTGCGTTTACACTCCATGACATTCCTGCTTTTTGCAATTTAACCATAGAGGCTCAGGGTTAAAAGAAGCAACTTATGAAAATGCAAAAAAGGCTGAGAACAGACAAATTCAGTGAAGAATAAGTGATGCACAAGTTGCAGTGTACCTAAAGTTTTCACTATCTGTACTAACAATCTAAACTAACCAGCTAAACTAAGCATGTTAACATGGTAACATGTAGTAATTGGCACTTAACACAAAGTTTTGCACAAATTCATCATTCATTTAAAGTATTGGCCAAATAAAAAGTTTCAAGCCCTAACGCTGACCTTTTGAACAAAGAAAATCAGTCTATAACAGTACATGTGGGTATAGTGGCTGAATTACTAATTTTCAGTAAATGTACAAATTGGCGGGCTGATTAACTGGATGTCTGATTATTATGTACAGTACTGAAAAAGTACAAACAAATGTCCACAGGTCTCAGGGGCTTGTTCCTTCTAGTGGTGTGTGGAGCGTATCTGAACCCCACCTGTGAGTGGGTTGGTTGATGGTTGGCTGGTTTTCTCACTGACTGATCACAGGCCTGCCAGTAATAAATCTACCTGGCTTTTCCTTCTTGGCACCGAGATGGCAGAGGGTCAGCTGGCAACTCCATTGACAATAGATCACTCTGTTTTATGTTAAAGTTTATTGTTTATAAAATATACACACTGAGGACCTGGGACATTTTTTTTCTCTGTTGGACAAAACTTATTTTAGTTTAGACTCACTAATATGACAAAATGTGAAGGGGGCTACTGTCAGGGCACTGTTAGCTGTATTGTTTGTATTACATTTGGTCACACTTTATATGCCTACTCCCTCCAAAGGGACTAACGTATAATATGTAAGTAAACAGTCTGATGTGGAAAGATGTATAGCAGCACTTGAAAATACAGCTAATAAAGTTACAATTTGTTGAATATTTTGTGTCATCTGTGTAATATAAACGCAGAAGTTAGGCTTTATCTTTAGTTAGCTTTAGCTTTATATCATAACAGGAAGGTAGTGCTGTAGCACAGAATAGGCCTTCAGCACGGGAACATTGTTAGAACTTTCACTTTTAGTTAGCAGTAGTATGGAAATAGGTTGCAGTGAATTCCCCTGGACTTGAAACCTGACTGCGTGCATCCCATCACGGACGCACAATCAAATTGTGACTGTAAAAATGTAAAAAAGGCTGTAAAATTCCTCCTCTGGTGAACTGTGCTCTAGATAAAACGCCTGTTGATGCTCTAGTATCTATTTGATTGATTTCACTCACACGCACAGTATCGGACAATTAATTCTGCAACAATGTGCAGTGGAGGCTGGCATTGGTTGAGAAGGGGCAGATGTGTGTTTTGGGTGAGAGGCAAAAGGAATTAAAGAAAAAACTGATGGATGATGGACAGATGGAAGTGTGGAGATAAAGAGAGTGCTTGATTATGGTAGAGAAAGGGTGCTGAACAACAAAACAAGAACAAAAGAATAAGAGCAGGAGAAGGAGGAAGTGTGAGATTGAGAGAAAGTCCGGTATAATTATCCAGGGACTTTCCAGAGAGAGAGAGAGAGAGAGAGCGAGAGAGCGAGAGAGCGAGAGAGAGAGAGAGAGAGACACACACACACACACACACACACACAAATACACACACACACAAAATAGATAGTGTTCTGTATACATACCCTACAGCACAATAGTAGCAAAACCAGCAATACCAGACATCAATATAGAGGCTAATATTTTATGTAAGAATTTTAAAGTTACTTATTATTTTTAGTATTGAAGTACAATATCTGCATTTTAGCGAACTGAAATTGGTTACAATAAAAGGGCAGAAAACTGTATTGTGTGTTGTATGGTAAAACGGGGAAACTTCTGTTCTTGTTTTGGTATCTGAGGCTTGTAACTGCGCAACACATGAAGCCGCTGTTGGTAGAAACACACATTGAATGCTGGCAGGTTATTTAGCTCCAACAGTGTGGACACAAAAACACAAAAGGCAATTATACAAAGGTACAATGTACTGCAATAAATCAGAACAGTTAATCAAAAATGCAACCTTTGGGGAACTTCAAACTTTCTATTTTTGATACTAATAAATCACCACTGGAAACTGTACATTTTTGTTGAAACTGTGTGTCAGAGAGGAGTTAAGCATAATAGGTTTCACAAAGGTGGTAAATAATGGCTGTTGTGTTATTTTTAATTTAATTGTACAGGGGCTTTTATTTTTCTTGGCACTCGTACTGTCAAAATTGATGACTTGAGCTCAGTGTCTCGCCATTTCTATCTATCTATCTATCTATCTATCTATCTATCTATATCTGTATTTAAATTATATCATGCTTTCCTGCTTGCTGTGACAACCTTGTAATCAGCACAGACAGACAAACACAGCTCCTCTTCCTCTTTGCATTGATGCAAATCGGTTTCTGTCCCTTCCTGCATCTGTTGCTTCCCTGTAGTCTGAAGCCCCCTGTTTGCCCTTAAAATGAATTTCCTTAAGTTTGGAATTAAAGTCGAGCATGTCTGTCTGTCTGTCTGTCTGTCTGTCTGTCTTCCTTAGCCTGTCTCCTATGCGGGAGGTAGTTGTGGTCCAGATTCACATTGTGCTCCACATGCTGGAAATCCCCTCAGTTTAACGAACTGTTGCACAAACAAACTCCCCCTGACTACCAAAAAACACAAAGGAAAACATTCAACCTTTCTCTCTGTTCATAAATGAAATTGTACATATTAATAACTACATGTTACTAATGCTGCCAAGTTTCTTTTTTGAACTATTTTAAGTGAACAACCTTGTTTTTAAGTTTATTGTCATTATAAAAAAAAAACATTCCAATGTGATGAAAAGCTTGTGTCCTGGCTCTCTCTCCACACATACAGTGCACATTATGCATGCATGTGTGTGCTGCCCTTTTTGAAAGTATCAAGATTCTAATCGTCTCGGGGCTGAGGCTGTTACACAGGTGGTGTGAGTCTTATTCGTTTTTGGAAACAATTAAATGACTAATACTCTTATTGATAAATAATCACCACATTTGTTTCCGAAAAGAGATGGAACAAGGGTCCCTGCCACCTCAAATCATGCAATTTCATGTAAAACATTGCCAACTTTATGCACAAAGCAGCAGAATAGTTTACCTTAATGACATAGTGACATTTGGGAAATGTGCTTATGCGTTGTGATGAGAACATTGACACCACTCTCGTATCGGTCTGTCAAATATGAGGCTAACAGCATAAAGACTAAAGACAAAGGGGTAACAGCTAGCATAATCACCACACTATTTCTTGTTTGTCTAATCCATACAATACACATTAAAATGACAATTTGTGGTTTGTTTAAGTCATGTAATACAAACTATTACCATCTAATACAGCATAGTAATGTTGCTTCGCCAACCAAAAAGTTAATTTCGTTTAGCTGAGCTACATTTTTTAACTGTATCAAATGCTATTCTAGCTAAATAAAAATTTATAAAGCTGTTAAGATGCTAATATAGTAAAAGGTAATGACTTTGTTATGCTACCAAGCTTGAAAAGTGCAAAGAGATAGAATAATCTGTGTCTGGGGTTAATTTTTACATGAGATCATGTTAAAACTAAACAGAAAGACAAAATAAATAATAAAATTCAAATAAATCTGATTGGTTAGTTTTTATGCTAATATAAAGAGAAGGAGATGGAAAAATGTGCAAAATGACCTCAAAATGAGATTTTTATAAAAGGCCTATTTTTACCATTTTTCAAACTTGACATAAATTTTTATATTTAAGATGAATACATATTTAAAGAACAGTTTATTGATGCTGACTTATTTATTTATTTATTTTATATGCATCCAGCCTATTTTGCCATATGTGTTTGTTTTATGGTTGTCTACTGGATGCCTCAAAAGGTCTTAATGCTGCTGGCAAGGCTGTGTGTGTATGGGGTAGATCTGGTCTTGTTAAAAACATCCTCCATGAATGATGTCAGAATCCCCTTTTAGCACTCCTCAACAGTCAGTGGTGGCTCAGACTGAGACATGCTCTCTGCCTCCGTCTCATTTGTCTTGCCCACTCCCTTAAACAGAGGTCCCAGGTTTCCTGATGTGGAATCAGTCCCTTTTCAATTAATTCATCATAAAGAGCCCAGGCAGTGGTCGTGTCACCATTTAACATCGCTGCTGTGATGATGTCGCCATAGTTGCGGGGGGATGGGGTAAAGACCTGTTAGGATAGCAGTAAAATCAGATAAAGATAGAGTAGGTATGTCCTGTCCTCTAACTCTAACAAGTTTTTTTTTAAGACTCTATTTTTGGGCTTTTTTCCTTTATCACAAGTGACAGTGGATAGACATGAACGGGGGAGAGAGATGGCCCAGCCAACATGGGGCAAACCCACTTACTGGGTGAGCTAGAGCCCGCCACCCCAATATGAATTTAAAGTGTTTTTAAGTAACAACAATCAAAACCCTGTTCACCTTCTTAACCTCATGCAGGATGCTGACAGCCTCCCTCCACCTTGCCGTCCGGCAGAAGGACTTGATAAAGAGGCTGGATGCTCCTGTGTCCAGCGAAGGGAAACTTCCACGCATAATGTCATAGACATCGAACACCTCGGAGTCGTGGCCGCTGCTCACACACAGCGTCAGGTACCGTAGTAACAGCTCATAAGACAGGGTTCCTGTTTCCATTGCTACAAAAGTCAGTAGGGACCTGTGGTAGAATGATGCAGTAGATGTTTGTAACACACACATTTAACAAAATACATATTCTTTTGTATTTTTTTGCCTTTAATTGATAGGACAGCTGTAGACAGGAAAGAGGGGAGAGAGAGGAGGAACGACATGCAGCAAAGAGCCGCGGGTTGGAATTGAACATGGGCCACTGCGTTAAGGACTGAGGACTGTCTAGGTTTATGTATGCACCATGCACTAAGGCAAATTTCTTGTAAGTGTTACTTACTTGGCAATAAATCCTTTCTGATTCATATTAAATCCTTGAGCATTATGGCACATCTGCCTTGCTTATGGTTATTTGCAATGACATTCAAATGATAGTTCTTGAGATTTAATCCAACATGCTAAAATATAAGGTAGCACTGGTTTTCTTCTCCACTTGGACAAAAACAAGATGCATAAAATAAACAGACATAATGTAAAAAAAAATAATCCTATTTACTGTAAGGAAAATGGACCTCAACAAAAACCCAGACACACAAACACTCATTTGCTTTTACTTGGCGATATCCAGATCTGCCCCGGAGGTGAAGAGCGCACACATCATCTGGATGTCAAAACGTTGTGGATTTCCCAGAGATTCCTTCAGCTTTCTCCACTCTGCAGCAGCGAGCGGCCGGTCGGGAGGATGCACCTTTGCTGTGAAACATTTATGCTTCGGTGAAGGAAACTGAAAGTATTTTTACCAAACACTTTTATAGATTCATTTAGACTTTATAAGGCAGAAGGAAAACATCATTAAAAATACTTAGTCATCTGAGTGTCTATTTAGCAACAAGAAAAGAATATGGAATTATGTGTAAGTATTTGAACTGCCTTGTTCCTGTACACAATTTGTTTCCTGTAATGCATTTTGCACAAAAAAGTCTGACTATAAAAGAGAAACATGGCTTTGCTACATGTAAAAAGACACACTGCTACTAAGTCACACAGTTCCAGTCGGTCCCACCTGCTCCTCTAGTTGTCCTCCCTTCAGGCTCCCCTACATGCTGCTTCCTCTTCAGCATCTCTGCTGTCCTCTTCGCCGTCCCAGCAGCAAACACAGATTTGGGGAAGGAAGGCCTCTGCCAAAGAGTAGAGCTCTTATCTTTTCCCTTTACAGCACCATCCCATAATTCTTCATCCCTACATCTGATGGTGCTATTTTGAACTCCACTCTGTCCATCAGTCCGTCCACTCTTCCTTTTGTCTGTCTGTCTGCCACCTGGGTTGGGCTTAGTGTCTCTGGTGCACAGAAAGCGTGCTGAGAGAGGCAGCTGTGGTGACTTGCACAGAGAAGGATTGAGTGTGAAGGAAGCTAAACTTCCCCGGTGAAAGAAAGGCTTTAACGGTTTTAGGCACATTCTGACTTTTAATATAAAGGTGGAGCCCATGTTGGCCTCTGGGTTTGTGAGAACTTAATGTAGATTATATATTACTAAGCTTTACATTTACTTTGGTTATACACCAGCTATAATCCTTAATTTGAAGGGCATACACAAACTGTAGAAACACCAAAATATTTCCCAAACCAATTGACCGCAGATTATCACATGCTGTTAGTTACATGGACCAATAACCTGGAGATGAGCCTAGCCAGCTAACCTTGCTGTTTTCCAAAAGCCATTAGTTACTTAAAGATAACTATCACTCTCTCGTTTGCTCTAGGTATGAATATAACTATTTAAAGGCAACTCACACTTCCCCTCGATATCCAAATAAAATACCTAGCTTCTTTCTTTCTCCATAACTTCTTGGACAAACACTACTGTAGACATGGGCATGACTCGAGTAGCACACCTTGACGTCATCAACGCGCGACAGCTCCGAGTAAACTGCGTCAAGTTTGTTAAGATAACCAGAGAACGACCGGAATAAGCTATATGTTTTTTTCATCAATTAAAACCTGTAAACTGTATATTATATTATTTTAATATAATTTATGCTTGAAACGCAACAAATAAAACATATTTGAAGAATATTTTGGAAAAATATGATTTCACATTAATTTCCTTCGTCTTGTGCCTCCTCCCTTAGAAAAGTTGGTTTTACTATGGGACCATAATTTATTATTGCAGTGACGACTTTGCAATGAATGTGTTCATTTCAATTGATAGAAACTGATATTACCTAATACATGTGCGTCGCTGCTTAATTGTTCGTTTTTTGGTGGGTTAGCGTTTTCCCTAGTCTCGCATTACCAGTGTATTTAAATCACGCTTTTATTTTGAATTCTGTCATTCAAACCGGAAGCCACGTTGTTGTTCATACAGCAACTTGACGGTGTCCCGTTTTTTGGTTAGCGTTGCTACTTTTGTACACAAGTCTGCTTTACACTGTTTTTGACTTTTAGGATAGAAATGTTAAACTGACGAAAGATAAGATTCACTTCGCAGCAGGTATGGCTAAAGAACAACAGCCTCAATGGTCGGATATTTTGAAAAGGAGGTTAGCAAACACCCAAAAAGGTGAGACAAAATGTAAACTAACGTTACGTGCTGGCTAACGTTCGCTACTTTGGATTGATAGCAAAGTCGACATTAATATTCTACTGATCCGTGTCCCTGTTGCTGTACAGATGAGAAAAGCGACGAGGAAAAGAAAGCAGAAGAAACTGAGCTGTTCACCAAATATTACACAGAGTGGAAGGGAGGAGGCGACAAAGACAAGTCCTACAAGAACATCCCACGATTTTACTACAGGGTATTAGCTGTTGAAATACACAACATATGTAAACCCGATAAAAAGTATTGTCATTCATGTCATTTTGATTGTGTTATGGTACAAGACAGATGACTAAACTCTGAGTCATCACTAAATTACACTAGCTGCCAAACAAATGTCCTTTTCTATTTAAAAAAATTATTCAAAAATAACACTACAAGATTAGTTTGGACAAGTTACTGTATGGCAGGTCACCCTAAATTATATTATTAATATATAATAATTATATATTTACACTTTTCCTGCAAGGTGTGTGTCTGATAATGGCCTGTTCAACAACTCAGCTGTTTGACAGAGTGAGGATTTTAACAGTGGTGATAATGCTCTTACATTACAATGGGATACAACAGTAATATTGATGGGGTAGTGCTGATGAAGATTATGATGTTGATCATGTTATTACTGATGTGTAGTTGCTAAGTACAATGTGCCACCTTACAGGCTTGCTGTTTAATGAAGGAGATGTGCAGAAATGAAAATAGGGTGGTGGTAATGATGACCATGTTGTTCTGCAGCTACCAGCAGAGGATGAAGTATTACTTCAGAAACTGAGAGAGGAATCCAGAGCTGTCTTCCTCCAGAGGAAGAGCAGAGAACTGCTGGATAATGAGGAACTACAGGTAAAACACACACACTTAGTCCGTCACAACATAATGACTTAGGCATGATAACACCACTGTAGGATACTTACATACTACATCTACGTTTTTGCCTTTTTTACTTGCCTTTCTGTAGAATCTATGGTTTCTGCTTGATAAGCACCAAGTGCCTCCAGTGAGTGGGGAGGAGGCCATGATTAGCTATGAAGCCTACTTACAGGTGGGAGAAAAGGCCGGGCCCAAGTGCACGTAAGTAACAGAAAATAGAGTTTAGTTTACTGGCAACAGCCCAGTCTAGTAAACCCCCCTGGCCAATCTTGTTTTATGTGTTTTTTATGCTATAAAACTATGTTAATAGCAGATGTAAAAGGGGAAAAACGTGGCGTCCAGATCAAATTGAATAAGGTAATAACAAGTAACAATGTCTCTTCTCTTCTCTTCTCTCTTTCTGTCAGAAAATTCTTCACAGCCAGAGTGTACTCCAAGCTGCTCCACAGCGACCCTTACGGCAGGATCTCCATCATGCAGTTCTTTAACTACGTAATGAGAAAAGGTCTGGCCCTTCATTTTCCTGTCTTTTGTATATGTTCAGCAGTGAGCAAAAATTAAACAGATAAACAAGTAAAATATATCTTAAGAAGAGAGAACAACACACAAAAGGCATCTTTACTGTCAACTTAGGTTACATTAAGATCTTTCCCTTGATGTTTGGTTAGTATCTCCCAACTCCTGTTTACTCAACTGCATTTATCTGAACTAGTAAAAAAAATCTTGTCACTGAATGTTGCTCGTTTCTATTCCCTCTGTGCATCTAGTATGGCTGCATCAGACCAGGATAGGTCTGAGTCTGTATGATGTAGCAGGACAGGGTCACCTCAGGGAGTCGGTAAGTATTTCCATCACTGACCACACATTAAAAAAAAAAAAAAGAATAGTGGTTTGCATTAGTACTGTAATAAAAAAGAAATTCTGTCTAGGATCTTGAGAACTACATCCTGGAGCTGATCCCCACTCTGCCTCAATTGGATGGACTGGAGAAGTCCTTCTACTCTTTCTACGTCTGCACCGCTGTTCGCAAGTTCTTTTTTTTTCTGGACCCCCTCCGAACAGGTGAGCCTGAGCCTCACACATGGTGAAAATGTGTTTCTACAGTAAAATGTTGAATAACAGATGTCAAAGCGTAGTATTAACTATTTTAAATGGTCAATACGGAGAGAGGTAATAGGTGAAGAAACATGTCCATGAGAGGAGTAATATCTGTGGCTATAATGTGTTTATAAAGAGAACACTTTGGGTTTACAGAGACAGAGTTTCAAAGTGTAATGGGGAAAAAATACATTTAAGCATGATTTCATATACCCTTCTATAATATTCATGTATTATTATCATATTATGCATGATTGTGCTTTGTGGTACATGACTTCTTTCAATTCGTTTTTGTATGTGTCCTCCCTGAAGCCGACTCAACAGCTGTCTGTTGCTAAATTATCAACTGAAAGCTGGTGCCCTGTAGTCTGAAAAACCAAGATGTCCAGAGCTACTGTATGTTTATCAATAAGAGGGCAGAGTAAGGATATTTTGTATTTGTACGGGACCAAGGCACCGGTTGTCTTTAACAGCTAAAGATAAATGACCGATAGAAACCTTGCTGCTGTACAGAGAACTTCCACAACAAAAGTCAACAGCTTTTTCTTTACTGAGGGTGTTGGGTTTCTGCTTTTTTTCTTCTTCAGGAAAGATTAAAATCCAGGATATATTGGCCTGCAGTTTTCTGGATGACTTGTTGGAGGTAGAATTTTTGTATCACTCACATTTCTTAATCTTTTATAAGTCCATTGTTTTTTTCCCCCACAACCCCTGCTGTATTAATTCATACTTTGCAATCGTTTGGGTAGGTATATGTAATAAAATGTTACACGTCACAAGTAGGTTTTTACTCTACCAGCAAACAATGTTTTTTTAAAGGGACAAATATAGTAATTGACTGTAATGGTAATACACGCCCCCAAAAGATGTCATTTTGCAGCTGTGTTGAATGGATTAATGCAGTTTTTCTGTATTATTATGAAATGGTCCGACATTACAAGGCAAATGTATTATTAAGAAATACCCCCACAAGTAAAGACCAGCTGATGTCATTTCTTGTTATACTCTCTCACAATCTTATTCCTCTTCCTCTGTGCCCTTAGTTAAGAGACGAGGAGCTTTCTAAAGAGAGCCAGGAGTCCAACTGGTTTTCAGCCCCATCAGCGCTCAGAGTCTACGGTGAGAAAACATCTCTGTGTGAATATCAACTTTCAAATCTCACATCAAGTGTTCATGATGTTAAATGATCCTCGGGAATAATGTATTATTGTTTATCTGCCAGCTAAATTAAAAGACTTTGGTGGGCGAAGTGTGAATCTGGGATTCAGGATCAACAGAAATAAAGATCCTATGTAAGAAACCAGCTCAGTAAAGATCACAGACTGCAGCCTGTCAGTGGCTGAGCTTGTGGTTCTGTTATTACTGGAGTATTTACAAATCTTTTTTGTCTCTACAGGCCAGTACCTCAACCTGGATAAGGACCACAACGGCATGCTGAGCAAAGAGGAGCTTTCACGCTACGGCACAGCTACGCTCACCTCAGTCTTCTTGGACAGAGTGTTTCAGGAGTGTCTCACCTACGATGGAGAAATGGTACAATCAAATTAGAGCCAGACCGATTTATCGGCGGGCCGATATTATCGGCCGATAATTTTTGAAACTATTGGTATGTCGGCATTTATAACGGCCGATAAATGAATATTTAAAAAATAAATAAACACGGACGAAACACCCTTCAACCATGTTATGAGTGTTAGCGTTGCATAGTTTGTCCACCAGAGGGCGCTGTATAACATCCCTAATGGCAACTCTTTGAATTTTTTTTGTTGTTTTTCTTCAAAGGACTTCAAATTTTATATCACAAGTTTGTATTTTTATACATTTTATTCATCAGAACGTCAATATATTTTGATGTTCCTCTGTTCTGTTGTGAAACAAACAAGTTTCTTTTTTAATGAATCTCTTTCTGTGCACAATTTTAGGTGTTAGTTTTGCAGATTTCTGTGTGCTGGTTCTAAATAGGATATTTACAGTAAGAATTATTGTGTTCCTCTTCTTCTATCTTAGGACTATAAGACCTATCTGGACTTTGTATTGGCATTGGAAAACAGGAAGGAGCCAGCAGCGTTACAGTATATTTTTAAACTTTTGGACATGGAGAATCAAGGATACCTCAACGTCTTCTCCCTCAACTATTTCTTCAGGGTAAATTCTCATTCTAGCTACTGACTAACCCCCTCGTTAAGTCTAGGACCTAGCTTGTATTCTTTTCTATGACGATCGGAAATACAAGATCACTCACTCACTCACTCACACACACACACACACACACACACACACACACACACACACACACACACACACACACACACACACACACACACACACACACACACACACCACAAACACATTCACACTCAATGTGTTATGTCCGTGTGTCATGACACTGCTGTGCACTTTGTTCTATAGGCCATTCAGGAGCAGATGAAACTCCACGGCCAGGAGCCTGTTACCTTCCAGGATGTCAAGGTATATTGTATACACACACACACACACACAGTTCAGCCAAGTTTCTTTAACACGACAATCTTTTTGCACCACATTGCTCTAATAATACCAATAATACTTTCAATCACAGTCTTCAAAAGTCTTATTGACATAGCTAATGAGGATGACTTACATTTATTTTGGTTGCCAAAGGTCAACCAAGTTGTACAGATGGTTGACCCTCTTTTATGCCAAAAAGAGACAGTCTTTGTTTTGGGGTAAAAAAGAAAAGAGATGAACATTTTGATCACTGCCTCTCTTCAGGATGAGATCTTTGACATGGTGAAGCCTAAAGACCCCTATAAGATCACTCTCCAAGACTTGGTAAACAGTTGCCAGGGTGATACTGTCACCAGCATCCTGATTGACCTCAACGGCTTCTGGACCTATGAGAACAGAGAAGTGCTGGTTGCCAACGACAATGACGGAAGCAACACAGCCGATCTCGACGACAGCTGAAGATGATTTGAGGTTGAAGTGTAGAACACTCTTGTTACCAATAGGTCACAGTTTCACTCCAAACCTGAAAGCACTGAACTTTTACTTATGACTCTGGTTCAGTTTTAGCTAAATGTCTACATTGTGAAAGTCTTGAGGAAATGAATAGAGTTGGATAGAGAAAAGCCAGACAGTGCTTTGTGTTCCTGCCTGTTATTCTCCTGTAAAGACCACGTTTTTGTCATTGACCCCTTTGTGAAATAAATGTTTCCCTTTTCTTTGTATAATGGAAGTATCTCATTATTAACACCCGCTCAAATCGAACATGTGTGACTAAAAAAAGCTCATTTACGTACGTCCAACCCTTTTCTAACAAGTTTGCCATATCAACTTTAAAGGTTTAGAGCCCACTTGAAACGCTATAATGATCCTGTTTCATTGGCCAGTTACTGTGCCCTTTGCACGTTAGTAGGGTTTGTTACTACGTGACAAACCCTATGTATCGTACCACGTGTGTGCATTTTTCAACAGTGACAGTGTGAAGAAATTGATAGAGACAACTAAACGGAACAAGTCAGAGAAGCGAAAGAAAAGTTGTGTCCTGTTCTCTTTATTTTATACTGTACAACCAGTAAAACATGTCCTGCTCAGTAGAAATAGGCGTTATTCACAATACACAGAGTGTGACTTCTCTGCTCAGGAGAACGCAAATTTACAAATCTTACTATAGCCACGCCAAGACCCGCCCTTCAATAGTATTCACACACTACTATTGGCCGGGCGTCCATGCTTACATGTACAGGTCCTATCCCCTGTCCAATCGGCTATCGTAACCTTAACCACTCTCAATGCCTAACCCCACCCAATCGAGCTGCTATTGAAGGGCGGGTGTTGGTGTGGCCATAGTAGGATTCGTAAATTCACGCCCAGGACACCATTACTCCACTATATGTTTACGTAGCAAATATTTGTTTCCTGCTATATTAATAATGTTCTGAATGTCGAGTACAGCCCCTTTAATGAAACTTTCTAAGAAGTAAAACAGGTGGTTAATGCCTTTATAACACAATGGGTTAACTGTGAAAGAAGTCATATTATGCATAATGAAAAAAGTCAACCTTTTGAATGTGTAAAGGTTTTATTAACACAAGAAAATATAAATATGTATACATGTTTGTTAAAATAACATTTGCATATATTGGCCCTTTACAAATAAAAAAGCCTAAATAATATCCTTTATTGACTAGTAAAAGACCACCACATGTTAACATACCTGTGGTCTGATTTGTTGGGATTTCACTTTCATTACATCTTTAAAGCCCATTTGAAAATGTCTTCTTGAACAAGATCATTTTTCAAAGAGATGTGCGCCATTTCTCTGCATCTGCGCCACTCCTGGCTAAACACGGCTGCTCTGAGATTTGAGGCCTGTCACCACACAACCATGTCAGTGGACACAAATAATCACTAAGAAGCTTATAATAACTCAGTCTGCATAACGCCTGCTGCGCAGCTAAACTCTCATATGAAACGCTTCCACAAGGACACTTGAAGAAAGAACCCTCAACACACACATGAAGATAGTAACATTGTACGTGTGAACTTTTCATGCCTTTAGTCACCAATACATTTGAGAACTAGCAGATTTTCAATCAAGCAGATTTAAATTAGTATTTAATCTAAATTGGCTAACAATTTGCACTTTGGGCATTTCCTACAGAAAACAATTCGCACAACAAGTTGTTTCTATTAGTCAACCGATTTAAGAAAGCAGATCATTTCTTTGAGGTCTGTATTCAATTTGAACAACCAACTGCTGCTTCTTCTTGCCCCGCTGTAAATCTCATTCACATTAATCAATCTGCACAATAGCATCCGAGTGGTGCTCCGACACAGAAAACTTCATCTTAAAGACACTATAGTGCTCAGGAGATTTTTCAAGTCTATCAATACGCTATGCACAATGACCTGCAGTACCACGGCTGATCGATTACAACTGATAACTATGAGCTCATTCACTTGCAATAGAGAAGACTGTGATACACTACAGACCCAAGTACTGTACCAAAATCAAGCACAGATAATTACAGGCAGAACTACTGGACGGTTTCACTTGTGCCATTTCCTATGACTTAGATACAATGCTTAACAGAAGGTTCACAGAAATCAGCAAATATGTGCTGCTTAAAGCTACAGTTGGTAACTTTCATAAAAAATAGCTTGTCATTTTTGCTTTGTCATTACATCCTGACAGTAGTACATAATTCAGATCATCTGTTGAAAAAGAATCACGTTCCTCTGCCTCCTCCTGGTGTTCCTAATGGCATAAGGAAAACAACCAATCACAGCTGAGGAGTCTAACGCAGTGCCAATTACTGCTCGTGAACTGCGGGCAAACTGTAAAACTAGGCAGCTCTGATCAAATATGAATCAAGATACTGTTTTGGCATTGCCTATTTATTGCCTCAAATGTTTTCACAATATATATTTAAGTGTACTGTTCAGCTATAACATGAGAACAGCGCTGCCTAGTTTTACAGTTTGACCGTAGGAAACTTGCAAATGCCATTTTGAACACTAGGAGGAGGCAGACTAACATGATTTATTTTTCAGTCATTCTGCCTCATGTCCTACTGCAAGGCTGTAGTGACAGTTTCAGCTAATATGACAAAAACATTTTTATAATTTTTAGTTATCTCTTGAATCTTCTTAATAACTACATATGAGTCATATAGCAGGAAGTAGCAGGAAGGTACAGTAGCCTTGAGGATGGAGTCATGACTCTGTCATAAAGGCTGAAGCGGCAGGGTTGCCATACTGTATGTATTTGGATATTGTGTTGACATCGAAATGGACTATGTCTCAATAAGATTAACACCCAGCATTTATTTTACTTTCAACTGATTTCAAATCAAAAGGGAGTTTAGCCCAGTCCCATTCTGGTCAACAAATAGTTTCTCAGTCTTGCATATTATTTTAAACTATACACAAATTTACATTCACAGATAAGGCAAGCACAGAAACTTCCACAGCCCTTTTAATTTGTCCCTGCACTGTGTACTAAGATCTCTTTTTATAAAATAAAATCATAGAAAAATAAGAGCATAGTTAATCTACACATCTTAGTTAATTTAAGGTTTTGCCAACAGATCAAAACGTGTGACTCTTTTTGTTTTTTTGTTTGTCTGTGAGTGTCAGTTTTCATGAAGGGAGGGAAGAAGGGACTCTGTTGGTGTCTGCAGTGTGGAGAGGAGGTTCCGGTTCGAGCTCAAAGCTAATGTTTACAAAGGAGGCTCCAGACGCTTCTGGCTGCTCCACAGTAGTAGGATGAGAATCACCCTGAGGATCATCCTGCTCACCTCTCCTTTGCTCCGCAAACCTTCGCTCCGCCGTCTCAGCCAGATGGTTCTCCTCCTCTTCCTCCTCTTCCTGCAGGGGAACACCAGTGTGTGTTGCATTTAATACTACCAATAATTTTTTGACAGTTGATGTTTGTATTCTTGCGTGCCTGTGTACAGTAAACAGCTTTAGGTGTGACTTTATTTATATTTACATATGAAATTGACAATGAAACTCAAGGATGTGCCTATGTCCTACCTCTTTTTTTATACGGTAGTATTCATCAATAGCATACTGGTATTTAGGAGTAGTGATGCCGAACAGAGAGGCCAGTCTCTCTCCCATGTAGTCACACACTACAAGAAACAAACAAACACTCACACAAAATAAACAGATCTTCCAATCTTGGCATTATATGAAATGGACCAAGAACAACCAAATACAATTCAAGTATGACACAAGCTGTAAAATACATTTTGATACATTCCTGTAAAGCATGTCACTTTTAGAGTTTGCTAATATTCCAGTATTTTTGCAGAGCATTTATAACATTTCCTAACTCCCTCTGTCTAGGAAAACACCTCTGAAAACTTGTGATATTTCAGAACCTAGTAGGATGTGATTGGTCCTTACTAGCATGAATGCCAACTAAGACAGTAGATGATTTTACCTGAGATAGTGGAGGTTCCCATTCTCCACATGTGGAACCAGAAATATGGACCCCAGGTCAGTTTGGACTAAAACACATATAAAGAGAACATGACAATTAGACCAAATATCTGCTGGTCAAACACAAAAGAAAGAAATGTACCTAAGATTACATCCAAGCATAATTTAAAAGCATATTTTATACTAAAGCAGCTGTGCAGTTAGTGATAAGAAACATTGCCCTTCATTGCGTCTTGTTTTGAGATTAATTGCCCGACTGGAATAGATTTGGATGGATGCTTTAGAGAAGGGTTGCTCTAATGCAAACTCTAGCCACAGGATATATGCCTTACAACTGAGGTTGTTTTAGTATCTGTAAAAGCCTGATGGTTTCAGTCAAGTGACTGTAAGACGTTTTGATATCAGCCTACCGGATCTACAGTGATGACATCTTTCTTGACAGGCTCCTCCAGCTCCTCCTCTTCATCGGTGCTGTACTCCTCCATGGTCTCTCCACTGGCAAAGAAGATGGTCCTGCGGGGAACCTTCACCCTCCCTTGCCTCCCCGCAGAGTCGCCAATTTCCACCGTCTCAAAGTCTGTCGCCCCTCCTGTCCTCTGTCAAAACATTAAAAACATATGATGCACCGCCATTATTATTAGTAATACACAGTATATTATTATTAGCTTTTGTTGGATTTGTAAATGAATAGCTAACTAAGTGTCAATAAGCAAGGCACATGCGCGCTAAACGGATATTCTCATAGTTAATGTGCACTCTCACACTCTCAGGGCATGTTTTGGCAGAATGAACTCATAAACAACAAATACATACCTAACAAAAGCGTTATATGTAGTAATACGTTTTACCTCATTATATAATGTAGCTAACTACACAGTAGATTAAGTAAAGTAAATCGTCCCAAATGTTATGATAGAAACCAGTCAACGTTACCAATGACAAGCACTGGTTCGTAAGTTAACGTTAAGGCTACCTAGCTAGCTTACTTTAGCTAACGTTACTTTGTGTTTGTTAGCGGTTAACGTTAGCTTCTCAGCTAAGGAAGTAATTCTTAAAAGTCTGTTTTTATCATTCACAAACACTAAAAGTGGCGAAAGTAGTATCGCACGGACTAACCTTATCATTTTCCATAGTTTGTCCCAGTGAAACATTTACATTAGTTAAATATAACGACAAATCTGCCATCACAGTCACTCCTTCCACCTCACCGGGATCTGGTTGTCTGGTTACTGCTAGCACCACTTCCTTTCTGATTTCTTCAGAATAAAAGCTTTTTGAGCAAAAAACGGTTTGTTTGACAGCAAAATTCAGCCCAACTGTACATTCTTGTATTTGGTGGTAACTGTTCTGCACAATATGAATTCCCTTCCCACTTTTCAATAGAGAAATAAAGTTTACATACGCCCCTTAAGGAAATGTTGTTTAATAATTGTATGGTTAATAAACCAAGAAACAAGAAATAAGCATTACACCTATAGTTGATCGTTATTTACACATACATGTAAACACAATCAGTGTGCATCTCTAGAGAAAAATTAAAACAAATAAATACATTATGTAATAAGTAAGACATTAGGTGGAAGTGAGACAAATATAAATAATAAATAATAAAAATATAGATTTGTTATTTTAAAAACTATCAAAAATAATTATACACAGTGCACAATATTGTACTTTCATTAAGTATTTTTATTTCATGTAACTTCCCCTCCATTACTTTTAAGAGAAAAATCTTGTACTATTTGCTCTGCAATCATTTTTCAGATGTAGTTTCTAGTTTCTTTGCAGAATAAGATTTTAGAAATGTATGAGAATTCAAAATTGGATGCAATGTGAATTACTAGTAAGGCCTTTTGGATATCTTGAGTCTTTTGAAAATAACTAGTAATTTGATGACTGTTAGCAAGTCAGCCTACATAATGAATATTTTAAGTTCTATTTTTCTCCAAACCTTTAGTTTGAATCATTTATCTTTTTTAACAGCAGGCATTGAAGGAATGAAGATGCACTGCTGGCAAGTCTAAAAATCAAGAGGCGAGAAATTGTACACTCTTTTTCCATTGTTTTCCTACTGGGATACAACAGTCATCTCAACCAGTGAAAGTTTTATTTTGAAAGTAGTGAGCGGAAGCAGTGTATTACTCGTCCACGGTAGCTTGACAACTGTACCAGGGAGCCAGCCAGCCGAGAGGGATCCTCTTGTGGTGTTTTGGTCCACAGGAGCCCACTAACAAAAATGACAGCAAGGAAGTCTGGCTCACGACTGGAGACTGAGATAGAGCGGTGCCGTTCAGAGAGTCAATGGGACAAGATACCGGAGTTAGTACGACAGCTTTCGGCCAAACTAATATCAAACGGTAAGAAATGTGCGGGTTTCCCTGTTCGTTCATTCAGTCTAACGATACAAGGCCTTCTCCCTGGTCTTGTCCTCGGTACTTCCTGACAGCGGCACCCGATGCTGGGAAATGTCCAGCCCTGTGCTCTGGTTAGAGCTAGTTAGCTAGCAAAGGTCAAAAAAGAGACTTGCTTCATTTTCACAGGGGATTTTACCACCTTTGGGCAGTGTGGTGTGTACTAAGATACTTGGATTTTAGGATATGGAGAACTTCGCTCAGTTCCTGTGGTCTAACGTTAACAGTTCTGGCTCGCTCTGCTCTCCCTTTAAGTGGAACTCAAACATACTAACACTTTAAGTCTTTAAGTTAAATATTGTCGTTGCTTGACTTGTATGATAAACCAAGTACTTATTATTGACATGCACTAACAAACACCTTAATAGCAAAAGTACATAGTTGTTTCACCTCTAAACGGGTGTTACTAACATGTCTTACAGTGTGATGATGCTGAAATAAGTATTAGTTATATGCTTTTAACATTTTCCACATGTAGCATCAGATATTTTTTTATTATGGTTTCGTACTGCAGTAGCTTCACTAACAGTTAGCTTTGTGGCTAGGATGCATGATCGCATGCTAGCTGTCAAACAACTCCTTGCTGATGCTGAAATGTTAACTGCACTAACGTCACTGTAACGTTACAGCTCATCTAGCTATACTCGTTTACGACAGAAGAACATTTAGTTTTGCAAATTAACAAATATTTCCTCTCCCCAGGCAGTTCCCATTTTCTAACTTTAATCTGAACCAACGTTTAAAAAATAAACTCTCATGGAAATAAAATCCAATCTGCCAAAACCCTGTGACATGAACGCACCGCTATATGACGTCATATGCATCGTGATGCGTTCATTTCACGGAGATTTTATAATTGCCTTCTTGACCCTTTTGATGTGAAAACAAGCTGGCTTGTGTGCAAAATGACTACCTATAAATAGCATCATATCATCATATCCCATCTTGTCATGCAATTTAAATGCACCTGTTGTCATTGTGTTTACATTGAAATATCACTCATGGCGGTTGCCCTGATCCAATAGATCCAATGGACTAAATTGGACTACATCCTGTCATCAAATAACCAAGGCTGACTGCTTGTGGTGGTTAATGCATCCATAAAGCCTTGTAGTGTGATTGATAACTTATTCGCCCCCCCCCAAAAAAAAAAGAAGAAAAAAAACTCTTTTTGCTGGCCTCCAGTGGTTTAACTTTTCACCTTGCTTCAGTCATTTACAGGGGGACTCTATAACACTGGGACATCACTGTTGATTTTTTTGATTTAGCTCCTTTGCAAACATCCCAAATCATGTATGACATTCCCCGAACTCAAACTGTCTTCGGTGAAAGTGCCTTTAAAGTTTTTGCACCCTCATCCTGGTATAAATTACAGAATCATCTTAAATTAGACTACCTACCAACAATGACACAGTTTAAAATTAAGATAAAGGACTATTTGAGCACTAAATGAACATGTGCTGTTACTGAGCGCTGCTGGGATTATGTTGAGATTATGTGAAATTGCCAACTGTCTTTTTCTGTTTTATGTTTTTTTTTTTTTCACTGTATATTTTATCATGGAACTTTTATACTGCTGTCTTGGCCAGGCCTCCCTTGACAAAGAGATTCTGAATTTCAACTGGATTTTTTTCTGTTTCAACACGGTATTCTCGCATAGAATGAATATGTGATTATATTCTAGACTAAATGCTATTAGTTATTATGTATGTAACCAAAACCAAGGTTACCTGCTATTTTACAAATGTGGAAGATGTGAGTGTTTCAGATGGTTTCTGAACACTATGTAAAATGCTGCCATCATGGAATGTAATTTGGCACGTGAGAGCAATGAGCTCTGGTCACTGACTGGGTTCAGTAACTGGATTACTGCTCATTTCACCAGGTGAACCACACACACAATCACATGGTTTAGGAGCTTGTTAAAATATACGTAATTCCTGCTGGTATGTGAGCACAGCAGCATTTCTCTACATGAAGATTTTCTTACTAATTTTAGATCCCCCTTAGGTTGGCTGTAGACTTAACTCAGATTGACCTTCAAACCTTACACAGTGTTCCTAGCTTAACCAAATAACGCCCTTAGATTGAGTAAAGATATTTTATTATTATTATTTTTTAAGATTATTTTGTGTGTGTGTGTGTGTGTGTGTGTGTGTGTGTGTGTGTGTGTGCGTGCGTAGATGATCTAGGAGAGTTGTTGCTGGGGGAATGCAAGCTTCAGACGTACCTGAAGGAGAACCCCATTAAACAGGGAGCCAGTCCCAGGGGCCAACGACCTAAACTGGTGGAGGTTAGGAAACACCTCACCGCTGCTCTGGACAGAGGAAACCTCAAGGTAACTATGGATGAAGATGCTAGACAATTGACCAACAGAATGACTTATTTTGTTAGATTCTAGTCACTTTTAGCAGTTGTCACTTTCTTTTTTATTTATTTTACAAATTAAGCTAAATGGCAAACAGGCAGACTCCTGTGTGGATTGACAGACTGTGACTGACAGCCAAAGCATTCTGCGGCATTGATCAGCGACTGGTTCAACTGATCCAACTCAGTGTGGTCCAGAAATGTGTGGTTTCTTAAATACAGTTATTTATTAATTAATTGATTGATTGATTGATTGATTAAGCAGTTGAGAGAAAACTCTAGAAATTAAAGGCCATTATTTATTGTCACATACATGTAGCGGAATTCATTCTCTATATTTATGTGGTTAATGCAAGCTTCAAAATCAAAATCTGAAGACGGAAACCCAACTCATGGATTTAAAAAGTCAAAATATTAAAAAAGATAACATTTCATATGTTCTGTACAGGCCGATTACCTCCAGGAAGCCAGCCTGTTGATGGCCAAACTGTGTTATGTGGAGGGAGAATACACAGACGCTTTAGGTAACACACACACACACACACACCTCTGGTCTCGTTTATTTACTTGTGTTTAGTATTTGTTCATGTTCATGCCTTGTTATGTATAAAATACTGGTGTACCAATACATTTATTAATTGATAAATAATTGATGTATTGGCAGGTCACTACAGCAGGGTGAACTTGGATGACATGCAACTGGGGGGGGCTCCTGTGTATAGGCTGTCCATGATAGCAGAGGCATACGCTACTAAAGGTATAAACAATCTTCTTTTTCTTTTCGTTTCTTGTTTTCTCACACCCAGTCATCATTCTATGTCTCAACGGCCATAAGTCAAGTCACCCCAACCTCTGCACTGCTGCTTTGCTCCACACGATGGCAGTACTGTGTCACTGCTTATTATCAACAGTGGAAAAAACTGTAATACTGTATGAATAAATGCACACAGTCATACATCAGGCATCTCTGGTTGCCCTTGAATAAAAGATATTGAGTTGTCATTCTAGTCTTCATCTGTTTACTTAATACAATTTGCATGGACAGTTGGTAACTCAAGTACCCGTTGCCTGTCATTTATGATTGAGAAGATATGAATGCAATGACTTTACATTATTTATTATGTTTGGAGGCACAAAGCAGATCAGTTTGAAAACTAATCATCAATAGGAGAAGATAATCATCCAAGTGCCTAAAAAAAATACACCAAACAACTCTAGCAGAAATATAAACCTGTATATACTAATGGTTTGAAAAGCTAAAATAAATAGCAGATAATTAACTCTTTGTTTATTTTCTTTCACCCTGAGCACTCTTTCCCTGTCCCCCCTCAGGGCTGTGTCTAGAGAAGGTCCCAGCTGCCTCTCCATCTCTATCCAATAAGAACACTGGCTCTCCATCGTCCAATAAGAGCACAACAGACCGGGAGCAGGAAATCATTACCTGCTATGAAAAGTCTGGAGACATTGCTCTGCTCTACCTGCAGGAAGCCGAGAAGGTATATGTTTGTGCCATGTTATGTTCTATTGCATTGTTTTTGCAGAGTGTCACCCAAATGCTCACCCAATATCTTCTTTGCACCTGGACTTCCAAATGCTCTGCCATCCCTGTGGGTGTGTGATGAATCCTCTGCTGACAGTGTGCAAGTTTGACTAATGCATTACCACACAAGAAAGCCAACTGGCAAACAAATCTCTTCCTTTTTATTTGGAGAATGTCTGAGAGGACACACAGACCGAGCTGGCAAACAACAGTAAACTGCAAAAAAAAGTAGGAGGGTACAGATTAAACTATCCCAACAAAACAACTATAATTAAATTCCTGGGCAATGTATTCTATAAATGCTTCTCTGAATACTACAGAAAATATGATGCTATAGGTTTGAAATAAGGTGTGATGAAAAAAGGACATCACCTGGATAAAGTCACCAAGTATGGATGTGATGTTGAGTTATAGGAATATTTAAAAAATATCATAGTTATACCATAGTAAATGCAGTCCAAAACCCAAAGATACTCAGTTTACGATCGTGAAAATTCTCACAACAGAGAAGCTGTAACTAGAGATTGTATTTACATTCTTTTGCTTAAAAAAAGATGATTTAATTAGCAAAATAGTTGCTGACTAATAACTCAACATATTGTTTCAGCTCTAGTGAAGTCACATCTTAAGTCCTTTTAGAAATATTAATAAAAATAGAAACACCGTACATGGATGTAAATGTTGTAAATAAACATCATGTGATCTGACAACACATTTAAGTAACTTTTCACCTCACAGTAAATGCCACACAAACTTCAAACTAACAATCAGGTTTTAACAGGTTTATTTATCAATTATAGCCCAATTTTATACTCCTATCATATCTTCTTGACAATGCTGAAAAACTAATTCAACACAAGTAGCAGAAATGTAGACCAATGTTACCAATAGTGAATTAAAGTAAATTATTCATCCAGTCCCACTTTAACATATTGTACTGGCTGCAAAAGACAGAAATATGATCATCTGTGTCTTGCTTAGTTAACATTTCTCATGCATACATAAATGAATAAAAAAGGCCACTGTCAAATTGAAATGGTTATTATTATATTGAATGGAGTGAGCCAATTTGAATCTTAGTGTTATAAAATTACATCAGGCCTAGTGTTTCCTCTGAGATTTTACACAACTAAGCTAACAGCTGAGCATCAAACATGAAAGCCAACCTTTTGCTCTTATATATACTCTTACATATATAAGTTTACCGCATTGACAAACATTTACAGATAGTAGTAGGATTTCACACATTCATTTTGGTGAGGGGGCTTTCAGGCACAACCGCTTTTGCAATTTTGTGTTAACGTCTGTATTCCTTTATTCATCCCTGTCTGTTTCTGCAGGCGTTGTCAGCAGGAATTCAGAACCGCAGCCCAAAGCCTGGCCCGGCTGCTCAGGACTTGGAACTGGGCTACTTCCTGGAGACAGGCCTACAGAGAGCTCATGTCATCCACTTCAAGAACGGGTAAGAGAGGGAAACGGGGGTGGTGGATAGATAGTACGGGAGAGAAAGGAAAGGAAAAGAGAGAGAGCGGAGAATTGCCTGTCAGTCTCTTCAGAACCACAAAACAGAGATTTTTCAAGAAAAATACTAAACATATTTTTTTTTGTATTTACACTCCTCTTAAACTTCAAACTTTTTTTCTAGTTTAGAAAGGGCGCCACATGCCCAAACAGAAACCACAAACAACCCTTTGTGGGCATTTTCCACCCACTTTATAGTGGTTGAAGCAAAAAAGTGTGAACACAGTTTAGTAGCAACATAGGGCAGCAGAGAGTAGTTCTTACAGGGTTGTTGTTTTAAGTACAGCAGGATAGTTTCAGGTAAAGACTTGTGCTGGAAGTAATGCCTTTTCAGTGGACTGGATGAAATCTGTAAAATGTTTGCCCAGTGGTAGCTGATTGTTTCTGCAATTGCTCCACTTAAATGTCTAGAGAGGGAAACGGAGGGCACTTATATATTGTAGACAATGTAGAAGTTCCCTTTTCACCCAAATTAAATTCTGGTGTCTAGTTTTTAGACTTCACCACATAGAAAGTATTGAATTTAAACTTGAAAAGGAAAATTTAGTCAACTAACATCACTTTGCATTATATTTGACCGTGACATTAAATAAGTGTTCTCATTTGAAGTTGCCAGCATGCACAATTGCATAGCGCAGCATGAAAACATCAAAGATCCTGAGACATGTGAGTGTTAATGTTAAGGATGTATTTTGCTTGACAACATCACCTTAAGACAGTCTTTTACTGTGTCATCCTGCAAACTGGCAAAGTTGTGGTCCAAAGAAACATCTGCTAGTCATGCTACTAAATATTCCCGTACTCACTGACTCACACATAGATAAAAACGTGAAAATGTTTTGGACATAGTATGGATTATGCACATATTTATGTTTTGATGCATCTTGCATTCACACATACTGTACACACACTACAGACTCTGACAAATGTCCTTCTTCGTGCTTCCTCACTACATTGCCATAGCAACCTGACACGAGGCGTGGGCCGGTTTCGGGAGATTCTTCGGGCTGTTGAGAACAGAACCACCCAGAGCTTGCGCATGGTGAGGCATGGGTTGTGTGGGTTTTTTTTATTTTTTATTTATTTATTATTTTTTATAAAACATACACTTGTTTGCTTTCTTGACGAGAGTTTGATTAGGTTTTAGCTGGTTGCCTGGCAAACTCAGAAAGTCCTCTTCCACCCCCAAACTTTTATACTTCAGTTATTGTGCAGATTAACCAAACTAGATATAGCGTGTT
This sequence comes from Etheostoma perlongum, assembly GCA_026937815.1. Taxonomy (NCBI): domain Eukaryota; kingdom Metazoa; phylum Chordata; class Actinopteri; order Perciformes; family Percidae; genus Etheostoma; species Etheostoma perlongum. The sequence goes on along the minus strand of CM049390.1, from coordinate 6,215,872 downwards.
ATAATTAGTAAGCTTTACAGGTGCTGTTAGAAGGATTCTGTTAACTTCTGATCCAGGGCTGCACAATATGTGGAAAATATCTCATTGCTATTATTTTGACTGATATTGCAATTGCTCTGTGCACTGTGGCCAAACAGCATTCTTCTGAACACACTGCTGATGCTGGATTGAGCTGGATTGAAATCAGCAAAGTCTCTTTAAGTCTGTAGAATATCATTTGTAGGCCAGAACATTGCTGGAGCACCACAATACTTAATTCAGGATTGTATTTTGCACTAGTCCATACTAAGATTTTGATAAAATTTCAATTAATTGCACAGCCGCACTTCTGACACAGGATAGCTGTTTGCCCCTGTTTCCAGTCTGGAATAAGCTAACCGGTTGCTGGCACTAGCTTCAAATTTACCCAAATATTTTTATGAATTTTCTTCTCTAATTCTCGGAATAGATTCAATATTTGATTTTGTCTGTTTACGATGATAAAAGAATCCCGATGACAGTCAGTACAAGGGTAAAATCATTAATATAACTGTACTCTTGTTTTCTAATTATATTTGAAGCAAAGTAAGCCCCAAAATAAACAGATTTCTGAGTAACTTTGCCAAATGTGCATGTGTGTGTGTGTGTGTGTGTGTGTGTGTGTGTGTGTGTGTGTGTGTGTGAATGCAGACCATAGCCAGACAGCTTGCAGAGATCTTGCTCAGGGGAATGTGTGAACAGAGTTACTGGTCTCCTCTGGAAGACCCACCTACTGTGTCACCATTGGATGATCTCACACGGCAAGGACACACTCTCACCAAGAACTACAGCCTAAGCCGACGCCCACGGGTGTACTCGGGAGAGAAGTAAGTGATAATGTTTGGTTGTTGATGCTGAAGTTGGAATACTGTGGGGAAATAGTCAGCATGCTCTAAAATTAAACTGTTGCCAACCAGTCGCTCCATGTCCTCGTTATCACTTTTTTTCCTCAATTTTTTCCTTTTCTCTTCCCTCTCATCCTTGTCCAACTAAATTTTTCTGACTCTCGGTGCGTGTCTCTCTCGCAGTCTGTTTTGCCCTCAGGAGAACACAGAGGAAGCTTTGCTGCTACTGCTCATTAGTGAATCCATGGTAAGACACAAGAAAAATATTTCACAACCCTCTCAAACTAGCTGTGTATCCTCAACTCTCTTGCTGGAAACCTTGACATAGTGCCATTTCTTTGTTTTTGTGTTTTAGGCTAACCGTGATGCTGTCCTGAGCAGAATTCCTGAACACAACAATGATCGTATTATTAGCCTGCAGTCTGCCTCTGTGGTGTATGACCTGCTGACTATAGCTCTGGGCAGGAGAGGGCAGTATGAGATGCTGTCAGAGGTGAGTAATTCCTCTGTGGGCTGCATAGTCACTATGTGTGTTAAGTGTTAAAGCCCACACCCAAAGTACACCCACATAAAATCACACTTTTTCACATTCATTTCCCTAAAACAAGATAATTCTCTAAACATATTGTTTTGTACAGCTAGGTAAAGCTACTAGGTAAAGGTACTATTTAAGCAGTTGCACATTTTGTTTTCCCATCCTGTATACATTCAAATATTTGTTCTTATAGTTTATTCCTATTATTATTATTATTTAATGTACATTGTATGTTTGTACATATATTATATCCTAGCATTTATATTTATATTCTGTGCTGTATGACTGATGTATGTTTGCTGCTGTAACACCATAATTTTCCATTTTTTTGGATCAATAAATATTTATCTATCTATCTATCTAATCTAGCTTACATATACCATAAGAATACATTTGTCCTATTTATAATGTGTCCAGTGTTTGGAGAGGGCCATGAAGTTTGCCTTTGAGGAGTTCCACTTGTGGTACCAGCTCGCCCTGTCACTAATGGCAGCTGGGAAATCAGCTCGTGCTGTTAAGGTCCTTAAGGAGTGTATTCGTCTGAAGCCTGACGACCCCACCATCCCACTGCTGGCTGTTAAGCTGTGTATCGGACCTCTGCACTGGGTAAGACTCATCCTGCCATAAACTCAAATGCAGCTAGTTGCTTAAGCATCTTAGGAGTTCTCAAAACTGTTTGTGACGTTTTATTTTTAAGTTACCATTCTGTGTATAAACTAGTAGATATTTCAATTTGCTCCTCTGTTTATTGCTTCCCTTAAACACCTTTTATTTTGTAAACAAACATCTCATTTTATTCCATCTCTTCTCTTCTCCATTCTCTCTTAATATATGTCTATATACTCCCACAATGCAGTTGGATGAGGGGGAGTGCTTTGCTAAGATGGTGATTGACATGGGGGAGAAAGCAGCTGAGTTCAGAGCCAAAGGCTTCTTGGCCATCGGGCTGGTTTACAGCCTCAAAGCCACTGACGGTAGGTCTCAACGGATGATAATCAGGAACACTTGGTTTCTTCTTACTTTATAAGCTTTAGGATAAAGATTTCAGTTTTTCAGAAATGTTGGAGATTGCCCCCTTTTTGCCAACTTATTGTGATTCATGACAACATGGAATGCAAGTCACATATCTCATGTGAATCTGAAAAAATACACAAGACAAGTGCATGCATCCCTTTGTGTCCCTGTTGTCTATGTGATGTTTTCACATTTAGACACATCAGAACTTCAAACGTTACATTAAATATTGTTGTATGACTCCACTGAGTCATACAACACTTACACAACACATTGTGTGTTATTGTATAATGTGCATTCGGCCTATGTCTTTCTATCCTTGACTCTGTCTCCCTGCGTCTCTTCATTGCAGCATCATTGCGAAGCACACAGGAGGAGTACCAGAGGAAAGCTTTGGGATCCTTCCAGAGGTTGGGACTGAGCCATGCTGCTCTCTGTTTTCTCTTTTACACCCACATTTCCCTCAGAAGGATTTTGTCACTGCACAAACTGCTTCTCAGTCTAAGAAAATATAAACTATTTTGAATTTAACACCTAATCCATCCATTATATTTACCTTGCACAGTTTGTCATCTATGTACACAGTATATGACCTTGTATACTTTCCTTAGACGACTTGCATCTGTAAATATGTTCTAAATGTGAGGGATATATTGGAATAATGCTGTAACACAAATATACTTTAAAACATTGATAGTATTATTTGTTCCTCCTGGAGATTAAGAGTGTGACTAATCATGCACAGAGCATACTACAAATTGTATCTATAAATAAGGTGAAAGCTCTTAATGGTCTTTAAGGGATAGTTTAGATTTTTTAGGTGGGTAAAACATGTTTAGCTGCTGCTCCCGTCCACAGCAGTACATTGTTTAGCTTCTATGCTGGGACTCCTGCCTGCTAGTCCTAACTGGGGGCGTGCTCACTGCCTTCTACTGTAGGTTATACACTGACTATGGATAAGTACCTCATACAACCCTACTTCAAATAATCTAAACAATCCTTTTAATATACACACTGCATAATTTACGACATTGTTATACTGCTGGAATATGTCCTCTTTTTTATATACCATCAATATGCTTGTTAATATGGTGTTAGTGTCTAATTGTGTCTAAATGTTTAAATATTCTGTGGTTTGATTTCTGACACGCTCTATTACTTTGCTGTCTTTAGTACCCTTTTACTGTTCTGCTACTGCAGTGACCCAATTTCCCCACAGGGATCTTTAAAGTTTCATGTAACCTTAATTCACTTTTATTCAGCATGTCTGAACACACCAAATCTCTCTGTCTTTCTCTGTAGAGCTCAGAGTCTGTCTCCTACTGATCATCTAGCAGCCTTCTACTTGGCACTTCAGCTTGCTGTGTCCAGACAGGTAACACAATCTTTAGTAATAACAGCTTAAAATCACTATGTACATATATACCTATATACATACAGTATATGTCACTTTACAGTGCTTTTTACCCTAACTGTAGTGAAGACCTGTAGTTTGTGTGTGTGTGTGTAGATCCCCGAGGCACTAGGCTATGTACGACAGGCGTTGCAGCTTCAAGGGGATGATGTCCACTCCCTTCATCTGCTGGCCCTGCTGCTCTCTGCTCAGAAACACTACCACGACGCTCTGAATATTATAGAGATGGCTCTTTCCGAGTACCCTGAGAACTTCAAGTAAGATCCACATGCTTCCACAACATGCTTTCATTTAAAGCACACACAAAAATTCATCTTATTGTGTGTTTATGTATTTGTGTATTGTAGTCTGCTGTATACCAAGGTGAAGTTGGAATCGATGTGTAGAGGACCAGAAGATGCTCTGCTCACTTGTAAACACATGCTGCAGATCTGGAAGAGTTTTTACAACCTTACCAATCCCAGGTACACACATACACACACACACACACACACACACACACACACACACACACACACACAGACACAGACAGACAGACAGAGTGTCATTCATTCAAAATAGTGATTAAATCAGGTTGCACCATTAAAACATAAAGATGTCTTAGCGAGTAAAAACGTAATATGTAATGTGTAAACCAGTTGCAGGAAAACATCTCCATCCAGTCAAAAGCAATAATCTCTGGGACTCCTGAATACCTCACCTGGTACAGCGTGCGCCCCTTGTATACAAATGCTCAGTCCTTGTTGCAGCAGCCACAGGTTCAACTCTGACCTGTGACCCTTTGCTGCTTGTCATTCCCCCTCTCTTTACCCTTTCACATCTTTAGCTGTCCCGAGTAATAAAGGCCTAAAATACACCAAAAATAAAAAAGCAACAAAAAGCAATCATTTCTGTAAATGGGAAGTCTCTTTAGCATCACACACCAAAATAAATATTAAGCTTACCTGCTAATTCTTTGTAAATGTAGGTGTGATGTTTTATTTACGTTTAATTTATATATACTTGAAGATCTATGTGTTTCAGGATAAGGGCTGCACAATTAGTCACAATTTCATCAAAATCGAAATATGGACAACTTGCAATATCCAAATAGCATGAGGGCGCAACATTTGTTGAAGGCAAATTATGTGTCAAACCATTCTGAATTAAGTGTTGTGTTGCTGCAGAGACGTCTCGGCCTAGAACTTGTATCCTACAGACTAAATAAAAAATCTTTTTTTGGTACAGAGCCTCGCAAAAATCACCAAATTGATCATTCTCTCCAATATCATGCATATCGCAATATCAGTCAAAATAATTGCAATATTCATGCAGCTCTATTCAGGATGATGCTATTTAGTCATTTAATATAATGGTATTAGACTATTTTATAATTTAAAATATAGTGTTTTTTTTTTAAATTGTCTAATCTTGTTAAACAGTTGTAAATCTCCCCTTAGTAAACACTTTCATTACAACAAGGCTGGTGTGCTGACAGTAACTAAGGAAATGAATGGTTGTACTGTTGCTTTTGGAGACCATGTGTGTATACCAACCCAGGCACATGTTTGTGTGGCAGTGATTCTGGGCGTGGCAGCAGTCTGTTGGACCGAGCCATAGCAGACAGACGACAGCTCAACGCCATGACTCTGCCTGACTTCAGTGACCCAGAGACTGGTAGGCACACACACGCTCACAGTTGTGTTCAATGGTTTTCAGTAAACAATTCACTTGTCTCATCTAATAGTGCCTCTAATATCCTTCTCTGTCAGTTGTGATTTAATTATGAAAATTGAATCAAGAGGGAGATGTGGCTTCCTCTATCTTGTTTTCATATTGATCATTCTCCCTCATATCTTCAGATATCAAAGGAAAACCTTTCCCAGTCTTTGTTTTATTGATTCCTGCTCCAATATTCTTAATTCCCCCTCACCCCCCCATTTGTTCTGTTTGTTAAGTTGCTTCTTTATCTATGAGTTATTATGATAGTAATGGTCACACAAATTATAAACTTTCCAATGTGAGATATTTTTAGAAATATTATTTTGTTGAAATATTGTAAAAATATTGTATGCCGGTTGAGAGCCAGTATGTATCTTCCCTGTCTTTATTCCTTGATTAATTTAACTAATTTCTGTTTTATTTCTTTTGTTTGTTTTAGTCTCAGGTTCTTCCTCTTCTCACTCTGGTTTTGAACCCGTCTCCCCCGTCTCCCCCTCCTCCCCATCCACCATTTCCACCCTCTCCTCCCCACTGTCCTCTCCTTCTTCCCCTGTCTTCATCCTCCAGCCTCCTCCTCTCCCTCCAAAAAAAACCCCATCTTCCTTCCCTCTTCCTCCTCCACCTCTTCATCCTCCTCTTCCTCCTCCTCCTGCGCCCACCAAGACCAGGACTCACTCCTTTTGCAACCACGCCACTCTCCGCCAGCTCTCCTCCAATTGTAATCCGCCGCCACGTCCTCTCGGCCTGTAGCATGGTGTGGAGAGTGATCTAAAAAAATACACCACGTTTTTGGGAGATTGGCTCATTGGTTAACTTGTGTGTTGAGTAATAAGAGCTTTCCCAGTATGTTTTTTGCTCTGGTGTTGGTGGTGTTAAACCATTCAGAAACTAAAAAAAGACCTCACTGATGAAGCTTATCCCGGCTTTTATTACATTATACTCATTTCTATACATTTTATTAAATATCTCACTATACTAAATAGGAAAGCATTATCATAATATTATTGTATCATATCATATAATAACTTATTTTGTAGCTATTCAACAGTGAGTTCATGATATTTTCTTCATAGAATATTAGTAAAATATTATATTGTTGAGACTGTCCAGAGTTTCTCCTGATAACGGGGATCAGTTTTGTCTACCAGTCCCAGGTGCTGCTGCAGTCTTAACAACATTTTACTCAGCCCTCTCACTCAGATTGTAGACAATGTGAATTTTGAATTTTACTTAAACTTAAACTCAAGCATGAACAACGAGTTTAATACTAAACTGACTAACCCTTGCAAAGTACTGGGTGTGCTTCAGTCACGCCTAGGTCTTAGTCATGCTGTAAATCTGTCTTAACTTTGGGTGTGGATTAGAGCCTTGATGGATGGTGCTGCAGTTGCGTTGCATTTTCGCAACTCAGATGAACTGACTCGCTTGACACACACGTTTAAACTCCACAAAGTCTCAGTTGATACAACGACATGTTCAAGATCAGCTTATATATACAGTAAATATAACAGATAATTAGTTTTACTGTCTCTTCACATCTATCTGCTGTTCCGTGGCCATTTGTCTCTTGTTTTTGTTATTTATTTTATATCCTCCTCTTTTCTCTCTCTCTTTCTCTCTCGCTCTCTGTTTCTGGGAGGATTTTACATTTCAGCCAAGATTAATGTGTCTCGTTTCCAGGTTTCAACCTTATGTTGTCTCCCTTTGTTGCCATCTCTTCTACTAATGATGTTTGCGCTGGAAAATAACTATTGCTATTCTATGCTATTGAGTTACATCATTTAGCTGCATAGAAAAATTCACAATTCATTTTTCTCCAGAACTCTCAGTCAGCCTGAGAACAATTACATTATTTCAAACCATGCCAATAAGTCCATCACAATAATCACAATTACTGAAAATGTGATGTGACTAGATCCTTTTGTTACTGTTTTAGCATACTACTTTGACAAGGGAGCACTTAGCTTTTGTGTGCATTGTTAGTCAATTAAAACACTTTGTGAGGTATCTGTGGTGCAAACATCTTATTTAAATCCAACAGTGCTAAATGCATGTTACTCTGTACTACTTAATTTTGAGAATACATTTGAAAATTAAGCAGTGCAGAGTATTTTCTATTTTAAGCAGTGCAAAGTATTTCTCATACAGCTAAAGAAAACTGTCAACAAAAAGTACTCCTGGGTTATCAAGTAGAAAAGGTGAGCCTCTTGCATACTTTTAGTAAATTCAATATGGCTATTAGTACAAGTAATGGTGCAGATTTGCAGTTAGGTAAGCATTTATTTAAACAGATTACATCTTAAGTAAGGCACGCATGGAAGCAGCTTGTCTCACGTGAGGAAGTTTAAAAGGCTACTGTGAAGAAAAAAAACCTCATCGTGCTCTGAATCGGATTTGGAAATTTCTTCTCTGTCTCCTCCTCCTTTTCAATCATTAACAATCGTTTTTCTTTTTTTTCCTATCCATCCTTTTTTCAAGGCGGCCTTCAGGAAGCTAACACTCTTGGTTTTTCCTCCATGTTTTCTGTTTGTAAGTAGCCATCTAACCTCCATCTGACATTCCTTTTCCTAGCCATTATTTTATCCATCTTTTGTTCCCACTTCCTTTTTCTCAATGAGGTTTTTGATATATGTACAATATCTGTATGAAGAAAATATGTACATGTATCCTCTGCTTTAACTTTAAGCCAGCAATTAGTTTCCAGGAGATTTGTACTGGATTTTCTATCAAGTTGGTGGTCTAGGATTTAAAGGAATACAACGACTTAAAGAAATATCTCTCCAAAAACAGTGTTGTGCACACACATTCTTCAATTTTTCAGAACAAAGCAATGTGAAAGTGTTCAGGAAACAAACTGGGTTTTACTGGAAATCTTTTGAAAGGCTTTACAGCACATTGAGTTGTAAAAGGGAGAAGGAGGTACAATTTCTGACATGTTTATACTTCACAGTAAATCAAAAGAGAGATCAAATGCTTACAGAGCAACATTAGAAAGGAGGAAAGAAAAAGCAGCTTCTTGCATGTAGCACTAATGGTCAGTGAAATGGGGCTGTAGTATTGACAAATACTGGCACTGACTGTACTTACGGCATGAGAAATCAGTTTTGAATTATCTTAATTGTTTTTAATAATTTTGGCATAATCCAAAGATATCATGCAAACTATTGCGGAAAAGGTTGAATGAGGGAATCCATGATAAGATGCCCCATTGATAATCTTGTTGCATGGAAAATTATGTATTATTTTCACCACTGTGCATCTATTCTCAAGATTTAGTGTACATGCTCTACGCAGATCAAATTATCGGTTTGTCATCCTGCCACTGTTGAAATGTGCCTTACAGTGGACACTCACCACTTTATGCTTTGGTGATTAGTGGCATTTTCCCGTAGGTCAGTGTATTCCTTTAATTTAGAGCAGCTTTACAGTAGTGCATGTGTTGCTGTGTGAATTGTTCACATTTTAGGCACTTCAGGAAGCTTTCATGAGTAGTCTGTTAGAAAATGTGTAAATTTCACTGAGTGAAAACTTGTTTCTATATATTTAAAAAAAAAAAAGTTTTATTTATTATATATTTTCATTTTACAAATACTCAGTTGATAGATTTACTTGAATATTAGGGGCACAAAATGGTATAAGTGAAAGCAATCCATATAAAACTAGAAGGGCACTTTGACAGCACAGACCTCTGCTAAGCCATATGCCCCATCTCACAATGTTACTGCAGTGAGACTTTTCCCAGTCTGGAACTAATTTTTCCAATTGTTCCGACACCACATAAATGCTGCACAAATGTCCTATCTAACAATGTTAACAAAAGGGAAAATCATTTGTGTATCCGCCCCTTGTTTTGGATCTGCTTCAAAATGTATCGGGTCCATCCTTGGCCCATGCTACACCCTCCAACCGAAGTTTCCTGAATGTCGGGGCAGTAGTTTTTCTGTAATCCTTCTAATAGACAGACAAACAAACAAACCAATAAATGGGAAAACCGAGTCGAGCACATAACCTCCTTGGCGGAAATAAATAAATATGTAGTACCACTTCTGTTCCTCTTTCTCCAACTGTTAGACGGACTAATCACTGACTAAATAGCACTTTTACTGTCAAGGCCATGTGTCTTACCATCAATATAATGTATAAGCCTTGCAGTGCATAAATAGTGTATTCAGGAAAGTAAAAGGGGTGGATGTAAGGGAAAATTGAATAGAAATAAATGGAGAGGTTGATGAAAAGCTTTACATTTACAGTGAGTTTTCTTTTACTTTTGAGTAAATTTGCAGACCGATTAATTTGTAGGAAATGCTGTTGAAACACCCATAGGCAAAAGTTATTTCGAATTTACAAGTTTAGTTTAGGGAACAATACATGTCCTGTTTCAACATATTGTAACATGTTTAAATGTGCTGCACTTGCCTGGGCCTCTGCATGCTGCCATCTAATATAATATTACTTAACATAATCCCTTAGGCTGCTCAACTTCAAATACATTTGTGTTTGTATGTGTGTGTTTGAGAGAGACATTCTTTTTTAAAGCCACTTATCAGCAACACACACATACACACACACGAACACACTTGTAATATTCAAATATTCTCTTTTTATTCCCTTATTTCACTCATCTTTTACACATAGGTAGTTATTGTCCCTTTACACAAAAACACAGTATAGTAGCAATGTAGTGAAAGGAGGAAGAGTATAATGGTAGATCAGAATAATAAGAGAAGAGTGTGGGAGATGTTTTATTAAAGTGAGGCTTTTATTCCAGCAAGCTGCAACGATCAGTCATTTTTTATAAAAAGCTCATATTTATGTGGTATCTATAAAGAAATATTTTTTACAAACTTGTTACGCTACCACTGTCTTTAGCGCAGCCATTACATTTTACAATCTTTTTAGAAAATTGATTTATCAGTATCTATGTTTTACTGCATTTAATGAAACAGAAATCTATCTATTTTAAAATGTTAAAATTGCAAAAGCAGTTCTATAAATTTATCAAAATCTAAATTGCATGTAAAACAGATCATAGTGGATTAAGTCGTCATTGAGTCAATATTTATCAGATTTACTATTTAACATTCTGACATTTTAGACCAAATCACACATGAAAAAATGGAAAGAATATTTAGAGGTTTCTAGATGTTTTGACAAACCTCAAAACCTTTAAAAGAGTATCATTCTATCAAAAAGAATATTTATGACAACACACAATAGATAAGTAGGCAATAAAAGATAAGTCGCAAGTCAATAACATTCATATATATGGTTTATGTAACATTAGAAGGATATGATAATATGTGGAAAATAATATTGGAGTTGACAACACAATCATGAAATAGGTTTTGGTATATACATATATGTGTTTTGCTTTCACAGATCTGCAGTGTATATCTGCAGTCCCATGTGGTGCCCATTGTGCGTCCCTGTAATAATCTTGTAATTTAAATGCAGAGACAAAATCTGAGACACGCTTCTTTCAATAACTAATCAGCAGAGTGCAGATTGATGCAGTGTTTATGCATGATGGTGCAGAACATAATTCATTTTAATCTGGTAAATCCAGGGCCATAACACTGTGTGTTGTAGCGTGTGGAATGCTGTGGACTGATTAAAGGCTTTAGTGCAGGAACAGGAAACTGTGTGCCAATGTGGGCCCAGAGTTTTGAGCTTTCAACTGCACCCAAACACTCCAGATTACACTGATAAATTCCTTGTTTCTGTCTGAAATTGTAGGAATCAGTGAAATCTGCTGTTGTTTGATTGAATTAAAACCCTTCACATGGCTGCCTAATGTGCCGCAGTAGTGAGTCAGACCCTTTAAGAGATGGCGTGTATGATGGTTCAATTCTCTCCCTCCAGGCTCAGTTCATGCTACATCTATCGCTGCCAGTCGTGTAGAGCAGGCTCTGTCTGAGGTAGCCTCCTCTCTGCAGAGCAGTGCCCCCAAACATGGACCCCTGCACCCCTGGATGACCCTTGCTCAGATCTGGCTGCATGCAGGTATGCACACGTACATAACGTTTCACACATGAAAGTGCAAAAGCCCCCACAACCTGACCCCGGCCAAGTAGTTGAAGATGGATGGATGGATTAAAACAGGGTTGACAGAGCCAGAAAGGCTGGATGAGGTTATGACTGTGGTTTCTGTCTCACCACTGCCACATAAAAAACATTGTAAAAATATTTATTCTGATGTTACCTTAACATTCAGTAGGTGGTTATGTTATGTTGAAATAAAGAATGTCTGAGACTTACAGTGAGTTCAAGCTATCAACCACCTGAAACAAGGTAGACATGGGTCTACCTTGTTTCAGGTGGTTGTGATAAGGTTAGGTTATTAAGTTGAACACATAGAAATATAGTGACACATCAGTCAACAGACCCGTAAACATACAGTAGGTCCTGAAATGCTTTGTTGACTGTATTAGTTGGTAAGAAGTAACTGCAGCTAATACTTCTTGCTGTAGGCGAAATCGTGTCATCATTGCGTATTAGAATATACTTGACAATTCGGGACTTCCCCAAGGGAAAGAAAAGAGTCTTTTAGACAGAAAATAGTTCTCTTACTTTATATTTTTTTTAATTTTCTTATAAAATACTACTAAACCTTCAAGAATGTAAAAGTACATGATACTTTCATCTCTTTAGGCCTTTAAAATCCTCCAAATAAGACAAATCAGAGAAGGAAATATCACAGCTGAAGACCCATGTTGAGACTAGAAGGTCTAAACATATGATCTGATGGTCACAAGCAGTCATTCCTTCAATTTAACAGCAGCAGATTGAATTACCTTTGAAGTACACTCAAGCCCTGATTCTAATTTCTGCATCACCAGCAGACACCGACATAAGAAGACTTAGGAGTATACATAAACACATGACAACAGACACACACACACACACACACACACACACATAGACATGGACAAAGGTTGTTTTGCACCTGTTTAACTCTGCTTCCTGTCAGAGATGGTCATTTCCAGCTTGGCGACACAGCTAATATAATCATCCAATCACAGGACAGACAAACTCACAGACAGTTCAAACTCAGTTTCTCTGTCTGTCTCATTCTTTGTTTGGATTTCTCACTCTCCCTCTCTCTTGCGCTATACTGAAGTCATTAGATGACTCTGATACTGAAAATGTTTTTTTGTATTTATGCTATTTGAGAGAGAAAATGTGAGTTGTGCTTTCTCACTGCTTTTTCTTTTTGCAAAAATGTTTTCTCCATAAATAAATGTAGATTTCTGTTTGTGTCTCTTAATTTTAATATGTTGTTTTAGTTTATGAGGTTTAATGAGATGTTGGAGCATCCTCTTTGTACCACACACCAACAATAGCAGTCTTGGTTTTATGAGTTAGAGGCTGCCAGTTTTATATTCACTGTTATTTTGCTTTCAGAAATTCTACCAAGCTGTCAGTTGATTTGACAAAGATACTGATGTTTGAAAACTGCTGCAAACAGCACATTTTAGTCAAACAAAAGGAAACATGCACTCATAGTCAAACCCTCACGTGTGCAATCTCTCCTCCCTGGTCTGTGTTTCTCTGATAGCCGAGGTGTACACTGGCATGTCGAAACCAGCAGAGGCCACGGCCTGCACGCAGGAAGCCTCTAACCTTTTCCCCACATCCCACAATGTGCTGTACATGAGGGGGCAGATAGCTGAACTGAGGGGCAACATAGACGAGGCCAAACGCTGGTATGAAGAGGCCCTGTCCATCAACCCAACGCATGTCAAGACCATGCAGAGACTGGTAATACACAAAACACATACTCTCTAATGTTCTCCTTCTGCTCTGTCTTGTCCTATCGACAGTGTGTTTTACGTAATCAACCATAATCCTGTGGGACGGCCCTGTTAAACCATCTGTGTATGGGGGGAACAATGTTCTGTTCGCTCATCTATGTCTTTATTACTGGCTCCATCCCAATTGTAGAACTATACTCTCTGCCTTCTGTTTATACATTTTACCTCACAGAGGGCCATCCCAAAACTGGTTATTGTGGACTATAAAAGTCTCTTTGCATCAGCGCTGACTTACCCTACTCCACTATCCCCAAATGGAATAAATTAATCAAAGTGTTTGTTATTGTGTCATGCATATATAAGTATGTGCAGGCTTTACAAGGCACATCAAATTCATATAAGCCAGATCTAGAATTAAGTCTACATTAACAAACAAGCCTACAAAAAAGAAGGACAGAAAAAAAAAAAAGGTGAAACCAAATTGAGAGATTTTTCCAATCAGACTTTCAGTCCTTCATGTGGGAACAAAATATATAAATTATTCATAAGTGAGACATCAGAATAAATACTACCTAAATAATTTATCTTATCTTTTCTCTAGGCTTTTGAGACAAATTTCAGGGTTTTAGAAACAAAATCATCAGTATGCGCAATACAAAGGAAATGAGACTCACTATCTTCTCTTGTTTTCCAGCTGAATATGTTAGAATCTGCCAACCTCAGTGGTCAGAGAATACCAATTCTCAACTGTGCAACTAGAGGACTTTCAATGAATGAGATGTAACATATGATTCAGAGACATACTTTTGTTTAATATGCAAATAAGCCATTAATGTTGATCAAACGTGAATCAAAGCTTTCTTTAAATTGAAGTGCTGCAGAATGGAGGAAGCACATGTTGAGTCCTTCTTGAATTACATACATTTACAGGGAAACAGCTTGTAATATATGTGAATAGCTGAACAAGAGACACGTGGGTCGCTTCTCATCTTCCCTGAGTAGACAGGGCGGAGGAGAGGGACAGTTGAAGCCATTTAGGAGAGTTGATTTGCTGCTCAATCATCATATACACCTGTTATAGAATATGTGGCTCAATAATAAATAATGCAGCTCTTTGCTTGATGACATGTCAGTGATACTTTCAGTCAGTGGTACTTTATGCAATAAAACACAAGAATAACGCTAGTAATGTTACTCTATTGTCACTACCAGTATGACTGCAATGCACAGCCGTAAACATTCATCACAACACAATGACTGTCAGCCTAATAATGTTCTTCCTTTCTTTCTTCCTCTCCTTTTTCTTCATTCTATGTGTCTCTAATGTCCTTAGGGTCTGATTCTTCACCAGCTGCAGCGCTACAGTCTGTCGGAAAAGGTTCTGAGGGATGCTGTGCAGGTCAACAGGTGTGTGTGTGCGCGCACATGTGCGTCTGTCAGTGCAATGTACGTGATTATTATATTTTAGGTCACTCACGGCAATAATTCCCTTACTTCTCCTATTTTTTCTCTCCTCGCCTCCCCTTTTCCTTTCCTCTCTTCTTCCTTTCTCTCCTTTTTTTCCTGTTCCCTGCTCTCCTCTGTCTTTCTCTCTCTCCCCTCTACTCCTGCTTTATTACTCTATTCACTTCTTCTTTCCTGTTTCCTCTTCCCCTTTCTTATCTTGATTTCTCTTCTCCTTCCTCATTTCCTTTTTTCCTATTCTCTCCCTGATTCATTTTTCTCTCTTTTCATCCCCCCTGATTCACTGTTTTTCTCTCACCGCCTTGGAGCTCTCTCCTCCTTGTCTCTCCTCTCCTCAGTCCGGCTCATGATGTGTGGAACAGCCTTGGTGAGGTGTTGCAGGCTCAGGGAAACGCTGCCGCTGCCACCGAGTGTTTCCTCACCGCCTTGGAGCTGGAGGCCAGCAGCCCCATTCTGCCCTTCACCATCATACCCAGAGCACTATGAAACACACACCTTCACAGTTGTAGCCTCAGTACTGTAACACAGTGGCACAAATGATGGACCTACGACACTCACACTCACACACACACACACACAGCATGCCTGCATGCCATTCACACACCTGCACAAGGTTTTACTGCCGTACCCTTACTGTAAATACACACACTGTATAGAATTTAAAATAGTACACATAAACGTACATACATGCTTCCCAACGCCCACCCACCCTTCCCACAATGCCTTGTTGTGGCTTTGACCCGTGTGTGTGTGTGTGTGTGTGTGTGTGTGTGTGTGTGTGTGTGTGTGTGTGTGTGTGTGTGTGTGTGTGTGTGTGTGTGTGCGTGCATATTTGTGTCTGGCTGTATGTGATTTGTAGTATGCTGTGTGTGTTTGTTGTTCTGTCCTGTTCAAAGATGTAAATAAGAATACATTTGAGTTCCTACTCTGACATTGGCTAGAAGCCTAAGAGTATTTTTTGTTTACACGTTATTTAGTCCATTCATGTTTTTCTTTTATGCCAAATATTACTGATGATCTCACACACACACACACACACACACACACACATTCAGTTGCTGTTCACATGGAGAAGTTCACGGTTACTGTATGGCTGACTCAGGACTGCCTGAGCTTTGAGAATCTACTGGAGCATCAACAGGCATGATCAACAGATCACCGAAGAACCAACCAATCATCAGTAAAGTCTAAATGCCAAAACAGAGGCTGCATCTACACACACACAGGAGGTCAGATTTGAAACTGCTGATGTCCCAAGGGACTGCTGACACTTCTTTTTTCACATGTATAGATTAAAGCACATTTAATCTCAAGTCGACAGCCTTTATGTGCTCCTTTGGTTAGCCATATTACCATGACATGCTATTATTTAGCAATTTCTTCCAATATGTGTCCTAATATTCAATTTCCCCAAGGGAAGCAAAATAAATACTTTGACATTTTGGGAGAGTGGTATCAATCTTCTCATCTATAACTCTCAGCAAGTAAGCAAACGAGCATATTACCCAAATTGTAAAAATATTCCTATAAATTCTATTTACATATTAATAATAAATCTGTTTGGAAAAGCTGATTTCTATTTAACATGAGCAGCTGTAGTCACAATAGCTGAACACAAGAGTGCCAACTACAAAAACTTGAACATAAAGAAGATAATATCACAGATAACCAGTTATATTTTATGTAAACCGCTGCAAAACCAGTGCTCCTGTGTAACATTGGTATTTGAACACATTCTAAGTATGAATGGGAGGAATCTGTTCTATATTTTTTTTTTTTTCAAAAATCAGATTTTCTTCTTGTGTGTAAATGCAGCCAGTGATTGTGTTGTCTCTGTGTCCTGTCAGTCATTGTACATTGAACAAGATGAATATACTTTTTCATTTCATTATAAATACAAAAGCTTATTGTTGTATATTTGATTGTTCCAAGTGTATTATTACTGTTGTTGTTTTAGAAAGTAAATTATAAATCTATTTTCTGGAGAGGGGTGGAACTAAGGTTCAGGTTGAGGAATAAAAGGATGAATTGATTTAGTTTGCTGATGTGAGCTCAGCCAGAGAATCCTTCGTGCTGTAAATGAACGACTGAAAATTAGGATGATTACAATGACAAAGATAATAAAAGTGGTTGAAAACTTGGAATTGTCTGTTTTATTTGATATATTCAATATTGAAAGCATTCCCCACTGTCTCTTCTACTCATAATGTACGCTTAGATGTTTATTAAGGCTTAATATTTTGGTTAGAACAAACGTGTGTGTGTCTGTGTGCTTGTGTTCCCTGTCACTGTGACCTCTGAGCCAGCAGTGTGTGTTACGTTCTCAGGTGTGTGTCTGTCAGTAGATAGGTGTGTTTTGTATCAGAGGATTACGGCGCTGACAGGCTTTGTCCTAGAGTGTCAGGAAGCCACAGTTCAGTCTCTCAAACAAATGACCCCCCACTACTGCTGTATTCTCAGGTGTCACTCACAATTAGTCCCCCGTAAAGGTCATGGACTCAGCTCACACATGTACTGTACACAGGCTGATATTGGTCTTTTGATTAATTCTTGATTGCGCGTTTAATTCTTATGACACCCATTTTAAAATGGACAGCCCAAAAAAGCTATGTGGCACCTCTTTCTCCATCTCATGGGCCCACCACCTGTGGGAGGAACCAGTGGGGTCGGGTGCGCTGCCAAATGGGTGGCGGCGAAGGTCAGGGGCTTCGACGGACCAGACCCGGCAGCAGCAGGCTGGCTCTGGGGACGTGGAACGTCACCTCTCTGTGGGGGAAGGAGCCGGAACTTGTGCGGGAGGTGGAGCGCTACCAGTTAGATCTGGTGGGGCTTACCTCTACGCGCAGTCTTGGTTCTGGAACCGTACTCCTGGATAGGGGTTGGACTAGGATGACCACCTGCTAATAAGCCCAAGGGGGGACAAGGGGTAGGTTTCTGAGGGACAACGTGGGACACTGCCTGGCGCAGCAGGGCCCCCACCCCACGGGCAGACTCACTGATACTGGTTTACCCATTTCTAGCACATACCACCTACATTATATATTAATTATGCCCTATGCCCCTGAACATGTGTAATTGCTGATGTAAGCTCATGAACAAGCCAACCAATGTGTATTTTTTTCTAAATAAAGATTCATAATATTTTGAACATTCAATGAATTGACAGATGCACTTCCACTTACGTTTTACTTTAGCTATTTCATTTTGTTTTTCATTACAATTTATTCACTTTAAATATTATAGTATAAAATTATAGGACTAACAGGAATTGTAGTTGCTCAACACCACAGGAACAGTTTAAACAAAAGAGTCCTGCCAGTCTTCCTTGTACCCACACCATGTCTTCTTAACTGATGGTGGCGGGGCCTCAGACTGCTCAGACTCTGGCTCTTTCTCCATTTTTTCGAATTGGAAAGCGCGTTTCTGAAAATTATTTCCCAGTGTCTGGTATGCACGTGCGTGCGCTGTCATGACAACAACGAATCGGAGGGATTTTAACTATTTGTCTGATTTAAAGTCATATTCTGTAGGCCTACATTCTGGCTGATAGTGACGTTTAGAAGTCAGAGAGACTAAATCCGTTCAAATCACTGATCATCTCCAGTCTGTTGTTCATTAAAATCAGCAACAGATCACATGTAGAATATTTTGAGAGCTACTCTGTCATAATTAAAACAAATAGAGACTGTGTACCTGCTGATATGTGGCTCTGATTATATTTTATTAAATCGGAATCGCACCACAGTGTTTTTGTCACTTCCTGTTCAGCCTGGAATCGGCTGGAAACTGTCCGACTTTACCGCAGCTTTTTGTCCCCCCACTGCCCCCGCTGCTGCCGCCTGCTCTCGTCCACTTTACAGGCGAGGCGCAGTTTATCTCGAACAAGCCTATTGTTCGTTTGGCTGCGTGGGGCTCCAACATATAGAGCGACCAACTCTTTTTTGAGCAAGCATTGATTATGCGTGACACGGTCTCAATTTTTGGGCTTCAAACGCGCTGTGCGCGCATCCCGAGAACGCAGGACGGGTGGTCACCCTAGGTTGGACTCTGTCCTACTCCGGAGTTGCCCAGGGTGTGAGGTGCCGGGCGGTTGTGGGGATACTCACAAGTCCCCGGCTGAGCACCGCTGTGTTGGAGTTTACCCCGGTGGACGAGAGGGTTGCCTCCCTACGCCTGCGGGTGATGGGGGGGAAAACTCTGACTGTTGTTTGTGCATATGCACCAAACAAGAGTTCGGAGTATTCTGCCTTCTTGGAGACCCTGAATGGAGTCCTGTATGGGGCTCCAGTAGGGGACTCCATAGTTCTGCTGGGGGACTTCAACGCACTCGTGGGTGATGATGGAGATACTTGGAGAGGCGTGATTGGGAGGAACGGCCTCCCTGATCTGAACCAGAGTGGTTGTCTGTTGTTGGACTTCTGTGCTAGTCATGGATTGTCCACTATGTTCGAACATAGGGATGCTCATAAGTGTACGTGGTACCAGAGCACCCTAGGCCAAAGGTCAATGATCGATTTTATAATCGTTTCATCTGATCTGAGGCCGTATATCTTGGACACTCGGGTGAAGAGAGGGGCAGAGCTGTCAACTGATCACCATCTGGTGGTGAGTTAGGTCAGGGGATGGGGGAGGACTCTGGACAGACCTGGTAAGCCCAAATGCGTAGTGCAGGTAAATTGGGAACGTCTGGAGGAGGCCCCTGTAAAGCCGGACTTTCGACAGAGCTTTTCGGGCATCCCTGTAGAGGCTGGGGGCATTGAACCTGAGTGGACAATGTTCAAAGTTTCCATTGCTGAAGCTGTGGCGGCGAGCTGTGGTCTTAGGTGCCTCAAGGGGCGGTAACCCACGAACACCCTGGTGGACACCGGTGGTCAGGGAAGCTGTCCGACTGAAGAAGGAGTCTGTCCGGGATATGTTATCCCGGAGGACTCCGGAGGCAGTTGCAAGGTACCGACGGGCCCGTAGGGCGGCAGCCTCTGCCGTGACAGAGGCAAAGCAGCGGGTGTGGGAGAAGTTCGGAGAAGACATGGAGAAGGACTTTCGGTCGGCACCAAGGTGCTTCTGGAAAACCGTTCGCCACCTCAGGAGGGGGAAGCGAGGAATCATCCAAGCTGTTTACAGGAAGGATGGGACGTTGTTGATCTCAACTGGGGAGGTAACAGAGCGGTGGAAGGAGCACTTTGAGGAACTCCTAAATCCAGCTGGCAAGCCCTCTGTGGTAGAGGCAGAGCTGGAGGATGATGGGGGATTGTCGTCAATTTCCCTGGTGGAAGTCGCTGAGGTAGTCAAACAACTCCACAGCGGCAAAGGGAGGTGGAGTGGCAGCTATCTTCGATTCTAGTCTAATAATTAGCTATAAACCTAAACTGAATTATAACTCATTTGAAAGTCTTGTTCTGAGTCTTTCACACCCAAGTTGGAAATCACTGCAACCAATTTCAATTTCAATTTCAATTTATTTATAGTATCAATTCACAAGAGTTATCTCAAGACACTTTACAGATAGAGTAGGTCTAGACCACACTCCAGAATTTACAAGGACCCAACAGTTTCCTCCTGAGCAAGCAACAGTGCGACAGTGGCGAGGAAAAACTTCGTTTTAGGCAGAAACCTCGGACAGACCCAGGCTCTTGGTAGGCGGTGTCTGACGGGCCGGTTGGGGTTAGAATGAAAAGTGGCAATTACAGTCCCAAAAAAAATAGTAGTTGTTGGTAGTCCTTTGTAGTAGGCACAGCAGAGCGTAGCAGGAAGAACATGGCATCGCAGAGCGTGTAGCGGGACCATGGCGACAGCTGCAACCATGATTTAGGAGCCTCCCTGATCCAAGGAAATGGCAAGGCACAGATCTGGTCAGGTTACTGCTGGGGGAAAAAGAACATAAGGACTCCGGGGAATGACTCCCCAGAGCTAGGTTAGTAACAAGCATTTCTGGGACATGGATGCACATAACATAACAAAACCAGTTCTGTTTGTTATAGTGTACTGAGCACCTGGTCCATACTCTGAATTCTTATCTGAATTTGCAGAGTTTTTGTCAAATTTAGTGCTAAAAACGGACAAAGTTCTTATTGTAGGGGATTTTAATATCCACGTGAAGCCCGCATGGAATGACAGCCTTAGTACCTGAAGTTTATCTCTCTATTAGATTCTATTGGCTTCTCTCAAAGTGTTCATAAACCGACTCACCGTTTTGGCCACACCCTTGATCTTGTTCTGTATATGGTGTTGAAATTGAACATTTAATAGTGTTCCCACAGAATCCCTTTCTATCAGACCACTGTTTGATAACTTTTGAGTTTATACTGCTGAACTACACGCCATTAGGCAAAAACCTTCTATACAAGATGCTATCAGATAGTGCTGTAGCTAAATTTAAGGATGTGATTCCATCAGCTTTTAATTCATTAGGACACGGAGGACTCCTATGATTTCAGTCCCTCCCAAATCGATCACTTTGTTGGGCAGCAAAGACTCTGTTGCCCCTCTGATAATGCGGTTAGCCATGGTATAACACTGAAACTCGCAAATTAAAGCAAATATCAGGGATGTATAACACTGAAATCCATGGGTTCCAAAACTTTTCGTTTAATTTGCTCTGGAGGCCCTCCCATAATCAGACTTTGTTGATAGAGGTAGGAACAACCCCAGGTTTCTTTTCAGCACTGTAGCCAGGCTAACGGAAGGACAGCTCTACTGAGCCCTAAGCCCCTCTAAAATAAGAAGATTCTTCAATGCTAAACAACAACTCTGCAAAATAAAAGCCTGCCTTGAATGGCCCTTAGCCTAAGCCCTGACTTAAACTTAGAAACAATTAAAAGCAGAATATCTTGAGAAAATTTGATCTTTAATTCAAACTTCATTAAACCATCAACCCTCTTAGACAGAACTGGCTAAGTTTTAGCTTCTCTGCACTGGCTTCCTGTATGGCAGAGGCCTCCAAATGCCAGATGTGAGAAACTCTTCATGGCACCATCTTATCTTAAAGAAAACGACTCAGGCACTGTACCCAAAGGTTGCTTTGGTTCTAAATACTGTAGAATGGGGGCCTGAATATCAGCTCTCCTGTGGAACCAGGTTCCAGTTTTTGTTTTCTCCACATTTAAATAGTAAAAAATTTCTAAATTTCTGTTTTTTCTGTCAAGATAAAATTTAACATTACTGAGAAATAAAATGAACTTTTGATTTTGGAAAAACCTGCAATGAAACAAAGGTAAAAAAATGAATTATCTCTCTCTCAGGAACCTAGAAAACAGATGTAAACCCACTGTATGTTTAGACTGCTTTGCTTCACTTGATCTTTATCAATTTAATTCAATTATTTCTTCATCTAAACCATCAACCTGCCTCTTAGATCCCCCATCCCAACTAGGCTACTTACTGTTTTAGCTTCTCTGCACTGGCTTCCTGTAAAATCCAGAATAAAATTTAAAATCCTGCTTCTCACCTACAAAGCTCTTCATGGCACCATCTTATCTTAAAGAGCTCATAGTACCTTACTACCCCACCAGAGCACTGCGCTCCCAGAATGCAGGGTTACTTGTGGTTCCTAGAGTCTCTAAAAGTAGAATGGGGGCCAGAGCATTCAGCTATCAGGTTCCTCTCCTGTGGAACCAGGTTCCAGTTTGGGTTCAGGAGGCAGACACCGTCTCCACATTTAAGAGTAGACTTAAGACTTTCCTCTTTGACAAAGCTTATAGTTAGTTACAGTGCCCTGCTGCTATAGGCAAAGAGATAACTATTTTTTGTTGTTGTGATTAAGCACTATATAAATAAAATTTAATTTTTCTAAAAGGAAGTTCTCTCTCTCATATCCACCTCCTCTAGACAGAGGGATGGATCCTCTCTCTCACTGGTCCACCTCCTCTGGACAGGGGGATGGAGATCTCTTCTCATCCACCTCCTCTAGACAGAGGGATGGATGTAGACAGGGGGATGATGTCCTCTCTCTCTCTTTCTCTTCTCTCTCTCTCTCATCCGTGGAAGTCCTCCTCTAGACAGAGGGATGGATCTCTCTCTCTCTCTCTCTCTCTCTTTACTCTCTCATATCCACCTCCTCTAGACAGAAGGATGGATCTCTCTCTCTCTCACTGAAGAGGTCCACCTCCTCTTTGGAACCCCCAGCATGTTTCCAGAGGGATGGGATCTTGGATGGGAGGCCCCAAAATCATGGTTGCAGCTGTCGCCATGGTCCCGCTAGAACATTTTCTGCGATGCCCTGCTACATCCTGCTATGCCCTGCTGTGCCCTGCCTCTGTCCAGCTGTGCCTTGTAACGCCTTTGGCACAGTGCCCTGCTATGACATGAACTACTACAAAGAACTACTAAATACTACTAGGGGTTTTTTTGTGACTGTTATTGCCACTCTTTATTGTAACCCCAACCGGTCGTGACCTTCAGACACCGCCTGGACCAAGAGCCTGGGTCTGACCTGGGATGGTTTCTGCCCTAAAAAAGGCCATGTTTTTCTCAGCCACTGTCGCACTGTTCCTTGCTTGGGGTCTTGTTCGCACCCCAAGTGAAGGGGACTATGGAGCATGAGATTGGTCGGAGAATCGGAGCAGCTGGTGCGGTATTACATTCTGTTTATCGCACCGTTGTGACGAAAAGGGAGCTAAGCCAGAAGGCAAAGCTCTCGATCTACCGGGCAATTTTCGTTCCTACCCTCACCTATGGTCATGAAGGCTGGGTCATGACCAAAAGAAATGGGTTTCCTCAGGAGGGTGGCTGGCGTCTCCCTTAGAGATAGGGTGAGAAGCTCAGTCATCCGAGAGGAGCTCGGAGTAGAGCCGCTGCTCCTTCGCGTCGAAAGGAGCCAGTTGAGGTGGTTTGGGCATCTGGTAAGGATGCCTCCCTAGGGAGGTGTTCCAGGCACGTCCAGCTGGGAGGAGACCTCAGGGAAGACCCAGGACTAGGTGGAGAGATTATATCTCCAACCTGGCCTGGGAACGCCTCTGGATCCCCCAGTCGGAGCTGGTTGATGTGGCTCGGGAAAGGGAAGTTTGGAGTCCCCTACTGGAGCTGCTGCCCCCACGACCCGATACCGGATAAGCGGATGAAGATGGATGGATGGATGGAGAATCAGGTTTTCTTCTTTTCTGAAATTCTGAAACATTGGACTTAATTTTACAAGGACTGTATTTCAGTACAAGTTTGAGGCTCAGGTATTGTAACAGCTTTAACTCTCCAATTGTAGAGGAGCACGATCGCTGTCTTGTGAAGCATTATCACAGTTTTCAGTGTGATAATTCATTTTCAGATAATCCAATGGTTTTTAAAATGTTTTTTGTTTTGTTTCATAAGTAGAGCCTATATTGGGCCCATTGTGAGTCTGAAATAAATTTATTATTATCAATTCTTTAACTTATTTGAAAGCATGAAAATCTTCAAATGTGCAGTAATCCCACTACATGTTTCCACACTGGAAGGAACCGTTCTTTGCAATGACTACATTTACTCATGTACTTGTTTTTGCAAAACAACATGGAAGGACACACCAGTATTTTTAAAGTGGAATTATGAAGACTAATTGTGTTTCAGCATTTTAAATGTTAATCTTTTTAATTTGGGTCCAATATCATAAAGTGTTTCCTCCAGAATATGGCATCCTTTGTAATGAACAGTAAGATTTTCTATTGAAAGGATTACAGTAACAACTAGGACTGTGTGAATGCTGTTCACAATAATGCGAACTCATTCTTCCGTACAACGTTCGTCGCCTACTTTCGCATACTTTCAGCTACAAAAAATCATTTAAATATCAAAATGTTCAACTCTTTAAGGACATTTGTGTATGTTTTTACTTTCTTTCTGCCATATTTACTTTTTAAAATACAGTGAGGAAAATAAGTATTTGAACACCCTGCTATTTTGTAAGTTCTCCCACTTAAAAATCATGGAGGGGTCTGAAATTGTCATCGTAGGTGCATGTCCACTGTGAGAGACATAATCTAAAAAAAAAATAAAGAAATCACAATGTATGATTTTTTAACTATTTATTTGTATGATACAGCTGCAAATAAGTATTTGAACACCTCAGAAAATCAATGTTAATATTTGGTACAGTAGCCTTTGTTTGCAGTTCCAGAGGTCAAATGTTTCCTGTAGTTTTTCACCAGGTTTGACACACTGCAGAAGGGATTTTGGCCCACTCCTCCACACAGATCTTCTCTAGATCAGTCAGGTTTCTGGGCTGTCGCTGAGAAATACGGAGTTTGAGCTCACTCCAAAGATTCTCTATTGGGTTTAGGTCTGGAGACTGGCTAGGCCACGCCCAAACCTTGATATGCTTCTTACAGAGCCCCTCCTTGGTTCTCCTGGTTGTGTGCTTCGGGTCATTGTCATGTTGGAAGACCCAGCCTCGACCCATCTTCAATGCTCTAACTGAGGGAAGGAGGTTGTTCCCCAAAATCTCGCAATACATGGCCCCGGTCATCCTCTCCTTAAATACAGTGCAGTCGCCCTGTCCCATGTGCAGAAAAACACCACCAAAGCATGATACTACCCCCCCATGCTTCACAGTAGGGATGGTGTTCTTGGGATGGTACTCATCATTTTTCTTCCTCCAAACACGGTTAGTGGAATTATGACCAAAAAGTTCTATTTTGGTCTCATCTGACCACATGACTTTCTCCCATGACTCCTCTGGATCATCCAAATGGTCATTGGCAAACTTAAGACGGGCCTTGACATGTGCTGGTTTAAGCAGGGGAACCTTCCGTGCTATGCATGATTTCAAACCATGACGTCCTAGTGTATTACCAACAGTAACCTTGGAAACGGTGGTCCCAGCTCTTTTCGGGTCATTGACTAGCTCCTCCTGTGTAGTTCTGGGCTGATTTCTCACCTTTCTTAGGATCACTGAGACCCCACGAGGTGAGATCTTGCATGGAGCCCCAGTCCGAGGGAGATTGACAGTCATGTTTAGCTTCTTCCATTTTCTAATGATTGCTCCAACAGTGGACCTTTTTTTCCCGGTAGTCCTTTCCAGCCTTGTAGAGGTGTACAATTTTGTCTCTAGTGTCTTTGGACAGCTCTTTGGGATGGCCATGTTAGTAGTTGGATTCTTACTGATTGTATGACGGTGGACAGGTGTCCGGGTTAACGACAAACAGCTGCATCTTTTAGGATAATAAATGGGATGGAGGGGTTTTGACTAACGGGTCTTTGAGGGTCAGAATTCAGCGGATAAGGCATTGAACATTTGAATTTAAAATAAATAGTTAAAAAAAATAAATTTCTGGATAATTTCTTTTTTAACATTATGTCTCTCCTGTGGACATGCACCAACGAAATGACAATTTAGACCTCTCCATGAGCGCAACGATGGGAAGATGTTAAAAAAATAGCAGTGTGTTCAAATACTTATTTTCCTCACTGTTAAGTATTTTAAAATCATTGAAAGTCAATGGAGTCAGCTGTCATTCTTCATGCTTCTTCCATCTGTTGACATTTCCCAATGCCTTCCTTTCACCAATTGCTTAATTAAACTTTAAACTAATCACACAAACCTTTAGTTATCAGGAAATGGTTCAGGTTTTTAACTGTTTCGGGCTTTTCGGGTCGGGCTCGGACAGAAATATCTTAATGCCTTTCGGACTGTTTTACATTTAAAATGGGTGGGTATTGCATGACTTTGACTGGGACAGAATTTCTGGCCCTATCCTAGGACTTTTTGGACAGCTCTTTTTTGGCCATGTTTTTGATTTTTGATTTAATGTGGTGGACAGGTTTTTATGCAGCTAACGACAAACAGCTGATCTTTTAGGATAATAAATGACTTGGTTTTGGACATTTTCAACAGGTCTTTGAGGGTCATTTTTATCACTTTTTCAACATTTCAATATGACTTTTTATGACTATGACTTTTTTTTACTTAAAACACAATTACTTTTTTCATCACTTTTTTGACATACTATACTGACTTTTCATGATATACTATACTATGACTTCTTTATCACTTTTTTTTAAATTATGATTCTTTTTAAACATGCAACCTACAATGAAATTTCATGACTTTTCCATGATTACTATAGTATGAACTTTTCAAAATCATTTTTTTCAAATACTGTGATTTTGACCTCACTATAATATGACTTTTTTATCATTGAAAGTCAATGGAGCAAAAGAGAATGATTGGAAGACAGAAGTTTTGAGGTCCAATACACTAAGTGAAAGTGCTATGACTTTATTTCACTTTTGTCTACATACTATACTATGACTTTTTTAACATATAATATACTAGAATGGGGGCCAGAGCGTTCAGCTATCAGGTTCCTCTCCTGTGGAACCAGGTTCCAGTTTGGGTTCAGGAGGCAGACACCGTCTCCACATTTAAGAGTAGACTTAAGACTTTCCTCTTTGACAAAGCTTATAGTTAGTTACGCTGCTATAGGCAAAGAGATAACTGTTGTTGTAATTAAGCACTATATAAATAAATAAATAAATTTATCTCTCTCTCTCATATTCACCTCCTCTAGACAGAGGGATGGTTATGTCTCTTTCTCTCTCTCTCTCTCTCTCTCTCTCTCGTCCACCTCCTCTGGACAGGGGGATGGACCTCTCTCTCTCATCCACCTCCTCTAGACAGAGGGATGGATGTAGACAGGGGGATGATGTCTCTCTCTCTCTCTTTCTCTCTCTCTCTCTCTCGTCCACCTCCTCTAAACGGAGGGATATCTCTCTTTCTCTCTCTCTCTCTCTCTCTCTCATCCACTTCCTCTGGACAGAGGGATGGATCTCTCTCTCTCTCTCATCCACCTTGTCTAGACAGAGGGATGGCTCTCTCTCTCTCTCTCTCTCTCATCCACCTCCTCTGGACAAAGGGATGGATATCTCTCTTTCTCTCTCTCATCCACTTCCTCTAGACAGAGGGATGGATCTTTTCTCTCTCTCATCCACCTCATCCACCTCCTCTGGACAGAGGGATGGATCTCTCTCTCTCTCTCTCTCTCCTCTCTGGACAGAGGGATGGATCTCTCTCTCTCTCTCATCCATTTCTGGACAGAGGGATGGATCTTTCTCTCTCTCTCTCTCATCCACCTCCTCTAGACAGAGGGATGGATCTCTCTCTCTCTCTCATCCACCTCCTCTAGACAGAGGGATGGATATCTCTCTCTTTCTATCTCTCTCATCCACCTCCTCTAGACAGAGGGATGGATCTCTTTCTCTCTCTCATCCACCTTGTCTGGACAGAGGGATGGATCTCTCTCTCTCTCTCATCCACCTCCTCTGGACAGAGGGATGGATCTCTCTCTCTCTCATCCACTTCCTAGACAGAGGGATGGATCTCTTTCTCTCTCTCTCTCATCCACCTCCTCTAGACAGAGGGATTGATCTCTCTCTCTCTCTCTCTCTCTCTCTCTCTCATCCACCTCCTCTAGACAGAAGGATGGATCTCTCTCTCTCTCTCACTCGTCCACCTCCTCTGGACAGGGGGATGGATCTCTCTCTCATCCACCTCCTCTAGACAGAGGGATGGATGTAGACAGGGGGATGATGTCTCTCTCTCTCTCTCTCTCTCTCTCTCTCATCCACCTCCTCCAGACAGAGGGATGGATCTCTTTCTCTCTCTTATCCACCTCCTCCAGACAGAGGGATGGATCTCACTCTCTCTCTCCCTTCCCATCTCCTCTAGACAGAGGGATGGGATCTGGTTGGGGAGAGTTCTAGCCTGGCCAGGCTCCTCTCTTTAACCTGTCTCTCTTAGTTATGCTGCTATAGTTTTAGACTGCTGGGGGACTTCCTTTGACACACCGAGTTCTTCTCTCCTCTATCTTTCTATCTTTCCATTTATGTGCATCCATGTCCTAGAAATGCTTGTTACTAACCTAGCTCCGGGGAGTCATTCCCGGAGTCCTTATGTTCTTTTTCCCCCAGCGTGTTTCCTTGGATCAGGGAGGCCCCAAAATCATGGTTGCAGCTGTTGCCATGGTCCCACTACACGTCCTGCAATACCCTGCTACATCCTGCTATGCCCTGCTGTGCCCTGCTACGTCCCGCTGTGCCTTGTAACGCCGCACAGTGCCCTGCTATGCCATGAACTACTACAAAGAACTACTACATACTACTATTTTTTTTGTGACTGTTATTGCCACTCTTCATTGTAACCCCAACCGGTCGTCAGACACCGCCTACCAAGAGCCTGGGTTCGACCAGAGGTTTCTGCCTAAAAGGAAGTTTTTCCTCGCCACTGTTGCACTGTTCCTTGCTCTGTAGGAAAATACTAGAACCGTTGGGTCCTTGTAAATTCTGGAGTGTGGTCTAGACCTGCTCTATCTGTAAAGTGTCTCGAGATAATGCTTGTTATGAATTGATACTATAAATAAAATTGAATTGAATTGAATATAACTTTTTATCATTTCTTTCGACATACTATGCTATGACTTTTTTACATATTATATCTTTTTTGACATACTATACTATAACATTTGTATATTTTTTTCTACATACTATACTATGACTTTTTTAACACTTTTTTGACATACTACACTTGCATCAGATCAGCTTAGCTTAGATTAAAAAGAGAATGATTGGAAGAAACAAGGTTGATCTTCAAATGTTGTGGGCGGCTGTGGCTCAGTGGTAGAGCGTTTGCCTGCCAATCGGAAGGTTGGTGGTTCAATTCCTGGCCCTGCTGTCCCATGTCGAAGTGTCCTTGGGCTGCGCATCGGAGTGCGTGTGAGTGTTTATCTGATGAGCAGGTGGCACCTTGTGCGGCAGCCTAGGCCACAGTGTATGAATGTGTGTGAATTAAAACCATTTCCACTACTTCACCTTCTTCTTACATAATTATGCCAGCATCCAGTTTAGCTTTAGCAATTTAGGTTTTAAACATTCTCAAGCAGTTTTTGCAGGAAATGCCTTTTCTAGTACATCCAGTATCTGCAAATGCATACAGTTTAGAAAATAGCATACCATTTTAGAAGCAGAAAGAGAAATTTGAGTGATATTATACTGAATATCTGCCTCATACAATAGAATGGGATGTTGAACCCCAACAGACAGAAAAACACACGCACGCACACACGCACGCACACACAATTCTTCTGGCTGTCAGGTGAAAAACTTAAATATTTATATGTTATGATGGAGCCAGGAGTGTGTTGTTGTGTATCTGTGAAGGATACACTGTGTGTAAATGTGTGTGAGATGAATTTGAGCCAAATGTGAGATTAACCTTCTGGATTAGAGACTCTGTTAATAACATCAGAGTGGCTTTGATCAGCAAGATATATTAATACACTTCAGACAGTTACATAACTTGAGCTAACTGCATGTGTTACATAGATAAATGTAACACCTTCACTTCTCCATCTGTCTGCCTCCCGCCAATCCCTTAATCAGAATCATCAGCTTGATTTCATAATGTACGTATATGCTAGGAAGTAGCATCAGTGCAAGTACCAGTAGTAGAAACATGAAGTTACACTGCTTATTGACATAGTGCCCTAGTAATTCAGCACACAGAGAAAACTTTATTGTCATACACTCTAAAACTTCCACTGGATTCATTTGTTAAAGCCAGAATATCAGTTTTTGAACCAGAAGAAAAAGAGACATCTTAAGGAGAGCTTTTATGGGTTTTAAAATCCTCTATGAATCTGTTTTCATTATCTCTTTTTATCCCTCAAGCCCTGGGTTTCTATTATTGTCTTTCAACCTCCTCATACCCCCCCTCCCCTGCTCACTCCCACGGTTTTCTGCTCCCTCTCCTTCACTTCCACCCACCCCATGCCAGGCTCTGTTGCTTAGCAACAGACTCCTCATCTGCAGACAGACATTCTTGGACGATCTTAAATCCTTGTGACACCCCTCCATACACAAATTGTACTACTAAACGAGTGAGGACACAGTGCCCATAACCTTCACTGATGTGTGCATGTTAGTCAACATAGTCGTTTTTAAAAATTCTCCTTTATTGCAACTTTTCCCTCATGGTTTTCCCTGTTATATTAATAGTACATTGTATGTTTACCCATTTCTGTGATAGTGCTTTTTGTTAATAGCTGTATCAACATTGGGAAGATAATTAAAGTCACCCTGGGGTCGTGTTAATAGGCAGAGAGGGCAAACCTCAGAATTACTTTATTCCTGACCTTTAACTCTTGGCTTCCAATTCCCACCGTTCCTTTAAATAACCGCTTAGCTACTATGAAAATACTTATTTTATAAAAGACAGACAACATTTAGTTGCAACATTTTGTATTATTTTTCAGTTCTCATCTCATGTTTGTTGAAAACCAGACTAACTGCTATTCTGATAACTGCTTATTTAGACTTGGGAGTGTAAAAGCTGACTGATTCCCCTCCTAAAATGTCTTCAGTGTCTATGCCTTACACTCTCAGAAATACATTTCATGAAATAAGTAGCACAGATGAGTCATTTAAAAGCAGCACTTCCCCCACAGAATCTGCTTGCACTGACAGAAAACACAAGTCGGCTGATTTTTAAGAAACAAAACACACAGAGACGAGATGTTAGTTCATGGTATTTTATTGGAAAAACAAAATGTAAAGACTAGCTTGTACAACTTGGAATGCAGATCAACTGAACTGGACCGAACAGTTGGACTGGGTCGGGCCTCGCCGCACCCACAGACACGCACACACAAACTCACACACAAACAAGATAGAAATGCTGCAAAGCCCTGACCCTGTCCCCACTACTGAAATTAAAGTCCCCGTATTATCATGAAACACATGCAACCTTTGAGGCAATATACTGTACATAAGCATGCTTCAGTGATAACTAGTGATTCATTGTAAATCTCCAACTCAAAACATATTAATGATACCGATATTGCCTCAAAGTCGCTCTTGTATATCATCCCCTTTGAAGCCCACCCAACCCCTCTAATAGTCTGATACACATCCAACACCCACGGGGCTTAAGTCTATGCCCAACCCAAGCTTTACCCTCAAAAAAGGTAAACACACAAAGGATATAGTGATTATCCTGACATGCCAGAGAAATAGAATCTAAAATGAGTTCCTATTTATTTCATTTAAAAAAAATTCTTAAAAATATCTATTGTCACTGGACTTCATTAAGGGAAGCAAACGGCAAAGGTTCTGCTGCTTCACTCACTGCCATCCATCTTTTAACTAACCCCTCCCTCCTCTTTGTGGGTCCCAGGCCAAACAGACTGCCATTAGGCTCTCAACAGTAACCCATCTAAAGCTGCATGCATGAAGAACAGAAAAGAGAAAGAAAACAGGAAGTCATAGAAGAAAGGCGATTGAACAGCCCATATGAACATCAGGCAGATGGAACCAGGAAGCAGAGGAGCAGTGGCCCAATCAGCCAGATGCAGAGAGGATGCTTGTCTAACAAGTAGAGATCTGATTGGGCAGCTCAGCGCTGGGGCGGGGAATACAAGCCAGTACATGCAGATTCATTTAGAATTTTCCGTTTTGTCTTTTTACCTTTTTTGAGCTTGTTTATATGAACAGATTTTCATTTTTCCAACATTCAGTTTAAGTTGTCTATACAGAACAGTATGAATAAATGTAGATTTTTGCAATAAGAGGTAAGTGAAACATTGTGAGCCCAGTTCATTTGGCGGTCATCATCTGAACAAATTCTGTGGGGGGAAACAAACAAAACTCATCAGTAATAGTAATTAAATTGTGTACACAGTAAAAAAAAAAAGAAAGATCAGACTTTAAAAAAACAAACAAAACAGCAACTGGATACATAAAGTGATTACACAGCTTTTGTTTATCATAAGCATTTGTCAGTTTACATTATTTACTTATTTACTTACTTAATCATAATACTAATGCCTGAGGAAAGGACGTGTGTGTGTGTATAGCTAAGCTTTCCTTTATGCAGGCAGACAAACTGTATTAGTGTGGTTCAATTTCAAGACTATGATCTTTTGTACCTTCATAGTTGACCTGTCCGTCTCCATCGATGTCTGCTTCTCTGATCATCTCATCTACTTCCTCATCGGTCAGCTTCCTCCCCCAGGTTAGTCATCACATGACGCAGCTCTGCTGCGCTAATGTAACCATTGCCATCCTGCCCAACACACACAGTTTTTAATGAAGACAGTTTCGGTCGAGTGGCATCATCACCACATATTTTTACTTTTTGCTCGAGGAAGTAACAAGAGAACAGATATCATGTGATATGAAATATAATGAAAATAATAATTTTAATCAATCATTGTGTAGTTATCCTCATCGACTGTCTTCTATCCTACATTCTACATACAGAAGACAGTCTATCTTAAGAAGATAGTTGCTTAAACTTAAGTTGCTCATCACTTCAGCTTTGCACAAATGAGGGACAGTACATTGAGCTGAAGTGGACGTGGACACATTAACGCTACAATGTTCACCATGGCATATTAGCCTTGCCGCTAGCGGAACTTCCTTCTGCTTATAGCTTAATCCCGACAAAATCGCACGGTTGAGTTTCAGCCTGCATGCACGTTTTTTTAGCCTAAACATAGCAGCTTATATTGGTTATATTAGAGAGAGCAAAAAGTTAGCGGACTGCCGAGCCGCCCTCTCTGCCTGCTCAGCTGCTAAGACCATTGTGTTGCGAAGCATCTGCCCTCAGCATTGTTTGCAATGTCTACATATATTTTTTTTTTTTACTTTGACAACAGAGCTTTCTGAACTGTCTGTGGAATAGATCAGAGATGATTGTGTCTCTAAATGACAGCAAAACTCAGTAGACTCTCACATTGAGCTGGAATGGAAACACTGTTAAGGGTTAAGCCGATGTTTTTTGGGGGTAACGCCATTCACTCTACCGGCAGTATTAACAGATAAAGCCACCATGTCTTGAGAAGCTCAAGCTTGTTATATTGTTTCTTTTAACTATACATTACCTTTGCTATCCCATTTCCTCACAGCGGCACTCATACTCTAGTCTCCATTACTGCTCGCTCTCCTTGCACGGGCACTGACGTCACTCACTTAAGGCACCCTGCCATTCTCGCTCCAACTTACACTACTCTCGTAAGGGGCTTGCTGTATACCGCACTACCGTGGGAATTTCTTGCTTTTCAACCAAGGTAAGAAAAAAAATCCATACTGCACCAGCCCTAAATGTCAGGCCAAACAGAGGCAAGCTCCTTCTTAGTTGTCAACTTAAGTTTAGGGACATTTTTGTGTATTAATGCTAAACAAATTATGCATACACATAAACATCTTACCTTATCAAAGACCCTGAATGCCTCCCTGATCTCCTCCTCACTATCAGTGTCCTTCATCTTTCTTGCCATCATTGTCAGAAACTCAGGGAAGTCAATTGTTCCGTTGCCTGAAAAGGGAGAGAAAGGAAATCAAAAGTACCTGTAAATTAGGATTACAACCAGTCATATAGTTAAAAAGGGTCTATATTGGCCAGTTTAACTAAATCCTTCCCCATGTTGAGGTGGAATCAGCATACCATCTGCATCCACCTCATTGATCATGTCCTGGAGTTCTGCCTCAGTTGGGTTTTGACCCAGCGACCTCATGACAGTGCCCAGCTCCTTAGTGGTGATGGTGCCATCTCCGTCCTTATCAAACAGGGAGAAGGCCTCCTTGAACTCTGGACAGACACAAAAGGTGGAGGAAAGGATGAAAGATGTTTAGTGACAAAACGTATATTCCGTGTGATAATGCATGGACCTATGCAGAGAATGCGTTTGTTGCTAAAGATGATAACGCAGTCTTTTTATGTTGTCACCATACCTGCAATCTGCTCTTCTGTTAGTTGGTCAGCCTAAAAAAACAAAAGGAAGACAGAAGTAGAAAAAAGGAAAAAAGAAATGACACTTTTAAAATACACAAATAGCTGAATCTTACAGGTAAAGGTCGGGATGCTAATAGTAACCCATTTAGTAAACCTATTTCCTAGACCAAAGATATTAATAATTTACTTCCCAAAACCCTTCTTCCTAGCACATAGCCAATCAGCCACAGCCATCACACTTGTGCAACAATCACACGTCAATTAGGACACTCAATGGAGGCAGGTGGCAAGGCCACTAGGGATAGACCGGGCCCGTTTTTAGCCATTTTCAGATTATCTGTTTTATTTGCCTGGGAACCGATAAATTAAAAAGTGTGCTACTATGGCTTCGCTAGAGCTCTGTGTCTGTCCTTCTGCTTCAGTTTCACTCACCACTGAGTCCGACTTAATGTCCCACCCACAACACTCTTTACTGGTATTATGTTGTTTTGAATGTATTAAATAATGGCTTAAATTATTAACAAGGTTTTGTGTTGGAGTGTAACATTCCAAAATCTTAATTTTGATTTAAAGATTTTCATTTTCACTGTAAATCCATACTGGTTCCAAATATCGGTTATATTAACTACTCATCTGTACCAGCCTTAAAAAAAAAAAAAAAAAAAAAAAAACGATCTAAAGGACACTCCTTTTAAAATAATCATGTGCCATGAGTAACGTGCTACGACCATAACCAGACACAAAGAAGCACTCTGGATCAGAAACCCATACAAACTAGACTGTAAGATATTTATTACTTTTGGGACTGGTTGCCTGAGCACACGTATACCAACATCTAGTTGCAGCAAACGACCAGCATTAACCACATGCTATCTCAAAACAGGGACACGAGTTTACGGCTATCCACAAGGCAAACATTAAACAATATAACCATTAAGCGATGCTAAAAGCTCTAGCTAACCCATACATTTCACTCCGATTGTGCATCCGTGTACAACCTTTATGTCATCAAAGTGGATATCTGTAAGGTCTGCCACCAGCTTCACTGCTTTTGGTGCCGTTTTTTTTGCCTCTCCACCTCTTCTTCCATCCAGCCTTAACCCACCACCTCCTCTGCTTTGCATCAGATCCACACCTCTTCCTCCTGCACCTCCACCAGTTACTCCTGATTTGACATTGAGGCCATCCAGCGCCCCTCGCACCATCACCAGGCCTTCAGCCAGACACTCAGTCCGTTTGCTGTTCTGGACACCCTGTTTTTTAACCTCTGCCAGCTCAGCCTTGCTTCTCTGCAGGCAGTTCCTCAGGTCTTGCATCTCCCTAACCAGGCTGTCCATGCGGCTAGATGACGAGTCCATCAACATTTGTAGGAAGGCTCTGTAGTTCCTCTCCTGCTGCTGGATGAGCTCCTTGTAGTAATGCTGTTGTTCATCCAAGAGGTCATAGACAGTGGACAGGCTCACCAGCTCATCCTCTGCTGGGTACAGAGCAACTTTCTTAGGCTGCATGATGACAAAATGATGGCATGAAGGGCAGAAATTATGCCTTAGGATGGAAGGAATAGGTGGATGAAAAAAATGATGGCCAGACATCTATCAGTTTCTCCTGATTTGTAAAAACGGATGGACAGAGGGAATGGTGGACAGCAGATGTTGCCATCTCTATAGTTACATAACTGTACTGGCAATGAAAATTTTGGATTTAAGTTTTGATTTGAGTAGATGGGAAAACAGGTTACAATTTTAGTCCTTGTGGATAGGTAGATAGTTGGATGGACACATGAATGGTGATCAGATGACTGGATAATAGCAGGACTCGTCTTTCAATCCATCCAGTGTGAGTGGATGTCTGGATGACAGAAGTTTTCACAATCCCCCCTGAAGTGGCAAAGGCCAGTGGACTGCCACTCACCTGACAGGCAAGGTCTCTCTCCAATGAGCTGGATGAAGAGCTGATGGAAAAGACAGTCCTTCTGTTTCTGGTTACTTATCCATCCATTTTTTTTTTCTGGTTAGTTATCCATCAGTCTGTCTGTCAATAATGCTGCCTGCATGCCTAACTGTTGATCTTTCTTTCGGTCCTTGTGTCTTGAAGCACTGAGTGAACTTGACCAGACGCTGTCCTTCCCTGACTGCACCTGACTCCAGCTGGGTAAGGCAATGAAGAACACAACTCCCTGTCCCTCTATTTCAGTGTGTGTTTGTAAGCCTGGTCGTGCCAGTTAAAGCTTAGTTTTCTTTCCATCTCTCCAACAAATGTACAGTAAAGATGGATGCACAGATGAAGTGTCCACCTCCTGCAGTGGTTCAAAAGAAGAATAGCCATCAACACTGACACAGAAAGAGAATGGGGGTGTGTGTTGAGGACAGGACAGGCCACCCAAATGTGTCAGGAAAATCGATTCAAGGTGTGCAAGAGTAACAGTGTCCAGACTGGGGGAGGTCATGGGGGTTGCGTGTGTGTGTCTCTATATGCATGTGTTAAACTGTGGCCTGTCATCTCATTGCTACAGTTGCGGCTCCTAGGATGGATCAGGTGGCTGCTGACCTCCCAGACAGCATTATGGGTCACACCAAACGGCCCCCTCTGACAGGAGCCCCTATGCACAGAGTTACAGATTCTGAGTGATACACCCAGGAGTTTGCCAAGAGTCCAGGGTTAAAATTTGTTGAAGTAAACGAGCCAAAAATGGAAAACTGCCCTTCTTACAAAACTCAATCCACAATGGCATCAATATCACTTATAGGAATATGCATGAATGTATTATAACAGATGTGCAAATGAGAAAGTGTGTCCTCTACAAGATACTGCTGCAACACAACACTCAAAGAAATCACCATTCCATTGCTTGTGAATCTTCACATTTCTTTCCAAGTCATAAGTGTGTTCATAAGCACCCATTAGATTCAGGAAAACACTTTGTATTTTTTTGTTGTTGATGTGTCTAGTAACTAGGCTCTTTTTAATGCAGAAATATCAGCAACACAAGTACAATACCTTTCATGCAGTTATATTAAAACTATAAATAAAAGACAGAAAGCTTTGATATTTGAAAGTTTTTTTTTCAGAATGCAGTATGCTTTAACATTGAATGATGATAGGAAACAGTCTTGAAGGTTTTTAGAAATCAAAGCACAAAAGTAATGATCATAATCAATACTCTAAATATTGATATACGTTCCTAACTATATTCTGTATTTGTCTGACCTCAAGGACAGAGAGAATGAGAGGGAGGAAAGTGAATATAAACTGAAATCTTTCATCTTCAATAATAAATAGTAGGCTTTAAGCATTTGGCTCATGATAATGACCGAAGATGTGTTTGTGTTCATGTGTGTGCACGCTCCAACATTGGTTAATAAGCTGCTAACCCCTCTTGATCTCAGGCCAAATTCCTCTCAAGGTCCTGCAATGCCTAGCAATAAAGACCATGTTCCTGTTAGATGGTGTGTGAGTTCAGTATGTAGGTCGTATGATTTACTTTGACAGCATCCATGGGCAGTATTAAGAAAATGTAACTAGGGGTTTTTAGTGTAATTTACAGATTACACTACTGTTACTGAAACTCAATCTGTGATTAGCATCAAGAGCTCTTATTGTGGTCATTTTTATAAGAAAATGTTTCTTGGGAGAAGAAAAAAGCAATGACATATTTAGGCATGTAACGATATGAAGTTTACCCCACGGCTATAGTGACCAAAATTCACGGTTTTCGGTATTATACAGGTATTTTTAAAAGTATGTTCAATGCCTTTAGCAGCAACTTGTTTCCTGCACGTTCTGAAGACAGGATAACTATCTTTAATCAACTGTCCTTCGGCCTTCTTAAAACCAAAATATGCCCATGCTCCAGACTTGTCCTGAGCACTGTCCTCTCTTCCTCCTGCCACAATTCCAACTTCAAGAAACACACGTAGGCTACGCAGTGCGCCTGCGTGGCAACTTCAGGAGTCTCGGATGAAGCTGGGAAGGATTAAACACACTGTTTCCACACCATAGTAATCAACTGTGATAATGATATTTTAAATGAAAACGGTTAATTGATAAAATTTTCAATCACGGTTTACAGTTACATCTATAACACATCCAGTAATCAAAGCTGACTATGAGAACACCAATGTATATTTTGTTTCAAGTACATTCTAACTTCAAGTGGGCTAATCATGACCACATTTGATTCCCACTGCAACCAGAGTAGAACTGACCAGACAAGTCTTTCTGGCTTAAACAAGCCCTACAAATGGAAAGAAACCAGGGCAATAGCAACAGAGATGTCTCAATCCCACTTAAAACTATTTCCTGTATCAAACTTTGTCAACCACAAACCAACCATGAACCTTTGGTAACTAATCCAACAGGTAGATACAGAAACGAACACTAAAATAGTCTGTAAGGGGTCTTTGAAATCCTTTTAAAATCTAACAGAAAATTCTAATGAAATGTTAGCTCAACACAGCTCATCCTAGTATTTTAACTCCTTAGAAAAACCTGTCAGACTACTTTGAAATCAATTACCAAACAACTGGGTTTTTAACGATAATCTAACTGAGTTTAGCTGAAATAACCCAAAGTTATATGCTAAATTAATGTTATCTTTAATAGCAAATGTCATGTCACTGCTGAGACCACTTACCATAAAACTCAAGAGACAAATCACTGTACTGGTGTAAAAACCGCAGTCTACTGGTTTTTGACCCAGGTCTTCTAAAAAGAGGGTCCTGTTAGTTTTTTATTATAGCACTATGATTAGCAAATATCTCCCACCTGGGATACAGTTTATAACACTTATCTGTAGTTAATGAGCTGCTGGGACATAAAGCCGGAGACACTCAAGGACACACACACCACAGTGTTAGTCCAGGCTTGTATGTGTACTATAAAGAGGATGTGTCAGACCACAACCAACCAAAATTTATGTTACGATGAGATCTAGAAAATATTCCACAACAAACATGAATTTAAGTGATATATTGCTGCAGCATTTCTTTACAATAATGTTTACATAACTAATTAATTGGAGTTAACTGAAGTATGGAGCTTTTATTGTGTAAGAAAAAAGCAAGGAGCCAACGGATTATTCAGCAGATTGCATCACACAAGGTTTGTGTCCATTTACGACTTACAGCCGAGAGAAAAGGTCTACCATGTCATAGTATCAAATTTTCCCACATGACTGCATTTCATACGACTCCCTTGTGACTGTCCCCCGGACACCAACTAAGAAGCTGCCACTTTTTATTAACAAACAAACCAGATTTTACAGTTATGGAGAGAGTTCTGTAAAAGAAGTAGGAAGGAGGTACATGTCTTTGTTTGTAGGAATGTCTTCATTGCAATGCTCACCTACAGTAATTAGGATATACCAGATTTTAACACATTTCTTCTAAAATCAATCAGCACCCAAATATAATCAATTAATTATGGTATTCAAATAACAGGTTTAGCAGTAACAAACAGATCTGGTATTCTGTGACCTAACAAGGACTCTCAGATATTACAACGGTAACATGTACTTTGATAACTGTCGATAATGTGAACCTATACAAATTCTATTAGACGGGTTACAATATGTATAAGCTATTGTAGCAGAAACCACTTACCAAATCTTAAGTGTAGATCTGTGTGTTACCCCACTAACATCACCCATCAGTCTCGTTTCGGTTCGTATGTCTAATCTAATTGGTCACAGCTTTCGGTGCAACAATGGCATAAAAGAGAGAGAGCAACTGCGGAAACCATAGAAATACAAATTAATTTATTTTCATTTGTTATTTCTAATGGCGGAAACTAACTCACGTTACCACCCCGACGCGGAAATGCCTGTTTGACAGACAGCTGCCTCATTGGGTGGGTGTAACATTAGCTGTGATGCTAACATCGGCAGCCAACCGAACCGCGGCAGCTACTGCTAATATGCGGCCACCTGTAACAAGTAACTAGCTAGTTCACACTTCATTGTGTGATCACATCAACTACCGTTATTATTGTAATCACAGTTTAAGCAACAACGATGTGATATGCTATTTCTAGCGGCCACAGTGTTACCAGCTAGCATAGTTAGCTAGCTAACTGTACAAGACAATTTTACTCGCGCTCTCTGCAATGGAGGCTGCGGGATATTTCAACAAAACGACTATCCGCGAGGAGCCTTAAGAACCCCTGGCTGGCATTCAGTCAAATCAACCCAATTTCAATTCGAACACATCACAAACTATGATTGACAAAATACTCACCATGTCTGAGTTAAGAAGGTTGGCCTGCTAACGCTACAGGGAGAGAGGAAATGGAAGGCTGCTACTGAGCAAAAAGGCTGGCTGGCTGGAGGCGGGCAAGCAGGACGAACCACTGCTGTAACGGCTCACTGTATTCCTCCGCACTGTGGGGAAAGTCGCTCAATCAGTGAAGCGTGTTCGCTTTTTCTCCGTCTCTTAAAACGTGAACGTGCATGCACACGTGCACACTGCTGCTGTCCGCGTACCTGTCTTTTTGGTTGTCATGTTTCATACAGGGAAGTTACTCTGTTTATAGAAATAGAATAGAAAGCCTTTATTGTCATTGCATTGGAATACAAAGAAATTAGATGTGACACTCAGGTGATGCATTCCAACATAAAAACATAACATAACATAACATCAAAATAAAAGACAAAGGACATTCAGTAGGATACAAATCAAATAAATACATAGATATAAAAGTATTTAAAGTGCAGAAAGTGCTTAGTGGATTTAGGTTTAGATTTAGATGGCGGTAATTATTATTTTTTGTTTTGTTGTGCTGATGGCTTTGGGAAAAAAACTGTCTGAGTCTGGTGGTCCGAGTTTTGGCAGCTCTGAAGCCTCTGCCAGATGGTAACAGTTTAAAGAGTGGGTGACCAGGGTGAGAGGTATCTTTAATTATGCATTTTGCTCTGTTGATGTAGTGTGAAGTGGCAAATTCTTCCAAGGGGGTTATCCGGGTTTCTTAAAAACTAGTCTTCATTTAGAAAGAGAAGCGGTGTGAACCCTGTGAAAGGGTTTGCATGCTGTATAACACTGGATTAACCATTGGACAAAATTTGACCATCAGCTACTGACCCCTAACACCCTCTGTGCAATGTGTATGTAGCCTAGGCTACTCTATTATATGCACAAAAAACAAAGCTCTTAAAACAAGATCCTTCTACAAGATGTGGCAAAAATAGCTAATAATGCAGGACCTGCTTTATTTGATATTGTTCTTAAGTGGTGCACATCCCCTAACAATTTTGCTCACATGACATAAAGTGACCCTGGGGCCCCACGGCAGTTGCCTATTTTACCCTGTTGGTAATCCAGCCTTGGCGTAATCAGAAATTTAGAGGAATCAACTAATGTAAACATTAGTATCACAATACAAAATGAAATAAATCCCACTTTTCTATTATTTAACATATGCAGTCATAAACCTAACTACCTGACACCAATCATTAAGTGTGCTGCTAAGGTCTCTTCAACCATTTGCTGCCACATAGACACACATTAGTGTTGAAACCTGATTAACTGTAACAGGTGTCTAAATGTACCTGTATGCATTGACATTATGCCTAAATTAAAATGTTAGTGTAGCATCATCATTACAAATAAAAAATATATATTCAGACAAAAACATAACACATAACACTGTAATAGGATCTGTTTTATTTTCCTAAACTTAGCCTATGGAAAAGTAGTGGTTTATCATGAGGATATAGCTGTCTGGGGAAAAAAGATAATTATAACTTTTATTAAAATAATTGAGAAGTTCATAATAGTGGTCGTTTGGCTTGAAAGAAAAATGTGAGAGGTTTCCTCCTATGTATTTACGTTTTGTTTTTTATCTGTGGAAACTGACGGACTAGTTTGTGTTAGACAGAGTTTTATGCAGGCGGAAGGATATATTCGTGGCACTGGGGAAGTTGCGGTTTTGAGAGGCGGATTCTGATTGGACAGAGCAGACCCGCAATATTCTGCACACTGTGCAGAGGTCGCTGATTGGCCAGGGCGAATCTGCAATGCGTCAAACCACGGCGCGGCAACGATGGCAAGAGGGAGCGACTCCACCGCTGCTGTGGTCTGTTGTATTAGTTATATACAAATAGTGTAGGCCTAAAAACTTTCAGGTTATTTAACTTGAGGTAGTGAATGAATAAAAAGTACCGCGGACATAGCCTATAGGCTTAAAATGAGACTGAAGTCCCTAGGTTTAAAATGTAACTCTTAAAATGAGAATTTGATTTAAATGAACAAAAACAATCTGTGACAGATTTTACATTAGCACTGTTCACATGATGACATTTCATATACAAAATAATTGAAAGATGGAACACCACGTGAAAAGTGACAACTTTCAGAACTTGACACTAGTGCCAGTCTGATCTTTTTCTATTCTTGGTAAGATACTGTTTCACCAAGGTGCAGAGATCAAATTTTATTTAACCTAATCTTCATT
Organism: Etheostoma perlongum; assembly: GCA_026937815.1. Taxonomy (NCBI): domain Eukaryota; kingdom Metazoa; phylum Chordata; class Actinopteri; order Perciformes; family Percidae; genus Etheostoma; species Etheostoma perlongum. The sequence goes on along the minus strand of CM049390.1, from coordinate 6,172,989 downwards.
TGGAGTCTCTTAACACGAGGTGCCCAAAGCATTATGAACAAGTTGAAACGTTAGCATTTTAGTATTCATAGTTAAAAAATGATGATCATGATTTTTAAATTTTGAGGCAGTGTTAAGTTTTTCCACAGTCTTTTCTTATGTTTCTCATTTTTTCAGTACAGGCCATAAACCTCAGTGTGCATACACTGTAAACTATGCATAAAACAATCCTACATCACACAACACATGAATGAGAATGATATCTTTATTAACTGTCTGGTAATAAAACAGTCTTTGTGGTTTGCTGTGAAAATAAAGCATTAGATATTATATACAAAGGATGGCTCCCTGCCCATTAGATCACTGCAACTTTGCTGTTTAATGCTAATCCTGTGTGTGTAAGTATCTGAGTTTGTGTACAGTATGCGTCTCCTATTATAGCCATCAAGTGTGCCGATATTGGCATGTCGCCGGTAAAGCAAAGTCAAGTTCTTGAATGAGATGTTTGTTCAGTCCTCAAGTAGTATATCCAGTTCTTCTAAAGGCAGTCTCAGTCGGAGTTCTTTCTCTGTCATCAGATCTACAAACTCCTGCAGATTTTCAGGGAACAGCTGCACTGCGTCCATGTACAATCCCTAAACAAATGAACAAACACAGACACAAATTTATTTCTCGTATATTATAAAAATGAAGTAGACAGAGTTCAGCTGCTGTTAGGAAATATGACTTTGATGTCTGTGGCTGACCTTAGCCCAGGGGATATTCTGTAAGGCCTTGTAGAAGATCCCTTTGGCTTTATCAACCTTCCCTTCGGACACCTATAAATACAAACACATTGAAGCACACACAGCTTAAGCATAAGACTTTACTAACTCAATATTTTGATATCCAAATGTGTAAATTATCACAAAGTGAGGTTGTATAGGCTGGTCTTCCTGTGTGTGTTAGCCTTATACTTGTATCTCCAAGTCAATATTTGGAAAAGTTGAAAATAGGCCGCACTCTAAGGTCACATAACAAGCAGGATGATATGCACAACAAAATGTAATCTTAAAGACACAGCAAGCTTTTCCAGTCATTACTGAAATACACATTTTTGTGTTCAAGTGTTATCCCTGATGACGCTAAATGCTTAATTACTGCGTTGATCCTTGATACACATAACTTTTGAAACTGCCCTTAACATCTATCAGCTTACTGACAAGTTGATTTTGTAAAAAAAGAAAGCTGGTATTTGCCCCTTTCAGTGAAGTCCCTAAATATGTTGTTAAGAGTACAAATTGTGAACTGTTTAAAAGGATTATGAGTTTCCCCTAATCTTTATTTTTCTTTCATGACAGGTCAAAGATAGAAAATGAGTTCAAGTCAAGACAGTGTCCTCACAAGGGCAGTAAACATATGAGTGTTGCTGTCTCACCAGGAAGTGCATGTACATCCTCCAAAGTAAAGGACAGTGAGAGCCCATTTCTGTTGCTATGGCGCTTTCAAACAGTCCACGGATACGGTTGCTGAGGCCATTCTCTGGCAGGATGGGCAAGGCAGCATCATGGCAACAAGACCTATAAAAACACCATACATTTATATATATACATAATTATTAATAAGAAAAGGGGATTTTGATAGAAAGTATTTGTAAAAAAAAAAATGTCTTTGCTTATCACACATAAAGAAAGAATAGAGAAAACTATGATCATGGCATCATTGGATGATTACATCTTTCTAAGTTGTTACAGTGCTTATTCCCATACAACATGAGTGCAGGCAAAAACCCTGCAACTACCCACCACTACCTCTCTCTCTCACCTCTGAGCAGCGTCCACCAGCTGCTTCCTTTGTTGTTCAGCAACAATGGCAAAGAGGCGTGGCACCAAACTGCTGTTGTTCCTGGTTACAGAGTAAAAAAAGCGACGCGCCCGGCCAGCACTATGGTAACGGTTCTCAACCTGAAACACAGGTAACATGAGGGTCATCATGGCAAAATACACAAGTACTGATTTGGTGCACTTAAAGGTGCAAAGCGCTGGTTAAAACACATCTAGAGAAGGTCCTAGGCAATGATTTATGAATTTTATTGATTGATTTGAACCCATCATGATTGAAAAATGAAAGGGAGTCCCTGGTTTACCTGGACATATATGCTCCAGAGTGGGGCGCTGCTGGGCCAGCTAGAGAGGGCAGAGGTGACCGTCTGTCTTAGTGTTGCCAGTGGAAAAACACAGATGCTGTTGTGGTACCTAAGCAACGATGCCTGCTGCACTGCTAATGCCTCACACTCAGAAGCTAGCCTGTTAACATAACATCTGCTGGTATGGCTGGAACCCTCTACAGACTGGCTAGCACCAGTGCTAGCAAGGTTGGCTTCTTCATTACTGTTAAGCTGCTTGGGAAGTGTTAGCGTGCGGTGCAGCTCCTCCACCCTCTCTCTAGCCTGGCTGTAGACGCCGTTAGCTGCTTGGATGCCCATGGTGAGGTACTGGAACAGAGCGTAGCAGCCTATTAGGCTTCTCAGCCTCAGCTTCTCTTCTAGCAGGTCCTCGTCACGTGCTGGTAAAATAATGAGATAAGGATAAGATCAAATAATGTAAGGCAGCCGTTTTATGCTGGAGACTTTTAGACCTGTCATAGTAGGAAAAGCACAAGTGCTACTAATAACATCAACAAAAGCTCTGTTCTATTCAAGTGTCCAAAAAAGCAACAACAGTCAGCCAGCATGCACAACACCAGCTACATAGAATTCAGCCATTTGGTTATTTACACCGGGGCTTTTCCTACTGTGACATGTCAAAATGTCTTCAGCGTTCATTTGGGGAGTTTACTCTTACAAGTAACTGAATACTTTAGCTTGACTCAGAAAAACAGTTTTGTTGCTGTACCCGGTGGTATGCAATGTAGAGAGAGGTCAGTGGCTACTATTAGTTTGGCTATGCTTTTGTTCATTTTAGAAAAGATTAATACTTATTTTGAATAATAATTAGATATGCACCAATCAGATCTTCCAGATCGGTATCAGTACAGATATCAACCTGATTAAGGGGATTGGGTAGTGGCCAGATGGCACCAATCCACAAGAAATATGGTTTCTCTGTCAGTTTCATTATAAAGTACCTGGGTATGAGCAGAGAGTTGAGGATCTGGAATTAGTATTTGGTGAAAAAAGGTTGAACTGGTGCGTAACTGGTAATAATTACTCATTGCTGAAGGTTGTTGTTCCATTTGTTAAACTGTATACCCCACATTACTGTAATAAAATGATTAAAAAACAGTCTGCAAAGAAGTTGATAAATATGAGCTCATGAATCAAACAAATTGTATGGTATGTATGGAAAAAGGGCCAACAGTGAGTGAACAGATATATATATATATATATATATATATATATATATATATATATATATATATATATATATATGCACCTCCGCATCAGATTTAACACACAGAAGTTGTTGATGAAGTGAACCTGTTTTGTTGGCCAGAGGTTTGTGGAGGTTTTGGTCCAGAGATGCCAAGCCGGCAGTCAGAGCCTGTTCATACGACTTCCTGGCTTTCAGGATGGAAACCGGAGAGAGAGGCTGAGAGGAAGAGGAGGTTCCCTCTGCTAGCCTGGTTAATACACAAACAGCTGGGGACACGGTGACATCAGTTAGTCCTCCCCCTTGCACGCTTGACCCGTCCTCCACCTCCAACTGGGCCCACAGTAGACATAGCTCACAGAGGGTGGAGCTCTTCAGCCCTTTGGTTCCGCCCATCACTGTTGCCGTGGAGAAGACTTTGCGAGCCTCGTCGAGGTTGCCCAGCATCCACTCCAGGTGGGCATACTCCCTCCACAACACCAACGAGGAGCGGTTGTCGGGTTCTTTGAGCAGTTGCTTGGCAATTCGCTTGCTGCTCTTTCCCTGAGAGCGGACACGCTTTTTGTTGCTGCCACACAGGCAACGCAAGACCTGACATAGACACATACAAAAAAGTAAATCAGTGCAAATATCAGACCCTTTTTAGACTTGAAACTAAGTTGACTTAAATGATTTTTCTTCCAATTTTAATATAACTTGAGTCAGATAAACAGACTCTCACCTTGAGTTTCTCATACTGCATCCAGCTGAGTGACAGGGCGGATCGGTGGTGGGCGGGAAGGACAGGTTGGATCATATTAAACACATTTGTGACAAACCTCTCGCCCTGCTTCCCAAGCCCCACCCACTTCCTTGTTCCCTGGAGAGTGGTCATGTGACCTACAGAGTTAACCCCGGGTTCAGGTAGGTCCTGGGAGGTCAGAGGACGCCTGAGCTCATAACCTAAGATGTGACACAGCTTTGTCTCAATGATATGCTTTAAGTTCATTGTTAAGTAGAAAAAAAAGAAGAAGCTATTTTGTATTTTTCTGACTGACGGTGCCATTTTTACCCTGAGTGAGCAGAGAAAGGCTCTCCAGCAGCAGGCCAGGCTGACAGGGGGCAGCAGAGAGCACAGAGTCTACAGGGAGTCCCAGGAATGACAAGAAACGGAGAAGAAGACGGAGCTGGAGCTCTGGTGAAGACAGATAAATTAGGGACGGCCCAATGTCATCAAACAACACCTACAGTTGGAGAGAAAAAGAGAGACGAACAAGTCAAACTAAGTGGTCACACAAACAATGGTGGCTTTCATTTTATTATATTGCAAATTGCTTCCAAAACATACCATACATGAACATTAAATTAGTACCTGTCTGTCCGGGTCCTCGCAGTCTTCTTCTGATTGGCCCTTGGCTTTGTCCGGCCTCCAGGGCAGCCAGTGAGCTGCTTCACGAGTCAGCTCCACATCCAGCCAGACTGTCCATCTGGGCTGGCTCCGATCCTTCACCTCCTCCTCCTCCTCTTCCTCCTCCTCTTCTTCCTCTGTGCAGACACACAAACACACACACACCCAAGAAGATCACGGTTTAAAAAAGATTTTTTTTAAATAAAGATTTTAGCCCCCATAAACAATCCATTATTATTCCAGGATCAACACTAAATAAAGTAAAGACTGCCTTACTTTTGCTATAAGGAGTCTGAGTCTTTTACCTGCACTGGGCTGTAGCCACCCTCCTCGCTCCTGTTGAAGCATCCAGGCTTTCCAACCTCTGGCCCCCAACTCTCCAACCCTCTCTTCTCCGCTGTCCCAGAACGGCTCAAAGAACTCAATCTGCGCAAGCACACACACACTTAACTGAAAGCGACAATACCTTCCTTATTTACAGTGCTGAAGCACTGGTGTGTACTCTAATGTCTTTACTCCCAAGTAGATTTTTTGTATAACAATCAACTAACAAAGACAGCCAGTGTGTTTGTTTAATACGTACAAAAAAACAAGTTGTACAATGACAAGTTGCCTGGCAACCTCACATAGTTCACAAGATTTCAGGAAGTCCCTGCACCGGGCCAAGACTGCAAATGTCGGACTATTCCTGTTAGTCATTATAAATTACGATTCGGGATTATGGTCAAGATTATTTATTAGGATTAGGGTTAGATTTACATTTTAAAAATAAAAGTGAGGGCTAGGTTTAGAGCCTGGGAAGTTTTTTTTTGGTTTAGTATGTGTGTGTGTGTGTGTGTGTGTGTGTTTACCTGCTGCTTGGTGGACAGTTCTCTTACGCTGTCAGGTTTGTAGAAAGTAAAGTCGATCATGGCCTGAAACAGAGAAATCGCCTTCTCTGTGTGACCAGACTGACGTAGGAAATGACACTGCTGGGTGAAGATATCTAAACAGAAAGAAAACACAACCAGGAAAAACAACAACTTTTAATAAGCACTGAGCATACAGACAAAAGGTTTTTGTATTCAAACAAATAGGAATATGATGAGTCATGTGTGATTTTCTTGGGACAGTAGTTGGTAAATAAATTCAACAGGTGAACTGAATATGTAACTGTTATCCACTAATCAGTCTTCTCAGATTACAAACACTGGATAAGTAGAGGCTAGTTTTGCTTGCCAGACCAACAAAATCTCTGTTACCCAACATATCTTCCTCAAGTCCTGGCAGGGCCGGGTGAGAGACCATGCTACCGTCACGCACCGCACTGAGCGTGCTTAGACACTTCCCATAGGCAGCATTGACCTTCGACACTGTGAAGTTGCTGAAGTAGCTCTGGGTAAACAGCAGATACTCCTTCCACAAGGGGGCATTGTTTGGGTGGAGGAACACCTGAAATACAATAGACAAAACACAAGTTAGCCTTTAGCTAGTTAACCGTTCCTGCCTTTTTTTCAAATCCTGTTTCCAATAACGGCTTCTCTGATGACTCTGTATAACAAACCATCTGGTCAGGTTAGGTCAGGTCAGGTCAGGTTAACAGAAGTAATTAATTCAGTAAAATGTGTAGGGACCTTTTATTGTAAAAATGCAGTGTGAAAATGAATGAACCAACTACAAAGTTAGAGCACAGCCGATTTTATCTATAGTTCAAATACAAAAGGACTGAGTGTTATGGAAATATATAAAGACTGCAGACTAACCAGTTTCTTCCATTCTTTAGCCAGAAGTGAGGGCTCCCAGAGCTCTTGGCAGATCCTGAGCCTCTCCAGCTGTAGGGCTATGCAGCTGTGGTTGGTGGCCACTGCACGCTCTGCGATGCTCAGCTTTTTCTCCAGAACTGCTCTGTAGGAAGACTTACGGTGCTCGGCCGAATCGTTGCCCTGTTGTTCCTCCTCGCCTCCAAACACTGTTGCACTCAGCTCATCCTAGAGTGAGGGAGGAGATGATGTTTAAAAGTAGCAGTGCTGTAGAGATACAGTAAGTCTGGCGATGCGAGACTAGGCCAGTGAAGCAGAATAACACAGTAGTCTATATATTAACAAAGGTTTTCACACCTGGTATCGTATGAATTTTATCCATAGCTGCGTGTCTTCCGGCTGCTCTCTGAGCCGCCTGTTAAACTCTTCAGTCCTTCCAGCCAAAAGCGCTGCACTTTGCCCCATCTGTATGTCCTGCTTCTGCGGTTCTGTCTGCTCCTGCTGTCCCTTCCCCTGCAGCCAGAGGGCCGTTGACGTGTCATACACGCCGAGAGGATTTACTGATGATGTCTTCACCATGTCACCTGGATTGACATTTACATTAAATTACCACACCAGCTTTGCTTGACTTTTTGAGATTGTAAAGACTTCCACCTTCACCACCTGGTTAAATCGCTTACCTGGTCCTTTGTTCTCCTTGTCACCCAGCGGGAGGAAGGAGGCAGGGCTGACGGCATCACCGCACTCAGGAATCGTAGGTAATGTAGGAATAGGGGGCTCGGACCTCAGTAGCTTGCGACTGACTGTAGAGAAGTATCTGTCTGCTGCTCTCTTCTTGTCACCACCTTTCTGTTTCTTATTTGACTCTGACTCCTCCCAGCTGACGCCCTGTCTGCGGAAGTCCAATCCCAAGGACGAGCTGCCTTTCCTCTTATACCTTGTACACACACACAGTTTAAACGTCATGTTTAAAATTATAACCCACAACATTTTTATATAGTTATTATATTTTATAGTTTTATATAGTTTATGATATTTTACATGGTGCTCTTTGGATGCTTTTATATAGACCTCAGTGGTCCCCTAATAGCATGTCTGAAGTCTCTCTCCCAAAATTCAGGGAGGGGACCAACTCTAAACCTCTTCCCAGAGTATTTGGATCTTGTTTGTTTTCTGTGTGTGTGTGTGTGTGTGTGTTAGTTACCTGGCTACGTCTCCTCTGTACAGGGACTTGTAGGTCCAGTTGGATGGGTCTGCTTTACGGTCCACACAGAACGGCTGCTTTGTGGGCGACTGGAGGTCATCCAACCAGGAGAAACAACTTGATAACGGAGCAGGCTGAGGACTGCATGGATGCACACACACACACACACACACACACACACCAACCATGAATACAGAGCAGAAGTAAGTCACTGATATTGTATACAAGATTAAGAGTGTACGAATGGGTGATGTAAAAGTGTGAGTTTATTACCTATCTGCCACTTGTGCCCTTTTGAGGTCACTGGGGAAAACGGTTTCGGAGTCAGTCCCACTGCCGTCTGAATATCTTTCACTCTTCCTTTTGTGTTTTTTCTTCTTTTTCCTCTTCTTTTCACTCTTTTTTTTCTTCTTTTTGGGTGGCACATTGCCCTCTTCTTCCTCCTCCTCCGCAGAGCTCACATCTTTGCCTACACTGAGGATTATAAGGTGAACTCAACGTTAATGCGAGTCAGAGACCCAAAGAACTCATTAAACACCTGCCTCATGTAAAGTCAAAGATGTACTAATTTTCTAATATTTCTAATACATGTTCAAGGAATAACAATCTTTGTTTAGCATTTTTTTTAAACAGAGTGCTTCACAGTGAAGAAAAATAGATGCAAGTATAAGAACACAGAAACAAGAGAATAAGGTGAAAAGGCAATATAGAAGCAACAATAAAATGAGTGCCCTACACTGACAGGGGGTTTCTCATGAAAATGTTTTAAGAGGAAATCTAAAAGTTGAATGTTTGAGCGTCCAACAGTGTTGTGTCTGCAAGCAAAGAAACTAGCTTTTAGTTTGGATTTGTACCTTGATTCCTTCTGTTTCAGCCTCTCACTGTCACTGATCTTTTCAAAAAAACGACTGTGAAGAGAGAGGGCCTCTCCAGTCCGAAAACTCTTATTTTTCAGCCAGTCTAATTCTAAAAGAAGAGAGTGGATGAAAAAAAAAAAAGAGTGTCATTCAGTGATCAGCAGGAGGATTAAGAGATTGTGATGGTGAGTACATCATGTACTAATAATGCAGGGGATAATTTCACACGTCTTGCATGACTGAAGATAAGGCAGAGAAGCTAAAGCCAGAAAACAAAGTGAGGTAACTCAGTTGGTAGAGATTTGCTACATGTGAGTTAGTTAACAACATGCCAGCACTGTCACAGAGGATCAGGAACCGGGATAGTACTAGAATCAGCTACTGAATAACCAGGTTTCTCAATGCTACATTAATCTATGTCCCATATATTATTAAAAGGTCCCATGACATGAAAATTTCACTTTATGAGTTTTTTTTTTTAACATAAATATGCGTTCCCCCTGCCTGTCTATGGAAATGGCAATATGTGTAAACCGAGCCCTGGGTATCCTGCTCTGCCTTTTAGAAAATGAAAGCTCAGGTGCCCATCTGACATCCCCTTTCTCTGCTTAGCCCACCCAGAGAATTTGGCCCACCCATGACAGAGAGACATCATGGCTTTCAAACGAGCAAAGTTGCAGTTGGTCAAGGCCACACCCCCAGCCTCCACCTTGCCCCCTCTTCTCTCCTTCTCAAAAGCTACAGACTCAGAAATGGCACATACTAAGGAAAGCTCATTGTGGGACTGGCTCTAGTGGCTGTAAATCTGCACCAAGGCTAAATTTTGGGAAAAGACCACTAAGGTCTATATAAATGCATCCAAAGAACACCATGTCATGGCACCTTTAAAACAACACATAAAACTTGATCTGGATAACAGTGCCTCGGTTATATATATATATATAACAGAAACAGAATATCAGAATATCATGTAGAATATCATCAAGGCTTCATTTCTATATTTTGGTCACTTTGTCATATAGAAATGCAATAAAGCAGTTGTTTTCAACCCGGCGGGAATGTCGTTTCTAACGCACAAGACAACAATAACGCCTGCTTAACTTGGTCTGTTATGCGAATGTGACAACCTCACTACTACTACTACTACTACTACTACTACTACTACTACTACTACTACTACTACTACTAGCTACTACTAGCTACTACTACATCATAACATCATATACGAGGCAAACCAAATGCAAACAAATACTCCGAAGGGATCATCCTGGCTTTCAGGAGCTACTACTGTAGCGGAATGTAAACTAAACGACAGCAAGGCCAGGTTCGGTTTTTTAGGTCCAACGACAGGCAGACGGCAGACAGCTAATGTTAAGCTAACGTTAGCTCGTAGTTCAACAGATTTAACGTTATCTTCTTAACACGATGACAACAGAGTATCTTTAACAAATAGCATTCCGTATTAAATCGAGAGCTACGTAAAGAAGTACTCACCTTTGGACGAATCTTCAACTTTGTTACTCTCTACTTCTGCAAAAGCTGGAAACAGAGCCATGATGGTATGTCGCATATAAACAGTCGCAGGAACATGACGTCAATTGTCAGTCGGCTTATTAGATGCCCATTCTCAGTGAATGGCCACAATAGTATAAAACCCTATGATAAAACCCCGTGTAATGTAACTTTGCATGTACATTTTCAGATATTATTATATTGGATTTGATTATAATAAAATGTGTAGCAGATTACCTACTACTCTTTTCAATATAAATCAACCCAACAATGCAAGAAGTTGTATCTTCTAAAATTAATCATATAGAAGTAAATCAATTAACCCACTGTCTTACACAAGCTCAGCAAAAACAAGTACAAGTGTTCACTATTTGAGGGTAAAAATCATAATCATATCACTAACAGTTCACAGGTGTACATGCTGCCACTGGTCCCTGTGCCAACCTCTTGCCCAGGTGAACCTAGTGCTTCAGGGAAGACCTGATACATGGGTCCCATATAGCTCTGTCCCTTTTTGATAGTAACCCTCTGGTTTTGTCCACCTTGGATGCGCTAATACTTTCCTCTGGATGCAGTATCTATCTATCTATCTATCTATCTATCTATCTATCTATCTATCTATCTATCTATCTATCTATCTATCTATGTATATGTGTCACTCCATCCCTTTCTGTTTTTTTTTATAAAGCCAATGCTATACATTTACTCAGCAAACTTAAAGAGGCCTGGAGTGTTCATATGTATCTAATAGGGATTGACCATATGGATTTTTTAGTGCTGATGCCCATACTGATTTTTTTTTCCATCAGCCTAAGCCGCTGACCGATACGGGCTGCCAATTTTCTTGAGTCGATACTGCTTTTGCGCCCTCAATTTACATAAAAAAAATGTAAACACTGCCACACTGGATTTGTTTTTTTGGAATCTGCTCTGCCATTTCTATAAAAATAATAAACAAAAACACAGATCATTGTCACTTCTGCAATCATCTTACATTTATATCACCCAAATTATGTGTGCAATGTGCATCATATGGATGGATGCACTGCATATGATTAACTGTGCTAGGGTAAAAGCCTGAAAGCAGTCATTGAAATAAACTGCTTAATTTGTAATTTGAGACTGCCATGGTGCTAGTGGTGGAGGGGCAGTGCATGGTCTGCACGTGAACAGCCAATGCAGATACTCGTAAAAACGCAAATATTGGCCCAATATATCGGCTGGACAATACAATTGGTCTATCACTAGTATCTAATTCGTACTGTGATTTAGTGGCAATCCAATTTTTTTAGTGGTGTCTGCAGGAAGGTTTCATATTTTCAACAAAAAAAATAGGTTAAGCCAGAATGGACTCTCTTGCTTTCTGTAAAGGTAAATTATAGATTCTGAGCCCCAGAATTAACTATTCAGTTCAACGCCCCAGCAGAGGAATGAAACCAGGCTTATCACAGGAGGAACTCTCTTAGACATCTATCTATTAGACACATTTTAGAATTGGTTAATTAGGCTACTCATAGCCTATATACAGGTAATGCACCCACTGAATGTCTGTCAAATCTGCATTATTTATGGAGGAGGAAAACATTTGAGTAATTTGATTTTATTTGGTTTACATTTTATTTATAGATGTTAATATCAAAATGTCAGCCCCACAACAGATTGAAGAGTGAACAGACATCTACCAGCAAAATCCCTCAACTGTTGAGTTAACGCCCTTCCGCGTCAGGTGAGTATGTTATGAGGCTCTCTACTACCCTCTTGTGGCAAAGAAAGCTACGACAATTACTCATTGATTCCTCTTCCTCTTCTTCCATGGCGACCTAGCGCGCAGGATTAATAGATAGAATACAGTACGTGGCGACCATGAAACAACACTAAATTGTCATTATAGCATCACAGAAAAAAAATGTATAAGTAGGCTATGTGAAAGTTTGGTGTGTGTGCCACAGATGATCATATATCGCCTCAATTGTATCTATTATTAACTTTCTTATTTTGAGCAGCAGCGAGGCTCGTGTATTAGAGACACAGTGAACAATGAAAACCATTGTAAGATCTCGTGCTGTTTGTTTTTATAGAAACTTAGCTAAATGTTGAATAAACAAAGGGGCGTCTGGAGCGTCCACAGTGTCTATAGAAACCATGGTAGAAAGTAGAAACGCTGTTGTGTATTCGATTCTATTTGGTGTTACCAAGACAACAGAGCTCCCATAGTACTATCCAATCAAAACTGGAATCCAACTTTTATGACCAATGAGATGTCTGATACGCTTTGACTGACATTTAGCTAGTCCAATTGCATTTATCAGCCAGCTGGAGTTGGCAACACTCCCACCTTCTCAGGTTAGTCCGTTACTGGAGTGCTATAACGTTACAACCCGCTACAACTTTGTCTGTTTCGGTCGTTGTTCGTAAGTTTTTAACTACCACCAAAATGAGGGAAATCGTGCACCTTCAGGCAGGCCAGTGTGGAAATCAAATTGGAGCAAAGGTTAGAATAGCTTTTGTCTTAAGGCTTAACTCACTGAAAAAGAACGTGAATGTTAGAGTTAGATTTGGGCGGGCTGATAAATGAGCTTACCTAACGTTGACAACAATACTAATCATAACCTTTGTGTCCATACCACCGAGGGTTTTGACTCGTACTGATAAGTCATGCTAGTTAGCCAGCTAATTTAACTGTTCTTTTCCCCCCTGATTCTAGTTCTGGGAAGTGATAAGCGACGAACATGGCATCGACCCCTCCGGGACATACCATGGGGACAGCGACCTGCAGCTGGAGCGAATCAACGTGTACTACAACGAGGCATCAGGTTAACGAACTCTTTGCTTTGAGTTTCCAAACTACAGAGTTTTAGATAATGTTGCTAGTTTCTAAGAGAGCCAAGGTAATTCAATACCAAGCGGAAGGCTTGTTAGTTCCGTAGCCATCCAGCAGGGGATCCTCCTTATCCCGCTGGAAGCCACTAGAAGTGATGCCCATGGCCCCTGCTCGACTCTCCTAGTTACCGTCGCCGTTTCCATGGTACAAACAACAAACCTCCAACTAGGATATGATCTCAAACAAATACGAGGGCGTCTTGAGGCCTTTTATTGGCGACTAACTTTGTTTATTCAACGTTTAAATATTGTAGTAGGAAATATGGGCACGTTTATGACAAAAAAAAAAAAAAATAGAAACCGTCCATAAACTACTTTTACATAATATATGTGTTGTGCTTTTTTGTTTTTTCTTTGTTTGGTTTACGTTTTAAAAGGCAAAATGTATGCATACTAAAAAAAATGAGAAAATCAAGCAGTTCAGCAGCTTTGTGTACATTTTAATTTGTCCACTTGTGTTTTAATCACCAGGTGGCAAGTATGTCCCCGTGCAGTGCTGGTGGACCTGGAGCCAGGCACAATGGATTCTGTGAGGTCTGGTCCCTTTGGCCAAATCTTTAGACCAGACAACTTTGTCTTTGGTGAGAATTTAAATGTAAACTATGTTGTTGTTTTTTACTTGGTTGATCAAATTGCCATACTGTGATTAAGCATCAGCTCTTACTTTAAAGCCGTATATCTGTAAAGTAGTTTCAGTGTCTCTTTCAGTGTATGCACTGCTCACTGTGAGTAAATTGTGTTGGACTTTGCAATTTTCATGTAGAACACCATCCAGGAGGTTTTGACACCACATGAGTGATAGATGTCTGTATTTACATGTAACACAGGCCAGAGTGGAGCAGGTAATAACTGGGCTAAAGGCCACTACACTGAGGGAGCCGAGCTGGTGGACTCGGTCCTGGATGTGGTGAGAAAGGAGGCAGAGAGTTGTGACTGCCTCCAGGGCTTCCAGCTCACACACTCCCTCGGAGGAGGCACTGGGTCCGGCATGGGCACGCTACTCATTAGCAAAATCCGAGAGGAGTATCCAGACCGCATCATGAACACTTTCAGCGTGGTGCCTTCACCCAAGGTTCATTAAAAAAAAACATGGAAATATTTGAACATTAAATATTTTCTCCTCCACGTGCATCCCTGTGCTTCAATGCTGTTTCCTCTTCCTCCCTTTGTCTCCTCTTTACCTTCACTCTCTCACTCCAGGTGTCGGACACAGTGGTGGAGCCATACAATGCCACCCTCTCAGTCCACCAGCTGGTCGAGAACACAGATGAGACCTACTGCATTGATAATGAGGCCTTGTATGACATCTGCTTCCGCACGCTGAAGCTCACCACGCCCACCTACGGTGACCTCAACCACTTGGTCTCAGCTACCATGAGCGGGGTAACCACCTGCCTGCGCTTCCCTGGCCAGCTCAACGCTGATTTGAGGAAACTGGCCGTCAACATGGTGCCCTTCCCCAGGCTGCACTTCTTCATGCCCGGCTTTGCCCCCCTGACCAGCCGGGGGAAGCCAGCAGTACAGGTAGAGAGGCAGGAATTTGCTTTTTAGAGACTGCATCACACCTTCATGTTGTATTTTAAAATGTATTTCAAATAAATCCTAATTGAATTGGTTGTCTTTTTCCAGGGCATTGACAGTTCCTGAACTCACCCAGCAGATGTTCGATGCCAAGAACATGATGGCAGCCTGCGACCCACGCCACGGGCGCTACCTTACAGTCGCCGCCATCTTCCGGGGCCGCATGTCCATGAAGGAGGTGGACGAGCAGATGCTGAACGTGCAGAACAAAAACAGCAGCTACTTTGTGGAGTGGATCCCCAACAATGTCAAGACAGCTGTCTGCGACATCCCTCCCCGTGGCCTCAAGATGGCTGCCACCTTTATCGGCAACAGCACAGCCATTCAGGAGCTGTTCAAGCGCATCTCTGAGCAGTTCACTGCCATGTTCCGCCGAAAGGCCTTCCTCCACTGGTGAGTAAAAGAAGACCGAAGTCAGGACAGTTGGGAGACGTCCTTGCACTTGTGCTGCCTTGTTCTTACCCAGAGCTCATACACTAACATTTTCATGCATGAACGTCTTTTCATAACCCCAAATCTGTCATAATACAAAACACTTCAGCAATAGACTTAAGTTAATTTGTCAAAATGCATGTAAGTAAGTATTTACTTGTTTCAGGTACACGGGTGAGGGCATGGATGAGATGGAGTTCACTGAGGCTGAGAGCAACATGAATGACCTGGTGTCAGAGTACCAGCAATATCAGGACGCCACTGCTGAGGACGAGGGCGAGTTTGAGGAGGAAGGCGAAGAGGACATGGCCTAAACATCAACTATGACCTTTTTCTCACTATGCAACAGTTAGGAATTAGGGTAGTAATTGACTTAAAATCAATCATTTGGGCAACAATTTTTTTTTTTAAATTGCACAGCAACTCCAATGAAAGTTGTCAAATGATAACATTGAACTCATTGTAGGAATTCTCCAGCCTTGATTCATAAACGCTGTCCGTTCTGTTTTCACACTACTTTTGCCATAGGCAGTCTTCCTTCCTGATTAGGAATATGAATGTTTTTAACCTCTCTGTTTCTTCTCTGTTTGGTGGGTATCACCTAAACGCCGCACCAGGCAATACCATTTCTCATCATATTTCAAAGTCCACAGATGACCCATTATGACACCGAACAATTTGACTCCTAATTTTACATCTCTATCCATACACAGTTGACCTTATTTGTCTACTCAATGATCCCCCTCTGTTAATACTTAGCCTTTTTCATGCTCCAGGTTTTATGTGTATTTGTGATGGAAGAGAATGTAACACTGACCAGTTCATGGCACTCATGGCTGAATTTGACATTTACTTGGTTTGATGGAGTGTAATTCTTTATAATAATGTAGTAAATTCAATTAGCAAAACAAAATACACCATGCACTATAAATAGTGTCAGAAACTGGTCACTGCTACATTATTCATAGTGTGTTTGTACTGGGATGTTATTGGCATCAAAATTATAGATGGACTTAATAAAGATCTGATGAATTGGTGCCATGCTGTGTGGTTACTTATGGCTTACTTATAACTTCGACTGAACTATTACAGATTTTTCATTATTCAAATTATAAAGCCTCTACACAGGTGTTCTCATGTATTAGCTTAATGAAACCTGCTCAATGATGTAAATCTGTTCAGCTTCAACCTGCCTACTGGGACAGTAACATTAGGACTTAATGCCCTTCCTGTTGGCAACAACCCATGTCCAAATACTGTGACACTTAAACGTCACAGAAAATAGATGATTCAGTGCATAGGTGAACATCTAAGCGGCAGATTGCTGTGAGACCGAGCAACATGAAATCTCCGCAGGGAGCAGTAATGCCAAGCAAGTTGAATACAAATGCAACAAATTCCCAGCAAGATGTGGCCAATATTCTTCATATCTATATCTCTGACATCTATATGCATATGATACTATCCTTATATCTATGCAAAATGTGTGATGGAAGCCTGTTATGTAAATTTTCTGTCTGTCAAATCTAAGGACGTTATCTTGCTGAAGAGGCCACAGATCTGATAACATCCAACGTCCTTGTTCGCCTACTCTCACTTCATCAGATTAAAGGCTAAACGCTCCTATAACCCTCATAACACTACACAAGCACAGATTGCACACATAACAGCTCCATCTTTTTAGTTCTAAAATAAATAAATAAGCAATCCCAATTCCAGACCACTGGGAGAGAAAACGATTGCTAATTCTGAAAATGTACTTTTTAGAAATAGTGTTTATGGCCTTGTGATGCATTCATATATTGTGTTCGAAAAACCTTTTTCCAAAGCAGTAGCCTATCCACTCAGATAATAATGTAGGAGTCTTTGGAGCTGAGTGATTTGAGTCTGCTGATCTATTTTCAGATGTCCCCAGAAGATAAAATCCATATGTGATACTCAAATTAAACTGCACTTTTCCAAAGTAGCTGTATGTGTCTCTTGAATTTATGCAAAACAAATTAATTTCCTTTTATCCTATCATACAGGGCAGCAAACATAAAAAAAAACATATTCAGAATGGGCAGACATCATGAAGAACCATCCTGTTAACTGCAGCAGATAGAGGAGTCAGATAACACACATACTGTACCTCATTATGGTATCAAAATTCCTGTTCCTATTTCCTTAGTTTACATGCAGACAGAAATGATCACGGAAAGGTATGTATCTTTTAAATCTGTTTTCCGTTTCCTTACCTGTAAAATGTCGATCAGTGTTATCTGAAGCCCAAAATAACGTCCTCAAATGTCTTGATTTGTCCACAACTCAAAGATATGTCACAGAGGAATGAAGAAAAAAGAAAATATTCACATTTAACAATCTGGAATAAGAGAAGTTTTGATTTTTTTGTAAAAAATTTAAAAAAAAAAGAAAGACTCAAACCGATTATCAAAATAGCTGCTGATTAATTTATTAGTTGACAATCTTTGCAGCTCTTGTAATTAAATACATTATCAGCAGTGTTCAGCAGATGAGAAATGTAGTCCTTAGCTAGACTACTTCTCTGAAACCACTTTTTAAGACACTGTTACCTATTAGGGAGACTGGGAGACCACACAAGAATAGGACATAATAAAAATGAAAAAAATCTAATAATAATGGCCTAATTTCCCCTATCCCTGATTATATACATAACTGATACATTACCATGAAGCGAGAAAGATACTGATCTTGAACACAGTCAAACACATACACACCAAAGACCCTTGCACATTTTATGAATCAGTTTTAAAACTGCACAAACTTCAATTACACCCTCAAAATCACATTTCATTTTTATCATGCTTTTGTAATAAATGCTTTGCCTTGCAATCAAGGAAAGGAAAGGAAAGAAAAGAATCATTTTTAATACTTAATGGAAATACAGCATTTTGTGTGTGACAATAAAACATCTGACTTTCTTTTGACCTATTCTTACTTAACAGTCATCAGATGGGAGCTTCGGTCAGCA
Source organism: Etheostoma perlongum (assembly GCA_026937815.1). Lineage (NCBI taxonomy): Eukaryota > Metazoa > Chordata > Actinopteri > Perciformes > Percidae > Etheostoma > Etheostoma perlongum. Next base: position 6,155,076 of record CM049390.1, on the reverse strand, counting down.
GTGATAATATTACGACAGTAATATTTCCTTTGCACCAGCAGCGGTGACATTGTGTTACAGTATGTTTAAAATAATTCACTAACATTTAGAGAACTCCGTTTGGATATTACAGCAGTCAATATGGTTAATGTTGAGGCAAAAGTAAAGGCACCCTGGCCTTTATGACAAAAACATAACTGCTATAAAGTAGCAATTAACACATAACAACACACATGGTGTTGTCACATGGTATTGTGGGAAGTGGAGTCCACAAAACAACAAATGGTAATATTTTCATTAAATCTCAACTTTCTAACTTAGATATTTACTTTTCTGGTCAACCGGCAGAATCATGAAAGGAAAGTTAAACACTAAATTATGAATATAGTCAGTGATGTTAAATGGACATTATAAGATGTATAGGCATTAATGTTCAGTATGTGTTTGGTTATGTTTAACATCTCAAGCTGTGTGATGTGTTTGAGCAGCAACCCTATGGACCATATTGTCTGCGTCCTGAGTCACCTGGACTATCTATATGCCCACTAAGAATCAAAGTTTACAATCCATTCAAAATCAAAAGTCTATTGCCGCTGTAATCTGCAACACATTATGATTTTGAATAGATGAATAGGAACAAATTCACCACTGCTGACACAATGGTAAATATCGTAGGCACATTGTCATAATACTTGTTTTTGATTGGCCAACAAAAAACATACTATACCACAAACCATATACACTATTAGTTAAAATACCTCAAGGGTTAGGAAAGGTATTGACAACACACAATTATTGCTAGTACTTTGACTTGTCTGCTGCTCATCCAAATTCTCCCAAATCCATTTTTTCCATTTTTTAAGGAAAGGCAAATTAAGATATCAACAATAAGAGGAGAAAAGATATTGGCAGGGCTAGAACAAGGAAAGGGGACAGGAATACATACAGGTAATTCATACAGAGAGTAGATGTCCTATTGTAACTATAATTGTAACACTCCCATTCATAATTCTTGTGGTCTTTGAATGAATCTCAGCTTCATGATTTAGAGAGTAGTAGATTTTATGCACTGCATTAAAATGGATGTGGGTTGTGATGAGCCACTCCCCCACTTCACCTCCAGAGGGAATAAGTAAAGGTATGTTGGGGACACTGGAGAGAAATAAGTGGAGAAAGGAAAATGGTTGGGAACAAAGAATAAAAAACAGGAACATAATATCAGATAACTATATAATAATAATGAAACAAAGGATGAGAGGCACTGCAAGTGTCCTCTATTATTACAAGAAGGGTTACACTGATATACAGCTTTTTAAATAAATGCTAGATGTCAACCAGTCAATGTTATCCACCGCCAATGTGATGACTGTGATGCAGTTTGGTAAACTACATTTAATGTTTAATGTATCAAAACTACACTGGTCTGTGGGAAGTGCTTCACCTGAACTAAGTGACTTTTTTCTTCTTCTTTTTTTAAAGTTTTATGCAGCTATGTATAAATAATAAAATTACAAAACCTGCTCAGGATGTTTTTGTTTCCAGATGTTGAAATTTAAAAGCAATACATCAAAGCAACATTGCACAACTATTTACCTTAAAATAACAGATCCAAAATCCCTTTTATGCTACACTGACTTAGGGAATGTTGCAAGCTTCATGGCACTACCACCGATTTTGGTGAAACTGGATCATATTTTATGGATAAAATGTTTTGGGGTTTTTCCGTCTGATGTCCTTCGGCTGCTCTGCCTCGACTCTGATTTATAGAGTTTCCAGATGGACAGAAAGTGTATTTGTTGCTAAATTAAGGCTTAATGCCAAGGGCTGCTAACTGTAGCTGCCATCAGCTAGTTATTTTTGCTCGGTTAGCCGTGCTGCCAGGACTGGGACGCTGGCGGGCAACAGAACCGAGCGGGCCCTCTTGCTGTTGGACTAGTAATTAATATTAGAAAAGTTGTCGACTTGCTTGTTTTTGACCATGGGCTGTGTGAGTCAGAGTTAGTGGGTCACCACTATCAAAGTGTCCTGGTGCAAGACACTGAATTCCAAGTTGTTTCCCAGATGCTGATGATGTATAGCTGTCCACTCCTCCTAATACTTAGAATGGGTTCAATGCAATAATTGAATTTAACTACCCTGTACAGTCAATTTGTATTTGATAAATAAGATTAAAGTTTCTTTTCTAAGTTATGTAATCATAACATATGCACATGTACAGCTGACCATGTTATGACAGCAGTGTAGAAGTGAATTAAATTCTGAAAATGTAGGGAGCGAAAAATTGCAAACAAATAAACGCAGTGTTGCTTTAAAAACCAGTATCCAACTTTAAAACGTATACTGTACAAGTAAATACTCATTTAAACACCTTAAACAGATGTGACCGTGCTTAATGGATGTAAACTCTTGTCAACCACATCAGCACCGACTGTTCTCAGTTTTCTGCTCATACCAGTTTAGTATTGCAGAACTGTTTTTTTGAATAAAAAGTTCATTTGACAGGCTTGGCATGTACCATTACTGAAAGTTAAAAAAAACCTTTACAAACAGCATGTGAGAAATGATAAATATCACTCTGGTGTGACACGATGAGAAAACAACAATGTACTCCCCTTTTCATATTTTAGAGTATTGGATGTTTGTAAACTCATTGTGCGTTTGTGTGGGGAACTACTGAGGTTACTAAAATACAATGATCCCACACTGTTTTGTAACATTCTTTAAGTTTGTCTCTTTGTGACAATGGGTCCTTTCATTGTGTCTTTGTTCGCTCTTCCTTTCTCAAAGACCTGTCAACCTTCGTCTGAATGACTGAAGGCCGTACCTACAGCTGCAATTCACTGTGAACTGTTAAGCATCAGCGCAGGTTTCTGTTGCAGAGAAGATCATAAGCAGGGTGTGAATAAGCAGAGCTCCATATCACTGTAAACTGTCATTATCAGCGGTGGCTGGGGACTGATGTTGGGCTGCTTCACGTTCCTGGTGAACCTCTCTGACGGCCAGGATGCGTGTGAGCATGCTTTGTAGAGTGGCACCCTCTAACGGTTGGTCGGTATACCAGTGGGAACTGTTGAGGTCAAAAATGGAAAAGAAATTTGAAAAATATGTCTTCATTAAAGTTTTAGTATAAAGAGGTACCTTTGCACATTCTTGTCCACAAACAGCAGAGAAAGTAAAATTTTCCCCTTCCATCAGATGGATTAATTTCATTAGGGTGAATATACAACAGTGTAAGTGACGCTTTTGACATTGGGTTTCTTTAATGTTGGAGGACTGAGTCTGACCTTTGAGGGTGCACAAACTGTTCAGGCTGCAGAAAAAACAGGTCGGACCTGTTCTTAACCGACTCAGGGCTGTTAGGAATAAGAGGACAGAGAAGACAAAACGTTTGTTCAGTTGTATTAGTTGTATCACATAGGTGCCTATATGTGCGTGTGTGTGTGTGTGTGTGTGTGTGTATGTGTCTCACCATCTGGAGAGGTAGAACTCATAAAGTCTGACGGGACAGTGTAGAGGATTGGCGATATTTTCAAACATCTCTAGGTCTCCCTCTTCCTCTCCCTGCCTTTTTCTGTATCGCTCTAAAAACAAAAACAAGTACCACAACTCAGTTACTCACTGTTTATTCAGTTATTCGTAACATTCACTGTCTATTTCCAAACAGATTATGCTTTTAGAGACAATTTATGAATCTGGTTTTGATGTCTAGAAATAGGATGAAGCTGATGTATAAAAACATACTGATACTAGATGAAGGCTGATATTAACAGTTTTGGATGTGAAGTTATTGACACCAGATAATTTGTACTAAATATGGTGATTTTAAAAATGTAAGCCACTGCTCAAAAGCACAGCTGCATGGACAAACTACTATCATTCCGACTTTAATTTAAAAAAGACATCCATGTATTAGTGAACAACACCCACCTGTGTGGGGTGTGGCATTGCTGCTTCTCTGGTATCGGAGGTAGTGGACTTTGCCGGCTCGGCTGCAGGGTTTGGAGTGTCGAGTGAAGTTGGTAAAGGAGAGGCTTTGATGCTGCGCCAGCGTGGTGAAGCGGAAGTTCTTTGTGCAGAAAAAGAGCAGTGTGTTGAGCAGCACTATGGGGGAGTAGGCACCCAGCTGCTTACACTCCCACAAGTAGGACTCCAAAATACGGGGGGAAACAGTACCACCTGGAGGAGGAAAGAGGAAGCATGGAGAGAGCTGAGTGAATTGGAGACTCAATGTGCCCATAGGTGTTAACTGGCCACCCGTTTAGGGTGCTTCCATGCCTTTTGCTTAATTGCATGCTGTGGCAGGTGCTGAACAGCTAAATCCACTGTGTTCGCCAGCTAGCTGCACCTTGCTGTTTGGTGCTAGGCAGGTAACGTACAGTGGGCTTCTCAGAGCTTCCTGTTGCTACTTCTATAAACAAGGCTGACGACAGCAGTGAGACTGAACCAAAACGGTAAAGTTGCGGGCCATACAACCAAAACAATGACTCGAAAGGCATTAAAACGCTCTGTAGAGCAGAGAGGAACCGTAGAGTTGGGTGATTACATTACAGTATATGTAGTCTTGTGACAGACTGTTAATATCACAATATTGATAAGTGCAGCTCTAAAGTTGTTGGTAATCTGAATCTAATCCCTGGAATGGCAGACTCCACCACTACCAACCAAAAACGTCTATATAGAAAGGTAATAGTAAATACATCTATTGAAAAGAAAAAAATTCAAATATGGGTGTGATTTCATGAAAATCAATAAATATATATATATATATATATATATACTGTATATATATATATATATATATATATAAATTGAAGAACTTATATATTAATGAATAGTAAGAAATTATACACAGTGACAAACAATTACAAACAATGCACCGAGACCTGGGAACACGTCCAAAGCAACACATACAGAAACAGACACACACAAACACATAATAAACAGACACACACAGACAGACACAAGACAAGGGACCAAACACATGCGCAAGTTAAGGCAAAGGATGCAGCTCAAGGCAACAGCCCGGACAATTTCATGAAAATCTTAAGGATTAGGACTTGATGTAAGCAATCATACCATTAGGTAGTAGTTTAGGTTTCCAGAGGTGCAGCATCCCACTGATCTTAGTGGCAAACTGACTGTACAACGGGTCATTAAAGATGTTTTCTATGCGGCCTTCCATGAACAGATACTGTCCGAAGAGAGGGAGAAGGAAAGAAGGAACCAATAAGAAACACACTATCAGAGTCAAGATGGAAACCTGTGACACAATATGTGTGCGTTACCTGCTGTATCCCTAGACAGAGGTAGAAGATGCTGTCTGGGCTGTAGGCCTCTCCATTGGGCCGTCTCACTTCTATGATGAAGCATGACAGAGCATAGCTGAGCTCAGCAGAGTCACACTGAAGGATGTCTTCTTTAATAGCCACTGGATTGGCTACAAGGGAAGAGAACATGAAACTCAACGGGTATAGAATGAAATAAAAAGATAAACAAACAGAACTAATCAATGGATCAGAGGAAGAGCTATTCTAACTTAAAACTTGAATATAAAGAGAACTGAGGCTTACGTTCTTTCTGGTGCTTGTTTCGTTGTTGGACCCAGCTCTTCCAGGCTTTAACTCCATACAGGTGGTTCAGTGTAGAGGGGGCTGGAGTCACCACTGCACTGCGGTTTGACGAAACAGTTCGCCTTCGACCCTGGATGGATGGAAATACAATAAATACTGGGTAATGTCGGATGTTGTAACTGTTTTCACGACTAAAATTGGGCGTAATTGAAAACTTTCTGGTTCTATAAATTAGTGCTGTCAGTTAAACATGTTATTAACGGTGTTAACGCCGTTAATAACACAGCAAGCCGATCCATTTTTTTTATGTTGATAAGAGCATTAAAATGAGAAAAAATAATGGGACAAAAAGAAATTAAGGGACATTTAAAATAGATACAAATGTGCGATTAATCGTTTGACAGTACTACTATAAATACATGTTATATTCAAGAATGTCATTACATCGAAGGACAGGGAGGCACTCTTTGTTAAAAAGGTTTCCTACAGCTAGAGAGCTACAAAGTAAAGTAAGTAAGTACAGTTGCTTTTAAGTCTGAGCCTGATAAAATGGATAAGAGAAAAACTGCTGAGTTTTTATACCCGTTTCCGGCCGGAGAAACCTTCTCTGGGTCTCTTCACTCCTCGCTGTGGAGCAGCTGATGTCTGATCCAACGATTCTGTTAAAACACAAACGTTGTAGCGACTACGTGTTATCCAGTTTTTTTTTAAAAACAGATTAATTTGGGTGTTCACTTTAAGTTATAGCATGTCTCACCAGACGGGATGTCATTCTCCAAGTCCATCATTGGAGAGGAGGGGGGTTGATGCTCAGCACTGGTGGTAGGTGTGTCGCTTGTTTTCGTGGTTCCCTCTGGCTGGGTATTAAGTTGGGTATCAGTCAATTCTGGGCTCCTCTCTGGCTCGGTATTAAGTTTGGGATCAATCAACTCTGTGCTCCTCTCTGGCTGGGTATTAGGTTTGGGATCAGTCGACTCTGTGCTCTTCTCTGGCTGGGCAATAAGTTGAGGAACAGTCAACTCTGGGCTCCTCTCTGGCTGGGTATTAAGTTGAGGAACAGTCGACTCTGTGCTCCTCTCTGGCTGGGTATTAAGTTGAGGAACAGTCGACTCTGTGCTCCTCTCTGGCTGGGTATTAAGTTGAGGAACAGTCGACTCTGTGCTCCTCTCTGGCTGGGTATTAAATAGAGGAACAGTCGACTCTGTGCTCCTCTCTGGCTGGGTATTAAATAGAGGAACAGTCGACGCTGGGCTCCTCTCTGAACTTACAGTAAGTGGCAGGTCGGCTTGTACTGCTTTTTGTGTCTCCTGATCTTCACGTGCTATGGGAGTGACAACCTCTGACTTCATATCTCCACTGTAAGATCTGCTCTGGTCTGTAGCAGACACAAAAATAAACATAGGTGAGGTAAAATCTGGGTAATTAAGCTTTTGATATTTCATTGATTAATGTAGCAGACATTCTGTATCTCAAGCTTTATATGACTCAAACACATAAAAGGGACAAAAGCTGATCTCACCTGCACTGTAAACAGGCCTATATTCCTCCACAGCCAAAGGTTCTGACTGGACCGCTGCATCTTTCATGTCCTTTTTCTGTGGTGGCACTACCATAGGTACTGGAATCTGTGACAAACAGCAGAAACAAGTAAACATTTGATTTGCTGCAGCAAATAGTCAATACAACGTACATGAATCATTTTGAATTCATAGATTAACAAATGTAATGGAACATACAGGCACAGGCATGGCCATTGGAACAGGTGTGTGCTGGGAGTACATGTTCATAGGCACTGGAATGAAGATCGGTACTGGGACCGGCACCATCAACACCTTCACCTCTCCTGCAGGGGAACTAACTGAAAACAGAGACGGAGCAGAGGGAGGGGGAAGGAGGAAATGAGAAGAGAGAGAAAGAGAGATGGGCATTTTTTAATTGAAAATATTTTGTTGCAAACAAATTTTCAAAACGGAGAAAAAGAAACAAAATACAGATAAGACAAACATCCTACTGTCTCACAAAAAAATGGTAAAAGAGGAAAATCTAAAGTGACATGTCAGTACACGTGTATTTTCTTTCTTGCAGCTGAAAGGTCCTAACAAAACACATTTTGAAAAGATATACAGGACACCATATATTATCATCATCATGGCCATGCTGTGTAACTCACTTTGTGTTAATCTGTAATTCTCAAAATGAATAAAAATATGTAGACCTTTCAGCTCTCCTAATGAATGGGTGTGGCTAACATGATACACTTAGAACCTTTTTGTTGTAGCAATCGCTGATTACAATTTAAAGATTTATGTTTTTACCAAACAGCTGTAGCACTTGATTAATAACAGAATCTATGTAAATGTATGTGCATTCAGATGGATCAACAGGTTCACTTTTTAAGGCATATTTTGTTTTTAGGAAAACATGAAAAGTATAAACTATTAGTACATCATGATCTGTTGACATGTCTACAGATTCCATGAGTTTCTACTCCCCCAAAGCAGGCAGCAGTTTGTCTCAAGAAAAACAAGAACTTAAAAAAAATAAAATTCTATTCTCACACCATCATTCACCCTCGTCTGTCTGCAGCTTCAAACTGCTGTATGGAAGTTGCTCGGTTACTGAATTTAACTTAACTATGGTCTTGTGAAGTTTGTGTCCTGGATACAGTCTGACTGTCATAGAGGCAGCTTACTACAGAAAACATCTTAAAATGATTAGCGTTTAGGATAAATGGTTTCAAAGGTGACTTAGTAATAGCTACTCAACAGTTTGGTTTTGACTGATGTGTCTATGATTCAAATTGGTGGGTCATTATGAACTTGGGTTTTTGGCAAGTAAAAATCTAAGAAATATAACACACACAAACAAAATTGTATTCACAAATTAACTTTATTGACCTGTTTTTGCATCGAACAAAACCATAATTTGTAGGTGTTGACAATATTCTTTTAAAACAAACAAAAAGATGTAATTCAACATGATTCCACAATCTCATGTTAGTCAGTGTTACAGAATAAAGAAACAAAAACATGCAGTTAACAGTGGAGAAGTTACAAAAACAACAACAGACAGTATGGTTGCAAAAGAAGTAAACAGTTAAGTATTTATGAGTGATGTAATACAGGGCTGGAAACAATTTAAATGTCAACCAAGCTCTGACAGCACACGGATGAACTGAGGTCAACCTTAGTTCACATGACAGCATCAGTAGTGGTACAGCAAGGAATGCAACTTTTAAACATACAACAAAAACTAAAATGCAGCGTAACAGTACAAACAAGATAACTGAACATCCAAACGAATGTCTTTGTTACTCGGACACTCCTTCAAGTGATTGCAGATTTGACTTGATAGGTGCATCTATAGTTACAGGTTGGGCACCAGGCTGAGACCTTCATTTATAACGTTTACCAAGAATGGTACATTTGATCTCCTAGTTTGGTAAACTCTCTCTGGTCAATCTAGCAGTGAGAGTAAATTACCTTCACCTAAAATCATCCATAGGGTCAGACTGCCCTTCTGCAGTCTGACCCTATGGATGGGCGTTAATTTCCACAAGAAAAGTAGTAGTATATTTAGCAGCACAGTTGCTTTAATCCAGCTCCATGACATTTTGAGTTTGATTTTAGCATCAATGTGCCAATTTCAAAAACATATGAGAAATTGTTTTGACCTAAACAATGTGGTATCTCCTCCATAAGAAACCTGTACAGTGCCATACATTTTTCCAGGGGCTGCATCTGGGCAGGCAGGTAGACACAAGTGTCCTTAATAAATGTAAGGATCAGATTACATACTGTAGGACAGGTGTCATTACTGCTAGTGAAACAGTGAATGACGTAATGCTATAATCAGCCTGTAATGTAAAGTGGCATCCCATAATGGGAAGTGGTGGTGGTAAAAACAGATTTGTACTTATACTTGTGTATAAGAACCCACCAGAAATAAAGTGTCAGCACAGTCCGTTAACACAACAAACACAAATCCAGTGAATTAAATATTAGATTCATACTTTTAAAGACACTTGACAAATGTACCATGATCAGTTTTAATGCCATGTTCATGTATTGCAACACATACTAATTGAGGTAAAAATAAATGTTACGACATTTTTACAGTACAGTGTTGTAAGTCAGTGAAGCACTGAAAGGAGAATTCAGATTTTTACGTTTATCTTGATCGCTATAAATATCTGTGTACTTTTGATTGAAAAAAAGCTTCCACAGAGTTAAAACGGTAGGTGTCTGGGCAAGTTTTAGAGTGCCCTTTGTGCCTCTTATCAGACACAAAATGCAATTAATTGGGTTTTCAACTCAAACATTGTTTTAAATTCACCTACCATGTCTCTATCCTGACGGCAGCTAGCTTGCCCTGTTAGCTGCTAGCTGCCGTCCGTGATAAGTGTGTTCAATCAGGCTTCTGTGATAATGTGTATTTGTAGCTCATTCATTTTGTGTGTGATCGATCTGGTGTTGGTGAGTAGGAGGCTTGTCAATTTATGTGGTAGTTCCCTTGGCCCCGCTAGCAGCATCCTTGCTTCTCAGAGTGATCTTCACATTGTTTACCTTTTCCTGCTACACCGGGACTTCAGCGCGCGACTACAGCTAGCCTTCTCTAACGCTATCTCTGTGTAAGCCACAGACATCATTTGGACCGTTTCCATGTAGTCACATAGTCACTGATATTATCATAACCACTACAGTGCAAAATTACCCATTTTTGAGAGGGAATAAAGTTTCCGTTGCAAAGGCATGACCTGTTCTCTGGTAGACATAGCCAGACCACAGGGCGCTCACTGGATTGTTTTCGGGAGCGGGAGGAGACGAAGGTGGGGAGAAATCAGAAGCAAGAATGCCAATTGGGCCTGCTGGCTAAGGGAACTACCACATAAATCGACACTGTCAAGCCTCCTATTCACCAACACCAGATCGATCAGACATAAAATGGATGAGCTACAAAAACACACAGAACTGCTGCAGGATTATTACCATAGAAGCCGTACTGAACACACTTATCGCAGATGGCAGGTAACAGGGCGAGCTAGCTACTGTCAGGACAGACGGGGTAGGTGAATTTAAACATTTAAAATTTAAAATTTAAAGTCTGAGTTGAAAACACATATTGTTCTCACGTAAGGGCCCTGTTCATGTTGCAGACATTGTAATTGCATTTTGTGTCTGTTAAGAGACACAAAGGCACTCTAAAACTTGCCCCGACAACTACCGTTTTAGCTCAGTGGAAGCTCGTACACAATTTATAGCGATCAAGATTAACGTAAAACTTGTCTGGAATTGTCCTTTAAGGAAGCATCTCAATCTTGCCTTGACCATTAGTCCATCAGTTAAAGACCTTTTATAAAACCTCCACACAAAATAAATACCCTTTATAGGAAGAGGGCACAGACAGCCATAAAAAATTGTTCTGCATTAATACTGCTATCTTAAGGTAATTATAAAAAATACAGAAACTCCCCATTTCGCGCATAGATTCACTGCACTACCAGTTTGCAGATACACATTCATGAAACTACTGTACACTGATGGGCAATATGCCTTTGCAGTCAATAAGGCTTTGGGTTAAACTAAAACTGTTAAACCTGTAGACGTTTCATTTATGCCCGGGGGTCATGGTAGAAGACCGCTTCTTCTGTCAGCACGTCAGGAGGCTGTGAAGAGAAAAACTCAGGTGATACACTCAGCCCTCTTAAGAAGTCGGTGTCAACAGATCATGTCAGTGCATCATTGTAGTTACTCTGAATATAATATCATTAACATAGCTGGAGTCTTACACACACACACACACACACACACACACACACACACAAATGTCAAAGTATTTTCTTCACTATTTGATTGTGTTGTATATATATATATATATATATATATATATATATATATATATATATATATATATATATATATATATATATATATATATATATATATATAAAAACTCAATGTGTTTTTGTTATTCAGAAGGCTTACTTTGTGTTTCCAGTTCAGGAGCTGTTTTGTAGATCAGCCTGGTGTGGTAGAGTTCAAAACAGGGCACGGGACACAGACTGGGCTCTCCTGAACACGTCTTACAGTAATACGACGTCTTACTCCACAATGTCCCACTCTGCTGCTCACAATGCTCGCCCTCTTTTCTCTCCAAATCATGTGACTGTACTCCCTTTGCCTCCCCTGACTCTTCTTCCGGCTCCTCCTCATCCTCCTCCATCTTCTGCTTCTTCTTCAACTGGTCTTCTTCCTCCACCCTCTTCCTCTTGTATTGTGAGCAGACCTTGCAGTCAGAGTCAGTCTCCCTCCTGCCCAGGAAATGGCGTCCGGTTAGGCGTGCTGGCACGCCATTACATGGCTGAGTTTCTCCCTGAGGTTTTGGCGATGGCAGCGGAGATGTGGAAGCTTCTGCAGTCGGCTGGTCAGGTTGCGAGGAGCTATCTAGCAGAGCTGGTTCAATTATTGAAACAGCTAGTTGTGAACAACGAATAATTGAATTAACCAAAGAAAATGAATGAAAATATATTAGATGCTGTGTAGGGTTGTGACAAACACCCTACAAAAAGGCACACCAGCCATGCGCTGAGGGAAATGGCTACTTCTATCAGTGCTGCTAAAACTAGGTATTACATTCAGTGTTTTCTCTGTTGATTTTACCATGGCGGCCCGCCACGGTATAAGAAATAGGGCAGACGCACAACAGGGTTTCCGCTATATACACTGAGCACCGCCACTCCTTCAGCTGTTTATGAAAAGTCGTAATTACACGACTCTGCAGAGCCGTCTGCTCAAGCGAACTGTCAACTGCTCTCTCTAACCCTTTAGGTTGAGCAACTGGAACAGTGACAGGACGTCATCACTCGCAAAATCATGGCAACCAAATAAACAACAGGGCAAGTACTACTTGTCACTCAATATTAAGCAAAGTGACAAACTGAAACAAAGTCTCAACATGATATCTGCACTCACGCGGGTGCCGTGAAATATGACAGCTACAGTTTATTGGAAAATAGCATTGTGGACACTGAATTTGATGAATTTACTGTTCATCAGACCCCAGACGAGACAAGAAGCTAACGTTAGCGAATGCTGCCGTCCCTCTGCCTTTGACTCTCCGCTGCAGGAAAAACGTAGTTAGCAGGCTAACGTTCACTCAGCTTTTTGTTGTTGAACTGAGCTCTTTTATGAAAAGCGCAATGAGATAACTGTTGTGATTTAGCGCTATATAAATAAAATTGAATTGGTGCTAAATCACTGGTTTCAGGTAAGGCACCGTCTATTTTCTAGATGGTTTCAAGGTAATGGTCGGTAGCTAACATTAGCGGAGAAGCCCGTTGACAGAGACGTTATTGTTCATATTTTGGCACAATGTTTCTGACCGTAGTGGTCATAGTGACTGTAAGTGTTATGTAAGTTAAATTCAACTTCTTAATTCTAATTGGCTCATCTGACTTGTGTCATAGGAAAATATTAAAACATTTCAAGTACCACGTGGTGAAACCTAACCTTCCACCACTACAAGTGGTTTGGTTCGATCAATAAACAAGGAAATGTTTGGGAGCAATTATTCCACACATTGAGCAGGAACTAAATTCTTTTGTTGCAATGTTTCATTTATGTGTTCTTTTAATTGTGAAGTGCATTGAGACCATGTTTATTGGTGATTTTACACTTTAAATCAATGTAATTGACTGATTTACTGTAGGTCCAGCACCATTTATATACAGAGAAGAAGACGATGCTATTAAAAAGCGGCAACATTATCTTAAACTAGACAGATTTAAAATACTTCACACATGATGTTTCAAATGTCTGTATTGGACTTTATGTCCACTCAGTATTTGGACACACTGTAGTGCAATTTACGGTCAGGAAGCTGCTGGACGGCACACAGTCCACATGCAGTTTGCGTACCTAAATCCATCTGTGTGAACAAAATGTAACAAAGCTAAACTACCCAAACCTGTTCAGAGTGTTTTTGTAGTTACCTGCTAAATCAGTGGAAGGTGCAGGCAGCTGGCACATGCTCTCCTGGTCCATAGTGAAGGGCCGACACAGAACCGACTTGTTCTTCATTTGACGTCGACGGGACACAGGCACTCCCATGGCATCAGTCTGAGTACTGGCCTGGAAAGGGAAATTAAAAACAAAAACAGCAGAAATAAACAAAGCAGATCTACGCGCACACACACGTAAGGTCTAGCCTGAACACACACACACATACAGTACATACATGGTCTAGGTTCTTGCCGTCAACGTTGGAGGTTGGAAGTGCTCCTACAAAAAAAGAAATAAAAATATAATAGCACTGCATTAAACCCCACTGTGAAAAATGCACATCATAAATATATAAAAACAACTGATATAACTAACCAGTAGGGCTGCACGATTAATTTAATCGCAATGTGGATTACATAACTACAATTTCACTACACCAAAAGGTGTGCTGAGTGCGTGACACTCTAGTCTCTGTGTGCACTTCAGATCACCACGTTGTAACTGCTAATCACAAGTTTTACCCTGATACAAATTATATTTATTCTTCGGAAAACTATATATTTGCGGATATCTTAAAGTCTGTCACAATATGCTTTCGATTGGAGCCTGCGATCATAATGAGACAATATCATATGCCCATTTAATTTGTTTATAGTTATCACTCACTCAGCACCCGCTATTTTTGCTCTCACCAATGCCTCATTTATGGTTGTGCACTGAATCTCCTTCTGAATTAAGCCCCCCCCATGGATGTATTAGGTGCTACCCTTGTAACATCTACAAAATATATGAACTGTCAGTCTGTTGAGGCAGTAGTGTGTGTCGTGTATGGTCAAGTGAGTATGAGAAGAGGATTTTAGACCACGCAGACTTTAAGAAGCTGTACAAAGTATATTTGTAACTTAATCACTAGTTATTATATTACAACCATCTTAAATGTCATTGTTCATAAGGGAATAGGAAAAAAAGTATTTGTTGTTCTATTTATTTCATTTGTACTGTTGAGCAAAGCAAAAATGTCTATTTTGAAAAGATTGCGTTTTGTTATTTAATTTAGTAAAATATGAAGCTGTATGTTCAAGTTGAGAAATACAAATTTCAAAATGTTTTTAGTATTTTGTAATTTTTTTCTTGATAATCAAGCAAGTAGATGTTCATGTTACCAATATATCGCAATCACAGTATTGTAAATCGCAATGGCAATATGACTTTTTATCAAAATCGTGCAGCCCTACTAACCAGTAAGAGCAGTATCTGCTGACACACTGGGCTGAGTGGCAGAGCCATTGGCCAGTGACACGACACCAGCTATGACAGGATTCATTTTTGAGGAGTGGTGGGGCTGGGTTGGCGCTGAAGGAAGAGAGAAACATACCAAAGTTAGATTTTGGTCATTTAACATGTGAGATTACTACTTTTCCTTTTCCCCCTCTATTCTTTTCTCACTGGATGCACTCCAAAACATGACAAGATGGTGCTCACTTGTGCTGGTTGGGCTTGATACAAAGTAGCACATGAGACTTTGTGCTGACAAAGCTCTGGGCAGCATGTACACAAAACATCACCTGTACCAACAGCATTGCAAATGATAAAAACGAATGAAAACATTTTTCACATGGCTGAATAGAAATACAAAAAGTTTCTATAGTGTCTTTGACGACAAGATATAGAAGTTAAAAGTTTACCACAGCATATCTTAAATAGTACAAATGTTTTCGTCACAGCCAAAATGTCAAACTCAAAGCTTCAAAATTGTAGTTTACAAACCATAGGGTGACGTCATGGTGGCTACGTCCACTTCTTTTAAACAGTCTATAGGAAATTACCTACTTAAGTGTTATTTTAACCAGCATGAGCTTGTTGGCATGTAGACTGCTACTCAACATCCTACTGTACAACACTGATTTGATAACACAATTTACCATATGGTGCTTGTGGGGCCGCTCCAGTACCGTTACTGCTGGTGTGTTGGCTTGTCTCAAAATGCAGGTGGCAGTACTGCAAGAGGCAGGGCAGGTTGCAGAAATTACGGACTGAACCCAGACATTGCAGCTTCTCAGTCATATAGCTTTGTTTCCTACAGCTGTCACATCGACCCATCTGGACTCGAGAGGAGGAGAAGGAGGGAAGAAAAGACAGGACGAGAGAGAAGAAAAAACAAGAAATTAACCACCTTGAACAAACAGTAAGGCAATCCCCTTGATTTGATGGCATAAAATGTACAGTTTAGTGGGATGCCTCTTTACCCCATAGTAGAGCACAGTGTACTGGGACATGCAGTGGGGTTTACAGAACTCCTCCATCTTGCCACCATAGTGACTGTGCAGCATCTTCTGGCCGATGCCGGAGCAGTAGGTGCAGGGTCGCCAGGGATGATCCTTGTTACGAGATGTAATATCATGTTTGAAGAGAAGCTTACAGTCTGGAACACAGAATGGGTGGGGAAAAATATTATGTCAACATAACAAACATATGTTTCAGCCCTAAGTCCTATAACACTGATTTCAGTTGACTTTTAGACCTATGTTGATTAATAATTTAAAAGTATTTGTACCGAGTTGACTGGCATTAATCAGACGTTCTGCATTTGCAATTTTATATTTCAATCAAGGCTACAATTATTTTCCATTGAGCCATAGGAATACCTGAAAAAAAGCAGAGGAAAGGATAATAGGAAAAAGCCATTTCTGTGTTAACTCACTCTCACTGCAGAAGATCAGGTCTTGTTGGTTGTAACTGATGATGTCAAAGGGCACTTTTTCCTGTTTACAGAACTCACACACCATCAGGATATTCTTCTGGGTTTTATACTGATCACAGCAAGTCCTACTGCAGAACATAGAAATACGACCCTGCAGGAATGAATTAGCATTAGTGTAATCATCCTCATAGTTAGGTGATGAATTTAACACCCATCATGCAGCTAGCTATAAGGGTTAAGTATCTGAATATACTGAGAGTCTGTATGCCCATGTGAGCTGTGCTCCTTACTTGGTTACTGAATAGCAGCGGCTTGGTGTTGAATTGTTTGCTGCACTGATGGCAGTTCAGCTTGGAGGGGTCACTGGGCCCACCTTCTGCTGGTTTCAAGGGGTGATCAGCAGGTGCTCTGGCCTGGGCTTGCCCAGGGACAGAGGGGGAGGACATGGTTGGGTAGTGGGGCACCAGTGGGGGCACTGAGGTATGACTGGGATGGTGGCCCGGGTAGGGCACTGAAGATGGGTAGTCCTGAGGGATGGGAGGGACTGAGCTTGCTTTGGGGGCATCTCTGAGGGAGGAGTCCCTGAGAACAGAGGTTCCATTGGTCAGGTCTGGCTGAGAGGTGTCCCCAGACTTCTGTAAAGACATGGATTGAAAATAACAGCAATGTCAAATCTAGGCCAACAGATGCTTCATCAACATCTTATGTTCGATACAAAAAAGCTTCTATGCTACTGGGGCCTTTACCCTGTATATAGAAACACAGTCATAGGAGCAGAAATTCCGAATGGTGCCGTCCACCATGGCCAGATGATACTGAGGAACAGCGGACACCCTGCACTGGCAGCAGGGGAATGCAGCACCTAAAAGGAAAGGGGTAACATAAAATTAATTAACTTATAATAATGAGCCATGCATTCACTGGATTTGGTTGTGATATACGCTGCAGTGATGTGACATAAGATGCCTGTAAAGTTTTAAATTAATTATATTTTGTGTTTAGTATGTTTTCATAAACAAGTAAGAAGATCATTTTAGTCACTGAGAAGATCTGAAGCCTTTTCCAAGATCTGCATTTATATGCTAACCTTGGCACGAGAGTGTGTGTTTCCGTGGTGTGTACTACCTGTGAGAATGTGTGGGGGTGGTCGACTCTGTTCCACACAAGCAGATGAACAGTATAGCTGAACTTTGCCCCTTTGGTCTCTTTCGATAAGGGTGGAAGACACTACAGCCATTTTGTGACAGTAGGCACATGTAACCGTCTTTCTGCAGGTCTGTGCAAAAAAACACAATTAGTATTGAAGAGGTTTACATTTGCTACATAACATGAGGGGGCTGTGTGTGATTTTCTGCTGTTACATGATTTATAGCTACTCAAACTCAAATCATATTGCATTTGGAGCCACCAATATGATAAAACGGCTAGTATAGCCAAAGAGTTCATGTGTTTCTGTCATAATTACTGAACCAAACAAGATTTTACAGACATACCTGTTTGTAGGTGCTAATACAGGTCGGACCACAGAAGTTGAGCTGAGTTCTTTCAATTGTGAGCGTCTGACAGGAGCCTGAGCTGCTACTGCAGTAAAGTCCGCAGCCTTCACAGCAGTTCATGGCTAACTGCCGCATCTTGCGCCATGTTACAAAACAAGCATTACTACAGAGTCTGTGCAGACGACCCTGATGGGTGACCTCATGCTCAATCTGCTGTAGAGATGATAATAGTCAAACACAAGGAGGAGAAAGCGAATTAGAAGGTAGCATAAGTACACAGAGAACCTGGGCCCATACTGTTAACTTGGCCTATCAGGCATCTTCGCCAAAACCTGTCTTTGCTGTTGAAGCTAGCCTTCTGTGTCTCTCTTACCCTATTGGAGACTCTGCAGACGCTGCAGAAGGGTTTTTCAGGTGGACGCTCCGCTGGTTTCTCAGGCGGCTTCTCAGGTTTCTTCTCCACTCGTTTGTCAGGCCATTTATCAGGAATCTTGTCAACAGTTTTCTTCTTGTGTCTAAAGACAGACAAACAGAACTGGCCACAGAAGTAAAAGTAGGTGTTGCCGTCTGATGGAATCGTGATCATGTCTCTGGGCTGAAGAATCTCCCTGCAAAGAGAACAGCACAAGGAAAAAAAGAGTAGCTGAAAAATCCCGGATGATGGCAGGATTGGGGTTGAAACATACAAAGTGGCAAAAATGAAAAAAACTTTGAATATTTGAAATATAATAGACAATATTTTATATTTATTATGCTTTCAACCTTGCCTGAACAAAGTAGATACGAATACATTTCTTTGAATACGACTGTTGTACTAATAATAAAAAATTAGGAAATATAGTGCTTAGTGTCAAATTTTGGAACTTTAAAATTACTAAACTCCCAAACGACCAATTGAGAAACATACAGTGTTTTGGCGAGGAAAAAAAGCTTTTTATATCAGTTTAACTGTATATGGGATTTAGGATTCTGACATGTGGGCCACTGAACAGACTTTTTTTTAATTATACTACAATATAATTATATGGTCATACAGTATATTATAATGAAAACAAATGCAGTGTTCCATAAAACGTGTTTTATGGAAAACTGTCAGCAATATGATGGAAATGTCTTACTGCCTTAAGGCACCCTTTACACTCCCATATTTGACTGTTGCAAAATCCACTGTTCTATATTCATCTACATAACTTTAAAAGTCAGAAATAGCTAAACTCCCTAAAACAAACTTTAAACTAAAACTGGTTTTGCTTTAAACTAAAGGAGCACAACATTTTGACCATGGGTATTTTTATGTGGTAAACGAATACACCTCATATAAACCGACTGCCAGCTTATGGGAGCTAAATGTAACCCAGATTTAAGTTTATACTGATGTCAGATGGAAACTAAGATGTACCTGTTGCACTGAAAACAGGATCGGTTCTTGTTAGCTGGAGGCAGATGACCAGTCAGACAGACTGTGGAGCAGAAGAGCTGCGTCGAACCTTTTCTTTGGAATGCTGTTTGGCCTTTCAGAAGAACCTACAACCATTTACAGAACCATGAAACATAAAACTGACTGAAATAAAATGCCACATCAACCCCAAAAGTCCTGACACATTAGACATAGTTTCTGCTTATAATGACATAAATATAGCTAATAAATATAGACAATATGAATCTGTCAGTACACAGTATATATTAACAGTTTACCCTTAATACTACGCACAACTATGTAGAGGGGTCGCGTTAAGCAGCACAAAGTTACAACAGTACCTTAGAGCAGCCACTGCAGCGAACGCTACCAGGAACGGAGGGTGGAGGAGGGCGTGGGGGTGCTGGTACCAGAGCTGGTAGTGAACTGGGGATTGGAGCTGGTGGTCTGAGAGGGAGGGGAGCTATAGCTTGTAGGAGATGCTGTCCTCTACCTGGGATGAAAATGGCCGTCGGAGTAGGAGCTGGGACTGCAGCTGGCACTACAGTGGATAAGAGGGACAAGAAAGACGAATAAGGAACCAAATTTTTTGATCACGGTTAATAATAAAAACTCACACATGGAAAATCTGCATTTCTAAACCGCTGGCTGCTGACACAGCTGTATCTATCAAACAGGGCGCTGCTGGTGAACCAGCATGCACAATAATACCACTGCCCCCGGAACTGGAATATGTTAACTGAATGCAGTCGTTATTCATGTTTTAGCAGTGTTTTTCCAGCTATAATTTGTCAGTGTCTGACATTAAAATGCTTAGATGACCATACTAGGGGTTTTCCACTGTCAGTCCAGTCAATCCGGTGTGCTTACAAGTACAACCAGGTTTTCTGAACATTTACTTTAAATTTTTTATACAATTTTGCAAAATATTAGAAAAGTTCAAATATGTCTTGTTATGTATGCTTTGAGAAATGACTGCCACTGACGGAAGGTGAAAGCAGATATTTATTTGGTTGACGCAAAACCACGGGTATGGTCCTTTAAACATGACCAAACTAACCCAATAGCTTTGGCATACAGTAACCAAACTGCCCACAGCATTTTCAGTGTGTTCAACAGATTTTGAACAATGGGACAAAATCTTGTTGTTGGAAGCATTATGGTTCTGGTTTGAAATCTGTTTGTGGGTGGGCTTTGGTTGCATGTAGGTTAACAATCCGTGTGGAGCGTAAAAGAGTCGGAACACAGACAAAATGCAGTCATGGAACCCATCAGCCATCATCTGACCTTGATTGCTTTTCAGTTGCTTTTTTAAAATATGATTATCTGCATTAATATGCTAGTATCTGTCTATAGAGATTTGTTAACTCCAACTCACGTCTCAAGTTGCTAATTGGACGCAGCCCACGGAAGAAGAAGTCTTGGACCGGATTTCAGCTGGCTACACTGGAAACCCCAAAATATTGGCTAAACTATCATTAGACCCGTAGCCGACGGGTTCCCGAGATTGCTTCCTGCTAAAGCATTCTTCTAACTTACAAAACATGAACAGGACACAATATGACCACTACAAAATGTCAGGTCTGATGTTAAGATGAGAGAAACATGTCAAAATGAACTAATAAATTAACCTACCGGTAGGAGATGCAAAAGTGTTCCCTCCACCTACAGAGTAGACAGAGCTGATCCTCAGCTCCTCCTGAAATATGAACATAATAAAATAAAATGCTATAAAACAATGGACACAAGGTGCAAAATTAACTTTTTGTTTTGTCCCTCAACGGCTTGTTAAAAAAAAAGAAAAAAAATACTTACCAAAATATTTTTCAACAGGCCATAAAACTGCATAAGATAAAACATGGCAGCTCATTGTATTGCTGTCATAAAAAAAAGCTGATCCCTCTCCATGCCCGATCTGTGATGCACCACTTCTCTGTAATTTGTCTTTTAACCTTACTTCCACCGTGCTTTTTCCTTTTTCTTTTAATGCTAGGTCCATGTACTCCAAAATTGTGCCGCCAGCAGCAACATACTTGCAGGCTCATTTTTTACAGTTAGTGGGATTTTCTCCTCTGCAATACAGGCTAGTACCACTTGTAATCAGGCTGGTTTAATCCCACAATTCTACACATAAACAGCAGGTGCATACATTCTCTCCTCACACCTACCTCCTGATGCTCCAGCTCCTCTTTGATTTGTCTGATGGAGCTCTGAGGAAGTAAAGCAGCGTCGTAGCCCTCATCAATGGGCTCATCTTTAATATTGATACTAGGAGACATTGGGGGGTTACTGTCCGCCATTGGAGCTGCATCTGACCTCTGAAATAATAAAGTATTCATAATTATCTGACGAAGGTTCAACAATTTTTCATTGCATTTACTTCACAATCTTTCTAGAGCCCTACCTCTCCCTGCTGGCTATCTTCTGTCTCATCTGTCTGGTTTAGGACGCCTCCATCTGACAGAAAGGTGAAAAGAAAACACTCATTAAAAAAATACATACATAACACAGGAGTTTACAACTAGTACAGACCACCATAAATGCCAGAAAATAATGGACAATAATTCCTGTGCACACTTAAAACTACTTTTCAGGCATTTTACCCCCCCACACATTCACCTCACATTTTGTTCAATTCCCAAGCATATGTACCATCCTGCCCAAGGAGGGGCACTGAAATGGGGGAACATACACCAAACCCTGACACACCCAGCTGATCTCAATGAACTGTGTGCTTTTGTAAAAAGGTGCACTTAAAAAAAGCTACAAACACCACAAATTAATAAAAACATAATAAAATAGAGAGAAACTAAACAAACAAGGCTACCATTTTCACAACACTCTCAATCTTGTTTGTAGTGTAGTGTACAGTGTAGTTTAGGGTTGTGCCGATGGATGATATCATGATGCCGGTCAACCATCACAATGGAGCACCACTTTCATGAAGGCACGCCCCCCACCCCATCAGACACACACTAAGACTAGTGGATGGAAAATTGACAACTGCGTCAGTCTTAAACTAGCAAAGACACTTGCATTGAGCTTTACGCTGTGTTTGTTAAGCGTTTCTGAATTTTAAAAAGGGATTTATTAAACAGACCTTTTTTTTTTTAAATGGTCAAAATCGGGGCAGCAGAGACCAAAATATACTCCTGTCCTTTATTCTCAAGAATAGGCCAAGCCACCGAAATACAGGATCCTAAATTTTCCATAATGCAACTCCATAGTGTCTTTCATTAGACCCTCACTGCCTGGTAAATGCCCATTTCTTTCAAAGCTCTAAACATCGCTAGGACATTATCAGGATTATTTTCTCAGACCTCGGAAAGCTCCTTCCAGAGTCCTAGAGCGGATTATACAACTGTTTTGGAATAGTACTCTCTGACAAATGAACTGAACCTCATGTGTATAATTGGTGGTGTACCCCTTCAATAAAAGCCCAAAGAACAATGGTCCTGGTGTGTCAGGAGGACTAAAGGCTGTATATAAAGATGGACTGCCTTTACAGCTCTCCAAAGTCAAGCCAAAACACCTTGATCGCCCCCTGGTGGCTGGCTGCAGTATAGGTCATAAATCCCATCCCTCTCCAACTAAAAAAATAATAATTGAGGTACACTTCAAATTCTTTTCCCCCTAAAGATGGTTTCTTTCATTTTAGGTAGTTTCGATATGGCTGACGTACATTAATGTGTTCATTTCTTCAGATACATTTGGTTTAAATTATGTATTTGATGCTATATAAAAACAGCATGAAATGTCATGATTGACAGCCGTGATTGACTCGCGATTGGTGAAGCAGGTGTATGGGCGGGACATTGTTGCTCTACCGCCAGATCAGGGCCCTATGAAGTAGTACAATACATTGGATAGACACTTGCACTTGTATGGCACTGGTGATGATTCTTGTATTTTACTGTCAAATTTCTCATGTGCATGCAGGTTTACCTCGGCTGTTGTCAGGTGTATGGTCCTGGGAAGAGTGGGAGGTGTTAGCAGACGCACTGCTCCCTTCCCTCTCTTGCTCCTCTCTGGGCTGACGAGCAAAGGGTTCGTCTTGAGTTACGTTGTTCCCCACTCCTGGCTGGCCTCTTTCTGGGTTTGTCTTGCCCACATTAACATCCTCTAGGGTGCCCATTTGCAAGGCAAAGTGCCAGTCTTCTTCCTCCTCTTCTTCTTCTTCGGGCCCATACGAAGGAAGGCCATCCAGTGCGTCATCAAATGCTGCCCCTCCACTTCCTCCCCCTCCTCCTTCGTTGGTTCCCACGGTAAACGAGGAGTTTCGGACAGATGAAGGGGAGGAAATGCGAGGAAATGATGACTCTCCCGTCCCCTCATCCATCTTTTCTTCTGGTTTGCTGCTGTTGCTATCCTCTTCTTCTACCGGTTGGTTTTCCCCTTGTCCTGAAGTTTTGTCTACTCCCTTTGTTTCGTCTTGACCTCCACTTGGAGAAGGGATGAAAGAGCTCCTGGAGGAGTCAGCAAAATCTCCAAGCCCCATCACTTCGTCAAACACTCTGGACAGGCGCTCCTCATGCTGTAGGGAAACAGGTTTGGGATTTCAAGGGGAAAATTCATGGCACTCAAGGAATGATGCACTTTAATACTCTATTCCTCACCGTCAAATCTAAAATAAATCTTTATTGTCCACTAGAAGGGGTGTGCAAAAAAAAAAAAGCTCTACAGATTCTAAATCGATTCATATTTGTTTTTTTCCTTTTTTGTGTTGTAATTGCGAGTATACTATCACATTGGTAAAGTAACTATATTTACATTCTGTGAATTTTTTTTTTTTTTTTTTTTATTTAATCTTGACCCTAAAAATCAATATTGAATTGTGACATTTTCTGAATTATGCACCCCTATCCACTAACATGGCAATATTTAATTTGGCTTCACAGATATGCATACACTAAAGACTTTTGTTTGTTCAACAGTTTGATGGATGCTGGGACAAAGGTGGACATGGCTCGTTTAGATCGTAGGGGAAGGGAACGTAAGAGAATCTCCTCCCTGAAGGTAACAGATGTACTGGTTGTTGAGGTTATAAGTAATCAAGTTATCAGTGAAAATAATCATGTTCATCCACCTCCTACTGGTGCTCCTAATAGCAGTGGAAACCCGCAATTGCTAAGGAGCACTAGGGGGAAGCAGAGGAACAGATTGTCTATCTCAACCACTACTGTTAGGAATCAAGATGTAGTGAAAGTTTCAGCAAATATGACAACAAAAATGTTTATTATAAAAAGTTACCTACTGAACCTTTAAGCTGCACATTTTCACAAAATTCTTTACTCAAAATAATTTTAGTAATAACACCAGATCACCTGTGCATTCAGCGTATCAACTCAGATGTAAAACTATCCAAGGTAGAATCCAGTTTACCCCTTTGTGACTGACCTGTAAACCCAGAGAACCTTGTCTAGTATAAAAAACTGTGCACCTTAATCATCCGTTTCTCTCAATAAGAATAAAAAAAAAGTCAGAGAGTATACTGAGCCACTCAAAACGTTGTATGTGTGTATGTATGGATGTATGGATGTATGTATGCATGTATATAAATCTCTCCATTTCTTATTAACTTAATGAACCATCAGTTTTTGAAATGCGCCACTAATCACCAGCTAATACCTCCTCAGACAACAATGTGATAGTGTTGAACTTGACTTGAGCTGCACAAAGGGAGGGCCACTTGTACATCACATCTGTATTTTTAAGCTCTGATGTATTACATACCAACACACAGTCTAACTCCAACAGCAAACCCATTTTCCATACAATTGGCTGGAAAGTCAACTTTCTCCATCACTTTACACAGTAATAACACAACAGTACCAAGCACAACATCACCAAAATCTTCTGTCAGTAGATAGTGTCTTTGATGAAATAGGAAAAACACATTTGCGTCTTGTAATTTTTTTTTTTTTTTTAAACAAATCCTACCGATATAATGACTTTATATCTTACTGTTCGGGGTAGCATGAGAAACCCTACTCATCAAATAACACCCTACCCTCACTGATTTTAAGTAAGACATTGTAGTAGTTCTCGGTGTCCACAAGTAAAAATAACACTGGTGACTCTAGCCAAAATCGCCACTTTTTTATTGTTAGCAGCAGCCCCCCTGCTATGGAAGGGCTTTCTGGAACAGCAGTCACAGCACCATATAGTTGTAGTTCTGGAATAATAAAGGCTCTTGGGGTTCACAAAAATACCTGCATCTAAAGGCTCTTGGATTCAAAAAATGACCTGCATCATATTCTCTGCAATACGTTTTTTTCCAGTTTATCAAATTATCAGGTTATTAGGGAACTTGGCGTAGTGGCATGCATCAGTGCAGCAAGCTACAGGGTTGTAAGCTAGCTTGCTAACGTTAGCTTCAATGTGAACATCTTGACCGGAAGTTAGCCCACAATAACTAAATTTATTATTATGTAGATACATCAGCTGAACAATTCAGCTTGCCGTTTGAGTGTCGCTATAATTATATTATATATTTGCATTTCTTACCTTTAATCGTTTAAGTCTAAATTCCTCCGAGTCCGCCATGTTTTAATTATGCTGCAGACGCCGCGCTGCCAAACATCCACCCACTTCTGAGGGTTATGGGTTATGTATGCTAGCAGCTAAGGCTACTAACAAAAAGGATGCAGCAGTAAACTAAATAAAGAAACAAGGGTAACTTAGTCGTCTATCGCCAAGAAAAGGTGTAACTGTAAGAACAAGCCAACCATCTAGCTAGCTAATGTTTTGGATTTACTTTCTGAAGAAAAGAAACAACGTTAAATGGTCCACTAAATATAAAGACGACGACGAAGACAACACTTTGGTGGGAAAGATAACGTTATAGCTTTACCGTAATTTTGGGTGGCTTTTCTCCGTCTTCTACTCCTGACATTGTAGTTGTCAGGGATTGTATCTTGCTCCAGACAATTGTGTTGTACTAGTGTGGTTGCTGTTGTAAATGCGTAATGGCATTTACTTTACCAGTCTTCACACCAACCCTTTGCCTAACCCCGGTTTTTTCAAATGTCATCCCCAGAAAAACACAGCGTGCTATATTCGAGTTAATACGGCAATCTTTTCAGCTTTGAATTACATTTTTTTCTCTTCGTTCTTTATTGAACAACAAAATGACAAAAAACAAAGCAGGTGAAAGTGAAGCACAATATTCAAATCCTTATGTATCTGAGTAGTAAAAAATTAAATATCTAAAATAACAAAACAAACAAAAACAAATGAAAGTGCATTTGTAAATAACAGTTAAGCCATATAAATGGTCTTTAATTTAAATGCAAGGTTTGTGAATTTAAACCAATAATTGGTGCAATCTTACACCTCTTGGCAGTTCTTTGATGATTTTAAACTCATTTTAGGGATTTACAATATAGGCAAATCCATTACATAAACCAATAAAAATGGTTGGAGTTTTCATAAATTAATAGTTTTTTTGCCATTCTAAGAATTCTATTATTCATCAGATTTTCAAGTTTCTCTTTCTTAACTAGTCCATACATTACATCTGCATTTGATTTGATAAATAATATGAATTATTGTGTCTAAACCATTCTTATATTTCTTTCCAATATAGTTTGGGGGTGGCAGGGAAAGAAAATATGTTCTGTAGTTTCAATGAAGGGATGATACATTACTTTACATGTACTTAATTTAATTGTAATGTAAGGCATTGGCTAGAAGTAATATTATTGATTCATTTGAAATAATTTCTGTAGCTTTAGGTAATATAGAATAATGTAAAAGATTTAATCTTAGTATTGGACCTATGTCTTTAAAATAAAGACAGCAGTAGAACTTTGGTGTTCATTTTAAACGTCATAACCTTCATATGCATAGACCTAATTACTTTCATTTTAGGGTAGTTGTAACCTGATTATTCTTTGTTATTTTTTAGATGTCCATTATAAATGAAAGTGAAGAGGATTTTACATTCAATAATTCATTCTTGACCAGTAAGCCATCTACCATCTTGTGGTCTGACTAATACACTATTTTGGACAAATCGCATAAAGCACAAGAATAAGACCAGACCACAATGAGACAAGACACTGATCTTGTAATTTGTCCTCAGTTTCACTATTCTACATTTTGTATCCATTTATGAGAAACATCCCCTCATCCTGTCAGGGCCAGAACCCCTATCCAGCAGAGGGCGATCTTAACAGATGTATGGCTCTACCGTAAAACTGATAGTATCAGCGCAGACTTTAGCGTACGGCGGGGAGTAGAAGAGTGAGCTCTGTGGTAAAAAAAGAAATTAGGACACATAACACATCTACTGTGGTCAAATTTAAAACCCTAACAACAAGGCACATAAAATTACATTTTCTTCGTAAATGTGGTCGCGTTTATTGTATCAACTGCGGTATCTTAATGCATTTCCTCGTATAGAAATATAAAAAAACACAGCAAACTGCAGCTTGTCTTTCAAAGAAAGCCCACTCTATGTAAGTGTATTTCTATGTGCGCCGACCCGAACCGCCCATTGGGGTCAAACAGGCATCAAAACCTTTTCGGGAAGCAGTAAAGAGAGTCGACATTGTTGTTGTTGTTGCGGTTTCCCTTCCTTGTGTCGGAGTGTTTTCTCGCTGTAGGTTGAAGCCTCTTCACCGGCGGATGAATGGCAATGACGGCAGTGAGAGCGGTGGCAGCGGGGGGTCCGGCGTCTTTGTCCCGGTTTAGGGGAGCGCTGGTCGCGGCTGTGCTGGGAGATTGTGTCGGCGGAGAGTTTGAAGGAGCGGAGGAGGTTCCCATGGAGAGTGTGCTGCAGCATCTGAGCAGCCTGTACGACGAGACCAAAGGGAATGGTTAGAGAGAGGATGAGATTTTATACACCAGTCCGCGGAAAATGAAATACCATATTACAGGGTGGCACTGACAGAAATGCGAGATAACATGGCTATTGGCTAAACTCCCAACCTACTACTACTCTTAACCCATGCCAACCTGTCCTGCAGAAGAGTCCAGCTCTGACATCGCTTATTCACTATACTAGGCTAGGCTGCCATATTAAACTGGGGGCAATAAAGCGTTACATAAGTGGTTTCATTCTGAGTACCTCACATCTATTTATTCTACCATCATTTACAGCTAAACGTCAAAATATTGGGAAATGGCAGAAATGAGTAGCCTACCTAGAATGATGTCCACAAACTTAAAGTATGAGAAAACCAAACTTCAAATGACGTTAGAGGATAATTGGCCAACACACTTTAACTGACAACAAACATGAATTGATTTCTTCAATTTTTAGACAGTGCTGACATTCTGGTAATGTTGATAGACCTATATGTCATGCACTTTGTTTTTGTGCGCCATCATGTAGTGTTAATATACCTGTCTGTGTGTGTGTTTGTGTGTGTTAGGTATCCTTGAGTACAGTGATGACACGGCAATGGCACGTTGTGTGGTCCAGTCTCTACTCACCCGTGCCGGCTTTGATGAGCAAGACATGGCTCGCAGGTATACCAATGCACACTAGCTGCTGACACTAAATATTTTTATTTGCAGAGTTACGATTGAGGGATGCACTTACACACAAAACACAAATTGAAGCCCTGGTGTCTCATCCCTCTAGGTTTGCTAAGGAGTACAGTGCATCCCCAGGTCGTGGTTATGGTTCTGGAGTGATCCAGGTGTTGAAGAAGCTGTCCTCCCCTCAGCTCAGTGATGTGTACCAGCCGGCCAGGGACCAATTTAATGGTCGAGGCTCCTTCGGGAATGGGGGAGCCATGAGGGCGGCCCCCTTCGCACTGGCTTTCCCCGAACCAGTTGACGTGAAAAGGGTGAGCAGTGGACATCATTTGGGCAAAAACCATCTTTGGTGATATGCATGTTGAAGCTATGTAATTTCTATTAATTGTCTAAAACTTCAGTAATTCTGTAGCATGTTTGTGCTTTATTTACAATTGAAGTTTAATTTTTTGTGTGACCAAGTAAACTGTCCTAATTTTCCATTTGACATATGCCTGAAGTAAAGTCTTGAGTCTAAAAATGAAAACATTTGGCCCAAGTGAGAAACATTCACTAAGCTCAGTACCAGTTCTTGTGAATTTGAATAAAAATACTTTACACTTGCACAAAAATACTTCAAATTGATTGTAACTTTTATGACAAGTCAAGTCTCCAATCAATAGGACCCAAATCAAGTGTAGACTCAAATCGATGGTCTTCATAAATCTAGTCTCAAATAAATTAGTGATGGAAGTCAGATTTGCATTCAAGTTATGTAACCTGAGTCAACAGGAAATGTTTTTTTCTCAAGCCTTAATCTCTCATATAAAACACTTTGAGATATAAATATGTCACTGTGGTTACCTAACCATAAAGTGGTTCTTCTGTGATCAGCCAACAACCAGTGTCTTAAAATACAGTCGATTGGGTGTATTTATAAAATCTTCATTAATACATAAAACAGCACAAAATAATGTTAATGCTTATTTTGCTAAAAACCTTCGCTTTCTGTGTAGGCTACTTATGACTGGCAATAAAACACACAGGCTTGCATTGTAAGATCTACTGAGTTGTTTGTGCAAGTTGAATTGGTTTCATTTCTTTCTTTTTGTCTCCAGTTTGCCCATCTGGGTGCCATGCTGACCCACTCCTGCTCTCTGGGTTACAATGGGGCAGTGCTGCAGGCGTTAGCTGTGCACCTCTCCCTGCAGGGGGCGCTAGACCTGCCCCAGCAATTCATCAGCAGGCTAATTACAGAGATGGAAGAAGTGGAGGCCAACGAAGCCACACGCAATGATGCCAGAATGTAAGTCCTACATGAATAAGCGACGCTGCGGCTCTAGGAGGTTAGAGATGTTAGCTGACGTTTGGGGTTCATGGCAGGAAACACGGAAGAATTTCTAAAGATGGAAAAAGATAAAAGGAATAGAATCAGGTTATATTGGCAGTGCTAGTTTTTCAGTATCAATCTTCATTTAACATGGTGTTTCTGTCCAGCCTAAAAGAAGCAGAGAAGCCATTCTGTGAGCGCCTCCACAGAGTAAGAGACCTGATGGACAGGAGCAAGGTCAGCATCGAGGAGGTCATTTCTGAACTGGGTCAGTATCTGTTTATCTCTGACTTTATCTTGACTTATCATTAAGGGCATCCATTTCCAACATCTATATTTTTATACGTACTGTATGCTATTTTCATTTTTATTATCTAGGGCTGCAAAACAATGGCATATTTTTTTTATCATTGAATAATCTGCCAATTCTTTTCTGTATTTGTTTGAAAATAATGGAACATGTCAACAGTTTTTTAAAGCCCAAGTTGACTTATTCAGATTGCAAGACATTCAGACTACTCTAATGGAAGATGAAGAATAACATTACATTTTACCTTTTGAGAAGCCAGAACCATCAATTGAGTGCTTTGAAGTCACTTTAACGATAAGTGTACAATTAAAATAATTGCCAATTTATTTTCTGTTGGTCGACTAATATATTAACCGACTGATTGTTTCACTTACATCAAACTCTTATAACACAGAACAGTAGGGTGGAATTCCATATCCTCCTTAGGGATCTTGAAGACAGACATTTTGCAGTTGAAAAACTTATTTTGTCATATAATATTTAATCTACAAAATATATTTAGGTTTTATTTGTACAGAGCAAATGGATTGTTTCATTAAGTGGTGAAACTGTCTTCCTGTCTTTACTTTCTAGGTAACGGCATTGCAGCACTCCACTCGGTCCCCACTGCCATATTCTGTGTCCTTCACTGCCTGCAGCCACAAGAATGCCTTCCTGAGAACTATGGCGGCGTGGAGAGGACTATAGCGTACAGCCTGGCCCTGGGAGGGGACACAGACACCATAGCCTGCATGGCAGGGGCCATCGCTGGGGCCCACTATGGCATCGAGGCTATTCCTCAGTCATGGATAAAGTGCTGTGAGGGAGCCGAGGATGCAGACATGAACGCAGAGCGACTTCACATGCTGTACCACCAGTCATCACAGGGAGGCGGGGGTGGGACAGGAGAGCAGAGCAGTGAAGACGCATGCGAAAGCCAGTCAAGCGCTTCTAACGGCACAGAGAAGAAACATGGAGCGGAGTGATTCATCAACTGGAGTTTGACAAAAGGACTCTTAAACACAAATTACACACTAACACTTGGTAATAACTTTTTTGGGACTATGTTGGTTAACTGGTAACCTGTGAATAAGGGCAGGCCTATCTGAACACATGACACATTATATTATTGATCAAAACAGCTCATTATTTTCAGAGTTTCCAAGTTTGCCAAAAATAAAAAAAAGCTTAATTTGTTAGGTAACAAAATAGTGAAGCTGATCAAATAAGAAACATCAAGGGACACCAGACAGACTACATTGACTGGATGGTAACGTCGTACAGAATGTTGTAATGTACACACACACACACACACACACCTCTCCCCCCTTTCCCTGTGCTCTCCTGTTTTGTGTTGAACAATCTTTTGTCATGTAAAAGTTGCACTATGATTTGGCCATGTGTTGTTTTATCCTTTTGGTGGATAACAATTATTTAATAAACTTTTTTTAATTCACGTAATCTGTATGAGCGTTTATTTTACATTCAAGATTTAGGATGCACTATTGTTTCAGGAAGGCCAGCTCCATTGAGATGTCTTATTACTAATCTTGTAGCCCAGCAAAACAACTAACTAAAAGACTGTTATTATTAGAAAACCATAAGTCTACAGTCATAGTCACAGCGGTGCACTGAGCTAAATGCTACTGTCAACACGCTAACATGCAAGTTTGCTTTGTTCACCTTCTTAGTTTTGTGTTAGCATGCTAACATTAGCTATTTAGCACTAAACACAAAGAACAGTTGAGGATTATTGTTTAAGGATCCCCAGTAGAACAACACACGGTGCCCCGTCTTCCTGAAGTTATGAACATGAAATGCAATAGAGACATATAATAACAGTACAGACAATTTAAAGGTTGACATATTTTTATATCAACGTGATTTAGAAAACTATGTAGGATACATAGTTGAGAAGCCCTTAATGCTCTGGCCAACAAGAGCTCCTGTTCTCTATGAGTAGGTTTGATTTTAGTGCTGTTTTTTAAATAATAGTGTGGCATTCTTAAACTAAACAGAAGTGTCTTTAAAAGGTGGACATATTAAAAACTGAAAATGAGCAAGACACAGCAAGCTGGAGTGCTGTTCTTGTCCCAGTTTTTGGTATAGTCTTTAATTTTTGGTCCAGTTTTCCCTTTTTGTCGTAGAATGACATGTATGAGGAGAATATTCAACAAATTATAAAAACTAAAGCAACAGGTTCCTGAGTCACAAACAGCAGAACTTAACCTGGGTGTGAATCCAACTTTTAAGTTAGTAAGTAGTTTTTGGACAAACTATAAAAACAAATAGGACCCAAGTGTTGGTGTGTTGCTATAAAAAAATAAACTTGCATCTGTCATGCATCATCCATGCTTTGCATTTTGTCTCTTCCCTGTCCTGCTCTTTGTGCAGTATGTTAAACACCAATCAAGACAGTTAAATGACAGGAACACATATTTAAATACATAGTATATTCATTATTATTATTACTACTGTTGGCTTATCCCAGTTAACTTTAAGCCTTGTGGTAGACTGAGGATTTGTCTAGGGTACATTCTGGAAAAGTTGCCTTTCTATCACAGAAAGGCGCATGTACCGTAGACCAGGGTCTTCAATGTTTTCTTAGGCCAAGGACCTCTTAGCTAAAAGAGAGATGGAGCAGGGACACCCTACTACATATATTGTATAAAATTGAGTTGCATATTAAACTGGGCCGGCTGGATGGAGATGGTCAGATAGATATTCATGTTATTTATACATCACGTATAATGTTAACTCCTTCATTCAAATCTTTATTTAACCAGAATAAAAAAAACTCCTTGAGACAAAAGTGTCCTGGCAAGTGGCAGCAGCACGGTTTCAAATAGACATAGAGACAGTTAAAGGTAAATACATAGACATACTTTCACTCATCAGATTCAAACGTCATCAGAAAAAACCTGGGTTGTAAATCAATTTAAAAACAGTGAACATACAGACTGCCTTTCTGCAAGGTCCTTTAAAAATCCTTTAAAAGAATAAAATAAGACCAACTCCTTAAACTGTAGTTCATTCTGAAGCTGATTTCATGCAGATTGTGCTGCACAATTAAAAGCCTTTTTGCCAAAGTCAATGCAGGCTTTAGGGACTGTCAATAAAAACAAATCCTGTGAGCGCAGGTGATATGTCCCTGCAGACCTCGGGGGGATGTAAGGGTTCAGATAAGGAGGAAGAAGTCCAAATACTGCCTTATAAATAAAAAGATGCCAGTGCAACTACCGCCGAATGGAGAGGGAAAACCACCGGACCCGAGAATACAGCAAACAGTGATGAGTGAGAGAGTTTAAGTTTGTGATGAATCTCAAGGCTTCATGAAACAGTGACCAAAGCATGAAGACACTGGGAGGTTGAATGCATGTATAAAATATCACCATAGTCCAAGAAAGACAAGAATGTTGCATTTACAAGTTTCTTTGCTTCAAATGATAAACAGGACTTGATTCTAAATAAAAAAAAACCTAACTTCAATTTCAGTTTTTTAATCAAATCTTGGACATGCAATGTAAAAGATTGGTCAATGGTAATACCCAAGTATTTATAATGTGACACTTCTTCAATTTCTGTCTCGATCAGTGTGTGTCTGACTGGTTCTGGATTCCTCCTTTATACATGGACATGTTCTAAGTGATGTCGCTGTAGAACCATGGAACATTCTGATGGAATCCATATGCAAATAAGGGATTTTATGAATTCTTTAAAAAATTTTCTCAACTAGGGAACTATTAGCACAGGTGTTTCCTCAAACTCAGTTCAGTTCATGAAGTTCAATGTGTTGTATGAGTTATATAACTTTAGAAAACAGAACTCAAATTAAATATTGGGCTTCTTTGACATCACACCATTTTGGGATGGTCAATAATTTCAGCAGGGGAGGCTGATTATTTTGCCATCCATCCTCATATATAGAACAGTATGGATTTTAAATGGCCTCATAATATGTTCCATAAACTCAATAATTTGTTGGTATGCCATGACTTCATTTTTGTACCTACTTTAGAAAACAGAACCAAATTTCTTTGACATCACACCATTTTGGGATGGTTGTTATATTAGAACATTATTTTCTCATTTTCATTTCTTGTTGGTACATGTTTTTTTCATTTTCTTAAAACGTTGTATTAGTTGTCATTTTCAAACATGTTTTTTTTCATTTTTTAAAAAAGTCACAAACATTTAATGTTTAATGACCAAGCATGCTGCCGTTTGATTCTTTGGTTGTTTTTGTTTCACACAAGTTGAAGCTTTAACGTCGTAATGAATCTTGTTACTGCAGCATATAGTTTGTGTTGCTTCTTCTCACTCTGTATGAGTGTGTTTGGAGGACGGCACACGCTTTCTCCAGTATTTATATCATGTGCTGGTCCCTGGCAATGAGAACTCTTCTTGCTCCCCCCCAAATCAAAATGTATTATCATTTAAGTATACACATTAAACTGGAAAATTCATATACAACCCTGTTTCTTTCTTGTTATGAAATTTATTTTAAATACATTTGTACAGTATGTACGGTATGTTTGATCTGGAACCTTTTGCAAATGAACAAATACAACTGAAATGGAAAATTATTATATTATTATATTATATATTATTATATATATTTGATCTTTTGGTAATAGATTGATATTTTGAATACCGATTTACTTCGGAATCATATTTCTTTCCACATGTGCTTTCTAGGTGCATTGTAATTGCATCAGCAAATAAAGCACCTGTAGAAGATGACAACACATATCAGATTGCTAAAATTCAAAGACATTAAAACGTAAAACCCAACAGGAGGTTAAAAAGCACAAGATTTATAAAAAAAAATGAAAATCACCTTTTTCTTCTGGCCAAATCACAGGTTTTTCTCTGCTGGGGCAACCTCTAAGAACAGCTGAAGGAACACTGTTAACTTGGTCAACAGCCCTGGGCAGAGCTTGTAATGGATGAAGGGTATGTAGACTATAGCTCCACTGAGAATAAATAAAGTCACATAGAGGTATTCAATCTGAGGATTGTCTATAATGGGCGCCAGCACAAGGAATATTGCAGCCATTAGGACCAGTATAGGGAGTATAATGGGAACCTGTGGAGAAAGGAAGGGACACAAGGTGATTGTCAACCCGCGTTAACAAAAAGACAAATGTATGTTTGTGATGATGTCATAAGAAGTGCATGTGTATGGCACTGACCCTGTAGGGCCTGGGGAGCTCCGGCTTCTTAATCTTGAGATAGAGAAGTCCAGACAGGGTGATGGCATAGAAAAACCAGGCAGTGAAACTGACAAAAGCAATGAAAAGGAATGTCAGACAAAAACACGTACATTCGGTTAACATTATATAAATGCAAAGCAGACCCAGGTTTCACCTGAAGAAGTTGACAATACTCTGGAAGTCTCCAGGGATCAGCACCAGAAGAGAGATAACAGTGGTGAAGATCAGGGCTGGAGATGGAGTCAGTCTGCGGACGTGAGCCATGGCCAGAATATCTGGCTACAAAGCACATCGCAAGTCAGGGTGAAACACTGTGACAACCGTCTTCTGCTAATCAATCTTACATTCGGTATGTTAAAAAGTAGAGACTCTCACCATATGTCCTTCCCTGGCAGCAACAAAGCACACACGGCCGCCACTGAAGAACGTCCCATTTAGAGAACCAAAGGCAGACAATGCTGCAGCCACAGACATGATCCAACCCCAGCTTCCTAACACCTTATTCCTGTGGAAAAAGGTTGAAGTTCTCACAAAAGCTGCAATAGCATCCTTTACATTTTCCAAAAGCCACTTGCTACCCATATAAAAAAAACACTAACAGTGATAATGTCATAGAAGTGCAATGCTAAATCAGTGTAGTACTCCTTTCATAATCCTTTAAATATGAGCAACTTTGACAGCAGAAAAAGCAAGTCAAACAATCAGTCTGGACCTGGCTACCAGAATCTGTGACATCAATATCAGGTGCTGTCTTACCCCCAGGTTACTGCCACTGCGCTGGAGGACATGAGTTCTTTAGGTGTCATTACTGTCAGGTAGCTCACATTCACCAGCAGATATAAGCCAGTCACCAGAGAAATGGCTATCACAACTGCCCTAGGAAGATTCACCTGGAAGAAAAAAAGGCAACATCATTTTCTGGGTAATGCATACATGTTTGCATGATGGATAATTGTAGTATTAACAATGGAATGATGGATTGAGCCAGGAGTCAGACTCTAAAGTAAAATGAAATAATAAAAAAAACTAATCCCATGTAGAGCTACAGCAATGTAGTGAATAAAGAAAAGCATTAACTTTCCTATTACCTAAAAACGTCTGTGACCTTCTGTTTCTGCCTAAATATATTCTGTGATATTTTATCTTAGTGCTGCATTTTCACATTTACATTCACACATCCACATGATAGCAACACTGGCAGACACACACCGTAACCCTGGTTAGATAAGACCACAATTGCAGCAAACAATCACACACACCTTGTCCTCATGTCACTGCATCATCTACCCGGTGACTAGAGGGACCGTTGTATTTGGGGGAAAAAAATGATGCTATTATTTTTCTTAGCACACATGCACAATCTAACTCTTTACAGTCTCACCTCTGGTCTTTTTAGCTCCTCTGTGACATAGTTCAAGTTGTACCAACCGGCGTAAGACCAGAGTCCTTGATAAAAAGCCATTCCTAGAGTGCTCAAAGAGTACTGACTGCCTTTAAACGCATTTTCAACTTTCAAATTTTCCACAAGGACCCTGCTGCTCTGTATGACCTCCACTATTCCTCCAATTACGATGAGTGCCAACACCAGCACCTTGGCCACCAAGAAGACCACTTGGAGTTTGATGGCAATTCGGACATTCAAGATGTTGACTATGGCAACAACCAGTATAGCCACAGCTGCTGCACACTTCACTACCAATTGAGGAGGAAGGCAGCCCATGTAAAAGGGTGCTAAAGAATATTCTGCAATGCTAATTGCAATTGCTGCAACGCCAAATGGCTTCACAACCAGGATAAATGTGACTGCTGCAAAGAAAGCAGGACATGAACCATAGATCCTCAGTATGTAGATGAAATCCCCACCAGATTCCGAAATGACTGTCCCAAGCTCGGTGTAGGACAGCGCTGCAAACATAGCTACAACTCCTGAGAGAGCCCAGATCACCAGACTTGCTCCAGGACTTCCCACATAAGCCAATAGAAACTGTGGGGACATGAATATACCAGATCCGATCATAGTTCCTGCTACTAGTGATACACCGCCAATCAACCCAATTTCCCGTTTGATTTTCAGGGCTTCGGGTTCTTTGTCCGCCATGGTTACGTAGATCAGAGAGTTGGTGGTGAAAATACTGTACTGTACTGGTATTCACTCTTACAGAGTACACAACCAGATAAAGAAGTAGTCACACACCAGATAACTTTTAACTACACATCTAAGAGATACAAGAGACAATAAAACTGCTCAATGTGTTACTTGCACATAATATTAAATCCAGTGTACTTGTTAATCTTTGAACACTGTATCCAGCTCTTGATTCCAAACTCTAATCCTATTTTATGCTATGCCTTATCTGGATATGTTAATTCTTGTATGGAACAGCAGTGGCAGCTCTATAAACTAACACTCATCTCCGCACTTTAACTCATTGTGTAACTTAATCTTAAGCCTTGTTTATTTGTGATATCATTTAAAAAAAGATGTTTGTTGCCAATTTGAATTTCTTTTGTTTGATGAGTAACTGGTATTCTGAAAATAAAAATAAATAAGTGACAAATACATGTATAATCTTGTTTGTTGATCTACAGTCATGGTTGCAAAATGAATTGCATGCATATAATCTGTCAATCGCTAACATCATTATTGTATTTGTTTTTAACAAGTAACTCATACTTCTGAATGTTACACCCCCCCTCAGTTAAATAATTTCATCATAGGAGAGTCATCATAGGACCTCTGATAGAAAGCAATTCCAAGGGAGCTCACATGAACATTTTTCCCCTCAAATGAATCAAACTTCAAAGTAAAATGAAATTATGAAAAAACTCTAAGCACAATTCCATACATAAAGTGCTGTAAATATCTCAAGCTGAACTACACTCATAGGTTGAAAACATTTACTGACACGGACATCCTTTTTATGCTTTCTCCACCAACATTTTTGAACTTTTGGCTTTAAACATTTAGCAATAATGCAACAGTATAACTTTTTTTTATATAGTAACAGCAAAAATGATTTAAAGAAGCACTATTAAGGTTGTGAATCCTTTCAGTAATAGTCTGCACAAGCACAAATGTTTCTGCTCTTGTCTTTCTAATCTTGCAAGACGTTTAACCATTGTTTGTAACTTTGTATATTTTGCATGACCTTTTTGAATGCCCAAAATCCAACAATAAGGTTCATAACTAAGCATTAACAAACAAATCCGTTACAGTACACTACAGCGGGTTGTGTCGATGCATTAACATTTTCTACAAGGAAAGATGTTTGTATTTAAATGTCTTCTTCTGAAAGGATTTCTTTAACTTTTGGCAAGTATATAAAATGTATTGGCCTTCTAGAATTATGGTTTGTATTAAATTATCCATTCAAATTTCCAGACATGAAAAGACAGCCCAGAGCAACAGAAATTTTGTAAATAAAGAACATCTTAAACTGCCTAACTTCTAACTACCAGTGATTGGAAACCGTCTGTGACCTGCCATTTCTGCATAAACAAAAGTTGTGATCTTTCAACTTTTTGCTGTATTTTCACATTTACACATTTACATTCACTGCGCACATCGACATAATAACAACACTGGCAGGCACACACCTTAATCCCACAATGGGACCAAAGTTGCAGCAAACAATCACACCTTGAGTGTCCTCATGCAAACCTGACACCTATGACATTTTGTCAGTTTGACGTCTGTCCTGCATAATCTTTAACAAGGTATAATCTGCCAAGAGACTAGAGGGGCTGTTGCTTTAAAAAATAATAATGGTATTATTTACATAAGCACAAGGTTGGCTTTAGTAAACAAACAGACCGACACTTGGGTTTAGGAAACGGGACACGCGGGACTCGATCCCCGGTCTCCTGGATGAAAGTCCTATGTTTTGAAAAGCGAGTGTGCGTCTTGATAACACGACAATAACCACATACAAATTGGAGTGTCATACATACACCATTTCATGAGATCAGTCTGGTAATTTACTGTTAAGCCTTGTTCATTTGTGTGACTTATTAACACTGAGATAACAGGTTAATATACAATCTATGATTTAGTGGCCAACGTGAATTTCTTTTGTTCAATGAGTAATTTCCAGACAAAATCAATAAGCGTATGTATAAGCTTGATTTTAAATCAAAGTCTGAGTCAACTGTATACATTCATAATCCCTCAATTTGCAAACAGCATAATTGTATTTTTTATAAATAATTTATGAACAGTACACAGAAACTCTTACTTCTGGATGTTTCAACTCTTCAGTTAAAAAATTCAAAGTGTTCCAACCATCATAGGACCACAAGCATTGAAAAAAAGCAGTGCCAATAGAGCTGACGTTAAAATTAGTTTCCTCAAAGGAGTTATCAAAGTTCTCAGTGTGTCCCATAAAAAGCATTACAACACCTCCCAAAATGATCACGGCCAGTGCCAGCAATTTGATTGCCATGGAAACCACCTGGATGGCGGTGGCCAAGTGGACACTCAGACAGTTAACTATGGCCAGCACAATGATAGCTCCTGCAGCCACCAATTTCACCACCAGTTGTGGAGGGTTGCAGCCGTTGTAAAAGGGGGCCACAACATATTCAGCAATGCTGAGAGCAATTCCTGTGGCGCTGGCAGGCCTCATGACAATGATGAAGCTGAAGACAAACATAAAGGCCACCACTTTCCCTGCTGTCCGCAGCATGTAGATATATTCAGCTCCAGACTCTGGTATGACTGTGCCCAGTTCAGCATAGCAGAGCCCCCCCAGCATGGCTATCAACCCACAGCAGGTCCATATAACAAAGCTGGCTCCGGGGCTGCCGATGGCAGACAGCACATACTGTGGGGATATGAAAATCCCAGATCCCATCATGGTTCCAGCAATGAATGACACAGCTCCTATAATCCCTATTTCTCTCTTCAGCTTGAGTTTGTGTGTGTCACTCTCCATTGTTTAAGAGCTACTGCTTCCTCAAAGACATTAGTTGTGGACACTGGAAGTGTCTTGGAACTGGTTGTAGATTAACTGATAAATGTTGGGTAATTTTAGAGGCATGTCCACAAGAGGAGGTGAAATCACCCATCAACATCCACTTAACCAAGGTGTGGCCATTTGTCAGCGGCATTACACAGTAGCCTAGTTCCCAACCTTTTTGGTCTGAGGTATCCCCTTAGGCCTGTCACGATGAACTCATGAACTCATGAACTCACATACCACTTCATCAATTCCCAATGTTCCAAGTGTATCACACTATTCATCATTTAAAAGTGTGTACTGTTACTTTTGTCATACTTGTTGCCGTGTCAATATTTAACTTTTCAACCGTTTATCCATTCATTTTAGCTAATTATTTCAACTGTTTAGCTATAAATTTCAGCAATTGATAATTAATCATTATTTAATGAGACGTAATGAGTAGGCTGTGTTTGTCTGTAAAACAAAGGCAAAAAAATCTCTAAAATACTGCTTGTTGTAAGGTTATTACTCTGGCTGACAGTAACATGCTTTAAAACAAAATGTAGTAGTAGTAATCCCTCTCTATCATCACTTATGGTTACTCTGTGTTCACTCATGTGCATTCACGTCAACAAACATGCAAACAATAAACCGCTGCGAGACAATGAGAAATCGTTTCATTCCTGATTCCCTGCTTTGTTCTGTGCTCTCTCTCTTCATTCACTCTTTCTAGCTTTGTATTTTACCAAAATAAAGCTAATCTAAAACATTAGTAGACTAAATCAGACAAAAGACTGACATTACACTTTTTTCAGTTTCATGGACTGCTTTGACATTTCTACATTTATTTATTAACATATATTTCTAGACTTCCTTGTTTTTTGCTGACGTCCTCCTGTGTAGAGTCTTGTAAGAGGATATCAAGTTTAGACATTTATTGAATGCTATTATTTATATTCTAGCTTGGGTGATGTTATGATGTTATTGATAGGGTAATAAATACTTTTCTGGTAAGAAATAAGTTGTTCAACCCTAACAAAACATTTATTACTTTATTTCTTCATCGTGATGCTGCAGAACATAGCCAGTGTCAGAATGCCAGGGTCACCTTGACATGGATTACTTACAGGTCTTGATAAAAAGCTACTACAATGCAATACAATTTTCCCCTGAATCCCCATATACCCTTTTACTTACCTCTGGGCGTTTTAACTCTTCAGTAACATAATTCAGATTGTTCCAGCCATCATAGGACCACAGTCCCTGGTAGAAAGCAATACCAATTGGATTGATGCCAACATTTGTGTTTTCAAAGGAGTCTTCAAAGGTTTCAGTATGCCCTTGGATAAGCATCACCAAACCTCCTATTATAATGACTGCCAATGCCAGAACCTTGACCACCATAAAAAACACTTGGACTGACATTGAAAAGCGAACATTAAGGCAATTC
The DNA here is from genome assembly GCA_026937815.1 of Etheostoma perlongum. NCBI lineage: Eukaryota > Metazoa > Chordata > Actinopteri > Perciformes > Percidae > Etheostoma > Etheostoma perlongum. Next base: position 6,113,220 of record CM049390.1, on the reverse strand, counting down.
ACAGTGGCAAGCACTATAATTGCAACTGCAGCAACGCACTTTACTAACACCAACGGAGGGGGGCAGTCTGAGTAAAAGGGAGCCACGACATACTGAGCAAAACTCAGCGAAATGCCGGCAACACCAGCAGGTCTCACAAATAACACAGAGCTGAAGATTAGCATAAAGGCGAGGACTGGACCTGAAGTCCTGAGGATGTAGATGTACTCCCCTCCTGATTCTCTAATAACAGTGCCCAGCTCTGCGTAGCAGAAAGACACCAGTATCACCAGTAAACCACAGATCGCCCACACAACCAAACTGGCCCCAGGGCTGCCGATGGTATACAGCACTGTCTGCGGGGACATGAAAATCCCAGATCCAATCATTGTCCCTCCAATAAGGGACACGGCTCCCACCAGCCCTACTTCCCGCTTCAGCTTGAGCTTCTCTGTCTTGTCGTCCATAATCACAGCAACAACAGAGCACCTGTTGTCCAACACCTTTACCAATGGAGAAACCACTATAATTACATGGCCAAAGTCACTCTTGTAGCAACTCAGGGGAGTTAATAATTACGTGGGTGAGTGTATTTAAAGGAGCCTGTTTTGCTTTGTACCTTATCATTTTTCAAGAGGGAGACAGTGTGGGCTGTGATGACCCCTGGGTTGGCCATGTCTTTGTTGTATGTGTTTCTTCTATCTCAGGATGCAGTAAAAGATGCAGTACACCCGAGTAAGCTGGGCTCAGAAGTCTATAAATTAGACCTGTGATTATCATCTCACTCTCTTCCCCTGGTCTTCGAACTGACATTGCTTGTGCTTTGTAAGTTTGTCTTACATACACACCACACCCACACATGCATGTGCACATAACTGACCTGCTCACAGAAATACCTAATTTCTAGTTTTGTATTTCATGTATTAGCATAAGAAGTACAACTTTGAATCCTTCTGGATTAAAATTCCTAAAATACTTAACCAGATCACCAATGCCACACATTCATGATTCATGTTAAACACTTTTACATTGTGTAACCCGGGTCTCATTTTTCCCACTTACCTGAACACACCTAAAACAACAATTTTTACCATGAGTCACATGGTAGGCTCAGTTAACCAATCAGAGCACTCAAGCATGGGTTAAAAGCTGCAGTGAGTTTTCCCTAATCAGTAGTGTGAGGGGGATGCCACTGCAGCAGTTGCACTAGGTAGGCCTATGTCTCAATACAAACAACACCACATTCTCGCTTATTTTTTCAATCTTAAATGCTTGTGTGACCTTAGTGTGTAATTTTGTAATTGTAGCATCCACCACTGTTGCCTTTAGTTGACTGGGGTTGTGGTGTGTCGAATATCTGCGGAAATTGGTGAGTCTATTTGTTTGTATGTCCACTAGCATATTGCTATTAGCATCTTTGGGGTATGTTAATGGAGTTCTCTGCTAGCTTAATGCTAACCGCATTTAGCCATTTCAAACCTAGCACCTTGTTGTAATGCTTTGGTTAAGTATTTGAATGATTTAATTACTACTGAATGACAATCATCAATTGTATGGAATGAAATGTTGTAGAATACTCCTAATAATTATGGGTGTTTATTTACATGCATTTCAAGTATTTTGTATAGTTGTCATCTGTCACATTAACATTTTTATGGCAAGTACTTGTGTAATATTTTTGATTATTGTGTACACATAGAATATAAAATATAGAACTTAAAACTAGCTAGTGGATAAGTTATGAGTAGTGACTAAACCATGGGTCCTGTTTATTGAATACAGGCCAGGTGCGGCAGTTGCGGGCTAATTGATGGCGAGCTAGGAACAGAACAACTTGGAACAGAACCTGCCCCAACAACATCGTCGGCCCCTGTATGGTTTGGTAGGAGGCTGTTGTAGCTTTGCTCACCCCCTCCACTCTCAATCACACACATACACTTACACAGCCATTCTTTAAGAGCTGTGGCTTCTGGACTGTTTGCATCCTTGGACCATATGGATGTTGTGTTCATGGCTCATGGACAAAGACCTTAGTCTTATAGTGTGTGTGTGTGTGTGATGAATTGACTTTAAATTGAGTACTCTCCAGTTGCTTAAATGTTGTTTCTGGATGAACTTTTAAAAATTGTCTGCAGATTGTAAATATTTTTGGGTATTGTTATAGTTTTCTTTGTTTTCACTTAATACATGGTACCAACACCAAATTGAATTATTGGCCTGTTATTTCTCTTTTCAACACCTCCCATGAGAAGAACTTTTGTCTTCTGTAGCCCAATCATACATCAGTTATTTTTATCTGCTGTATTACAGCATATACTGTATTACAGCATATACCCCTTGTGTATGCCACTATATTAACCAGAAAAACTTCATTATTTCAGCACTTTAAGAACAGATATTGCTACCAATATGAACTTGTATCAAATAGTGAAGCTAATCAAAATAATGAAGTAGTTGTACTGCTTGCCAGACCTGAAAATTAACCCAGTTAGTGATACATCATCTCATAGTGATCACCTACAATCTTGATAACACAATATCACTGTTCAATTTATTTACTTTGTGCTGTGATTTTTCTGGATGGCTTCCACCTAAAACTTAAACCTTTTCATGGTGCATGTGGTCAAAATATAATGGAAACACTTTTTTTTTTAATGTCAAACGAGGTACTCTGATGTGCCACATGGCAATCCACCATCACAGATAGGTGTTCAGTCCAGAGTCATCTTACTGTGTTAATGTACAGTAGATATCTCCCATGGCTTTATGAAGTGGAGCTCCTTATCAGTCCAGCTCTATCAGGAAGCTTTATCTTCCCCTCCTGTAACAAAGAGGTGAACAGTCTTGTTGGAGTGCAGCATCTGTCCGGCTCGCTGGGCTCCGGTGATGGCCGCTAACTTGTGGGCATCGTAGCGGGAGAAAACGGCAGTGCAGGTCCAGCTGGCCTCCTCCCCCCGACCCCCCGCTGCCAGCATGTTACACACCTCGCTATAGAAGTGGGGGAAGGAGGGCAATCCATAAAATATCAAATTCTGGATGCCTTTGATGGTGTACCTAAATAAAAGAAGTGAGAGGTCAGTGTTTCTGCAGGGCTTACCAAGTTATATTTAAGACTTTTAAAAGACCATTCTAATAAAATATCGCTCACACACATTTACCAATGAGTATAAAAGGTATGCTGGGGATGATACAGCCTAGAACTATTTATTTTATTACACTTTTTCAGTACTTTCCAGCAGTCTTAAGCAATCACTGATTATTTCTTAGTTTATACTGCTGATTATTGCTATACACCGTTTTTAACTCAACAAACAAGGATTTAACAGCCTCCTGCGTGCAGTGTAATTTTTCCCAGCAGCATGCAAACTAATCTGATAACATTATTGCCTACGGTAGTTATATTTAATACTTTGATCACAAATACAACTGAAGTAAGAGATCCAACTTTTGAACTCTTTGGAGCACATCTATTTCCATTATGTTATAGCACTTCACTTTTGATATGTTTACTTTAAAAAGGTAATAAAGATTACAGTATTTAAGGGCTTTACTATTGATGGCCTGGGAGTAATCCCACGAAGCAATATTCTGGCCTTAAGGTTGGTGAGGTCCAGTTTGATTCCGAATCAGAATACAATTTATATATTATTTAAGTGACACCAATGTTTTTTCAGCAGGAAAACTCTACCGCTACCTGCTAAAGGGGAGGTGTACTAGTTGAATGACCCTGCACTCCAACTTACTGGGTGAAAAGGCAAACCCCCCCCAAGTCAAACACAGAACCCAACACATGTGGGGCTACCTGATGGAGCATTAAAAAGAACTGACCTCTTGTAGAAGTGGAAGCGTTCAGTGAAGAGCAGGAACTGTTGATCTCCTTTCTGGAAGAAGTGCCTGGCTCGGGACACCTCTGACCTGCTGGAATACTCGCAGATGCTGGCAAAGTTTAGCTCCTCTTTCTTCATGTAGTTGCGCAACCGGATGTAGTCGAAGTAAGACGGGATGTAGATCAGAGTGTGGGACATAACGGAGTCCCTGTACTGGGGAAGCACTTTGTCTACAAAGAACTGAAACCTACAGGCAGGATGGAACAGTGGAAATAAAACAGTTTTAAATTTTGTTGGGATCAGCCAGGCATTTTTCAAGAGCTCATGAGCTGTTGCATATGTTATGTTTTTTATTTAGACATAAATTTAAATAAACTCACACAAAAGATGTATTGCCAATACCATAAAAAGCAAGGGTCTTACTGTTCACAAACACCTCAAAAGAAAGCTATTCAGATGATACACACAACTGACTTGTATAATAAAAAAGGAACCGTAAAACCTAATAAACAAAAAAGGGAAAGAATGGACATTTTATATTAAGGTATACATGTAAAGAATGAGTCAATTGTATATTTTCATAAAAAAAGTATAACCAAGAGTATGTAATCTCAGAATTTCAAACTATTTGGGCCGAGAGATGCGCTCAAATAAAGCTGAACATTACAGTTTGACAGTTAACTGAATGTCAATCCCACATTTTGCCACCTGGACGTTCCTTGTAACTCCAGACCCTTCCTGTGAATCATCACACTTTTAAGTTTTATTCAGTATCAAAGTAATCCAGTGATAGCAAAATGCAAACAAACATAGGCTAAAGGTCAGAGCCTACAGTGTAGCTCACTGAATCAATGGGAACATTATATTTCCCCCAAAAGCATTTGAAAACCCCGGGTCTATATTATAGATTTGTCTGGCTGTGATGGCATCACATGGTTCACCTGTGGGAAGACCTTACCGGGCATCATGGTCCTGGAAGCTGTCAGAGGAGAACATCTGAAAAACATGAGGCAGCTGAACCAGCACCTGGCAGATGGAACCTGTTTTTGGCATGTTCTTAGTGGCAATCTGGGAACAAAAAACCCACACAGGGAATTAACCTTTAAAAAAAACCTACATCTTCAAATAGCAATGAAGAAACCAGGGCTTTCATCACATATCCAGCTGACTGTAATAACAGAGTGTAAAGTGTAATTTTCCCTTGCGGGACTAATAAAGTATACATTTTTATTACAACATAATCGGTTGAGTTTAGGAGAATAACGGTGTTGGCTTTAGTTAAAGAAGAAAGGGACATATGAGTTGAGGAACCGTGACACACGTGACACTATCCCCCGGTCTCCTGGGTGAAAGTCCTGTGTTTTACCCATCCACCACCCGACCAGCCTCCATGCGTGGATTTTTTCCCTTTCATACTACTCCATTAGTGCATGTATAGGTATGGAGCAAATTCAGGCCTATAAAACAGATTATGCATCTTGATAAAACGCCAACAATGGCATACAAATTGGCTTGTCATACATACGCCATTTCGTGAGACCAGTCTGCCCAGGAGCAAGTGTATGGTTAACTGTAAGGTGTATAAGGTACCTGTCCACGGTAGTTGGCACAGTGCTTGGTGAGGATGTTGTTGATCTGTGGGTCTTGAATGGAGCTGAACACCAGCGTCTGCCGGTAGTGTCTGGCCCAGTTGTTCAGGTTCCACATCCTCACCCTGGAGAAGTCCACTCCATGGGAGTCCAGCGGCTGCAGGTTCATGTGCTTCATTACATGCTGGAGAGGGTTGGACAATGTGACATTTAACGAGACATCATCCTATACAGACACACCTTAAATATAGCAACTTTTGACAGGTTTGGTTATGTAAAAATAGTTATGTATAAAGTATTTATTAGGTGAGTTTTAAAATGTGATCAGAAAACATTTTCACCCTTCAGAAACACTAAATCAAACCTTAATCTGTAATCCTCTGTCAATGCTCCAGCAGGGTTTTCCTATATGCTAAATTAACATGTTGTGATTCATCAAATTCAATAATGGTTGATGAACAGCAGATGGCGCAACACTGCTGAACAGATGCCATCACAGTCACGCAGTAATGCGTCATGGGACAGGTGTGTAATCTCACCAAGACGTGCTCCCAGTTCTGCATGAGTAGGACATCTGCCTGGTCCACCACCAGCAGGTCGATAGAGGAGAGGAAGTCAAAGTCTCTCTTACTTTCTCCCTCTGCTCCAATTACTGTACGGAGACCCAGCGGAGATGCAATGATGATGTCTGATGAATAAAAGGGGGAGTACAGACGTATGCTGCTCCTCACAATGGAGATGCCTGGTGAGGAGAGGGGACAGCAACAAGGCGTCAGAGAGAAAGACTTAGGGGGTTTTCCAAAAGTGGGTTGACTTCGGTTTGTTAAACTGTACCTAGCCTGAAGTGATCATCCACATTGCCTGAGAAGATGGCGCTGTACTCCTCTGGTCTTTGCACTCTGGGTGCCTTGTCCTCTGCCTCTTCTCCAAACTCTTCCTTGAACCTTTTCTTGTTGCTCACCACTATCTTCTTGCCTTTGGTCTCCAGCAGGCTGATAAGTGTTTGCACGATTTGCAGAGCTCCGCCTCGAAACGGAACTAGAATCAGGACCTAACACAACAGGGCAGAAAAAAATAACTAAGTGGAAGTATGTAACAAAGTGATTATAGCATATTACATTGATGTACTATAACCCTAAGGGAATTCAGTGAACCATACCGCGGTTTCTGTGCATGGTGGAGCAACAACTAATGCAACTGAATTATAAATCAAACACAAAGCAATTGGGAGTTAATCCAAGATCATTCACACACTGCATATTAGTCACTCCAGTCAACTGCTTGACTGGATTCTGATCAAGATGAAATAGTAGCGTAAGTTAGATCGAGAATGGCAGCGTGCATTATGAGTAACATCAATGCCCGTGTGGTCGCGCAAGGAGAGCAAGTGGTAACGGAGAGTAGCGTATGAGTGCCGCTGTGAGGAAGAGAGAGAGAAAATAGAGATAGCAAAGTTGATGTATAGTGAATTAAAAGTGAACAATAAAACAACAAGCTTGAGCTTCTCAAGACACGGTGGCTTATCTGTTGTCAACACTGCCGGTAAAGTGAATGGCGTTACCCCCGAAAAACATCGGCCAAGGTTTTTTTTGCGGTGATGAAGGTGAGAAGCTCAGACCTGCGATAGGCGCCACGTAACCGCGATGTTGCGGTAATGCAGTAACCCTCCCAGCACTATTTACTAAGTTACTTTGAATCAATTTGAGACAAATGCATCTTAATACTAACACAAAGTTTCAATGAGATCTGAAGTCGTGATCCAGCCTGAGAACTGTGGGAAAGACTGCTTTACATAAACATGCATAACTTACAGTCACAGTAACTGTGAAATCAGCATTTAATTTCCTTCTACAGTACTTTTGGTATTTTAGACTAAAACAGGCACAAATTGCAACTAAAGAACTCAAAAATGTGCATTATTGTGCAGTTTAGAACTGTTAAACAGAGGTTTGTTATGAAGCCAACCATAATGTATCAGTACTTTACCTTGGGCCGGGTCAGTCCTTGGTCTCTTGGTTCGTCCTGTGGCTCAGCTCCAGCTCCAGCCTGAGTTTTCTGTTCCCTTAGCAGCGCATTATGAGCCAGGACCCGGGAGTTGGCCTTCAGAACGTGGTTGAGCACGTGGAGGCAGTATGCACTGCTGACTTGAGGGCCCTGGTTCAGAGGACAGGCCTCTGGGTAGTAGATGTCCTTGTAGGTGCCCATAAGAGCTAGCAGCTCTAGCTGCAGTGGGGCAACCACCTCAGTCGCCCCCTTAGAGTTGGAGGACTGGTTCAGATCCTTCCAGCTGGTCTCCAAAACTTTGTGAAAAACTGGCAGGTTTGATTCTTTCTGTGGGCCGATGAATCCAAACCTTTCCAGTGGAATGGCGCAGAGTAAATTGCCTAATTTTGGCCACTAAATGTTGAGAAAGGCAAAGATAGGAAAGCACAACTGTACTTAGAATTCATTCTAATGAAAAAGCTGGTCAATTTTGTAGAATTGTGCACTTAATACCGTGATCTGAGACTTGGCTTTGCTACCAGATGTTATCTTTTGCACATCCTCTTCACCAAGCTCCGTGTCCAAATGCTGTACAAACATGTCTGCATATACAAAAAAATACTGTAAAACATATCTCAGTCAAATCATATTCCTCAACTGTTCTAATCGAGTCAGCAGTACACTGATTTTGAAAATAAAATGACATAAAATGTTTGTCTTAAAAGACTAGACAGGGAACATACTGTGATATATTTGACAAAACGGACTATAAAATTGTAATTTGGACTGAATTTTCCTAGCTATATTTGTACCTTTGCTGTCTTCCTTTTCTGCAGTGCTTTCAGTCTCCTCTTGTTCTCCTTCATCCGTGAAATTGGTCTCCAGACAGAACTGGGACTCATGCTCCTTGTCTACAAACTCATCTCCTGCCTCCTTCTCCACCATCTCCTCCCCTTCTACTGCTTCAGTCAGAGCCTCAGCTGCATCCTCGGGCTCTTCTTCTTCCACTTCATCTTCATCACCATGCTCACTATCATCACCAACTCCATCACTGTCCCCTACAAAAAAAAAAAGAACAACTATATTTGACAGTCAACTGCAATATGTTGGCCTTTACTTGTCCTTAGTGTGCAGGAAATAAGAAACTTACCTTCACCAAAGAGCTCCTCTTCATCTTCCTCTTCATCATCAGTGCTCTCCTCTTCACTCTGGTCATTACTGGTGGGGTGGCTGAGAGTTGAAAGAAGCTTCTGATAGGCTGTTTTCTGCTCTGGTTCCTCCTCCTCATCTTCCAGCTCATCAGGCTCAACGTCAGACTGCCCTGGGCTTGCTGGCTGTATCAGAGGTAAGGACAGAACACCTTAGAATTTGTAATATTATAATATTGGTATAGGTTAAATATTACAAAACTGGAGTATATTAATTATTGGTACAAATGTATTTAATGTACATCTGATCAGATGGGAGAGTCTTGTTGCTGCCACTGAAAAGAAGCCTTCTTTGTGCAGTGACTGTTACTACAATCAGCAATCTCATGCTGCGTAAATTGGGCTTTATGACTTCTACCATCAGGAGTTGTACAGTGCTACTCACCAGGTCCAATATCTCAGTTCTTTCAGGTCTTGCGCCAACTCTGTGAAAAAACACAAAATGAAATAGAATCACTTAGACAACAAGCATCTGTCGGAAGACTATCAACTTGACTAAACGACAAAGGTCTTGGTCTGGACTGTTGTTGACATGGAAGTGTTGAGAAGGGCGACAATGTCGAGAACAAAGTTCCCTAAAAGACTCATCTGTCAAAAGTATTTCCCGAAAGTAAGCACCATGTTCATTACCACGTTTCTACGATTCATGTTATAAGTTCAAAACGGGGGAATATGTCTGTGTTTTTCAGGAACAAGTTTCAAGTTGAACAGAACATAAAGATTAGGGAAGTCGAGTCAGTCTCAAGCAAGCTTGCAACAAATATTCAGGATAGGAAATGGATAGTGCACGTGTAAGTAACATTTTACCTTATTCCTTAACTGATATCCTTGTACTCTTTCTGCTAGCCATTGCTAATAAATAGACTAGTATCTACAGTAAAGGAATTAGCTTTTTTGACGTCTTCAAAAACTTCTCGGTCGAGCGTAAACGTTATTATATGCATAGTCAGAATCAACTGAGCAATCTTTGGAAGAACCACAAGCTGCATTCCAAAATATTGCAATTTAGGGGAGGACATATCGGGTAACGTTACGGCTATTACGTTACGTTCTAGCAAACAGACTTCTTCGAACAATATTACTTTTATGTTTTTACTAATAACATATATCTAACATATAGTAAACATTGCGCTCGGTATCTGGCTTGAGAGGGACCACAGTCTGAATGTAACGTTAACTTAGCTAACAGTTGGCTAACATAAAAGTAACTTCATTATTCCTTTAAGACAGGCAGGAGTTTGCTGTGCTGCTTACACATCATGAAATGGATGCTCCTCTCCGAATTCCTTCAAGTGTTTCTTCTGTTTTTTTGTTAAACTTGTAAAAAGCTGCTTATTTTGCCTTCTTTTCCCCATGTTGACACTGTGATAACACGTGCGGTTCTACAGCTTCTTCGGTGGAGGTGAAGTAGCAGCAGCCGAACTACTGCCATCCCCAGGTCTGGAGAGGAATCACAGCTTTGCAGTTCGGACCTGGGCGGTAATTGAATATTGTAAAATAAGCACTATGTAGCCAGATGTAGCCAGATGTAGCCTACCATGCATCAAAACATGGACTGCTTATAGAGACCAATTTACTGTCTGATGATGACTGACAAGCAATTCGTTTTCTAGTGTGACAGATTATTAGTTTTTAGCTAGGGCTGGGCAATATATTGATATTATATAGACATCTATATATGAAGCTAGATATCGTCTTAGATTTTAGATATCATCATAACATCGTGATATGACATAAGTGGTGTCTTTTACTGGTTTTACAGGCTGCAGTTATTACAGTAAAGTGATGTACTTTTCTAAATTTGTTCTTGCCTTTACCCACTTAGTCATTATATCCACATTATTGATGATTATTTATCTAAACTCTCATTGTGTGACCATTTTGTGAACGCACCAATAGTCAACCCAACAATATCACCGCAATATCAACATTGATGTATTTAATCAACAATATTGTGATATTTGATTTTCTGCATATCACCCATCAGCTCTATTTTTAGGACATCAGCTTTGGAGGGAGTGCAATGATCTTCCGATATTTGGAAATATATTGCACACATATTCCATTATAACAAAACAAAAATACATTATAAAAAACACTTAAAATCACATCATTAAAACTCAGAATACCATAACAAAAGATAGCACACCTTAAATATAAATACAGACACATATGTCTGAACATCCCACTGTTATTTTTTATTTTATCTTTTTTACAAATTTCTCTTTAAATTTGGTAAATTTACAGTGAAAATATAAAATAGGCTTTACAAAGCACCTGCTCTAAGTCTGCTGTGATGCAGGAGAAGTTCGGGAGTTTGTTGGGTCCCTTTGAGCAGCAGGGTGATGAATGAATCTTGGTTTATGGACTTGGATGATGGGTTTCTCAGAGGAAAATGTATTGACATTTTTGGAGTAAAAGTGACAATAGTAAATTATATTCTTTATGAGTGTAATAACTGTATGGATTTGTTGCTTTACTATTTAATTTGAAGGCCACATAGACCTACTGTAACCACCCACTCTAATGTAAACCCCTGAACACTAATGATGCCCCTGTGCTAATCGATATTTCTTAAAACACAACATCAATACCAATGCTAACAAAAAAGTGTTATATTGTAATGTAAATGTAAACTTACATTAGATAGATAGGTAGATATAAATTACTCTTAATTCAGGGACAGATGGGGTAATGAAAAGTGCACAGAAGGTTATGTAGTGCTTAAAATGTACTTTAAGGTAAAAGACTAGTCACAGGTCTGTAGTCTATCTGCTGTTTGAAAACTATCCTTGATCAATTATTGAACATGAACATATCAATTTACTGTTTACCTGGTTTGGCCGTTACCATGGCAGAAACTTGTGCATTATTAACCATTTGGGTGTCTAGTTTTTGTACTCGGGATATTTTCAGCCCATTTTGACACGTCAATGGGGATATTATTGTTTGATAATTGCATACCACTATGGCTTAGGCTGAAAGAGCACGTCTGGCTTCTCTGAAAGGGATGTGAAACATGTAAGACAGCCTTGTATTTAAATGGAGGGGCCAAAAGTGAATCAGGAGAAAGAAAAGGTTGGAAAAACAGTTAGGTTTAGGGTAGCATCTGCCAACAGCGGCCGGGTCTTGGCGGAGGTGTTCAAGGATGAAACAGCCTGGTGCGGCTCAGGGTCGGACTCAGTGGACTCTGACTGCACCAGCAGCCCAGAGACAGAGCAGGGGAACCTGCCCCCCACCAGCGAGGCCAACAGCCACCTGAATGGTCTAGTGGTGGAAACTACTGTGGACGAAAATGGCTGTGAACCTGATGACCTGCTTTTGTACGCCAGTGCCAAGAGAGAGATGCTTTTCAGCAACAAACGGATCAATATCTGCAGCAAGAATGGGACCATACGGGGAGTAAGGAACAAAGTGAGCGCAGGCCAAGAGCTTTTCAACAACCTCTCCATCATGTACTCTGTAAGTATCTCTGGCACAGGTGGAACAGAGTTTCCAAATTCTTGAACGCTTTCTTTTCATTGCATGTGGATTCTGCTGTGATCAGATTGTTTGAGGAAAAAAAAAAGCAATTCAAGGCTGTTTCTTCATGCATGGGTCCATATCAGAATTGAAGATGATCTCAAACTATGAATCCCTATAAAGAGTATTCACCTTGGTGAGGTGCTTGTTCCATCATAACCTTTATTCTCTTTCCCTTTAAGGGTTCCCTTCGTCATCAGAAAAGGAGACCCTGGGAAAAGGAATAAACAGTTTGAAAGTAGCAGTTTAACACAATGGGGTCAACAGGAAGAAATAGCCCTGTGGCTAAAGATTGTCTTGCAGTGTGGTCTACACTTAATTAACAACGATCCTGGCTACATCTTCACGGTCCAGTCTGTTCAAGTTCTTGTATTTACATTTATCTCTTTGATAAGAATAAAAACAATGTTAATGACTCACTTTAATGTAGTTGTAAATATACGTGTATTTTAGGTTAATACAGTTATACTCATTTGAAACCATTGTATTGTACCTAAATGTATAAAACATCACCAAAACAGTAAATCTGTGTAACAGGTTTTTATGGATACTGCTGAACTGTGCCCATGCATTTATACCCATAAAGACAAGTCTGTCACTTGAACAACTAAACAAAAATTAAGTTCATATGACCCTCTGAGATTTTGAATAGGTTTCTGAAAATGTTTTTGTATTTTTTTTAAAATGTGTATAGTTTTGATATGTGGTGGAGTCTCTTTCATGACATAGCTGAGTTATGTAAACATGCATGTTTTCTAAGGATTTTGTAATGCTGTTCATACTAGACTGGTTGTCTTTCATGTTATTTCTAATCCATAATTCCACATATAAACTGTAAGTATAAAAACTTTACTTTGTTTTAAGAGGTGGATATTTACTTAATTTGTATTGCTCCGTTGCAGCAGATGTTATGTTTGGTAGCCTACACTGGTTTCTGGAAACAGTTGCTGCCAATTTCGTTCATTTAATAAACAACGTTTTAATGCTGAACACACTGCAGTGAAAAATCAATAATGTAACTGTTGGTATTTATTTTTAATTTAACAACTGTAAATCAGTATTGTGTGCTGTAGTTTGGATTATCTCCTTGTTGGCTTCATAAATAGGCAACTGCAGTCCACAGCAGCACAAAATCACATAACCTCCAAGATTTATTAAGTGAAAATGTAAGATTGAAAGCGTGGATTCTATTCTATCACACTGCTTTTGTTTATTTATTTTTATCAAACACCTAACAGGAAAAGTGATACTTTTACCTAAAATGGCATCATAATGATAGAGGGTTAGGAACACTTTCTAGCACTAAACATAATTGACTTTATGTTGTGTGTTTCATGAGGTTTCATTTTTCACTTTATCTCAACCTTCTATTAAAAAAATATAAAGACTAAAGTTGTGATAATAACCCGGTTTTAATGCAGCCTTATCGATTTATAATAGCTTTACTCGTGGATCTTTTTTGTTGTAAGGTTTAAAAGGGAAAATCCACCACAAAATCGAAACACCATTTTTTTCTGTACTAAAGCAGCTTCTTGGACCAGTTTAATTGGGATATATGTCGGCATTTCCTGATTAACAACCCATAAGCTCCACATTTAAAATACAATTCATTTCCATGTAATATCACGTAGAAAAAGTGACTGAGCAGTGAGGAGACATATTAAATCATCACAAAACACTGTTAATAGACCACCAACAAAAATGTCAACCGACCAGCTATTAAAGCCTCGATGCTGTCTCCAGCTTAGCCAAACCTCGTCTCTTGTAAATATATTCTCTTCGCGTTCTCGTCACAACTGGAGACGTTAAGACTCAGTTTTAGGGTGGAATTCCCTTTAAGTGACAGATGTATGCAACAACAGTTCACCGTAGGCTAAACTTGCCTCAGTCAGCACCACGGACAGCGACCGGGCCAGCTCGCCGCAGACCGCGAGCAACGGCGCCGTCACCTCGTGCACAGAGCACCCTGATAGTAGCCTGCTATGTGATGATCTACGATTATGTTACTGCGGCACTGACAGTTAAACAGCAGAGGGTAAGATGCTGGATATCCGATAGTAACCCCACGCTTTTTTTGTTTGTTTCTCAGCCACCGGAAAGATCAACATGCCTCCGTCGACTCGTCTCGGGCTTTTTTTTTTTTTTGTGGCTTTAAATGGTAACAGATGTCGTGCGCGTCTCACAAGTAGCTCTATTGGTTGAGGGTCTCTGCAGAGCAAGGTAGTGAAATCTCTTCCTCTTCCTACTCCACGCCCTGTCATTATTAGGCTATCAATAGCTGCCCAGCACCATGTCCCCTCTAGCATCGGCTGCGACAGCGAGTGGAAGCAGTACGACCACTGTTTACGAGGAGGACACCAGAGAGGAGGTATTATTTTCTAGCATCCCTTAAATGAAAAAATGTCTTTTGTGATGTTCTCTTTGCTAGATCTTGGCGCAGGGCTTGAATGGATCCATGTGCACAGTGTGCTGAATGTAACACACACTGCAGGGGAATTATTTGCAAGGGATTAGATCTTACAAATAATATCCATGGTTACAGTTTGACATTGGAGAATTTATATGATATTGTAGGCTACATTAACAATTTCAGAGTTAAATGTCTGGACACGTGATTGGTAATCCTAGCATTTTATTTCTTTCATCTGTCAGCTGCTGTAGAGGGCCAGCATATCTTTCCTGCATTTGGCTAATGACATGAACTGTCCACAGAGCTGAAAGAACTTTCTTGTTATCTACTGTCTTTACAAGGGAATTTCTATTCTAAGAGTCATATAGTTGGATGACCCGTTCATTAGATGTTAGCCAAAGTCTGTTAATAATCCTTATTGTGTTGTAAGATGTTGCAGTGATTAATCAGCAGTGATGTACACTGCAACAAGCAAAAATCACATTTTAGGTAGATAACAAAATATATGATGATTGTTTGTGCTTTGACTCAACAGCAAAGACCCCTGAAGCAATCTCTGAGCAAGTCACTATGTCGGGAGAGTTTTTGGAAATGCCTGCTTCTGTCCATTCTTATGTATGGCTGCATGGGAGCGATGGTTTGGTGTCATGTCACCAAGGTGACCCGCCTCACCTTTGACAGTGCCTTCAAAGGGAAATCCATGATGTACCATGACAGTCCCTGCTCTGATGGCTATATCTACATCCCTCTGGCTCTACTGGGCATGCTCTATTTAGTCTATCTAGTGGAGTGCTGGCACTGTCATGTGAAGAATGAGCTGCAGCACAAAGTGGATGTGGAGGGCATCTATGAGCGCATCCAAAGAATGCAGCAAGCTAAACCCTGCATCTGGTGGAAGGCCATCAGCTATCACTATGTTCGCCGAACACGACAAGTCACACGCTACCGCAATGGAGACGCTTACACTAGCACCCAAGTTTACCATGAACGTGTCAACACCCATGTGGCAGAAGCTGAATTTGACTACAGTCACTGTGGTGTCAAAGATGTTTCAAAACAGCTGCTGGGCTTGGAGAAGTCTGCTCTTACTAAGATGCGGTTCACCAAGTGCTTTAGTTTTGCCAACGTAGAGTCCGAGAATTCCTACCTTACACAACGAGCAAGGTTTTTCACTGACAACGAGGGTCTTGATGATTACATGGAAGCCAGGGAGGGCATGCACCTAAAAAACATTGACCTGAAGGAGTATGTTATTGTGCTGCCTGACCCAGAGCACCAGCCCTGGTATCTGTCGCACTATGTCTTCTGGTTTGCCTCATTCTTCACTTTCTCCTGGCCTCTCAGAGTCTTTACAGAGTATCACACTGCATATGTCCACTATCGTGTTGAGAAGCTCTTTGGGCACGATTACCTCCCTGTGACCCCGTGTGAGGATCGGCCATATTGCCGTCGTATCCCTCGTGTTAACACCATTGACAGTACAGAGTTGGAATGGCACATTCGGTCCAACCAGCAACTGGTGCCCAGTTACTCAGAGGCTGGACTGATGGACCTGGCCCAGTGCCAGACCAGCTTCAGTGGGATACGTCAAAATTGTGAGCGCTGCCACAGAGCCATCAGCTGCTCCTCAGTGTTCTCCAGGAGCGCCCTTAGCATCTGCACTGGTGCCAGCTCCCGCATCCCCTTCAGCGGCAGTCGCTTCTCCTTGGCGCGGCGCTACGGCTCCCAGCGCAGCTGCTTCTGGAGGAGCGGCAGCTTGGATGACCCAGAGAGTCCCAGTGAAAACACCCGTTGTCTATCAGAGCGCCTCAACACAGATGAGGAGGACCCCCCAGAATATGATGACGCACTTTGCTACCCAGTGCTCATTGTCCACTGTAGCGAGAATTGCCACAACCACAGGTCATTCCACAGAAATGGCTCCTGTGTGGAGACTTCCTTGTGACTATGCAGTCACTAAAAAAAACACAGTGGCATTTCTGTAGCATACAAACACTTTGGACATCAGAAATAGAGTGTGCAAACAAGTCTTAATGTGAGATACACCGATTCATGCTGTATTGTCATACTATCTTAAACAAATGCCTGAATCCTGAATGTGAATGTGTGAATCACCAAAGCAATAACAATGATTAATGAGTGAAGAACAAAGCGATGGTGGTATGTGAACCTACTAGGATACACGCAAATGGTAAAATGATATCTGGCTGGCTTCCATTGAAAACCAAGCAGACAAAGACTGTTAAACTGTACATGATTGCCATAGCTTTTAAGGTCTCATATGTGCTGTATGTATGAAACTGAAGCTGCAGTTACCTCAGAAGACCTTTTCAGAGGCCACGGACAAGATGGGCAGGTTTAAACATCTCATTCCTTTAGTGACATCTCAATAACACAAAAACATCACAGCGGACCAGTCAGATAATTACAGCAATAACTGTAAAAACAAAAACCATCTCAGGTGAAAAGGAAAAGGAGGGATATCAATGAAATATGTTGCGCTTATGCATTTCACAAAGAGACGTTAGTCAACATGGAAACCTCCGATCCAAAAGAGACAGGGATCTCTTGGATACTTTTATTTGTTGTTATACCAATCTATGATGTATGATATTTTACATTACTTATGTGAAGTGTTGTAATTTTACTTTTTTTTTTTTTTTTTTTTTTTTTTAAATCAACATGCCTCATCTATTTCCACGTCAGTTAGTGACTTTCTGCATCTTTCAAAAATGCCTTTTGACAACTGCAGAAAACCGGTATAAACTTATTTTCAGCTGTGGGCTTCATGTGTTGTTGCATAGTTACATAAAAATAGTAAAAACAGAGTGAGAAAAAGTAGGACTTGTGCTATTCACTGCATTCTGGTCTCTGTAAGCTACTTTGGTATAACTACGATGCTTCTTCTACAATGGATTTCTCCCTATTTGACTGTTGACTGTTGGTGCTATATGGCAGCTCCAGAGAGAACAAACCTTTCTTTTGGATGTTGATGTTTACAGTTTTTTTTTTGTGCTACAAACCTCCACTGTAGATGTTGGATTGATCTAAATGTAATGACACATTGTCACATTTTTTTATATCTGCAAGAAAACACAAAAACTGAGTCAGAAACATTGTTACAGTGTCTTAGGCTGGATTTCGTGATTTGACATTTTGTCTTGACTGGCCCAGAAACTGGAACATTATTGGAGCACTAACACTGTCTAGTCGTATAAGCCTTCACCTTAACATACTAAAACATGATATGAAAAAGCAATCATCCATGATAAATTAAGGAAGTACATTTTGTCTTAAATATAATAAAAAATTCTAACTACTGCCACGATAAAACCGTCCGGCAACTGTGGTACAAACACATTTACATGTCAATACATTTATCTTCTGGTCAGAAAAGACAAACAGGTTTACATTGAATACATACACATTTGAACAGGTAGATGTCACATAAGTCACTACTATTTTCATCCGTCAAACAGCAAATCACAGTGTGGATTTAACTACAAAAAATCATAAAGTCATTAAATCCATGCTCAAATGTGCACCATTTTCTTGTACTAAGACAATTTGTTAATAACCATAAAATATACCTGAATGTAAACCACCAGCATATATTATATATTGTACTATATGTCCATTATGTGTAAAAGAATATTTGCTCAATTTTGTATCCATAAAATGGTCCACTGTATATTGAATATGCTCAGATACTGAAAGACAATGGCACGCACGCATGCGCGCGCGCGCGCACACACACACACACACACACACACACACACACACACACACACACACACACACACACACACACACACACACACACACACACACACACACACACACACACACACACACACACACACACACACACACACACACACACACGTTTCCTAAAGAGACTTTGGATGTTAACATTGGATCCATCTGGAGGAACCCTGACCATTTTGAGTGGAGTTTACAGGCAGTATATGCAAGGATTTCGAATGCACTTATGTTTACACATGGACATCACACAAACTTTATACTGACTTTTTTAACAGAAACATGTTGTATGCATCCTAGCAAATAACATTGTTTTCTTACATTGTTTTTAATAATGTGGTGACACCAGTATTATGCACTTGAAGTGACACTAGAATTGTAGTGAAGCTGAATGTTGATGTAAATTCCCTTAGAATAATACAGTAGTCCTGCTGATATATTGACAAGTGCATAGCTGCACAGGCATAAAACACAATACACAATGCTTAAAGTTCTAGTAAACTGTTAGAAATATTCTTGTTGTCATTATAATCAAATGGGCTGTATACATAATTTGTATAATACATTTTCGTATATATATTCAAATGTATCTTATGCTGGAAAAAATAAAAGTTGCAATTAATGTTTTGGGCAAACCGATTTATATTTAAAATATGTTGCTGGCTTGGATCCACACACACGCGCGCACACACACACACACACACACACACACACACACACACACACACACACACACACACACACACACACACACACACACACACACACACACACACACACACACACACACGTGTCAAACTGGAGGGAAAAGGGGACCAGGGCTCTCATGTGAGGGAAGTCCCAACAAGATGCTAGAATGAATAGCTGTGTATGCGAGGGAGGGGCCCATTGAAAATTCTTTTCTACGGGGCCCAGAATTTTGTGCTACGCCCCTGCATGCGCACACGCGAACACACACAATCAATCACACACACACACACACACAACTACAAAAAAATCCTCCAACAAAATGTGAGATTAACCATTCACCTTGACGATGACTAACATTTAAATATTCTAGTCTTTCTATGGTATAACAACTATTTGTTTACACTGTATGAAAATAAATCAAGAGAAAGGGTTGACAGCGATCCATGTAAATTGTGTGTATTTACACTCACCTGTAAGTATCATGCTACAATTTAAAAATAATATCCTTGTATGGCAAAAAAATATGAAAAATCCCAATGAGGTTTGGTGTTCCCGCAACAGCTCGGCAAGGTAATGTCTCCACCACGTCGGTAGGTGGCAGCACATTTACATCGTCTGGTAACAATAACAGTCAGATGTACCGAGGAAGTACTGTATGGTAACAAGCTATGAAAGGTTATTCCATAGGTGAGTGGACTACCAATTATTGCATGTTTGCAAATTCATTATTAGCATTTAGCAACAAATTAAAACAGCCTGTACTATTTACTGGTTAGCAAGCTCGTGATGTGTTGCGCATGGACTGAAGTAATGATTCCACGAGTTTACCGAAGAAAAGTAAAGCTAGCTAGTTAGCCGTAACGTTATCAGCTTCAGCCAAGTTTCAACTGCAACCTGAACAATGTCATGCTCAATCAAACAGAGACATCCCTTGCATAAAGGTACACAAACAGCAGCTAATATGAAAAGACAAAGTAACGCTATAATATTCCTCACCTGGTAAAGCGCTACCTATCTTAGCTAAATGTTTGTTGTCAGTCATGGTGCCAATAAAAAAATTATGGCGTTAAAAAAACACTTCCGGTTAATCAACAAACACAACACACATTTTTCTTAAATAAAACATCTATTGTTACACGAGCGACACAAACCGGGGCTAGAAATAAATGTAGGCTTTTACTTTGAAGGTATATTTCAATGTTGTTGCATAGTGTTGCCTGTTGCGGATTTTATAATCCAATTAGTTTTACCTTACGAAGGTGCTCTAGCAATCAAACAAGAAAATACTTCCCATTTATCTAATTACATAACACAATTATTAGTATGAATAGTGAAATTGTTGTTTGAAATATGTTATGGGAAAGCAAATCTAAAATATTGATCTTGACAGTTTATTCTTGACCTTGTAAACAGTTAAGTTGACGAATGATTTTAGCTTAGTCAATTACTCTTAAGACTTGACTCTTTGCACTGAATGAACATTTTTAATTTTTAATGAATTTAATGTAACTGATATTGTTGATACCACAATCAGGACATACTGACTTTTATACTTCAATTTGTCACAGCGAAATCAATATTTTTAGCGTAATGCTGTCCATGCTTTTCTAGTGACTGGGTGGAGCCAACATGCAGAGTTTGGTGGTGCAGGCACTTGCCATGAGGCAGCTAGGAAGGTTGAACCCCCCGCCATCTTCTGGCTGCTGGATATGGACTTGGGCAGACTGAATGGTGTCCCAGGACCATCCACACACGCCAGCTGTGGGGCTGCTCGGCTTTCCCCGCCCTTGGCTGTCACAGGCCTGCTCACCGTGGCAGAGATGCTGTCAGGGGTTGGTCTGTTCATCATCTGAGGTTTAAAAGCAACAAGAAGAAAGGTGCTGCTAGGACAACACAGGCGGATGAGGAAGAAGAAGAAGAAGATGAGGAGGAGGATAAAAAAGACCCTGAGGACAGTGATTATGAAGATGAGGTGGATGAGAACCCAAATCTACCAAAGGACTATAAAGACATGGAGAAATATGTGCAGTCTTTTCGCTATGATGTCATCATGAAAGCTGGCCTGGACATGGCACGCAAGTAAGCCACTGCCTGTTGGCTTCTCTCACAGATTTGAATACCATTTTTTTTTCTTTATAGCTGGCTAAATGTAAAGAAACAGAGGCTAGACTGATACATTTCCAATTAGTTTTTTCAAACAAATGGCTATCAGCCAGTTTTTGTACAACATATTTGTTGTTTGTCATGGTTTTAGTTTCCCATGTTATCAGTGACGTTCCAGTATCACAGGAATTATTGATAAGGTTTGGGGGAATTTTGTTGCATGAACATGTTGAAATATACAGCAGGGCCTTAAAACCCCTTTCCTTTTTCAAACATGAGTATAGAGTAACTGTCTTTTGTTTTCTAACAGTAAAATTGAAGATGCCTTCTATAACAACAAGCTCAGGCTAAATGGACAGAAACTGATCAAGAAAAGTAAAACGGTGAGTGATGTTTGACTACAAGTTACATATTCCTACACTAAATACTCAGTCTTTCCACTTGTCTTTCACCTAATTTCTCATATTTTGTTCTTTTTTTTTAGGTAAAAGTTGGGGACACCTTGGACCTGGTACTGTCTGAAAACCGAGACAAAAACACTGTTACTCTGATGAGAGTCATCCTCAAAAGGGTTTTTGGTGAATCCAGTAACACCGAAAAGTACAAAGTTGCCATAAGGCGCTGGAAATGTTTAGAGCTTTCCAAAGACGATGCCTTAAAACCATGAACGTGAATAAGACAGTGTTGACTGTAATACCATTTGCCAGTGAAGGCGACAATAGCTGCAGAAAACAAATGCTGTAAAATGAGTGGCATTTGAATGGTCTCCAAAAAGTTGGATCGCATATGGTTTTTCAAAGCAGTGATGTTTCTGTAACAGTTTTCAGTTGTTGTAGACATTAAAGGGATGGATTGGACATTTCGAAGTGGGGTTGTATGAGGTATTTATCCATAGTGTACTACCTACAGTTTGGAGAAGCGGGCAGGAGTACTGACACAGAAGCAAAGCAATGTACTGTGGACAGCAAAAACATATTTAGCCTACAAAAAAGTAGTTTAATTTTAGTCTGTCATATTTTCACTATTTTACCTTGCCGTCAGACAGGCTATTCTTTGGCACTGCTGCACTGCATTTTCTCACATTTCCATACATTGTTCCGCTGTGCCAAGCACTGTATTATGCCGCAGATCAGCTGTTTGGGTCAGACTTTCAGCGTTTTTTGGAAGACAACAAATACAAGAAAATAAAAATTAGTTGATTATGACAGCAATGACAAAAAAAGCCTTTCTCTTTGGAGATGAGAGAAAACCTTTATGAGCCAGAGTATAGTATAATAGTAGTTTTTGCAGAGGGAGATTGAACGGTCGAGAGAGAGAGAGAGAGAGGGAAAGTTCGGTGGAAATGAAAGAGGTAATACAGTATACTGACTATGGATAAGAACCTCATAAAATCCCACTTCAAAATATCCAAACTATCCCTCTAAGCAGTTGGGAGAGGGTTGAGAGGATTTTTAATGTTTACCTTTCCCCTTCACACTGTGAGACTCCCCCAATAAAAAGGTACACACACAAGTTGATCATGTCCTAATAAGTTGGCTGATAAAGGGCACATGGTTTTCATCTGAATAATTAACTTTGTGGTATGTTTGCCTATTCCTAAGTAACTTATTTGATTTTTCACAAAATATATTATAATGGTAAGAACTAGTATTGCTTACTTGTGTAGTACAGAACTTGTTGGGGAGCGTTCAGGTGTCATTATCCAATAAATTCAAGTTAGATACTTCATCTGGAACAGTTTAGTGCTAATGTGTCAAACAGTCCAATCATAAGTCGTACGTATAATGGTGATTTTATTAGAAATAGGTTATCATGATTCATTGTCATGTTTAATTGTCTTTACAATATAAAGTTCTATAAGAAGGCTTAACATAAGCACATTGTTATTAAAACAGTGGTGGCACAATGCTACATCAGTAACTGAAATGGAAATATATCACATCTTTGTGATTGGGATTCATTTTTATCCATAGAGCAAATATGTCATCTATGCTATTAGCTACTATCATTGTTATGTTTTTTTTTTAAGGCTACAACATTATAAACAAAGTATGTTAGATAAACTACAACAGTTTTGGCTTATAAATAGAAGCAGTTTTAACTATATCCAACATTAATAAGACTACATAAACTACAACATCTACTGCTGTAGTCAAAAGGTAAAATATGACTTAAGAATAGTATAGAATAAAAAAAACAGCGTGGCTTCATCCTACATAGGACAGTTTGAAACAATGCCGTTTCAGCTTATATACTGTGCACAGTGTTTCCTCTATGTTGATTTTGTAGTGGCGACCCGCTGTGGCAAAATTTCTGCCCCCACGGTATCAGAAATAGGACAGAAGCACAATGTAGTCGCGGTTGCCTTTTAAATTATCCTGCCGACATAATGCACCCCCCGCTGGCTGCTTCTCACATTGCAATTTAACAACAAGTAGAGCTATTCAGAGGTTACTGGGCCCGTCCAGTTTAATTCCACATACTGTTGATGTAGTTTATTGTCAAAACGTTCGCTTTCTTGGCGGGGGTTTGTTGTTCGGACAGACCTGCCCCTACTGCTAAAAAAAAATCCTAAAGGAAACACTGTGCAATTATCTTTATTTCAACAGGTGTTGCCTAACTGAAAAGCATTGTAACTAGGACACAGCGTTTGACCTCTTGGCCTTCTTAAGAATGTCACACTTCTTACGATTGGGGCGCCGGCAGCGTTCGTCGATGCTTGGCACGCATTCATAGTGCCACACCTCCTCCATCTTATCCACAGGATACACTGCTTCCACGTAGTGACGAATCAGTCTGAGGCGGACAGGGTCGAGCTGCTTCTTGTTGCAGGCCCCTGAATGGTTGTACTGCAGCCGCAGGTTCTCCTGGGTGAAGAGCTCAGGGAAGAGGCGCACCAACAGGCGGGCAGCAAAGTTCCCAACAGACAAACTCTGCTGGACGATTTCCCGTACCTCGGTGTCTGAGAGCAGGTAGATGGAAGGTACAGGGAAGTCGGGCTTGGATACACTCAGTTCATCCAGGGGAATTTTACAGAAGTCTTTGCTACTTTTCTCAGGAGGTAAAGAGGGCATATCTGGATCCTCCCTCATGCTGTCTGGATTGTGCTGGTTTAGCTGGCAAATAAAGTCCTGCTCTGACTCTTGACCGTACACTTTGCGTTGCTGCAGGTAGGATCTTCTCTGCTCTGTGTCACGTCTCCTGCATCTCTCATCAAGCTTGCCCACAAATTCCATCATCCACACTCTGTCGTTCTTGGCCTGAGAGTAGACTAACTGCACATAATGACGGATCAGATTTACACGGACAGGGTCGAGCTGTTTTTTACCAAGAGAACCACTGCAGTTGTACTGCTTCCGTGCGTTGTCGTGGGTGAAGAGTTCAGGGAACATAAGCACCAGCAGCCGAGAAGCAAAGTTCCCAATGGACAAGCTACATTCATAGTTGCTTTTCAGCTGCCCCCTGGACAAGAGGTACTCCTGGGGAACAGTAAAGTCAGGAAGAGGAATCTCCAGATTGTCAAAATCCACAGGTGTAAGCAGTGACTTTTTGGACTTGCGGCTGGGCCGTTCATCATCACCCACCTCTGGAACCCTAATAATAGAAACATCCTCAGGAAGGCTGGCCAGGTCATAGGCCTCGTCGTTGATATTGTCAGGTTCACTCCCATTGCCATTACTGTGAGGACCCTCGAGTGCATCCTCCATGTGCTGAATGCACACCTGAAGCCAGCTGTCCTCAGTCACATTTGGAAAATTTGCTTCCATATACCTTCTTATTATTTCCATCTTGTCAGAGTCCAGAACCAGCTGCCCCACACTACTGAAACTGCTGGAGCCTTCTGGAATTTTCCCCTCTTCAAAAACCTCCGGAAAGAGACGGTGCATAAGAAAAATAACAAAGTCCTCAGGTGAGGAGAACTCATCCAGCTCCTCTGTGGCTAGTGTATTGAAAGTAAGGTCTGACACAGTCAGGCTGCTTTGCTGGTTATCTAAAGAAATATGCTCCTCCTGGCCCTGCTCATTGATGAAACGATAGGTTTGAGGATGCTCAGTCTTTATTCCAGCACCTGTGATTGTCTGCTTCCTGAGCAGCAGAGCACTTTCCATGTCCCTCTGTGCCCAAAAGCGATTAAACAAGTCATTAATCTGGAGGAGGCATTCTTCCTGCCAGACACTGTTGTTCTTGACTGAAGGGTAGCATACCTCAACATAGTTACGTATCAGCTGCAGATGTAGAGACTCCAGTGTTCTCTTGCTTGCCATGCATTCATGTGAGCACTCCCTGGCTTTGAACAGCTCTGGGAAGAGATGCACCAGCAGCCGACAGCCAAGCTCCCCAGCGCTGGAAGTCTGCTCCATCAGCTGATTCAATTCAGCACTTGATAGCAGATATTCAGGAGGGGGCTGGAACTCCGTCTCCATCTCAGCTGGTTTGATCTGCTTCTTTATTCGCATGACTTCAAGGGTTAACAAGTCCACTTTGCTATGCAGTTGTGTCATGCTTGAATTGAGGGTATTGAGAATGAGAAACATTTTCTCAATCAGCGGATAAAGGCTAGAGTCTGTTGACGAAGCTTGCCCTAAAGCGTCTATGCTGGGAAGGGTCTCCAATGGGCCATTTTCCTCTGAACTTTGGAGCTTGGATGAGAGGATGCTGCTGTAGTGGAACTGACTCCCGGCACCATGACTGGCCTGCTGCTCCAAACTTGGTGTGTGCCTCTTCTCTGAGATCCTGTGGGAGATGCTGAAGAGAGGCTTTCTGTAGGAGTCTCTGGGTTTCTGGACGTAATTTCTCCGTTCTCCAGTTGTGGTGAGGCAAAGAGGCTCATGTCTGCTGCTCTCGTCTATCAAGTGGCACCTCATCTAGACAGAGTGAAAACCATTCAAAACACACATACTGTAAGAGACACCTTGATCTATACAACGAGTAGGATATACAATAGGAATAGACCGATTATTGGCCCTGGATGATTATTAGTCCGTTTTTGGCAGTTTGCAGATTATCTGCATCTGCGTTTTATTTGCCTGATAACCGATGAAGTGCATTAATTAAAAAGTGCACTACTTTAGCTCCACTACAGCTCTGTGTCTGTCCCTCTGCTTCAGTTTACCTGAGTCTGACTTAATGTCTCACCCACAACACTATCCCACTATCTTTTACTGTGTACTATATTAAAAGTTTCTAATTTAATAAATAATTGGGTTAGCTTACCTCACCAGAGACTCTGGCTCTCTTGCTGCTGGTGGACTGGTTTGTGTAAGGGCCTATCTCTGCAGATGGCCGTTTACCAGCCTCAGTGGCTCCAGGAGATCCTGCTCTGAGTCCTTCAGGTGGCTCACAAATAGCACAGTCCTCCGATTCCTCTTTAACGTCCTGGACATGCTTGTGTTCTGCAAATATGGAGAGATTCACGTTTTCTTTGTTAAAGCATTTGTTTTCTGGTTCACATTTATAAATACACATTTAATAATGTCCACATATATTATCTGAAAATTCTGGTATTAATGTGTTTATGATTTTTAAGCTTGATGATGAATGGTGATTATTGGGAGAAATTGGTCTAGATTTGGTAAACACCTTTTTTATTATTTGTTTTTATTTAAAAAAGTTAGCAGGAATTTCTACTGTTGCAGGTGCACGCATATACATTGCATATGTTACCTTTCTCAAGCATTGCTTCATCTGAAACTTCTCCATACTCAGAGGAATTCATAGCCTAGAAAAATAAATCACAAGCATGTGAAATCACCGACAATTTGTATTGCTTCAGTATTTCTTTTGAAATTTGAAAGCAAAAAATCACCAGTTCCAGCTTCTCAATTGTGACTATTCTCTGCCTGTCTTAGTCTTCTATGATTTTAAGCTGATTACCTTTTGGATTGGGACTGTTGGTCTGATAAACACAAGACATTTGTAGACATCCCAATGGGGTGATGTCACAATGGGGTGACTATTTGCTTACATTTTATTGACCAAATGCTTAATCTAGAATACAATTGGTACATTAATTAATATTAAATAATTGTTAGTTGCAGTATCTATATTTTTTAAAATGACTGTTACTAATTTAAGACTTGTTGTAATGTTAACATTACGTGTGTGTGTGTGTGTTTTCATCTTTGTTGTTGTTTTTCCTGACTTGTAAAGTGTGCAGAGACCTTTTTTGGGTGATGTGCACTTTAAATGAACTAAAGTTGAAGTTTCAGTAAGTGACATTTCCAGAACTCAACCAAATTCCATTAATCAAGAATAAGTTGGAATTATACTGGATCAGAAATGGTTTTAAAAAAATCTACTAACATCTAACACATACTGTAACACTTAACTTGAAGTTGTCTACATAAGAGTGACATGATTGTCATGAACACATGAACCCTAAACCTAACCATAACTGGACATGACAAAACCGACTGACACTTAATAAAGCGTTGTCATTTACGTTTATGACTTGTTTATTACCGACACGTACATGACAGTGTCATATCACTCTTATGTAGATACATTCAAGTGTAACCACACATACATACTGTATACCTGTTAAATCATAGTGTGAACACAGTTATACATTCCAAACCATTCATTTTGAGTTATCATATGAACCTAAGGTGGTGGTTTGCTACCGTTGTGACAGGCATGTGACCAGCTGCAGCGAAACACAGGAACTGGTATGCTGCTTGAGCTTGCGTGCTGCCACGCAGGTTAGACTGATCAAATCGGTTGTATTTGCCAAGTCATTTTAATTAACAAAGAACAACTAGGTGCATTATTGCCAGAGACTCTACGGGGGGATATGCCACCGTTCTCTAGTTGCCTCCTAGCTCTCCTCCAGCCTTTATTAAGCAGCTACTTCCTCATTCTTCCGCCCATGAACCCTTGAACCAAAACACAAGACAAATCAGCTGTGCGAATGCAACTCTTTACAAAGCCCCGTCACAAACTTATCATTTTAATAACAACACGAGGTCATTGGGAATATCAAGAGCACGGCGTTTCTTTGGTAGTGCAACATTTTGTTTGTGAATTTTAATGACGCGGCTACGTTTGCGTGGACGACTCCCCCCCCCCCCTCATGCTGACTCTTGATAAATTAACGTTAAACGAACGTGACCGGCGGTTTGAGCTCACCTTTACGAGTCCATGCAATCATTTAGGACGGTTAACGACGCGTTGGACATGTCTGCGCACTGTCACTGTAGTATATTTGCAGGTAAATGTTGTTCTTGTTGTTGATTATAGCTTTCTCGCTCGGCTTCTGGGCTTTCTCGCGTGACGTGACGGGGCGCGCGCCTGCTGTGTCACTTCCGCACAGCTGTGAGAGAGGGGTGGAAAAAAAAATAAACCAAAATGCACAAAAGTTATTATACCGTCTAAAATGTAACAACGTTGTCCCTAAACTGATATAATTACATCTGAAACACAATACCGTACTGTGTTTATTTACAGCTGTCATTATGTTGAGCCTCACGTGAGGCCTGGGTCAGCTGGGCCCTTCTTCACTGGGATGACTTCTTAGCTTAGCTGCATATGCATCTTTTGCTCCCACCCTTTTATCTAATTTCCCAGAAATGTTTTGGCCTGTTTATTGTGTAGACATGACATAAAAGCAGTAATGGGAAGTTACAGTGCATGGTTACTTAAGTAGAATCTTTATTCGAGTGGCTACTAAACTTAAGTAGCCTACTCTGATGTATTTGTCCTTTACCCAAGTATCAAGTCAAGGTCAAGGAATCTTTATTATCCCCGAGGGGCAATTTGTTGTGCAACAGCATGTAATACACAAGTTATACAAGACAACAGCCATACATCTAGAAACAAAATACATACTACACGGAAGACCACACCTCACATTGACTTATTACGATATACTGATATTTTACATCTCTACTTCACTAAGGACATATTTTTACTCCACTCACCTTTATCTGACAGCTACAGGTAATTTGCAGATTAATATTTTAAATGTATAATACATTAGGCATATGCAATTTGATGAGTAAATTAAACCACCCACATTATATAAAAAAGCTAGAAGTACCTCCTTACCTCAGCTCCTCCTTGGCCAATTTAAACATTAAAATGTAATAGTTATCTAATATACGTAATAGTTATCTAATTTATAGTTATCTAATATACGTGGATAAAATATATATATAACTCTGACAGTGGCCATTTTTACTAAATCATGTATACTTTTCTGTTTTCATACTTTTATTAGTACATTTTAATACTTGAGTGCTTTGAGGACAATACTTTTCCTTGTATAAGAGTACTTTTACAAAGTTTTACTTTCACTTTTACTTAAGTAAATGATCTGAATAATCTTGTATAAGATGTAGACGATTGGATATTTCATTCCCTTAGTAACTAATCTTTTAAAATACTGTATATTGTAAAGAGTCTCTATTGGTGTATCTATCCATTTTGCGGCAGTTATTGGTGCGGAGTAGTGCAGCAAAGCAACCCTCTGTTTAACATTGTGGTGATTATGCCAGTCACACTTGGACCAATATAAATTAGTAATACGTTTTTTTAAAGTTATTTAAGGCTTGTCACCAAAAGTCGTTATTGGACATCAGCATATGTGCAAAACAGGAGTATTGCAAAAACACACACACACAAAATCCTAAATAAATATTTAAGTTTCAAAAAAGTATTGGGGTTAACACAAGAGTTTGTTAATATTTTATGTTTATATTCTTTTAGTATTTTAGTCTTAAAAGTATTTATTTGTATAAATTTAGATGTGACAGTCTTAGTTTTATACAGTCTCTAATCATAAAAGTGGTTTAGTAAAGAAAATACAGAAGTAGGTAGGAGTGATACCTTTCAGGCCAGGCACACAATCTCTGTTCACTTGAACTTATTATGTGGGCAACATCGCCCTCAAGTGGAAAGAGACCGCAACAATAACAGAATATGGTCTGATCATACCTGTCCGCTGCTGTAAACGTTGAGTTTCTGGGCTGTATGTAAACCAGGAGCATATCAACAGTTTAAATGGCACAGAGTCCAAATACAGATACTAGACCATGGAGCAGAAATTACTGCTGAAAATGATGTATTGTTAACAACTTGGCAGCAGCTCCCAAACCACACAATATTCCTACATTATAATTTACAGGGGCGTTGAACTGGGGGGAAAAAGGGGGACTGAGTACCCAGGGCCCTCATGTGAGAAGGGCCCAAAAAGATGCTAGAATGAATAACTGTGGATGCAGGGAGTGGCCCAAAGAAATGCCTTTCTACAGGATCCAGAATTTTGTGCTATGCTCCTAATTATATTATATATATTATAATTATATTTCTTAATGCAAATTTACATTTTTGGCCTTGAACATGTTATACTGTGTTGTTGATTGTCTCCTTGAAATATACCTGGGGAATGATTTTACAGGTGTCTGAATGATGCTCCATGCAACTATTTATTAATTGAGGTAGTGATCTGTAAATGCTACACCAGAGGCAATTACTAATACATTTTGTTGTACTTCAGGCTGACATGATTGTGAGACCTATTTAAAGTCATACTTTACTCTTCTTTCGACAGCTTTGTATAAAACCTTCCTTAATGCAAAAAACATGCCTGTTCAGTGAATAGACAACCAACAGCACTATACCCGTCTTTATGCACCACAGTGGTGTGCTGTTAGGGATTTTGGCTGTTTATCCACTCCGGCAACAACTATCCTCAAATTACAGCTGACAGTCTGTACTTCCATAAACACAGTATCATATGACATGAAGTTCAAAGATGATGAAGTCAAAACTTTAAAAAAAAATGCATTGCTGTGAAGTATGTTAACTTGGAGCTGGTGGCAGCTGGAGGCAACTCAGTGAAATGATGAATAAGAAAATGCAATCATATGGAGCTATACCATATAGTAGGGGGTCATTTTAATTTTAATTTGCCATTAAGCAGAGCTGGTTACTTGAGTTGGTAAACCGGCGTCCTCTGGTAAACAGAGATTTTTAGCAAGTAAGACATTAACAGAAGACCTCCCAGTGCCATAATTCCATCTTAATCATTGAGCATTTCATGCACACACTAGTACCCAATGTTCTGTCCCCAGGCACAAGTATGTTGACACAGAGATGATATAACAAGACAACGTGTGGCTGGTGTGGTTCTCATTATTCAACTAATGAGCTGTTTGCATGGCACTCTGATCTGTCAGCCAATGAAGCGAGCAGGGCCCTGTGCAGGGGGAAGCGCGGCCCAGGGTCAGCCAGGCGACGGCTTGCAACGAGGGGCCGGCGTGCAGCATTTAACACCGGGAAGAGCTCGTTAAAGTGTCATTTTTGGCCAATATGCTCGTCTGTGTCGAGGAGGCCAATCAGCCATGCTGTTCCCATCGCAGGAGATTTTCATCCATCACCGTCAGCTTTATGATGATATTAGCAGGTGTTTACGGATAGGCCATTCAGAAGAAGACAAATGGAGGTTCTAATATCACTCCACAGTCAGATTCACTCTGCCATTTTACATACTGGCTTATTCCTAATATGGTAACAGGGTCTGCATGGGCCATCATGCACTAGGGAGACAGGAAAACACCATGGCCAAACATTAGCTCATCAACACTGACAGATAATCACAGTCATGGTCTATATATGAGGCTCTGACCTTTCTGTCTCTGTGGTAATTTGATGTTCATACATAAGTGTGGAAACGAAAAGTAGCAATGCAAAGCTTATCAGCCCACTTTAAACCGCAAAACCTACAAACAAATGAGATTGCTTTGAAACATTTTAGACGTGATTAGATTTTTATTTATTTAAACACAATCATTTTTCTTTTTAAATTGAGTTTCTTGGCAACAATAGATGACATTATGACTGTTTTAAGATCTTTTCTCCCCTTGGCCAAACTACATTTTTTTAAAAAAAAGTTTGTTTTACTGCTGTTCTTATCAGCAAAGGTACCCACTCGGCTTCACAAGTGGTTTGGAGCTGCTCTTTAATTTGGCCAACACCCGCTAAATCAAGCAGCAGGTGCAGAAAAATGAGCCGGGTGAATCTATATGAAAATAAATAAATTTAATGTAGCAGTGCTAAGATTATCAAGCAATCACTGTCATGTCATACACAGTTCAAAACCTACAAAGATATTTGATTTTTTTTAATCCCTTTTATGCTTGTGTAGCACCATTGAATGAACACTTTCTAAAGCATATATATGTAGTAACTAATGCTTTTAATATTGGTTAGTAAATATTACAAAGGCTCTATTAATATGTTAGAATGTATTAATAAGAGGATGTATGGCCAGATTGTGAAAAATCCTTTTGGCAGGCATTTAATCACTATTTTGGAACAAGGCACTTATAAATGTTGTTAAAACATTTTTAGAGTGTCATAAGTTTCTTATTTTCTCATAAGTCATCAGGTTTGCAGTTGTGAATGTCATTTAGAAAATAGTTTATTTTATAATTATAAAGATGTATAATAATTATAATATTTCAATAATCCATCCAATTTAAAGGTGTAGTTAGTTTTTCCAACGTGGCAACACAAAAGTTGTTCTTATAAATTATCTATAAAACATTTTAAAATGATTTATTAAACATATAAGTTTTTTTAAGAATCTTTTGAAAAGGGTTCTTTATTAGAAAGTGGTACCTTTTTAAGACTATGTTAAGACATTTTGAATGGCAAGAGGTGTCAGTGCTTTTTTAGCCAACCTGATCAAAATAATGTTATCGATCGATTTCAGCAGAAAGTTGCAGAATTCCTCCAGGGTATAAATGCTGTTTCACAGCCTTTATGTTAACCTGGCAAGAATAAACTGCTGAGTAGAAACAGTAGAATACAGAATATCTCCAGAAAAAAAAAAATACAGTGTTGAATGTTTGGTATTAACTGAACCTTTCAACTTCCAAGAACACTGCATCTTTTCTGTCAAACTCCCAGGCTGACAGTCGTCCTGTCCCCAGCATCCACAGCTATGTTTGCATGTGCGAGTGTGTAATGGAATCTGTGCTGCTGACCAACTCTCTCCACTGGACCCTGCTGTAATTACACCACTCATCGTCTGGGCCGGGCACACTAGGGCCGCTGTTACCCACGTTTTGCATGTAAACTTATAGTCCTGCCAACTCTTGCTTTCATGATACCCACGACTTTCAAACTGGAAACTGTAAGCAAACACAGAGTCAGGTTTCTGCTGTGCAGGATATAAAACTAACAAAGCTTTCTCCTTCCTCAGTCTGCTCTTTATTCGGGCTTCGCAGGAGATCAAATCAAAAAGACGAATGCTTGCACTAGCAATGTTGTCAGAGAAGAGAAAGGGCTACACTTTCTGATCTACATTAAATATTTAGCTTGAAGAACTGCGTTTTTTTTTTCAGGACCGAAAACATAACAAAAAACTCAACACAAATTCTTCTGCAGAGTCCGGTTGATTTCTACTGGGAGAGCCTATGCAACAGTTTATTGCTTAGACCAGACCTCATCTCTTGAAAAACGTTCTGTTTAGTAACTATATTTGTCATTCTGGCAGTGCCCCAGCCTCATTCCTTGTTTGGTCGTTTTAACTTTCCATGTAACTTTCCTCATGTCTCCTCACGGGGAGGATAAATATTTCATGAAGAGCCGGAGGCTTTCCCTGGCACATGCTGTACCTCGCTGTACCCAGGAAGCCCAAGCAGCGGAAACCAAAACAGTAGAGGAAGTGGACAGACATCTCAGCACCAGACAGGAGCCTGTTTTTAAAATTATTTATTCCACATCATCTTTTGCACTTCAGCTCTTCATCCACCCTTCCACCTAATCCAACACTCTGTTTCTTCCACATCCACTTTTAATCCAGAAACCAATGCTCTGGCCCATGATTTCAAATCGTTTACTAATCAAGATATTTATCAGATAATTATGATAGACATATTAAACTTAAAAAAAATACTCCCATTGTATAGCAACAGGAAATCGTTTTTATTTTACCTAACAAGCTAACATTTGAATAATCACTGTTTTACAGAGAGAACTTAAATGTGCTTTACATGGTGCAAATCGAATGCAAGTTTTTACATGAGGCACGGGAGTGGCACCGCCCCCCCCCAAATATAATTATGCTAGCGTGCTATCAATCTGACAATTGGGATTTCCATAGGATAAGAGTACTGTCACTTGGCTGCTTGTTCCGCCTATTTTCCCAGACCTAGTCACATGACCAATTAATGTTTCCATGACAACTATCCAATATTCTGATAGCATGGAACCAGCAATGGAATTACTTTAAAAAAAAAAAAAAAAAAAAAGACTGAGCCTATCCAAAATTTCCTATGTTTCTAAGCAGATTTTCTATGCTGTATGCCCCCCCCGGCCCGACTTATTATTGGTCCCCCCCCCCGCCACCCCACATAAAAAATCCTAGAATCGCCCCTGGACGGCAGGGGTAGCACAGCGCTTAGTTGGGCAGTGCTCTCCCCACAGGAAATCAATGGAACGGCCAGCGCAGAGCAGGTTTGCTGCCTATCATGTGCAGTCGGCTTTAGTTCAGTCAAATACTTAAACATTACTTGCAGTTCTATCTCATGATAATTTCTTGCACCAACCATCTCCATGCAAATGTTGTGATGTGGTGCCAACATGTCCTGCTGTTCTCTAGAACTAAACAGAATCCTCTTTGTTAGCAAGGTACCCTCAGTCCTCTTTTTTTCCTGGCTGTCTCCTGTTCTCTGTCCTTCAGGTGTGGCCTGGATGTGACAGACAGCTGCCAGCAGTGGCCTGGTTTCACACCTTGGCTGCCCCCCCCCCCCCCCTCCTCCTCCACAGACAGAAGGCTGGGAAACCACAGGCCACCAGGCTGGCGCCAGCCTGTACGGCTTAGCACAGGGCAGCCGGCCCAATCAATACCTCTGCATTTCCTGTCCATTTGCTCAGGTCTCTTCATTAATAATTACTGCTTGGCGGAGCTTCAATGCGCTCGCTGGCTGGGCCAAGGGGAGAGACTGTGTGACCTTTCCCCGCCCCTGGGTTGACTTGGATCACATACACAGGCATGGGGACAGACATAATAAGGCAACATAGATGACATTAGTCCTGATTCATGCTGTTGCTCACTCTGTGGAGACAATATCACACCAAACTCCATTAGAAAAAGACATTTTTGCAGCTGTGCTTATCAGCAGAGGTACATACGTGGTAGAACATGACTTTGAAACATTTTTATAACGGGATTGGAGCTGTTCTTCAATTTGGCGGACACCCACTACCTCCAGCAGCTATGATTACAGCATCAACAGAGGTGTGCAGTAATGAGTAGGGTGAACCTGGGTAATTCTAAAAAAAAAAAAAAAATTGTTAGAACAAGTGCTGCTTGGTGCATCATTTGCTGTTCATGGCACATTTTCCAGATGACAATAACAATTCCTCTAAACATCTTAAATTACGTTCTGCCTGGTATGCGCCTTTGCTGATAAGCAAGGTGGAAATAAACGGCCAGGTTTTTAAAATGCAGCTTGGCGTGATATTTTCTCCACACAGGAGAGGAAGGGTATGTATTAAAGTCAACACAATGCATGATATGATGCTGAAGTAATGTGTCTTTATTCTTGTTTTAATTATGACCATTTATGGTTATGGCCATTGCATTTCTGACACACACTGTCATCCACAACAGTTTCTCCAGACATGAGCCAGCACCTGGCTCAAAAGAAGTTAATTTGTCAACTGTTCAGTGGTGCTCGTCCTGTTACCTCTGCAGACAAAGACACTCTTGTGTAAGTGCGTGTGTGTTTTTGAGTCCAGGTCAAAATTTGGTGATGGCGGAGGCGATGTTCTCCAAGGCAGACCGAGCCTCGGAGGAGGGGAGAGCCTGGATGGCCTCCAGAGCCTTGTTGCCATGGTAACAGCATAAGTCCACCGCCGAGCTCACGCCTTTCTCCGACTTCACTGCTGCCAAGAGCTGTCAAGGGACGAAAACAAACGTTAGTTTGTCCCGTTTGTGTCACTCCTGTTACTGTCCAGCTGTCAACACGACAAACTGTTAAGAGCCAGGGAAAGTTAGCGTACGGTTACAGTAACTGGATTGTACACAGGCACAGCATTTCTTTTAATGAAAGAAAACCCATTGCATAACATAATCATGTATTTGCATGCTGCCCCTGGCACCACACAAGGCAGCTTACAACTTTGAACTATAAGGGAAACATTTCAGACTCATCACTAAATTAAATTACTAAATAATATTTAAAGAATTGGCAGGCCATCTTTGACGATAAGGAAAAAGCAGTTTCTGTAGATTCTTCCCAGGCATCTCACAGCTCTCATGTCTTTTCAGTCTAATTATGGCACCAGATCATAAGACTGCTGCACAGCCAGTTTCTGCTACAGTCCAGGTAATAAATTAAACAAATGGCAAAGCGCTGAAATAAAAATGTCCCAATGATGTTGACAGTATTTGTGATTACTTTTTACAATGTCTGTTCTTTATGTCTCCAAACATGTGAATGATCTAAATGTCAATAGGACAGACAGACACACAGACAGACAGATTAAGTATTCAGACAGTGAATTTGGGCATATCTTTGTGCTTCTCTGCTGGTGTGTTGAGACATCTTCTTGCTGAGGGCGTTTTATATTATAAATTCTGGAGGTAGAAAACCCCGTAGGCCTTCATTTAAAAAAAAAACAAACAAAAAAAAAACTGCAGGTGTCAAACTTGGTATCACCCTGCTTTTAAATTCAGAAAAAGATTTTTTTTTTTTTTTTTAAATGCAGAAAGGATTTTGACCCTCATTTCACACCATGTTATTTGTTAACTTTATTTTGCTCTGCATTAACTCAGTGTTCCCTCATCTCTTCGTATCCCCCATACTCTCTCTGTTTGCATGTTAGGTAACCATATAAGTTCCACAACCCTGTTCTTTCTACAAGCACTTTCCCTGATTCTTCTTTCTCTCCAGCTTCGTCAAATCAATCAATATTCAGGTGTAGCTTATCAGAACAAGTTACACACACACATACATATACATATACAGTACACACATACTGAGACATATATGTGTGTGTGTATATAAGTATGTATATATGTACACACACACACACACACACACACACACACACACACACACACACACACACACACACACACACACACACACACACACACACACACACACACACACACACACACACACACACACACACACACACACACACACACACACACACACACACACACACACACACACACACACACACACACACACACACACACACACACACACACACACACACACACACACACACACACACGATTGGCATTATCAAAGGCAATGGCAACATGTGTTGACTTCACTTCGTTCATGTAGTCAGACATTCTTATTCTTAGTATTAGTGAAAAATATTAATGTCTTCAAAGAATATTCACTTCAACCCAATCTGAATGATCTGTTTGCTAAAAAGTGTCTTTTTTGGGTTGACGTTTTCTAATTGGGAATGAATGACTAAGAGACTGACAGCATAAAATGGGAGTTTCTGTAAACATTTGTCGTTATTTATCAGAGTTAATGGGGTGAAAGCACATGCTAAATCATGCAGACAATGTGTAGATACCAGAAATGTACACAAAGTTCCTCTAATTATGCATTCCCATCTTTCTGCTGAATCAAAGCAAAGTTTAACTCTCGTGGGCCCAAGGTCTTACGTTTTATTCTTCCCCAAATGTCATCCTTCCTTCTGTCCTGGTCTCAGCTTTCCTCCTTGTGTCCCCTCAATTCTCCTTCCCTTCAAACTTCTTCCCATGTCCCCTTTTCGACAGGTCTGCTGAAGGAGATTCTCTCACAATGCCACTGTCTCAGAGCCTCAGTGTCTCCTCCACAAATAGGCCTTGGAAACTAATCCTTTCTGCTCTGATTTCAGACGGGACTAGATAACCCCCACAACACCATCAGACCCCTCCTCTGCACCCCCATCGGCCCCCCTCTTCCCTTACACATTGACATTGGAAAGCTCACTTCTCAACTTTGATATACTGTAGGTTACAGTGAGAAGATGTCCTGTGTCTCTTTGATGGCTCCGACTTCTAGATGCCGTGCCAATAAGTAACCAGGTGAATACATGAAGATACAACAATGAAATATGGATCTATCTTACTAAAAATGCAACACAAAGGCAACTAAAGTTGCTACACTGGGTAAGAGCATAGCATGTGTTTAACACTGTGAAGTACAGAGTGCTTAGCTCACTGAAGAAGCAGATTATGTAAGGAAAAAAACAAACAAGTGGACTTACCTTTGAGTAATCCACATGGTTTCTCTTTGTTTTTACCTTGCAGAGAAGAGAGAGTTATTATCATTAACATTGCCCAGGTTTCCAATGTTTCTTTTTCATTTTTGATCAGCCACTTTTTAAAAAGGTACAATTTGATGAAACTAAAGAACTTGAAGACAGTACATTTGAGGTAAACATTTAAACTTCTCTAAGTAGAAATCATAGAAGCCTCACTTCTGAACTTGTCGAGTCAAGAACACCTGACAAGTCGTTCATTTTAAATCCTGCTCTACAGTACGTCACAAAAAAGGTAAAATGTTTTAATAAATTAATTAAATAAGAATGGAGGAGTGCAAGTCAGATCAAAGAAATAAATACATGGGGTGCCCAGTAGAGTGGCCGCCCCGTGACGTCTGAATCCAACCCGCGTCCCTTTGCTGCGATTCCTTTTCCCCCTTTCCTGTCTATACACAGACTATTTTAAATCTAATACGGCCTAAGGCCTTATTTAATTTTGCACATTTTTGTCTTAATTCAACTATGGTAAATGGTAAACCAACTGCATTTATAAAGTGCATTTTGATCTCCCAGCACAAACTGCAAAAGCGTTTTACAATTTGCCCCCCACTCACCCACACATTCATACACAGATGGTGGCGGTGCTGCCATGGTGCTGGCCTTCGGGGATTAAACCGCCAACTTTGTGATTGTGACAACCTGCTCTACCTTCTGAGCCACAGAAGCCAGCAAAAAAACCTTCTCACAGGTTATTCCTAGAAAAATGCCTGCCAATCTGATGCGAAGTAGTCGTATTGTACTAGTACTGGTTTTAGAGGAATAGTAAAGGGATGACCAATATAAGCAGGCTCCATCCTCTGGAGAACATACATGTCCTCAATTTCACAGACATCCATCAAATAGTTGTTGAGATGTTTTAGTCTGGATCACTGTGGTTGACCAACTGCCACTTTGCTCGTTTGAAAGCCATGATGTCTCTCTCTCATGGGTGGGCAAAGCAGAGAATGGGGAGATAACCTTGCTCCTTATGACCTCATAAGGAGCAAGATTCCAGATCGGCCCATCTGAGCTTTCATTTTCTTCTAAAGCAGAGCAGGATACCCAGGGCTCGGTTTACACCTAGCGCCATTTCTAGTCACTGGGGGACCATTGTCAGGCTGGGGAAACTCATATTAATGTAAAAAAACTCAAAGTGACATTTTCTTGCCATGGGACCTTTAAGAAAACCTATTTACTTATGACATTATGTGTTCAGCCAAGATACTTTTTCACTTTATGCATGAAACATGGCCACCGGTGACTGAAAGAATAATAAAAGAAACAAAAGAAAACACAAACCAAAAAGCTGCCGCAGTGATGTCATAGACTGTTCCTACCTGCTGCAGCTGC
This sequence comes from Etheostoma perlongum, assembly GCA_026937815.1. Lineage (NCBI taxonomy): Eukaryota > Metazoa > Chordata > Actinopteri > Perciformes > Percidae > Etheostoma > Etheostoma perlongum. Next base: position 6,073,523 of record CM049390.1, on the reverse strand, counting down.
TGACGCCATCCCTCCTGGCCAACGATCTGACGGTGGAAAACCACGGGGGCGGCGCTCAAACTGAACGACGGCTCCCCCACACTGCTCTTCACAAACGGCTGCAGGTCAGAGTTCAGCTACAGAAGATAGAGCACATTGGTCAATCAGGGTGAGATGTAAGTGTAACTTCCAGGCGCAGATTTAAACCAACCCAGTGGTGAGAACGTGGACAAGTGAGCATGCACTCTGCCTACCTACACTCTGAGTGACCATGTTAATGAGCAGCATGATGAACAGTCTAATGGAAGACACAGCTAGCCTGGTGATAATGGATGTCCTTCAAAGACCTCCTTTCTTTCCTCCCATGCTGAGACTCCCTGTAGGCGCTACAGGGAGCCACAGCAGGAGAGGATGTACTAATACAGCACTATGACGTTTAGGCTCACACCAATTGGCCTCAGCCTCTGAATCTTGAAAAATGTTAGAGCATCTGCATTACCTGGTGCACTAACATTATATATATGTTTGTCTCTCATGGGAGAACAATAAGACATTTAAATCTAATGTTCTGGCATTTAGCTAAAAACTTTGATAGAATATTGTGTTCTTCTAGTTCCCCATCAGTGATAGCAGGAAGCTGAGTGAAAACAACATTTTCAGGGCCTTTAAACCAAGACTGATTATCCCAAAAAGTAGCCCGCTAGTTTGGCAGTGGACCTTTATTGATTTGTCCTTTACAGACCAACATCACTATTATTTGCTGTGCGTGGGACGCTCAGATTAGACCTACCTTGTGGCCCAGTGATAGGTGCTTGCCGTACTTGTAGGCCAATCTTTGGGACTCCTTGTCGTGTTTGGCGAGCTCCATCGCAGCTTGACAGCTCTTAGCCAGCAGTGCTCCATGGGACAGGAACGTGTGCTCCTCCCACGCCGCCACATCAACGCCATCAGTGAGACTATTCTCCTGCAGAGCAAATAGAGGCAGAGACTCAGCTTTCACTACTTCTACCGTACATCTTCAAAAGTTCCCACAGAGCACATCAGAACTCCTCAACCAAAACCTTGCTCTGTGATTTTATATTTTAGTATGTAACTCGATGTGCACAAGAGACTAACAGTGATTTAATACAGTGGTTTACACAAGTTCTTCAGTTATTTATTGATTAAGTAATCTAAAATCTCCATTGTAAAATGTTAATCAATCCTCAAGCATTTTCTAGAATAAACAGACAACAGAAGAGATCATAACTGAAATTTTGTCTGATGTACACGGTGACATCACTCTGAACACTGCTAACTAGCTGTGAACTCCTGCAGAACCTAAAAAGCACAGTCAAATTAAGGGAAACTCCTGCTCACTGGTACCTGACAGCACTGTGGCCAGTTTCAGAAAGACTCGCTTTACCAAAACCAACAATTCCTTTATTAGTCCCCAAGCTCCTTAAACAGCTGGCCACTGTATTTACTAGCAAATGTTACTCAAACTGAAGTAAAGTGTTTATTTGTTGGGGACTACTTTCAGCGGCGGATTGATCCATATTTGGCGCTCTGAGTATTTCAGGCAGAAGGATGGATTTGCATTGTTGGACTGATGTGTTTTAAATAACTTCTGGGCAACAATGGAGCACTTTAACCCTTGTGTTATCCTGACTGTGGAACTTGTTGTCATTCTGGGTCAAAATGACAAATTAACTTTTTTTTGAAACATTTTAATGCTTTCTGACCCGTTTGTCACTCTTTGACGCTTTTTTAAAAACATGGTCAATAAACATAATTTAAAATTGCATAATACCTATTTTCTTTGTCTAAAAAAAACAGAAATTGTGGATTAATTTGAATGATAGTTAAGATTCAATGAGAGTAATGATTAATTTTACCTGCCAAGAATGTTACATGGCAATACAACGTATACCCACGCATTAATGTTATGTTGGGGCAATTTGGTTAAAAGAAACCCATATCTCTGATATAAAAATGGGTCAAATTTGACCCGTGCACTACACAAGTGTCAATAATAATAATAATAATAATAATAAATTGAATTTGTATAGCGCTTTTAAAAAAAGACAAAGATCTATACTTTTGTGGTTAGAATTTATCTTGTATCTTTGTAGGTAAATTGAAATACAATTATGTATGAAATGTGCTATGCAAATGAACTTGCATTGCCTTTATCTTTTGAGTCTCAAGTCCCTCATTTTGTATCATTGTATTGAAATTGATTCCAGGGTATTTTAAGACACCCTTCTCAATTACAATGGTCTAGCCTCATGCCTTGTCCTTACACAAACACTTAGAATAGATGCTTTACCTCAATATTATTGTGATTCTCACTGTAGATTCCTTGAACCACATCACCGATGGCACTCGAGATCAGTTCAACAACCTGTCACACAGATGAAAAAAAAGACGATACATTTGGATTAAAATATTCATCTTTAAGCAGAAATACAATGCATTTACACACCATCTTCTGTTATGTGACAAGGCTGAAACAGTCAACATGTCCATCAACAGCCAAGTGTCCTTGGACTCGGGCACTGAACAGATAACCTACTCTCATTATAAATCGCTGGGACTAACAGCATCAATTAAACTCCTAAAATGTAGATGTAAATGAGGTCGATCAAAACTGACGCGCCACTTAGTTCATTTGTGACATTTGTAATTAAAAACCACAATTTTCCATGATTGAAGCACTCTCATCTGAACAGCTGGTTTGGTGAAGAAAGAGGTGAGATGAGGGTTGGAAACCAGGCGAACTGCTGTAAACTCAGCTGCTCATTATCAGGCCATAGGGGAGCTCCTGTTGATTTCATAAAGCACATCCAGGCCCCTTCATTCATTACACTTTGTATTTATAGAGAGGTCCAGTCGATAGAGACAGATCAGGTGTCGGTCCAGTCTGACGGCCTGAAATGGAGCTAAAAGGCAGATGGTGAGACCAAATAAGACTGTGTCCAGAGAGCACGGGGTAAACGAGGTTTTGGAGCAATGATCAGACTTTGGAGCTTTGCTCTGCTTTTTCTCCACAAATTACATGACGATTGCTTTCACTTTGTGTCCATGCGCATTGCAAATTTGCATGATTAGTCTGTTGATACCTCTACAGTATAAGTTGGTGGTTTTCAGCAGAAGAGGCCCAAAAAGATTCAGGCAAAACTGTAAACTGGAAAATGAGAAAGAGCCACCAATAGACTATTTCCAGTACAAGTTAATCAATGTACTGTACAAGGAAAAGCATGCTGCTTTTGGGAAACTAACAGAAATTTCAACTTTCTACTTTAAAAAAAAAAAACTTTTAAAAAGGGGCAACAATTAAAAAAAAAAAAAAAGGATTGCCTGGTTGTGGTCTAAGTATGTTTAAGACTGCAGTTGCCCATTTCCTCTTACAGGGGGCATGCATGACTACATTTAAGCTTGCAGAAACTCTACAGCCCCCTTATCAACCACCAGATTTGAGGCTGCATCAAATGATTATTCAAAGTCTGGATCTAATGAATGAGTACGAATCTGATCTTGATCTGTTCGTCCTTCATTCACAGTGTGAACAGAGGTGTGGAGGCCACACCTGCACAGTTCAGATGAATGAGGTTAAATTTAGAGCTCCTTCAGTTCATCCCAGACATCCTTGGTTCATCAGAAAAGTCTGGTGACGCTGGCTGTTCCGTCAGCCTCGCAGCGCCCTTTGGGTAACTGAATCCACTGGGGGAAAATATTGAGGAAACCCGAGCTTCACCCACAGACCTGGAAGGACAATGTGCCTACAGTATTACCAGATGTGGTGTCTCTGCCTGCCTTGGGAAGTGGGGGCCAGTGAGGGTCTTTTTTTGGAAAGTATCAGATAAGCTCTCCCCCTGCCTCCCCCTTACTCCATTCCCAAATCCAGCCGGATCGTGTTTTGCCGACAGGTCTGCGAGGAGGGAGAAACCGGAGCCCCACGGTGAGATTACTTTACAGTTAATACAAGTAGCGGCATAGGTTTCCTCTCAAGGCCACAGCACATAGTCTCCATCGCCCTCACTGCCGTAAAAGTAAAAAAGCTGGTTTATTAGAAAAACTTTGAAAGCTGCAAGAAGTACTCATCTGTCACCCTGTGTATTATAAAGATGAGAGACAATGACCACAAATGCTGCAAGAAAAGAGAGAATCTGTTCAGCAGTCAGTTTTTCATACCAGACAGAGTTATTAATATCAGACAATTAGCAGACGAGGAGTGCTGGTCGGCCTGTGAAAAAAGATGTATACTGTGTACTGAGAAAACCCCTAATGACCTAATCTGGTCTATTGGGAAGTGTGGGGTTAAAAAGATTATTTCCAGTTGCATCATGGGAAATGTAGGATCCAGTGTTTGTTGAGTTTGACCCATATTAAAGACTAGGGCCCAATCCCAATCTCCACCCTTAGGTCTAATCCCTGAACCCTCAAGGACGGATCTGACATCACCTGGTAAGTGGTTGAGAGCGAGAGACTGCTAGGGATCAAAATGGTACAAACAGGAATGGGACAGCACTTTGCAGTGACAGGTCACGTTACCTTGACAACACCAAATCATATTATGTAAAATTGTGGATGTGGTATTTTTTACCTTCCTTACCGCCAAGGATGAGTCAAACGTCTTCCAGGCTCTTTACAGAGTGGAGGAATCAAATAATCAATTGACTCATTTATTTTAAATAATGTTATTTAAGGTAATGTAGTGTTTCTGTGTAAATTTAAAATGCCAGCTGAACACTCATTTGCTAATCCTTCTTGTTTACTTTTTTTGTTTTAAAAGGTCCAATGACATGGTGCTTTTTGGATGCTTTTATATAGACCTTAATGGTCTAATACTGTATCTGAAGCCTCTTTCCCAAAATTCAGCCTTGGTACAGAATTACAGCCACTAGAGCCAGTCCCACAATGAGCTTTCCTTTAAGCGCAACTCCCGACAAAAAGGGTCTTTTTGTGAATGTATCGGAGTCAAACTTTAGTTTAAAAGCATAATCAGGACGGAAGCGCCACTCTTAAGATTTACCGTATTCTCGTTTGTGTCAAATGACCTTTTGAATGGGAGTGATAGCGGCACTAATCACGATCAAAATCACTATTTCTAAAACACTACAAACACTGAAGCTTTGCTCAAAGTACCACTAGCGGCTCTACACATGAACTTGAGCATTGAGAACATTGTTTGCGTACACAAACTCTTTTTGACTGGCAAGATGGCAGCGACCAGAAGTGAGTTGTTCAAAAACTCTCTTTTTTAGTAAACTCTGTGTACACAAACAAAGTTCATGTGTAAAGCCCTTGGAGATACTTTGAGTTTGACTGACTTTCAAATTACCTTCTATTAATAAATGTTTTTTATAAAGTGTTACCAAAAAATCTGTTATACCCCTTAACAAACAGCTTGATAATGTAGCTCTCAGCAGAGAGTAGTCTTATTTCCCATGCTGGTTCCAGTAAGTATGAATGTGCTAATAATGGAGAGTTATGCTTTGTTCTATTTACCGTAGACATCAGAGCACAGAACTGGGAACGAATTTGCACCAGAGTTGACCGTGTTCCAGTTCAAGGTCAATACAACTTGGGTGGAGGGGACTCTAGCCAGGTTAGACATTGTTGGCAATACCAGTTAATAACAACCCATTTTGTGGTATTTTGAGTGTACAATGTAGCAACATGTCCACAAATAGAAGATGGACAGTACTATGTATACAACTGATTTAATAAGACAAAAATAACACCGAAGTTATTTTTCAAACAGCTTTCACTACTGTTAATGCTCGGCTCAGCCATGTTGGATTGTGATGTTGAGGTTATTGAGATTCCCCCGACTTTCTGAGTGGGAAACCCAACTTCACGGGGCATCACACCATTAGTCTCCTCAATTTCTGCAGATGGACATGAAGGTTGATGATGTGTGAACCTTTTCAAGATTTTATTTTTTATGTTTCTTGAGGTAACAATCACATCTACAGAATGTTTTCTTTTATCCACAACAAAGAAGAAATTAACTGACTTATTTAGTTATGGTTTGATTACAAATCATGTCAAAACACATCCCATTCCTGTAACTTTAGCTCATGGTGATGGACTTTTAATACTAGTTTGCAGTAATCTAATTTCCCCCTGGTCATAAAGCAGCGAAGAACAGCTTTACAAAAACACAGCTGAATATGAGCAACAGTGCATACTGTGGTTTGCCCTCAGTTCATTTTGTTTTGCTAACCTTTTCAAATATGAGTAACTGCTGGCTATCAGATGTCCATCTCCGTTTTATCCTTAAAGTGCCCATATTATGAAAATAACTTTTTCTGGGATTTGGGGTGTTATTTTGTGTCTCTGGTGCTTCCACATACATACAAATTTGGAAAAAAAAACATCCATGCGGTTTTCAGTGAGATACGGTTTCTGAATGTATTCTGCCTTTAGCGTCTGGGTGAGCTGTTCAAAATCTGCACGGCTTTCTATGTCACTAGCCAAAACAAGGGGGATAACTGCTAGTGCTAACTGCTAGCACTAATGTTAGCGGTTAGCACCCTTGTTGTCAATGGCAAAACACTGCTACAACACATGAGTTCACCATAATCTACAAAAGAACTACTTCCATGTCACTGTTCTGCAGGTATTCCACAGTGAGCCCTCGTTTAGAAGACGTCAGCTAATCCTGCCTTGTACTGACTGAAGTTGGAGAAACAGCTAGCTAGCTGATATGATCCTTACCTAGCTACTGCGCATGTGCGACTTCCAACAAAGACGGCAAACAAGTGAGATGTCTCACTCTTTAGCAAAAACAGAGACCTGAACACACAAGGTGAAAACAGGATCTGCAGCAATGTGCAGTACAACAAAAATGTGATGTTTTTTGAAAATTAAACCATGTAAACCTTTTCTGGTACAACCTCAAAATACAATTTTCAACCTGTAAATTAGCATAATATGGGCACTTTAAAAATCTTCCACAATGGCAATATTTCTTGCAGTTGTTTCAGATTACAGTCACACTCCTTAAACAAAAAATATTAAAAAAATATAAACAAACAGAATTGCAGATTTGTTTGGAGAAAAACTTTCAAGCTTCATGTGGTAATTTGGTGCCACACAAGTTGGAGTGGCATTGCTCTCACTTTGACAATGAACCACACTAAACAGATGCTCCAAAACTTAAATTCAACCAAATGTCAAATTGCTTGGTGAATGCTCAATTTATGTGATTAAATCATCATTATATCTTAGTGGGTTTTTCTTCCATCCTCCACGCAAACATCAATTCCATTACTGTAATTTGTAGCTGAGGCACAGTGACAATTACCTCTCATAGTACTGTTGCAGTGATTATACTCCTAATGAAAGCTAATTAGCACCGTAAAGGAAATGTCACCCCTTTAAAATTATCTTTCATTTATAACGGAAATGTTGGTTCCTTTAGCTCCTGCTGTTTCCCATACAAGAAGCACCATTGATACCGCTTACATTACATTTTGGGAGGACGTCTCTTTGCTGCCATAGAGCAGACATAAACCCAGACTGTGTGTGCGCTGAATAAGAACGGAAGGGAAGGCGATAAGGGCTCGTCCGGCTGATGGCACGGGGGGGGGGGGGTTATTTTGATCCATTCAGGCAACCACATTCTGACAAAGCAGCGTGGTGACAGCATCTGTCAGCGAGAGGTTACCAGGCTACGTGGCAGATATGATCTGTGGTGCACTTACGAGACCACCATCACACACACACACACAAAACTGAAAACTCAATAAAGGAGGATTCCCATGGTGTACATTGTCTATGGTGTCTCCTGACCACATTCTTTACCATATGCTGTTGGAAAGGCCCGTGCCAGAGGGGTTTTCTGTGGTTTATATTGCCAGTGTGAAACACACTAAAGATGACCTGGATATTTAGTATTAGAATGATAATCACAATGGTTGAACAGACAAGCAAAGAGGGCCGCCTACAGAAATTCCAGGTACTATAACATGACAACCAAAGAACAGAGCTCACACTCCATTTACACCATTGGCTTCCACATGTTCTGACCTCTGACCCTAGCCAAGCAACGTCTACTTTAGTTGTTATCCCTAAACACAGATTGCAGGCAGCTTAACGAAAACTTGATTTTAAATCATTTTTAGAGAGCTAAACTAAAAGTATTTCATAAGTAAAAAAGCACCGACTAGAGAAAAGATGGTGTTCATATTTGCTGATTTCATGTTGGGAGGGAGATTGTTTTTTTTGCCCTGACTAATCAGTAGTGAGTGATCTATGCATCCCGCTGATTGATAGTTGACATGGAACCTGTGATATCTAGGAGCAGTTAACTTAAAAAGTGTCCGGTGTTTTTTTTTTGGGTAAACAAACAAGTATTGAATCTGTTTCTATAAAAAATAAAAAAATGTTAACCTAAGTATTTGCAGTAGATAAGGGTGGATGATAATGTAGGGGAAGTGGGGATATCTAAACAAAAAAGAAAATAATTTATATAAAAAAAGTATTATATAAATAGATGAACAAAAGATTAATTTAGCAAAAAATTTGTATTGGGAGAGAGTGAAAAAAATCAATTTTCCTGTTCTTATTTTTACAAATCAGATCCTTGGGGAACAGTGTGATCTACACAGATAGAACTGAACATGAAGTTAAATAAACCATGAACTCAGCCGGCATTAGTGGACAGTCAGTCCTTTTGGACAAGGTCCTCCTAGGGTGTAGGTCAGAACAGGCAGCTGTACAGAACAAACAGTCATTGAAAGTGCTGGTCTTTGCTGGTGTTTATAACAAACAGAACAACTATGAAAAAGCCTGCTCAGATTGTCCATATGAACCAATCTTTAGAAAGTTATCAATGTCGTTTTTATATAGACATACAGTAGTCATGTGTTCCTTCCCAAGTAAAAGAAGGACCCACAAACACCTCATTGAGGGTGATACAGAATCTAGCAGGGAAGAGAATTCCAAAACGGACTCCCAGTCTTCCTCATACTAGCTTCCTGATGCCCGTGAAGGCCGCGCTGGCTTTAATGACGTTGGCTGTGTCGTCCGGGCATATGGCAATTGGATTACAGTTGTAGTTTAGTTGACTGTCATGCTCACAGGCAATATCTAGCTAAACAAATCAGAGGTTGATCATCTCACAGACATTTCGATTTATCTTGTGGTCCCATACGGGGACCCCCAGGCTGGGAATTTCCTAGTGTCCATTTCAGGAAGGAGGTTTAACAAACTCTGAGTCCAACCCTGATCTCTGAGTTGATTTACCCTGCAATGGGAAACTCTGAGTTTCAGATTCCATAACAACCACAAACAAACAAACAATACTCATGCACACTCGCACATACAGCTAGTTTGAACAACAAAAAAAATAACAGCGGCTGCTGTAAAAGAGTGAGAATGTGGGTGTGGGAGAAAATAAATTGCTGCTCGAGTCAACGTATAAGCTTTAATATAATGTATTATTTTCATATTTAATCACAGGTAACCAATAATATTACTGGTGAAAAATGGAATGGTAGTAGGCTACCCCTACCATTTCATTTAGGTGCAATCCTGTGGGCCAAAAAATAATCTACTACAAATCCCATTCTGAGGTTGCAGCACTATCATTAAAAGAATTGTGATTTACAATAATTTCTTTTTTAATGTCTCTTATTGGTTTGTGTCCAGGGAACTATATACAAACGTTTAAAAAACGTTTCCGAGCGAGTCTCACTCTTCTGACGCTGCTTGGCTATACAGTGGCTTTACTAAAATGCTCCGCATCACCAATGTAAAGAAAACTGCCGTTTGCAAAAAAAAAGTAATGCAAAACAAAGAATTTGCTGGGATGTAGCGCATGTCCACGATGACGTTAGTGATATGAGAATGGATAAGGTTATGTAGGCTACATAACTGATAGACTGGGAAATCCGGAAATGAAAATACATCTATAAAGTCGAGGCCTCAATATCATCTCTCGACGTATGTTTAACTCCCTGCAAAGTAATACAGCTTCTTCATCCACGGGATCGTCGACAAAAGGACATGCCATGTTCAAGAAAAACAAAACGTTTTATAGTGTGCCTAACACAGTTAATAAACCAACCCTGTGTTTTATTCATGCAGATACACTGCTCTAAAATGCGTCTGACACAGACTGAATGAATGAGCAAATGAAAGAACGCTGTGTCAGAGGGAGGAGACTGAGAAGAAAACCTGTTCCCGACCAGGTTAGGTTCAGACTCAGTTACCATAGTAACTGACTCTAAGGTTAAGATACCCGTCTTTCTGAAACAGGCTGGAGTTACCCCTCTCTCTCAGGCTTTGTTAACTAAAACCCAGTTTCCCCTCATCTCAGGGTTAACAAACTCAGAGTTCTCACTAAACCTTCTTTTCTGAAATGGACCCTTGGCTACACGGTTTGAATGAAAAAGGATCTCTGGAGTGGTAAGGGCGGCTGGGAGCTCAAATAAGACAGCAATGTTTCTTATAAATATCACTGGTGTCAAGTCAGATATTTCAAAGGGCAACAGCTTCTTACAGACAGGGTACCTTAGTGTTATTTAGTTGGGCAAGTCCAGTACAGGCATTTGCTAGCAGGAAGTCGCCACTCAGGACAGCCATCTTATTCCCAAACTCCATGTCCTTCAGCGGGCCATCTGAATCCGTCCACCCCTTCAGATCAACTATCCCACGATGCACCAGGAACGCCGTGTGGATCAACTCAGTGATTTCTGCTAAGTGCCGCTGACTATGAAACACAAAAAAGAATACATTTAAAAATCTCAGCTTTTTTTGTCAACAGCTTTTAAGAGAAGCGTTCCAGAGGTTTGACAGTTAGAGAGCTTTTTGACAGAAACCTTTTTATTGTCTTTATACTGGTGAAATATGCAGGTTTGAAAACTCATTCACAGCATCACATACAGGTGCGCTGACCACAAAGGAATCGATCAAAACAAAGGATTTGTTGGTTTCATTTCATCCTTCTAGCAACAGGGGAAAACATCTATTTAGTCAATAAAACTGCAATATTCAGATTGGGGGGCCTTTTTTTAAATTTCAATAAAACATACAACACTGCTCCAAACAAAGACTGTTCACTGGATAATCAGTTTTCCACTGCAATCTAAACATGTACTTACTGGACATCTTAAAAGAATAAATTATAAAATATATATATATATATATATATATATATATATATATATATATATATATCTATCTATCTACAACTACAATTTGGCTTTAAATATTTTCAAGTCAAAATCAGCAAGTAGGGCACAAACCAACACATGTCAGAAATCTGACTGCACAGTGGCTCAGGGGTTGTGTTAAAAAAAGAAATTAAACTCATCATTAGCAAATAAGAGCCATTTTTGATTATGAGAGAAAAGACATAAAAGTGGTCTTTGAATAGCGCCTTTCAGAGCAGCCTTAGGGAGGATATAATCAAATGTTGATTCAGTCATTGGTGAGGGATAATTAGACTCCTCTCCATATGGAAGGAGCTTGCCACGCTGCGACAGGAGGCATCCATCCAGACAGGGTTGGGTGCGCTGATAGCCACTTACGACCTTCTTTCAGCTGCGGAGAACCTGATGAGCCAGTCGTCTGCCTTGTGCTCCAGCCCCTTCCTATATACACCCACCCTTGCACACACACACGCGTCTTGTAGCCAGGTAATTGCCATGTTTGACGTCGACATGAAAAAGATGTGATTAAAATTCAATAATGTCATCTATTTCACCTCTCAATCACATCTATTGTCTGGTTGGTTTCTCAATTCGGTGATGCAGAGTAACAACACAGCTCCATATCAGAGTTAATAAGTTCAGGGTTTAAATAAGAGGAAATTAACAGATTGACAGTCACATGTTCTCAAGGTGCCTCGGAGTAATGGCTACGCTCGACAGGTTTCAAGAGGAGAACTCATTGTTACTACAGGTGGAATAGTATAAAGAGCTGTGGCTGATTTCAGGTCACAAAAATAGTATTTAAAATGTTTTCCGAAAGCCAAGGTCAGCCTTAAAGGTGGAGGTGTACTTGGTTGTTTAACTTGAGCCAAAAACCAAAAATAAATAAATAACCTGCGATAAAGCGGTCATCCGCTCAGGCTTTTGACTTCACATCAACACGCCATTGTGATGATCAATGAAGTTGGAAAAAAGGTTAGTGTAGGTCTGAAGAGTTAAACAGGAGCACTTACATAGCTTCATCTAATTTGACTAACAATGGATACAATATAAAAGAACCAGATGGGAATGCCTGGTTTTGGTGATTCACCAAAATGACTAAGGATAGCTGTGGTAGGATAAACAAAGTATGGCAAAAATCTCTCATTTGAAACAATTTTATATTGTATTGTTATTTCATATTGAATTTTTGATTTTAAAATCCCAAAAACAGCTGAACCCTAGTGCATACACATCCCAAAGCTGTGCCTCCAATCTAGCAGTCCTGATCAGTAGCAGTTGAGCTTTGGGGAGGAAAAAGGGGGACAAGGGGGCCGGTGTATAAATAGCTTTGGTGCCCAGTTGCATAGCAACCGATGCCATCTTGCCGAGGTGTAACGCCCCTCACCACGCCCCTTGTCCTGACTGTTCTCTTCCATTTTCCTCCTTCTGCAGTCTGCCTCGCCATGAAATACAGCTTTGCAGATGTGAGTGTGTCCCTATGTGTGATGTAAAGAGGTGGCCTGGCTTTCATTTGTCACAGGAAATTAAGAGGTGTGATCGGTAAAAGTTGACTATCTGTGAGAATCTATCTATCTATCTATCTATCTATCTATCTATCTATCTATCTATCTATCATGGTGATACTTTGGTGAATCATCAGTGTCAGGCAGCGGAGTGGGAAATGTTTTACAAATGCTGCCTGTCAGGAGGGAGGAGACCATCCCCCAGAGGTTTCAATCACCCCCTCAAACCCGCCCCACCCCAACTCCCTCCATCCCTCCATCTCTCTCTCTAATGAGCTCAGGAGAGGTGGGGGGAGAGAAAGAGAGAGCAAGATAGTGCAAATGAGGTGATCAAGTCATGCTGTGTGTGTGTGTGTGTGTGTGTGTGTGTGTGTGTGTTTGGGTTTGGACTATCCATCAGACATGAGTGAGGGAATGCATGTTGGATTGTGATCCACTGCCACAGTAATGCTAGTGCCAGGTAGTGACATGAGGTGAGCGTGTAATAACTCGTCCTGTCGAGAGACACAACCTGCTGACACGGCTCGGCCACACAGCCTGAAAAGGACCGGACTCGAGTGCTTCCATGGTGCCCGGGTTATTCCAATTAGTTCTAATATTAGGATGTTTCTGCACGACACAGCTCCACTACACACATGTGCTTTGTGCCAGCTAGCAGTAAGAAAGAAGCCTTTCAGGCACCCAGCGCACAGCCATGCCAAACACAGCAGTCACTTCTGGAAACCACTTGGAACACACCCACATCCCTGTTCAGAGCTGCTGGTAGTCCATGTGTGTGAGAAAGCCAGAGAAGACCTTGGGGTGCTACCTTAAGCATTTTACCAGGAGTACATTAATACATATTTAAATACTTATTCAACAGTATTTAAATATAATAACAGAAATAATTGCATATATGTTCAAGTTTGTTACATCTTTGCCTAGAAATTTCAAACAGCAATTTTCTATCATTTATGTTATAACAAAACTATAGCATCTACAGCCATACTAGCCACTCTGTGAGAGTGTAATGCTCACCTGATAGATAAAGTTTGACAACCAAGAATAGTTTTTGGGAGATGCAGTGAAGTAAATGTAATAATTAGCCAGAGGGTGGTGTCAGAATCTGAAATCTACAGAAAAGTTAGGGGACAACTTAAATCTTTAGGAATCATCCTCCGGGGAACACAAATGTCTGTACATTGTTTTGTGGCAATCTATCAAGCAGATGTAGAGATATTTTAATTGGATAAGTGCAAATTGTCACCGGTTGGTGGCACTGGACAAAAAGTCAGTAGAGGTCCTTTCACACATGCACTAAAACCCCAAAGGTATCTAGACATTACCCGTATGTAATGAAGAATGCAAATATCTGAATCTGTTGGACTGAATATTAGACAGAATTTACCCAGCAAGCTGACCTAGTACAAAATCTGTGTAATGTCCCATTGAGCCCATGTGCGAATAGAGCAGCTCGCTGTCTGGAGAATTCAGTGAGTGAGCGTTTCTATCATGCAGCTGGCGCAAAACCGGAAGAATACAAACATCAGAGGGTGAAGAAGATGGGTGATTTACACAAAGACACAACAAAAATGTCCAACTGGAAAGACAACAAGATTGATCGTCAGTGAGGGGAGACACTGAAATCGTCAAGACAAATTATTATATATAAATATATTATTTGTCTTGGCAATTGTTTGCCAAGTTTGTTATATATATAACAAACTTGGCAATATTTATTACTGTGTCTATTTAATGTGTATTTGGGTTATTCTGATGTGTGTGAATTTTTCTTTTGAGCTGCAGTAACAAGTGAGTGTGGGATTAATACAGATAAATTCATAAAAAAATACCTTATCTTAAATTCAAGTTATGGCAAGAGACTTGGGTGTTTGTGACTGCAGTGTAATCATGTAATGTAATCATGGGTTTATCCTCAAATTTAATGGCAATCTGTCCAAAAGTTGTCAAGATATTTCCATCTGAACTAAAATGGTGGACAGACCGACCAACGCCACCACCAGTACAATGCAGTACATACAGCCCCTATAAACCTAAATATAACCAAATACAAAAACCTATCCTAATATTGTAACTGTGGTTTTATTGCCCCCACATTCCATCATATTCGCAAGATGATGTAGTGCTTCATTTACAGGAATTGATATGGACAATAACCACAGAGGACAAGATAGAATTACCTGACACAAGGATTTTATTTCACTATTTATCCTTCAGCAGCCATGTAACAGGGACAAAAGTGGCATCGCCTTTCGTGGTCTGCTTGCCATGCACATTTATGGCATGTTTACTGCCCAATGTTTTCTCCCAAGCATTACATACATGAGAATGGAAATATGTGGAAGCCAGAAAGATCTGCTAGTGTATGGTTACAGATATGAACCATTAGCTGTGGATTTAAACTACCAGCTTGGTTTGAATGTATTGAACCAAAGAACTTGCTTGGTGGACACTAGCTATGGTTGATATGGCCATCATTTATAGATGGTCTATGATTAAGGTTGGTAGACACCTTTTAACATTTGCGAAAATCCTCAAGTGTTTTTATGCAATAGCAACCAATTACATGTTTCACAGTTAACCAAGCAGCGTACTGGATGGCTGATGCCAATGGCTGCTGAAGGAGGGGGGGCTGTATTTGTATATAGTGAAATGGGCTTAGTTAAGGTATGTCACTAGTGCAAATTCTTTATAATAATGATCTTTTTTATACTACAGGCTGTAATGGTGTAAGACTAAAGTAAGGGGAAACACAAAAGAAACCTGGCTTATGGCTTAAAAATGTACTTTCCCCCCCTACATTTAGACCTTTTAAGTCACACTCCCGAGATTCTCTGTTCTTTGTTTTGGTAGCCGGGACTGCCAAAACAAAGAAACAAAAAATACTACCGATTATGTAATATTTACCAGTGTTGTAGTACTCAAGATCGGTCTTGGTCTCAAGTCCACTTTTTGAACGTCTCTGCATCGTCTCTGAATCAACCACATTTTTACTCGGTCTTGTCTCGGTCTTAGATTAAGAGGACTCTGGATTTTATTTTAAGACCGGTCAAGACCACAAGTGAAGGGATTTTGCTAGAATGACTGTGCATTGTCTGATTTATGCCTATGTGTTAAAACTTGCAAATGCAACTAATAACTTGACCTTGGTCTTGACTCGGTCTTGGTCTTGACTTGGTGTCAAAACGTCTCATTCTCGATACGCTCCGGTCTTGGTGATGACTTGGTCTTGGTTTAGGTGGTTTTGATTACAACACTGATATTTAACTTGCTCATTTAAAAAAAAAAAAAAAAAAAAAAGATATATTTCAAGTAATATTTAAAATTATGCCGCCGCAGGTCGATGCATTGGATGGATCTAATTAGTAATGGGCAAGGCTGCAACCAACTTGCCATCTTGTGACTCAAACCTACGGAAAATAATGCAAACATTTATCCTGAAGTTTTATTTTTATGTATTTACCTAGGATAGATGCCGCTGACCATGCCCTGAGACAGAAGATCGGAGGCTGTGTGGCTCGGCCCTGCAGCTTTCGACAACAACAGTACGATCAGTCCTCTCAGCTGAAGGTTGTTCCTGTTGTCGTTGACAAAGCCCCTGCAAAGAAACACCATCAGCAGATTAAAATACAAATAGATAAACATGAAAGACTTGATCCTTTATTCAACAGTGATATGATCCCATGGTCTGTTAGCTCTGTAGGAAAAAATGTTTTTGTTGTAGTCCTCGACAATAAAAGCAGACACACTTTACTGGCAAGCAAACTGAATGCTAAGTTTGTCCCTGTGTTTACAAAATTCCACAATGCAGTATATAGTCCGATCTTTCAAAGCAAAAAACAAGTTGGAAAAGGGGAAGCATGTGGCATTTATGTTTCTAACATCAAGGTCCGCATCCGCACCGAACGGCAAGTCAATTTCAGTCCCAGCCCATAGCTTGCGTTATGAATAGAAAACGTTACGTAGTGTAACATTTTGATACGTTGATACATTTTTAGTGACGTTGAAAATACAGTAGTGGTGTTAAGTTGACCGTAGTTGATCAGTGAGCCGTCTGGATGGACATATTTTTAAAACTAGAATTATTGTATTGGTATTACAGAGAAAGAGTAGGCTACCAAAAAAGGTACCGTTGGGTACAAAAGTTGACCACTACTCAATTGAGTACTTAATTCAATAAATGCTGCTTAAATGTTATAATTAAGTTGATTAAATGTTATTTTGTTATTGTCAATGACCTAGCACTGGAATCAGATGCTTTGAGTAATAAGTCTGAGAACCGCTGTCCTACACCCTGCTGCCATCTATTGTGAAGTGCCTAATTGCACTAACACCTGCTCCCACGGTTTTACCCTGTTTTAATGAGCAATGTTTAAGAACCAGTAACAGCTTGAAAACACCCCTCATGCATAGTTGAAACTATGTGGTTCATAGTTGAAGGAAAATAAAGTTGGCTAACATATTACTTCCAAAGTATGGCTTATTTGTGACTTATTACCAGTCCCGCTGACTTCCATGCAGGTAGGCAGTGGGAATTGCAATCTAAAGGCTGTTAATCATCAAATCTATCACTCAATAAATTAATAAAACTATTGAGACCGCTATTGAGACATGACACTGAACCAAAACAGTAAAGTTATTGGCTGACAAAACACAAACAATGACTTTGAACAAGCTAATAGAGTGCTCCATAGAGCTGAGGGAGCTGCATGGTGGGGTGGTTAGTCTCTGTGGGTTTGTCACTATGAACGAGCCATTGTTAATGTCAAAATATTGATTATAGCAGCTTTACAAAAGATGCTGTAAAGCTGAATTACAGGAATATAATTGATCTGTTTTGCTGTAGGACTATATATTTCTTTTGGGTTTGAAGGGGGGGGGGGCATACCCACAGAGATGAACACAGAGCCCAGAGGTAGCTGCCTGTGTAGTGGGCAGATTAAATATCTTTTTACACTCTCTGGGGAGCGGTTAGACACAGCACCTCTAATCCTGTCCCTATGGGAGCCCCTTGTGCCATGAATCACGCTCTCATTAGGGGCTCCGAGGCAGACAAGCGACCACGCCCCCCTCCGCTCGATGCCCAGACACCGGCCTCACCACCCCACCTCCACCCTCTATGACCCACCCCTCTGCACCACAGGGGGAGGTGGAGGCACCCGAGACAGAGAGTGGATGTGAGAGATAAAGCATGAAGAAAGGGAGGGAACGGAGAGAGATGGAGGGAATAGAGGCCAGACAGAAATGAGAAAGCCAGAGAAGATGACAGAAGAAATACAATGGTGATTCAATGTTCTGGTGTAGGGAGAGAAAAAAAAACACATACCCTGAAGCTTTGTTCCTTCCCAAAAAACATAAAACCCCTCACGCTGCCTTTCTAAAAATAAAAAAATAAAAATAAGCATGATACAGCTGGCATTATGTAGGGCTGTCTTTCATCGCAGCTCATGGGGTTTATTTAGGGTTACTCTAAATTGTTACTCAATTGGAAAATACTACTAGCCTGGCGCAGTGGTGAATGCAGAAGCATCGCCCGATGAACAGAAAAATTAAAATTAAGAATCTGCTTTCCTCTTGGGGAGTCTGGTTAAGCCAGTGGCCTGAGGGTGGTGGATGATTAATATTTATGTCACTATCCATACCGGCATACATCAATCAATCATAACCACCCTCCCGCAAAGGGGTGGGGCAAGGATGATGTGGAAAAGGAGAGATAGTACAGAGAGGGAGAGAGGGAGCAAGAAGAGAGAAATGGGCTCCTGTCATTTTAAAGGGTTGTGAACAGGTCACCACGCCTTCTGCTCCGCAACTGCAGCGCAGGAATTCAGGAACTTTAGTCGCTGTATCCAGGGGCTGGAATTAATGGATACAAATGTATGACCTCAGGAGTGTGGTGGCACATTGATCCTGTTATTATCTTATCCTCTTATTGATGCCATTTACCCCTTAAATATTGAAAGAATGAAGGTGCCTGCACTTCGAATGTATGCAATGAGTCTCAACTGTGCACAGCAGATAGCTTTATAGATTATGATTATGTGTTTAGAAAGTCAGTTAATTCCGATTCCCAGGACTTGATTCTCACAATTAAAAAATGCCACAAAGTAATGCAAGTGGTCCTGAATGGTGTGTCTGTAATAGTGCTGTCAATCTTCCTTTATACTACTATTCAAATTTTAATTTATTTTAATATTCAAACAATATTCAACTATCCAATGCTCTAATGCAGCCTGTTAATATCTACTACACTTTGCAGGCTTATGCATTGTCAATGCCTAATAAGCATGGGGTTGTTGTTACACGTTCTGTCCACTAGAGGGACTTCCAACATTAGCCTGTCCTTGAAGGGGACCTATGTTATGGCGCATTGCATTTCTGCCACACAACTGTGTTTATATTAATTTTCCACCACGAGCACACAGCGACAAACACAAATCAACAGAGATCTCTGTGATGAAACATTATCTAACAAGAGTAATGAAGCGGCTTTGTTGTAAAGGCTAACGGTGCTCGGTTAGCACAATGACATCTTGTTAGACAGCACAGCTAAAACGATTTGTAACAAACTAACTAACTAACCATAGTTTTAGCCATGATGCTAACTGCATTGATAACTTAGCCAAATGGTGCTGCCATTACTATTTTAGTGATGTATAAGTTAACCGGTTTCTTGCAGATTGTCATGTTACTGAGAATACAGCTATCACAGCTAATATAAACTTTAGCTGTCTCCATGAAGCTCCCACTCAAAGTTAGGAAACACAAACAAGCTAGCTAACTAATGATAACATAAGCATTTTGACTTGGTGGATTAGGATGTTAAAGTCATGTTAAAACTATTTCCCATCCTTTTTCCAATTCCCAGCTGCAGCCTGTCATTCCCACTGTACGTTAGCTCCGTGATCTAAAGACCTCAAACGCCTTGTGTTTCTCACTGCTGCTAAATTATTTTTCATCAGACGTGACATGACAAAGCACTTCGTTTTCACATGCGGGCAGGCCAAGATGAGAAGAGGTAAATTAGCTAAGGTTAGCCAACATATTTATATATATATATTTATATATATATTAAAAAAAAACATCCGATAGTAATTTCAGCATTTGAATAGTATTAAGTTTTTTACTATTCAAATTGTATTCAACTTTCGGAATTTGTTCCAACTGCCCTAGTGTATAATCTTACAAAGTTCTTGATAAAACATGAAGTTGGTTTTTAAAAACTCTGAAAACACATTTTCTCATATTTTTCTTACTGGGTGAAAGGATCCAACGCATAATATTCTGCAAAGTTTTGGTTATTTCACTTGAGAGATTTGTGTATCTGTGCTTTTCTTCACGCTCTTCTCATTGGACGGGGTTCTGTTGGAAAGGAGTGTCACTTCCATGCACCAATCAGGATTCAGTAACAGTTTAATCAGAATCTGATGACAGGTGTGGGGGTGTTTGCTTCGGTTAGAGAGTTCTGACAACGTTTTGAATGATAAACTCTTCAAAGGATATAATTAAAAGTGGCCTGTGGAGTTTTCTTATCAACAAATAAAAGTTTAGTTTAAACTCCATATCACTCACCAAAATGCAATGTGTGTAATATTTTGTTATAATATTTTAAAACCTGCATGGTTTGGGTCCATGTTAACATAGCAGTCTTCATCGTTCCTGTACTTTGGTGATCCATTGCTGCATTTTTGAGATTTTTTTGTGAAACCATTGGAGGAAATGTGTATGACATTACCTGTGTGCGTATGCACATGTTCCTTCTTGCATGTGTACATTAAAAACAAAATGCTCCATAGTGCTACTAGTGGGCATAAACTCCCCAGGCTAACTTTACGTGCTGATTCGTTTTTCCCCCAAAACTTTAAATATTTATGATTCAATAATGAACAATCAAAGTTAGTTTTAAGAGATGTTGAGGCTGCCCATTTTACTTTTAATATCTTGATGAAGCGTAGTGTTACAAGTGCTTTTCTCTCCTCAGCAAATATTTCTTGGCCTGTCATCAATCAAGCACAAATCAACTCTTCTCCCATACTGTACTCTTAGTTCGACACTAGAAGGCTGTTGTCACATTCATCTGTTGGAGTGGGAAGGTTTATCTGAGCTTGAGTTAAATCGAGGTTAAACAACATCACAACTAATTTGGAGGTCAGTTGTGGTACAATGTGCAACTTACACATTTGTGATGCGGAAACCTGAAACCTCCAGGGCAGGTACAATGAGAATGGGTGACGTTTTAATGGGCTAATAGAATTTTCTTTTTGAGGGAAAAAAACAACAACACAAAAACAGACTTTAATTTCAACATTCATGCATGTCCACAATGTAGATTAAATATGTAAGCTAGTTGGGCACCATTTAACTAATCTTAATGGTCATCATATTGATCAAGATATTGAAGATCAAGCTTGAGACTGCAAAAAGAAAATATGAGAAAACACTGGAAGGGAACACTAGTCGAAGTCAAACTCTCAAGGACTGTCCTTAAAACAAGTTTCTTCTCCTGGGCCCCAGTACCTTTGCTGTAACTCCAGACTTTGGGGCAAAGTTAGCTGAGCTGCAGTTTTTTGAGAATGAAAGGAAAGGAAAAACCGAAACCCAACTCCACGAGGGTCTGCCTGTCTGCTATTGTGGATATTTTTATCTGCCGTGTGTCTAAGGCCGAGACACAGTGGAAATACGAACCAGACAACCCAAGCTGACAGTGAGGAGTCAGACTGTCAAGAGGTCTGCTCCCCCCCCTCAACACCCCCGCCCCCTTGCTACAACACCCAAGTGGATTGTCATATCAGATTTAGGTGTATAGGTTATTACACCCTTGGGCTCCTGTTTCCAACACAACCGTCTGCATGGCAGGATTGAGTTTAAGAACTCTCTCTTCTCGTTCCCTTTCCTTGGTTATCGAAGTTTCTGAATTCTTTGACAAAACATAAACAAAAGCTCTGGCAACTCTTCTAATGAAGTGATTGGAAAATAATATCTGGAAGATGTGAGCTGTTGTAGTTTCTCCTTTATCAATACACAACTAAGCTCTGTTGGCTTTGTGCAAATATAGCTTAATACTGAATATAGAAAACATATGCCTGGTATGGTCATTGGCCTGTTCGGGAACTTCTAATCAAGTTGATGTATACCAAAAAAGGAGGTGGCTATGACACAGTAAACTGTTTTGCCCTCATCTGCAAGAGAAATCAGTGAACAGTAGGCCTGCAGGATTCGGGGAAAAATGTGAATTACGATTTTTTAGCTTAGAATTGATATCACGATTCTCTGCCACGATTTTTTTCCCCCACACGAAGTGTAAAGTTTATTGCACACATGAACCATGACAAAAAATAAATTGACAGTACCAAACTGATTTTTTTGGCACCTATAGCACATTGCGCATCACCACAAGCCTGTAAACATAGAGGCTTCAATGAAGAGAAGGGAGTGCATTGCAGCGCTTGGGAGTGCTTTAACACTGTTTAAAACTCACAAAAGAAAGTGTGTGTTTGTGATGCAGACGGCTTGTAAAATTAAATGAGAATCTAAGTTTTTTTAAATTAAAAAGAAAAATCTAAGTTATTTAAAAAATGAAATCGTGAACAGAGTGAACTGAGATCTTATAACAATTGACATACTGTATATTATTAGTTGAATTATCAGTTTTATTTTGTTTCTGCCTCAGAGTACATAATACAGTTTTTGGGTACTTGACTTAAGTATTTTCATATTAGGATACCGTATACTTCTACTACATTAAATTTCAGATGAAAAAACATTTTACAGCTGTAGTTACCAAGGGGGTAATCCAGCCTCTACAAAGCGTACCTTCATTTCGAATTTTGGCGCCAGTTTGACAGTGAATAACTTTACGTCTGAAGTGTTTATAGACTATTTGTCCAGGTTAATTCTATAGAAACATGACAACGTAGAAAAAGCCTCAATTACCTTGTATCTCACGTTATGGCTCGTTATGTAAAGTGTCTTGAGATAACTCTTGTTATGATTTGATACGATAACTAAAATTGAATACAACAAAAGTGGTTTGCCAGTAATATTTGCATGCATTCATCTGAGGGAACATGTCAGGATCTAAGCTATGTGCCACCTTGTCTAATAAAGACCATGTGTTTTGGGGGTTTTAGTCTAACTGTGCCTACATGACAAACCCGACACCGTGCAAACCCCTCCCCCCTCTACATCATGTACCTCGGCATTCTACATACTCCTAATTAAACTTGGTTTATGATGCACACAGGCTCTTTTTTAGATGGTTATTGCAAAATAATAGACACAATATAGCATCTGATACCATAAGAGACACCAATCACTGACAATAGCTGTTGCTTGACTGAAAATAAATGGATTGATTTATGGATTACAAACAATTGTTGTTTACCCACATGCCTAGGAAATGAAAGTGGATACTATGAATGCATCTGCAGGTG
The DNA here is from genome assembly GCA_026937815.1 of Etheostoma perlongum. NCBI lineage: Eukaryota > Metazoa > Chordata > Actinopteri > Perciformes > Percidae > Etheostoma > Etheostoma perlongum. Next base: position 6,050,459 of record CM049390.1, on the reverse strand, counting down.
GGATCAAGTGTGTTTGTTTGTTTGTGTGTGTTGGTCTTGTAAGACACAACATAAATATCAAACCCCAATTATATGAGTTGCCAAATAACCTGTGGGGTTTAATTTTAGGTTTGCCTTGTATTTGTTAGTTTTTTTTTGATGTTTTGAATGCAATCATCTGAGCAAAAGTAAAATTGCTGATTACACAAGAGGCACAACTCAGAATGAGGCCTAGTAATAATGGACTTTAGCCATGGTTTTATTGGCTCATGTGTTTTTTTTGTCATGCATGGCACCAAAGCAGTTGCTCTCCTTGAAGTTTCTTTCACTTTTACCGTTCAATGTTTTTTCTTGGGTAGTTTTTCCTTTCTTTCTACGTGAGGGTCAAAGGACAAAGGATGTTGTATGCCGTCTGTGGCAAACTATAACAACATTGACTTAACTTAATTTGAATCCTCCTCTACTACTAACCTCAGGGTTAGTAGTAGAGGAGGATTCAGGGCAACCTCAGGGTTAGTAGTAGGGGTGTACGATTCCAAAAATGTCACGATTTGATTCAAAAACGATTCTTGATTAAAAAACGATTCACAGTTGGTAAATGTAGTTACTTTTCCCATGTATGTATTTGTATTAATTTATATATATATAATTTTATTTTTTCATATCCATATTATTCATGTGGATTTGTTTATTTGCTATTTTAACGCCGTTATGATGTATGTGTATGTTGTGTGTGATATCTTGAAGCTACTAGGGCCTTGAATTTCAATAAAGTATCTATCATGTGATTGCAGTAGACATACAATAAAAAATAAAAATAAATTAAAAACACAGATTTTTGGAATTCTATGAATCAATTTTGAATTGGTAGAGCACGAATCGCAATTAGAATCGATTTATTTGCACACCCCTAGCTTAGTAGTAGTCTTATCTAAGAGGAAAGGTAATTAGGCCTATTTCCTTTAAACAGAAAGCTAGTTGGGGTTTTATATTCATGCCGAAATAGAGCGAAACAATAACCCTCTTTTAAAAGTGTATTATCTATTTTGAAGCTTTGCTGACAGATACACAGTCTCGTGCCATGTTGCCACATTTGTTAATATTTGGTGTGGCGGAGGAGAAGTCGAAGCTCAGCGGAAAGCAGCAGAAGGTCAGCAGGGTTAACGTTACCTTGCAGTGTTGAGTAAAGGGTGTTTAGTCCCGACCAGCTTCCTGACGTACATGGCAACATTACTGATTTCATCACTGAGCAGGCAGCGGAGACTCATGAAGGAGGTAGGATATCCGACAATCCTCTCTGCGTCGGAGACCACTTTAGTCCAGTTAGCAGGTTCAGAGCCGGAGAACAGACTCAGCGTGCTCTGTCTTCGGCTGGACAGAGCCCTGCAGGTAAGTCGTGACCATGAAGCTGGAAACATTTCTTCTCGCTGTATCTCTCTCTCTCTGGCTGGAAGGTTTTTGTACTTTGAGACAGTTGCTCAAAGTGCTATTCACGTACCTGCCACCATCTTTAAATGGTATCACCAGATTCAGCTTCTAACGTTGCAAAAATGTCCTTAAACAGTGCCGCATTTGTATTTCTTAATCTGTTGTCCTAACAAATATATAGTGTCACAAGCTATGATTCACAACACACGACCTGTCTCTGCGAGCCGCCATCTTTAAACGCGTAATATGTTACGTCGCTGTAAAACGTGATGACGGCGGTTGCAAATTCCGATACGCCCCCTTATATGGAGAGCGCTTCCGGATAAACTCCATTATGTGACACTTACATTCCCGGGGTTTTTTGTTGTCAAAGTTCAACACTGATAGAAGATGCCATGACACTATTTATACATCGTATGTCCCAGTGCTTCATTCGGCAAGTGTAACATTTACTAAGCGTCTCTTTTGGTTATTCAAATATAAACTTTTACACTTGATTCACACCTTGTCACTGTCCACCACTGAAACGGTTGCACAATGTGATTGTAGAAGTATTATAATTCAGTTATTATTCTTTTATAAGTCTAAGGTTGGGATGGAGTAAAATGATCATTCACTCGCCACCAACAACCAGGTGCCAACCACAGAGTTAGTACCTGTACCTGGTACCTGTAGCTCTCTTAAATTAGATGGCTATGGATATATATTTTTAAATTACCCAGTATAAACCAGTAAACTGGTTTAAAATATATATATTAACATTAAATGTGTTGTAAATGATGTGTGACAGTTAAAATAATGTTTTTTTTTGTCTATACATTTGGGTTGCTTTGCTTTAAAAACAAAAGTGTAAGTGAATATAACATTCCAGAGATGAACAGTAGTAAAGGTACAAACCAATAAACTAATCATATTTTGGGACCTGGATTAAGATTTTTTATACATAGTCTAATACATGAAGATATATTTAGGGCCCATTAATCTAAAGAATTGGAAAATGTAATTGGATACCTTCAGCAGACTTTGCAGGAAGGGGCTGATGTATAAATGTACAAAGGTTTTACACTGCACCTATGTTAGTAATCTGATGACCCATCTGCTTTCCATTTGCTGAGGATGTTATAATGTTCACATCACTTATTGCAGGAGAGACCCCCTTAATGTAATGTTTTAGTATATTTCTGATATGGAATTCTTCTTTTTTGATAGTTTAAGAGCCAGTACTGCCTCACAGTTTGTTCTTCATTTAATTGACACAACAGTGACATTTTGTGTGTCTTTGTTTCAGATGAAGTCTGATTTTGTAAATAAAAAACATGCTTTGTGAGACTTTATGACTTAGACATAGACAGACTTTATTGTCATTCAACTGCACATTCACAATGTATAGTTGAGCGACAGTTTGTTGCAAGGCTCCAAAAAAAGAAAAGAAACAGAAGACAAGTAAAAAGAGAAACAGTGTGATAAATGATTAATTTTTATAAACGGATTATGACGAGTGCAAATATCAGTAGCAGCAGGATGTATTGCAGTGAAAACAGGAAATGAACAATAGTGCAAATAAGGTTCACAGTGTCCATGTAAAGTGACCAGTGTCATATGTGTGAGAGGGGGGTATATTGGGAGTTCAGCAGTCTTATGACGTGTGGAATGAAACTGTTGTGGAACCTGGTTGTTCTGCATTTGAAGATGCTGAACCTCTTGCCAGAGGGCATGGATGGAAGGAAGTACTGTCCCGATGATTTTCTCCGCTGCCCTCACCACTCTCTCTACACGTTTCCAGTCTGAGGTGGTGCAGGCCCAGACCAGATAGAGATGCAGCTGGTCAGTATGCTCTCTATTGTCCCACTTTAGAAAGTGGTGAGGATGGGAGGGGGGATGTTTGCTCTTCTTATCTGACGTGAAGTGCAGACGCTGCTGTGCTCTCTTCACCAGAGCAGAGGTGTGGAGGGACCAGGTCAAAGTGTTTGTGATCTGCACCCCCAGGAATATGATGCTGCTGACCTGCTCCACTGCGGCGTTGTTGATGAGGAGGGGGGTGTGACTTGTCTGATTTTGCCTAAAGTCAACGACAATCTCTCAGGATTAGATTGTTTGTGTCACACCAGTCCACCAGGTGCCTCTCCTCTTCTCTGTAGGCCAGTTTGTTTTTGTCCCTGATGAGACCCAACACTGTTGTGTCGTCCGCATACTTAAAGAGTTGGTTTGTACTGAACCTGGCACGGCAGTCATGGGTCATCACGGTGAAGAGCAGTGGGCTCAGTATGCAGCCCTGGGGGGACCCTCTGCTTAGGGAGATGACGCTGGAGGTGTTTTTTTCCAATCTTCACAGAATGGGGTTTGTCTGTAAGGAAATCCAGCAGCCAGTTACACAGTGGGGTGTTAAGTCCAAGGGGGGCCAATTTGCTCACCAGGTGTTGGGGGATGATTGTGTTGAATGCTGAGCTGAAGTCCAGAAACAGCATTCGCACGTGGGTTTCTTCTCCAGGTGTACTAGGCTCAGGTGGAGTGTGGAGGAGATGGCATCCTCTGTGGGGCAGTTGGAGCGGTAAGCAAACTGTAGCGGATCAAAAGGGGGGGGAGTTTGGAGATGATGTGGTCCTTTACCAGCTTCTTGAAGCACTTCATGATGAAGGGAGTAAGTGCACCGGGGTGCTTCTATGCCAACATGGAAACACAAAATCTGTCTAAGTTCTGTCCTATCTCCTTATGTGTTGGCCAAAGTCATATTACAAACCACAAGTTTGAACTTGTTGTTACTCAACTGAGGTCAAATATGATTTAACAGCAGATAAAGAAAAATGTAACTATCCGTTCAAACCAAAGTGTTTAAATTGTGAAACCCCCCCTTATGTTTCAGGTCATATAATACAATCCTTGTGACAATAGGACCACAGTATGATAGGGAAATGCCCCAGCAGCATTAGGTTTAACAATGCTTTCATTGAATCCTACTCCATCTGCTTGTTACCGGACTAGAGAGAAATTCTGTCAAGGGCAGCTTAACATGGAGCTGCAGTCTCTTTTGCTGAAAAGATTTACAAAACAAACACACATAGTGTATATTCATGTTTTATATGTAAAAAAACTGTATTTGTACAACTTGTTATTGACCATTCTGTTCTCAACATCATATTGTCATGACTGGGGGGAGGGAATAGAGTCACTTCTTTTGTTTTTAGAAATATACGTATGTTACAACAATGTTTATTTATAGCTAAGAATTACACCAAAATCCACATATGCTTTGTTACAAGACCTTCTCACACACCTACTGCACAGTGTCATCAGAGGCATTACAGTTAGGCCTATATTACACTAAGCCAAACTGCTGTAGCTGGAGGGACAGTATGAAGAAGGAATCTTGTGATGCAGGTTGCTGCTTGGCTGGGCAAGAGCAGCACTGTAACACACAATTCATCTCACCCTGACCCTGCATCACGGTTCGCACCTCCTGTTTCCGCTTATTTTCTGGCTCAAATGGGTGTCACAATGCCATGAGCAGCATCCCCCTGCACTCTCAGTGGCTTTACACCTGCCAACTCATTGTAATTCCAGCTAAAGTCAGAGGACAGTATGGGGGAGATGAATTAGGCAAATTCATGCCCAAAGAAAAAATAATTTATTAATAATCTGTATCTGTTTCATATGCCAGTAAAGACCAAATTAAAACAACTGTACAAAAACATACATCTTAATACATATGTACAGTATTTAATAATATGTGGAGATATATGTACATGAATGTGCATATGTGACCATGTGTTTGAGTATAGACTTTTTACACAGCAGACATTTTGACTTGTCATTGCAGGAAAAACACAGGTGAAATGAATGTTCTTAGGCTCAGTTCTTAGGTGTTCCAGTATGCCATGACAGTGAACCAGCATGCACAATATCAGGACCCTGGTACCAGCTCACCTAAATGGAATTAAGTTGTTTTTAAAGTTATCTATCAATTGCTTTTCTGAAGTGTCTGCTGTGAAAAAAAGGTCTGCAGGCCTAGCATGAGACATATGCAGGCTGTGGAAACACTTACAACTATGTACTGTATATATCTACATTATAATATTTTTTGGAATACATTTTTAAAAAAGAATGGATGACTGACGGTTTTGGTACAACTCTAGTTTTGGGCCTTTAACCTTAGACTGAAATGTAGATGTTCAAAGTTATAATTGATCAGTCCAATAATGTGGAAAAAAACTTTATAAATCAGTTTTTTAGAGTTGTTTGTTCTTGACCTCAGTTATTTGGGACATGTTGAAAGTAGCAAACTACAAAACTGCTTTAAGGCTCAAAGTGTGATGTGGTTTGAATGCAACCTAAATGAGACTTTTGTTACATCCTCCATCTTCCCTGACTCTTACAAGACCCATAACACAACTATGGGATTCCTGCAAACATGTTTAATTAGGACAAATGCTGATGGAAGCACAGTACCAAGATACCAAAATGAAAACGGAGAAACCTCTAATCTTTTTTGTGTCATGCAAGTTGTTATGAGGTGGCAACCGGATGGAGAAGAAGCAACACTCTAAAGAACCAGCGGAAACTTTATTTTAAGCATGATGGTTCAAAATCATTACAAAATCAACACACCTAAAAGTCTCCTTTGGCCTTTTCACTCACTATGACGAAGGATTATGATTATGATAGCACATTTCTTTTTCATTGTTAAGAATACTGCCATCATCATGCACCTGCTCCAGATACTCCTGAATTTCCATTATAATAGGCTATTTCTCGTTGCAAGAGAAACACAGTCATGCTTTTAATCCCTGAAACATCCACTGACCTAGTGTCTTTAAGCAAGGCACTGCACCCACTCCCCCTGCACAGTTGCTCTGCTCAGGACTGTCAGTGACATTTCTGAGACTGGAACTAGAACATCCAGACTGGAACTTCTTGAGTATTGTGGTGTTAAATGACTGAAGCAGTGAAGTCTGTAACCGATAGAAAGACCCGATTTCATTATGACCAACACCAGTAGGTTTTAGGACTCCCCTGAAGAACAATGTGTGACTGGACGACTGTGTGTGGGCACCTGTTTGCTGCTTGCAGACTGTCACCAAGAGGGAGCAACGTTAAGTGGATGTGACTGCTCTGATTGCACTCCATGGGAAAGCGAGAAGAAATAGCCAACCTCTGATCATCAACGCGTCATATAATGTTTCACCGGACGCCCCTCCCCCTGTCTCGTTTTTCTCCCCTCACTCAACCTCTCCTTTGACTCACAGAGGCGGCTCACCACTGGTGCACGGACCGTGGAGGATACGGGCAGAAGATGGCTGACTTAGCCGCGCACCTCAAGCCCTCGGCGGCATCACCAGCGTCACACGGGCCGCTGAAAAGCTGCAAGACATCCGCCGTCTGGCGACTGTAAACAGCTGCCGCTGCTTCTCTCACCCCCTCCTCACCCCTCCTCACCGCAGAAGTATCTCAGAGAAAACATGGCAGAGATGGAAAAAGAGGGCAGACCTCCGGAAAATAAAAGAAGCCGAAAACCAGCTCACCCGGTGAAAAGGGAAATAAATGAAGAGATGAAGGTAAAAGGGGGTCTGTGCCCAGTTGCATGTGATTACGCGTGGAAACAGAGTGGTTGTGAGGAGCATGCATGTCTGTAGAAGCACTAAACAGGCGTCCTCAGTGAAAATATACGATACACTCAAGTGCAATTGGCTGCATGATAGTCAAACTTTGATTTATGATTTTTTTTCACCCAAGTTCTATTGTCATATATCCACGCTGAATGCCTGCCTGAGCAGCGCACCCTGCCAGTAAACCGCCTTGCACAATGGATGCGGCACCCATTCACTGCTACTGTAGTAAGTTTTGAATCAATGAGGAATACAGTGTACCTTCCCGTCGCTTCATGTCATAATTCGCCGTTTGTGTGCCCTGCCTTTCATGGCTTGCCCAGAGTTAATGGAAAATCCAGTGCGTCAATGAAGGCGTCAACAGTGCCTCTACTATTACTATTAATACTGTTACACTACGGCGCATCGGAGAGCAGCCAATGTGCATAATTAGTATAAATCAATGGGGGAACACTCAGCTATTCACGACGCTTTTGCGGGTCCATGTCGACTGCGTGGGTTTGTGTTTATGTGTGTTGCCCAGCTGCCCAGAGGCGTGCGATCCAGATGTGCTTCTGTGAGCTTTACGCACTCGACAGGAGCACATTGTCTCCTGTGTTCGGCCTGCACGGTTATATTCCAGTATTTACCCACACGTTTGAATATTCGTTTTTTTTTTTTGTTGCTCGGTGCACATTGAGATATTTGAGCCCTGAGCTCCGTGCGGTTCATTGTGGAGAAAGAAAGTGTTCCTGGCATGTGTGTGTGTGTGTTTGTGTGAGGCAGGCTGTGTGTCCGCTTTGTCTCCATCTATTCATTGTTTGTACACATTTGGCTGGAGACAGATATGCACTCAGTGCTCTACAGTTATGGGTGGATGTGCAGGGGATCACATCGGGAATAATTTGAGAAATTGTGATTTTAGGTTGTCGGAGGAAAAGCAAGGGTGCTGGCTTTGAGGGAGTCCTGAAACAACCCTGACTGGAATAAAGCCTTTTTGTATTTAGACCTTTCCAAATACCAGCCGCTTCATGTGTCACTACTTCTTCTCTCTTACTGTAAAACAGAAAATATATATTTTATTGATGACTATCTAGATGTTTTGTTGATGATTATCCTAGAGCAACAAGGAACTGTTAATGTAGCCTAATACAATTTATATATATTTTTAGCAGTACTGTGTTTTAAGTATTTTTCTTGTTGTTGAGTTTTCCACTTATTGCAGCTGCATTCGGAGTTGTCCTTGCTTGTTACCTAAAAATGCATTGAAGGTCTAGAGAAAGGGAATTTCTTTCAATGACAGGATTTTAACTGCTTGTAGAACAGGACATTTTTCTTGATAGAATTTTAAAAAAGTTATAGTCCTCAGTTTGAGAAGAATTGCAGTTAACCCATTCTCATGTTGTCTGGAAGGGAGGGATGGAGGCTAGTGGCTGTGTCAGGCAGGGTCTCACCATGGAGACGTTTCCTTCTTTCTTATCAGGGGAGCACTTGAGGTAGTCTCAGTGGAGCATTTAGAATGGATGAAATCTTTATGACCATCATTTAGCCACAATAAAGTGCTGTCTGTCCAGGTTTTATCTGCTCATTTTTATCATTACAATAGAGAGCAAATATTACCATAAATCTTTTTGGACTGTAAAAAAAAAAAAAAAAATTAAATGTATCCTCATATAATTTATCAGATTAGCCAAGTCATTATAGGATGTCAGTCAGAAATGATGTTTTATTTGCAGTTCCCTTTTGCTGTCAGATGACGGATGCTGTGACACAAGTCATCATTCAGGGTTCAGTGAATTGACATCTCTTGCAATATGTTTCGCAGAGCAGACGTTTCAGTTAAACATCTCATTTGATGAAAGCAGCTTAATTTGATATTTGATTTGTAAGCACTTATGGTAACAATGACAAGTCTATATTGCGGATCTGAGTTTGGAATATATAAAGATATACCTGACCAAATAAAAATGGCAGTACACTAGCTTGTGGTTTATGTTATTTATATATGCCAATACAAAATACAGCAGATATGATGTAATATTGTTGGTGCGTAGGGAAAAACACCACTCTCCCGTGACACCTCCAGTATCTCCGTCAATACCAGGGGAAGCTCCTGAATGGCGCAGCAGATGTGGTTTAGGTGTCAAAACACTTTCAAAGGCTAAACAAGTTCGATTGTAGCTCATTATGCAACCTTGAATTTCATCTCCTATTGCACGCGCACAAACACACACACACACACACGCTCACCTACGCATACACAAAGAGGCTGTCTACAAATTTAATTTAGGAAAACACTGATCTACAGATACAAGGTAGGGAACAACTAGTTAGATGCAGCTTCTCCTTCAATACCTTCATTGTTATTGAGATATTGTATGTTAATAAGTTCAATGATGTTAAACAAATACTGATGTTTCTGATATGATATAACATGAGGTCATTGGCTAGTTATGAGAGCATTGCACCTCAGACTGTAAACCGGAATCCATCATTACGAGCTGCAGAGTGGTAGCTAATTAACACTATGCCATGGTTGCATGATTATGACCTAGAATAGTAAGGGAAGTTTAATGAAGGGATTTCCTGTTGAAAACTTCTTCTATTATTTTTGTTCATAACAAAAGGACCCAGTTTGTTCCCTTCTCTCATCTTTAATATTTCTGACCAAACACACACACACACACACGCACAATGTGCCCTTGTGAGGGATCATACTCCGCAAAACAGTCTGACAGTGTTTCCTTCATCTGGCTGCTTAATGTGTGCCATGGTAAAATAAGCCAGCAAGTAATCAAGGACAAGGAGGAGTGGGCATAGAGGGGATATGAGAGGCTGGAGAGTGGGGTAAGAAACAGTGGAGAAAGGAATGTATACAGCGTAGGGCTGGCTAAGCTGTAAAAACTGTAACTTGAGTGTCTCTGCTGGATCAGATATCAAGGAAAGTAGAGGGGAATGAAAGCAGAGGAGAGGGAGAGGCAGCAGAGGAGAGAAGGAGCAGGGGAGTGGAAAAGTAGAGAAGTGGAGGAGGAGGAGGCAAAGGGAAACTTGGCGTGTGGATTCGGGAATTTTATCATGGTGTACAGTGACCTGCTCTGGTTTCTACCCGCAAGGTATCCAATTCCCACCATCATCATTACCACAAGCCCTGCTGGCCACGGCTGGGTCTTACTGGAGGGAAATAAGGGGGAAGACTGTGGAGGTTTTAAATGTGTTTTTATTACTATCTGCTGCTGAATATATGGCAGAGAAGTGGCAGCTTGTGAATCTGTCATGAAAATATCTTGAGTGCGTCTCTAATTATCATGCAATGGCTCTGTGAGACACCATCTTGTCTTTTACTGTTATTCTGGCCCATGATAACAAGGGCAAAGTGAGTATTTTTCTGCTAAAGATTTTTTCTTCTTGAATGCACCAAAATATCATCATCATATCAGAGGTATAACTCACAGTGCACCAAAATGCATCAGCAGAGGCAGAGCAATTTAAAAGATAATGGCACAAATAGCTTTAATTGTACACAATAATCATAAAAGATCACACACTGTGTTCATTGAGATGTCAGTTTATAAAGTGCACCAAGCTAGTGCAATCCAATAATGACACATGGGGGTGGTTTAAATGTTAGAAACACTTTTCAACACATCGAGATACAATTCAACAGCACAGGTGCTCAAAGTGTCCATGAAGTTGATTTAAAACCTCTGACATAATATGATGCTGTCTCTAGCTATGCCTCCATCTACCAAAGGGATAATTAAGCTTCTATTAGTCTAGTTTATTAGCTCGCCCAAAGGTGAAAAGAAAACAAAGAAATCATCAAAAGGTGTTAAAAAAAATGTAGAAACTAATGCTCATACAAAACATATTAGGCATCTTATACACATGGACACGTCAGACAGCAGGTACAACAATATTAGGAGGATAATTATAATCGGAAGAGTATTTCTTCCTTCAAAAGTTACACAGTACCGCTTTAAAAACAGCTTTTAATAATGTGTGATTCCTTGACCGACACATTGATTAGCAAGTAATCAGTTCTGTCATTATTATTTATTCAATCAGTTCACTTCCATAACCAGACCTCATGTGTAAAGCCTGCTATGGGCCCTAAAGGCTGCAATATTCATTACACCCCACAGTACCAGTGGATGAACCTATACAGTGAGGATTTTGCTATTCTTGGAGCCTTTTCCAGCAGTGGGGTTGAATACTTAAATGTTTATTCCAAGGTTTATGTCACAGGAAAGATCAAACTCTCATGGATATTAAAGGAGTTTCTACTCTGAGAAAAGGATGTGCATAGTCAGTGCATTTCATAGATTGATATGTTAGTCTGAGGGTGGCACGAGAGCAAAGCTCTTGTGTGTCCAAAATGGAAAAGGATTGTCCCCTTGGCAGCATTAATGAGTTATGGTAATATGTCTATTAGATTTGTACATTTATTGTGTACAAGTGGCTGTTTTGTTATGATGCTGGTTCTATAAAAAAAAAAATTGTGGAAATCATCAAAACATTGAGATTATTATCTGTCGACCATGAATACCCACAACAAATCTCAGGGAGCTCCTGCGTTTTGGTTTTTGAGATAACTCTGTCATGAATCAAAACTTTGGTCAAGGGGAAATTTTGGCAGAGAACAAAATGCCAACAGCATAATTAGGACAGATAGACAGACCAATCCCAGGGCCATGCATTTTAGCAAATGTTACCTTAAAAAAAAAGAAGCTTTTCTTACTTGATACATAATAATCTTAGTACGGCAGCTTGAAACACAAACTGCACTTCCAGTTGATCTGTTTTGCAGAAGGCTAGACTTTGTGATGAATAAAAGCTGATAAAAAAAGAGATTTTATCTGTGTTAAACCAACAAAAAAGGCTATGCATCCAGTGAGACATATAGACATCTCTAGCTGCCTCTGTGCCTCTAAGGCCTCTTCCTCCCCAGCTCACCCAGAGCCAAAGTTGGTGCCGCTGCTTTGATGAGCCGCCAACCAGGATTAGATTCCACTCTTAATATTAGACCCACTTTCTCAAAGTAGTAAGGTGACACAGAGGACAGGATGGTAGGAAGGAAAGGGAGACACAGAGATATGCTGTGTTTTTGTCTCCGTGATGTGGCTAATTTACAGCTACATCCGTTTTTTCAGCAGTACATTCAGCTCGGGTTATGCTCCAACTCATTGCTTCCTCAATAGAAGGAAGTTTTTATCCGAGCAGTTGGGCTAGTTGCAGTCTTTGCCAGACCCTCCTCCAAAGCACGCCGGAGGAGGGTCAATCGTCTTGGCCGGTGTTAAGCACCGGCAAAAAGCCGCAGTGCAGCTGCAAAATAGCTAGGAAAGAACTTGTTTTGGTGGGACGTGTATGTTCCAAAGTTGTTTTAATCATACGACAGAAAACTCAGATTGGACAGATAGTCTAGCTAGCTGTCTGTATTTACCTTGCAGAGATCTGAGAAAAGGTAACCATAGTCCTCATAAATCAACCGGAGATTAAAATGCCAACACAAAGGCAACGGATGTGTGAAATCCGGTGGATCTTCAAGCGCAAATGGGAGCAATCCCAGAAGTGGAATTTCAAGGATATACTACTGCAGCAGTGATCATATTAGAGAACTCTCAATTTAGATATCATACATGTCCTTTAACTCATTACATTTTTTAAAGAATTGTGTGCAATGCAATGTGTGTAAGGCTTGGAAAAACCCACACTTTAGGTCCACTTGCATTTGCACCTGTATACTATTTACTGCATCCAGTTCATGTGGCTTAAGACTTAAAGAGACAGACTGTAACATTGAGTGTTTTAGACAGAGGGTTAATACAGGTACATTCAAACAGACAATATGAATAAATGTAAACATGTTCTGGTAGAAACCTAAAATACAAGTATGAATAAACACATGACTACATATTTTGCTCCCTTTTAAGGTGGTTCAAAACGCCATGGAAACAATGGTGTCTCCATGGAGGAAAACACAATTTTGCATATTGCTGTCAAGACCTAACTTGAGCTCTGCTCAGAAAGTGGTACTAAATCTGACTTCCAGGAACCTTCAGGCAGAGTGAGCACTGCTGTCACTCAGCATTCTTCAAGCGCAAGTGCTGTTACATTTGCAAGCATGAGCTGTCCTCATTAACAGCCTTCACTACTTAAACCAGCATTATTATTTTTTTTTAAATCTCTTTAAAAAAAAAAATTGAGATTGTAAGTGTTCGGATTAGACTTTAAATCCTGTAATCACTTCAAAGCCTTTCATTGTTCGACGCTGATACTCAGAGTTCCAGATGTTCATACTCAAGTGTTGTTCCTACAGATAGTTGCATGCATGGTGTTTCTCGCGTGGATCTTTGACTTCCCCTGTCATTGACTCGACCCGTGTGGGTGCTCTGTTAATTAAGTTTGTATCAAGTGATTGAGTCAGTGGACCAACCTGTTTCCCGCAGGCTGCGTCAATGTGCATGATAATCCAATCTAGACATTTGTTTTATTTATATTTAGAGTTGCATAAGGAATACATCATATCCATCTCGGCTGAGACCTTGTAGTTTCATTTTATTTGCCCAATTTAAATTCTGGTTTCAGACACAGTCACTTTTCCACCCAAAGGAAATCCCGAATCAATGCTTCAGTCCAGCCTCCAGCAGTGAGTGAAATATGCACTCAAGTTAGAGTTTTTTTTCTCTCTCTCTCATCTTTTTGGTTTAAAATATCGAAGATTGGTCTGGTTGAAAGACATGAACTTAACTTGCTGAAGGCACTTCACACCTAGTTTTTTTTTTTTTTAATTTGTACTGCCCAACATGTGAAGCTGTACAGTGCACCTGTAAAGTTAAGATGAAAAGGCAACAGTGATGGCTAATACACTAACATTTTTGCTTTACAAATAATCTACAGTGGAGGCAGATTAGGCCACAATCTGAATTAACGTGTTCCCCTTTTGCTCTCAGAATGAGCAATGATTTGAAGACAACTAAAGAAAACAGATGCAGATAATCTCTTCTCGTCTGGGGATGTGTGTGTCTAATTTTGTTGTTAAATGTAGATCAGCTAAGAGTCAGATGTAATGGGTGGCACTCAACCACTCCGACATGATCACTCCGGCTCTGACATATCGACAGGAGCTGTCTGTTATTGACATTTAACTGCTTGATGTAATGACTGATGAGTGTCGGCTGTCGCTATGATAAGATAATGTACAGAGTAAAGTGGGACTGGCTATAAAACAATGAACTGACTCGAGTCTTGTCAAGTTGATCTTGAGCAAGCTGCACTGTATTTTTATACCTTTTTTGTAAGCTGCTGAAAATGGCTGCTGGAAATTTAAATTTCAGTTCCCTGCAGGAGTCGTCCCAAAAGGATCAATAAAGAGACATCTAAATCTAGTCTAAGTCTAAATGGCAAGACAAGGCGGGTCACCTGGTAGAGCGCGCGCCCACATATAGAGGTTTACTCCTGGACGCAGCGGCCACAGGCTCAATTCCAAACTGCGGCATGCTTTGCTGCATGTCATTCCCCCTCTCTCTCCCCGTTCACATCTTCAGTTGTTCCCTTTACATAAAGGCATAAAATGCCCAACAAAAATTATCTTTAAAAAAAGACGAAGAATATTTTACAGAAATGTATTCAGCAGCAATATGTGGAAAACATTTACAGGACCGAGGACCAGTGTTCACATAGCATATAGTTGAGTGACCTGTGATGTTATATCGCATAGACCAAATAATTATAGCAGATTCATCCTCAGTTGCTGCTATAGTTTGTTTCCAGAAAGAACATTTTCATCTATGTTTTAGAGTCATTTGATACCTGAACCATTTACCATAGTTTAGGGTTCAGTAAACAGACGCTTCTGGGAATATTCCAGCTGAGAGGTGTATGGTGATAATGGGTCTGTATACATTAGGGGGGGTTATGGTTTTGTTTTAAGTACAGTGTTTATTGGCTGTGTTGTGAGAGGCTGTTATGGAGGAAATAGTTTTATGTTTCACCTGCATAGGGTTGTATTTATTTTTGCATACCTGCACTAACTATCTGCATACCACTCTTTTTTATTATTAGTAATGTAGTGTATCTTCTTATCTACTCTACTACCCATAACATGTTAAAAACAACTTACAGGAATAGATTGACATTTTAGGATGTACAAAGGTTTTCCCTTTCTTACCTGAGAGTCAGATGAGCACATCGATGCATTGTGTTTGTACGCTAAATACAGTGGTGCTCATAAGTTTACATGCCCATGCTTAAGTTGACTAAAAAGAGGAATAAAAAAAATCATCTTTTGTAAATAGATCTTAATGCCTTAATTTAAAAAAGGGAAAAATCCAACCTTTTAAGGACACAAATTTTCTTTGTGAATGAATAATGTATTGTAAATAAATAAATAAATGTTCTTCCTTAAAATGCAGGGGGCATAAGTATACATACCCCAATGTTAAATTCCCATAGAGGCAGGCACATTTTTATTATTAAAGGCCAGTTGGATCCAAGATACTATGCATCCTGATAAAGTTCCCTTGGCCTTTGGAATTAAAATAGCCCCACATCATCACATACCCTTCACCTTACCTAGAGATTGGCATGGTTTTATTTCAGTTAGACTAATAGCTGGTTTGATTTGCATTGAGAGATGATCTTATGGAAAGTGGGCATGTAAATGTATGAGCACCACTGTATGAAGCTATAACCAGCAGGCAATTAGCTTAGCTTAGAATAAAGACTGGGAACCGTGGAAACAGCACAGTAACCCATGATAAAATTGCAGCTTGTTGTTTTTTACACTTTGGGTTTTTTGTACGGTATCAACAAATGAGATATAGCACTGTTTGCGTTTTCTTTAAACTTTAAGCAGAGCCAGGCTAACTGTTTCCCCCTGCTTCCAGTCTTTTTGCTAAGCTAACCTAATCACCTGCTGGGTGTAGCTTAATATTTAGAGTACAAATATGAGAGTGATACTGAGCATAGAGTAGTTTCAATCATCTAACTCACCGCCAGAAAGCAAATAAGCGTATTTCAAAAGATTCTGCACTATTTCTTTAATAATCAGCAGCTACAGTGGGCCAGTCCTTAACAGTCCTTCATATTATGCTCATTTTCAAAATCATACTTGTATTATGGGTTTCTACTAGAACATGTTTACATTTTCTTATACTGTCTGTTGGAATATACCTGTATATTTCATCTGTCTAAAATGCTGTTGTAAAATGTTGTAGCGCCTGCTTCTTTAAAACTCCCTTGACTTGCCTTCTATTTTTTATTTATTTACAACATCACTTCTCATCATCACGCTCATCATCAGCACTTCTTATATTGCAAGAATTTCAATTGAAGTATGATATTTTTTACATTAAAGCATGAAGACCTGTGGCTTGAGTCTCACCAGCCAACTGTTTGTGTTGCAGAGTTTTGCAGAGAACACCATGAACGAGTTGCTGGGCTGGTATGGCTATGACAAGGTGGAGCTGAGAGACTCTGACAACCTGGAGATAGGGGAGACGCCACAGCACATCTCAGTCCTCAAAGGTATGGAACTCTAACATACAGCACAACATTATGGTTTTTAATTTAAAAAAGTGTATGCATTTCTTGCCTGGTTGGCCCGGCAGTCATCACTCACAATTGTTTAATTGTCCACCATGAGATTGTGTACTGCATTAAAAGAGAAATAAATGAGTGAAAATATTAAGTGCTTATGAATGGATTGTGTATGTAACGTAAGTAAGAAACCTGTTAAATCTTAAATTATGGAACAGCTTCTAATAACAAGTAATAAGGGAACATGAAGACACTTCTTTTCCTGCCAAAGTTTTACAAGTTTAGGTTAGTACATTTGTGAGGTTTTTGTACGTCTGTTCTTTTTATCAATGGTTAGAAGTTTCACATTCCCATACAATTAGAGTAACTTATGTTACCTGATCTTTCAATCTTATGTGCCACATCCAGTCCTGACTTTTTTGAATGTTAAACTAAAAAACAATTATGACTAAGAATGTTTTTCTGAACATTGTGTTCATTTATTTTTTAGCCAATTGGGAGCAATGCAACAAGCTGCAAACATCCCATAAAGTTGATTTGCTGAGCAAACAGTTGCCTACATATTCATCCAGGAGACACAGAGCGATATAAGCATTCATTTGGAGTCACATTTGTTTCCACCTCACAAATCTGAGCCTAACATTCATTCTCCGTCTAGCTCTGTTTTGGTTTTCACAAACCCCTGAGGGAAATATCTGACTCATTAGCTGCTAAATGCTCCACTATGTTAACCAGCTAGTTGCTAATCAATCTGCCATTTAGTGCTGGGCAGTTAGTGTACAGTTCAATCCAGTTTTACAGCTGTCTGCTTCAACAAGAACGGGGCTAATGAGAGTGGTGATATTGAACCAAAATAGAAAAGTTGTGTGCTGGAAAACCAGCTAATATGCTCTGCACTGCAGCATTGTGTGATAATGAAATGTTTGAGGTGCTTTAAAGGTCCCATGGCATGAAAATTTCACTTAATGAGGTTTTTTAACATTAATATGCGTTCCCCCAGCCTGCCTATGGTCCGAGCCCTGGGTATCCTGCTTTGCTATTGAGAAAATGAAAGCTCAAATGGGCTGATCTGGAATCTTTTCCCTTATGAGGTCATAAGGGGCATGGTTACCTCCCCTTTCTCTGCTTTGCCCACCCAGAGAATTTGGCCCTCCCATGAGAGAGAGACATCATGGATTTCAAATGAGCAAAGTGGCAATTGCAATTTTGCACCAAGGTTGAACTTTGGGAAAGAGACTTCAGATATGGTATAGGGGACCACTAAGGTCTATATAAAAGCATCCAAAGAGCACCGTGTCATGGGACCTTTAAAAATGAACTTTTCCAAGCCAAACATTATTGTGCCTCGTATGGTAAAAAGTGACCCTTTTTCTCAAATGTTAGGCATACTACGCTCTCACAGTATGGCAGGATTTGCCACATATCATCAGTTGTTCAGTAACATTTTAATTTGCTCAATTTCTGCTTTCTAGAAAACTTGTTGCCAAAAATCCCAGCTTCAACAGAGAGCAACGAAGCCTCTCCGGATCGAGCCAACAGCTCCCAGTCTTTGCCAGCCTCCAGGAACGGAGTCACAGAGTCCTCCACCACTCCGTCCACCTCCATGCCCAGTACCAAGGAACATGGCAACCTGCCCATCATAGTCCCCATGATCCCCCCGCCACTGATCAAGCCCCCTGCAGGTAGGGAGCACTGACATCTTTTTGGAAAGACACATACAGGAGATGATAGAAAAGTAGTTTAAGTCATTGTTTGTCAAGAAAACATGATGCCTGACAGCAAAATGAACTCAATTGGACAAACCAGCTCACCTCCAGAGCCTGTACATAACGTTTCAACAGTTGTACGCTTACCCATGTGTGTGTTTCGAACAAGGCTACATTTTACATTTCCAAAAAGATCAAGGTCATTTTCAACCCATTGCAGATTTTTAATGTAGTCGCCCAAATGCCCAACCACGAAGCACACACACAGCCATTTCCCCAGTCAAATCCCCAAACTAGAAGAACACACAGCTGTCCTCCAAAAATATTTCATTTTATTGAAAGTACAGTAGCCTACTGGCTGATTCTTCAGCACTTAGCAGGGAAACTGAAGGAAAACTGAATGTTTATCCAAACTAAAAAAACTTTCTGTCTTTGCAATGGCCTTAAAGCCTCCAAACAGGCACGGGCAGGCGACTAATGAGCCTGCTACCTGCTGTACAACTTGCTTTCCTCCACCTGCCCAAGTGTCAATATAACCCCATCAACTCTCTGAGAAAATGTCCACGTTCCTCGGCCAGACAGAGCGCTTCATTATCCCTTGCGTCTGCTGTGGCACAGGAGGCTGGTACGCCCCGGCGGAGGGAGCGCACCACCTTGGCATCGCCCAAGAGGAGTCCCCGCTGGCCCTGCCTAGGCGGGGAAACAGATGGTGTGGTCCCACTTAAAGCCCAGCACCAACACACCACCCGGCCGACACCCCTTCAACTCGCCTCCCACCCCCACCTTCACACATGCTGAATTATTCATGTTCGTGTGCCCCACAAAAACTGACAAAGGACCTTTTGAGGTGCAGGTACCATCGGATGATGGCGGCATTTAGTATGGAGGCAGCATAATTACTGCCGTGTTTTTTTCCCCCTTATGCAGATGTGAGTGTTTTGAGATGGGTTTGTTATGAGATGCCAGGACGTGGGAAGACAAAAACTGCTCCACCTCAAGATGTCTCTTTGTAGGAAAATGTTGAGATTTTTTAAAAGATGCTGGCCTTCGATCCTGTTCATTACACCATGGTACAGACATTATTCCAAGCAATGTACAAACCCTGATCCACCCACCCAGTCAGCCTAGAATGTCTTGTTTTTCTATTATCAGTGGGCAGCAATCCAGATAGACACAAAACAGCAGAGAGACTAAAGGAATGAGCTAGAGCACAGAGGAGAGGAGAGACATAAAATATGCATGTTAGGTCCACTGTGCTATCTTTAGGGCCTCTGGGAGTTATATCCTTAATTGTGAGTTAGTCTTTACTTAAAATCTGATGGCCCCATATATCCATTAAGCTCAACAAGAGGTGAAAAGCCTGGCTAGTGTGCAATAAGGAGGTGAGCGGGGCTGAAAGACTAATGGGCCGCGTTTTTTCGCCCTCACACCCGCATAGTCATAATGTGATAATTGGGAGAGACTGTAGGGAATCTCGGAGGTTCTCTCTTACAGTAGCAGCAACGGCACTAAAAGCCTGCAGCTCATCACCAGCAGTCAGCTTACCCAACAAGCTGACTGTAACTGAGGATCTGTTAAAATAATTTGTTGCCCACACTGCCCACATATTTCTAAATCAAAGGTTAAAACAAGGAACTAGATTTGAAGCCATTATTGTAGCATTTTATGGATTACATCATGTTTTTCCTATAAACGTTTTTGTGGACAAAATGAAATTCTTTTGAAAGAGGGATATGTTTTGGTCAACTGTAGAATTACTCCAGATTGAGTTGGGGCTCAATCTGGAGTAAATCCATAAATTTTAAGACGGAAGCGATCTGGGTTAATTCTTTTTGACTAATAAATCTAAAATTAGTTTTTAGATCGCCTTTTCACACAGGTCATGAATTTGGACAAAGCAGCCTTATCTAAGAAATCAACCTACACACTTACATACAGTATATCAACTGAAAAGACAAAATAGTGGAAAACTCATAGATGCACCCCATTCATTAATAACCACACGCAAGCCAGGTCTGTGCTACAAAAATGCCCACTAACCCCAAAAAACACAGTTATAACTGCAACTGGCAATATTAACGTGTAATAACACATGTATTATTTCTTACATGTATTATTTAATACTTTGTACTTTTATATTGTAATTTCTTAAAGAAAACTACTAATTATCACTGTCTCATTTTGTCTTCTTCTAACTGCATCCATTTATTATTTACTTAGTTTCTATACTTGACCAACTAACACAGTAACTGTCTAAAATCGCCATGCAATTTGCTTACATTCTATAGCTCTAACCCTATATGACTAGGAATCAATGTCTATTTCATGTGAACTCCATTCTATGTATATGATGTGAATATGTGTTTCACTGTGCCTGTTATTTCTAGTCCTTTCTTAGTACTCTCTGCCCTCAAAGTGCCTTTGTCATGAATAATTTGATGATAAACAAGGCAAAACGATAAAACAAAGTTAAACTGTGTGGAGTTTCAGGTCAGTTCAGATCAGAGTTGTATAACTTGTCAGTCAGGGAAAAGTGGTCCAAATTGTCTTACAAATACTTTCTTAAATCATCTTTTTACTTAAATGTACAAATGTACCTTACCCATTCCATGTGACATTTATGTTACACACAACATGTAATGAGAATTATTTCAAAGAGACCACACCTTCGGTCAGAGCCTCCTATCGACTAAACACCCGTCATCTCCAGCATCATCAGAGTACATTCTTGTGTCCACTTCAGGTTCTTATACCCACAGAGCACAGCCACAAATAGACATCTTCCCATGTCCCCGGCTCATCCGGTTTGGCTAGATTTACCCATGGCAGGCCTTCATTATAAATCCTGCAGTGGTTTTGTGGCTTGAGTCTTGAGTGGATTTAACCAGCTCTGCAGCTGGGCTGAGTCAGTGGAGTTAATGCATTTTGGTCGTTGTGTTTCATACATTTAGTTGCATGTGTGTTATCATTCTCTGCTTTAAAGTGCCCATATTATGAAAAAAATCACTTTTTCTGGGATTTGGTAAGATACAGGTTTCTGAATGTGTCTTGCCTTCAGTCTCAGGGTGAGCTGTTAAAAATCTGCACGGCTTTCTATGTCACTAGCCGAGACGAGGTGGCTAACCATAGCATGATAGCGCAAGTATGGCAAAACACTGCTACAACACACACTAGTTCACCATAATCTACTACTCCTTACGACTACTTACATCTTACCTAGCTACTGCGCGTGTGCAACTCCCAACAAAGATAGAAATGAGATGTCTCACTCTGTAGCTAAAACAGAAACCCAAACACACAGGGTGAAAAGAGGATCTGCAGCTATGTGCAGTACAACCAAAATATGGTCTTTTTTGAAAATGAAACCACGTAAACCTATTCTGGTATAATCTCAAAATACAATTAGGAACCTGAAAATGAGCATAATATGGGCGCTTAATAAAAACTTATATAAGGCCTAAATTGACAAATATTTGAGATTAAACATTGATGGCACCTTGCATGAATGTCCAGGATAATGGTCTGTGGTTTTCAAAGAGATCATGTGGGAAAGAACAGTTGTTTGTCCCCAATAAATTATACACTCAGCTCCATCCTAACTCACTTTCATCATTGTTTGTTTCTAGATGAAGATGCATCCAATGTGCAGATCATGTGCGCCTGGTGCCAGAAGGTCGGTGTCAAACGCTATTCTCTGAGCATGGGGAGTGAGTTGAAGAGCTTCTGCAGTGAGAAGTGCTTCGCCGCCTGCCGCAGAGCCTATTTTAAGAGAAACAAGGTAAGATTCCTTCTTTCTCATCTGCTGGACACTTTAATATAACATCTTTTAGTGGCTTTGCAGATGCAGTATGTCCAAATCTCCTTGCAAGTACATGTGTTCATCAATGAGTCCCAGAGGAGAATATAAGGTTGACAGCATGGTTTAAAAAAATCACAAAACAAGCATGAAATAAGTCTAAACTTGTAAGTGTGCAATGTATTGTTACAATGTGGTGAACGATCGTCGAAAATAGCATGAATTGGACATGATCCTATTGTCATAGTGTTCATCAGCTGAAAATGTTTTTGCTTTTGAAAGGAATAGTTTGACAGTTTGGGAAATACACATGTTCATTATTTTTCAAGCATTGAAAGATGAAAAGATTTATATAATTTTTATGTCTGTGTGTGTGTAAGCAGCTTGAGGTAGGAGGCCATTAGCACATCTTAGCATAAAGACTGGTACAGTAGTAAAGCTAAAGCTCACAATCAACACAATATATCTCATTTGCCGCAACATAAACATGTAAAACCGTGTAAAAATTGTATGGTTTTACAAGGAGTAACTTGGTGTAACAATTTCTTGATAAATAAGCATATTTCCCAAAATGGCACACTATTTCTTCAAGTTTAGGCAAGTAAACAATTTTCTGCAAAGTTAGTGTTAAGTTAGGTAGCTAAAAGAACTTTGGTCTGAAATAAAACTTTGGTTTGGTTAAGTTGTACTCAAGGTTGTACTGAACACGAGAACTTTATACACGCATGGTGTATAAATTGCATAACTACCCCACTGACAACACTCCTTTGTTTCAATTTGCCATTATAGTTTACGAGCTATTTCCAATTTACTGTGATTTTTTAATTTAATGGAATATTTTTTGGAGGGGAAACAATTGCCTACTTGCTTTTTCAGACATTACACTCATGTTAACAAAATGTTCACAATACTGGGCAGAAAAGCCAAAGACCCAATAAGGTTCCATTATTTCCAAGTTTACTCTGTAAACTTCTATCTACAACACTGCTATACACAGACTAAACTGTAGCTTGAGAGGTATTCTCAGTTAATCTCATCGAGAGAAAAACACTTGTGTTACTTGTAGACAACTGACTAAAGTATTTAGCAGATCAACCAATGCTAATGATAACAGACAACTACTAGCTACCTATAACTGTAGCTAATACCTATCTTTTTCTAAGGGGCCAACCAGATTTGTAAAACTGACGGTTAGCTAACTTAATACTCTGGTTATTTAAGTTTGCAGTACTCATTTTAATGTGTAAAAAGAGTACAAATAAACAATGTCCAATAGGTTCTGTTGGGATAGCAAAGCTCAGAAGTTAATTTAATGTATCTGTATTGGAGCATAAACAGAGGGTAGATGCTAGACCCTACCCACAAATCAACAACACGGGCATAGGCTACTGTGCAGGCGTCAACACACTGACAGTTAGTTGAACTTGTAAGTTATAATTTATAAGTAACAAGATGTAGCTCTTAAACTAACCCTTACTTTGACCTTCAAAGCTAACGTTAGCTAGCTGCTAACTTAAGTGTTGACGCATGTATAGTAGCCTACACCTGAATCGTTTTCAGTGGGTACACATCTAGCATTTACCAGCGCAAGGAGCCTCTAATATGGCTGCCGGAAAATGTGACATCATCTGGTAAGCTTTTTATAAACACACACTATATTCTGCTTCCGACAGAGCTAAATGAAGCTTTCATGACATTTGGTACAATAGCTGTAATACTGTGAGCAGGAGATTATTTATTGTAGCTTCAGCAATCACCGTGTAATGCTTAATTCTCACATCAAGATATCAAAAGGTAATTTGAACAAAAAATATCTCTTTTTACTTTTTCAGGTTTGGCTTGAATACAAAATGCATAGTAGCCTATATAATAAATTGAAAACCAGAAACCACTGAGAATAAATCATGGGCTTACTACAAAAAATACCTTTAGGCAATCAACTCCAAGACAGCAAATATCAAAGTTGTTATTGTGTTCTCATTCCCGATGACTGTAGTTAAACAATCTCCTTTCTCTCTTGTACCAAAGCTGGGATATATAAGGAATTACACTGTGAGTATGACGTGTTTTACTCTCCTGCTTGTCTGTCCTGAAGTCAGTTATTCATCTAAACATAATCACTTTTTAAGCACTGCACTGGAGCAGGAATAAGTAGGGGTGCACTTAGAGTATGTCTGTTCATTTCAGTTAGTGATATCCAATTTCTTTTCATTTTCTGACACTTTTTCCCAAAGCATGAGAATCAAGCTGAGCCTTGCGTCTACTGTACTGTTGCTCATACTATGTGTTTTTTCATTTTCTACCTTAACATTTTAGCTCATTTAAGTTTATAGAAAGTTAGCTAGTTGTCATTTTACTAAATGTTGAAGTGTTGACAAATGATCTGTCTTCTCCTGGTGATGACAAGGACAGCCTGACATGTTGAAACCTCGTGGGAGAACGCAAACGGTCTGTGACAGAAAGTTGCAAGAGCTTTAGAGCTTCATATTCGATTTAAAACGCAGCTTTTCAACTGTTTTTATTTGGATCTCTGAGCTTTTGAGAAGGGCAGAAAAAAGTAGATACAAATCTATGCCATTTGACACAACAAAGTTGACAAGATCAATCAGGGAGGCTGCTTAACATGACATTGAAAGTAAAGCAGATGCAAAGAAAGCACTTTGCTATAAATCTATTGGCCTTTATCTCCAGTTAAACATATTCATATAAAGATAGTACAGAAGACAGAGTCATTTAACATGTGTATGTATTTCCCTTCCTTGAACCGTTATTGTTATACAGTATATAGTATATTCTGTAAAGTACAGTTTGTTTAGTTCCAATATGATATCATCAACTCTGCATTATGCTCTGACTTTATGACGGACATATTTGTGGATAGTGGAGCTGGAAGATATTGAAAATTCATAAGGTGGCATTTAAGGTACACTGAGAGAGAAAGTAAGTGAAAAAACAAAGATTCCGCAATAATCTTTCCAGTCTGTGCTTTCCTCTTGATTAGCCTTAGACTTTTGACAGACATTTTAAAGCAAGTCCTCTCACTGTGGTGACAGCTCTTCATGCAAGATATAGTTGAAAAAAGGTCTGAATTTCTAAGTGACAGGCTAGATTTGATCAGTCTTAGAGAAAATCGTATACCCTATGTGCTCTAATATGCAGCATGCCAGTCAATTAGTAAAAAATAGAGATTTGACTTATAATAGTAATAGTAGAGATATTAAAAGCAATAATAGCAGTAATAATAGCAACAATGATAGTAGAAATAGGACTAATAATAATAATATTGATTAGTAGTAGCAGGGGGCATCAAGCAACATAACATTTACTGTAAAACTAATAGTTCCAAAATACCTTATTAATGTATTTTCATTGTTTAATTATCGTATGATTCAAATTTAATTTAGTTAGATATAACTTGCATTAGATATAACTTGCATTAAAGGTGTTATTTTAAAACATAGAAACATTTGATTGGTGGTTCATTGGCCACAATTCTTCTGTAAGAGTTAAGTCACTCAAACACTGGTATATTGTGAATAAGAAAAAATAAACGACAAATACATGATCAGTAGTGCCCCATCATAAGACTCTGACCTGTTGATGATTCCTGATCTGCAGCTTGCCCTGATTAATACAGGGCTGGCCCAACGTACTGGTTAAAATGCACTCATGAAGGCACATTTTAGCAAAGCATACAGTGAATCTTTGCCGATTTTCAGCCGTTTTGCGACATCCAGCGGACTTTTTTCAGTTTAAGTGAGGAGTTCTGGGCAGTGCGGCATGAAGGGAAGTAGGCGCAGTTCATCTGTGTTTACTGCTCGCACAACAGTGACACAGAGCCAGATGAAAATTGGCAAAGTTTAAATGGCAAACCACTTTGACCATATGCTTTAGTTTACAAATTTATCTGCATCGAGACATAATGAGAACCGTCATGCATCTAAGAATCAATTGTTTTCCTCACCTCTAAAAACCACACACAACTAAACTAGGTTTATTTAGTTCTGTCAAATTGGCCAAATGAATAGGTTCTTCAATTAGGTGCAGTCACCAACATTAGGCAATCCAGCTGATTTCTCAGAAAATTAATCTTGGAGATGTTCCTGTGTGCAGTTTATAGATGAAGTTAGCCATGTTGGATGTTTCCTTCATCCATCAGCAGAATGCACATGTTCAAACATCACAAATACAGGAAAGGCCTGCTCTGCCACAGCGGCTCAGATTCTATATTTTGTCTGGCTCTCGCACATTCATGCAGGCCATTTGTGTAAGCGATACCCACATGTTTCTTTTCTCATTCACCCACAAGGTTGGCCACAACAACACGGCCTGCAAGCTTCCAACTGAAAAAAAAATATATTGTCAGAGCTGAAAAGAAATATCTCAAATCTGCGTGTGCTTTGGATAGGGGAGAGGAGACCAGGGAGGAGGGGGGGATGTAGGGGGCGGGCAACAGCTCTGGCATTATGTTGCATGAAATATCTTCAGCTGCCTCATCTATGAAACCCAATCCCCTCTTAGGGTGACTATGGTTGCTACTTTCTCACTTCTCTGTATAACTCTATATTATGTAGTGTGTGTTTGTGTGTGGCAAAAGATGATTGATAGTTTAACTGTGGCTAATCACTTATGTGCCCGTTTACTGTACGCCTTAAGCTTCTAGATTAGTTTGTATGGAAGGTGCAGCTTGCTCGCTGCTCGTACTACTCAATTAGTCTGCCTATCTCCTCACTCTGCATACTCACTTTTATTTACTTTTTGACTGTCCATTATTACACCAGACACATAGCTTGGCTCTTTTCTTATTTTAATGTGCTACAACTTAGGGTGTGTGTATGTTGCTGGTTTGTGCTCTGCAAAAGCCATTTCGAGGTGGTATAACAACAGTGAAAGTTCACTGAGAATTGACATGTTCAACAGCTATGATACTGAACAGTTTCGGGGATTAAAAGCATTAATTTAAATGTAGGGCGGAGTTGTGCTTTCAGCTGTAGGAAGAAGCTGCTAAACTGTAATGCTTTTACACGCAGCCGTGCGGCTTCTTCCGCTATCTTACACCCACACATACACCGATAAACATGCATGCTCATTGGACACACTGCCAAGATTAAGTTAGGCAATTAGCAGTGATGAATTACCTTCTGTGAGTGTGAAGCATGGCGGCAAAAAGGTGTAGGTTAGAGGAGGCATTTCTTTCACATTGAGTCAGTCAGCCTTACACATGAAACATATCGTCCACATTATTTAGGGTTGGAATTTAAATGGTGCGTGCATGTCTGTTTCCGTGACGTTGATTGTGATGAAATGTAGCTTGTTGCTGTTGCTGTTGCAATAGTTCCCCAACAATGTGCTTTTTCTGCAGTTTGGTTTGTGTTCAGGAGTTTTTGGGCTTGAAATACTCATTTAAAATCCTAATAGAAAGAAGTGGCGTGCTTAAGGATCACATATTATTCATAGAGTATAATTATATTTTTGCATCATGCCAATAAACATATATACAATGTCATGTTTCCACAATATTTAAAAGAGCATGATGCAGGTAGCGAGGACAGTTTATGGGTCGTTTCTGCTGCAGCGCAGGGTTGTTTGGTTCACACCATGAAATTCCCCCCAGGAGACCCCAGACCTCCATCAGTGTTTTTCCCCAGGAGCTCCCTTCAGGCGCGAGGGGGCAGAGTGCCGCTTCATGTCAGCCCAGAAATGTCACATCACTTCAAACACACACGCACACGCACGCGCACGCGCACGCACACGCACACGCACACACACACACACAAACACACACACACATCGTGGTTGCCTGCTTGCTACTGAACACTCCACCATTTACTTTGCATCTCCATCGTCTGCCAGAGAGGGCATGCACGCAAAATGAATAAGAGAGGAGACGGTGTATGAGCGTGTATGTGTGTGTAACTGTGTCTTGTATATGTATAAATGTGCTTGTGGAAATGTTTTGTGTGTGGTGAAGTGTGTAATGTGTCTGCATATTGCAGCTCAGACTAGGAAGACTTGAGGCCTGCCTGACACAGCTTTAGGGCACAGGGAGGAAGGTGATTATCTCATAGCTGCCAGCTATTCAGCTTAAATAAAGATAAAAGTAACTCTGGCTAACTAGGCGTTGAAATTGTATAAGCAGAGCCACGCACATGAACTGTCATCTCTTTGTGTCTATTTCCAAACTTGTAGGTGTGATAAACTAGACTCGGATACAGTAAAGAATGTACCTTATTTGTGAATTTTTAGGCATATTGCACATTTCATATTGTGTGTTGATGATGACTTTAAGCAAGGAAATACTCTTCGCGACCTTGTGAAGCTCCAAGAACACTTTAGCAATTCACAATCAACATGCAAAGATTTTTATTGCAGACTGACTGCATTTTTTACAACCTTTAAAAATGGCATTTAGTACAAGGAAATTGCCCTTCCTGCAATAAAGAACAACATTATAGATGATAGCCAGTAATATGCTCAAAATATCTATTTATTGTTGTAACAAAAGCTCCAAACCAGCTAAATATTTGTTTTTAAAGAACTGAAGTGCTTACCTTGTTCTTATTTTCCAGTTCTTTGAAAAATGTTACTTATGCTTATTAAATCGCCGAAATTAGCACTACTCTTACCAAACAACCCTGGAAAATCCATTTTTTTTGTGTGCACATGCACTATTCCTGTGCATATTTGTGAAAATCTCCACAGTGCACTGCAAACAGAATTGAACTGATGTTGGGATGTTTTTTCAACACATAAAAAGTAAAAACAAACTTGTTTTTTTTGTTGGAAGGTTGTGTTTTTTCACCTGTCGTATGCCAGGACTGCACCTTCATTTCAGGATTTGGGATGAGCCCTAGCTGCGCTCAGCTGTGTTGGTCTTTGGATTTGGAGAGCCTGTCTTTGAGCATCTTTCTTTGGGAAATGCAGCTCTTTTGGCAGGTGACAAGCACACACACCTGGACATGTATCCATGCCCAGATGGAAGCTAGCACATTGGCAGCTGGTGTGACGTTCCCTCAGGACAGTGGAGTTGCCAGAGGGGAGCTAGGTGACCGATGTCCTGCTCTATCGTTCAAATAAGGAACTTCAGCTGGGTGGCAGCTGTAGTTTGCTGGCATGATGGATCACCAATAATGGAAAAGCACCTTTAAAAGAACAACCCAACTGGCACAGAACTGGATTTCCCCAGTGTACTCAGGCAAAGTGTTGATCTATCTATCTATCTATCTATCTATCTATCTATCTATCTATCTATCTATCTATCTATCTATCGTAATCCCATCTCCTTTATCTGTGTGTGGGTCCCTGTGTGCGCTTCACGCCTCGTTCACAGTGCCAACACCTCATTAGTACAATATGCAAATGAACTGGCGCAGGGCCAGAGGGTCAAAGCACAAACTGGAAACAGAATAATAGTACAAAGGTGTGTGTGTGTGTGTGTGTGTGTGTGTGTATGTGTGTGTGTGTATCCCTAAATGCCTGCCCAGATTCATGTATGTTTATGTGCGTTTACCTGTCTTTTATTGTGTCCGTGTGATGTGTCTGTGAGGAGACATGGTGTGTGTGAGGAGGAGAAAGAAAGTAGCTGAAATGGGTCCTTCTACACCTACTGTTTATTTAGTGCACGGACAGGTTCTAAATAACCATGACCTCCATAATCTCTAGTTAAAAATCTCCCGTTACATTGTAAAAGTCAGTGGTGGACAATTCGTCTCAGATTCTTACACTGTATCCTTTCCGGCACAAATGACAGTACACAAGACAGCAGTATTTGACCTACGTCATGCATGGAATGGGAAACCCTAACTGGAGGTGAGGGAAGTAGATGGATGCAGAGGCAAACTCAATTAGTCTTTGGACAAAAAATTTAGAATATACACTAATATATAACAGATCAAGAGTTGCAAGTGAGCAATTTAAAGGTAACATGATATGAAAGAGAGCTGCTCAGGCCATTGGCTCATCTGTCAATGGCATAGGATCAGTATAAAATGTCAGCTTGGGGGCTGAAAACGGCACGATGATCATGGATAACGCAGGTTGAATCTCCATTCTGATAACAGTGGCTCAGTGCCCTGTGGCTCTAAAATATGAATCAATTATATCCCACTGAGGTCAATATTATATAAAAGTGCATTTCATTTAATAACAAAACACAAAGAAGCTATTTGGCATTGTGCCAGACAGCGCTTCTCCAATAACTTCTTTGTAACAAAATTGCCCACACCTGGCATAACAGCATTGACTGGCTTGGCTTTCACTCTGTACATAATGAATGACTCACAGTGCAGGAGAAGGTGGCTCATATTCAGATGGTATACATGTTTAAAGGAGTGTCTTGGTATACTACAGCATGGTGAATTAAACCCAACAGTTACTGTTCTGTACTATACAGCAAATTAAATATACTACTTAGTTTAATGTAACTATTTTATTTCCAAGAATACATAATGTTGCTGTAAAATTCTGTCAGGGATTCCCCTGTTCTAATAATATTAAGTAATGTCAACTACAGTATTTTGATTTTTTTTTCAGCAATGTTATATTCGTCTCCAAGCCAACAAGCTCCAAGTACTGCATATTTAACTGAGTCAGTTGTTTGCTAAAAACTAAACAAGACGGCGTAAAACAACAGTGTCAATAAAACACTCATTTGAAATTGTATTATTTTCATATCTGCCATTAATTTACAAGGTTCTGCACAACATATTCAATGACGTGGCCATGACATGAACAATGTGTCCTTGATTTAAAGGGTTGTTAGACGTGGGATGTGCATTACTTTTTCCATTACAATTATTGGTGAGAGTGTAAAACATGCCAGCAATGCTACCTAACCTCTTCTTACATTGTTCAAAGACAAAAAGTCCTATGTTTAAAAAATAATAATATCACATGCAACATTACAACTGCATGAAGACTCTGATTAACATTAGTTAATGGTATGGCTTAGTTCACACATTCATTCATACACTTAGCTTAGTTAGCTTTGTTAGGGGAGAAGAACCTCCACCTTTAATTTGAATCACTACGTAATTAAGAGCAGCCGTATTTACCATTGGCAAAAATAACCACAGCGTCGTGGCTGGCATCATCATCTGTCATCATGGCTGTTTTTTATTGTGAACACACTGCTACATGTACTGTATGTATGTACAATAAAATGGGTGATTTAGGCTATGTATACAGTATGGTGTGACCATAGACTGTAAATGTAATGTCCATGGGTGAGACTATAAAAGACTAGCACAAGTCTTGGAACAAATTGGCCCTCAAGTTGGATTAGCAGGAGGTTTTCCTTTTCCTTTACTCTTTTTCAGCTTTTTTCCTGAAAAACAGTTTGACATGCCACAGTAATAAAAACACAGGTGTAAACAAATTCACTTACAATGCTGCATTTGGTTCATATCGTTTAGACCGTACCACCTCTTACCTACCTTCCAAATTCCAAACATAACAGAGCCATGGGTAAAGGTATTAGTAACACACCTGTGCATTTCCTACAGTGACAAGTTGAAATGCTCATATTATGCTTTTTGGTGTTTTCCCTTTCCTTTATTGTGTTATATATCTTTTTTTTTGTGCATATAGCATGCTTCCAAAGTGAAAAAGCCCAAAGTCCACCTCAAAGGGACTTAACATCTCCAACAGAAAACAAACTGCTCCTAACAGCTCTATTGTAGTCCAGCCTTCACTTGTGTGATGAATGTGCGTCACCTTGTAACACGTGTTATAATGCTCGCCTAGCTGCTAGGGTGGCACACTCTCAAACTCTGCTTCTGAGTAGTCCTTATAGTCCTTACCTAGGTACTGCGTATGTGTGACTCCCAACAAAGATGGAACCAAAGTCAGATGCCTCACTCCGTAGCTAAAACAGAGAGCTCAACACACAGGAAATGAGCATAATATGAGTGCTTTAAAGTAGTGAAATCAGGTTCTTTATATTTCAAAATTCCACCTAAGTAAATCTGCCTGTGAGGGTGTACAGGGCCTTTAGATATGGGATCTAATCTCCCATTTAGTTTATTGAGGCAATGCAAGACACGTCTACAACAATGACTGACGAGTTACTGACTAATGGTTCCTGTTTTGTACACATTACCATTGTAGGCTGGTGCTTCTGCAAATATATGTATTAAAAGATCTTTTACAAATATCAGAACCTTCCACATAGTTAAACTTCTTCTTGTTAGTGTAGTGTGATTACTAAATTAAATTTATATTTTCAATGTGTTTTATTTTCCATTTTTAACTGAAATAAATGGGTGTTTGAATGAACACTGCTGTGGTAGCACATAAATTAAGTAGCTTACGTGACATAAATTAAGTATGTTAGATAACGTTGACTTCTGGTTTCACATAGGGCACAAACAGTGGTCTCCTGGGTTTGTTCGACCTGTCCTTCCACCTCGACCTCCCCCCACTTTGCAGTCTTTGATTAGAAACGTATTTGTCATAGTCAAAAACAAACAAAATACGTTTCCCTCAAATGTAATTGAGAATGCAGTTTCGTTTCACAAAGGAACGTAATTTTTAGAAGACAGGATTGAAACTAAATGTCTTGCAGACTCCTCAGCCTTGCACATGCATGCACACACACACACACACACAGTTTTGTTTCAGAGAATCGTGTTATGACTGTTCACTCATTTTGCAGTCACCATTTCTGTTCATCTTTCTCAGTGTTGTTTTCCATTTATGAGTTTCCTTGTTGCCTCTGTTCACCTGTTTATTTTGTCCATTCGTAAAAAGAAGCCATTATTTCTCCCCCCCAGGCGAGAGACGACGATGGCCTCGGTGGGAAATTACCCCAGCACAGCTTTACTCAGGACACGGCCAGGCTTGTCTTCAAGACAAACAGCGATGTGCTTGTAAGGACCATAACCATTTAACACCAGATAGAGTTTAAGCTTGATGGCTACTGCACAAATATGTTTTGATGTTGTTCTTTGTTCAAAGTGTATATTTTTTAACTCATTTCTTCCTGACATGTCAATAGACTGGTTTTTATTTGGGCATAAGTATAAAATTAGACATCAACGATCAGACTCAGGTCAGCCCCAAAAAATAAGACAACATACAAGCGGCACTCATGTTTTACATAAAGTTTTCACACATTTAAGTTTGAGCTTTTCATAACCTTTTTCAATGTAATCATTTGCTTTGCTCATTTTTCATTATACATCATATTCAGTGACTTGTGTTGGGGATTTGTAGGAGTTATCAGACAAGGAAACTAAGGTGAATGGTGTGATATATTTGACATAGATCATTCATAATTTAGTGAAAGAAAACAGTTTGTTGGAACCTTTATCGCAACTAAAAGACAATGTAGTTGTACTATATATACACCACTAACAAAATGTAGTTTTAAAAGAACATTCACGTTTATTACCACTTATTTCAACCAAACCCTGGTTTCCCATTTGTTTGTAATTCCATACAAAAAGTACACACACTGGTAAACAGATTTAGTTACATTTGGACAGGCTAGCTGTAGCTTGATTTTCTCATCTAACTCTCTGCAAGAAAGGAAATAAACATATTTCCCAAAGTGTACCAGACAGCCACATACCAACCAACATATTTTGTCTCAGAGAGGTTGCTGCAGTGACATTCAAACACAATCCACCAGGTCTGTCTCATCATTCTTACAGCTGGAGTTATTTTACTCACTGTGCGTGCTATTAAATATAGTGTGATAGAGGTTCACCTGGCCAAGTGAGAATGGCTTTTGTATGTCACATCTATAATGACTGATGGTGATGGCTGGCTGTGATAAGGGCGGCCTTTAAGGGAGTATTGCTGTGGTCTTCTTTAGCTTTTATCTACACTTTAAACTTTTCATGCTCCATTCAGGTTTTAATGATGACATCAGGTACACAGTGTAGCCAATTTAAAACACTGGGAAAGGATATGAACCAGATATGTTTCCACTTATGTAAGCCCGGTAATTATAACCATCATGATAGGTATTCCAATAAATGAGGCCACTGTAAACTGATATTTTGGCTGATCATAATGTTGCAGATGGTCTGTTATACACTGCCAAAGAGTAATTTTCTTGTGTAAACTTTAGTGGAAGCTTTATTCTGTTTTCTGTTTTCAGTTGACCAGGTGCTTTAAGATGGCAGACTCTTGCTACATAATTTAGGTTTTGGACTGAATCAACAATCCAACAAGCACAGTGTTTGTGTTTGCCATCATTGGTGGACTTGAATTGTTAAGAGTGGATACTTTTCTGCAGATGGTTTGGACAGTCAGTTTAACTTAAAACCAAGCAACTGGCTCACTTCAAGCACCTGGTTCATTTTCATGCGTTTAATCCTTGTGTTTTGCACAATGTGATTATAGCAGCAATCTGAGAAGTGTCAGAAGAATTGTATATCGCCCTTAACAGGGGGATATACAAGACTTTCCCTTTATGCACGTCTACAGCTTAAACCTCTTCATTCCACCTATAAAACCTCTTCAGGCACTACAGCTTCTCGTGAAACCTCACAATCTCTGCTGCACCCTCTGAACCCCTCCAGCTTCTTAGCCCTCTGCAACCGCCTCCTCTTGTGCCTCTTCATTATCTACATCTTCTGCTTTCTCTTTAAAATCTGCAACCTCTTTCTCTGCTTCATTGCCTACTGCTTTCTCATCCTTCTGTGCAACATGTTGGTCCAGCCCCTGCCCCTTTATCTCTGTGACTACAGAAATTGAATACTCATCAGCCAATCCCCTAACCCCTGAGAATGGCCTCCAATCATCATCTCACCTAACTTGTTCATTTGAACTGATGATACACTAAAACTAGCTGTCGTCTGATCTTGGGATTCTTAAATAACACCAACCTTGTCACTGGGCCAGAGGGTGGGAGGAGGAAGAAACCATGACTTCTGCCGAGATGGTTGCACTTTTTTGGAAGTAAGATAATTGTTTTAATGCAAACGGTTAGACTGCACCACCAATGCTGGTTCGTTGGCCACGATGGAAATAAATGACCATAATTACATTCAACTGGAAACATCTGTGTAGTGGGGAGAGAGCAAGCGAGAGAGAAAAAGCACAACTCCATTAGCGTAATGCGCAGTGAAATTTCACTCACAGTGCAGAAAGTCGTTAAGTGCTCTCCATCTGTCTTTCTGAGTCAAGGAAAATTTCAGCACATTTATTATTTAAAATATCCTAGTCCTACCATTATCAAACTCGACTTGTGAGAGCACCTTTCTGAATTTTTCTCAGTTATGGCTCATTGAATTAACCAGGACTAAATGGGCAGTTAAAACGTGTAGAATTCAAGGGACTGACATGTGAGCACTACCAGCGTTCTGTTTAAGCATAGCAGTCCCTTTGTAGTCCAGTCTCCTGTCTGTGGTTCCTTATGTTCTCCAGCCGCTTGTCCCGAGCTCCGTACATGTGTTAGCGTCAGAAATTCCTCCTGAATTGCATTTGTGCAAGTGATCCCACTCAAGTGGCACTGCATAATTACTTATTACAAATGCAAAGGACATCTTTCAAAACTTTTGTCCTTTTGGAATATTCTTCTGCTTGAGTCAATCCACCTTGAACCAGACAATCTGATGTAAAACACATAATATATGCAAAGAACCTGATGTTTGACACGTGTAGCAGATACAGGACAGCATGCTATGTACTTGTTCTTTTAAAAATCCTGGCCAATGCCACAGTACATCTGTCCAAACAGCCCATATGAGTCCAATGTCTTTTAGCTGCTGCCAGACAGGATCCTGCCAAATAAACCTAAGTTGCTGCATGCAAAAGGAGTTTATCCACCTGCATCCCTAAACTTATTAACATTCTGTAGGGGGGCTTAAGGGTCTGTGTGATGGATGGATGTCGTTGAGGGGTCTGACAACTGATTAATGCCTTAATTATCTCCAGCAAGAACCTGCCACTCCTTTCAGAGCTGACAGAGTGAGCTGTGTGTGGCCTGACGAGTAACGCCGTGTTCAGGGCTCGCCCACTGCTATCTGCTCTACTAGGGTCACATTCATTTTCTTACCGAAGAAGAATTTGCACTTTTTGTGCTGCAAAGGTGTATAACAGTGATGAAACAGTGCACCAGGGTGTTTTGGGATCTTTGCCACCACAGTGAGCAAGAAAGACAACTTTTCAATTTAGCCTTCTCATGTTTGCTCTCTGCTTACAGAAGGGATACCGTCTTACAGCACAACATGTGACAAGAAATATATCCTATTATCCTATTATAAATTAAATAATTGATCTAATTTTGTTCTGATTTGTATTAGAGTAAAACAAGATTCATTAGTACAACATAGTAAGTGACAATGACAATTTACTGTTATGTGACTAGATAGCAGCATAGAAATAGAAGACAAATGTAAAAATGAAGCCATTCATACTCTACTTACATAATTGTCAAGGGTGAAGCTTCAGAGGTGTTCAAAGTTCAGTTGCAATTTTTGAGGAAGAAATTTGTGGTGTTATTGTATTGTATTGTATGTTGTTAAGTGTTACCTTGCCCAAACATTATAGGTAGTTGTTGCACAGGTGCACAATAGTGAACAATAATACTAGCACTTGTCCATGCGTTACACTTCTCTAAAAGTTTCTGTCAAGATCACAAAAATTATATTTCACAAAAAAGATGGCTGCATTGCATTCTGGTCTTTTGAGGCGACTGGATAAACTGATTTACCAGTGTAACATTGTTGAACATTGTTCTGAATTTGCAACTCTTTTGTATGCTTGAAAAACAATGCTGTTTTCAACACAACCTATTTGCAGAGTATACACTTTAAGGCAATATGCATCTGTGTTACTTTCCATTATAACATGCATAAATGGCATAATCTTTCATATCTTAAATAACAACATTTTGGCATTAAGCTATTGCAACACTGACTTATTGCCTAAGAAGAGATTTAAAGTAAAACATCAAGTAAATGCCTTCCCAGATCACTACTGATTTGGGATGTGACCTGATGTGCATGACTGATAGCTGAAACTTGCAGCAGCATATTTTCATGTAATCTAGAATAAATCTTTCTAGCATTTAAACTGACTTTAACAGTGACTTTTAACTTTACTACTAGTTGACACACACTTCAATACCAACTGTGGGAAGACATTTGAGGGAAATCATCTTATTGTCTTGTTGTACTTGGGGTGTCAGTCTTCTAGGGCTCTATGGTTAAATGAGACTGAGAGTGTTTTTATTACCAACAGAAGGTGTAAATGGGCAGTTCTTGTTAGGACACAAAGTTAAAGACAAAGTCACTTCAATACCACTTAGCAGCAGAATGTCATCATGTGCACATTTACCTCTCAGTAAGGAAAACACATTGATTCAGACATGTGCACAGAAACACACACACACACACACACACACACATACACACACATTTAAGCACACTTCAAAATTAAGTGTTAAGTGCTCTTGACAAGTATTTAGAAACAACATCAGTTTCCTTTAAAATAATCTTTTTTAAATGTGTTTAGCTCCAGATGGTTTGGAGGCTGAGCTTCTGCTTACCAGGGTACTTCAGAGGAGATTGTCTTGTAAAACAAATTACAATTCTTTTGTATGCCGTGACACAGGTTCTGATGGATTGTGTGTACTGTGTGTGTGTTTTTTGTTACAGGTGTGTGACTGGTGCAAACATATACGCCACACTAAGGAGTACCTGGACTTTGGTGCTGGTGAGCGAAGGCTGCAGTTCTGCAGTGCCAAATGCCTGAATCAATATAAGATGGACATTTTCTACAAGGAGACCCAGGCTGCACTGCCTGGAGCATTGTGTAACCCAGGACATGGGGCTGGTGGGGAGGGTAAGATGGAGTGCAGTGGAGGGGTCCAGCTGCTTACTCCTGAATCCTGGGGGACGCCGTTAACAGACTTCCGGCGTAAAGCTCCTTCACCAGGGGGGGCCTAACAACACCTCTGCACTGGCCCCTTCCACTTCTTCTGCCACCCCACCCTCGGATACTGCTGCCGTCTGCTCCCCCTCCTCCTCCTCCTCAGCCAAGATCCCCACACCCAGACCCCACGAGAGCCCCACACTTCACCCTCCGCCTGTTCCCACTTTGCATCCACCTGTTGGGGTTCCTCCTGGTAGCCCTCCCATGGTAATGACACCCCGGGGACCCATGCCCCTGCCACTGTTCATGGAGCATCAAATGATGCAGCAGATGCGTCCACCATATCTTCGACCCTCTGCCCACCCAGGGGGGCCCCATAGCCCCCTGTCAAACCCTATCATCCCTGGTATTGGTCCACCACCTCCTCCTAGGACCATGGGTTCAGCATCAAGCCCCATGCACAGGCCCCTGCTGTCTCCACATGTCCACCCCTCATCTAATCCCAACCCTGGCATGATGCACCATGGTCTCCCCATGCCAGGCCTACCCCCTTTCCCCCCAGTCAACATGATGCCCAATGGACGCATTCCTCTGCCACCAATGATGAACTTTGGCATGGCATCCTTGGCCCCATTGGTACCCCCACCAACTCTCTTGGTCCCTTATCCTGTCATTGTACCCCTCCCAGTCCCAATCCCTATTCCAATCCCAATTCCCTTCAGCCCCAAAACATCCAGGGACCAGCCAGAGAGTAGTGGCACCTTCCGCAGTGCTCCAGAGTCATCCGAAGCTTCAGCTTCTGGACCTCACTCTCCACGTTCCTCTAGTGGTGACAGAGGGGAGCAGAAAGTAGAGCCAGCTGATGCAGAGCGTCTCTCTCCTGGACACTCACAGAAAAGCAGGACATCGCTGGTGGACTTGACAGTGAAGGCAGAGGATAATTCAGGCAACCTGTGTCTAACCAGCGGCCCTGGACTGATGGATGGGGTGATTGATCTAACTGTGGGCCAGAGGCCATGCCAACACCAGGTAATTCAAAGGATGCTACCTGGGGTCCAGGTCAAAATAGAGGCAGAGGCTGAATCAAGATCTCCACCAGCTGCTGGGCTTTTTTGGGAAGGGAAGGGCAGTCGAAATGGGGGGAAAGGGGCCCTCTCACAGGACCTTCTCAGTGCTACGAAGCTGGAAGGGGTCACACACCTAAACACACTGGAATCATCAGGCCCACCCTCCAGCAACAGCAGCTCTTCTTGCCATGAGGATCTTCCAGTGAGCCAGCTAAATCCCTGTAACTCTAACCAAACCCCACCACCCTTGCCCAGCACAGGACAGACCCAACCCCTGCCCCACCTCCAAACTAGCCCTGCTGCCCCACGTAACGTCATAGTCAATGGTACGGGATGGCATTCCCTTCTCACTCCTGCCTTTGAGTCTTACCATGATCAAAGAGGAGACAGTGCTGCAGGAGAAGGAGAGGCAGAGGAGCAGACAGCCAACGGTGAGCTGGAGCATGAGGCACTGAAAGAGAACAATTGCTCAGTTGGAGATTGGGAGCCGGGGAAGCGGGGCTCATTGCAAGACGAGATGGCAGACACAGTGGAGGGTAAGCCAGATCCTGACTCCAACATGGAGGAAGGTGAGCACGCCTATGCCCTGCCGCTGCTGTCTACCGGAGGCTGTGTGGTCATCCAGCCTGTGCCAAAGCCTGGCGCTGACAAGACAGCCATCCTGTCCTGCTCCATCAGTGCCCCTTTATCAGCAGATGGGAGTCCTGAGCTGGAGCCGCCGCTAAAGAGAAGGTGTCTGCGAATCCGCAATCAAAACAAATGAGGTGGGTTCACCACAGTGTTCTCCCACAAACACTTTTATGCAGTCGCGCAGACTTCTTTATTCATTGACATTTTGTAATTCACAGTGGGGTATCCAGCAAATAATCAGTTGGTTTTGATGTTTCAAATATCTCTTACTACCTAGAATGTATCTTTAAACCATTTGAAATGATCTCCTTTACTTCCAAAATGTTCTTTAACAACTTGTTTACTACTCATATTTAGTGTTATCATATTAAAATTGTGGAAATTCCGACAAGAGGGTTATTTATTGTTTTGTCCAGTGGAGCAAACAATAAGGGTAGACACCATGTGCCCTCATACAGACAGTAAACAAGCAAGTGAATTATCAGCAAAAAAGAATGTCAGTGAATGTAAGTGCATGTTCAAAAGTGTCATAACTCCACTGTGACAGACGATGTGCAGGTGGTGTGATTTGAATGTTACTTGGA
This sequence comes from Etheostoma perlongum, assembly GCA_026937815.1. NCBI lineage: Eukaryota > Metazoa > Chordata > Actinopteri > Perciformes > Percidae > Etheostoma > Etheostoma perlongum. The sequence goes on along the minus strand of CM049390.1, from coordinate 6,010,325 downwards.
GCGACACTCGCACGGACTGACTCTAACCCTCTGAAAGGTGACATGATAACAAACTTGCTTGTAAATTACCTTTAAATAACATACATTATACATATAATAATTGAAAACATCCTAGACCTGTTTTGTTGTTTTGATTTTTAATGCATTTCCTAATAGAGCATGTGTTTAGCCAACACATTCAATTTCCAATTTTTCACACACATATATTTCCTCATGAAGAGGCACATTGCTCTCATTTTACAGAATGATTACTTGTTGCTTTACTTTGACTGGCAGATTACACCTCTATGAGCTTCAGAAAGGGAATGTGAAGTCTATCATGTCAAAGGATTTATTCAACACTTTAATACCAAATTTAATGACGCACTCCTCCAGTTGTTAATTAAATGAAAGTGTAATCAAGAGCAATTGAAGACCAATTCAAGTTGTGGTTACATGAGGCGAGTGCTCTAAAGAGAGTAATTAAGAACGACAAAAGATGGAAATCAAGCCCCATGCACCATTAGTACTGCTAAATGGAAACCAGCTGCTGAGAAAAAATTTACACTAATCTTCAGATACCTAAAGCTGCACAATTTTTGATTATAGATAAGGGCGAATGCAAAATATGTTTGCTGTATTTCACCTTTCCTATTTATCTGCAATATCACAAGGCATTCATTATGAATTATCTAAACATTATGTAAAATGTATACCACCAGAGAAGCAGACGCTGAATATTTAATTCTTTATTTGCCCAAAAGCGTCCTCAAGCAGATACTGATTGCACGTACCAAAGAGAACAAACCCAAAAGTCCAAAAGTATGACTCAGTCTAATTCTCCTCCCACTCTGTTTCACAGATGGACGCTCTGAGGACCACAGTGCCATCAACGAATCTCACTTGTCCACCCCATACCTCCAAATCCAACCCTTCCCAACTACACCACCGCACACACACACACATGCACATTTTTCTTGTTCTCATTCATCGTCCAGTCTACCAGCACCACAAATCGCCTTCGACGACTGATGAGAGTGCAACCAAACATGTTGATGTGTATTATAGTAGAGCAGATAGGACTCATTTTGTCCATGTGACAGACCCTCTGATGGACTGAACTTCCACGGACTTGATGTTGTGGCCAGCAGGATTGCTTGACCTTTGAACTGCAGACAGTATATCCCAGCAACAGCAGGACGTTACCCAGCTGCTTCTCTCCTCACTTAGAGACTCTCAGCCCACACTGCCCCTTCTACCTGATCTACCCTCCCCTATCAAAGCAAGTGCTCTCCATATTGTCTGTTACTATGGAATGCACCAGAGTGATAGGTGAAGGATCCCCAAAGGTTTCCATCCACCAATGAAATGCTCCAACCTGGAGCACACCACAGGTACAAAAATCTCTGCTCCAGTAAGTAATAATTTTTCTTCACTCAGCTTGTCACAAAGGTATAAACTGATCTCTCAAAGTTCAAAGATTACTTTTTTGGGGCTTATTCCCTTATTCCAGAGTGACAGTGGATAGACAGGAAAAGTGGAAGAGAGATGGGGGATGACATGCAAGGGCTGCAGGTCGGATTCGAACCCAGGCCGCTGCAAAAGCCTCAGTCTACATGAGGGCGCACACGCTCACTGGGTGAGCTAGTGGTCACCCCATCTTTCAAAGTTTAGATCGTAGAGCCACAGAGCTGAGAAAAAATAGCCAAAAGTCTGCTCTATCTAACCAGCAAAAATGTACTTGCCAACCTGCCACTAAATGTTCTGGGTGATTCTGATGGGTGGTAGCTAAAAAGAAGCATAACAAGCATGAATACAGTTAATGCAATATAGATAAAGGGCAAATTAAAGAGATTTTTCAATCAGAGGCTGGAAAACTGTCCTTGGACATAAAATCACCAATTATTCCTACTTAATCAGCAAACTGGAGAAAACAATATTAAATTTCACCTGCAAGTAATAGTGTGCTGGTGGAATCATACAATATCTGCCATATTTTCCTGTAGCATCTATTTGTTTGCTCTTGAATTACATTGAAATATAAGTTGTTACACAAGAATGAGACAGAGCTTTCATGATAATCATTCATACTATTGACATTTTCATACCCTCTGGAATGCTGTCTGTGTTCTTAAACAGTAAGCCATACTAGTAACAGTGATCGGTTCACTGCTGTTAAAGAAGAGTTCAAGGCTTACTGCACCTCCAAAACAACTGGGATGGCATGGCAATGTAGAAACTCTGCCAGTCTGCTGTGGGTCCTTGCTACCGCAGGCTAGTACTCAATCTTTTCTATAATACATTACTAGTGATGTTCCTGTAATGGGCTAGTTTGAAACTGACTGCACTGCATTTAGAGGGGGCAGAGGGAAGCCAGCTCCTTCATAAATAATCATTTTGGGACCTGGAGGAAACTTTACACTACAGTTTTTCTACAATTAACACTAAAGACAAATTCATTTTGGAAATAATTTGAGAAATATATAAAACATTGCCTCTTGCTTGTCCACTAGTCCTGCCAACTTTTTTTGCCAATAATTATTTGTTTTAAGCCAAATTTAAAGCCAACATTGTCCTTGATTCAGTGGCATGCTATATGTACAGTTTTTTGTCACCCATCCAGTTTGATCTGTTCCAGTTCCACTACAGCTTAAGCCTCTGAGCCAGCATTTAGTTTACACTCCTATGGAGGAGGTAGATTGTACCAGTGCGAGACAAGGTGTTATCATATGTCAAAATATTCTGGTGTGTTGAAACAAAACATGTCACCTAGTTTTCAGTGGAAACAGGATTTCAAACTGAAGATTTGACCAGATAATTTATAGTTGCCAAAATACAAGCACTTATTTAAATAAATAAAAAGATACCGAAGAACACAAGTGGATGTCAAAAACAATATTACCTGATCCTTGATCATGTGTAATCATGTGCATTGCTTTGCATCCCCATCCTATCTATAACTGTTTTTCCTGTAGTCTTTGTTTTATTGCTGTCATGGTCAGACAACGTGTGATTCATTCTGTGTCCAATACACATACACATATTCACATGTCACAAGCATACCTACAGTACTCATACTCATGTCTCACGCTCAATGCACATAGTACTTGTAACTGTGTGTACGTGTTTGTGTGAGGGAGGTGCAAGCAGAGAGCCCAGTTGAGAGTACACAGTCTTGACTCAAAGTAATCAGTGTGCAACTCTATCTGTTGCCTGTTAGTTAGGCATTAGGCTTAGCTTGCTGCTAGCCAGGGCCCAGCTTTGGTGTCACTTTAAGCCATTCCTTGCACCCGCTTCATTTCTCTGCAAGCAGAGGCAGTGAAAATGCTCTTTTTAAGCTGCCTGTTTATGTCTTGTCTACCTTCTGCTGAATTTTCCATTAGTAGAGATATTCCTTTCTGTAATTCTTTCACAAGTACCCATAAGCACCCATCATTTCTGAAATTAAAGATGATGGCTGAAGAATAGATATTGAGCAATTGCACCCCTACTCCTATAAGTTTTCTTATCCGGAATCTTGCTAGTGAAAAAAACAGAAACCAGTGATGATGTAACCAAGAAACTGGACATTGTAGTTTCCGTACTATGGGAGTCATACAAAGACAGGGCCAGGATTTTAGAGGTCATGAGCCCTCGAAACCTAATTTAGTATTTTATTCTGTTCAATTATACATTCTGTAAATGCCATCAAACTTATAAAATACCCGCTGTTTGTAGGTTTTTATAATGTTAAGTCCCCCCCAGGTTGCAAAATCATACCGAGGACATGGCTTTAGTATCCTCAATGGTAGCTAACACCTACAACCCTGTACAAATCTGAGCCACCGATACAGCCCTGTCCTTTGAAGCAGGACGGGTTACAGTTTCCTATTTGTTAGTGTGTGGGCCTGCAGCATGCAGTTAAAAAGAAGCTGACAGGCTATTCTGTTGGTCAACTGAACTGTTAGGTGAGGAGAACAGCGTTTCTTTATTTTATTTTTTTAAATTGTGTCCATGTGTCCTGGTTAGCTCCTTTGTTAACTGCTACAAGCTAACGCTTTAGCATACGCTGCACTAAGGCTGACAGGCTGCTAGCTTGAAGGAAAAGAAAGATTGTCAGTCAGCGTTGTTGTTATATGACATTGTAGACTGATCATTCTAGCAGTGTGGAGATGAATAATGGCTATGTGGGCAGATTGCCATAAAATGTACAGATGTTGATGTTGATGTTGATCAGAGGATGAACCCTTTCAAATTTGGATTCTGCATGAGCTGTCCTCAAGCGCCGCCCCCAGGACAAAATATCTATGTCGTACCTGACATACAGTATCTAAAGCTAATGACCAGATTTCAAGATTTTGAGTTAAATTAAAGGATTTTTACCCCTCTGCCAACTGTCGCTTAGCTTAGTTTAGCATGAAGACTGGAAACAGAGGTCAAGCATTTCTAGCTTTGTCCAAAGTTTAAAAACATCTGCCTACCAGCACCTTTAAAGCGTATTACCTAACACATTATATCTTGCAGTTTTCCAGTCTTTATGATAAGCTAAGCTAACCAGCTGCCATCTGTAGCTTCATAAGTGAATTTCCCAAAATGTTGATTCTTCCTTTTAATTTGCTCCCCCAAAGGACAAATGGACTCTCATTTTTTTATGTGATCTATTCCTGACCCTTCTTTTGCAATCACCAGCCAAATGTACAACTGTAATCCTACTGACTGATCTCCCAGAACTTCTCTAAGCAAGTCATTATCTATACCAGAAATTTCATGTTAAATTAAAAGGTGAAGAGGGCTTGATTTTTGATGAGGAACTAATCAAAATCTTTTGTAATGTCTGGTTTTTCTCTTGATTCTCTTGTTACACACTAGACACACACAGACGAACCAACGTGCATGTTATGTCTGACCCTAATCTGCACCATGTTGTGTTGGCATTGCAAACGGTATGCTGTCCATGTCTGAGACAGATATTGAAGATATGAGAGCCTAACTCTCACATGGAAATCCTGGACCACTGAATCAGTCTTTGTGATGGCAAACAGACTCGTGACAAATCTCCAGCACTCCTTTTTTGATGATGGACTACAGGCCTGGTCAACAGCCTGAATTATGCAATGACAACTAACTCCAACCCTATTATAGACGAGTGGTCCACAGACAAAAGAAAACATGACATGACTTCATGTTACTTTTCAAAAACAACAGAGAAGTTGCCTTAACTCTTGCTTGTATAATCTCTACAGTTAAGACAATGATGCTCGCTTGTAAAGAAGAATCTCCCTTCTTTGTACAAAATGAAATATACCAGAAACAACAACTTTGTTATCTAGCTAGTGTCAATGTATAGATGATCAGCTTTTTCTGTAACTTGTATGGACCGTCACATTTTTGCTAAGAAGAAACCCTCCTCCCAACTTCCTTGTTCCTAAACATCCAATCTGTTCAACGTTTTAACTTGTGGTGGACTGTCAATCTTTTTGTGTACATTTTATAGTATTATTTATTGTTGACAAGTTTTGCATTTGCAAATAATTAAAAAAAAATGAAGGTGGTTTGACCTGAGCATTCTATTCCAATGAAAATGCCTGGGGAACAGTGAACAGCTCTTTTTAATTATTAAAATGGAGAAAACAGTGATATGAGGAGATGATCTTCTGTCTTTTTATTATGACGTTGTAACATGTGCATAACATGTGGCCAAAATTGCTTTGGAAAATAATATTTTTTTGTGTTGTAACAGTATTTGTTTTATCCAGTGAATTGCTCATGAAGACAAATAAATAAGAGGCACACACAACTCTGTTTCAGATGGGTCATATCTGCTTATTCAATGTGCATGTTCAGTGCAGGGAACCTGCACACAAAAGGGATTAGCTTTGTACAGTAAGAGATCACATCAAACTGTAAAAACTACCAGCTATCTTTTAGCATCGGTTTTTGGAAAATTTGGCCTTGATGAGTCATTTCATCAAATAATAAAATCATAGCAGAGGACTGCCTAGAGTCAGTGGAAAACTGTAAAAAAATCACAATTCATAAGTTGCATGGGAATTTCAAAGGTATCGCATTTTGAAGTCAAAATGTTTGACAGTAAAACCTTTAATATAAACACTGATCAGAAATCAGAAAGCCTTTATTTTCTTTGCATAGGAATGCAACTAAATAAATTGTGGCACTCAGGTGATGCATTCCAACATAAAACACTTTTTTTTTTTAAAAACAACATAAAAACACAAGACAAAGGGCATTCAGTGATATACAAATGCAATAAATAAATAAATATAAGTATTAAAGTGCAACAAGTTCTAAGTGGATTGGGGTATGGCAGTGATTACTTAATTCTTTATTTATTAAGTGTCTTGATGGCTGTGGGAAAAAAAACTGACTGATGAAAAGAAGGAAATGTGAAAAGTAAAAAAATATAAAAAAAATACCACAGTTAATAGGAGTCTTGTTCATATAAGAAAAACTGCATCATAAAAAGAAAGATATAAAAACATTGAATTAGTCAGAATCTACAGAATTGCCCTTTAGGCCTAGTATTTGACTGTTTTAGGCACTCAATGGCAATGGGCTACACATGCTGTTGTTATTAATAATGAATGCACAAGTGAGTATGTGTTTAACCCCATTTTGGAATATCGAATCATTCATAACTTTAGGCTTTGGTAATACCATTGAAATATTGATGACTAAGATGGAGTGGATTGAAAATAAAAACAGCACTAAATATAAATGAGCTCACTAATTGTTGTTAGTGATAATTAGCCCCCCCAGATGCTAGTTAGTAATGAATTATAAATGGGACTGATAAAAGGTCACAACATATTTAAAATAATTTCATTTTATCAACTGGGGCGAATGATATAGAAACAATTAGACATTATTTCAGAAATATACCTACTGTCAATGAAACAACAAACCCTTTTTAACAAATGCTCATTTGTTATCGTTTACAGCTGGAGGGATATCTCAGGCTTTTAGGTCAGAGCTTTGCAGATAAGAACTGTGGATTCAATGGTCTCTAGCTCCATCTTATGGCTCCCATTGGAAACTAAGGGGAAAGGGTTGATTTCATTGTAGGGGAAGCTATAAACAAGAAGTGGACACAATTTATGAACAAACAATCAAATGCATCCAATACAATAGCTGTGTGGGGGAAGCCTTTATGATCATTCTTTTAGACTGTGTTAAGTTTATTTAATATCTTGACAAAAACATTTTTGAAGATTTGTTGAAGATGATTGCACTGCATAACACTGCTCACAAAATACATTGGCCAAAATATGAGGAATAATTTATTGACAACATTACAATAAAATCTTTTACTAAAAAACAACATATAAGACTTATCTTCTTCTTTGGTGGTCACTCAAGACGAGTATGACTGTCCTCTCTGTTGGGTTGTCTTATTTGTGGATCCTCAGGAGGCTGTAAAGGCCAATCCGTGATCCTTCTGCTGCAATGTGGACATTGAAAGATTGAGGTGGTGTGTGGTGGTGGAGCCTTTCTCTGTTTGTCCTTGCGGTGTTGCCGTTTTGCCTCTAGGCACGGCGGAGTTCTGTTTCGTGGTGTGATGCACCTTCCTGCACTGCTTTTCTCCAGTAGTCCGTGTTCAACGCAAGATCCTCCCAGTCGCCGGACGTGATGTTAAACTTTTTCAGGCTGGTCTTGATATTGTCCTTGAAGCGTTTCTTTGGCCCACCAGGGGCTTGCTGTCCTTCTTTTAACTGGGAGTACAGGATCTGCTCAGGGAGATGGTAGTGATACTGGGCATATTCGTTTCCTCCAGAATGCTGGAGTTTGTACGTTTTCCCAGTTGATTGTCAATATATTTTTTAAGGCTCTTTGATGGAATAGTTCCAGGGCTCTAAGGTCTGCTGTAGGTGGTCCAGGACTCCGCTCCATACAGTAGGGTTGGGAGAATCACAGCTCTGTAAACCAGGAGCTTGGTTTGAGCCCTCAGGTCTCGGTCATCAAATACTCTTGTCCTGAGTTTAGCATAGGCTCCACTGACACAGCTCAGGCGATGGTTATCCTCAGAGTCTATATCGGCTTTGGAAGAGAGAATGCTTCCAAGATAGGGGAAGTGGTCCACGCTTTCCAGAGTGGTGTTATCCACTTTGATAATGGGCTGAAGTTGATACAGAACCTGGGTTCTCTTGATGTTGAAGGCCAACCCCAGGGCTCTGGATGCCTTGGCAAAGGCATTTAGGATGCCCTGGAGGTCTTCAGGGGAGTGTGCTGCATTGATGTTATCATTGGCATTTTGTAGTTCCCTGGTGGTGGTAATCTTGACTTTGCTCTTGGCTTTGAACCTGTTGAAGCGGTTGAAGAGCCTGCTGTCAGTCCTGTAAAGTACTGTGATCCCCTGTGGCAACTCTTGGTCAGTGAGGTGTATGGCTGCACTGAAGATGGCAAATAGGGTGGGTGCAATGATACATCCCTGTTTGACCCCAGTTTCTACAGTAAATGGCCCAGATTCAGAGCCACTGTTGCTGAGCACTGTGGCTGACATGCCGTCATGCAGTACACTTAGTACACGGATGTATTTGCCATGACATACCTTGATAGCATGCTCCACAGTGCCTGACAATCTATGGAGTCAAACACCTTTGTCAAGTCTATAAAGGCCAAGTACAGAGGCAGTCCTTGTTCCCGACACTTTTCTTGTAGTTGGCGAGTAAAAAAAGATCATGTCAGTTGTTCTCCTGATGGACGGAAGCTGCAGTGTGATTCAGGGAGTACCTCCTCAGATAGCGGTACAGGCGGTTGGCGAGGACACGAGCAAGAACTTTGCCTGTTGTTGACAAGAGCGAGATGCCCCTGTTGTCTCCACATTCAGCCTTGTCCCCTTCTTGATTGTGATAACAATCTGGCGATCCCGGAGCTCGGAGGGGAGCTCTTCCCTTTCCCAGATCTTGACGAGTAGATGGTGTATGTGGTGCCAGAGCCTTGGTCCTCCTTCCTTTAAAATCTCTGCGCGGATCCCATCAAGACCAGCGGCCTTGTTGTTCCTGAGATTCCTAATGCTAATGGCATTGAGAACCTCAGTTAGTGTAGGAGGTTCCCCCATGTCTTCTCTGATGGGACTCTGCGGGATATGATCGCCAATATTTGGCTCAGCTGAGCTATCGCGGTTCAGAAGTTTCTGACTTCTGATTTCAGACTATCAGACTTACAGTATATATCAGACAAAATAATATAAAGTCCAGACTTTTTTTTTTTTCACGGACCAAATAATGCACTTCAGGAAAATAAATTATCATCATCATCATCAGGAACATCTAGCTATGTTTAGTATAATAAAAAGTAACTAATGATACATTGCTATTAGAATTCATAATAGTTGTTTGTCAATATTGAATTATTTATTGATTGGTTCTACATTTTCATCAATTCAAAATAAGGCACATTGAATATACCTAAAACATCAATAGGCCTTTTTCATGGAAGGCATTTTGACATGTGACAGTAGGAAAAGCACAGGTGTGAATGATAACATAAATGATGGCTGAATTCCATTTAGGTGCTTCAGTTTCAGGGTCTAGTCTTGTGCATGCTGGCTCACTGTCACGCCATGCCATGGCTTACTCAGACACATGAATATAACAGCCCTTGTTAGTGTTATTAGGAACACCTGTTCTTTTCCTGCTGTGACAACTCAAAATGTCTGCTGTTTAAACGGGCTATAAAACATTGAGATACACAGTATGCTTTTGCTAGACAAGTGTAGAGCAACATCATCAGTGCATAATAATTGGGAATTGAGCTATTCAAATCCACACATTTAAACCAGTTCAAATTTAAACTGATATACTAGACTGATCTACCAAATAAACAAATGTTGTGACAAAGATCATTTACCTGTGTGAAAATAATGTGAGTTTTCTCAGACACAAGCACAGTCAGCAGGGGTTATTTGTTTTTTTCTCTCACCTCTGAATTGCTGCTATGGAGAGGCATACAATTAAATAATTCAATTTACTTTGTGCTGCGACGTGATGTCAAATGTTAGTCTAGCCTCTTGTGGTCAATCATGTTCTCGATTATCATTAAGGTATTAGTAAATAGCGTATAATTATTACTTTTATGGCTACCACTGGGGCTGCACAATTAATCCAATTTTAATTAAAATCACGATTTTGGCTTCCCACGATCAAATTTGCAAGATCGAGGGATATTTACCACTTTCTCAGTAGCATCACCAGCCAAAAGATTCACTGAGACAACCCCACTCGTGAGAAATGAGTGATTGTGTTTTTATCTCTGACATAAACAGCTTATTGTAATCTATTTTTAACCCTCATGTATTTCTCGGGTCAAATTGACCTGTTTTCCTACATCAATGTTCTTTTTAATTATCCAAAATAACACAATTGATTCCACACAACGCTTTTTGGCAAGTACAAATCTCTACTTTCATTAATTTGGGGGTGTCTTATTCAATTTTATAGGATTTGAAAAAACAACAACATTGAAGTGGTTTTGAAATAGCATTGAGTAAAAGTTGACATATTCCAGTCTGTGATTATCCATCAACATCCATTCCTTTAATTTTAGTCAAAAATAATTCAGAATTTCTGCTTTTCTAACTCAAACATAATGTATAATTTCCTATAAATGAGGTTTATTGACCATAAATTCCAAAAATAACTATAAAACTATAGTTAATAAGTTAGTGTTACGTAGTGTTGAAAACGTCAAAAAAGTGACTCATATTGAAAAAGCATCATAAGTGTTGAAAAAAGGTACATAAGCATAAGAAAAAGTTAAAAACATTAATAAAAAGCATCACCAAAAGTACTGATTTTCAATTTTGATGGGAAGACAACACAAGGGTTAATGCAAACAGTTAGTTTGGATTCACCAAAGTCACACAATAACACAAACAAACTAACAGATTGAGGCAGTGTTAGACCAGCAACTCCTGTGTTCTGTGAGGTGAAATTATTATAATATACACACAGCTGTCCCTTTAAATAACCAAGAGGCAACGTCTATTATGCTGCTTTATCTATCCTACTGATGGTGATGAGACAAGGTTACTATGAAAACATCTGCAAACAAACTGCAGTTTTTTTTTTAAACTTGTGTCTCACAAAGTTCATCACTGTGTTGGTTCACACTACATATCCCAGATGAGATATCACCTGTCAAACAAACTGCTATGTTCGAGGGGCTTTCCTTGGATTTTCTGTTATTAAAGTTTGTTTTTCTGTAGGTGGTGCTCGTGTGTTTGTCTGTTCCAGGACTGTGTCTGTTCGCATAGTCATGCAAACTAACCAATGGTTCCAAATAAAGAAAATCTTAAATGCATCACTTCCTGTTGATGATACAGGATTTTCCCAGGAAAGAGCAAGTTCACACAAACTGTGTATTGAACAGAACTTGTAAATTGCTGCATTTACATTTGAATGACTGTTGTACTGCATCAATGAAAGGGACAGCAGCAAAACGGTTATTTCTGTAAAAAGGCCACAATTCATTTTAATAGAGCTACAGTATATGACCATTAAGGTGGAGCAAGGTGAAGGGATGCATATGTGGTCCAACTGCTCCCTCTGTTGTGTGAAAACAGATTACATTACATTTTCTGACAACACCCCAAACTCCCACACTGTATTATTTATTTATTTATTTATTGAAATCGACTAAATATATCAGTCTCATACTTGCTGTATGCTGAGATAATGTTTATTTAAATTGTCGCCTAAATAAAATCAACTATTCGTTATTTTGTCCGAGACCCCTTAAGGGTGCATATGATCCTTAATAGTTGATTTGATAATAATAACCACAGATGTATCAACCATATGGAGCAGGTTATATGTAGGGACAATATTGCAGACATCCCTGGGCTGGAATAACTACTTATATTTTGGTGGTGATCTGAAACTTAAAGAACCTGGATCTCCAAACACTTGATATACTGAAATTAACTTTATTTTGAAAGAATGTAGGAATGTTGTAGGAGTAACTGCCAATCAGAGAAGTGTCTGTTTGCCTGTCATCAAGTTTTATTTAAGATACTATAATATATGTCCGTGTCTAGTTACCAGCTAATTATTCGTTTTAAAATAACTTAAATGGGATATAAACACGTTAATGACAGATACAAAGGTACAGGAGCAGTAGGTGCGGACAGTTGAATTATGGGTAAATGAGTTCTCCGTATGTTGATGTCAGGGGGAGGAGAGACTCGAGACGCAGTCAGTGTGTGTTGGTGTGTAGAGGTGAGGGTACGGCGAAAAATCCAGCCGCTGGAGGACTTTTCTCTACTGGAACAACTACTTTATTTTTTATTTTTTTAAACTAAGCCCATAATAAGGACAAGACAAGGAGGACACTCGCGAAAATGCGAGAAGAAATCCAGGAAGAGAGTGTCTGCTTATTAAAAATTCAGCGCGGGAGAACAGACATTATCGCCCCTTCAGATGACTTGTGGCAGCACCGAGGATAAACTACAACACTAACGGGCTTCAAACATTATTGAATGGGGTGAGACGAAGCGGAATTGTCTCTAAAGAGCGAGTCCAAAGCTTTTCCAAGCGGCCAAAACCAAAGGGAAGGGGAGGAGAGAAAACGCCCTGCTGCCTGTTGCTGGTAGCTCCACATTCAAACTTTATCGCCGAGTTGGAAAATGCATCTTTCACTTAACGGGAAGGGGTAATTCAAGTGTAACGTTAGCTTTATTAGCTGAAAAGCCGAACAGCTAGCAAACTGAAGGCCCGCTCACTTGTCAAGTTTTGGGACACGGGGAGTCTCTGCTTTGGGAATATTTTCTCTTCATTGTGCACACTATTCCTGTTGGAAGCGATTTGGGTGGGCTGAGAGCCCAAGGCTGCTCCGCTAGGCCCACGGCCATTAGCCAGGAACAAAGAGGTTTCGCATGTAAACTTGAAACAGTTTGGAAAAGCTCTACATATTTTACTCAACTTTTAACGACCGACATTGCAGCCATGTCGCTCGGCGCAGAGAGGAGGATGGAAACCCGGCTGAAAAAGCTGGAGGACATGATCAGAGAACCCAGATCTGCCATAAACCTGGAAAGTTTGCTGGTAAGTCAAGTGGGATACACCTCATAGATTATTAATGATGCCATGTTGTCTAATCGCTGATTCGCTAGACACGTTAGGAACACACTTGGTTAACGTTTTTACGTTTTTATATATATATTTTTTTATTTTTCTTCTTTCCGTTCTCAAATTGTAACCTACTACTAGCATTGTTTTCACATTAGGCAGACTGTGATGCTGCATAGCACTATTTTTTCTCTCTCATTTCCACCGGTTATGAAACTGTAGCTACAGTTTCCATTCTGTCCTGAAATCAGGTAGCATACCTTACTATAATACCCATTTTTCTTTTTTCGAAAAAGTTTCCAAAATAAGAGTCTCACGGTCTATGTACTGTAGATAGGCCTGATTAATAGTTGAGACTGAGTGCAGACAGTGCAGTTTGGGGCGCTGTGAAGCGTGTCTACAGATTAGGATTAGCTAGTGGAGAATGTCCCTCTGGGTAACTTTTTGGCCCACTAGACCAGAATTGTCCTACTACCCACGAGATCTACATACCTATTCTGGACTTTCTGCACTGATATGTGATTAGACAAAACTCAGGAATCTGGTCAGAGGGGCTTCAGGAAACCAGTATGGTACAATTAGGCTACAGCTTGATTCCCAGCTAAATATGAACTGTTTAATAATAATCCAAAGTAACAAAATTACAGGACTTGATATCTTTGGCATGATACATTGATAATAGGGCTGCACGATATGAGGAAAATATCTAATTGCGATTATTTTGACTGATATTGCGATATGATTCACGATATTGGAGTGAATGATCATTTTTGTGTCATTTTCATTGAAAATTATTAATGTTGAATGACATTTAAATGATTATAGTGTGATCTGCAAACTGCATTAGGGCTGCACAATATATTGTATTTTTTTTTTATCCCCATCGCAATATCAACTTGCGCAATATACACACCGCAAAAGGCTGCAACATATCGCAATAGACGCTCAGGGATTGTTTTGCGTTAGTTGAAAGAACATATCAACAGAAAACTGCATATTAAAATGTAACTCATTCTTTTTTGTTTTTAAAGTGCTGCTGCCTTTTTTTATATTCAATTCAATGCTTGAATTGTTCGATTAGAAGAATGTTGGAAATGATTTCCTTTTATTTGTTTTAAATTCAACAAGTGATTTGTAGAATCAAGCAGAATATTAAAAGCAGCAGAAATGCACAAGTGAGTACACTTTAAATTTATTTATTGCAAGTAATATTGTTATCACGATATACAACTTATTGCATATTTTCCTTGTATTGTGCAGCCCTACACTGCATGCCCTGAACTCTCCAGCTCAGTAAATTGTCCTTAAATTCCATCTCTAAATGTTACGTTAAAGTTGTGTATTACAGGAGTGCAAATTGATTACCATTTACACACAGCATGTGAATCATACTGAGACTTATATTGTCATACTAACTGGGTCTGATGAAGAAGTACAAGTGGTGTACCCCTTGAGAGATGTTTTTGGCAAGTTTTGTGATGACTTAAAGTTGCACAAGGCAGTGGAAAAATACTCCCATTATACCAGTGTATATCATGACATTAGGCTGAAAAAGGAAAGGGTTTCTTCTGTTTCCCCCGAAATGAAATTCTGGTGTTGGTTATGGTCCACAGGAACTAACAAATCGGAACTTGAGGGAAAGTGCCTTGCATGCTCGGACCGGAGAAAGCTGGAGTTACAAATGTTAGGTCAATGTCTGAACCTGAAAACATTATTCTCAAACCCTCACCTCTAACTGTAATTCAGAGCCAGCACTGTGTCACTGGATCTACTTTAGCTGTAAAGTTACATCCATTTTAGTGGTGATAACTGGATCTGACAGAGGACAAACACACTGTCAGTTCTATCTTAAAAAGCATCATCTCGCCCCTTTTAATGGGCCCCATCTAGCTTGGGGCCCCATGTACATGTCCTCCCCTGTTCCCCCTCCACACTACTTAAGACACTCCTGGTCTATTCCTGCCCTATTCCCTTAAAACATTTAGCAGAATACTTGCTTGAACACTGGTGTTGTCTACTTCCTGCAGGCAAACGTGCAAGATAGAGGTGTTGAATGTTTGAGTCAAAAGTCGAGTGGGAAGCATGCGTAGGAGAGAACAGGCTGCAGTTTTCCATTTTTAGCAGCCTTGCAGTGGTCGCAGGGATAAAGTTTTGCTGCTCACGGTGGGATTCCAACACACACTCATACACACACACACACACACACACACACACACACACACACACACACACACACACACACACACACACACACACACACACACACACACACACACACACAAGTGCTCAGAAATGTCCTTTTTCAGGTTGAATAAAAACATGCATCATTGCAGTGGCTTAATAATTGCTCACAGGCGTATATTCAGTAAACAATGAATCACACATCCCCTGCTATTGTGTCATAGCTACAGCCAAAAAACAAAACATCAGAAGAAGCTGCTTTGTTGACTATTATAGTCCCCAAAATAACAGCTTTGTAAAAGCAACTTGGTAAATCAGGTTTGTACTTTTTTGAACTTAGTCAGATGTATTTAGGACTTGCCAGGGAACAGGGGGCAGACTACCCTGAGGATACAGAAAGCTGACAGTGAGGAATCTGCAGCATATGTCAAGTAAACTCAGTGACCTTCCTGTAAAGAAGGCTGACCTTTTTTATGAGCTGGGATATACAGTATTGTACCCTGGCATTACAATTAGGCAAGACAGAGTCCTCTGTAAACAATCTTGCCATTTGTAATCAACACTTAACTCACACCTTCCACAGAGTACTCAGAGTAATCAGCAAAAATCCCATGAATGATGCCTTAATGGCGCCATACACTGTGGTCATATAACCTGTTAATCACTATATTGCCTCTATCAGCATTCAATCAAATATAACCTCACATCTCAGCAGCCTTCTCCCTGTGCTAAGTGCAGTGATCATTATTTGGCAGCACACTGTTGCTGATGAAGTGCTGGACTTACTTGGCAGCTCCAAGCGCAGGGAGGGATTGTTGAGGGCAAGCAAAAGAAAGGACATTTCTCGAGATAAAGAAAAAACATGGACACTTGATTGTAAGTCACATAAATTGCCTTTTGGTCGTCCTAAAGGAAATGACCTCATTGGGTAAATAGTTAGCAGCTATATATGGGGCTCAAAGTCCCTGCGAATGACTGCACTTTCCCCGTTCACTTTTCAACCTTATCTCATTCTCTCTGCCTCCTTCTCTCTCAGCCCCCCCCCCAGGCTTGTTAAACACACTGCAGGTATTTTAAGTGTAGCTCCAATCCAATGCCTTGGGACACTAATGCCTTGTGCACTATGCACAGCACTTAAGTGTGAACGTTATGAGATATGGATAGCTACGAGATTGTCTGATGTATGCCAGATCATGTCTTGGGGGGACAGTCCCCGGCTGTCTCTTTGCTGTTCATTCAGTGTGATCCTCTCCTTGCTCAGCATTAGGTGACTAACACATTTAATAACATAATGCACTTGTTTTGCATTTGCTTCCCCTTGTTTGTTTCTCCTATCTATTTCCATTCCCATATTCTCACTTTGTTCCTTTCTTCCTATGTTGTCCTTTCATTTCCAACCTAATGTTTATCAATATTTTTCTCATCTAACATCTCTTGTCTCCCTTTTCTTGACCTTCTCTGGTCTTTTACATTTCTCTTATCTTCTTGTCCGACATCCCTCCTCCCACACTGAAAGTTCTTCCTTTAATAAACCCTTTAGGGAGGTGGGGATAACCCCTGTGTGTCTTGTACATTGTCTTTATCCTGATAGTCAACCTGTGTGTCTGCTCCGTCTCTGGAGGGCAGTTTAGTTGCTCTTAGCCTAGCAGCAGCAGTCCTGGCTTCCATGTGCTAGCTGGATAGAAACACTGCCTTATAAGGCACTGGGGACGGTGGCCCCGGCCAATTTTTTTTCCTGCAAAACAAGCTAGTCTCTCTGCTCCACACCTCCTCTGATGAGACTGCCAAGCCTCTGCAGTCTTTTTTTGGTTTTCGCTTCACTTCAGTGAAGAAGACACGGGATGGCGTCTTCCGGTTTTTAAAATGTTACACTTCACTTCAGCTATGTATCATCTGGTCTTCTTTAGTGGTCAAAACTAAGTAACTTTATCAGGGTTTTCCCTGTTTATTAAAACCATATATGGTCCACTAGCGGTTTTTCTAAATACCTTTTTGATAAGTTTTGTGTCAGGTCTTTAGTTTGAACTACAAATACTCCTATTTAACTTACATATTTTGTCTGTACAATGTCATTTGAGTTCCAAATTTTTTTTTCTCTCTCATAGGAAAAGTTTGACAGTTTGAAAATACGCTTATTTGCTTTCTTGCCAAGAGTTGATAGGCTTGATACCACAGTCTGTACGGTTAATATGTAGCTACAGCCAGCCACCGGTTAGCTTAGCTTTGCACAAAGACTAGAAACGGTGGAAACCTCCTACCAGGCTCTGTCTGAAGATAACTAAATATTGTTTGATTATATTGTACAAAGGGCAGGAGTGACTTATGTAGGGTTATATGAATATTGTTTGTTCATATGACTTCCTGGAATCACTGTGACGACGGTACAGATTAAATTAGATATAACTTAATTAATTAGAGAAATTAAAAGTGACTGTGTGGTTTTACAGGGTGCTATGTGGCACATTGTTTATTTATTAGCAATATCATGCAAAGTTAGTAACCTAACACTGTAAGTATGTATGTATGTTACATTTTGATGTAAGTACATTTGAATTGGTATAGATGGTAATGGTTCCAGTTGAGAATCGGTTCCAAATTGTGCGATCCATTGTAATCGTAAGCCTATGAGCTTATAAATTCCTTTTATCGCTGCAGACACATTTTTTTTTTTAGTGGCACATGGCGCGTTGCAAAACAAAGATGTCAAACTCATGTGTCTGTACTGCTGGAAACTTGCAACAAACGCAGGTGGGCTTAGCAGATTTATTTTCTTTGACTAAGAAAACCTAAATGAAAACAAATATTCTCTGATTTCATCCATTCTAGATGATGACAGGCTGTTGCTATAGCTACGGCTATCCCTCAGGCTACAGCCAAACTCAGAGATAATAAAAACAGTTGTTGAAAACCTGTGTGGGCCGACTGTTTTCTACACAGACAACTGGTCAGTAATTAATAAGGGAATCAATAAAGAATCAGACCGATAAGCTGAATTGGTAATGGCATTGGTATCAAGACAATCTTATCAATTCCCATACTTAGTGGAAAATCACATTTTAAAGACAAAACTCTGGGACACTGGCTGCACTTTAACTGAATGGGCTGCATTGTTGTCCATGTTCCAGCTGCTGTGATACATCAGACAGCTGTTTACAGTTTACCTTAAACGTAAAGAATTTGGAACTAAAATTACAATGACTGACTCTTGAGCAGTGTTATTTTTGCTTTAAAAAGGTAAATGGATTTTCCTAACCTGCTGTAAAACATGCATTACAAACTGAGCAAAAATCCAGCACTTACACACACCCATACTCACTCCCACAGAGACACACACAAATAAATATACACATACTTAACAGCGCATTATATAATACCTTGGACAAATAAATCAAGACATGAACTGGTTCAACATCCACCTTACATGGATGTGAGAAGGAATGCAAAAAATGAGGAAGAATTGAATGGGTATGCGATATGTCCAGAAACGTTATTACTACTACTATGACTATGCTATAACTCAGTTCTGGTTGTATGATAAACCTTTAAATAAACTGCTGTGAATCTCATCCATTCTTGTAATCTGACATTTGGACTAGAAACAAAGCTGGAATGCGGTGTCTTGAGGTGTTTGCAACGGTATATGGTTCTCATGTGAAAGGAAATGTATACACCCTAAGATTTGTCTTAATCTGGAGGATCTCCTTGTCTAGACATGAAGACCTTGGTTGAGATAATGTGGCCGTGCACAATGCAGCTTGTGATACATGCAGATAAATAAAACGGCGCCCCCCCTCTCTAATCTTTGTGCACAATTTTTGGATGTTACAGCTCTGATGGAAGATTTGACTTTTGAGGAACTTTCACTTTCCACACCGATGGCTGGGACGTGAACCGAGTTATGCAAAGCACACTTGCAATTGACGGTTGCTGTATTCACAAATCTTGTTAAATTCCATTGTTGGCTTGTGCAAAATCTTCACCCTGTTGTTTGAGTTAAAACGTTTGATACCTGAGTCTTAATGTATTTTTAGTTTGAAGGTGTGAGGGAGAAGAGAGCAGGAGTCTCCCACGCACAATACATAAACCATCCATCTGGCCACAGCGCTATCATTCCATCACAACCTGCTGGTGAAACACAACCTCCTACACACATACACACACTCTCTCTCACACACACACACATACATATGCACAGACTTGGGTACTCCTGGACACACATTTGCGTTCATTTTCACAAGCACGTACGCATAACGCGTCACTTGATCTTAGCAACACACAAGCTGCATTTTGTGCAACCCGCAGCAACAACAGAACAGCACAACACATAACAGCTATGGGTTGTTAGAGTGTTCATACAGCTTTCATTTCCTTCAACAAACCCAAACAACAGTGTTTGTTTGTGTGTGGTAGAGCAGTTTAGTCCAGTTGTGCTTTAGTGTTGAAGCTGACGGTTATAAATCAAATAGTTTGTGGCAATACTAAAAATATTTACACACAAATTAAGAGTTGAAACTGAAACTCAGCCTAATATCAACAGTCTAATGTTACTGGCTGTAATGCAAGTTACTAAAGCTATTCAATGACAGAGGAATCAAGGTTCTTTACTGCTTTAAGGCCATTTTATGGCTGTGAGTAGACCAGGGCTGTAGTCAAGACCACCTTGGTTGAGACCAGGACCAAGTCAAGACCGAGTCCAAAGAAGTTTGAGTCCAAGACAAGACAAGACAGAGTCCAAAAAGGTTTGAGTCTGAGTCATGACCGAGTCCAGGACAGAAAAAGTTTTCTGCATAACATTATCAAGACAATTGTTTTGGGCTATTTGTTGATATAAAAGCAAAAACAGTGTCACTAGAAGCTTTAGCGTGTTTATCAAGCACCGTATGGCCTCCATTGACTTACATTACCTAGCAATAGTGTGTGATTTTGCGCCGTAGCGAGTAGTATGAAAAGGTGAAACACAGGACTTTGACCCAGGAGACGGGGGATTGTGTCCCGTGTGTCACGTTTCCTAAACTCAACCCAGCCAACCCAGTTCTTCTTTTCCTAAACCCAACCCGCGTGTCACGTTTTCCAAACTCAACGGTCGCTTTCTTCTCGCAATAACACGGCAAGTGGGGTTTATGTTTACGTCTGCTGTAGAGTGTAGACATACTCGCGGATAGTTCCAAATGCGTACAGATAACACGCTACTTGGCTTAAGAAAGTCGGCGTGTATGTTTACGCGAAGTCATGATGTCATGTTGCCTAAGGTTGTGGCTTAAATATGGACATGAATTATGAACAGTTCAAGAGTAAAGAAATGATAATTGAGATATGGTAATACGAGTGAACAACACAAAGTGTTCGATCCCTAATGATCCAGTTTGTGTCTTATTTTTGCTTCATGCCAACTTTGGCTACACTTTTTTTTTTTAAATTGGGGGTTCCTGAAGATTTTGTGGTCTTATATCACACCCGGGAAATGTATCTTCATATACTATTTCCATATTATCATTGTAAATCATAACTTACATGTGTTTCTTTTGTATTTCACTTTTGTTTTGGTCAAATTTTATGATAAATGTGTTTGTGTCAAACCACCGTTTTAATCTACACATTTCTGCTGTGATCGTTCAATAGAACATGGACATAAATGTTTTTGTTTTTTTTAAGTGGAACATTATGATCCTTCATAAAGCCATGTTTACAGTTAACATACAGCAGGACCTTATGTACATGCAGTCCTGCCTTTGCTACATATGTTTCCTGGCACATTCCTCAGTATACTTTATAATAAAACGTGGGTGCCAAAAATGCACAGGGCACAGGAGCATGAGACAGAAATCTGTCAAAAGCAAGAGTAAGACATACTCTTGTTATTCCCCGTGGAGACATTAGCTCTGCTATTTGTGCGCCTCTGCGGGATTCCTGCCGTTGTGTCTTTCTTGGAGGGTTTACGGGCCCTGCCTGGCACGGTCCCCTCACTCTGCCCGGCCCACCATTTATCCCCACAACTATTTTTAAAACGGCTGGAATTTAATCAAAACATTAACTTTCTGCTCAATCCTTTTAAAGCCCAGAGCAGTGCTGCTTGTTTTCTGTTCCACATGCCTAGTGATGAGATGGGATTGAGGGGAGGAAAAGTTTTATTTTTTTATTTTTTATTTTTTTTACAGGGGGGATAATTGCAAATTGAGCAGGGAGAGTTTGGCATGTGAGTAGCTTTGAATAGTTGGGTTATTTCTCTCTTGGTTTTGCTCCTTTCAGGTTAATATCATCACATTCCTGAGTGGTGGATCCACGTGGCTTTTTATAGGGTGATAAAGAGTGGAAGCAGGCGAAGGGAGAACGACAGCTCCGTAATGTCAACAGCAAGTTGGGTAAATAAAATGGAAAAGAATAGAATGTGCTGTAACAGGGTGCTTATAAAACTCTTGCCTGCTGCTTCTCTGTAGCTTCAACTCATCTTTGTATTTTGCAGGAGTTGCTAAGCAACCAGCCATAACCCATTTGCTGGATTACAGTATAGCAATGGTAAAATGCTGAATTGCTATCTAATAGACACATAACAACTCCTACTGATAAGCCTAACTGGACAGATAATACTTCTATCAGCTCAGGAAGACATTACTGTACTGTTGGACAGCGATCTGCCCTGTTTATAAAGCTCGGGTAAAGGATCTGACATCATCGTTTGTAATTAGTTAGATTCATTGCTACAAAAAAACTTTCCCTTTTAATGCATGTGAAGCCAACGTTGCTTTGGATGAGGAAGGGAGGATCTGTGTTTGGCTGGGACAGGTCCAGATAGTGTATGTCAGATGCATTATGATCCAGCGTCACACTTCCCCAGACACTTGTAAGTTATTTAATATTTATAAATAGCTGCCTCGACTGAGTAGCTGAGAAATGTCGTCTGGAGGCTTGTTGGGGAATTTTTTTTACACAGTAACACTATTGGAAGCAAATCAACAGAGCCATTTCACTTGTGGTACTCCGATGCACTAAACTGCTTATTATGTATGATGTACAGGGTTTCTGCCAATCATGAGATCTTGAAATATCTGCTACTGCTTTTAAATAAAGTATATTAAACGGGAATTGTACTTATTTTTAAAAGCTAAAGATGTCATAACTACAAATAGGCCTAGCTGACACTTCTCTCCCTATGTGTCTCCAGCCAAGTTAGCCAAGCAGTTTTCATGTGCAGATTGATTTGCAAAAGAAACAACAATTTTGTCCCATCCACTAACATCATTTCACTTCTTCACTGCAGAGCCACCGGCGGCTCTTGCCATCACCAGGGCAACATGTGTTTGTTTATTTATCCTTCCTCCACACTTGATTTATCTTGTTTAACATGGGAGATATAGAAATCACAGAGAAAGGAATAATATGTCACCAAGATGTCCAGTTTGTAGATATGGAATGTTTGCTACATGCCTGTAGTGAGTCCAAGCGTTTACTTTGTAATCCTTGTGGCAACGATGAATGTTTGTCATCTTTTTATTTCATGTCCAAAGTTGGAAATATGTGAAACTGAACCCCCTCTGCTGTAGCGTCTATCTTCTTTGAACACTTTGGTACAGATCTAACTGCTATGCTGCTTTACTATATAAACAAACAAGGAAGGCAAACCATCTGGGATTCGACTCCATGGTGCATTCATGTGTATCATGTTAAGCTAATGGTGCATTCAATTGCACCTTGTAAAGTACCCTTTTATCTATCCATCTATTATCATCTCTACTGATGTCTATTATCATCTCTTATTGGCGTCCCTGTTTGTTTAAATCGCTAATTGAATCATGACACCCCGAGTATGTATACATAATTGATTATTAATGGATCTTTATGATGAGCAGCAACCGTTTCTTCACAAAACCCTTAAGACTTCTGAACTATTCAGCGACACTTGGTCTTTATTTGCTTTGCAATTGCATTGTTTCTGTCCATTGCCTCGACCAGGAAACCGGACGCACCTCAGGTACATGAGCTCCACATGTGACTGCAGCCACTGTTGGTTTACATCAAGATGCCTAAAACATGCCATAGCTCATGGTTTACTTATTTGCATCTGACATATCATCTTGGCCATGCAGATGGTCATATATTATATTTTTATATATATATATATATATATATATATATATATATATATATATATATATATATATATATATATATATATATATATATATATATATATATATATATATTTTATTTTAGCCTGCAACCTTAAATAATCTATACTTAATTTACACTCTGTAGTGTAAGTGTAGTTTATACACAGGCCTGAATTACATACACATGCTCAGTACCTATACATCCACTAAATGGAGAGATGTCAGAGTGAGGCGGCTGTCCACGGAAAGGCGCCCTGAGCAGTTGGTGGTTCAGTGCTCAAGAGCACCTTGGCAGTGCCCAGGGGGTGAACTGGCACCTCTCCAGCTACCAGTCCACGACCATACTTTTGTCCGTATGGGGACTTGAACCATTGACCCTTCGGTTCCCAACCCAACCCTTTTTGATATGAATCAATCAATTCAAGCCATTGCCACATGAGTTGTAAGAAAGTTAATTAAGACTGTCGGGTCCACACAACTCTCTGTATTTTTCTGTATGACTATGTTTGGAAGATAATTTTCCTCTTCTAAAGAGTCATCATGTTTTTTAAAATCCTCTGTGTTCTCCTTGGCTACTATCAACTGCAACGAGGAGGGGGTGGTCGTGGAAGACTTGTACCATGTGGACGCACCAACAGTACTTGTCATTACTTAGAATTTCTCATCTGGGAGACAGGAAGTACGTATTAGAGTTTTAGTTAGGCTGCTGTGGTTTGGTTTAGATTTGCTCATAAGTTGCTAAGAAACAATCATAACCGCAATAAAGCAATTCCTAATAAATATACAAGCATTCATTAGTCGCAAAAGTGCAGACCTACAAGAAAATTCAATGTTTACTGATTTAAATTATACATTGTAAACGAAATGCATGATTTATATGAGGCCTGTTGCATTATGAAAATTGCTGCTTGATGCACAGTGACTTGTTGCGCTCCTGCCCCTTACTGGCTGTAGAGCAGCCAGTCACGATGCATGTTGGTAACATGTTTAAGAGACTCCTTTTCTTGTTATTGACTAACAATGTGTTTTGATAAGGAAATAATCCCACTACAAAATCTGACACAAAGGACAAAGTTAATTAAAAACTTAGAAAAGTGGAAACAGTGTGTCACCTGTGGTTATTGCAGTTGTTTCTTGTTTCCTCTGTAGCTTGACACAACCACAGTGTTTCGGTAATGAAGATACCACAGCAGCTTCATCTTTTAAAACTGACCGCAGTGAAACGTGGCATCATGGACCTGAAATGTGTATGCATGGATCAAGAACAGTTGGGCGTTGATTTCAACTGCTGCTATGTACTTTCTGTTGCAGATGTTTTGCCAAATGTTTTGGTAAATCGTGTGTCTAAACACACCCAACATATAATGTATTAGATGCATTGTATACATGGTGATACATGTGGCTGCCATGAGGTATGTATGTGTAAAATTAATTTTTGCTGCAGACAAATGCAGCGCAGCAGTAGCAGAGAATACTGCCTCAGAGGAAATGACTTGCACACGGGGACTGGCTTCATGACACAGTGAAATTATCTGTCAGCCCTGGGGTGGGGTGGATTATTTCCTGTATTGCTGTGCTCGTAGGGAGATCCTTTTGCACGTACGTGCACGCGCCTTCGGCAACCCCTCTACACCCCCCGGCGTGTGTATTTTTTCCTTAAATAGTAGTTTTGTGTGAGGTCAGTCCTTTAAAGGGGAAGTGAAATTGAGATGATGAAACAGAGTCTGCAGCTCAATGCAGGCTGACTGCAGCCATGCGGACAACAATGCAGAGAGCAGGAGGATGGGCAGATGAGACGGTGGGAGTGCAGCAGAAAAGGGCAAAAGAGAAAAGAAAAATGAGAGGAGAAATGAGTACAAATGATGTGAGCAATTGTGTATAGCACTGCAATGATGGGAGGAAGAAAAAAAGTTTTAAAGAAACCAGTTTAGACCATTGGATCAGAGTCGGCCTTTTTAATGTTGTCTGTTATAACATTTGGCTTGGTCCAGTGTTTCAAACAGCTCCGCATTGACCGTTCAGGAATGTGTAGCTGACAAAAGTTGATAGATGACTTCCTTATTGTAACACACTGTAACGATTAGGGGTTTGCATCAGTCTGTCTTTTGCTTCTTTAATGGTTTCCCTACATTGCCCTCGGTCAAACTATATCCATTATAAAATGATACAAATAGTCAGCTTGTTTTCAGTTGACCCAACATGCTGCTGCAGTGCTACAGTCCAGTTCCCAGCCGCTGTTTCTGTTCAGGCTGCTGCGACACACACACACACACACACACACACACACACACACACACACACACACACACACACACACACACACACACACACACACACACACACACACACACACTGTCTCTCTCTCTCTCTCTCTCTCTCTGTCTCTCTCTCTGTCTCTCTCTGTCTCTGTGTTGACAGAGTGGAAAGACGCTTACAGCAACACTTAAGTAGATGTAAAACTCTTTAATTGATATGGAGCCCCAAAATTGACCAAATGTAGTAATAGTCAAAAACATATTAGTGATTGCTACTGTAAGGGAAATTATTAGAATGGGGTTTAAAAAATATATAAAGCTTACTTTTCTTTTGACCTCCAGTTGGTCAATATTTATCATTAAAACCAAATGTATTTTACTCCTATTTATCTTATTCTTTTCATTGTTTATTTAATGTTCCTATATTTTTATCCTGGCACACATTTAATCATATCATTATTATTTACCCAATGAAACATTTCCTTTTTCTCAGTACATTTTAAATTGTCCTTGTGCGTGTGTGTGGCTAGCTAGCTAGCTAGCATAAGTGAAATAACTAGTGGCTAAACACACTGAGCACCAGACTTTTCAGCATGTTACTTAACTTAAGCTAACTTTCATCATACACACCAGCCAGTGCAAATAATGTTAACCATCCAATCTATTTACTTTACTAGATACTTTACTACATGCTGTAGCATCGCTATATAAACTCTTGTAACAGTAGCTAAAGCATTTTAGCTGGCAAGCTAAAATTAACGACACGGGCTAGCTAGTTCATAGACACATGATACATAGACAGGCTTCTGTAACATTATCTTTATCTTCAAGTGCATGTTTGTCTATTGTGTTCATTAAAGAGAGCACAATCATTTCCCAACATTATTTATCAATTAGTTAATTTATATTTTTGACTTTCTCCGTAAACCTTTTACTAACCCTAACCCTCAGTGCAAAGGTTTAGCGGGGATCTGTGTTGCTTAAGCTCTAACAGTACTGGGTTTCTAACAGTACTGGGTTTCTAACAGTACTGGGTTTCTAACAGTACTGGGTTTTTGAGGTTGATTCAGAATGTTTTTCTTAAGTATTGTCTTACTTCTTAAAGTGGTCAGATATGTAAACTAACAACTTTTGCTCTAAATATACCCTCTATTACAAGTTTGATTTAGACACATACAGTTCTTAATCATAGTCAGTCACCATAATAACAAATGTTCAACTGAGATATAATATATGAAGAATTATTTTGCCTTTTCAGTGGATTTATTTAGAAACTTATGTTGTTACATATACACGTGCATATATGTAGATCCTGATAAGAGCTACTGTATATGTATGGTAGGTTATGTACAGCATGTGGTGTTTTTGTGTCCAATAATAATAATGAAAAGAAAGTTATGTTGTTAAAAACTGATGTTGTTGACTAATAATACCACCACACTGTGTGGAGGTGACTTTGTCTCCCTGGTAACAGTAACAACGTGTTTGTCAGTAGATGAATACCACTGACAGTAGGTTGCTTCTGGAAAAAATAGTCATTCTCTCTCTCTCTCTCTCTCTCTCTCTCTCTCTCTCTCTCTCTCTCTCTCTCTCTCTCTCTCTCTCTCTCTCTCTCTCTCTCTCTCTCTCTCTCTTAAAGCTGTTAGATTGTATTCATACTTGCTGGGCAGCAGTGGTATGTAACAGTTTTTGTTCTGTGCAATGATGACAACATATACAGAAAATAAACCCCTCTTTAGAAATGCAGTCAGTGGTCAGGATTGTTAGGTTTTAGTGTAGGCCTGCTGCTGTATGAAGTCAGTCCTGCACTCCACTGCCTTTATTGGGTAGAAAGTGTTCGCCAGTTGGTTTTGCTTCATGTTTTGTAAATACAAGTCCGGAACAATTTGCTTTCTTCAGTGGCACTGTTTCTACAGTGTAGTTATAGTAGTAGTTATATTCATCAGGAATCAAAGTTAGGTATGACATGACACATTTCCTCTGTATTGCGCTGTATCAGATGTTCACACTATGCACAATCATGACTACATCATGTCCAGCATTAGCCTAAATGATTAAAATCTAACAGTAAATATTTTGACACTTGGGCTGGGATTTTTTGCAAAAGTCTCACAATCCCCTTGTTGTGTGCCAATGAATGCTGATGCAAATTAATGGAGAAAACACATCTTGGTCTTTGAGTAGTTGTCATGTTTCAATTGCAACACAATGACTTGCAGTATGATGTAACCTTTAATGAGCAACATCCATTGAATCCACTATGCAAATAAGGTTTTAGAACTTGTGCTTTCTGTATACTTGAAAGAAGCAAAAAATAGCAGCTGGGGGTCTTTAACATATAGATGGACACAAGGTCCTGATTCCCACTATTAAGTATCCAATTTATAAATGCTTAATGATAGTAATGTGACCCATTGTAACGACTTCGCCCATGTCATTTCTGTCGGTCATCATGAGTAATGAATAATACGTTTTTCTTTCTGTGCAGGACTCCATAAACGCCCTGGTCTTAGACTTGGACTACCCTGCACTACGCAAGAACAAAAACATCGAAACCTTCTTAAACAGATGTAAGTAGCTTTTGTGTGCCAGTTGGAATAAGAGAGAGATGGAGGACATATCAAAAAAGACGATGTTGTGCACATCTATGTAGTTGCCGGTGCATGACAAAAAAGTGAATGTTCAATGAAGGTAAAGTCAGCACAACAGCTTAATGCTCCAGGAAATACTTACATAGTGCAAATAAGGCACACAACGATTTGGCCTCAGGTGGGTGACATTTGCCTTATTTTAAAGCTTTAAATGTGTTGATGTGTGAATTCACAACAGTATTAATGGGATTCTTTATTCTCTTTATTGTCAGATGAGAAAGTCATAGCACAGACTCGAGACCTCCAGATGAAGTCGGAAGACTTTGACAGAGTTAAAGTCATCGGTCGAGGGGCATTTGGTGAAGTTCAACTAGTGAGTTGGTTTTCTTTTTCAGCTGTCACTGAGGGTTCTGTAGAGTAATAAAATCTCTGCCATGGTTTTCTGTAATACTACACATACATTCAATGCAATTATAATTATTAATGATGCACTGCCTCTTTTTCTAGTCAAAGTCTTTGAGAATATTTGTGAATATTCCTGAAGTTTACATCGAACTGTAAATTCCACACTCAAAGTGTTCTTTTAATGCACATTGAATTGACAATATGGAAAACATCTGTTATGATGGAACTCACTGACATTTTAAGGCAGTCAGTGATTCGATGTAGTTTGCCGTTTTGTGGAACCTGTAATGCACCATTTGGCCAGAGTGTTACTTAATAAAAGTGAGGCTGTTAAGAATCTCAAACTCTCTGTTACTTTTTAAACTCTGAATAACTGAATACTGCCGACATTCAGGTCCGGCACAAAGCCTCTCAGAAGGTCTACGCCATGAAGCTGTTGAGCAAGTTTGAGATGATCAAGCGCTCAGACTCAGCTTTCTTCTGGGAAGAGAGGGACATCATGGCCTTTGCCAACAGCCCCTGGGTTGTACAGGTATGACATATAATTCACTGCTCAGCTTCTGATTTATTTTTTGTTCAGTTACATCTTCAAAGTTTAAAGATATATTGCAAATTTTGGATGGGAGATCGTATTTAGTGCACCCCTCTTGCACTAAATATAAAAAATATACTGTATATAATAAATATAAATAAATCCCCTCTTATTGATAAATACCATATAGTACAATTTTGACGAGTTCTATGATTCCTTAAAATGTATAAAATATTGTTTTGGTTCAGATGGTTACATTTTACAAAACATTCTTTATGTTTGTTAATTATTCTAATAACGTAGCAATCTCACAGAGAAACCTACAGCTATGGCAAACAGATTGGTGCTAATTTTTACGATACGATCAAAAATTCTTGCGTCGCAATACAATATTTTTGTGATTTTAAACATATTGTGATATTCTGCAATATATTTCAACTCATTACCCTTTCTTCAACTTCAAATGATGTCCCCAAAGCAATACTTTGTCAACATCTGTTTTGTCTGGGTAAAGAAAATTCTCTGGTTTGTTCATCTCACTTCAATTGTCCATCTAGTAGACTGAAAAAGCAATTGATCTTATTATTCTTGGATCAAAAGGTTAAATTCTCACGTGAAATTGAATTAAAGCTCGCTACTTGGCATCCATGTATCGATACAGTGTTGTCACAGAAAATATCTCCCCCACCCACCCACCCACACTAATTTACATCTCTTGGCGTGTCATTTATACCAGAATTAGCAACCTCTAGTAATGAGAGCTTGTGTTTGGGTTGTTCAGTTGTGCTGTGCCTTCCAAGATGAGCACTACCTCTACATGGTGATGGAGTACATGCCAGGGGGTGACCTGGTCAACCTCACCAGCACCTATGACGTGCCGGAGAAATGGGCCAAGTTCTACACAGCTGAGGTGGTGATGGCCCTGGATGCCATTCACTCCATGGGCTTCATCCATCGGGACGTCAAGCCGGACAACATGCTTCTGGACAGACTGGGGCACCTCAAACTGGCCGACTTCGGCACGTGCATGAAGATGGACTCTGTGAGTTGTATCCCATCATTGAAATTTCAGCAGTCCATGTTTCTGAGAACTTGCTTATTTCTCCCGACACCATTTTGTTTTTCTTTTTACTGATAAAAGTCAGACGAGTACATTTCTACATCTTATATTAGAAGCAAGAAATGTAGATAACACAGTGCTGTTCAGCTCAACAGCACTGTGTTATCTATATTTCTTGCTTCTAATATGGTTGCCAGCTTATGGACACTAGTATAAAATTGGTTGCTCCAAACATTTCCAGTAAATTTCCCTGTGCATGCGATTTTGCTGTAAAGAGCTGCTTTATGGTGAAGCTTACAGGAATGTCAGGTTTTCTCCTGCTGAGATTCAGAATTCTCATCCTTTGTGTGACAAACTAGTATCAAGCCTGTTGAAGCTAAGCGCACATAATGTGCCATTATGTGTATAAAGACTTGCTTTATATTCTGCCATGAGCAACACTTATATACTTGAAGCCACAAAACTGTCTTATTATAATCAGCCCTTGCAGTTAGTTTTACATTTGAGATTGGACTGGAGCGTTTGGTTTCAGCTGACACGTCTCAGTATGTTTAGATTATATATATCCATTGTCTTAACTACTGTTTTTTTCAACCTGGGCCCCATTTCCACATGCATTTATGTCTCATAGAATGATGTGACCAAAATTCTTTGAATTTGGTCCAGTATTGAGCGAGATCCCAATGACGGGCCGGCGCGAGCCAAGCTACAATGTAACCCAATGGGGCAACTGTGCAAGTGATCAATAAAATCGTTATAGTTCGATGACCATATGTAGGCTATTCCTTTGAGCCAGAGTAGGCTACAACGTAACGGATGAAGAGAAAAAAATGTCTGCGTGGCTAACGATATTGGTAACGCTCCGTGGGTGCTGTGCCCATATATGCCCAAAGAATATATGTTGTTAAGAGTGGGACCTGTTGCTGCCAGATATCTGTGGTCTGGATGTGTCCAGTGATTTACCATGTCAGGATTTCCCTCTTCTAATCCACAGGGCTGTGAGACATAAGCAAATACAAACAATTTTTGAAAATTGAAAATCTTGGATGTGTTATTGCCTATTGAGCGCACAAAACACTGCGCAGCTGAGCAGCAGATTTTCAGTCAGTGTATTAAAGAGACACAAATGCATGGGGAAATAGGACCCAGGTTGGGGGAAAAAAAACGGTAGTTACCCTTTACGTTGAGACATAAAACCAGATCCTTAGGCTATAATGTCAAAACATACAAAAGATATTGATTCCAGTATTTGTGTTGCAGACCGGCATGGTGCACTGTGATACAGCTGTCGGGACTCCAGACTACATCTCTCCAGAGGTGCTGAAATCTCAAGGAGGAGACGGGTATTATGGGAGAGAGTGTGACTGGTGGTCCGTAGGGGTCTTCATCTTTGAGATGCTTGTCGGTCAGTGAAAATTGAATGAAGTCAGTGATTTTATAAAACGAGTGAAGTGTTTTCTGAAAATATATTTGCATGTAAGGAATGGTATTTTTTAGCGTTAGAATCCTCTCAGTATGAGAATCAATGGTTGGTTCCAACATTCCATTGCTTTTTTATTATAGCTAACTTACTGTATTCGCTGTTAGGTGACACGCCATTCTACGCTGACTCTCTGGTGGGAACCTACAGTAAGATCATGGACCACAAAAACTCCCTCAACTTCCCTGATGATGTGGAGATCTCCAAAGATGCCAAGAATATCATCTGTGCCTTCCTGACTGACAGGTACAACAAGTTACAGTCTTTCACATTTCATGTTCAAGTGCTGAAGGTGATTACACCAGAAGGGCAAACAGGGTTACTTTTTATGTTCTGCAGTAAGACATTACATAACATGTTGATGTTTTTAAGCTGCACGCAGATCTCTTGTGTTTACCACTGCTTTAGGCCAAAGTCTGTGTATTTTGTTCTGGCTTTAATTTATTTAATTCTAATGACTCCCAGAAAAGAATACGTATCAATGGGCCATGTTTGCCTGTTTCTACTGATACTGTTGAACTGAAGACAAAGAGTACCTTTAGTTATTGCTCTACAACTCTTTCACTCTCTTTATTTTGAGGGAGGTGCGATTGGGCAGAAACGGCGTGGAGGAAATCAAGCGACACCCTTTCTTCAAGAACGACCAGTGGACCTTCAACACCATCAGAGACAGTAAGTATTGCTACACATCAACAAGCAGCTTCACCTGAGTCAATAAAATGAGCCACGACTCTAAACTCTCTAAACAAGAATTTATCGGGAACAGCAGCTGTCTTGGAGTACAAGACAGAATTATTTATGAGACTGAAATGCCAAGTTTTGTTTACACAGCACTTCCTTTTTCCAGCAATTCACACTTGTGCTCTCTCTCTCTCTCTCTCTTCTCTCTCTCTCTCTCTCTCTTTCTCTCCCCTTCCTCAGCTGCTGCCCCCGTGGTCCCAGAGCTGAGCAGTGACATAGACACAAGTAATTTTGATGAGATTGAAGATGACAAAGGCGATGTAGAAACGTTCCCCACACCTAAGGCCTTTGTTGGAAACCAGTTACCCTTTGTTGGCTTCACTTACTTCAAAGAAGACCAGTAAGTCATCAGTTTGTCTAGCTGTATCTTATCATTTCAGGTATCTCAGCACTTAGAGAGATTTATTCTTGGCTGTGATCTTGACTTTGTGTTGATTTTGTCCATTTCCTTCTTTAGGTTACTAAATGGTTCCAACAATATCTTGGTGGCTCATGATAACTCAAAAGGAGAGGTTGGTTCTTTCCCTTCCACACACTATAACTGCCAGGTGCACCTTGAGCGACTCCAGTAAAACAGTCCCAAGCTTCTCAGGAAATAAATAATCCAGGCATCAGTTAACATGACCACACAAGCCTGTTGACATTGAGATTAATCCAGCTTCATACTGTTAAACATTCAGGATTATGATGGAAATGACTCAGAAAAGGATTTCATTTGTCTGATCCTGTGATTTATTTGTACTTTGTTCAAATTTCAATGTTCTTAGTCACACAGAAAGATTTAAGCAGCTTTTGGTGTAAGTAGCAGGCCTAAAAGCTAATCTGTTATTAACTTCAGACCAAACTGAGCTGCCTAATCAATCAACTACCAGAAGGAAGACAACAAAGGCCCAGGTTCTATTTTCAGTTTTAACATCCCCTGTTGATACACCGTCACTGCAAAACTGTCTTTGTTAATGACTGCATAGATGTAAAAGGGTCGCTCATAGTGATAAACAGAGAATTGTATCCCAATTCTGGAGTTCTCCTAAGATGTACGGAGAGTTTTTGCCTCATTCAGCTAGGGCTGGGTAATATATTGATATTATATCAAAATTAGTTATATGTCATTCGATATTGTCTTAAATTTTGGATATCACACTTTCAGACTGTTCTAGCTTATCTGTTATTTGCCTTTTACCCACTTAGTCATTATATCCACATTATTGATGGTTATTTATCTAAAATGTCATTGTGTAAACACCAAAAGTCAACCCTACAATATCATGGCAATATCGACATTGATGCATTTGGTCAACAATATTGTGATATTTGATTTTCTCCATATCACCCAGCCCTGCTTTTTGCTCATTGTTTTGGTTTTACAGTCCACAACTTAAAGGAGACATATATCGGTCATTTTCAGGTTCATACTTGTATTTTGGGTTTCTACTAGAACATGTTTACATGCTTTAATGTTAAAAAAACACACTTTATTTTTCTCATAGTTTGTGTGAATATACTTGTATTCACCCTCTGTCAGTCCCCTATCCGAAAAAGCCAAGTCTGCTCTGATTGGTCAGCGTATCTTTGCTGTCATTGCAGCCAGGGAAAGACTATAACGGTATTTTCTACCTATATATTGTATAGTTGCGACATCACAACCGTATGGAAGTCCTGATGGCTCATTCAAAGGCACAGTTTCAATGTGCTGTGTGCATTTCTCTGTGGATTGAGCGTTTTGATACTTTCACTGTATTTATACAACACCTCTACCAGCTTTAACATAAAAAGGTACAGACATTTTTATTATGTGGGACCTTTAACTTATTTGGTTTACCCTCACAGCTCTCATTAGTGGCTGAACAAACTCTGAAAACTCACTTTACCTATCCAGCACTAAATTTGTTTAGCAACAAAAGATCTATATGTTTTACTGTCCTGAGAGTGTCAGTTATGGTAATTGCTTCATTGCATAATACACAGGAAAGATTATTGACATCCAGTAAAGGTTTCAAACAGTTCTTTAACCTGAGCATTTGATTAGTCACTGAGACTGAGTGTGATTGGTTGATTGTTTTCTCTTCACAGTCAGCAGCACTGCAGAAGAAAATGCACCAAATAGAGGTGCAGCTGAATAATGAGAAGCAGGCGAAATCTGATCTAGAGCACAAACACAGGTACAGGAGCAGAGAATGGTAGCTTTTCTTCATGTTGCACCACTGGCTGACTTGGGCACACTGACCATCACCGCCAAGAGCTTTTGTAAATGTTGTTTCGTTTTCTTTTTGCAGAGCTGCCACTAGTCGTCTAGACAAAATCTCCAAAGAACTTGAGGAAGAGGTAAGCTAAACCCAGTCAAACAGTGAAGACACAGTCCGACACTTGTTAGTGTTGGAGATCACTTTCATATTTTTGGCTCTGTTCTAGTTTTAATACTTGCTGGAGCCACGATCCAATTTCCCCTCTGGGATCATTCCAGTTCCATCCTTTTCACCCATATGTATGGCCTTTTCCAAAAACTTAATTTAAGTCAGAATAATGATTTCTCACTTTTTACTTGACAATGTTTCGGTTGAATGCCAATGTGTTGTATCCCGTGAGGTTTAGCCGGAGCGCTTGCTGAATTCTAATATCCACTTTAAAATGTCTTTAGGGATTGGATTTGTGTCTAGCCCCGATTGGATTCTCAGGAACCATTTCTCATAAAGCGAGTTATGGAATCAGCACCGTGAAACGTAACCAGCCCTATGGGACATGTTGAACAACGTATTTGATTGATTTTAGGTGAGCAGCAGGAAGAATCTGGAGTCGAGTCTGAGGCAGCTAGAGAGAGAGAAAGCCCTACTGCAGCACAAGAGCCTAGAGAGCCACCGCAAGGCCGAGAGCGAGGCCGACAGGAAGCGTGGCCTGGAGAATGAAGGTGATGTGACACACACACACACATTTTATCACACATACAGTGGATACTGAAAGTATTCAGACCCCTTTAAATTTTTCACTTTGTTTCAATGCAGCCATTTTCCAAACATCTAAAAAGTTCATTTTATTTCTCATTAATGTACACTCAGCACCCCATCTTGACAGAAAAAAACAGAAATGTAGAAATATTTGCAAATTTATTTAAAAAGAAAAACTGAAATATCACATGGTGATATTACCATATCATATTTAACTCACATGCTGTACATTTCTTATGATCCTCCATGATATGGTTCTACTCCTTCATTGGAGTCCTGCTGTGTGTAATTAAACTGATTGGACTTGATTAGGAAAGGAACACACCTGCCTATATAAGACCTTACAGCTCACAGTGTGTGTCAGGGCAAATGACAATCATGAGGTCAAAGGAACTGTCCAAGGAGCTCAGAGACAGAATTGTGGCAAGGCACAGATCTGGCCAAGGTTACAAAACAATTTCTGCAGCACTCAAGGTTCCTAAGAGCACAGCGGCCTCCATTATCCTTAAATGGAAGAAGTTTGGGACGACCAGAACTCTTCCTAGACCTGGCCGTCCAGCCAAACTGAGCAATTGTGGGAGAAGAGCCTTGGTGAGAGAGGTAAAGAAGAACCCAAAGATCACTGTGGCTGAGCTCCAGAGATGCAGTAGGAGATGGGAGAAAGTTCCATAAAGTCAACTATCACTGCAGCCCTCCACCAGTCGGGACTTTATGGCAGAGTGGCCAAGACATATGAAAAAAGGCATAGAGTTTGCCAAAAAACACATGAAGGACTCCCAAGCTATGAGAAAAAAGATTCTCTGGTCTGATGAGACCAAGATTGAACTTTTTGGCGTTAATTTTAAGCGGTACGTGTGGAGAAAACCAGGCACTGTTCATCACCTGCCCAATACAATCCCAACTGTTAAACATGGTGGTGGCAGCATCATGCTATGGGGGTGTTTTTCAGCTGCAGGGACAGGACGACTGGTTGCAATTGAAGGAAAGATGAATGCGGCCAAGTACAGAGATATCCTGGAAGAAAACCTCATCCAGAGTGCTCAGGACCTCAGACTAGGCCGAAGGTTCACCTTCCAACAAGACAATGACCTTAAGCACACAGCTAAAATAACAAAGGAGTGGCTTTGGAACAACTCTGTGACCATTCTTGACTGGCCCAGCCAGAGCCCTGACCTAAACCCAATTGAGCATCTCTGGAGAGACCTGAAAATGTCTGTCCATCAATGGTCCCCATCCAACCTGACAGAACTGGAGAGGATCTGCAAGGAAGAATGGCAGAGGATCCCCAAATGCAGGTGTGAAAAACTCATGGCTGTACTAGCTCAAAGGTGCTTCTACTCAATACTGAGCAAAGGGTCTGAATACTTCTGACCATGTGATAATTCAGTTTTTCTTTTTTAATACATTTGCAAAAAAATCTACATTTGTTTTTTTTCTGTCAAGAAATAAAAATTAACCTTTTTAGATTTTTGGAAAATGGCTGCAATGAAACACAGTGAAAAATTTAAAGGGGTCTTAATACTTTCCGTACCCACTGTATATTGTGTAAATATATGTGTACATATATAAATGGGTGGCTGTGGCTCAGTGGAAGAGCGGTGTTTATCTGATGAGCAGGCGGCCCCTTGTACAGCAGCCCCGACCTCAGTGCGTGAATGGTGAATGGTTCCTGTACTATGTCAAAGCGGTTTGAGTAGTTGATAAGACTAGAAAAGCGCTATATAAATACAATCCATTTATATTGTAGATTCTGCATATATATGTGTGTATATATATATATATATATATATATATATATATATATATATATATATATATATATATATATATTTATTTTTTATATATATATATATAAATAAGATTACAGGTGTAACGGTAAACCACGATAAAAATGTTGACTATAACAATTAACCGTTTTTCATTTAAAATATCATTATCACGGTGGATTACCATGGTGTGGAAACCGTGTGTTTAATCCTTCCCAGCTTCATCTGAGTCTCCTGAAGTTGCCGCGCAGGCGCACATCGTAGCGTACAACATGTGTCTCTTGAAGTTAGAATCATGGCGAAGGAGGAGATGACAGCACTCAGGACATTTATCAGCCCTGCAAGAGGACTAAGTCTGAAGCATGGGCATATTTTGGTTATTTTAAGAATGCATTGAAGATAATTATCCTGTGTTCAGAATGTGCAGGAAAAAGTTACTGCTAAAGGCATTAAACACACTTATAAAAATGCAATCAATAAAACCAAAAACCGTGATAATTTTGGTCACTATAACCATGAGGTTAAATTTTCATACCGTTACATCCATAGTGTGTGTGTATGTATGTATGTATGTATGTGTATATATATATATATATATATATATATATATATATATATATATTGCGAGATGCATTATTCTAAAATTGTCAAATGGTAGGGAGAGAAGATAATGCTTTTAATACAATTCCTTTGATTTACTTTGTTGCACACTTATATTAAATGAAGACAAGAAGAATATTCTTTTACCTGTTGCAAAAAAATCATTTTCTTTTACTTTTTACAGAGTGAGACATTGAAAATGTTTGTTTAAATAATGGCATCCAATTTGATGCATCAAAAAGTGTGTTTTGGCATCACAAGTCAACAGTTGACTTTTGAAAAAAATGTGGAAAAAAAGCATGCCACTGTGTTGACTGTCAACACGTTTTCTTTTTGGTTCTATGGGATCATATAACATTTAAAATGGAATCCATTGATATGACCTTCTGTATGAATATGACTAAATCCCTCTTGATTTGAACTGGAAGAGTTGTGATGGACGTTTACAGACAGACTGATATAATGTGGACATTACTGCCATCACCTGGTCAAATGGTCTTCTCATACAGATTGGAAACATGCTCTGTTCACCAGAGGAACACGCGTCTGTAGGCCTTCGTCTCTTGCTTTGCTGTACCCCACTCCTCACTGATTAAAACTTTAATGAAGGATTAATACTTGAGTATTGTAGTAATACAGCATACATAAGAGGTTTGGTGCATTGAAAGATTCACCATTATACTTTGGTCTGTGTTCTTTGTGTTGTGCAGTCAACAGCCTTCGAGACCAGCTGGATGATATGAAGAGGAGAAACCAGAATTCACACATTTCCAATGAGAAGAACATTCACCTGCAGAAACAGGTCAGTCCTAAGTGTTATATCTCATGTGTGGGAACTGACGTTTAATGTCTAAAAAGCCACCTACTATTTTTAAAATGCAGAAATAATGATTGACAGGTAAGTAACAAAAGGAATGTTCTAAGCTACTGTGATCTAATATCTTAACAAATATCAAATGTATTTAATTAGTTATTGGATTACAAACATTGTGATGTAGTACGCTATGTTTCTAAAAAAACGAGATATCAATATGATATTTAACCTTGATATGGACAGACAAATATTGTAGAAATATGTTAAACGCCTCTTAACAGGAAGTACTGAATTGTATATTTGAAAACTGCACTGGGTAGCACCGGTTTCTCTTTTTCCAAAATAAAGTACTTGATTTGAAAGTTTGTATGTAACGGGACTCCGGACATACTTTAACAAATAGAAAAGTGTTGAGTCACCAAATAAAAGTGATCCAACTGATCTTCACACATTTCTTTCCATGTTGCTTCTGTCAGCTGGAAGAAGCAAACACGTTGTTACGGGCTGAGTCTGAGGCGGCGACGAGGCTCCGTAAAACCCAGGCGGACAGCAGCAAACAGCTGCAGCAGCTGGAGGCCAATGTGCGCGAGCTGCAGGACAAATGCTGCCTGCTGGAGCGCAGCAAGCTGAGCCTGGAGAAGGAATGCATCAGCCTGCAGGCCGCACTGGAGACAGAGAGGAGGGAGCACAGCCAGGGCTCAGAGACCATCAGCGACCTGATGGGTGGGTCTCACGCACGCACGCACACACACACACACACACACACACACACACACACACACACACACACACACACACACACACACACACACACACACACACACACAGAGTATTCAATTCACGACCCGGGAAGTTTTCTAGTCTGTATCTAATGGTCATCTGGTTTTAGGATAGGATTTAAAATTATAGTCTGATTTTGTATATATTTTATTTATATAAAGGTATATGGCAATGTGCTATCCATGATAATAGTAAAATGCAATTAAGTGTTTTAAATTTTAGTTACCTTTTAGAAATAGTTACCTGTGTTTTTGTAAGGGGAGATTCTATTACACACCTTAAATGAAAAATGTGTTATCTCATTCACTTCTGTCTGCCCAGCAGCTTACACTGGCGATTTACTCGCTGGGCAAGAGAAATGTGAAACACCAATACAGAGGGCAACAAAGAGGCTTTTCAGGCTTTAATAGGGAGTTTGTTCTGCAGCATCATTATAGTTAGAATCCATTCAGCACTGTGTGTTTGTGTTTGGCCTAATATTACTGTTTGACATAACTAACTGACTAACACAACTTCAGACTGCATCAAATACTCAAAAACCAAACTCTTTAACCAAAATCACACACATATAGGCTACTGTATACAATCTTCTTATAATGACTAATGCAATATTTTTCACTTCCATTCAATGAGCCTCACCTAAAACAGTTTTGAGCCCCTTTGGGAGGCCCACATCCCACTTTAAACACTTCTGTTAGAGGAGAAGACAGATAGAGAAGACAAGAAAATAATGTGACAAGGTTCAAGCCCCGTTTGTCACACTGATTGAATTAGGGTGATAGAGAGGAAACGACTAAAATATTCTCTCTCTGGTCTGGAATAAAAAACAACCAGTTTCTCCATTGCAGCTGGTCAGTGTGCAACAGTAGCAAACTGCATTTTTGTAACTGCACGTGGGAGTATGTTAACATCAAGGCTAATAATTTAACCGTCATCTGATTAAGGCAGTACTCAGGATATTTAAACTGTCATATAAAAGCTTTTATCTGAGTCCTTTAATTGAGGTGAGGTCATACTCGAAGCAAACGCAGCACAGTTTACACACCCAGGTTTCTACATAGTCCCTGCA
This sequence comes from Etheostoma perlongum, assembly GCA_026937815.1. NCBI lineage: Eukaryota > Metazoa > Chordata > Actinopteri > Perciformes > Percidae > Etheostoma > Etheostoma perlongum. The sequence goes on along the minus strand of CM049390.1, from coordinate 5,969,964 downwards.
TTTGTTTCACCATGTGAATGCTCGTTTGGGCTTTTGTCAAACTGCAGTTGTTGGTTATCAGATGCAGTAACCAGTTGTTGCATTTACAAATCAAGCACCATAAACTTGAGTTGACTTAATTGACTTACTGGGATATTGGAGATATAGCATTCATTTTAACCATGTAAATAATATGAAATGAATCAAAATATTGTCTTGAGCTGATTACTTAAAATAATCAGGCTATTGTGTGTGTATATAAACAAACTGTGGCACATGTCACGGTTGAATAAAAAAAACAGCACACAGGCTGCCCAGTACTGCTCCAGTCTTACTGGTCACAGATCAGTGTTTGCATACAATAAAGAGAGATGCTTCAGTTCAATTCACTTTGTCATTGTCAGTTCTTGCATATTCAGAAAAAAACAAAAAGCTGTTTATCAGTCACAGTGCAAATTAATGAAGGAAAAAACAAATTGTATCAAATAAAAGAGATTAAAAACAAACATTCAGACAGCACAATATTCCATTAAATAAGAACAGCGACCTTGCATGTGTGGATGTGATTATTTGGGAAGAAGCTGGTCCTACATTTAATGCTCTTGTATATGCTTGCTGAAATTGTGCATGAGCATGTAATAACAATTAAAGTAAAAGTGTTTAGTTTGTTGTATGTTACAAGAATTCTCTTGGTTTTGGTTTGCAGGACGAATCTCCGGCCTGGAGGAGGAGGTCCGCCAGCAGAGACATGCTCTGGCCAAAGCTGAGACTGAGAAGAGACAGCTTCAGGAAAAACACACCGATCTGGAAAAGGTAAACCAGAGAAGCTAAATGATAACTCGGTTTTTAAAACCCCTTATGGACTACAGTATATTCTCCATTGGTTTGTAAAGTATTTAAATGTTTCTCCATGTTTTGCCATAAAGCAGCAGAACTGAATACACGTCAACATCACTTTATTTATCGCAAGTAATAACATCATCGCATTATTCAACGTTATGGCATATTTTTCTCATATTGTGCAGCCCAACCATCAAGTCATTATGTCACTGGACGTAGAGTTTGGCACAACATCTCTGGCCTGGTTTTCTTTGTGCAGGAGAAGAGCAACAAGGAGATTGATTTGACCTACAAGCTGAAGGTGCTGCAGCAGGAGCTGGAGCAGGAGGAGACGGCTCATAGGAGCACCAGGGCGCTGCTGGCAGACAAGAGCAAGATCAAAGTAACCATCGAGGGCGCCAAGTCAGAGTCCATGAAGGGTGAGGGCACCGACCTTTTCTTTAGCGGAAGTTGCTTTCTCACATACAGTACCAGTCAAAAGTTTGGAGAAAGAATGTCCAAACTACTGACTTGTACCGACTACCTACTTATAACTGTCTGTTTGAACCATCACACATTTGATGATGGGAAGGAAAAGCAATTCACTCAAGATAATTTGGCACCGGGCGCCCAGCTAGCTCAGCTGGTAGAGCAGGAGTCCATATATAGAGGTTTACTCCTCGAAACAGCAGGCCTGGGTTTAACTCCGACCAGCGGCCCTTTGCTGCATGTCACCCCCCTCTCTCTTTCCCCTGTCATGTCTTCATCTGTCCTGTCAAATAAAGGGCTAAATTACCCAAAAAATAATCTAAAAAAAAAAAAAGAGATAATTTGGCACCACTGGACATTTTTGACCCCACTTTCAGCGCTAAATGCATTGCTTTACTTTGCACACGTTTTGCATTTATTGTTACAGCTTTGCATACCCGCCAGTACTGGTGAACATGACTTTTAACATTGATACAATAAAAACAAATCACATTCAGAGATGGAACAGAAGCTGGTGGAGGAGCGAGCGGCCAAACTTCGGCTAGAGAACCGAATACTGGATCTGGAGAAGCACAGCAGCATGATGGACTGCGACTATAAACAGGCTCTTCAGAAACTAGATGAGCTGCGCAGACACAAAGACCGGCTAACTGAAGAGGTGAGGGTTTATATTCTGTACAGGGGAACAGTGAAATGTGTGTTAAGGGTTTATATTATGTAATAATATGTCAGTTCTGAGCTGTAGAGTCATTCAGCAAATACAAAATCAGAAAAGTACAGATATCTAAATACAACAATAGGCCATTGGTAAGTGCAAATTTAGGGATCCTTGGCTTGAATAAAATAAATTTAGGCTTGGTTTAAGTTGGTTACTAACAACGTATTTGAAGCCTACTGCTTTTATACAAGAAAGCAATTTATTTTATGACTGCATTACCTTTTCTTTTTTTGATGTTGTGATATACAGTAGGTCTTACATTATGTTATTGTTACTTATTCATAATGGGCTTAAAAAGTATTAAATTTGACTTGGTGAAACCTGCAGAAACCCTGTAATAATAACATGAATGTCCCGCTGTATTCTGTTTATTCTTTCAGGTGAAAAACCTAACGCTTAAGATCGAGCAGGAGACCCAGAAGCGTAACCTGACTCAGAACGACCTGAAGGCCCAGAACCAGCAGCTCAGTTCTCTCCGAACCTCCGAAAAGCAACTCAAGCAGGAAACGAATCATCTGCTCGACATTAAACGCAGCCTTGAGAAACAGAACCAAGAGCTGCGCAAGTCAGTTTACATTTTGGTTTACTTCTGTTCTACCATTAATACTCAAGGATTCATATTTTGACACAAGGAGGATGATAGATAATAGAATGTTTCATTTATTTTTGATTGCAGAGAAAGACAGGACACAGACGGGCAAATGAAGGAATTACAGGACCAGTTAGAAGCTGAACAGTATTTCTCTGTGAGTCTTTATTCTGTTCTGTAATTACAAATGTGGATGTGAAATGACTAAGCAACACATTATGGTTCTGCATCTCTGATGCTGAGTGTGTGGGCTGTAATATGCCATCAGAACAGCATTGCTTTTATTTCACTAGCTAATGCATGTTATGTGTATTGAATTGTTAATGATTTTTAAAATGTATTTCTACAAAAAACATTGCACGATCTGTGTAAAAGGAATAACCTAGTGCTTAACAAAACCCAAGTGATAGGTTTCCCTTTATCATAGTTTTTATATTTTATTTCTGGTCTTCCCAGTGGAAATGCACAGTAGTAGGCTGCTGAATTCATGAGGTGCATGGAGGCATTGAGTTACATCACAGCGTGTGTTAATGTATTGTGAATAGGTGTATCAACTGTTTTCCAGACACTGTATAAGACCCAGGTTCGTGAACTAAAGGAGGAGTGTGAGGAGAGGAACAAACTCTACAAAGATGTGCAGCAGTCTCTGCAGGAGCTACAGGAGGAGAGGTTGGTTTGTCACAAAAGTCATCAGTCACAAAATTTAACAGCTGTTTTTTTTAAACATGGCCAAAACCAAGACAAAATAAGGAAGTAGGAGTAGTAGCAATGAACTAGCAGTCCAACACACACACACACACACACACACAGACACATGTATATCAAACAATGTTTTATTAATTTTAGCAGTCAGTTAATTTACATCTCTGAATGATACATGTGTATTTTATGATCAATAGTTGTTCAGCCTTTAATTTTTTACCTTGAAATGGCGTTAAGGGATTCTCTGGCAGCTCAGCTGGAGATCACACTGACAAAGGCTGACTCGGAGCAGCTGGCGCGCTCCATCGCTGAGGAGCAGTACTCGGACCTGGAGAAGGAGAAGATCATGAAGGAGCTGGAACTGAAGGAAATGATGGCCCGCCATCGCCAGGAGCTATCTGAGAAGGACATCACCATCAGTTCGGTGAGTTGCATCAACCCCTGTCTCTATCTTCAGTTGTATGATCAATCTGTATCATCTGAAAAGGGTTTTGGATTGTAGGCAGTTCCAAAAGCTCTAAAGCTTACAATTAAGTGTAAACTCTAAGTGCATTCTCAAGCTGTACAAAAGACACCATGACAACAGAAGAGGTTCAGTTGGTAGTGGCAGACAGACGGCTAGGCCTGCACGATTCGGGGAAGTTTTTAGCTTAGAATTGATATTACGATTCTCTGCCACAATTTTTTTTTCTGCCACGATTTTATTGCACACAAACAGAGGCTTCAATGAAGAGAAGGGACAGCATTGCAGCGCTTAGAGCACTTTAAAACCTAATTTATACAGTCTATGAGAAGAAAGTAGTAGCGTTTGTGATTCAGTTGGCTCATAAAATTAAATGAGAATTGAAGTCTTGGAAAAGAATAATTAAAAAATCAAAGTTATTTAAAAATTAAATCGTGAACAGGGTGAATAGTGATTTTATATTTCCTGCCCCATGCAGCTGGAGGAAGCCAATAGGACCCTGACCAGTGATGTCGCCAACCTAGCCAATGAGAAGGAGGAGCTTAACAACAAACTGAAGGAGGCAGTAGAAGGTAATTAAAATGTTAAAAATGTAACAGTACATTTTATTTGAAGCTAAATATTGTCAGGTTTTGACATTTATCATCTCTTCTGTTTCAGAATCCGAGAAGTCAAAGGATTGGGAGCAGCAGATCAGCCAGATGAAGCAGGCATTTGAGAAGCAGCTTCAGTCAGAGAGGACGCTGAAAACTCAGGTTTTAAACGTCTCTATTAAATAATGCCACACAAGTGCTTCATTTGTAGTCATTTACCCACTTTTACAGCAGCTGAAGAGGTTTTGTTATGAAATGGAAAGAGCTAAATGTGAGAGAAGAATCAAAGTTTCTGGATCCATCAGCTCCTGAGGCTTTCCTACAATTAGATTAAAGCAAGCTGAAGCATGAACTGTGGTGCTTGTGTCTGTCTACAGGCCGTCAATAAGCTGGCAGAGATCATGAACAGGAAGGAGGTTCGCGGAGTAGGCAGTCGCCGCGGTAACGACACAGACATGCGGCGAAAGGAGAAGGAGAACAGGAAGCTGCAGTTGGAGCTGAGGTCGGAGAAGGAAAAACTCAACAGCAGCATCATCAAATATCAAAGAGAGATCAACGAAATGCAGGCGGTCAGTAGAAGTATTCTCATGGACAATCGTCAATTATTTTCAGCAAATGTGTACAAATGTGGAAGATACTTTCCCAGTCCTGTCAATTCCCATTGAGAAACCAGTTTCTATAGTCTTTGACTGGACCTTGTTTCCTCTGTTGTTCTTTATTTGCAGCAACTGTCTGATGAGAGCCAGATGCGTATTGAGCTGCAGATGGCCCTGGACAGTAAGGACAGTGACATCGAGCAGCTGAGGAACCTCCTGCAGGCGCTCAGTGTTCAATCAATGGATTCTGCCAGCGTCAGCAGTGGGCCCGAGTTTGATGCTGATGATGCATACGCAGGTGAGAGCTCGTAAATGTAACTCTAATCCATCTTCATATTCAGGGTAGCCGCGGGGTCTTAAAAAGCAAAACATTTCAAAATCACAATTTTAGGCTTTTGAAAGTATTCAATTTGCCGACGTAGTGTGTTCTATGTCTTAAATCATTTTAAACAGGTCTTAATTTTCCTACATCCTTGTACCTCTAATGCTCACTGAAATGTTTTTTTTTATTCAGTGGTGTTGTTCTTCTTTCTTTTGCTAGTCCAGATATAATTCGTTGTATTATTCCGATTATTATATTATAATAGATAATAATAATAATAATAATAATAGATTATTATATTTATTATTTATTTACTCTGCAAGTACTTTTGGTTACTCTGCATTTTGTTGTACTTTTTATGTTGTGATTATAGGTCTTAAATTTAATTCTTAAAGGACTGACAGAGCCTGATATTCCTTGTTAAACTGTAAATTTTAAAATTGCATAGTATATAATTAATATATACTTTTATGTGAAAAACCATTTTAAGTGGCGAGTTATATGAGGATGTGAGTTTTGAAGGAAATAAAAAAATGAAAAAAAAAAAAGTAAAGGATTTTAAAAAATCTTTGAAAGCACTCTTTATGTTGGTGGGTTATTAATCCCGTTGGGAGATTAATAAAGGATTTTAAATCTTGAATCTTATCTCTTATGAAAGCACTCTTTATGTTGGTGGCTGAAATGGGTCTGTTAATCCATTTTTTAAAATTCAAAAAAAAATTCAAATGAAAATGTATTTTATGGTAACACTGACAGATGATCCTTTTGCTTACATACTATAACTCTTTTGGCGTCTTTCTCTCACTCAGAAACAAGGCTGGAGGGCTGGCTCTCTCTCCCTGTAAGAAACAACACCAAGAAGTTTGGATGGGAGAAAAAGGTAGAGAGTGAAGCTGCTTTGATGATTTTCACATGTCTCTCCCTGAACTAACATAACATTACCATGTGTGTTCTGTTCCTGTAGTATGTTGTAGTGAGCAGCAAGAAGATTCTCTTCTACAACAATGAGCAAGACAAAGAGCAGTCCATTCCCTACATGGTGCTTGATATAGAGTGAGTATACTACCTAATCCACCTCTGCAGGACTCAGTTTAGTTTGTTGCAGTACGGGCATTTCTTGTTGAGTTAAGTTGCAGCTAACTTGTTGAAACAAACTTATTTTCATCACACAGCAAACTCTTCCATGTGAGGCCTGTCACTCAAACAGACGTGTACCGTGCTGATGCCAAAGAAATCCCCAGGATATTCCAGGTCTGTCTCATCATCACTTCAATGGTCTTCTTGAAATTCTGAATTGTACTGTGATGTCTTGAATTTGTTTAATAAAGAAATAAAGTTGATCAATATATGATTTTTGTTTGAGCGCACATTTGGAATAAAAATCCTCACTACCCTCATTCTCTTTTCCAGATTCTTTATGCCAACGAAGGCGAGAGCAAGAAGGAGCCAGAAGATCCGCTGCCCATTGGAGAGAAGTCCAGCTACATCTGCCACAAGGGCCACGAGTTCATCCCCACACTCTACCATTTCCCAACCAACTGTGAGGCATGCACCAAGCCACTGTGGAACATGTTCAAGCCGCCACCCGCCCTGGAGTGCCGGCGCTGTCACATCAAGTGCCACAAGGACCATATGGACAAGAAAGAAGACATCATTGCTCCATGCAAAGGTAGGATGCTTCACGTAGCGACTGGTCTACGAACAAACAGGTTCATTGATGTAGCTTATATGCAGCTTTAAGTGTAAATTCATGCTTCTGCGTAACATCTACACCGTGGCTACGTACGTAGGTACGTGGAGGCATGGACCCTACGCTGTAGCCTGACGTTTACCTCTCAAAAAACGTAACTACATGTTGCGGCAACGCACGTCGCTCGGCTGTGGCTTGGTAGCGTTGAATTTCCCTCAACTCATTTCCTGGTTCTCCTCCATAAACCATGACATCAAGGAGAGGGTTAACTTTTCCTGCGACAGATTTCCCACCGTGGTCAGAAAGCACAAAGGAGACACTTTGAGACACTATGACTCTAGAGTCAGCGCTCCAAAGCTAATCACAGTCACTCTCTCACTCGCTGTACCACACACTCCCCACGTGCACACACATGCCGGCCCCGCTATTCTCTTAAAGAGACTAACACACATACCAACACTAAAAGTATAAACTTCAGGCTACTTAACTAGGCTACGGCGAAAGCGCTGCATGGAGCCTCCCCACAACCATAATTCACGCCTTTTAAAATATTAATATTGTGAATTTTCAGCAATACAAATGTTGCTAACAAAGACAACTAAAGACTATAACTGAAAGTTGCACATCTCTCCCACTACCAGTGAACTACGACGTGTCTTCGGCAAAGAACCTCCTGCTGCTGGCCGTGTCTCAGGAGGAGCAGCAGAAGTGGGTGAACCGACTGGTCAAGAAGATTCCCAAGAAGCCTCCCCCGCCAGAGCAGTTTGCACGCTCCTCGCCTCGCGCTTCCATGAAGGTCCAGCCCAGCCAGTCCATGAGGAGGCCCAGTCGACAGCTCCCCACCAGCAAGAGCAGGTAGCAAAACAGACAAGAGATCACGTTTGAACAGTTTCTGCTTAAATGGCTTGGCACCCATAAGATTTGATGTTTTCCAGTTTGTATGAAATGTTGGGATATGCAGGTGCTCTCCAGTGAGGCAAAGAATAGGCTAGAGTTGGAATTGTATAATGGGTCAAACTATACACATTACACACTGTATGCAACATTAAGTGATCAGTTTTACTTTGGTTGGCTCCTACGGATCAGAGGACATGTAAAACAAATATTGCTAAATAATCTTTCTGCCTGACACTGCTCCTTGGCCAATTTAGTCCAAAAATGCTGGTATTGTTCTCATCTATTGTGCTCCCAGATTCACCAAATCTAACAAAAGAAGCTAATGGTTTTGAACCCAACAGTTTATATTTGTGCAGTGGAGCTGTTCCTGTAGAGGAGAATAAGATCTGTCCTTGAATCTTGAATTCAGAGGTGTTTTTGAAGTGTGTGAAAGTAATTGGCTGTGGCGCTTTGTTCTCTGTATACATGATGAGCCTGCAGAGAATGAGAGCCTGTTTCCCACTGCTCAGTGTCGTTGTGCGTCTCAGGATATCTTACATAACCCACGGTCTCTTTAAATGAGGACAGTAGGCGACCTGACTCTAATAGACTTTATTTCTGGATACCAGTTTGTATGTGCAGTAATTGTTACCTGGCCATCAAAACTAATCTCCCCTTTCAGATGGGAGGACTTTGGTCTTCAGGACTGGCACTGGGCATTGGATGATATCGATGATGAATGTTCCTCTATTCATTTCTGAGGACCACATATGGTAACACTGTGTGCAGTGTGTGCTGTGCAGTGCATTGACTTCAACAGCATTGGAACACAGTTTCCACAGGGCATCAATTTACACAGCTACTGTCCCAATTTGCTGTGATCATTAGAAAAGGAAATTAATTCCAATGTGAATATTGTAAGTCTCAGTGTATCAAGACCCTGTGCTGCTTATTCTGTTTTCTTGAAAAAACTTGAGACCCATAATGTTTTTGAGTGGTAGCCCCAGCTACACAAGACAAAACTTTGATGTTTCTGAAGCTGCTGAGGATTAAGAGATGCTGTTCTCTATTCACATGATGCTGTTAACGTAACGGCCTTAAACATGTCTCACCCATCATGACCTTATGTCCTCTGACCTCGGCCCTCATAGGTCAAATGGCATCAAAATACGACGAGAAGAATCTCACAGTGGACTCTGGTACAAATGACGACTTCTCCCACCCTTTCTTTTTCTTCCTGTGCCCAGATGTTTCTGTAAACGACTCAGTGTGTGTGTGTGTATATGTGTGCTTACAACCAAAACGTGTCTTTTTGCACTTGATGTTCAGACACAACCCTGGTTGTCAGGTGGTGGTGGTGGTGGTGGTGGTGGTGGTGATGGGCCACATACTGTTTGTCGGTCCCAGTGCATGTGCTTGTTGGGGTTCTCCGGTTGCTCACCTGATAGCTTGGATCACCTCACCACTGGGTGTTTATAAAAAACAACAACAAAAAACATACAGTATTCCCTCTTTTTTTTTTTTTTCTTTCTAACTTATTTTAGGTCTGCACAATGTTTTTTTTTTAATCCGCGATATGAACTACCACAATAAACATATTGCAAAAGACTCAGTTTTTCTTTGTGTTGGTTGAAGAAAAATATCCGTAGTAAACCGCACTTTAAAGTAATTCTTTTTTTTTTTTTTGTAGTGGTGCCTTTTATATTCTATTCACTCTTCCAATTTGTTCAATAAAATAATTTTCGAAATAATTTCCTTTTTATTTGTTTTAAATATAACAAGCACTTTGTTGTACCGTAGCAGGAAGCACAGGAGAGCTGAGCTGAAAGTTTGAAGACCGACACCTTGTGAAATAAGTGAGGGCAAGTGATTTGTACAGGACTCTTGGTTTAGTATGATTTATGTTCCATGAGGACATGACCTGTTGTAATCCTCTGATAGTCGAAGTATTTGCTGAGACTAATCTTACATTTGTTTCTCTCTCTTCCCCCAGTTAACCTTGCTTGAGAATGTGGTGCAACGTCGTGGTGAAGGGGTGTGTGTCCTCCTAAATCAAAGACTACACAAAGCTTCGTTTGCAGATCAGCACACTGAACTCCACATCACTTCTCCATAGCCCACCTTGTCGTGCTTCAGCCTGTGAGCGTTACAAAATCTGTTTATCCTTTTTGTTGAACTTCTTTCCCAGGCACTCAAAGCGGCAACGACTATGAAAACCACCTGAACACCTGTGGTCTTTTCACCAAGCTGGATGGCTTGTAAGCATATTTGCCAAAGTCTTCTAATGGGCCCTTGACTAGAGCGATTAAGTGTCTCAGGGGGCCGGAGCAGCTTGTTCGGCTCCTACAGAACAGAAGAGAGCTCTTATAAGTGGATACTCTTACCTCAACACTTCTCTCCAGGACACACTGTCTGATTGAAGGACCCAACAGGAAAACTCTCAATTCCTCCTCACCACCTCTGGGGATTTTCGTGGCCAAATAAAGAAAAAGGCATCCTTGTGTTTAATGTTTGTGAACAATATGAAGGGTTTAATGGGGAACACTACACTCAGAATATAGTAAAATCTGTAATTTGTTGGCTGTATACAGCTAAGATTGTTGAACTTGATCCCAGATACAGTATCTGTACTTTGGCTTATTCAGACTCTCTAACATATTGATTGTAGCATCTTGCTTCCTACAATTCTGCTTTCAGGTGCACACGGGCCACAGAAACTTGAATAAGGTACTTAAGCAAACCAGCTATGACTTCTGGGAAAGTCTGCAAGGCGGGGTAAGGGGTGTCCAATTCCTTCAGAATTTGAACAAATCATTCCTTGAGTGCCACTTATTCAGATTTCTGACTCTGGCACGTGCTGAATCTCCAGTTTGTTGTTGTATGACGACAGTAACGGTTACAAGTGAACATAATCCCGCTCTGAATGGCATTAGATGGGGACCCAGACATGAGATCATCACAATCCCATAATATTTCAAACCTGCACTGTCAGTTATGAGGGTTAATGTTTACTGAATTCAAGGGGTGCACCGTTAATGCTTTTCTGATCCGAGCTATACTCCTTTTGTTGTTTGAATGTACATCTGGGCTTTACCAGAGACGACACGCAGGCATTGTATTACTTCTATCCAAATATACTTGACTGACGCCCCCTGTCATCACCAACTACTCTGAGTGGACTTGCATGTGTTTGCCTTTTCAGGCCTCACACTTTAAGTGCTGTCACACACAGGCCTTCACCTGTCAGAAATGTAGTTTGTAGTAATTGAGGAGAATTTACCAATAAGAAGCAGGAACAAAGAAGGTATGCAATCATATCCCAAGGGTCAAAATACTGAGCAGCACTATTCCATTGAACTTTTTTTTTTTTTTTTTTTCCTAAAGGTGTTTGTCCTGATATTTTTTTATTAAAAGTAACCAAACTCTGAGTTTGGGCACATTGTTGTGTATGTGGCTTAAATAGCAGGTGGAGAGTAACTATTTGTGTGAGTGTGTGTACTGAGTACTCTCCTTTAACTAAGAAGCATGTTTTATACATATAAATATACACAGTATATATTTTACATGCCATACAGTGCACATTATATTATTTATAACAGCCTTGTCCACTTTGTATTTAAGGGCTCTACATCCAGATTGCATGTTTGCTACCAAACAGCTCTATAACAATAAAGACATGGATGTGCCTTTTGGGTTTGGATTATTTTTCTGTCTTAAAAAGAAGTGTCTTGGAAGCTCCAATTCTGTAAAGGTGCGCAAGAACTTAACTCATTTTCTTGATGAGTTTTTAAAGCACAAGACTGAAATGACCAATGTAAGAATCGAATGTTCGCTTTATTAAAATAGTTCAGAACAGGACTTATAAACGCTATTAAAATACAGTATTTCTCATTCTGAGTAGTAAGATATCAGATATGCTTGTGCTGCCCTATCTAATAATGCATTTGGTCACATACAGTATGAAAAAGCATTGGTCTCTGCTCTCACTACAAGCTTGAGCAGATTTCCAGTCACTGGAATGTTATAAAACAAAAAATGAGGTTCAATACGGTGGTAATGATATAAAAAGCACATTTTATGGGTCAGTATTACAAAAGTTGCATAACCGTTACGCATAGTTTTCATTTTAGTCATGGCTGTGAACAGAGCTGGGTGCCACGGGAGTAAACTGCAGGTTTACAGGTCAGCCAGTCTCAGGGTCCAACTCTAAAACTTAGTCCTCTTTCTTGGACCTGCTGCTGTGTCTCTGGTAGTAGAGCACGGTGAGCAGCACCCACATGTTGAGCAAAGTCATGGCGATGAACCGCACCAGAACTGTGACAAAGAGACAAATTTGATTAAAATATAACATACCTATATATGTCTGAGAATTCGGACACATCAACATCAAAAAAGGTGCTATAGTGAATGTCACTTGGTGTGCCAGGAGCTTACAACGACCGCTTTTTTTTCCCCTCTTAAGTATCTCTTAATAATCATGAGATACTTCCCTCCTCTGCAGAAAATGTAGCTTTTCCCCCCAAAAAAGTAAAGGCTCCAAACACTTATTTGGACCATGCAAAACTTTTAAACGCATCCATGTCTATGACACTACTTCCTTTCTGTTATATGTGTAAGTTTGGCCGGAGTACTTGCAATCATCAACTAGCAGTTTTTTTTAAATGCCTTTCTCTTTCAGCAGTCTGGTTCACTTGGATTCTGACAAGTAAGAAAAACAAAACAGTACGTTCATATATTGTGTAAAAATATTTTGCTGTTAGATGCGTGGATAGATTACTGAACCGGACACAGGCCCAGGTGGGTCAGCCTCTGTTTTAAGCATCCTAACAATAAAATTACCACGAAAGCGACCACAAAAAGAAAAAAAGGGCTGTTTTATGTCTCTTTCAGTCTGGCTGTCTTGCTACTGTGGAGAAGGGGAGGGGGCTTTTGTTTTATAATCCATCTATGCGTTCATGCAAAATTTAAACTATGATAACAGGTTCTATTTCATATTTCACACCACGTGTTTACTGCATTTTCTCCCTCGAAAGCGTGTGAGAACTACAAATGTTCTTTAGAAACAGATACTATACTGATAGATACTGACTGAGCACTCCCTTATGGAATTCCACTCATGTCCCTCTCAGTGCCGTTATCCTCATAGCAAAGCACCAGACCACAAAAAAATCCTTTTACTCATGGTAAACTATGATAATAGTTATTTAGAAAACAAATCTTTTTAAAGAGTTGCTTCTGAAATGTTTATAGAGTTCACAAAACATTCTTTTCTGGGACACTACATATTCCACTGTCATTTGTAATTCCCTTTGACTTACCCTGCATGTCTCCAGTTGTCACAGTGGTGGTGTAAATCCGTGCTGAAACAAAGAGGAAGCCGAGTTAATGACATGCTCATTATCAAAGAGAGCATCTAATATTTAATTAATGAAGCGTGGAATTGCTGATTTGTCAAAATTTGTTGCAGAGTAAATATTATTATGCATATTATTGAACTGACGCAGAGTAAAAGTACTTTAGGGAGAAGAAAAAAACATTTCTGACTCTATAAAGAATGCTAAACATGAGGTTTAGACAGATAAGAGGATGATATTTGAAAAGGAGTGAGCAGCCTTTTTGACATTTACTGTAATCCAGACTACGCTGGGTATTTATGAGACTTGATTAACTTAGGCTAATTGATTCTAATGAGACATTTTCCAAAGTTATCACTCAATTACTAAGCTACTGATCGTGTATATATTAACCCTCCTGTTGTCCTGGGGTCAAATTTGCCCGTTTTTAAAAGTTTCTACATCACAAATTTGGGATTCTTTCATCCAAATTGTCCAAATATTACATGGATGGTTCCATATAACGCTTCTTGCAAGTTAAACGAAGGATCAGTTTACTACTTCATTGAATTTCGGGTGTTTTATTTCTCCAAAAAAAACTAAAAAAATGATATAATTTCATGAATGAGGTTTCTTGACCATAAATTCGAAAAAAGAAAATAGTGTAAAACTAGTGGTAAGATATTGGTGTTAGTGATGTGTACAGTATACTGATGGTTGTGTTACAAAAATGAAGAAAATGTTGAAAAAAAAAAAAATTTCATTTTCAGTTTTGACCTAGGAGGACAACAGAAGGGTTCAAGCAACACAAAACAACAACGAAACTGTTGCCGTGGTTGCTGGTGAATAAAGTGAAGCAGTTTCTAAAAAGCCAGATATTTACCCCTAGTAGCTGGTGGAGAGATAGTCAGAAATACAAGAGGACATTAGATTAAAAAAAATAAAGTTATTCCTGTTCTGACATGGCAGTATAGGGAAACTGGGAAAGGTGAAGGTGCAACACACAAAGGACTACTGCGTTTCATGTCCAGTATGTGATACTCACCCATACATGTGTAGGTAGCCAGAGCCCAGGAGAGGGCGCTAACCTGTCCAGCATCCTTAGACCTCCACAGGCATTGCAGTTGGGCCAATTTACTGGCTGCACTGATGAATGTGCACAGACTCTGAGAAGAGAGTGGACAGTAAGACTGAATACAGACTAAACACCATGACCAGTGTAACTACTATTCAGCTTAAGAGTTTCACTTTTTGCAAGCCTTCCGTGATCGCGCTCCACCCCCGCCACTCCTCCAAGCAGGTAAAAAACATGAGGAACTCTTCAGAAGATGTAATTATCTTCACTTGAGTTTCTGCGCGAACGTCGCTAGATGACATAATCTCCTGAACATAGTCATACTGAGAGATACAGAGAGCGTTGATAGTTTTGATTATCATTGTATCAACTCATTTGGCACAGGAATGTAACGGACGTTCATTGTTATAAAAAACGTTACACACTAAAGATTTAACTTTTAGGTGGAAAACAGTTGCAGGATCACCACTCTCACCTATTTAAATGCAAATGCACCTTCAGACATATTCATCTCATTAACCAACAGGAGCATTTGGCATTTATAAGGTCTGGGTGCCTCCGTGAAATACACCAGGTGCAATGAGGTCTGTTCAAATCTCTAGCTCATTACTCCTGACTGATAACATGCCTTTTCCTTGCTCACTTTGTAACTAACTGTGACTTATGATTGATGTTGAACTGATTTATTACCATAGCCAAATCTATGATCCACTTCTCCACAGTAAGGAGCCTCCAACCTCCAACAAACCTGAACACATTACGTCAAGGCAATAACACGTGACAAGGTATCAACGAAGGCCAATGGGTCATTGATTTTCTTCAACATTAAATGAACACTTTGTATTTGAAAGGATACAGCAAGGTGTAGATGAGGCTGTGCCGCAGGCTGCCGTTGTAGTGGAGGATCAGGAGCAGAAGAATGGCATCTGAGGACACGGGGCAGGTTATAAACTGATCAATGGGCTGCATGTTTCAAAATAAAAGTTTTAGGCATTAAAAAGTCTTAAATTCTTAAATCATTGGTCAACTGGTCTTAATTTTCCTACGTCCATGCAACGCTACCTCTAATGCTCTTTTTCTATTTTTATTTATTTATTCCGTGGCATTGTAGTTCTTTTCCTCACTAGTCCAAATATAATTTTGCTGTTTTACGACTACAAATGAGACCAACATGCAATTTAAATCACAGCCAATCAGCTTTTTTGTTATTGGCGCGGATTGTACAACAGACAAAACGTACATTATTCTTTGGCCATGGGGAAGTGCAAGTTTAGTAATACTTGGCATGAAAAATAATCTGATTTTAGGGCTTAGTTGATTTTGTGATATAGGTCTTAATTTCCATTCATATTGGCCATAAAAAAAACTCTTAAAAACTCCTACATTTGACTTGGTGAAACCTGCAGAAACTTTTCTAGTTTCAGCAACCACTCAGAGCGCTTAGCAAACATTTACCGTACACATTGTACATACACTGGTGGCAGAGGCTACCATGCAAGGTGCCACCTGCTCATCAGGAGAAAAACATTTGGGAGGAACTTGGGGTTTCCGTATCTTGCCAAGGACACTTGAACATGCACTCTGCAGGGACTGAACCACCGATCTTCTGCTTAGTGGATGACCGCTCTACCGTCTCATTAACTTACCCAGAAACTAACATCTCTGGTTTACAAACTTGCTTCTAAAGACACATATGATATTGGACTCCTCTATTGTTCAGATGCCAGTGACAGGCTTCAACAGCTGCTGCTCTAGAGGCTTAACTACAGTGTAAGGAGGGATCTGTTACGGTGGTTGCTGCAGGTTACCATTCGAGATAAATAAAATGTCATAGGTGACTTAATCTCTCCATTGAGACCCATGTCAAGTCCTTTGTTGCTACACTGCATGTGATTAATGTAAAACTAGAACATGACATCAAGTATTTCCCACATTGATATTGATTTTCTGTCAAACCTGTGTACTATTAAACTATACACATACAATTGTCAATTTGATGGTCTCCTTTGCTTTAACAAGATAAGTTACTGTATCTGAGCTCTTAATTTAATTATTTTTCTAGATGGGGGGTATGATGAACTAATTAAGTAGTTTAAATTAAAAAAGACATACAAAAAAACATTTTAATACATGACCCCTCATGTTACTTCAGACAACTCACCTTGAGCAATGAGGATTGGATATTCCAGGTATGTTGGAGGTGGGTAGTCATAGTACATCTGGTACGTTACAAAAACAATATACCTGTAAAGCAGATGGTGTCAGGTTATTATATTGTATTATAACGTTAAGCACTGATTTAGATGAAACATTGAAGCAATGTTCAAAAGCTAACGAGACCGGGTGAGTGGCAAAAAAACACAGATCAGGCAAGAGCTGATGTGGTGGGATGGGATCAACAAAAGATATTGTAGTCTTTAGCGAAATAATTTCTGAGTGTCTACAGCTGGAGACCCTGCTTACCAAGCATACATGCAACTGGGTGCATGTGTTTACTGGCTGCTGCTGTGCTCAGGTTTCTATGTGCAGGCACAGTGATGGATGAGGAACTGATGCGAGCAGCTGACGTTGCCGTAATGATAAACAAACAAATCCAAATCCAATTTAAAGCTGCACAAGGCATTTCCACACATTTGTGGTGTCAAATGGATTGTATTTATTTGACAATACCCCCAAACTGCACACAGCATGCTGATGTTCACCCACCAGGCCAATAAGGGATGTTTTATACAATAAACAACTGACTGCAGTTGAGGAGATATATTAGAATTTTACACTTACAAAGGCCATGATGTCATTTTATTTATGGTCTATCTGAATGAAGATTTGTCACATATGTACAACTTATAGTGGCTTGTAGTTTACATGAGGAGCAAATTCATTTTTACATGCAGCCTTGATCATGTTTGAGCAGTGTTTGTTCTCAAACAGGCTGCAAAGTCAAAATCTCAGCAACTGGTAAAGGGATCACACAATCAGTGGCCACAGATTTAATCCAGACATCTTATACCATGGAGCAATAAAATATTACGTATTGTCTATAGCCGCGACATTCCACTTCTGGGATTGCTCTTGTTCTGCTGGAAATTCTGCCGGATATCGCTCTTTTTGGATGTCCCGTTACCTTTTGCTTTCATTGTGTTGGAACTTTAAACTCTGATGGATTTATGAGGACTATGAACTGCTCCTCAGATCTCTGCAGGGTAAATCCAGACAGCTAGCTAGACTATCTGTCCAATCTGAGTTTTCTGTTGCACAACTAATACAACCTTTGAACATTCACATGTTCCACCACAAGTTCCTTTCCCGAGGCTATTTTGCAGCGGCCCCTTGGCGCCGCTCGGTGCTTAAGACCGCCCAAGACATTGTGATTGGTTTAAAGAAATGCCAATAAACAACACCACATTTTTCTCTCATCCCAGATACGAAATCAAATCCCACTATGGCCACTCCAATGGGTCTTGGCATGGCCATAGTGGGATTTGGTTGAGGTTATTCATTTGACCTCGAGTGGTTAAGGTTAGGATATCCGATTGGTCAGGAGATAAGACCTGTACAAATCAGGATACGTTACCTTGCGTAAGCATGGACGCCTGGCCAATAGTAGCTATTGAAGGACGGGTCTTGACGTGGACATAGTGGGAAAAAAAACATTGCATCCTGGATTGCTATGTGGATTTGCCAGACCCTCCTATGCAGCGCTGTGGAGGAAGGTCTGGCAAAGCGAGAGAGATACAGTATTTCCCCACCAGCAACACCAGAGATGCATTACCATTAGGAATGGCAGTGTAAATATATGCCAATGTAATATATGAATTTATAAAATGACTTATTTTAGGCATCATGCCTAGTGCAGCTTCAAGGGTTGGCTATTTCACTGTAGCATGCACAGTGACAGCAGGCTATTGCTCACCAGCACAGTAGAGACATGTGGGACAGTGCAGATACTGCCAGGCACCGGGGAGAGACAGGAAACTGACAAATTATACAGCCTTACAGACACAAACTAAATATAAGTGGAACTTAGTGCAATATCTCCACTAGCCATAATGGCTGTAAATTTGAAGGCAGATTTATTCCTAGGATTTTGTTTATGTCAATACTTCCAGTTCCAGACACAAACTAGCCTACAGTGTTGACATTACACTTTTTCACACAAACAGACCTAACTGGGACCACATTCCCTTGTCCCCAACTCTATAAACAACACACAATTGTTTAGGGTTAAGTCTTCACAGTGGGATTATTTGTTATGGGTATAGCTTTAGTTGTGTGCCTCTGGACTCAGTCAGGGATTCCTGGAGATAATCTATAGATTAAAAAAATGGCTTATAAAATAGGACTATATTTATAGATTACAAAATAGGACACGTACAGTTGGCCTATATATAGGCCAACTGTACATGTCCTATGTTATACACTTCAGCCAGAAAAGAAACTGGCTTTACATCCTCGTGCTCGCACCAATAATAATCTCTCAGTATTAAAGCTCGTTCATTTCCCTCTACAAAGGCAAACAGTGGGGTAGTGAGGATGGTGGAGCAATACAATGTTTTATAACGTTTAATTTAATTAAACTTGGTCAAGATGTAAAGTTGAATTCAGCATTAAATAAATTAGGGATTGAGTATCACGTTTAAGGATGTGCGCGTCTTTATAACCAAGGCCATGATAAATTACAACCATTTTGAATGGAGTTTGGAGGTGGATTATACCCGGTGAGAAACAGGAAGACAACACCACATCAACACCATCTTCGAATAATAGTAATGCACTGCTATTACCTCATGATTTCACAATGAATTTCCCTTTCACCATAAGGTGCACATTTTAAAGACAAATAACTGTTGAGCAAAAACACACATACCCGATCAACTCTAGGAGAAGACTGTTGAGGCTGACTCCAGCCGTTGATTTCGCTTGCATCAGTACAAAAATCTGCGGGAACTTCAGCACCATGCACACAAACAGTGTGCTGAAATTGGCGGCATGCAACAACATATCGGACGGCATTGTCTGGAGATGCAAACCACTCACTGCGAGCTTTAGATAGTCTCACAGGATTTTGCTAAAAGTGGCAAACAGATGCTGCTGCTGTGCTGTCACCAGTGTCGAGGTAGATGCATTATGAATGGTTTCCCGTTGTTTACTTTCCAAATAAAAGAAAGTAGATTGTATTTTGAAATCGTGGCCAAAAGTTTTTTGTTGTTGAAAAGGTTCAAACAAAGAAATTAACAGGCACATTGAATCTATTGCAAGTCTAAAAAGCGCTACTCTTCCTAAACTGTTTTTTAGAAAGATGGATACTTTTATTTTGAAGGCGAGGTTATTATTCTGTGACGTTTCCTGGTAGCAAGTGTATCTTTTCTCACTTCCGCATACATCCACTCAAACCTGATTGGCTGGTTGTGCGCACCAGTTAGACCAACGTTTTTTGAAGCCTTTTGAAGTCCTCATTGATTCAGAACATGCGACGTTTCTCTCTTCCTGTCTTCTTGTTTAAATGAGTCTGTATTGTAGGAAACTACTCTACAAGGACTCATCCTCAGCCAGCAGTCTGCAATCACATGATGGAAAGCATCCAGTCACTATCACACAACTCCTGTGCTGTCTAAGCAATGTCTGCGGTCTACTGATTAAACAGGAGGTATCATCTATAACTTCTAACATAACAAAATCAATACTGTACACCCAGACTTTAAAATTCTAAATCTTTATTGAAATGAGACATTGACTTCGATCCAGATTGTACAAGTTTTTCAAATTCAACGGTGATCAACATTTTCCCTTCAAATTCAGACAAAACGGGCAGTGGTTACAGTGTAACAACATAACAATATACACAATGGCAACAGTAACAACAACAATCTAAAATATTCTGCCACTCACATAAAGTGCAGATGAGTAAAAACAAGCTACATTATTGTGAGAATCACACAAATTAAATGACTATAATTCAATGTTTCCACCATGGAACAATGGCTTAGAGGTCCTGACAAACACGTAATAAATGTAACAGCAATTATAGGCATTTTTTAACACAATTTACCACCAAAATAAGATATTCTAATAGCAACAGCAAGTAAGATTCTCACATTTACTTATGATACAACTGTTTTTAAACTGTGTGCCAGTTTTATTTGTTGTTTTTTGTTTGTTGTTTGTTCCTGCAGCACTATTTGAGTGTGCAGAAATGTCGTGGAGATACAACCTTTCACTCATCCAAATTTGATCAGGTATCATGTTAGATTATCAAGTATCTGATTAAAGACCTGATGGAGCTCGGATGACGTGAATCTGATCTGCTGGTGTCTTCCCTTCTCACCTGGCTTTATTGGTCAGCAAATTTCTTCAACATCCACTTTTGTACTCTTTGCATATGTAAAAAATGATCTTCATCTATGAATAAATGTATACAATTCTGGACGTAAAGTACAATATAATCAATAAAGGAAATTAGCAGCTGTAGGACAGCAATCATTGTATTAGTCCTGACTCCTTCCTGGATATGGCTTCAACAATAGATGTCCGTATTCTACTTAATAATTACTCTTGATTAAAATGACAAAAGAAAACAAAACATCTAATCTAAACTCACCTAGGCTGAGCTATGGTGCGTGCCACACCATGTCAAATCCATCTTAGCTCCAGTGGAATCCCAGCTTTGTAGAGTCCAGGGTGAAAAGAAAAGAAAAAAAGAGCTAATATGCAGAGGTTCTGATGACAAGTGGCTCGTCTTCACAGTGGCCTAGCAGGGCAGCATCTCTTGGTCCTGCTTGCGCTTGTGATGGCCTCCAGACCAGAGGAACAGCCTGTCCAGTCTGACCAGTTCACTCCCCAGTGGAGTGGACAGTCTGCTGCCAAACATCTGGTTGGTGGTGTTGGGGACGTCGTTAGAGAAGAGAGACACATAGCTGGGTAAAGGCTTCTCTGACTTTGGCTGCCCCTACATACACACATGGGTCAGATGTTTGTTGGAAACATTCAGCTGTTTAATGGCTTGCAGATAAAGCTGACATTAAGTCCACCAGGGACAAATGAGCCTTAGTAATCCTGTCCTCAGTTACCACATAGGATGCATTTTACAATGCTGTCAATGACATTCTACTGAGTATTTAGACATGTTTACTTCAAGTGGATGAACCATTATAAAGAATTTAGAGTAATCCAATTTAATGAAAAAGATGAAAAACAATGATGTGAAAACGTTCAAAAGTCAAATATTGCAGTGCTCGGAGCTGTGGAATATAATAAGAATGGACACTGTTGGAGCTATTCATTGTTTTGTTATATTTAATAGTCACATATTTATTTATTTAATTTCTGTTTTACTTGAATCACACAGCTGCTTAAGCTTGTTTATATTATTTGTATTTTATTTTGGTTATTTTTAGTATCTGCCAGTGCTTTTGTTTTGAAAGTAGGGCTGCAGCGACTGTAAAACTGCCCTTAGGCTAACCCATTGGTAGTCTAATAGTGTGTATACTGTGCTGTATATAAACATATTGGCCTATATATATGGGCCAGAATCTGCCTCTGATGGAGGGGGGCATATCATAGTGGGGGGTCTGGCTGTTCTCCACCAGGGTTATTTTGAGAATCAAAGACTTAATTTCCTGCTTTCAGATAACTTTCATTGACCAATTTACAGTGGAAATACCTTTATTTAGCCTATGCAAAGAAGAAAAACAGATGAAAATTCATAATATATAAAAATATAATGGAAAGTATATGTTGTTGCATGTCATTGGGCATTTTTAAGTTGGTATATGGAGATCTTTCTTAGTGGGTACTGCATACACCTGCGTATCATGTAGACTACACCACTGGACTAACCCTAGCCACCAGGTGAAGTACTGATCAGGTATGTAGGAGGGCTGATGTTTTTTTCCACCAGAGCCTAGAGACGCCATTGTTCCATTGTTTAATATGTTTGTTTGCTGAGAACTGGATACATAAACCTCACAAAACGCCATCTCTTCCTGGACAATGAAGGTTTTTTATCTCTGCGTAAGATTCCCTCCCTCGGTGCCTCAGTGGAGCCCTGTTTGACTTTGGTTTTTTGTTTGTTTGTTTTGTTCAATCTGAGGGCAAATCGACACTACAGGCACTATTGTCGTGGTCCAGTGTGGTCTACATACGAAAAAAACAGTAAAATCTCCCTTTATTGCATTTTCACAAATAGACTATTCAGCTTTCACAAATTTTAAACTGTGTTTTTAAGAATATTTAGCCTCTCTGGGATAATTTAGTCCAGATCTGACAAGTCTACGTACAGTGGTTTTGGATCTGGACCTGTTCTACTTGTGCTCTAGTTTCCCTAAAGTTTCCCTTAAATTTCCCCTTAACTGCCGAATGGAACTTCAGCGTCGTCACTATTTCTAATTTCCCATGCGTATTTTAGCGTTATTGAGTGTCAGGCTGTTGAATTGAATGAAAAATATTAGAGCATATTCATGTGAAGCGCTGGAAAATTAGATCACTTAATTTCACAGGAATCTCAACATAATTTTTGAAATGTAGCTACACATTTAGACTTACCATTTGATCATAGTTCCTGAGAAAGTTCCAGTTCGTCTCCCTGTGGACCACAATGTATTCATGACCTATAAACGATATGAACTGCCCCAATAACTTCCCTAGCTATGTTTCAAAATTTTTGTTTGTAATCAACATCATAGAAATAAAGTCGTAATTAAAGTCAGAGAAGTTTGAATATCTACCAAAAGTCCCACTCACCATTCCCGCACTGATCTCCTCTCACTCCATACCATCTCCTTCCATACGTGGTCCTGTTTAACGGGATCCCGCCTGTCTGGATTCAGCTCTACGGACACCGCGTCTCCTTTAGCGTAACGCGTCCTGTCCGCCGGTGGCTGGGTTGATATCGGCCTGGTCCGGTTACCGTTGGCTTGTTCCCGTAACCGGTAACCTGCAGAGGATACGCGCCTAACATTGTCTAAATCCATTCTGGTAGCTAACAGATTAAAATCGTGCTGCACGCGCAAGTGAGCTGAGTGTGTGGAACTAGTTAGCTAGATAGAGAAATCACTGCAAGCCGTTTTGTTTTCGTTTCCATGGAAACGGTGTTCCAGACAAACAATACTTTCACAATAAAATGTAAACAGTCCATAAATAACATTCTACTTCTTTGCTTATATGTTACAAAATCAACCACGGGTAATTTACAGCAAGTAAGAAACTGACTTCAGTCCTAGAAAGCACTATTTCTTTAGGCTATGTTAAGATAAAGTCAAAAATAAGACCATTTAAACCACAGCTCCTGTAATTTAGATGCACACATCAAAACACTTTAGGTATAGACCATATACATAGAATATGAATATATAGGCTAATGTTATAGGCTATGCATTGATTATGATATTATTATCTTAATTCTTGGTAGCATATTATGCTGGCTGTAATTATGTTGGTTCCTAATGTCCAGATGTTCTGGTTTACATAATTTGAAAATCTATTTTCACCACCTACAAACATAAAAAAAACAACTGTTAACAGCTTTTTATCTCCTCTCATACTGACAGGTAGCCTATAGACAGAGATTTAGAAAGAGGCAGCTACATGTGCTGGGGGCTCTTCAAGTCGGTGAAACAACACTGAATGTGCTCTTTCTAAGGCCCCTGTGAAATGACCATCTGCTGAATGGGAAGATGGATAATGTCCTGTGTATGGACTTAGCCCTACACAGACTGTTGCATTAAATGATAAAGGTGTTGCTGGACTTAAAAATATCCCCATTGCCTGTTTTTCACATTACTATACTTGAAAATATCACATTGCATTTTCAGCTTCAGAGTATAGTTTCTGTTTTTTATTTGGGAACATATGCTAGATATCAATCTACCTTTGTGCATTTGTCTGAGAAGATTAATTGTATATTCAAAAATTAAAATAAGAAATGTGGTTTCCTTGTAAAGATTTTTTAGGATAGGATTACATTTTAGGATTTTGGAAATTATTATTTTCAATTTTTGGACATTTTCAAAATGTTTTAAATCACATTTATTCAGAAATTGTATTTTCATCAGAACTACACCATGCTGTTCAAACTGGTATCCTTATTTTTATTACCTGAGGTTTATAAAGGGTGTGTGTTGTAGCTTTATTACATAAATTTGGAAAACCGGAAAAGTCAAATAAAAAAACGCTATTTTATTCTGAAAAATTAATACCGAACAGGATGTGCCTTAGCTATGTAGAACACAGTGGGAATTGATGGAAATGAAATCCGCTTCTCACTTTCGAGTCATTTCCCAATGAGGGAATTGAAGCGAGCCGGGAGGTCAAGGTAACTCAAGTGTTTTTTGTAGACTGTTAACGGTACATGACATTTATTTATATGTCTAGGTAGTCGTAAAGTGAATTAAGTAAAGCGTGTAGAATGCTTGGCCTTGTATTTGTGCTAACGTTACCGCCGAGGAGCTAACATGAGTGAACATCAGAGAAAAGGCACTTCATCTTACTTTGCAACTGTGTCCACAATGCATGAACGTAAAATACGTGGCTCATAACTGCTTATATTTACTAGGTATTCACTTAAATAAATACGATATAGTGTAGGTCTCAGTCGGCTTTTTAACATATGCTAGCCGGCTAACGTAAACAGTTTACTGTCAGCTTTCTAATGTTAGGATAAAAAAGACATAGAAGCTGAAGTTGCTAGGGAACCAGTGATATCAGTGAGATATTCTCTACAAACCAGTGATACGAGGGAACGGCCACTACTGGGTAGGTAAGTTAGCTTGACCTGCTCGGCTGTAATAAGTAGTATTAACGCTAGCTAGCTAAATTTAGGTTGACAACATAGACTGCCAGTCATTGGTTGATGCAGGAAACAGTCAGTTTATAAGCAGCCCAGTATAAATCAGCTATCAAACAACTGTGGAAACATATGTCCATAACTTGGAAGACTTTTGTGGCAGTAAATTTGTAGGATACACAGGTGTTTTCATATTCCGGTTGATTAAACCTCCCCTCAGGTTAAAGGTAACGTTAGGTGGAGCTATGCAGGGAACTCAGGGCTGCCCTAATTAGGCCAAGTAAAAACACCTGTGTTGGTGGACAATTTGTGTTTTGGGGCACAGCAGACATTTTGTTTCGTCTTAGCAGGTAAATGCACAGGTGCAGTCAGTTTTCAATTTAGGTGAACTAGTTCCAGTGTTCTGTTGTTGTGCATTCTGGCTTACTGTTATAGTTTAGTGGGACACTTAATGGAACTGAGCCATCGTTAACCAAATTTGTTTCAGATGCGTGGCTAATATGACTTGATTAGTCATATTAGAAAAATTAGGTGGCAGTGGGGTCAGCAGTGCACACGAGAGGAAAGTGAGTGACATTCCAGCCTGGGGCGAGTCAGAAGTGAACTGGCTGTAAACAGCCACTAGACCTGGGTGTGAGGGGATCAACAGGGTATAATCAGAACAAGGGGGTGTTTCATTGGAGGTTGAGGAGGGGATTCTCTATGTACTTGGGTTATTTTGAGAAGCCACTTGGTTAGATGTTCTGCTGGACTCATAGACTGTTACAGATTCTGTCATGTCAGGCTGATGTTTTTTGATGTTGTTAAAAGAAAGAATTCCAAAGTATTAACATGTATACACTTTAAAAAAAAAAGAGGCTATGGCTGGACCTACCTAGTCTGTGTCTCTTGATTTTAGCTTAGCTGGATTTGGAATCTCTCATAGACATCAACAACAAAGAGGATGTGTGTGGGGGATTTCTGTCCTTTTCCCCAGCCTGCCCTTTTCTTTTTCATATTGTCAGTTTCAAGAAAAGGCAAGTAGTTAAGCATATGTTCACTATAAACCTATTTGTTTAAAAGTCTTTATGAAAACTAAAATCATCACTCAAGCTTAGTTTTATGGCACTAGAAAGTTTCTTTAACTTAAATAAACATCATTAGTTAATATCATTAATATCATTATCAAATCATCAGGTCTAAATATCAGATGATTTTGTTGGTTTGGCCATTTTATAATCCTCATGCATTTGCCATACTGCATATTACAATTGTACTGTATGTCAACATCATGTTATAAGTACTGATTGTCCTGTACTGTCTGTAATTGTTGCAACGTGTTTCACTCAGATTCTGCATTATATTACAAAATCAGGCGGATAAGAGGAATATCACACTAACAGTATTAAGGTTGTTGTAACTGTGATATTTTACTACCTATATTATGTATCTACATATACATTTTTGGAGTCAACACTGCTCTGTTGAAATTAGACCTACTTGTGTTCTAAGAATAAGTCTAATATTGTTCTTGCGACAGGCCCTGAGGGGGAGATGACAAAGGAGGATGTTTCAGAGCCTATTGAGGGAGACACTGTGCTGGGCCAGGCCTCTTCCTATCAGCGGCCGGTTATCCACCAGGTGGCCTCTGCACCCATGCCCAGTGACTGTGGTGAGGATCCATACATGCACACATTCAGTACATATGCACAGTGGAGCTGTGACATTTTAAGTTAATTAACACCCTCACTGCAAAGATAGGATACAAATAGATCTATGGCTGGAATCTGAAAAACGTTTTTGATCATGCAGTTGAAATTATAATCAGCTGGTGAATACTATAAACTGTATTGATATATGATTGATCATTTAATTAGTGCACTACTAGGCGTGACTCATAATCAATGATGATTCAGATATCAAAGTTCTCAAACTGCACTCGAATATGCTAACCGATAATTCCAGTTTTGTGGTGGCAGATACCTATTTCTTGCTCCTCCATTATTTTAATATATACTGGCATTTTTAATTTTGTGAATAGTTAAACATACTTGATGGCTTAAGCTAACACAAAGTGAGAGTCAGATTGATTTTCAAATAGTAATTTCATTAGTTTTACATTTTGTCATTTAATGCAGTCCAGTGTGTTTGATAAAGTATACAACTTACATGTGTTATGTCCCTATTGTGTCTAAAGGCAGAGGATACTAACAATTAAATAAACCTGGGAAAAACCCAATAGAAAAGCAGAAACAGTTCAAGATAAATCCAATAATTTATTGTTAAAATAACAAATTGTCTTCACAAAAAGACAAATTACCAAAGGAAAACTAAAGTGCAAAGTTTTAAACAAATTGCATTACTAATCGCAATTAGCTTTACTGCACGCCTCTGAAGCAACTAACAAGCAGCGTCCACACTGGGTTGATTCTCTCTGGCTCTCACCGATTCACACCGGCTTCCACTCTTCAACTCTCACTGGTTCTGCACAGCCACTTACTGGCTCTTCGTGATTGCAGCCAACTAGCTTCAGGTGTGGGAGCGACGTCACCAGCACACACCTGAAGAGAATCACACACAAGTGGAAAATACTATGGCACATAACAAAATTATTGATTTATTCCTAAACAAGTAATAGGCATATCAGTTGAGTTTGAAATGGAGGAGAGTGCTGACATACAATCAGTTTTCTTATCCCATAAACATCATGAATGAAATCATGTGGTCATTAGTCAGCATACATGGCTCTTACATTGAACCTTCTTATGTGTAATACAGTCAGAAAAGCAAATGCAGGAGGTTTCACACTGGTAAATTTTAAGCGTTAGTATTCACTGTGAAAGGCCAAGCCTATTTGTTTTCAGCCTCAGTCGGGCGCTCTAAGGCTTCATTTGGTTCAGGGCATGCCATCTGCTGTCACATCTTGATTTTCATTCGCCTCTGCAAGCACAGCAAGGGCATTTCCCAAGATTGCTAATTTGATTGAATCAATTGAACAGTGTGTTGCAGAAAGTTAATGCATGTCTGTACTGCAGAGTTTCACACATGCTCTCTTCACATGCATAAACAGGTGAAAAGGAACATAAAGTTTTGGATTCCTAGTTCCTAACAGTTAAACTGTATCTCTGTTGTTTTTGACATCTTATCATCTCCAGAGTTCTCCTTCTTTGACCCCAGTGAGCCGCAGTGCAAGGAGGTTCTTCTGGATCCAAACACAACCATACCAGAGCTGTTCGCTGTCCTCAGGCAGTGGGTGCCCCAGGTTCAGAAGTACATTGATCTCATCGGCAATGAGGTGACGCCATTTAGCATTTATCCCTGTCTGTACTTTAATACAAACTCTTCTGTCTGTAAAAGTTACAATTCATAACTCTACTCATTGATTATTCTCAAATCACCACAGAACTATGCAAAATATAACTGAAAACACTGGAATACTGAAGAAGATAAACCTGTTTTCTGGTGAAGGGCCTGCCAACCCACCCCCAAACCACCTCCACTTGGAGTTACACAAAATAGCTGCAATGCAGTAAATTTGCGCAGGGAAGTGCTTGTCTCAAGGGTAAAAGCAGGAGATTATTTTCTCTGACTCGCTCACTAAATAACTGTTACCCTTGAGAAATAAACGCCTCATTTCGATGTTAGTTTTCACAACAATTCTCGTCCAAATTTAAAGATAAGTGGAGTTATGAGAGGCCCAGCTTACTTGTCATTTATCAGAACAATGCCCCGGAGTTTGACTTTATAGCTTGGCATGTAATATATCTGAACAGTGACACTAGCTGTCCTTAGTGACACACTGCACATCTTGTCTTTGCACAGATACTAAAGAGGGGCTGTGGTGTGAATGACCGAGACGGTCTGACAGATATGAGCCTCCTGCACTACTGCTGCAAGGCCGGGGCCCCGGGCATCGGTTAGTATTTACAGGGGTGTTGAATAAACACTCAGCTGGATTGTAAAAATGTACACACATCTATTTTGTCTTCTCTGTGTGTTAGTTTGTTTTGCCTGTGCAACCACTGAACATAATTCTGTATGACTCGATGAGCACTGCTACTCATAATTACTTCTCCTCAAACACACGTCTCTAGAACTGACCTAGTGGCCCCGTTTTGACCTGGTATTGGAATCCTATCTGAGTGATTCGATAGCTCTTTGTAAAAGTGTCAATGCACCCAGGATGCATTGAGGACTTGTTGAGATCCGATCACTCAGACCACATTTGGAGGTGGTTTAGGCAACATGTGGCCACATTCTTATAGTAGTGTGTATACGCATATTTTTCCTGGGACACATTACCGACCAGCAACTCAACTTTGAGCAGAACTACCTGCTCATTCAAGGTATTTTTCGTCACAGAAACCACTGAGAATAAATTGTTTTGAGTGTTATCTTCATAATGTTGTAATGATGTGTTTTTGTTCATGTACTGCCTGCTCTTTTAATCCCGGCAGCTGCCAGTAAACAATAACATCGTTTTTAATTTCATAAAACGTCCCAAGTTAACAAATATGTAGGATTTTTTTTCTCTCTCTCTCTCTCACTCACTCACTCACTCACTCACTCACTCACTCACTCTCACACACACACACACCCTACCGTCAAACGTAAATGAGGATTTTCCTATAGAGCCAGGATCTGATCTCAAGTGGTCACTTAAGACGCATTTGGAGGCACATTCTACTGCCAGGTGTAAACACACCTGTACTTAAAGCTGTCCACTTGTGATTGGATCACTTAGATCGGATTTTAATACCAAGTGAAAACAGGCCCACTTTCTGTTACTACCCTCCTCCTCCCACACCGAATACTTGTAACCCTCCTGTGTTTCCCAGGTGATGCAGAGACAGCAGCTGGCTTTGCCCGCCAGCTCCTTGCCATGGGCGCTGATCCCAACCTTCGCTCACGCTGGACTAACATGAGGGCCCTGCACTATGCTGCCTACTTTGACGTGCCCCAGCTTATCCGGGTAGTGTTGCAGGCCTCCCAGCCTGGAGGTGAGAGCAGGGGGAAAGTCACCCCACTGTCATTGCAGGTCAAGCGTCTCTAATTTCATAACCAACTGCAGTGCCAAATCTAAGAAAGTTTTCACATTTAGTTTTTGTTGTTGGTGTCATTGAAGTTCTATTATTTGGAGGCTGTAGTTTGTGGTGCTGCTGTATTAGGTGGTATGGTTTTTCTACAGTCTAATTTATAAAAATCACTACTCAGTAGATAAAGCTAAGGTGGAACAAAGAATAACGGGGAAAGCATTGTGCACCACAGTCTGTCTTGAAGAAGGTCCCTGACTGAAAGCTTATCTCGGTAAAAAAAGTTTTTGTTTTTTAGTAGCCAGTTTTTCATATGCTGACAATATTTAAGCGGCTGCTTGGGTACCTTTTTGTCATAGATTTATATTTACATAGATATTTTTTGATACTGCACTAAGTTGTGGTTCAGTCCAGTGTATTTATTATTTAAATAGCTTGCATAAATATGAAGATCTATGGCTGTCTTCAGTCCAGCCTTGGTGAGTCTTTCACACATTTCACTGAGCATTGTAAGCATTACTATGCCTGCGATACAGCCTGATGTTCATCACCTCTGGTCAAACAGCTGTCTATATTGACATGTAGTGGGTATATCGATAAAGCCTAAAAACTGCTTCTACAGAATTGACTGACCAAGTCATGTGTTATACACATTTATAAATGACAATTCCTGTTTTACAGTATGTGTGTAAACATGGTCATAATTACAGAAACACATTTATTTTACCACCTTCTTGCATTGTATATCAGAAATCTGCCTTTTAGAACAATATAACATGTGTCCTTAAGGAGATTAAATATTCCCTTGTGGTTATATGCCAGTGATTATTGGGTATGTTGACTCAAAAATGTAATATTGAGTATACACATACAGCTTTGAAAGCTGTAGTGTCAAAGTGCACACTCCAGATTTTAAAGAAAATAAATGTGGCTACTGAACAACAGATGTTTACATTGTAAAGGAGTATTGTAGTAAACTGTTGAGATATGGCAACATCACAGTCTGAGTGGTCAAAGCATGCATATATAAATACCCCGAGATACCAGAAAATGGAGGGCTTTTTTCACCACAGTTATGGACCACTTTGGACCTGATAACAACTGCCAGCTACTGCAGCAATTACTCAACAATGGACCTGGGACCTGTTCTAAGTTATTTGGATAACATCTTTTTTCCCCATCAGTCCATGTTGCAGTTTTAAGGGGATTCTGGGTTTTACTCAGCAAATCTAAGATAACTGTAAACCGGATTCATTTTCATTCAACTTCAAGTTATGTTAATACACGGTGGAACTTAAACTCCCAACACCCTGATTCATGTCAAATCAAGTCTAGCAAGTCTTTCTTTAAGTATATTCTTAGTAATCTGTTCAAACACAAAGGATGACTGAGTTGATGTTTAATGTAGCAATACTTACAGGATTACATATTTTCTGGTGACTTACTGTAAATGTTTGGTTACTAAATTTATGATTTAAATTAGTGGTTACTATTAAAAAAAAAAAAAAAAAGGGATAGGAGACAACATCAAAGTGTCAAACAATGCACAAGAATCCCACAGAAAAGTCCTCCTGATTGCCCTTATTTTTTTTTTTTTTTTGTAGAGGTAGATGCCACCTGTAGTGACTTTGACTTTGGCACCGCCCTGCACATCGCTGCATCCAACCTGTGCATGTCAGCTGTCAAATGTCTCTTGGAGCTGGGAGCCAACCCTGCTTTCAGAGTAAGTTACGTTGTTCTTTCCAAACACTCACTCTGGAGGTGGTAAGTCACGACTGTTTGACTAACTCCCCATTGACATCAGGACAGCAAAAACACATCTAATGTTGTAGACTGAAAACTCATCTGTTCAGACTTCATCGCAGCCTTGGTTTTTCTTTTTTGAAGCACACTTTCGTTGGATTTGAGTTTAATAAAATGTACTTTCAGGTTGCTTTTGTTCATCACTTGTGTGACACAATCCCATTTAACAAATTGCTTGATTTTTTTTATATATATATACACACACACACACACACACACACCACACAACCGGTCAAAAGTTTGGGGTCACATAGAAATTCCCATGGCACTCCATTGTAGACAGAATGCCAGCTGAGATCAGTTGCATTGTTTTTTTTAACCAGGGCAGCCATTTTCAGATTACATTATGTGCTTACATAATAGTAAAATGGTTCTCCAATGTTTTTCTAGTTTTAATTTTTCTAGCATTAAAGATCAGCCCCCCCACCCAAATTAGCAGGTATTCTGTCTATAATGGAGTGGTATGGAAATGTATAAGTGACCCCAAACTTTTGACCGGTTGTGTGTGTGTATATATCTCTATCTCTATAGATAGATAGATATCTCTATCTATCCCTGTATTTGCTCACAGACGCTCACCATCAATCATAATGAAAATGGAAAATTCACTTCCATAATTTTCCCACCTTATGTAATGTAATCCTGGCTCCTTTATTTACTGCAATTACATTAATTTAATGGAGACCTTTGCAAAAATAAATCCCATTGACAATTAAATATTACAGATTGGAATCTTTTAATTTCTCGGGCTTCACATTTATTCTGTTTCAGATATACAGTCTTATAATTTTTTGCACATTTCCTGTTTGGCATTTTCTGACTATGCCGGCAGATAACACCAAAAAAGGCAACTGTTTGAATACAGATATCCCAGACATGTTTTGCATGGATCTACTGTACCACTTGAACGTCTCTCAGTGCTCAGTCTGTCTGCTTTGTGCCTGTGTTACATCCTTGGTTGAGGGGTTTGTTGAACCGCTCTCTCAATGTGACATGTCTTATTATATTAATATAAATATTCAAATTCATTAAAGCTACTTCTAAACAGAAATGGTGCCTTTTCTTTGTATGTTCTAAGTTTCCCACTGGAGGTCACCAAAGCACCGCACCATAATCACATAATTCCCAATGCTCAAAGATGAGTGCAGAGACTCTATCTCTTTTTTAAGTGTGTGAATGCCACTTATTTTTTTTAAACTTTTTTTTATTTAGAGATTTTCTGGGTCAAAGAAATTGTTTGTTCCTTATCTTGCCAAGCAAAAGTTTAAACTCAGTTTTTTTCTCTCCTGTATTATTTAAGATTCATCAAGTATTTGCTTCTAATTAGCCCTAGAGAAATGTTGCATCTGTTATACAAGTTCTGATATTGCTATTCCTTTCCTCCCTAGTAATCCTCTGTATAATCTTAAAGGACTGATATGTTTACTGTGACTCAACCCATTTTAGTTGGATAGACCACTCATGTGGGTGTATCAAGTCATAACATTATGTATACTAATTTGATTATTACCCAAGAAAGTAGACTGCAAAATGCAGAGACACACAAAGAAAAGCCACTTTTATTTTATGTTGCCTGGAACATGTAAAACCAATCTTTCACAAGTTCAGGAGAATGGAAAATGTAGTTTAGTGGAAAAAATGTTTATTTAAACACTATCAGCCATGGTTATTGGAACCATATAGCATAGGTATAGGCATTGATTTGTGATGTATTTTAATGTAGAGCTGGGCAATATATCAATATATCTATTGTGATATAAGACAAGATATCGTCTTGGATTTTGGATATTGTAATATGGAATGTGTTGTCGTTTTCTGATTTTAAAGGTTGCATTACAGTAAAGTGATGTCATTTTCTGAACTTAACAGACTGTTCTATTATTTGCTTTTACACATTTTGTCATTATGTCCACATTACTGATTATTTATCAAAAATCTCATTGTGTAAATATTTTGTGAAATCACCAATAGTCAACTCTATAATATTGTTGAATATCAATATCGAGGTATTTGGTCAAAAATATCATATTTGATTTTTCTCCATATCGCCCAACCCTACTTCAATGTACTACCTTCCAAATTGTGTCACTTGCATTTGAAAAATGTCGGTGGGGCCTATTAGTGGAGTATCGGGCATGAAATTCACTTTAAATTCTCTTTCCCTTTTGAGTAAAGGTCAGACTTGGAATTCTCTTCTCTGGCTCAGCAGAGATTAGTAACAACAAACTGTGGATTTGAGAAGTGGGAAGTTTTATAGGGATGGAAAAATATAAAATATTGCTGGCCTTTCATGCTTATTTTACCAAACGTATTTTGGCTTAATCGCTATATACTTGCTACTTGGTCAATTTCATTTTAATTCAATTATATTTATAGTGTCAAATTAAAATCTCAATACACAAAAAATAACCAATATTGACATTAAACTGAACATTTCTTTTCTTGAACCAGTACTGTGAAATGGTGTCACCAAAAATGGCACACAAAGCAACACAACACATTCGTTCAAGCCACTGTTGCAGATTAAGTGGTAGGCTCAGTGTTGGAGAACATGTGATACAACAGACCATCTCAATGAAAGGCAAGCTCCTTTTTGATAAGAAATACCCCTTGTATTTTTGCTGGAGGGGATGGCGAACACAAGTTTGCCCCAGTTACTCCTGCACAGTGCTGAAAGAGGTCCTCATCTGTCACGCCTTCACAGTCACTTGGTCTTGCTGATTCTGCTGAGTCTCTTTCAGCCGCCTGACTATATTTTCATGTTATGTGAAAGCTGCTTTGAAACACACATGGGGGGGATTTTGTGCTGTGAGAAGAGCTAAGATTAAAGATTCTTTTAAGCCCAACATCCTTATCACAGAAAGGAAAACTGAACCTTTGGCTAATGGAAGCAAAAATCAAAGTTTTACTTTTTGATGTCCGTGCAGCCTACTGAGGTTGATACCGCATGCGATTTTATTTATATTACATTTAATTGGCATACTGGCAAATAAAAGAGAATGTTGAATGAAATTTACTTCTTATTAATCATTTTATCATCGATCTGTGCTTTTATCTTGTCTCTACCTACAGAATGAAAAAGGGCAGTGCCCAGCAGACATGGTGCCTGACCCCCTTGATATGCCCTTGGAAATGGCAGATGCAGCCGCCGTGGCCAAAGAACTTCAGACTTTGCTGAGACAGCCTTTACCCAGACCCAGCTCCCCTCTGCCCCTCACTCTGCAAGCCCAGTCCCTTCCTGTTCTCTCCGATAAGGCCAGGATACAGCTCGCCACCATGGGAATCCGACTAGGGGACCGTGTGGTGATAGCGGGACAGAAGGTGTGTGGTAGGTCACTATTGGAAGGCAAGAACAATTATAAATCATTTAATCTTCATTAATCCTTCGATTGTAGCATTTTCACTTTTACCTAAAGCTGTGCCAAGATGTATTTTTGGAATAGTCACTATTCAATATTCTTTTTCATTTGCCATATCTCGTGGTATAATAGAGAGAAGCTTCCCAACCTGATTAGCTGAATTCAAATCAGTGTACACTTTTCCAGTTACAGTAAGCGTCTCTCTGGAGTAAACTAACTCCTGACAGCAGTGAGTGAGCGCTGTGATTATTGCATCTACTGCCAGTGAAAACAGAGCGCCACACTAACCTTAGACGTTTGTAGCAGTGGAACCTGCATTTTCACCAGAAGGGCCTAATTTTGGGGAACTTCACACAATTCCAATCCATCCCCCTTTGTTTTGTACAGTAATCAGAACAGCCAGCATGAGTCACTAGTGCAGTGACAACATCCCATCCTACATATTGGGAGTACCAGGCTAAGCTGGATGCAACCAGACTGGGGTTTGAACTCCAGTCCTTGCAGTTATTCACGTTATCAATGTTTTTCTCTGTGGATCATTACAGGAGGGGGGCAGACTTACTAACGCACACACAGCATATAGTTACTTGGTGACACTAAGCAGATTTATATTTGCTTATGTGCATAAAATGGTTGAATTCCTACCATGCCCTTTTTTAAATTGGAAGAGAATGCACTGATCTTTTTTCCATGGGATTATTGATTGAATTGCTATAGCCTACATAAACCTACTCCACTAATAACGGCACATAAAATTAAAATGCATAGCATAAATGGCCAGTAAAGCAATAACATATAAAAGGGATTGATATACAAACAGCCTTTTCCTGTATCCACATCCCATCAGTGCCATGCAGCTGTATTGTGGCTTATCCTAAACAAACAGAGGCTTTGGTTAATTTAAAAAAAAAATTATTTTAGCCCTCCAACCAAGAAAAAAATAGTTTCCAGTTGCTAAGCAACACCCTTTCCAGCGTTCAGGGTTATGTTTGACAGTTAATTCTGGCATATCAACATATTAACATCTAAACGTGTTTAAGTTCATCTAACTCTGATTGTGTCAAATGTCTGGTTTAAAATGCTTATAGTCTTTGCCTATGGATCATCCATCTTCTCTTACGTATATCTCTTTATTCTTGAACCTTTACTTTTTAGATGTACCATGGTGTCCAAAGCGGGCAGTGATAATGAGCTCAAGTGTTAGAACATTGATAAATAAAGTGTAAACAAAGGGATACACTGAAGTTGTCACATACCAGCACTGTTATTATAAGCATTTATTTAAGTCTCTTGACCAGTCACAGTGTAATTTGTAGTATATGTGTATAACGTGTTCTTTAAAGCATGTACTTTACTCTTTAGCTGCATCACATGCTGTAGCTGGTCTACATGTTAGCATGTGCCTGATGACAGAGGTTTTTTCAGCTTTTGTTGCTGGTTAGTTTGTTTTATTGCATTAACCTTCCTTTCAGTTAATTAAATTTGTCCTTTATGAATTTTATTCAAAGAAATCCATCCAACAACCAATTTACTTTTGCCCAATTACTTCATGGAAAGCAAATAAATACTATAGTGTGGCTGCTCAACCTAACCACCCAACTTCAGCATGGTGGAAGCCTAGCCCCATAGGTCAAATAATTTAGTTTTCTAACTTTGTTCATGGCAAAGTTCAATTTTGCAATGCAATTTGCTATGCAGTGATCCTGCTCCAAAATGAAGTGAAACCCCCCAGAAATTCGTGCAAAATTTTGCCTAACCAGCCTTTTATTACAATGACTGATTCAGTCCACCCTAAATTTACCTAATGATCCAACAAAAAGGTGAAATAGACATCACATCCCTCTTGTGCCATTGCCACAAAATCAACACACATCTCTGTTGCAATCATCGATGCCTCAGATGCCAAGTTGAGCAATATCCGTGACAGCCTTTCTCTCATCACTTGCAACTGACTTTGCAATTAAGGTTGACATTTACAGTCTCTGCCTAGTACCCCAAATACATACACAAATACAGTCACCATCTCTGTATTTTGTATCATTATTGTGTCCAATGTTGGCACCTACACAGATTGGGAAAATACAGAACAAGACTGTGGTTTCCCAATTATTTGGTCTTGCTCTTGGACTGCTTTTTCCACGTTCCTTCTTCAACCATTGACAAGTTGAAGTGTTCCCACTGTTGAGGCTCTGTTCGGTACTTTTGATACTTTTTTGCACCTGCTGGTATGTTCGCTAAATTAGTTTGTGCCTATGTAAGCTTGCAACACAACTACCAGAGTAATGAATACTGGCAAATAATTAGTAAATAAACCAAAAGACTTTCATCTTGTGGACTGGACAGAAGACCCTGATTATACAAAGATAAACTTGTAGTTGACATTATGTTACATGATTTTTGAAGTCTTAAATTCAAATGTTCATTAATGTGTTCAGTTACCTCTTGTAGTCCTTTACCAGGACTACTACCAAGTGCACCTTATTCAAGCTGCTTTTTTAGCCTTACTTCAGTGCTATCACATTGAAAAATTGATCAGTCTCTGAAAGCTGAACATCTATTCTGTAGTGACGCCATTTTACAAGTAATCCCAATGCCATTTCATATGTGAGCTCTTATTCCTGCAAGTCCACTGGAAAAAACAATTAGGTACAGTTACTGTACAGTGGTACTATGGAACAGTGTTTTGATTTTCTTGAACCCTGTGGCATAAAACCAAAATTGTAATGGTTGTAAAATCTTTGGAGATTTTGACAAATGTTGCTTATTAGATCAGGGAGTGCCTTTTCTACTCTAGGGGCAGAGGAGTATATTAAATTTCAATGGAGCCTTAAGTTTGTACAATATCATTGTGAGTTTAGGGCCATAAGAGATAATAATATGGTGAAATGGTTTGTGTCGCCAGGTTTTTTTTATGCTTTTAAGGAAGTATGAGTTTTGAGAGCAGTTGAAAACATCTCTGGCTCAGGGATCCTCAACTGAATTTTCTCCATCTGTTAAGGTAAACATTGGCTTTAAGGCTTTTCAGATTTACTACACAGGTGCAGTACTTAAAGGTTGCAGACAAATCAAGAGTCTGTGGGTAGAGTGTGAACTTTTTACACACATGATGTTTCTGGTGTTGGTAAGTGCAAAGTGATAAGGTAGAGGTGGACGGTTTCTCGCCATTAGTTTTGCATTAGCCTAACTGCTCAGTTCAACATTTGCCTTTAACATTGCAAGCCCTAACCAACATTACCGACTTGAGTTTCCTTTCACATCTGTTAATCGTTATTCTGTCTATCATTGCCAGCATCTCTACTGAATGGCAGCCTGGTAGTCCTGTATCCTCTGTTTATCTTAGTATAGACATCAGGAGCTTAACATGGACCCAGGAACAAAAAGGAGTTTGATGAATAGTTGTCAGACAAAACAACCCTCATCATTGATGTATAGCATCAGCTTTTGTTCAGAGTGATAGTGACTAAAAGAAAACCACTGGCTACCATTACCAGTTCTTGCTATCTAATCAGGGTCGCTATGCATTAGTCTGCTGTGTCCTTCTTGAATGGCCATCTAAACTGCACACACGTAAATGCAAAACGAGTAGACAATAAGAAATTACTAATTCTAATCCAGTTGTACATTTGCTCTGAAAGAATGATCCATAAATAAATTTCTGTGCGTTTACATGCATATAATTTTCAGTTTTTTGCCCTTATTCCGAAAAAGCTGTTTACATGGCTGTTGAAAGTGAATATTCCCGTTTACATGTAGCTGTGCAAAACTGGATTTTTTAAAAAGTTTACCAGCAGCGGTGGACTTGTTGGACCGTGCAAACACACAGCGTCCCGGTTTCATTACTTAAACCAGCTTCTTGAAAACACCAGCATAGCGATGTGTGCTCATATCCAAAAACCTGTTGATATCCAAGTCTTTGATAATGTTTAAAAGTAGTTGTGTTTCTCCTTATCAGGTCTCCAGTCTTGCAAACTGTTGGCTGATTGGTTTGTGTTCTAAAACCATAGCAGTGCACAGAGCTGGACTGTGGTAAAATCGAGACTCATATTCCGAATGCACTGTATACATATCCAAAGAATGCCTCTAAAGCCCGAATAATACCAGAATATCCCACGTCTTAAACGCAAAATGCTATATTCGGAAAAAGGCCTTTCTCTTCTGCTGCTTTAGTTAATGTTGACATATCAAATGTTTTTGAGTTTCTGATAGAGATTCTTCCATTGACATAATGCACCACACAAAGATGTTATATCACTGCTCGATGCAGTGGCCAGTTTTTTTGCTGCACGTCTTGTTTTTGTTTGGATTTACTTTGCACACTGTGTTTATATTTGTTTTGACTCTCTGTGGTATAAAATTGTGTGTACACAGGTTGGAAGCCTGCGATTCTGTGGCAGCACAGAGTTCTCTGGAGGCCTCTGGGCTGGGGTAGAACTAGACAAACCAGAGGGAAAGAACGATGGCTCAGTAGCAGGG
This sequence comes from Etheostoma perlongum, assembly GCA_026937815.1. NCBI lineage: Eukaryota > Metazoa > Chordata > Actinopteri > Perciformes > Percidae > Etheostoma > Etheostoma perlongum. Next base: position 5,930,293 of record CM049390.1, on the reverse strand, counting down.
GTTCAGTATTTCACCTGTCGAATCAAACACGGTAGGTCATGCCACAGCATAACACTTACAGATCTTGCTCCAACAATTACTTCTACCATTATTGTCTTTTATAGGACTTTATTGGTCCAATTAGGTTTTTAGCTTTATCTTATCTAACAGGAAAATTAGGAAATTAACTATACACTTTTTGTTAATTGTGTAGAAGTTAGCACATGCAATGTGTTTGCTTTTTTTGTGTCTTATCACTCTGTATATCTAGAATCACCAATAATCTTCTAATTATAGTTAAAACCTATATTTTTCCACAGGAATCTTTGCACCCCTATCTAAGATAAGCAAACCTTTGGAAAAACATAAAACCAGCGCCAGAAAGACGTCTACACCCGTACGCCCCCCTCGTCGCATTGATCTATCCCGCATCCCCTCCAAGATAAAAACAGGTAAGGAACAAGTTACAAACCGCTCATAAAACTTGTAACCTTACTAAGATCAAATCGGCCATTTGATGCTTTTGGTATTTGATGAAGATGTCAAAATTATACATATGATACATCATACAGGAATTGTAAGATGTGTGTGTTAGTTTGGTTGAGCACTGCTTCATCTGCGTCAGTGTGGCTCAGAAGTTTTTGTAAGAATGAGCTTGCCTGCAGAGTTCTGGCACAAAGTACTGTAAATTAAAAAATACTTTAATTGTCATAACTACCAAAAGCAGTGAAACTGAACAGCTTGTAGGGACCTGAGGGTGAAGATGTGTGAAGTTTTTTGGACAGTTAAAAAAAACTGTTTCTTCATGTCACAGGTAATCTTATGTATTGTTCCCTGGATGAGACAAGTGGAAACAATATTAGAGACCACATATCAAATGATAATGGAAGAACTGCATCAACCTCATAGAAACAAAAACATTTTGGAGTAACAATATTAGCCTGATGAATGGCTTCCCAATATTGCCTGTAAATTGAAGAAATAATTCTTCAAGTACGCTCACTTAAGAGGGGTCGTGTCATAAGCTTAGAGTACTAGCATCAATAGAAACCGTGGCCCATGCTTGTCCATTTTGTCATTACCTTGGGGAAGATGTGCTGAAAGGTTTTGGTGGTAATGGCTTCCTGTTCTCTACTAACTGGATTATATCCTGTGTGATATTCTGATGATCCTCAACTATCCCTCTGCTATATAACTAACAAAGTCATCATTTACAGTCAAGTATATAATTATTAAAAGCTGTTTAATTCCTCTAAACTAGGAATTTTAGCATTCTCCACAAGCACTTTGTGAATTGTCAGTAGAATTCACCCTCGATTGATTCTAAACCTTTATTGGCACAGTTTGTATGATCCAGGAGTAGACATCCACTTCAAAAAGGAATACACATAAACAATTGAGGGGAGTCTCAAAGACTGCAATCCAGTTTCTAAGTAATGTAATTAGTGTTTCCTCAAACTAAATGTGTTTTGGCAACCATTTTATGACAGAGGTCATCTGTGCTAGTGAAACCAGGTCATTGTAGGTTGAGATGTAATTGTCTGCAAACATTGACTAATAACTTAGATGAGGGGGCATACTGGGACAGCAGTCATATTTAGTAATATGCATGGAAACCTATGCTATGTGTGTCTTATTTAATATTTTCATGTTGCTTCACTTTGACCTTACATTATCATCTCCTCATTAGTCAGTTAGATAAACAAGAATGGAATTTCTATTCATCATTAGAACAGTATTACAGTAAGTACATCAGTAAGCAACAGAATCTCTTAAATATGCATAAACTGTGTATTTCGTCATCAACATAAGCAGTATTAAGTCTAGTAAAAGGAAATGTATTTGATGTAATTAAAAGTCTTTGTTGCTGTATTAATAGTAGTTGAGGGAGCAAAGTCATTATAGATACCAAAATGGATCCCTGTACTGACAGTTTTAAAGGAACATGCCGACATATTGGGACTTTAGCTCATTTACCGTATCCCCCAGAGTTAGACAAGTCGATACATTCCCTTCTCATCTTTGTGCGTGCTCCCAGCATTAGCTTAGCCTAGCAAAGATCCTGCAGGTAACTGGTTCCAACTAGCTACTGCTCCCAATAAGTGACAAAAGAACGCCAACATGTTCCTATTTACATGCTGTGATTTGTATAGGAGTGTACAAATAACAAGGTCACATGAGACACAGCCATCTTCTAACCGTATACAAACTGGGAACAATATTCTCAGAAAGGCAAAGCACTGCTATTTGGGCGGAGGGATTAGCGCAACACCGAAAAGCACAGTTACTTCCGTCAACAAAACCAATGTGAATAGCTAGCTACAGTGGGGCCAAGAAGTATTAAGTCTTCCACTGATTGTGCAAGTTCTCCTACTTAGAAAGATGAGGTCTGTAATTTTCATCATAGGTACACTTCAACCATGAGAGACAAAATGAGGGGAAAAAAGACTCCAAACTCAACCGTGGCCAAGACCACAGAGCTGTCGAAGGATACCAGGAAGAAAATTGTAGACCTGTACCAGGTTGGGAAGTGTGAATCTACAGTAGGCAAGCAGGTTGGTGTGAATAAATCAGCTGTGGGAGCAATTATAAGAAAATGTAAGACATACAAGACCATGGATAATTTCCCTCGATCTGGGGCTCAATGTAAGATCTCATCCCTTGGGGTCAAAATGATAATGAGAACGGTGAGCAAAAATCCCAGAACTACACGGAGGGACCTGATGAATGACCTACAGTGATCTGGGACCAAAGTAACAAAGGCTACCATCCAACACACTGTCTCCCTGCCTAAGCCAGTACATGTCCAGGCCCGTCTGAAGTTTGCCAGAGAGCATATGGATGATCCAGAAGAGGATTTGGAGAATATCATGTGGTCAGATGAAACAAAAATGGAACGTTTTGGTAAAAACTGATATCAGTTTTTTTATATTTTTGAAAAACATTGAAAGAAAGTGATCCCAAACACACCGCTCAGGCAACGAAGGAGTGGCTTTGTAAAAAGCATTTCAAGGTACTGGAGTGGCCTAGCCAGTCTCCAGACCTCAACCCCATAGAAAATTTGTGAAGGGAGTTGAAAGTCTGTTTCCCTGCGACAGCCCCAAAACATCACCGCTCTAGAAAAGATCTGCATGGAGGAATGGGCCAAAATACCAGCTACAGTGCGTGCAAACCTGGTGAAGACTTACAGGAAACGTTTGACCTCTGTCATTGCCAACAAAGGTTATGTTACAAAGTTTTGAGTTGAACTTTTGTTATTGACCAAATACCTATTTTCTACCATAATTTACAAATACATTATTTGAAAATCCTAAAATGTGATTTACTGGATTTTTTTTTTCTCATTTTGTCTCATAGTTGAAGTGTACCTATGATGAAAATTACTGACCTCATCTTTCTAAGTAGGAAAACTTGCACAATCAGTGGCTGACTAAATACTTTTTGGCCCAACTGTAGTAGCAAACAACATTGGAATTGTCAGAGGATTTTTACTTGGTATCAAACCATGATCTAGAAAATATATTTTTGAGCCAGAATACACAGACGAGGAGTTACAAATTTTGGAAGGTGATAGACAAAATAATGAACAGACTGAGGTCGAGGGGAGAATCAGAACGAACACAGATTGGTGGTGTATATGTGGAATCCAATTCATTAGCAAGGTAAAGGCTACAGTCATGAGCGTTAGCTCTAGCATCGCTCATTTTATTCTGGGGTGAAAAAGCGCATTTGAGACAACACAGTAACATTACAGGGGATAAATGTAGCCCGAGAACAACGGCAATAGTAGTCACCACCTTATTCATGTAATTGTGTTACTAACGTTACAACTGTTACAGTAGCCTAGTTAGTCCTCTGACGACATAACGGAACACTTACCGTAGCTGTCCGGTCTTTACTATCGATGGGATGGCCGTATCCTTCAGCACACGTTTCGTGGTCCGTGTGGCTAATGCCATTTTTTTCATAATAATCCTCAGTGAAATGTTCAGAGCAAACACAATGGTTCTTGAAGGTGGCTACAGGTGTATTTGCATCCATATCCAGAGCAAGTATAGCCATACATTCTTCTGTTAATTGTCGCAGCGAACACCCATGATTGTAAACTATGCTTTTAGTATCTAGTAATTGTTGACTCTACTATTCCAACTCTGAGCAAACTACAGGCGAACTCTCTGCTCTGTGACCGGACTTCTCAGGTGCTGAGAGCAAATCACTCCGCCCAAGTAGCAGAAGTACCAGTGCTTTGCCTTTCTGAGAATATACAGTAGTTCCCAGTTAGTATGCGGTCAGAAGATGGCTGTGTCTTATGTGACCTTGTTATTTGTACACCCTGTCACTATACAAATCACAGCATGTAAATAGTGTTGGAGCTAAATCCTGCTCCATTCTCAGGGTTCATTCAATTAGTAATCATAATCTCAGATGTTGATGTGAATCCATTTATTACATAGGATATCCTGAGACAAAGTTACCTGGATCAAGCTGTCGCAGCTCTCCTTCCTTTGTCTGACTCTTTGGCTCTCAGACCCCCAGTATTATCTCACAAAGGGTGGGGTCTTGTGCTTATTCCTTAATTTTTAGTTGAATGTGACTGTGGGTTTATGACCCTCAGGACTTGCAAAGCAAAAGAGCAGTTGGGCCATAAAGAGTGACTTGAACCAGAAACAGGATGTCTCTAACATCATCAATTCAACTTCTGACACATTTGTAGAGCTGGTTATAACAAAATGTACCAGAACATCTTATATTATAAAACAAAAGTATTGAAAAACAACTTAATGTAACAAACAACAAACTATATACTTATAACAACAAACTTAATGCATGACCAATATGTCTTCATTTATGTCAAAATAATACTTTTACCTTTTAGCTTAAATGTATAATGCAAATCTCACACACTGTTTAAGCACATATACAATTTAGTTACAGCACGCACAGAGATGAGAAGGGTATGTATCGACTTGTCTAACTCTGGGGGATACGGTGAATAAGCTACAGTCCCAATATGTCGGCGCGTTTGTTTAATTCTGACATAGTGGGCTTTTAGCCTACTATGGAGGGATTGAGTCACTCCACGGTGTCCAGATGACACTTTCTCAACATTCCTAGCAGGTATAAGCCATGTCACGTTGTATGGCAGGATTTATTGCATTTGGGCTTTTATGTTAATTTACCTGGTAGGTTCTTGTGTTTCTTATGCCCTCTCGGGTTTACAGTTGTATTGTGGTGGTGATATATTTAAAGGGTTAGAAGACCAGTTGTTTTGAACGTGACTGGAATAGCGTACCTCAGAGTGGCCTATGGAATTCTGTGATTGATAGTCCAATTAAGCAGGATTTAATAACTAGGGCATAGACGGGCTGAATAAACTGGCAGCCATTCATCACAAGGTGAGTGTGTATGTTTGGCATGCAATGCATGTGAGGGTGTTTGTGTCAGCACCTCCACGCAACCCAGGAACCAGATCATTTATGGGCAAACATTTTTCAGGGCCTTTGTCAGCGATTTACAGTACAAACTCTCGGAGCCACCTGTATTTTAGCATCCCATTGTATCTATAAATTGGATGGGTCATTGTGGAACTGTCTTGTCTTGCTAACCAGCAGAGACCAACACAGCAGAATGTCAGACTGGCCCCTATTAGTGTGTCAACTGGAGCTCAGGCCTCAAAGGACGGTGGGCACATAGACAACGCTCACAAAGCACCACTGCTTGATTCATAAAGCCTCAGTATGTGCTTCAGTCTGTCACTTGAAGCGAATGTCAGTATGTGGAAGGGATAGATAGAGCCAGGAGGTCCCTGCAAGCTAAAGGTCAAGTGACAGGAAATGTTTGGTATTCTGAGCTGAAATGTAGTCTTTGGAGTTCAAAGGAAAGAGCCTCTGAGGGGAATGTTTGCCAGCTCTTTAAATGTGAACTGAAATGGCAATCAATAAATACCAGGCTGATTTTGAGATTTTTCTTTTCAAAGCACAATATAAAGTTTAAACATAGGTGACTCGTTAATAAGAGAGTAATGTAAGATAATTTATGTGGTAAATGTATGTATTAAATCCTCATGATGATTATTTTTATGTTAGATACGTCGATGTGGATTTTATTGCCTGTTAAAGCAAATGGTTTAAAAGGCTTTTGTCGGTTTTAAGGTAGATTTTATTCAAGGCAACAATCAATATAAAAAGTTTAAAAATTTTATTTTTTGGTACCACAACATAATTATGTTTAGTTTTGCAAGAAATGTTTTTTTCCTCAGTGTGTGCTATTTTGAGTCTGTACCAACATTTCTTTTGAAGTTTTTTTTTGAATCTTTTGTATTCGCTGTCATTGGGGCTTTTGTGTGGGTGTAACTGCTTGTCTCAGCATATTTAAGGTTTTTTTATTGTCTAACTTGTCTTTTTAGTTACTGGTTTATTTCTACAAACTTTATAAACTGCCTTTTTGCATATTGTATTAACATGTAAACAACTCCATCTATGTTCATAGGGTTCATTAAATACTATGTGGGTGTGGGGGTGTGCGCGCCTCCATCTATTAAAAAAATCCCTTGATAATAAAAACCGTCCACCTGGTCTCAATCAGGGCACAGAGAGAGACACCTCAGTAACAAAGAAAGGTACTGCAGTTCCAGCAGAGTGGGTTTTAATCTACCGTGTATCGGAGAACAGGCTGTGGATGTGAGTTTGTATTATTTAGTGTCATTTCTCTTTGATCAAAACTGTAAATTGTTAAAATCGTAGTTTCACATAGGCAAGGCAGTTTGGCAGTTTGTATAGCACATTTCACCAACTGGGCAATTCACAGTGCTTTACATAAAAACAAAAAAAAAAAAAGAAATAAAAAAAACGATAAAACAAAAGAATAAAAGTTACAGTGCAGTATAAGAAATTAAACATTAAAGACATGAACAACCATTTAAAGAAAGGCAACATCAAAAAGAAAGGTCTTCAGCCTTGATTTAAAAGAACAGAGTAGCAGAGGACCTGCAGTTCTCTGGGAGTTTGTTCCAGATATGTGGAGCATACAAACTGAACGCTGCTTCCCCCGGTTTAGTTCTGACTCTGGGGACAGAAAGCAGACCTGTCCCAAACGACCTGAGAGGTCTGGGTGGTTCATAGTGTAGTAGCAGATCAGAAATGTATTTTGGCCCTAAACTGTTAAGTGAAAGCCAGTGAAAGGACTTTGAGCAGCAATGTTCAGAATTAGCTGCAGCTGTCTGAATTTTTTATTTTTTATAAGGAAGACCTTTAAAGACACTGTTAGAGTAGTCAAGTCTATTGAAGATGGACAAGTCACATACTTCTCCTGTCTTTGATAATCAGTGAACCTTAATGCTTAAAACCAATCGTTATCCATCTGTAGGTAGTTCAACAGGAACATCGATGCCTTTTAAAACAAAACAAAGTACTGTACTGGTATGTTAAAAATGTAACTGATTACATTGATAAACCATGTGTACCATTAGGCAGCATTTGTCATTGTAACAAAATTGAAAAATTTGATCTGATTGGGTGTTAAAACAATCTGTATTCCAGATATTTTCCTCAACCTGAAAATGCAATTTGCTTGCAGTTATATGCTTTTGGTTGGTTGTCCAATGTTCACAAGTCCACTGATCAATTAAAGCAATAAAGAGATTGATTATTTAAACAGTAATGTCAGAATCGGCAGATTCAACTGTTATTTCTGTTTGTTGGCTAAGACTTACTATTGAAAACAATTTTTGGCAAAGGATAAGTTTTTTTGCCCATTACTGTCTGGGTTCCAATTTGTTTGCAGCTGAATCATCCCTTTGTCTTACAGCACTTTGGCACCAATTTAATCAATTAGTCTCTTGGGCACTTAATGAACTTATGGCCTGTGAAGGTCTGTGGAAGTTAAAAGCTTAATGAGGTCCTGCATCCAAATGGCTTGAGAGTGAAATTGGGCATCCCCCATCTCATTCCCTCAAGTTTGTGGAGGGGATTAGTATGTTGGAACGTAATTGGACGTTGATAACACACTAGCAACTGTAAAATATTGAGCTCAGTTGATTTGTGCTGCCATAGATGCGACACAGATGTTTGGATTTCTGAACAAGAACAGTGCTAATTGTCTGGATCTGAGTGCTGTAGGCACTGTCACATTCAGAAGAACAAAATAGAAAAAATAAATCATAGGCTGAGGTTCATTATTTACATGGAATTATAAAAGTCCCTGATATAAGCCTGAATGGATGGATGAATGGTTGGTTCAGTATTAAGAGGAAAGGCGCACAGCTTGTGCCATGGGATTTAAGATGGCAGAATGGATAACATTTACAACCAGTGTTCCAGTGGAGCCTAGATACAGTTTATGCACCCTTTTTTTGAATGTTTCATGTATATCATTGGCCAAGTAGCTGTCTTCACAGAAATGGCTTTTATTAATTCACTTTTGACCGTGTGTGCTGTTTGAGACACTTGTTTTGAACGGTTCGTTCTTTTAATTACCTGTTCCCTGTGTTTGTTGTAACTCATTCCTCTGTGTTATTTTCCCCACAGGTTTTCTCTCCCACTCTCTCTCCTCTTCGTCCTCTTCACTGGACTCTCGGCATGGGCCAGGTGCCCGACCTCGTCCACTGCCAAGGCAACGTCCTTCTGCCAGGCAGCGAAGGGAGCGCGCTTCCCCTGAGTCCCAGGACCACTCCGGCCCTGCGCTCTACTCCTGACACCTCTGCACTTACTGCAGGTCTGTATTACATTATATACTGTATTGTCTTTACACTGACTTTAATAAGATCCCTCTTTCTTTTGGATTATTTTTATGATTATACAAATCCAATGGAATCGAATTGAGGGCAGTAAGCAGTGAAACACTTTTTGTTCATCTTTCCCAGGTCTTCGAAGCCAAACCCCCTCAGCTAGTGGCTCTGTGTGTGGGGGCCCTGAGATGCGCCTGGGGGAGAGGGTGCTGGTGGTAGGCCAGAGAACTGGTGTAGTCAAATTCTATGGAAAGACCAGCTTTGCTCCAGGTCAGTTGTTAAAATTACTGTTCACCCTACAAAGATTTGACCGTTGAAATCACCTTAAAATTTATACTGCGACACATGATATTTCACTATTAATGCCCTTTATTTGGTAGATGCTTTGCAGCGTTGCTTTTCATCTGTGTATTCTGGATGACTTCAATCGCTCACGTGAATCATTAAGACAGCAATGGTATTCAGCATGAATTTTCATTCAACCAATATCTAATGTAAATTGTAATATGTGGAAAATCACCTTATTTGAAAGGTGAATAATAGTGCCCATGCATACCAAGTACCAAAGAATGAAGTTAGAATAGTTAGAAATAGAAAAGTGGGAATGATTTAATTAGTATAAATTTCATTGGAATGTTAAATAACACTAATGTAAAAGTGTTTTTGAAAAACTAACGATAAAAGTTCAATAATGCCAAGAGATGTAGAACATTTTACATTTTGAATTTATTTTCTAGTTAAAGAAAAGCATAGAGAAGAGAAAGCTGTGAGAAACATTCATGAAAATTTAGAAATATTAAACAAATTCTTTGAAAAATCTCTAATGGATTACACTGCTTAAAAACCTGGGAGTTGAAATGTAAAACTGTCAGAGTTGGAAGCTGAACTGCATTACCTAAATAAGTTCAGAGCTTAAATACACTGCTAAAAGCTGGAAGCTAAACTAAAAGTGGAATTTCAAATGAATTGACTGAAAAAAAAATTATTTACTAATATTAGACATATCCATCCAGAATCGGAGCAGTGGGTGCGGTATTAGATTCCATTTATTGCACCGTTGTGATGAAAAGAGAGCTGAGCCAGAAGGCAAAGCTCTCGATCTACCGGTCAGTGTTCGTTCCTACCCTCACCTATGGTCATGACGGCTGGGTCATGACCGAAGGAACGAGGACACTTGGACACTTGGCTCAGCATTGCTCAATACTTGAAATCCATGCTGTAGACTTCTGCTATAGCCTTCTTGCTTCTATCTGTGTACATATTTTGTCTTATGCCAGTCTCCCTGTCAATGCCTCTTGTGTGTGTGTCTGTTTCTGTGTGTCTTGTTTGTGAGCTGCAGACATTGTTCTTGCTGTTGTGTCTCCCTCCTTCATGTATTTCCTCTTTGTTTTGGTTTTGAAACATTTGGTCGCAGGGAGGGATTGTGGAGAAGGTGCACTGTGCCTTCTTCGGTATGTGTAGTGTACTTTTCTGTATATTGTCATCAGGATCAATGTTTTGCACTTTTGCTTAAATAAAGAGAGAAATTTGATTGCAAAAAAGATACCCTAAACTTAACAGTGACACAAACTGTATCGAACTGAGATGTTGTCTAATAGCTAAAGTTTTTTGTGAGTGGTTTAAAGTTTATTGACGTCTGTAGGTGAAAGTATGTAGGAGGAGATACATTTTGAAGTGGAAGAGGATTTGAAGTCTGCTCTTGACTTTCAATGTAAAAAATCTTTTTTAAAGCTTAAGAAGGCGGAATAATAAACAATGGAATAACAATACTGTGAATCAGCATTCACACAATAAAGAACATGCCCAAGAAGACCAAACTACTCTCTAAGGTTATTAATGTTGGGTATATGGTACTTAGAGTTTAGGAACAACCTAAAAAAAAAAACCTTCATGGCATATAAAATATTTATTGATTTAAATAAATCATGGCTATCCTTTAGTTTTCAGGAGCAACATAAATAATTACAAAGCAGTTTCCTTAAAGAAAGTTGGTATGGCTGACTATAAAATCTATATAGAATATAGAATAAAGACTTAGTAGACATGTTTATATTCAACGTGACATCTTGTGACATGAATGAAGGAATGATCATGAATTGCCAGTTTTGTCTCCAAATGTAGAACTTGCATTATTGCCTTAGGTTGATACATCAATCTTTATTTACTATATACAATTTATAGTCTTATCTTTTTGTAGCAAGAAATGTCAAAATCGTTTGCATATTTATGAAAACTTTTGTGCACTATCGTTATTGTAGAATGAGTTAAAAGGGGAGAAATGTATACAAGAAAGCTCTATTAAGATCCTCTTTTTCTCAGTCACAAGTCATTGTAGTTGGACAGTATATACTAAATAAGATGAGAAAGCTGCTTAGCTACTGCTAAGTACTAACGTATCTCACACCCCAAGATCATGTTTAAGGGGATTTCTTTAGTACGCTTAAATCAGTGCTAGCAATTCTGTTATCTCAGCCTCAGTGCGTTAAGGATGGTGTCTTTATATAAAAAGCAGCTCTTCTTGCTAACGATTCACATAAATAGATTTATTTTTTACTTTTTGTGTATTTCATAATGTGGCACATGAATCTAATGATGCAACACCCTTTTAGAAGCTATATTTTCATGCAAAAGCTGATTGCTTTTCTGTGTACAGTTTGGTTAGTACAGTGCAGAAAACATAATAATCTTAACACATCTAGTTTTTACAGCTGCCAACATTGAAGACTTAAATCTTTTTAATGTGGATCTCTTCTAGTAGGAGATATGCGATTATGGGCCCTTGAAAGTTATTTTGATTTCTGGTCTGTCTGTCTTTCTGTCCATGCAGGCCTTTGGTTGGGCATTGAACTGGACAAGCCAAGTGGTAAGAATGATGGATCAGTGGGAGGAGTGAGGTACTTCAGCTGCCCACCAAAACATGGCGTCTTTGCTCCTCCGTCTCGTGTGCAAAGGTGAGTGCAGAACCATAGCTTATATTTTCACTAATGGTGACGTATGATCCCTGGTAATGGATTTTTGCAAGTGGTCACCCACAGAAGCAAAAACAGATTTGATATGTTCAGAGCAGATTTTTTAAAAATAATTTGACATTATTCCCTCAGTTTGTGTGTTCATTGCCCTCACTTACACTAATGAGCTCTTTTGACAGTTTAATTTGTGCCAGTGTTGACATATTTGATCTTGCACTCTGGTAAACGGTCCTCTGTACTTTTGTTTAAAGGGAGTCTAAGTTGTCAAACGTGAAGTCTAGGGCCCTAGCCCAGCATGAGTCCTCATTTTAATGTGGCACCTAGTTATGAGCCAAACGCCATCATCCCTGCCTTTTACATATGCATTATCGATAATGAATATGTTTATCATGGGTTTAGGTGAGAGACGTAAGGAGGTTCTATTTTCACAAGAGTATGGAATACATAAGAAAATGCCTTTTGAAGATGTTGCATGCATTTGCCTTTTAAGTACATGGAAGAATTATTTTTATTGATACAAATATATTGATTTGAAGGGGGGGAGCACAGGCTATCAACTTTCCTCAAACTTACAGTCAGTCACTGTTTACTTTCTGTTCCCTCCAAAACTATTGGAAGAGTGAGGCCAATTCTGTTATTTTTGCTCTCCTGAAAACATTTGAATATGAGACAAGGATCAGCATTTCAGCTTTTATTTCCAGATATTTACATCTCTAAACGGCTTTACACCTTTTAGTTTGAAACCACCCATTTTTCAAGTGAGCAGAATTATTGGAACATGTGACTGACTGATGTTTCTTTTTGCCCAGGTGTGTCCTGTTACATTGATTATTTAAAGAACAAACAGCTCTGAATGTTTACTCTTTCAGCTTTTGGTTTTGCTTGTGCAGACTGCATATAGAGTTAAAAATGTGTAACCAGAAAATCAGAGTCAGGGAAGGACAGCTGTGGTATGTATGATCTCATGGTTTCAGACTAATAATAATAATAATAATAATAATATGCAGCCTGTGTAGTGGTGTCAAAGGCCTTAGTGGTGTTTGATTAGGTTTCATCTGGTAAAAATACTGTCTGTAGTGTTATACTGTGTGGAATGGCTAAATGGAACCACTGAGTATTTTATTTTGTAGAACTAGTGCAACTTAAGTTCAGAAAATGTCATGGTTCAAATCAGTGGTCAAATATTGAAATTTTGATTAGTGAGTTGCCATTCTCTGCATTTGAGAAAGTATCACAAATTGATACTGAAGCACTGTGTGTGTGTGTGTGTTTGTGTGTGTGTTTTGTGTGTGAGAGTGTGTGTGAGAGTCAATGTTGAATTGGTGGGAGCTCAGTGAAAATGGACATACAGTGCTGTTGATTTATTCAGCCTCTTATAAGCTGAAGCATGTTTGAAATCTGGTCTGGTCATGCTGATGCAGTAAACATTGACATGCAGAACCAGAATGCAGGACAAAATTAACCTTTCACAAGCTCTGTAATAATAAATAATAAAAATCTGTCTTAAAACTTGAGTATCAGAAAAATGTCATGGTTCAGTGATGTGGGATTTTTCAGTGGTCAAATATTGAATTATAGATCAAAAACATGTGAAAACAGAAATGTTTTCTTTATTTTTTTTTTATCCTTTCCAAGCACATTTGCTAGATCAGTTGCCATTCTGCATTTGTCCAGTGAGTATCACAAATTTCATTCAAGATTAACTGTGTGTGTGTGTGTGTGTGTGTGTGTGTGTGTGTGAGAGTGTGTGTGAGAGTGTGTGAATTCCTGCTTCAGTGTATGGAAAGTGCTGGATTGTTTTTACATAACCTTCAAGTCTCCTGAACCAAAAAATTATGATAGCTGAATTAAGATAACGTTTTGTCTTTCAAAAATTACATGGGCTAAACAGTGATGATAACAAAAATTTGGATGTGGATGTGTGCAGTGCTTTGTTAAACCTTTTTCTTACTGTTCTGTTTTACATCTACTGTTGTTGCCCCGTTCTCATGTATGTGATGCAAACATAAGAAAAGGCTCCCACATGGCACCCATTTTGACCTGTTCAAATAGCACATTAACAAAGGCAAATTGCATGAGAGGCCTTAATATTTCTGTACATCAGATTGGGCTTGCACATTACAAAGTCTTGTCTTAATAGATGTATCAATGGCCAAGATGGCTATTTATGGAGATCATTTAATCCTGGGCATATGGAAACCCTTGTCTGACGTACATATTCACAAGCCACCAAGTTATTCACTGCCAAACATTGTTTTGTATTTGCTCACATTTTCTACAAGTGAATTAAAACTGTTGACTTTTTTTTTTAACAGCACAATGCCTCAAGTGTAAAATATGTCTCATAACTGAATAAAAGTCATTACAGTTTACAAAGCAGTTGACATCTGAAATACAGGTTGTGCTTATTTCAAAGGAGAGAGATTTGTCAGCTTAGAGGGATTGCTGGATACATTAACACATTACACCTTTTATACCTAGGTATAATTAGTCTCTTCACCTTCCACTGCTGTATGTGCTTCATCTCAATGCAGATCCACTATTCAGAGGAGAGCTTTCCTCTTCTCTTCCCATCTCTTGATTGCTCTCCCTGTCTTTGTTTTATCCCACTGTTACAAGATAAAAGCTGCTTTTTAGAAAGTCAGCGCCTGTTTTCTTGCCATGCCCTATATATTTCCCTTTCCTTTTTTCCCCTAATTAACCCCAGGCCACATGGTGTGCAAAACAGCGTTTCTTATGCGCCCCCCCCTCTTCCTTTCTCTCTTAGAAAACAAGAAAATGCCTTTTTTCTCTTTTGCTCATTCCTCAACATTGGCAGCCTACCTCTTTATGGGTTTTAGAACTCTAACAGGATTATAGTCACATAGTGGCTTAGGAAAACATCAATAACAAGACAGGCACTCTTGTGCAGCAGAAAGGTTCTTTTTTATCTCCTTGTTGCTGTTGTCAGAAGGGGCCATCATCAGATTCAGGCCCATTTAACTCATTCATTTTTTTAAACTTTAAAATGTTATAGATATGTGGAGTTATTTAATGATTTTTCAAATTTAATGCATGCTATTCTACATTAGTTCTCTGTAGATTTATATTAAGTATGATTGAGCTTAACTTGTACAGTAGGTTGTCTCATAAAATCAATGACACCAAATTGTTACTAAATGTCGATAGTGGTATATCACCGTACGTCACTTGCATGTTTCTTTCTCTTTTTAATCATAGGATCCATGGGTCTGTTGATTGCCTTTCAGAGCTCTCCTCCTCTCGCCTCAGTCATCCTTTCAGCGGTGAGAGTTCTGCCTTCATTGCAAGCTTCGACTGACATTTATTTGAAATGTTCCTTTGCATATATTATGCTGTGATTGCTTGTGAAGTCATTCATACTTTTCTGTTGTGATTGCCGTGCAGGGACAATCCGTCGCAGTTTCAGCACATCAACGGCTATCGCCACCCAGAAGGACACGAGCAGAAGAAGTCCTGTTACCAGGTGTGGCTCTCTTTCCTCTCAGCCCTCACATTTCATCCTCCCAAAGCTTTTCAACTTTATCCTAGGCAGTGGCAGAATCAATACTGATAAGAAGCAGTGGTATTAGTCAGCAAAGATTCCTCTTTTAAATGGCCAATGCATGATTTTGGTCAGAATGAGAGTGAACAGGGAATTGAAGATCAATCTCTCAACATTTAGCTGCCATCAATCTTCCACTTACTTTGGAGAGTAACTGCATACCTTTTTTTTTTTTCTTCATAAATCTTCCTTGCTGTATTTTTCTCTGTTGCCACAATTCATCAAAAAAAAAAAAAAAAAGAAGTCGCTCCAACCCTCACCGTCGGCGCTGGAACACCCTAACTGGTGGTATTGGCGGTGTTTCCAGGAGCACAGCAGGGTCCAGCCCCTTACCCAGCTCGGACGGACAGGTTTGCCTCCATGTGGGCATGCAGGTCCTGCTCAGCAGTGCCAATGACATGGCAATCATACGTTACCTGGGCACAGCAGACTTTGCCCCGGGCCTTTGGCTGGGTCTGGAGCTCCGGAGCTCCAAGGGTAAGAATGACGGGTCTGTGGGTGGCCGCCGTTACTTCACCTGTCGACCTGGCCACGGTGTGCTGGTCCGTCCCAGCCGGGTCACCTACCGTGGTATCAACGGTTCACGCTTGGTGAATGAAAACCGCTAAGGACTGTAGAAACCAGAGAGCGGAGGGTTGGAAGAAAAAATGTAGATTTTTAACTTTCTGTTTATGATCTATTCAAAGCAAAAGTTGGAAGTTTAAACTTTGCTTTTTTTGCATTGCACATTATTTTCTATTTGTATAGTAAGTCCTCTGTACTCTTCCAGAGGTTTTGTAACAGTACAGTAATCAAACCAACTATTAATAGTTTGAATTTAAAATACTAGATTACGTTTAAAAAACAAAACAAAAAAAACTTTATATTCATATTAGAATTGTTCTCGGCAGGATACAGGGGAAGAAAGTCTTAATAGGACATAAAACACTGCACTACTTTTAATGTGATTGTACTGAGAAAAAATATCAGGTAAGATGATAGATCACAATAAGATACAATTAATGGTATGGATGTGCACACATGAAAAATTATTCATAATTTTCATTTCAAATCAAGTACAGTTTTTTTTATTGGATAATTTAGGTGGTAATGTAGCTTACTCCAAACTAACCAAAAGTGTGCATGTGTTGTGAATGTGTGCATGTGTGTATTAATTAATAGCACTTTAGAACGAGATGGATTGATTCCCCCCCCCCCCTCCAAGGTGGTAATGTTTTACAGATAATTGATGGAGTTAAGTCAAAACTGGATTTTTACTTTATGATCAATGTGAATTAAAACAGGATTTAATTAAGTAAAGACCTCGATCAAGCTTCATCAGAATACAACTGCATTAACAGAAGTTGTTTCCTCCTACATAAATCAGTCTCTGTCCATTAACCCTACAAAGATGGTTATTTTGTGTTATGGGCAGCAAATTCCTACCTATTGCTTCTTTTGGCTGTGATTCTGTTAGTGACAAACTCTTCATCATTAAGGCGGTAATGCCATTTAGTTAGTGTATTAAACAACACATTGAAGGCTGGATTTTTGACAATTGAAAGCCTGATTATAAGCCAGACTTGTGTCTGGATTCAAACCTTTTTTCCTTCTAAGCATCAGAGCTGTTATGTTTTCCATATTTACAACCTGAATTTGGAAAAAAAAAACCTGAGAGCTTTTCAGTACAGTATGTATTTACATTTGTTGAAGACCAGATTTCAGAGCAGTGGATGTGGCATAATTGTATTTGATGCTTACTTAAAGCAGCTTGACACAGGAAATATTCAATCATCAAGAAGTTTCAAGGATGGAGTTTGCTATTTGATTAGAGCCGTCTGGCCAACTCAGCAGAGAACAAGCCATTGATTTGTGCATGGGGAAAACAGGCCCACTATTGAGCAAAACTATCATGTACCATCCAATTAAGGTGGTGTGTAGGCCATGACAAGATCCTTAGAATCTACAATGACCTTCTCTCATTGATCTGTCTGGCCAGGCCCCCTGTGATTGAAAGGCAGTAGTGGTTAGAGCCCAAGGTTGTCTGTAATATCTGCTACAGATCTAACGGATGAATTGAGTGAGCGCTTTAAAAGCGCAATCTTTCCAAATTCCTATTGCAACATTTTAATTTAAAAAAAAAAGTTATTTGCATTAGGTCCATCTCTGTGATAATTTCTGTGGTGTTCTACATTTCAAATCTCATCTTTAGATAAACTCATTTTGGTGTATTTGCAATCCAAATTGTATTACAGCATGAGTGATTTCAAATTTCACTGATTGGTATGAAACGATTTTTCCGCTATGTTCTTGTGGGTAATAGTTTTTCATGAAATTCCTGATGTATATTCGAAGTGTGAGTGTGTGAGAAAGGGATTTGGTCTGATGCATTTACATGTTGTGGAAAAGTATTTGTAAAAAATAAATACAATAAAAGATTATATTCTAATTTGACTTACCTCCAGGACTCTCGGTTTCTTCTTTGGCTCTCTGCTTTTGTCGAGTAGGATTGCACTGATGAAAAAGATGTATGCTTGACATTCTTGGACTGTTAATAAAGTTAAGAGGAGTGTTGCCTTCAGGGAATGAAAATTAAGTAGCACAAGCACTTTTAAAATGGTTACACATCTGTTCACTTAACATCTGATTCCACTGGGGCTCATCTCAGCCCAAGCTGAAAAAGCCTGCTAATGGAGTGGTCTTGTTTGTTTACTGTGCCAGCCTAGGCACACAAATTCAAGTTTGAGTGAGGGGGGGGGCCAGACCCTATATATGAATAAATGTTTGAGCACCTCTCACAATTTCTTTCTTCATACGCCTTCTCCAGATCCACAAAACACATGCAGACTGGTTGGGCATACTCCCAGGCCCCCTCCAAGATCCTTGCGAGAGTGAAGATCTGATCCGTTGTTCCACGGCCAGGACGGAATCCGCATTGTTCCTCTTCAATCCGAGGTTCGACTATTGGCCAAACCCTCCTCTCCAGCACCTTGGAGTAGACTTTACCAGGGAGGCTGAGAAGTGTGATACCCCATCATCCTCCAGCTCTGCCTCTACCACAGAGGGCGTGCCAGCTGGATTTAGGAGTTCCTCAAAGTGCTCCTTCCCCCGCTCTGTTACCTCCCCAGTTGAGGTTAACAACGTCCCATCCTTCCTGTAAACAGCTTGGATGATTCCTCGCTTCCCCCTCCTGAGGTGGCGAACGGTTTTCCAGAAGCACCTTGGTGCCGACCGAAAGTCCTTCTCCATGTCTTCTCCGAACTTCTCCCACACCCGCTGCTTGGCCTCTGTCACGGCAGAGGCTGAAGCCCTTCGGGCCCGTCGGTACCTTGCAACTGCCTCCGGAGTCCTCCGGGATAACATATCTAGGAAGGACTCCTTCTTCAGTCGGACAGCTTCCCTGACCACCGGTGTCCACCAGGGTGTTCGTGGGTTACTGCCCCTTGAGGCACCTAAGACCACAGCTCGCCGCCACAGCTTCAGCAATGGAAACTTTGAACATTGTCCACTCAGGTTCAATGCCCCCAGCCTCCACAGGGATGCACAAAAAGCTCCGCCGGAGGTGTGAGTTGAAAGTCCGTCGGACAGGGGCCTCCTCCAGACGTTCCCAATTTACCCACACTACGCATTTGGGCTTACCAGGTCTGTCCAGAGTCCTCCCCCATCCCCTGACCCAGCTCACCAATAGATGGTGATCAGTTGACAGCTCTGCCCCTCTCTTCACCCGAGTGTCCAAAACATACGGCCTCAGATCAGATGAGACGATTATAAAATCGATCATTGATCTTTGGCCTAGGGTGCTCTGGTACCACGTACACTTATGAGCATCCCTATGTTCGAACATAGTGGACAATCCATGACTAGCACAGAAGTCCAACAACAGACAACCACTCTGGTTCAGATCAGGGAGGCCGTTCCTCCCAATCACGCTTCTCCAAGTATCTCCATCATCGCCCACGTGTGCGTTGAAGTCCCCCAGCAGAACTATGGAGTCCCCTACTGGAGTCTCATACAGGACTCCGTTCAAGGTCTCCAAGAAGGCCGAATACTCCAAACTCTTGTTTGGTGCATATGCACAAACAACAGTCAGAGTTTTCCCCCCCATCACCCGCAGGCGTAGGGAGGCAACCCTCTCGTCCACCGGGGTAAACTCCAACGCAGCGGCGCTCAGCTGGGGGCTTGTGAGTATCCCCACACCCGCCCGGCACCTCACACCATGGGCAACTCCGGAGTAGGACAGAGTCCAAACCCTATCCAGGAGTACGGTTCCAGAACCGAGACTGTGCGTAGAGGTAAGCCCCACCAGATCTAACTGGTAGCGCTCCACCTCCCGCACAAGTTCCGGCTCCTTCCCCCACAGAGAGGTGACGTTCCACGTCCCCAGAGCCAGCCTCTGCCGCCCGGGTCTGGTCCGTCGAGGTCCCTGACCTTCGCCGCCATCCATGTGGCTGCGCACCCGACCCCAGCGGTTCCTCCCACAGGTGGTGGGCCTATGGGATGGAGATAGGGGGGCCACGTAGCTTCTTCGGGCTGTGCCCGACCGGGCTCCGTGGCAAACCCGACCACCAGGCGCTCGCTGACGAGCCCTCCGTCTGGGCCTGGCTCCAGACGGGGGCCCCGGGCCTCCTCCGGGCAGGGTCACTCCCTCTCTACCTCGCTTTTTCATAGTACCATAGTTAACATTTTGAATGCTACTTTTGATTCTTTGAGAGAGCAGTTCTAAAAAGAACAACTGTTACTTGCTAATAGTGTGAATGCTTATGTAAATTACTTGTATGTTAATGAAAACACTGAAAACAGCTTGGAGAGAGCTCCATCAGATGAACAAAGTTGTGGGAAACAGTAATGCTTTTGAATTCATCCTCTCTGCATGGTAACATCTTTGTTGTCTGACAATCATAGCAGGAAAAATTATTTTTTTACTTGTGGCTTTTGGAATAATGGATGGTTTCATGAGCAGTACTGGCACGGCTGGCACCCAAGGGATACAGTTTGTTACCGCTAGTAAATACATACTGGCAGCTCAGCTGCACAAGCCTTTACATGTAGACATGTTTACAATACAGGGATAAGCCATTTACCCTGTCAGAGCTTATGTGCAATAATGACCAGCTCACTGTACATAAGCTTAAACTTAATTCTCTCCGTGCCAGGAGACACACAAGGCTTGGACATCACTCCTTCACTGGGTTCGGTTTGCAGCTGCGCGTCGTGCTGTGTTCCACATGTTCCAGCCTGCACCGTTACGTTCCAGTTCCACCATTCGCCGCCAAGTTGTTTTTGGGCGGCCTTTTTTCCTTCTTCCTTCAGGTGTCCACCCGAGGGCCACAGCACAGTCGTCTGTTCTGTCCTTCCTCAGCACATGGCCGATCCAGTTCCATCTCCGTCTCCTCACCTCCTCACTGATTTTCTTTGCTTCTGCCATCTCAAGAACTGACTTGTTGGAGACGTGTTGTTGCCATCGAATCCTGAAAATCTTCCGTCAGCATTTGGTCTGGAAGATGTCTAGTTTCTTCTCCTCTCCCTTGGTTAGTTTACAGGTCTCGCATCCATAAAGCAGAACCGAAAGGACCAAGCTCTTGAAAAGGGAGGTTTTGATCCTCCTGCTAATATCGCTGGCTTGCCATATGTTTGTTAGCCTTTTGAACTGTGCGCTTGCCAGTGCCACTCTTTTCTTGACATCTGCTGTGCCTCCACCATCCTTAGTGACGTTTGCCCCCAGATACGTGAAGCTCTCTACCTCACTTTCTCCAACCTTCAGCTTGTTGTCGCTCTTGCTGTTGGTCTTCATTATCTTGCACTTCTTGTCGTTCATTTTTAGGCCAACCTTGGCTGCATTGTCCTCTAATCTGGTTGTTTTGTGCTGAAGGAGATCCATTGTTGAAGATAGGATTCCAGTTCTTTCACCCTCCACAGTTCTCCACATTACCCAGTTGATTACCAGGAGGAACAAAAATCCTGACATGCAGCACCCCTGTTTCACTCCTGTCGTCACTGGGAACCAATCTGTTGTGTCGTTCTTGTCCATAACGGAGCACTGAAAGTCCTCATAAAGGGTCTTGACCATCTGGATCAGCTTCTGAGGGATTCCATATTGATGCATGATGGTCCAAAGGCTGTCTCGGTGTATGGAATCGAACGCTTTTTCAAAGTCGACGAAGTGTACGTACATTGTAGCATTCCATTCGTTGACTTGTTCCAGGATATTCCTAAGGATGAATATCTGGTCGACAGTTCCTCTGCCTGTCCTGAAGCCGGTTTGTTCTTTCCGGAGCGATGAATCTACTCCAGTTTGTATCCCGTTAATGAGTATCTTGCTGAGCACCTTGCTGGCTAGAGGCAACAAAGTAATCCCCCTCCAGTTTCTGCAACTCTGAAGGTTTCCTCGCTTTGGAATTTTGCAAATAAGTCCTTTGGTCCATTGCACTGGAACTGTCTCTTGGTCCCAAATGAGGCTAAAAATCCGTTTTAATTCTAAGCTGGTCTGTTTGGTGTCTGCTTTAAGCATTTCGGCTGAGATTTGGTCTACTCCAGACTCCAGGGGCCTTTCCATTCTTGAGGGCCTTCAGTGCAAACTTGATTTCTTCAACATCTGGCGCCTCGACTTGAATATCAATCTCCTCCTCTTCCTCCTGTGGTGGTTCTTCTGGTGCTTCTCTGTTGAGAACTTCCTGGAAATGTTCCTTCCACCTCGCTAGTCTGGCCTCTTTGCTCTTCATCAGCTCTCCGTTCTTACTCCTCACTGCTGCTGTTTGTCTGGTACTCTGTCCTGTCAACTGTTTCACAATACTGTATAGTTCTTTCTGCTTTCCGTTTTCCGCTGCTTTCTGTGCTCTCTCTGACATCCACCTCCTCTTCACTTCCCTGTCCTTCTCCCTGTACTCTTCTCTGATTTTGTTTTTAATTCTTTCTGAGCGGGTACTTTCAATCCTTATCTTGGTGGCTTTTCTTTTGTTGATCAGTCTCCAGGTGTTATTGCTGATCCACGGTTTGTTCTTCCACTTCCTGAAGCCGAGCACTTCTTCTGCTGACTTGACGTAGGCGTTTCTCTGCTGGTCACATACCTCCTCTATGTCTTTACTCTCGTTCCTGGTCTTTTCCAACTTGCTCGTGACTGCCGCGCAGTATTTCTTCCTTGTCTCTTCATCTCTGTCGTTCCACGTCTATCCTCGGCTTGACCTTGTTGTTTCTGTGGGTACTAAAACGTAGTTTGATGCGCGTCCTCACCAGTTAATGGTCGTTGTTTGCATCAGCTCCTTCTTCTTCAATCCATAACTGCCATCTCTTACCAATATGGCTTTGTGTCAATCATTTGTGCTCCCCATAAAATTGAAACCTACTACCGTCTAACCAGATTTCCTAAAGTAATACAGATGTGGCAAATTCAAATTTGATTTAGCTATTTATAGCCCTGTTTCTGTGCATAGCTATTATGGTACAGTTATAAAAAAACATTACTACTGTTAGCAGTTTTAGTGTAACATCTCTTAACTGCAGAGTCCTATTTGAATGAATCTAATATGGCAACAATCCCAAAGAGTGTAATAGGCAGAATAATGCAAACCAGTTATTATATAGTAATTTATTAATTTTGGCGAATGTCTTCTGAAGGGCAATTTACAGCTTTTACCAGAGCCATAGTACAATACTTTATAATTACAACATTTACAGGTGCAGTTCAGTTTGTCTTTTACATCAAACAATGGACATGAGCTGTGAGCGGAACACAGAATGCATTTAACACAGGTACCAGCGACAAAGCAAAATACATATAAGCCAATATTTAACTCGTTCATTAATCTGGCCTAAATGAATGCGAGCGTCATGACACACACACGACAGCTCATTGCGCTTTACAGCAGGACCGACAGGATTGCCAAATACAGTCAAGCAAAAGCTTTAAAAACTGATGCATATTGTTGTCTTTACCTAAATATAAACACCACCATACACTCATGGTTCTATCCAATAGATATAGTGCATGTTAACTGTCCTTTAACTAAAAAAAAGCAGACTTTACACAGTAGAAACAGTGTTTGTGGAAAAAAAGCAGAATGAGACAGATCTCAGCTTTCATTCACATGTGGAGCAAAAGCAGTTTGTATTCAAACCTTTCATTCAGACTCATTTGTATTCCATAACAGTCATCCTATAATAGAAAAGATCAAATATGCAAATTTAGGAACGTAGAGTGCTTCGAGATGGCAATTTGAAGGTTAAGATTGATTCAGCAATATCCACCATGTTTCTATCTGGGCAGAAAAGGGAAAAACATTTTTGTAACACAAAATAAATTGATAAAAGGTTACTTAAAAAGCAATAAGAAAAGGAAAGCCTTAACTTGACTGTCTCAAGCACTCTTAACAGAATGGAGTTTGGAGTGAACAAAAGGAAAGTCCACAGAGCAGTGATTTTAATAGAATCAGGGGCAACGACTTATTACAAATCTTCAGCAATAGTAAAAAGTTGAGCACTTGAATGTTGCTGAGGGCGGCTTGTCGTTACTCCATTATGTTCTTTTGTAAAATCATTTCCCTCGACCTGCATCAGGGCTCTTTTTATCTATCTACTTCACCTCAAAGGCTTGATACATTTTTGGTATTGTTCACTCTCGCTTTTTTTCTCATTACTACAAACAAAATACTGCATCTTAAAAAACCTAAAGTTAAAACCAGTTAATGTGAAATTAATTAGATTGGATTTGAAGAAGCACATTCATGAATAATTTATAGAGCCAGTTCCAAATAATAAATAAAAGAGCAGGCAAGCAAACAACACATTTTCCCCAGTTTTTTTGTATAAATGTCTGTTAATCCAGTGTCCAATTCTGTGATATTCTTGAAAAATAGTCTGATACAAGTTATTACACTGTTGTTTTCCAAAAGGATGTGGATCCAGAACAGCGTGAGGCTTCTGCAGTAGAACTGACACATGTGGCTTGCAGCTGTAGACAACTTTGCAGTTGCTGCAGTCAAAGTTCGTAAATGAAAGTTTGGCAAAATATAAAGATTTGAAACCACCTAACAGTCCATTCTCATAAACAAGCTGTCAATGAACACCAGACAGAACAGTGTCCTCCTGTGCCATAAATTCTTCATTTGATTCTTCCTCAGTATTCAGTCATTATCCCTCCAGCATTGGAAAAAAATACATCGTTTTTTAACTCTTAAAACTAGCCTTCACTCTAAATGTTGCCTCCCGAAGCCTTTTGAAGTTTTCTGATGTGCTTTAGCATCCATTGGGGATTTCAACACCCTTTGAGGGTTCTCATGGAAAAAGCATGACGGACTCTTCCAGCTCTGTTTTAGCAAGAACTGGAGGAAGAAACCAAAATGGTGGGAGGGGGTGGTGTTAAACGGTCTCAGTCCCGACACAATGTTTCCTGCTGTGTCCGGATCACACAGTCTTCAAAGACAGGGCCTGAAAAGACCAGGGGTTCAGGCAGTTGGGCTAAAGCACGGTGGCGTTGTGGCCCTCCATCCTGGGCAGCCTGGGGTCCTGTACTGTCCCCATGGTGACTAGCAGTGGACGGCTGTCCTCAGACATACCTGACCGACCCAGGGACCCTGAGGTGGGATTTGAGGCCCCCCTCTGGTGGGCTGCTGAAGAGGGCATGGAAATGCCCTGCTGGGGTGGAGGAGTGGGGTTGGGGTTACCGTGGGCGGCCTCCACCGGCAGGCCCTGCTCCTGGTAGCCGTAGCCGATGTTCCCACAGGGGAAACGTCTCAGTCTGTAGAGTGGAACCGGGGGCAAGGCGGCTGAATCTAAAAGCAGAGGTGACTGGGCAGCAGGAGGTGGTGGGGGGGGTAACAGAGGTCTGCAAAGACCCTGCTGCTGCTGCTGATGGTGCAGCAGCTGGAGCTGATGCTGGAACTGCTTATGCTGGTGCTGGACACCCAGCGCCCCAGCCACCTCCGCCACAGTCCGGCCCACATGCTCCTGCCCCTCCCCAGGCACCCTGCCACTGCTCCCTCCTGCTCCCCCCACCCCTCCCAGCCTCTGCTGCTGCTGCTGCCTCCTCTGCTGCAGGAACCACGAGCCGTATGTTGGGTTCCAGAGACTGGTGCTCTTCCCGCTGTGGCCATCCTTCTCCTGTGGGTGTCCCTGGGTGAAAGCCAGGTTGATGTGGCCCCCCTCAAGGCTGGGCTGTGTGGTGGCATGAGGCCCCTTGGCAATGAGTGTAGAGGTGGCTGTGGAGGTGACTGTGTTAGTGGTTGTTATAGCGATGGAGGTGGGTGTGTGAGGCTGCTGGTGGAGGTATGGCTGGGGCTGGGCTAACATCTGTGCATTGGCCTCTGATGCTGTGCTAGTTTCAGCACTGTGCTCCCCGCCTCTCCGGCTGTCCTCTGTAGGATAGGATAGGGGTGGCTGCGGACCCCCCCCACCAGGCACCTGGGCATTCACCAGCACGGTTGGAGCCGACGGGTCGTCAGGGTGCATGGGTCCACGCTCCTCCTCTTCCGGGATGGGTCCATACTCTATAGGCAGGGGCATGGTCACCACATCGGGGTCCTAAAATAGGTAGACCATCGAGAGATCAAAGTTATATTTTTCAGTGTTAGTAATGTCATTTATGTTAGGGAATGAATCAAATGTTTGATTTGAAAGACTTAAATCGCAAGAGCAACAAAAATGTTAATTTTGCACCATTTATAATTAAGCTGCAAGTATGAGGTGAGAAAATGTAGTCATCACTGTCTTCGGCTATAATGAAAACTGTAAGTTAAGTTAAAAATGTTAAGTCAGCTGTAGCTAATTCAATAAATCCGGTGAGTTAACCAAATATTGTCTGAAAAAGATTCCTTCTTTATGTAAATGTCGGTTCTATTAATGCGTGATCAAAGAAGGTTTCCTCAAGTAACAACCATGTTGATGTTTGAAACGAGAGTGATCAATAGCTGGTAGACGGTGAACTGTGATGGGAATGTCCCAGTTAAAAAGTTGGTGCTTTTACATATGGATGTCTGTTACAGTCAAGCCCTTTCCAAACAAGTTCACACAATGTCGATTAAGCCTATTGCTGCCAGGAAAAGCTCTGTGTATTTCTCACAACACCAGAGTTGTGGTGGCTGTGGTGATTTTCCCGCGCGCAATGCTAAAAGGGCGGGGGGTGACCATAGCGACGAAGCAGTAGCAGCTAGGAGCTTGGTGGTAGCTATGGCAAAACAAATCCTAAGAACCATCCAAAATAAGTTGAATTAGTGGATATTTCAGATACAAAAAGAAACTCAGAGGGAGGATTGAAGTAAAAAAAGAAGAAGAAAGTGATCAACGGACAGGACAATCAGACAAGTTCACCTGGGGTTTGTTTCAGAAAGCAGGTTTGGTGAAAACTCTGAGTTTGTTAACCCTGTTAACAGAAAGGGAGGTTAATCAAACCTGAGAGAGAGGGGTAACTCCAGCCGGTTTCAGAAAGAGAAGTAACTTAACCTCAGAGTCAGTTACTATGGTAACGGAGTCTGAACCTAACCTGGTCGGGAACAGGTTTTCTTCTCAGTCTCCTCCCTCTGACACAGCGCTCTTTCATTTGCTCATTCATTCAGTCTGTGTCAGATGCATTTTAGAGCAGTTTATGTTCATGAGTAAAACACAGGGTAAGGCACACTATAAAACGTTTTTTTGGCATGTCCTTTTGTTGACTAACCCGTTGATGAAGAAGCTGTATTACTTTGCAGGGAGTTAAACATTCGTTGGGAGATGATATTGAGGCCCCAACTATATAGATGTATTTTCATTTCCAGATAACTATAGCCTATATTTTTGATTATAGGATACCTGTGATTAAATATCAAATGAATACACTATATTAGAGCTTACGCATTTACTTGAGCAGAAATTTCTCAAAAAACAATTGTCGATCTTTTGCATCAGCAGCAGTGTCGCTTTTTTGATAAAATAAATGTACATGTGAGCATGAGTAGTTCCGGAGCGATAAAGTATGCCTACCAGTTTGTTTGTGGTTGTTGCCATAGTGAATCATAGTATTAGGGTTCCATTCATGCTGCCATTTTATTGTGGTGGTGAACTTTGAGTGAACCTACTCCGAGTTGATTGAACCAACTCTAATCAGCTGCTCTGGAACCAAAAACTCAGAGATCAGAGTTAAACCTCCTTCCTGAAACAGACCCCTGCAGGCACACGTGTAGTGTTTGTATAATTACACTAACTGCCAGAGGGGGGAGACAAAGGTTCCACACTTCAGGTTTAAGTTTATCACTTTAACAGCTCTGCAACAGGTGGATAAGCAGTCAGGCAGTGAAGCTAAAGCTAGTTCAAATAGCTACAGTGTCGAGCTGTCAACTGTCATTAAGGGTTGTCAGACAAAAAATCCAAACAGTAAGTCTTGACACCACTAAAGCTGTTATTGATAAATGTAATCCCACTTTGAAATATAATATAGTATAATAGAGGCCACATGATGTAATATATTTCACAATGTGAGCTAAATATTGCTTTTTCTTTGGAAAAATAAATGTAGTAATTTAAAGTTGACTGTTCTGTGGCTCTAGAAGATAATAACAAGGCATCATGCTTTTCATTGAAAATAAGTTTTGATTATGTTTAATACAAACCTATCTTGTGTTATCCTCCATTGACAACCAATACAGGCTTGGAGTTTAATTTATAGAGAAGAATTCAAGCAATAGTATTCTCTGTTTAGGTACCTGTAAGCAGTAGTCAATTCTCTCCAGGATAGTTGAGAAGTTAGGCCTGTCTTCGGGCTGATGCTGCCAACTCTGAGTCATTATACGGTACCTAAAGAGACACATGAATGGGTAGACAAACACACAAGCTGATATAAAGTAGAGAAAATAGAGGCTGACCAGCAGCAAACATATTCTTCATACTTATCTCCCACCAGTTTTGAGTGATTGTGTTAAATGGGTGATGCAGAGAAGAGGAGAAAATAACAGTGATGTTAAATCCTGGGATATGGGTTTAATTGCTCAGACGATTTCAACTATAGCTGCTTGCTTTCAGTAATCCGTGTATCCTGTTGTGTGACTGTTTCCCTTCAAAGTAATAGAACACTTCCCTGGCCATGTTTTTTTTTTTTCCAAAGACAAAAATAGAGCCTTAGGCAGGTTGCAGTGGGTTAGGGTTAGTAATGAATAGTAATCTGCAAAGCTGTGTGGCTGGAATACGTATATGAGAGAGAGAGAAAATGTGTGTGTGGGCATCTTCTAATATATTTATTATAATAGAGTTGGCATGAAAGGTGGTATCTGAAAGTGAGGGGAAAAATACAGTGTGGTATGAAAATAGTTTTTTAAGCTCTCTATCAGCAACCCATGACTTCTTCCAAATTGGGAGGCAAACATGAAAGAAAACTGTTTCTGAGGTTTCCATACAGCACTGAGAGCCATCTCCCATAAAATGTTCTGACGCCTTCTGGGTCACAACTCGTTTACGTGCCAATATCAGCAAATCATCAGAGCCTTTGATGCCTCGGTTTGTTTTTCAGTTTTTTTATGCTGCCTATGTGTATACTGTGTATGCATCAACAACTAAGCATCCTTCTGTCTTGTTTATGTTATGGAGAAACTTAATTAGACCTCAAGGGATCACATTAGTCGTGTGGTCATAAGAAGCATATGAATGCATTCAGCAGCTGTGTGTGGATCTGCACTTACACTGGCCCAGGGCAGTTTTTAGGTGGGTCCATTCTTCCACCATTGGTTACAAACTCCAACACTTCCTGGTTACTGCGACTTGGATATGGCATGTATCCCAATGAGAAGATCTCCCACAGCAGAACCCCAAATGACCTGCAGAAGATGATTGGACAGATTATTTACAGAGAGAGAAAGAGAGGGTGAGAGTAAGGACAACCAAGTCATAAATTACAAGCATCATCAGAGCTGAAGCTGCAAAGGACAGAGCAGAGGACAACAATGAGTAGAGACAAGACAGGGAATTTAAAAAACACATGTGGCTAAGAATCAAAGATGTTGAGGGACACAGGAAGGTAAAAAAAAAAACAAAGAGACAGGGGGCAGGTAGGGACATCAGACATCTGAGTGTGAAATATAGGAATCTAGAAATATAGAAACCACAGTGTGGGTGAGCTCAGTCTGTACTAATGCGTGTGAGAGATTCTCACCATGTGTCTGTTTTAGATGTGAAGATGCCCTCCATAAAGGCTTCAGGTGGCATCCACTTCACTGGCAGCATGGCACGCCCACCCTTCCTGTAATAGCTTGCCCTATGCACGCACACACACACACACACACACACACACACACACACACACACAGAATAGTAAAATAATTAAAAAGTGAACAATTGTAAAATGAAAACCAGCATCTGCAGTTTGCAGCACCATCACCATGGCAACACCACTGCCCTCAAAAGCAGAGTGTAAAAAACATGAGAAAAAAATCTAACATCCAGCAATTAATTCACTGATAGTCCGTGGCTTTATCAGCACTCCGATCCAATCATACTTGCAGCTTCCTAACATGTTGGTGTGAGAGACCCTCTAAGAAATCCTTATCTTGCCGAGAGGGAAGAGGGGGATTTTTTGCCAGGTCGACCCTGTCTGAGCCATTTGTAAGGCTGACTTACGCTTGGCATTGGTCGAGGAATTATCTGACGTATCTGAATGCTGGTGCTGATGGAGGTCACTGCCTGGTTCATCTCGCCCTGCTCTAGACACACGGCGCGGACAGACACAAACTGTGTTCATGCTGCTCAGCTCCCCATCCATTAAAGCGTCCACACAAAAAGATGGACACACATCAAGAGCCGAGTTAAGTGGTGTGTTTGGCTGAGAAAAAGCATCATTTGGCATCGTTTGTTGTTGCAGAGGAGTAAATCGGTTTGCCCTAAGTGCTTTAGTCATAAAAATGACACTTTTTCCCCCTTAGCAGCTGTTCGTAAACATGGCAAGTGCTTTATAATAAACAGGACTGCAATAGCAGGCTTGTGACTGGAAGGTTGCCAGTTCCAATCCCTGGGTATTTTGGGAAAGTAAAGCAGTAGCAGTAACAGACTCTTTCTCTTCACCCTCAAAAACTAGACAAGTAAGTGGAGCACCAACGTCTCTGCTGGAGCTGCACATGGCTGCACAGGAAAGGACTGCAATTACAGTGGGCAGCTCCCAGGTTTGAATGTGAAGCGGGATGAAAAAAAGAGCATTGTGCTCAGTTGGCGATCCCTCGACAAAAGCTAAAAACAAAACAGAAAAATACAGAAAAGAAAAGAATGGCAAACACATCAAAAACAGAGTTGCAAAGGAGAAAACAGCTTGGATATGAAATATGGGACAACAAGCAAAAAAAAGATAGTGGTTTTGGCAGCCTGAGCTCCTCAGATATGGTATCCAAGCCTATGGGCTTGGGCTGCCTGACCCATCACATATTTTGTGTTTAGTTAGGAGGATTTCAAGCTGATTTCAAGCTGTGCTCTTGCTCACCAGGGGCAAAAATGTCTGAACTACTTTTAAAAGCCAGAGCTACGCCTTTAAAGTAATCTGTAAAAGTGACATCCAAAAATAATATGCAACTAGTGCCAGGAAGCTAAAACCGATGCAGCCAAGCCTCGGTTTCTTAACTGAGCCAGGTGAGGCAAGTCAACATCATTCAAAAACAAAACAAAGCTTTATTTTGATATGTTTGTGACTTGCTTAAACCAGCTTTTTGGTGTCATATTTACAATCATGGAAATTCAGGTTTGAAGGTTAAATAGATAAGAAACAACTGCATTTTCTGCAGTATCGACTCAAAGCAAATAAGAGCCAGCACTCATTATTTGGTCAGGGCTACAGTTGTGTGTCTTCAGGGGAGCAATAAGCAGAGATGAATATAGATGATAGGCTGTCAGCTAATATGGCTAAAAGTTAAATATATACTTAGCAATCTATTGGCATAAGAAGTTAGCCTTGAAAAAAAATTACATATAATCAATTTTAGACAAAAAAAATAATAAAACACAGTTGAGTGTGTTTGCTTGACAGAATAGCTAAGAACCCCCGCAGGGTAGTCACACAGAACACCCTCATCTATCACTTAGAATAACACAATCAATTAAGTGATGGGAATCAGTTTCCCTTTCCATTTTCAGGCCTAATTCTGCCACTATTTTCTTTACTTACCAGTATCCCTCTTATTTTAATCTAATAATGCCTCCTGTCTATCCCAATAAAGTAAACAGTGGGCTATCCTCAAAAAGATGCCGTTAGATCAAACAGCTGTGGCAGTGTGCTCTCAATTGATCCTGCTTTTGTTGCTGTTAAAAGGCTGATTTCTGTGTTAAGGTGTCCACAAAAGCCAGACATCTTTCTTGTAAAATAGTTACATCCGCCATCTTTTCTGGTGAAACACATAGTTAAAAAATAAAGATGACCAAGACACATGAAACTTTTGGTCATCACTATTCATTCCATTATCTGCCCATTAGAAAATACTTTGATATTTTGAAAAGATTGAGGGATGGTGAAATGGAAAGCATAAGACTGATAATCCTATCAGTGGATCATCCTCTTATTTTTATTGGGGTAAACCCATGGGGTTTATGGACATATTTTTTACTACTGTAAACACCACCAACACAGACTGCAGCTTTCAGTCTGCAGATTAGGAAGGCTTAAATACAGTCCCAGGAAATCTATAGCACAAATGGAGGTTATATACTGTATATATACACACAAATGGAGGTGTTATTTATATATATATATATATATATATATATATATATATATATATATATATATATATATATATACACTCACCGGCCACTTTATTAGGTACCCCATGCTAGTAACGGGTTGGACCCCCTTTTGCCTTCAGAACTGCCTCAATTCTTTGTGGCATAGATTCAACAAGGTGCTGGAAGCATTCCTCAGGGAGTTTGGTCCATATTGACATGATGGCATCACACAGTTGCCGCAGATTTGTCGGCTGCACATCCATGATGCGAATCTCCCGTTCCACCACATCCCAAAGATGCTCTATTGGATTGAGATCTGGTGACTGTGGAGGCCATTTGAGTACAGCGAACTCATTGTCATGTTCAAGAAACCAGTCTGAGATGATTCCAGCTTTATGACATGGCGCATTATCCTGCTGAAAGTAGCCATCAGAAGTTGGGTACATTGTGGTCATAAAGGGATGGACATGGTCAGCAACAATACTCAGGTAGGCTGTGGCGTTGCAACGATGGTCAATTGGTACCAAGGGGCCCAAAGAGTGCCAAGAAAATATTCCCTACACCATGACACCACCACCACCAGCCTGAACCGTTGATACAAGGCAGGATGGATCCATGCTTTCATGTTGTAGACGCCAAATTCTGACCCTACCATCCGAATGTCGCAGCAGAAATCGAGACTCATCAGACCAGGCAACGTTTTTCCAATCTTCTTTTGTCCAATTTTGATGAGCTTGTGCAAATTGTAGCCTCAGTTTCCTGTTCTTAGCTGAAAGGAGTGGCACCCGGTGTGGTCTTCTGCTGCTGTAGCCCATCTGCCTCAAAGTTCGACGTACTGTGCGTTCAGAGATGCTCTTCTGCCCACCTTGGTTGTAACGGGTGGTAATTTGAGTCACTGTTGCCCTTCTATCAGCTCGAACCAGTCTGGCCATTCTCCTCTGACCTCTGGCATCAACAAGGCATTTCCGCCCACAGAACTGCCGCTCACTGGATGTTTTTTTTTTCGGACCATTCTCTGTAAACCCTAGAGATGGTTGTGCGTGAAAAATCCCAGTAGATTAGCAGTTTCTGAAATACTCAGACCAGCCCTTCTGGCACCAACAATCATGCCACGTTCAAAGTCACTCAAATCACCTTTCTTCCCCATACTGATGCTCGGTTTGAACTGCAGGAGATTGCCTTGACCATGTCTACATGCCTAAATGCACTGAGTTGCCGCCATGTGATTGGCTGCTTAGAAATTAAGTGTTAACGAGCAGTTGGACAGGTGTACCTAATAAAGTGGCCGGTGAGTGTATATATATATATATATATATAAATAACATCTCCATTTGTGTGTGTGTCTATTTCTGTGTGAGCAATTCAGTGTGCAGAAGACAAGCTGGGAGATAGAGAGCATTAGAAGCAAAAATTCTAAGCAATAAAAGTAAGTGACAGGTTGAATGGAGAGGAAGATAGAAAAACATACACTTGAAGACACAATGTGGAGCCTAATACTTGTGGCTGTTCATTGAGTTGAATGTCTTTGTTCTGCTTTCACTATGTGTGCATATACATGTGTGTGTGTGTGTGTGTGTGTGTGGGCAGCAGACATTAATAAATACAACCTCAAGTCATGCTATACATCACTATTAATAGTTCCTATAAGAATATGGTAATTTCAGGCAAAATACTAATTCTTTTCTGAAAGCACAGTTAATTTCTCTTCACAGTGGCAGCTGTTTACCTCGGGATGATTACTGACAGGAAGCTTTTGTTTACCCAGCTTTTTATTTACCGCTGCATTACTGGTGTGCAAGCAGGCGTGTTAGAGGAAGTCCATGGAATACCATGTGCAAGTACGCCTGTGGCTCTGCTCTCAGAATATAAAAAGCTGACATTAAGCCTTGTCCTGGTCCCTCACTGTGACGTGCATCCCCTGTGATGGCCTCAAAGAAACTCCTGTGTCCCTTGTCACATAGCAGGAGGGCCACATTATGAAACACACCAAAGGCGTAGCACACAATACAACCATCCCTCGCCTCTGAAAATAATAACAATGATAATAAAAAAAAATCCCGGCACCACAACTCCAGGCTGAGAGATAAAAACAAAATCACATCGAGGCACCTGCAAAACTGACATCAGCAATTAAATCAAGTGCTCCTAATGTGGCTCCCCAGGGGTATTGTGCAACAGTCTTTTCCGGATGCTCTGAAAGTGACTTTGCTCTTGTGTGACTTTCCATCGGATAATTCAAAAGTGCTGGGTTGATATAGCTAAATGTTGTGACATATATTTCCCTTACTCTTACTATTTTCTTACCAGATGAAAGGCTTGCGATATTTCCCTGCTGGATTGTGCATTCATTTAAATGGTGTCACGTGAAATTGTGGTAGCTATATTAAAAAGTGTGAACTAAGAATAATGAAGTGCCCTTGGTGCTATAGATTAGCTGATGTAGATTAACGAAAGGCATCGGTATGACAGTGAGACGGTGATAAAAGCACTTTCACAGCTGTGATGGCCTTTACAATTACATGTGCAAAAAAACTATTTTTAGGTACAGAGCTGGTATGCTGGTACTTTTTGATTTTTTTTTTAATATTCTAAGTTATATTTCTATGCCATTTAAAATATATTGCACACAGCATGCTTGTGTTAATCAGGCTAGCCAGTTGTCTTTATACCAAATGTAATACAAAAGGGCGGAATAATGTGAAAAAGATCTAACATTGTCCAGCTTTCTCTTTCCAATGTCCTGTAGTTGAAGAATTGTCCATTTTGAGCCACATCTAAGACGATTTTCTGTCATGACAGACAATAGAGGGTTTAAAAAAAAAAAGTTGGTGAGATTGTTCAGAAAACAACAATAGTGATTTGTTCAAATGGCTTAGGACAAGTTATGTTTATGTTCAGTGCCAAAGCAGAAAATGTGAAGGGAAGGATGACTGTTAATGGTCACTGAGGTTTGTTTTCCATCTCACCACAACAGTTACCAATTGTTTCCTGTGGCCAATAAGGAGATCTTCTCATCCACAGACGAGATATCTCAAAGAACTGGAAGACGTTTTGTAAGGAAGAATGGGCAAAGATACTTAAAACAAGAATTGAAAGACTCTTGGCTGGCTACAAGAAGCTGTGATAGTTACCAAAGGGGACAGTACAAGGTATTACCTCTGCAGGGTGCCCAAACTTTTGCAGACGCCCTTTTTTTTCTGTCTAACTATTTGACATATATGAATGACTAATCTGTCATTTGATGCCTTTTAGAGATTTTTCCATCTTTTCTTGGGTTCTTCATGCACATTAATACAAATTTTTACCTGGGGTACCCAAACTTTTGAGCCCCACTGTATCTGCAACGCAATAATAATACTATTCCTCAATAATACTAATCATGGGTATTTAGTGTAAATATTGAACACAACTGATTTGATACTGATACCTTAACTATAAGGTTTGAACTGCCATTGTTCAGCCCAGCCTTGGGTTTACTCCATAGAACTGTTTTTCTAGTGCATGCTCACTATATGTTCCCCCACATATTTGTTTTTACAAAGATTCATGCCTTCTTTCTCTTATGTCTGTTACTTGGTCTCAAAACCCCCTTTGGAACTTATTTAGACTCAAATTCAACTGAGCCTAGTCTTGATTTTGAGCCAGCTAAGGTGGTCATACATCAGTCAGTCAACTGTACCTGTAAATGTCTCGAGCCATTCCAAAGTCTCCAATCTTGGCCACACGGCCCGGCTCTTTGCAGGTCAGTAGGCAATTCCGAGCTGCAATGTCCCTGAAAGATGAAAACACATCGGTCAGGTCACTGAATGTACTTACTGCTTGGATTGACAGCATTTATGTAAATCAACATTAGACTGAATATAACATACAGTAACTTCGCATACAGGTGAACTTTGCCATAGCTGCAGCAATATAAAATGCCAAGTTAGTTGCTTGGAATCCTACTGCTAAAAGTAGATGTGATATTTGACAATGTTTCATACTATAAACAAATTAAATTCGGTAAAGTTGTCACTTTTTAAAAAGCCATTATATTAAGCTGGCCATTCTATTAAGCTGGACTACATAAAGGACTTTCTGTATTGATATGTATATTTTGTATGTATTAGCCTATTTGGTTTAAGCCTGAATGTAACATGTTTTTTCCTGTTGTTATATGTTTCAGGAAACAGAAAATAGTTTAGATGTGTATTCCAGGAATTAAAGCCTAGAACAGTGTATATAAGAGTTACAGCTTTTCTCATGCCTCTTGATTAGTTTCATATCTTTGCATCTATAAGAGAGCTCCATGTGTGAAATGTTACAGAGTCCTGTGGGATCTGAAGTTCAGTGTAACTACCAAGTTGCACTGGCCAAGCTGATAAAGTTTACAGATTCCTACAGTGCCTTTATAGCTCTGCCCACATGGTGCATCCAGAGGAAAAATTGTAATGTTCCACAGTATTTACAGGCAGAGTGTGTTAGAGAAAGTTCATAACAATCATATTTGCACTGCAGTGGGGTTAGTTATTCTTTGAGAAAAATACAGTAGTTCCAGTAGGATTTTCTGCTCCTGTCTGGGGAAATGAAAATAGAGTACACACACTGTACTCTGCTTTCCAGGCGTCTAACTTTCTTAACATCTTAAGAAGTGACATTGTGAGCACATTGCTCCTTATCACACTAAAAACAAGTGTGCACTCTGTACAATAAATACCCAAAATTTAACATCAAAATAACATAAAGTTAGCCTACAAATCTAGATGCACCCTAGTGGCAGCAAATGTAATTTGCAGGGTCAGTCTAGCAACTCTCCGTTGGCTTGCGACCTGGAAAACCAAATTCTGGTCAGGCCAATCACATTGTATATAGAGTCGGTGGGCGGGCTTAACATAAGAACAACAAAGTGCCGTGTGAACTTCCTGCTACTTGAAAACTAAAAAAATTGCTGCCGGCGAACAATGGTCTTTCGAATCGTCTTTGGCCGCGACTCTGGAAGTCTTGGAGTTAAGCACTGAAGTTAAATTCTTAAAAAAGGAAGATGTGTTTGGAGTTTTGACGACCAGATAGGGTAGCATCCTACTGCGTGCGAGGGAATTTGAAAGACAACCGTTTATCCAACCCCTCGGATTGAGCCCTGCCAATGGTGAGTTCCCAGACTCAACATCTTGATGTGGGTCTGGCTTGTCAGGCTAACATAAAGTGACACTGTGCTTAAAACTAGATCATGAGATAGGGAAAGGCTGGAAATGAAAAACTAAAGTCTGACTGTATGTAAACACAAACGCATTGTTTTGATGTTTAGCCTCCACACTCTGATGAACTGGGGATGTGAAATGACACAACGAGGATAAAGTAAAAGTTTAGACTGATTAAACCTGAGAGCTTTTAAAAGCAGGGAATACATGATGCATGGTTGCCCCACTTCAATGTGCCAGAAGTATTTGGAACTATTTAACTTGTAATATTAAAGTACAACTCCAAGTTTGACATTAAATAATTTAGCATGAAATGAAGTCAACATTTGCTTCTCAGTCTAAATCAAATTTAGACTAAATCAGTTAAATGAGTAAACTGAGTTATCAAACCAGCTACAGAGAGTACATTGTGGTATCATACCACAACACTTTCCATTCAAGAAGTGAATAAATTAATCTGTTTAGGGGAACCTAAAAAAAACTTAATCATTTCTATTATGGTATGACTACAATCTCTCTTTCTCATGAGGTGCTATTGGTAAATCCGAGAAGTCCTTGTTAAATGGCTAAAAGGAATCCATGTAAATGATTTGCTTTTGCTTGTAGGCAAGAACGAGAAATGCAGCAGTAGCTGTCACAGACTGCTGGCTGAGGGCTTAAGGGAAGGACACAGTGCTATTGTACATGCAGCACAGTGATGTGAGAGCAGGGTGGTATTAACTGGCTTCATACTGTAGACCTTATTTACAGCTAATCTTAACTGCAGCAGCTTAAACACCCATTTTACTGCAGCACTTAAAGAACAATCTCTGTTATTAGTCTATTTTAACACCTGAGGTTGCAGTAAACTACCCGACTCTCCTCAGCACAGTGTTTCTTTTTAGGTGGCTACAATACTAATTTAATTAAAAAGCTTGTTGTTAAATACAGTAATGTAAGATTAACATTACATGATCCACTGGCCAGAAAAAAACAGATTAATACCATCACAGGAAAAAAAGCATAGAAACACAAAAAAGCCAGAGTAAATTCTTCATTAAAGCTGTGATTTAACATGTTGAAGAACACCACAGCTCATCATTCAACCCTGTAATCCCTGAGAAAATCTGCATTTTCTGAGTAGCAGCTACTCTTCCACCCTATCTCATTCGGCTGCCCTTTACTCAACCTAGAGTAAACACACCTCCATAAAAATTGAAATTAGCCTCAAGGACAGTGTTAGGATGAATTTTAAAATAGGTTTAAAGGCAGAAAAGCAGGCTGTATAGAAGCTCTGGAGAAGAGTCAGCCATTGGAGGGATTAATGGGGCTTCACTGTACCACGTTGGGGCAAACAAGGTCTCGTTTGTCATCGACCAATTCCTAGGAAGTCAAAGAGAAACATGAAGGAAGAGGGATACAGTGTAATTGTCTTGATGTAATTGTGGGAGCAACTGCGACCTGATCCTTTTTTGACATGTACTTGACTTTCCTCACAGACATCCATGAAAGAGATCTTCGCGAGACATATTCAAGAGAAGGATTTCTTTAGTCACATCCTCCGGTTCACCAACCGCTGTGAATTTAGATACAGAAGGGCACTTGGATACAGACCGTAAAAAGGCAAGCCGGCTACCCCATCTGGCTGCTCTGATGCTAAACCCATCACTTGTCCTTTTTGCTATCATAACAAAAGAAAAAAAGACATGCAGAGTCCATATGTTACGCTTGGACAAATGAAGTCAGTAATTCTGAGTAGAAATCGGCAAATAAATGCGGACTGTTAGTATGTTACTTTGCCCATTTTCAATCCATATGTACTGTATATGCATACCCTTTTGTGCTGCATATTGTTTGTTTTCCTCTGTTTCACTTATCTGTTTAGGGGGGGATGAATATAGTGCAGCAGAATACAATACATCCTTTCATGTGCTCTACTCATGTATGCCAACACACTGTTGGTTTTGCATATTCATATGCAAAAATGTACAGTCATCTGGTGAAGTACCTGTGTATAAACTGGTTCTCCTCCAGATACTGGCAGCCCTTAGCAATGTCTCTGGCCACATTGAGAAGGTCCACCATGGTCAGGCTGGACGGTTGCTCCTAATCATTCGGAGAAATACCCAGAATGCAAAATTAGTGAATATATCAGAGGCAGACTTGGAAAAAGCCTGAGGTAGTACCCATTGTGGTTGGAAAGAAAAACATCTAGGATGAAAGGCTGACTGCTCTGACTTGGGTTATAGTGTGTTCAAGAACACAGTTGTAGCTTAAAGTGTTAAAAAAAATAAATGCACTATTCAAGCACTTATAACCATAACAGGGTGTCTCACCAGCCTGGGTCTGGTCTCCCTCAGGAAAGACTTGAGGTCTCCTCCGGCCATCAACTCCAGCAAGATGAACCTGGGCATGGCCTGCAGACTGACTCCTATACAACGCACAATGTTCTGGTGGCTGAATTTACTGCAGGGACCAAACACAGCATGGGAAACATGTATTATCAAATTACTTTATTGGCAATGTTTGAAGGACAGAATTTAGTCAATTGTCCAAGTGCCTCATACCTGATTATTAGAGCCTCCATGAGGAAGTCCAATTCATCTTGCTCAGAGCAAACCTCAGGAAGGGTCTATTTAAAAAAAAAAAATTGAATTGTTATAAATTTGAAATAAAGTAGTTATTGTATTTTGTAGTCATTGTATTTTTTCTAATGCATATCTCCATGACACTGACCATACTATAAGAAAGTGAAAGATAGGCAAAACAGCATTGTGATGTAAACAGCAATGCAAAATATAACTCATAATCTCCTGTCCAAAGAGTGAATGAAACTATTCTTAGAACTAGTGTATGATGTGTTATTAGTTTAGAAGCCCCTAGAGAAGTATGACACTGGGTGAGAACTCACCTTGACTGCCACCTGCAGTGGACTCGGTTCACCCGGTATCCCCACTGCCAGCCCTTCATAGACTTCACCAAAAGCACCATGACCCAAACCCCTGAAGGCACACAAACGCATTTATTATTTACAATTACATTTATATTTTAGACATTAAACGGAAACTTTCACACAGGGGGTGCATACAAGACTCGAGATATCTAGACTTTAGACATTAGAAGCAGCTAACAGTAGAACAATAAACCCTCTGTGCCTGAAGAATGATAACCTATGGAGCTAAGTACTAAAGAAATGAGATGCTACTGTAGTCAGATATTTTTTTAAAATTAGTGGTTCACCTGCTTTTCAGCCCAGCAAATAACTGTCTCCGTGTGACATCCTACTGCAAATCAAAGTGGTGTACTTTGTCACTGAATTATAGTTTAGATTTTGCAGCACCCTTTGCAGCCAATGCATAGATTCATGACTTAAATCTGGATGGTGAAATATATTCATGGGTCCACAAGAAAAATAATAATCACAAAGATTAGGAACCAGAATGATAAACTGGTGAACTACAAACATATGAAAGATATATTAAAAATTGAAACGAGTCCTGCAAAAAAAGTAATTTCCCACAGTACAACCACTGAGACGTCCCACTTTATTATTTTAGGCTTTATTTAAACGAATACTTTTCACACCGTGCTGTATTTATGAGTCCAGCCCATTTTAACAGTTTGAACGAGTGGACTTTCATTAGTTAACTGCTCGCTATGTCATGTATGCTCAGATACTGGTATCCTTGAGTCAGACATATCACCACAGATGTACACAGGTGTATTCAACTCCTACTGAATTTGTTCATGATGAAATCACAATGTCCCAAGTAACAAGAATGTTGGTTGCGGACCTTTGATCCAGGCTCTTTTACCTGGTGAGGGAGATATTGCGGCGCGGTACTTCCTTCAGGTCATTGACCGATGCCGTTTTGCCAGCAAAGCAGTAGTTGGGGTTGTAGTCGGTCATGATGGTGGATGCCCGCAGCTTACTGAGCTTGCAGTCTGGACTCTGCAGCTCCAGCTGAATAGACTGCAGCTCTGTGTGTTTACGTCGGTACACTGGTGAGACGAAAATGAAAAAGTTTCATTCAGCTGAGGTATCCGCAACTTAAAAAGCAAACAAAACCTTCAAACCATCTTCTTGTCAATAATTACTGCTGGGAGCCAAAGCACACTAAATGGAAATCTTCTACATTTATTATTTCTCTAAAGAAGTTAAAAAAATAAATACAAAAATGAAATAGAATTCCTCTGTTTCTGTAAAATATTGGTTCCTCTCTATCTGATGCCAGATATGTCTTTCTAAAAAATTTAGATACATAATGTTTCAGAATGTGTACATGTTAGACACAACCACACATGTATGGCAAGAGAATACACAGAACTAAGACAGCTTATACCTTCCTCCATATTGCAAACAAATGAATTTCACTACATAGGACACTTGCTTTTTCTCTTCTCTCTTTCTTACACACACAAAACCACACATTTTATAGTGCTCATAGCCTCGACCTGAGCTGGGAACACGTTAGTCACAGGGAGAATTGTTTATGTGTGTATGCTTATGTGTGTGTAAGGGAGTTATTTATTTACCAAGCGCTTTCTAATGTACGACTGCTGTCAGCCGCCAGCTAAGCATTCATCCATCATTAGCACATTTCATTCATCACAGAGGTAATCCCACACCCCTTTAGCTCCCGCCGTGTCTGCAAGAGTGTAGGTGGGAATCTGGATGTCTGTGAGAGTGAGCGTGGGTATGTGTGGAGGAGATGATGGCTCAATGAGTGCATTTGTCTGGCTGTAATAGCCTGAAAGCAGTCAAGCAGACGGATGTCTGCATTGGCCGCAAGGTTCACTTCCCACTCTGACAATAACTTGCTAAGGCCGTCTGAGAGGGACCGGGACAGACACTGGAGAATTGTGTGAGAGTGTAAGAGAAAGACAGAGAGAGAGGGAAAGGGAGCAGGAGAGCTCTTTAGGTTCAGTAATCAACTACTTCAACTTTCCCACTTTCTCCATGTTCATTTTGGGAGTTGTCAACTTTAACTGTGTTAAGTTACTGCATGTCATATGTGTTCTTTGTTCTCCTGAGCCAGTTACTCTCAGTAAATAATTATGTCAATTTTTCACAAATTGCATATGTATTTGAGCTGTAAACAGTAAATAATTGATATGTCTCTCCAATTGTTTACTCTGCGTAATTGTTAGTTATCTGAAGCTCTCTTTTTGGAAAAAAAGAAATAGTTCATACAACAGAACTTATTTTTCTTTTTGTGAGATTGATTTTTAATTTTGGAAGTTTAACCTCAGCTCTTCAAATAAGTCTACAATAAACTGTGTAGCTAAAATAGACAGACACAAAACCCTTAAGGAAAGAATGCCATTACAGCATAAAAACATGCCTTACTATATCAGGCTTTCAATCTAGAGGCCTGGCTTCAAAATTATAGTTTTTACCATTTTCCACCAGATTGAGCCATTTTGTCATGTTTGCCCTATGGAGAAAATATGTGCAATTTTTCCTGATTTCTACCAGGGGCTTTGCTGCTGTATTATGGAGCACCGCAGTGTTAATGCAATGCGCCAAAACCAATGGCTGCATCAGTGGCATTATGTATGAGCTGGCATTTCATGTGTTGGAATTCTGAAAACAATGTATATTTGTATAGTTTGGTAGCAGGATTGAAGTTGGTTAAAAGATTTAACTCAGTGAAAATGGAAAAAAAATATTAATATCTAATATAATAACATTTTTGTTGTCTAAGGACATCAGAGCAAGTTTTACAGTAATTAATTAATTTAATTTGCACCATATATTGTGATTAACTATCCTTAATCCTAATCAAACAGGATTGGTATCATGTGGGAACTTAGTGTGATTTAGAATCAAACCCCGGTTTTGCACAGGATTAAGATGACAGACAACCTCCATAATTATTACAAATGACTAGACGTCACCAGGTAATACTAATGCAGTGCGAATAAGGAGTTACTGACTTACTTATCATGACTCCGGACACAGCCAGCAGCAGGGCGGCGATGAGGGCCGAGGTGCCTACAGACAGACCAAGTGCCAGGTGGGAAAGAGATGGCTGGGGAGGCAGCAGAGACACCTCTACAATACAAGGGGAAACAACAGCATTGCACAGTTGTTATCATCCCCAGAGGAGTATTAACATTCACTTCACCACTCTGATCCCCCACTTAATTAATGATGTGAAAGCGATGACACAACAGAGCTTAGGAGCAGCGACAACCGGTGCATGCCAATTCCCTTTTCAATGGCAAGGGAAGATCTCATTTCACTTGTCTAAGCTGAGGAACAAATCTGCACACCGAGAGAGACCATATTGAGACGGTGACCTTTTATGACCTAGCATCATAGAATTATCTACTGCTTGTCATTACAGAGAGCAGATTTGCAAATCATAGGGCAAGGAGACACTCTAGGTCATTAAGACAGCATTGAAATGGTTATTTTGCTTCAAATTATAAAGTGGCATCCTGCCATATTAATTCATTTCAGATCTACATTCATATACCCATGACTCATCTGAGATTACTAATCATAATTGAGGAGGCAATTCTAGGTCCAGAGAAGGTTGTCTACATTCCTTTGTTGCAGTTTACCTCAAGAAGAAGACACGGCACATGTGAAAACTGATTTTTAATCAAGGTTGACTTAATATATTGCCAGTCGCAAGAACTTAGGCTCATTCCGAATCCATTGTACATTATCACTACATGAGTATCCAGGTTAAGTCTTTTAACCGACAAGATAAAGAGCTTTTATCTGACTGTGGCACAGAGATAAATCACAGAGCAGGACTCAACCAGCGGACATTGCAATAGCTATATTCATTTTCATTAAAGGGTTAGCTTATTCTACAGATTGATTATTATTAATAATTAAGGCCCTATTAAAAGAATCTTTAGATAAAGATTCAATAAAGTACAGAGCCTCCCAGGCATTATTACTTCTGCAGATTAATTCATTATCTATTCACTGAGT
Organism: Etheostoma perlongum; assembly: GCA_026937815.1. Classification (NCBI taxonomy): domain Eukaryota; kingdom Metazoa; phylum Chordata; class Actinopteri; order Perciformes; family Percidae; genus Etheostoma; species Etheostoma perlongum. The sequence continues at coordinate 5,886,318 of CM049390.1, read as the reverse complement.
CACAGTCTATTACAGGTACAATTACATTCAGTTTAACTAATTTCTATGTTTGGATTAATGTCATATACTTGCGTGGAAGACAGAGACAATGACTATGGTTCTTCATTACAGATTGTAAAGTATGTATGTGTATGTGCAGTACTATATGTCAGACCTGTAGCGTTGATGCAGGACACCCCGTCTGGTGCCAGGATCAGGTCATCATCGCAGTAGCAGACAATGCTGTCTTTGGTCTCGTGGCATTCGCCGCTCTCACAGTGGCTGCAGTTCTGCACTGGACTGATGATCACCTCACCATCCCCCTCCATAGCTACACACACACACACACACATAATTTATTAGAAATCATTTACAATTAATGTACGATAGCTTTTCTAGGTTTAATTCTCACCAGCATAATCACCCAGTTTACAGCCAGTTACATGAACCATATAGTAGATCAGTGGTGGAAAATTAAATAAACATACTTTTGACTGGGGAATGGGTTTTACATTAGATCACTTCTACCAGTGATACATTTACCTTAGAATAGATTTTGATTTTGATATTTGAGTGTGTTTGTGAGAGTTAAAGACTCTGCATGGACAGGACTGACAACCAAACCCTGAGCTCCCAACAAGCTTTGGAAATATCGGCTAGCCTTTCTGTTATATAGAATTACATTCATAGCCAAAAACATTGTGGAATATCCACAGTGTTTTTGTTTGTTTGTAGGATATAACAGCACGTTATCAGCTGCGTTGTCAAGGTTGCCATGCTGTAACGTTAACATTACCTGATAGTAAATATAGACTTATGTGTAAGACACAAAACAATCCCCACTAGAGTAAGTAAGTTGCAAACATTTTGTTCTCAATTTTGTTCATGATCAAGTTCTCAAAAAGTTAACAACATATACAGTAACATTTAAGTTTCTATTTTGTTGTCTTGCATGTAGAAGGTCACAAAGAGGTGAACAACATCTGGCTGTTAAACAGAATTACAACTTGTGGTATCTTTTGTTTTGTAAAACAGAAAATGTATGTTTTGTTTGTTGAAAGATTACACTGTGTGCTGAAACTGCCCCTGCACCCTTATAGCCTTAAGGATGGGACTGTGGGCAGATTGTCTATTTAAACTGTTATACAAAGTTGCCAAAAATATTTGCAGTACAATTAATATAAGAATTCTGCTCCTCTTTCCACGGTAGACCCCCACCCCCGGGTCAGCTACCACTGCAAATATGATCTAAGTTTGTGGGAAACACTGAATGAGATAACAGCTATATGGAACATAGCTAGAATCGATGATGACGTACACCTGCGCTGCACTTTGCCTCTGCATATGACTGCACTATAGTCTGCCCCTCTTATCTAAGTTGTTTTCAATGTAATGGAGGGAGAATTATGGTGGGAAGGTGCTAGCTGTTAAAACTAAACCAAACTGTCATCACGAATAATCAGAGCATTCACAATAGTCACTCTAAATCATCAGTGGGGAGGCGAGTAGAAACTGACAGATTGCTTCTCTCTTTCTCTCTCGTTGCCTATAGGTTTAAAGTTCTATTTACAACCAAGGAAAGCAAACAGGCTAAAAAAACAATGTGTTCTGTCTGTCTGTCAATCTCATCTGCTCCGTTTCAGTATGGGCCACACCTATAAACCTGATTTAACCATACTCATTTCATTTTATACCTTCTAGCTTAGCTGTGTGGCTTACAGAAATCATATGCCAACATATTTAGACACCAAAGAGAATTAAACCATTTGACAACACACAGTGCATCTTAGCCCACAGGAAGATTTTCATTGTGACAAAAACAATATTAAATACAAACATCCCTCTAAGACCTTACTGCCTTGCACTTTTCTGATGTGAAAAGTAAGATAATCCAGTATAATTATCAGGTGTGTGTCTTGAATAAATGTTATCAAATAAAGGTTTGTTGGCAAATGGGTGGAGGTGAAAACCCCTGGTTTACAGCACAGTCAAGAAAATGTATCCTGGAAGTTGTGTACACACACACGGAAAATGTGGTTATTACTATAAATGTGAGGACTGATCTTTAGTTTATCTGGTAAATTATATAAAAAATTAATATTGATTACTGCTGTGGTCATCCAGTTTTTGTGAACATCCAACAATCCAAAGCCTCAAACCTGTAAACCAACAACGGTTTACCAGTGTACTACCCAGCCAGTACAAACTATAAGAGATGAATCGAGCCAGCATGTGTCACTGTGTTGTGTGGGGAGCCAAGAGCTCGCATATTTTCGCTCCAGCCTACTCTTACCTTAAACCAAATGAATTTACTGATTTGCACTAAATGTCTGTTTATCAGTGAAACGATCTGCTGTGGTCTTGGATGGAACAAAACCTGCAGACTGTCTGCCCTCCACGAGACAACTGCTCACACCACCATGAATTGTTTTAGAAACATTTTTACAACATCCGTTACTTAGGTCTAAAAAGAACCAATTGTCTTAACTGTAAACTACAGCAAGCACGGACAAATCAGTCTAACATGAATCAATTAAGGGCTGTCTGTGAAAGCTTGTACTGTTTGGTAAGCAAAGCAAATGCATTCATCTGCAGAATCTATTTTCTCTCATCATTCTGTTATCAGCTTTATAAGTACAGATACATAAATCTAGCCACAAAAAAAACGAAGGAAGAATACTAATGTCTTGAGTACAGATGTTGACTGCATACAAAAGGGTGGGTGTGAGTCTCCTTTTTGAATACTCCTACTGAAGTGAGGAAAGTAATGAGGTCTTTTCTATTAGATTTAATAAATATTTCTTAACGATATTATTCAACACAAAAAGTTTCTCCACTATCAAAGCTAGACTAGTATATTACAGATACATACTTTTCTTCCCCTAAGCATGTTAAATGATTTGCTTAAATTGACATGCACATAGCATTTTTTAATTTAATTTGAATATAGAAACTTTTGAAATATGTTCATTCATTCAGCTCTAAAGTAATGTTTTTGAATTTTTTTTTTACACTGGGCAAAATGTATCAAAATCAGTGTTGTTGCTAATCATTGACAAATCCCAGACTTTGGGGGAAAAAGAAAATTCCCTCTGGCATTTAGAATACATGGCATTAGAACTATTTAGTAGTAAGGATGAGGATTGAAGTTGGTTTAAAAAAAATAACTCAGTGAAAGTGGGAAATTATATTTTTATGGCAGTTTTTGAAGTGGACATTTTTCTCTTCTAAGGACAGTGCAACTGATTTCAAGGGTTCAACCTGTACACCTTTACAGAGATGATATATTTTTTAAATTATCAAATTAAAGATTTTACTACCTAGTATTCCACCCTGCATGTTATGATATTGTTTCTGGCCATCGGGTAATTTACAGGTTATAAATCATGTCACTTTCTCTCTCTTTTCATGCATACCACTCAAAAATAGTAAAAATTTCGTAAAACCTTAAACACTGCAGACTATATATTTATTTTTTCTGATGTTAATCTGTATTATCTGTCATATAATTTGTCATTATCTTTGTCATGAGGGTACAAAAATTGGGACACTATACGTATTTGGGAGTTGGTGCTGGATAAAGAACATTGCTTGGCCAGCAATAAAGTTTTATCTTAAGACAACATCTTAAGATTAGCGATCTTCTTTGCGATTGAATTTTCTTCCTTAATTAAAAACACAACAACAGTATGTTAACCAGCTGGTACCAAAATAGAGACGAGTGAGAACAATGTGAATTTTAATAAATAAATAAAAAGTGTAGTTTGAAACAAAAAATGTCATTATTTCACAGCTCTGAAGTATTTTTCCTTCAGAGGAAATTAAGTGAGTTCAATGACAAATTGAGGAGTGTGGCTGTTGGAAGGAGCACAGCCTCACCAGACAGCATCACCCCCATTAAAGCTCAATGGGAGAGAGATACTCTCAAAGTGCGAACTACAGCCAAATGGAAGACAATTTTAAAAAGCACTTCAATTTATATTTTCCACTTTCCTATTTCTCTCTATAGCTAAGTGAAGAGGGAATCTTAGATGATGTATGGATGGATATCGCTGCAGCTGAATTTTTCAGTCAGACTGTGTTTTTAGTACCTGTCATGTAAATGTAAATGGAGCAGAGAAGGGTCAACAGGTGCACACTAGATGGATTTACTGAGCAGTTCTTTCCATCTGGTAGCGTTTTAATCAAATAATCGGGGGTGTGTCTTCTGTCAGAAAACTCCAGACTCTCATCTTTTGTGGCTGTCCATATCTGCTGCACATCTTTACAATATCCTTTTTTCGGATGTGACAAGCAGAAGCAACTCATTCTCATCTTGCTGTACAAAGCTATTTTAGTCATGTGTGAAAGCCTGCACTGAAGCAAACCGGGTGTATCACAACAAGAACTCATTTAAAATGTCAACAGCAAAAACGTTTTTTGTAATCATTTCTGTGAAGTACAAACACATTGACTCACCTATAAACACTACAAAGGTATTAAGCACTCAATACAAATTGCTTGACTGCAGGCGTTGACTGCTGACTAGTTTGGCGGTCTATCTTTTCACATTACCTTTCAGAGGGTAGAGGAAGGGCTCTCCCTCTGGACTGAGGAATGACGACGTGCCATCGTCTCCGTCGTGTTTGGCGTTGTTATCTATGGATGTGTTACCACCTAGACACCAGGATCCAAAACACAGTGACAAACCTTTGGTGCATCCGTATACTTATTTAAACATGCTATATGTTATGGGAATTGGACAAAAACATTTAAAAGTACATTTTACAGACAGAAACACAATGAATGAATTGTCCACAAAGGACTTGTGTCATACAGTACCATCTGCTCTAACCCCAGTCACATTTACTCTGATTGTCCCCCTTTGAATGAAAATACAAACATGTTTGTTTACATATTTCATCCTTTTACCTCCCAATGCATTCTAATGTAATATATATATATATACACACACACACACACACACACACACACACACATATATTTAAAATGTCAATGTAATTTCTGTTCATGCCTTTTGATGTACTTCCCCCAGTTATCTACTGTGGCAAGCATTTTATTTCCCCCAGTTATCTACTGTGGATTATGCAAGTTTACACTACCGGTCAAAAGTTTGGGGTCACATAGAAATTCCCATGGCACTCCATTGTAGACAGAATGCCAGCTGAGATCAGTTGCATTGTTTTTTTAACCAGGGCAGCCGTTTTCAGATTACATTATGTGCTTACATAATAGTAAAATGGTTCTCCAATGTTTTTCTAGTTTTTTATTTTTAAATGATAGATTAGTACACAGAATGTGCCTTTGGAACATTGGATGAATGGTTGCTGATAATGGGCAATGTAGATATTGCATTAAAGATCAGCCCCCCCCACCCAAATTAGCAGGTATTTTGTCTATAATGGAGTGGTATGGAAATGTGTAAGTGACCCCAAACTTTTGACCGGTAGTATATCTTACACACTGCTTAATGATATACACTCAGTACAATTCATCGTCTAATCCAGAGTGATTTCAAATGATTGAAGCAGTTAGAGAAACAGGACATACAACTATTTCTGGGATGTGACCTAAACCCTTATCTGTGTAAAGCGGGATTTATGCTTCTGCGGAGGCTCCATGCAGAGCTTTCACCGTAGCCTACGTAAGTGGCCTATAGTTTATGCTTGTGCGTTACTGTGTGCGTTGATCTCTAAGACAATATCAGGGCCAGTATGTGTGTGTGTGTGCGCATGGAGAGTGTGTGGTAGAGCAAGCGAGAGAGTGACGGTGATTAGCTTTGGAGCGAGTAGTAATAGTGGGAGAAACAAAGTGTCTCCCTTGTGCTTTCTGACCACAGTGGGAAATATTTAGCAGGACAAGTTAACCCTCTTGTTAAATTCATGTTTTTTACATTGCTTATGGAGAAGGAGAACCCGGAAATGAGTTGGGGGAAATGCAAACCTTGAAAATGATTATATGATCAATCATCAACCTTTTTATTAAAAAACATCTGAAAAGAATAGAGACTAGAGGTGACTTAGTCACACCACAAACAAGACTGCTGTCCTTCTTAAAGGAGAATTCCGGTCGATTCCAACACGTAGCTCTGTTTGTAAATTTGGAGTGCTGTCAGTAGATAGAAAAATGAAAACAATCGGTGTTGCCTACACCGTGTTTTTTTCCTGATAGTGGTAGCACCCAACAGGCTTAAACAGGGCAAGTTTTAAATGTTTATTTAGCCTATAAACATGTTCAAAATGTCATTAAAAGTGCCTAACCATGTGCAGTGATTCCTTCTGAGAGAACATAGTGAATATGACTGCTGTAGATGTGAAAGAAATGCATGAAAGTTTGGTAATTCAGCTATTTAGACCAGTGTTTTTGGATGTATTGTTGGTGCAAAAAATATATTTTTTTTAATACAACTTTTTGGCATAGTTATAATTTAGAATGGTTTGTTTAAAGTAAAAGTTTGGAGCGACAATCCTTTACGCTGTTTTATTGCACTCGTGAAGACCAGACCAGCGTCTGGTTTTTGTGTGCAGCGCTTGAGCGCAAACACGTTTACGTTGTCAAGAAGGTTAAATAAGAACTGCACACACTGCTACACATAATTTGCAGTCAGTTAACACTCAGTGTATCAGCGCCTTTACGATTAATTAATTTAACAATTTAAAGCGTGGTTAATAGTGAAATCACTTAATCGCTGCATCTCTACTCGACTTACCTACGTAGGTACCCACGCCGTCGATTTAACACAGAAGCATAAATTGGCCTTAAACTCTATATTTATTTAACTTTTTCCCGGATGTTCCAGAAAAACCTTGCAAATCTTTTGGACTCACCTCTGTAGCCTCCGCCGGCACCCCCGGAGATGCAGCCACCCCCGCCGCCCCCGAAGCCACCACGGGTCTTCCAGAACTTATGACAGCCCTGCCCTCCCTGGCCTCCGAGCACCAGCGGTCTGCCACCCTGACTGACAGGAGGACTGTCATTCCAACCTCCGCCTCCACCTGTGACCAAACACAACACATCTTTGACATGATGTGGAGTTATATGCTGTGTAGTGAATCAGAGTGTGTGTGACACAAAGAGAGAGAGACAGAGAGAGAGTAAGCTCTTAAATGGGTATAATAATGGGTAAATGTTGTGGGGAAAATGCTAAGGCGTAAATATGATGATGGTTTGTTGCACTGTGACAGCATATTGCATAAAGCTGTTTTATTGTCTCACACACACAAAACCTGGTAACACAAAATACAAGTTATAGCTAATAAAGTTAAAACTAATCCCTCCCATATTCCCCAACAGTAGCCAATTTAATTTTCCTCTTTCATTTCCCTCCTTCTCTGACGCCTGAGAGATACAAACAAATGAAGAAAAATACACATCTCACCACACTGGCAACAAAACACCCCAGACATTCTGAATATTTAATTTTTCATTCACTGAGTTTCCTCAAAAGTAAACCTTGGGCTTTGTGAAAATGTTAAAATCAATATCTTATGTCTTCTTGGCTGTTAGTCAACACTGAGCACATACATAATTCACTGTGCATGGATGTAACATTACACTGGTAGAATAGAGCATGTAGTTCTGTGATTCATATGAATAATCATGAGTAGAGCCCGGTGTATTTTGTTTTCACCAAAACACCATCACTTGCAAACTAAGATGGAACGTCTACGAAACGTATGCATAAACACCTCCAGGATAAATGGATGTGTTTACAAGTACAGGTAGACATGCAAATAAGCACTTCCACTTCAGGCTATCAGTAAACTCAGCTTATTAGTTTGTGTACATGCAGACGGAAACATAATAAACGGTGCCATTGTCATCAGTAAGTGGGGAAAGATAAGCCATATACAGTACACTATAGTTCTGTAATGGCGTATAAGTCATCTGCTCATCTCATGCACACTAACTACACTGTCTCTCCCTGGGCCAAGCTCTCTCACCAACACTTACACAACTTACATAACTGCTACAGACTATACACTCAGTATGTCGATTTTCCTTACTCATGCACAACACACAATCAGCTGCACACATATTCAAATGGTACCAACACACATTTGAAAGCTGTGTTTACCTGCAGCATTTGACTTCCCGTTGCGTCCAGGTTGGCTAGGGTCATAGTCCATCTGCTCCAGCTGAGTCTCTGACAGGCTGCTGTAGCCCCGACCACCTCCCCCAGCAGCGATGATGAGGGGGAAATACACATCTTTGTGCACCTGGGTAATTATTGTTTACAGTTAGATTCATGTAGTGGTTCCTGAACTTCAAAGGAGTGGTCCATGAGTTTGGGAAAAACGCTTATTTGCTTTCTTTCTGTAAGTTCAATGAGAAGAGTAATATCATCTAATGTGTGTATGGTAATTATGTGGCTGGAGCCATCAGTTGTTTAGCTTAGTTTAGCCTAAAGACTGAAATTTGAGGGAAACAGCTAGCCTGGTGCAATAGTTTACTGCACACCTTGTGATTTGGTGGTGATGTTCAGCAATGCTGTCATTCACTAGAGAATATGGGGCGTTTGGAAAAAACGTTTCTCTCATTAAAAATTGAAAATTGCATTATTTGTATTTACAATAATGGTTGTTGCCAATGTATTACTGACTTCCACATATGTATGATTTTAATGCTTTCATGGGAGCTGAGTTACCACATATTATCTACAGAAGTGTAGAAACAACAATAAGCTAAGGTAACGGGGCTGCTTGTTGTAGATTCATATTTATTGGACAGACTCTCTGCAAGAAAGCAAAGCATGTATTTCCCAAAATATGAAAGTACTTCAAAGAATACTTTGGGTTATGGAAGATTGGCATGTTAGTCAACTTATCGGTTTAGCGATGAGAGCAGAGACATCAAATAACTCCAGTGCTTAATGATCATTGATATGAGTGACAGTAGGCCGCCAACATTATCTCAGTGAAATGAATAGCTTGAATGATACAGTGGTACTGATAACATGTTGACATCCCCAAAACCAGCATTGTTACATGTATTGTACTTCTAGCAACAGAGAGACTGGGCTAATTTTATACAGTATATTAGAGATATTTTTATATAAGAGATATTTTCATCATATCATACACAATCTTTACAAACTATGTGCAGTTTAAAAATATTAAACATAAAAATATCTCAATATGTCATTCCCTTAGCACCTTCTTACCTTGAACACATAAGTAGCCCCACCACCTCCTCCTCCGCCCCCTTTCACTTGGGTTTTGTTCACCATCGGGCCGCTCTGTTCCAGGCAGATCCTGTTCAGCATGACGTTGGACTGCAGGGGGGGAGAGAGATGTCAGTTCACCAAAGAATTGCTTTTATGGATGTCACTGTATGAGAAGGCTGAGCAGTTGCCAAACCCCCAGCTGCTGTGAGTCTAAGGCTTAAGCATTAAAATGGTGAGCAAATACCACACAGAAATATCCAGATGCACACAGGAACTGAGAGGCAAGGACCGATGTTCCCTTCATAAGACAACCATAGTAAGATTGGAGTATTTACTGATTTCCTGTTTATATGACTGTAAATCTGTCTGACTATTGTAGAACAGCTTCCTGTTCATAGTGATGGAGTAATGTTACTGGCTGAATAAGACATATCTGGAGTTGATTTATATGCTATTTGAAACCTAATTGGAGTAAATGAGACTAATGGGTTTGACAAAAAAATAATTAAATATACTGTAATAACTGTATGGTTAATTATGTTGCAGATGTGTAAATAGAGCCTGATTGTTTACAAAATTGACATTACATTAATGTTATATACAATAAATCCCCCACCACTGGAAACACTCAATGATAGAGTCCAGGTTTGTCACACTTGCCTACATTTATCACTATACTTGATAATATATTCAAGTTCATATTATACCAGGTCAATTGATACCAATAACAATAGCCATCTTTGTCATCTTAACTGTATGTTGAAACAGTCTAAAATGATTATAATGTCAATATCTTTTAACTTGATTAACCTTGTAGACCAATAGCAACAGAAAAAAAATGTAACTAGAAGTTTTGTTGGCAAGTGATGTTAGAAGCAGGGGCTCTGCCTCAGCTGAGGTTTTGCAAATGTATGTGTCTGCCTTGTGTGTGCTATCATGCTGAACTGGCCAGAGCCAGTCCTACTCTGAGAGTGAGAGGGCATGAGTTTTCTCCCTTCACTCTCTGTCTGAATCTCACTCAAACACCAAAACACACACTCACAGTCGCTCATCTCTCCCTTGATTCCCTTGTCTGTCTTAACCAAAGCCTTAAGAGGCTGGGAGGGAGGTGGAGGCGAGACTTTAGTGACAGCAATTGACAGATAGAGCAGGTTAAAGGAAGTGCATTCAAATATTCTGAAAGAGTCTGCCTCACTCTTTCTCCCCCTCAGCTTCTAAATTTATGTTGAGTTTGTGTCTGAGAAAGGAGTAACGACAAAAAGGAGTGTGTGTGTGTGTGTGTGTGCTTGAGAACCTGTGTGCGCACGGTAGAAAGTAGTAAGTAAAGACACGCATGGAAAGAGCAAGTATTTGTCAGAATAAGGGTGTATTATATCCCTCACCAAAGGGGAGGCTTGGTGTGAGAAAACACTCACTTTCAGAATGACTCTTTGGAGAGAGTCGCTGTCTCTCGTCAGAACTGGGGGGGAAAATAAGAGGAACCTTAAACGACTTCAGACTCGCAATGGAACAGCCCAGTCCCTCTCTGCTGTCTGCATTGAGCACTTCAAGACACACTGTGTTAAAAACTAATAACTGGATGACAGTGGTGAGGAGGACCCCTGCCTGCTAAGCCACACATTCTGCCTCTTGAAACAAAGCCACAAAACACAACAGGCACTTGAGCTGCCTCATGTCCTGCTATAACCACTGTAATACATTAAGCACTGCTAAATCTGCACCATATTAGAACTTACTTCTTAAAACTATTAGTGTCATGTAAAGATTTAGATTCCATGTGAAGGCTTTTCATTTTTAACCAATTTTTCTTTTTCTCTCTTCTGCAATTTTACTTCTATGGTGCCAATGTTCCTTGTTTTATGCTCTCTCTGTAGCACTTGCCATCCTAAGATAAGTGCTATTACCAGTTACTTAATTAAGCAGAACATTAATAAGACTAATATATTATGCAGAAGACACTTCTGTGTGAACATATTGTAGCTGTCTTTGCATAACACATGGCTGATCTTAATATGGACAAAATTTTTTATCGTAAAAAGTAGCATTTCATGACATTGATACATAAATGTGTTCAAGATTTAAGATTAACTTTATTGTCCCACATCGTGGGAAATTTGTCTTGGTCACTTAACCCAAGCTGCAGCCATAGTAAAAACAAACAAAAACAGACAGCATGTACAAACAACAAATACTGTACGATACCATACCACAGGCCATACAATGGTCCTGATTGTGTATAAAACCCAACATTGTGCTATACAATGTATTTGTTAAACATTACTCTTAATAAATAATAAAAAATAGAAGAAAAAAAGGAAGAGAGATCACCAGTACAACACCAGTAAAACAATTACAAATCTCCATCATCATGCAGGCCTGTTCTGCCTTTTACTTGCAGCTATTTAGGAGCTAAATAGACACTAGGATAAATGAGATTTTGAAATGGTTAAGTCTGCAGCGAGGCACTCTAAACCTCCTACCAGATGGCAGCAGCTCATATTCTGAGTGCAGAAGGTGAGGCGTGTCGCTAACAATTCTATTTGCTTGTTGTAAAGAAGCCTGTATGTGTACATCAAAATATGTATAAACAGAAAGATTGATTCCCCCATTGACAATGTACTATTCTAAGGACATAAAATACATATACAACCTTGTGTGAATTTCACAAAAAGAAATTAATTTTAATGTTTTGTCTAACAATTTTAGAATTGGTTGGTAATTTCCTTTAAAAAAAACATCCATAAGCAGCAATGATAAGTGCCAAACTTTGGCAAGGCAAGGTAGCTTAATTGATATAGCACCTTTCAGCAACAGGGCAATTCAATGTTCTTTACATAAAAACAATAAAAATAAAAACAGATAAAAGACCAGAGTAAAAGTTACAGTGCAATATAAGAAATTAAATGAACAACCATTTAAAGAAAGGCAACATCAAAAAGAAAGGTCTTCAGCCTTGATTTAAAAGAACAGAGTTGCAGAGGATCTGCAGTTCTCTGGGAGTTTGTTCCAGATATGAGGAGAACAAAAACTGAACGCTGCTTCCCCCTGTTTAGTTCTGACTCTGGGGACAGAAAGCAGACCAGTCCCAAACGACCTGAGAGGTCTGGGTGGTTCGTAGTTTACTAGCAGATCAGAAATGTATTTTGGCCCTAAACCATTTAGTGATTCATAAACTAGCAAACATATTTTGAAATCAATTCTTTGAGGCACTGGAAGCCAGTGTAAAGACTTCAGAACTGGAGTGATGTGATCCACTCTCTTGGTCTTAGTGAGGACTCGAGCAGCAGCGTTCTGAATCAGCTGCAGCTGTCGGATTGATTTTTTAGTGAGACCTGTAAAGACACTGTTACAGTAGTCAGTAGACACTTTTTTCCAAATCCTGTTGGCACATAAGTCCTTTAACCCTTGGCAATTATAACCCATTTTCACTATATTTTTAGTGGCAGGACAGGTCTTAGTTTTCAAACGTTTAAGTAGCTGATGATGGATGGTTTTGTTGGTGGCTAGAGGGATTGTAAGGGTTTTAGTCTCAGTGTTATGAACTGTGAGGGGAAGCATTCTGCGCTGCAGCCAGTGAAGAAACTCCTGGGGACAACGAATGACAGCCACCTCTGACAAAATGTAATGCTGAGTAAGCTCAAGAAAGACAACAGGGAGGTCACTGCGAGCTTCGTTCACAGATTTAAACAGTTGTGGGTGGCCATAACATTTTACGATTTAGAGCAGGGGTATCCATAGCGAGGTCAGGGTCCATGAGGAGGATTAGCAGATTCTCGGTTCTTTGAATCTCAGAATGTCAACGTTATCCTATTAAAGTCCAACTGAAACCAAATGGCTTTTTTGTCTGCTACAGCATACAATAGTGATGTTCAAATGAAGCTTGTGAAACATTTTCTTTTTGGTTTCATGATGGCACCCACAAGTTTTACATTAATTCTACGGAATACAATTCTGTATCCATCTACATAAATGACCATGTCTGCGGTTGAAAAGTTTTTTTTCCTTGGAAAGGTTCTTAGTGAAATACACTGGAAGAATCAAGGTGGCAGCCATGATGAGAGCTTGTTGAATTCTCTAAATGCTAAGAAATGTGCTTCAATGCTTCCTTGAGATCTCCTTTAGCATCTTTTACCAAAGTAAAGGAGATAATGCCTTTACACAATTCCTTGAGGCAGTTACACTTAAAGTGGCGCACCATTTGGCTGATATGCTCTTGCATAAACTTAACAATTATTTTCATACAGTCAGACTTATTGGGATTCATGTCAATAAAGATAAGTGGACAGGAGGGTGAGCGTGAGCAACCATTCTCAATGTGACAACCATTTTGTTTCACTTTTATGACTGATGGCCAATATTCCTTTCTTTTTAATTTCAACCTTGGTGATAAAGTCAAAGGCATATTTTTTTACTGAGTTGTCCATAATTATACAGACTGCATGAAACAACATGGTAAAAACGCACAGGGCAAAGTATCTAAGATGCACTTTTAGTAGTCCATGTCATTGCCGGATCCGTACTAAAGCCTAATTTGCATGTGCAAAGATGGTTGAGGTTAGGCATTAACCTAGAATGGTTAGGGTCAGTATAGCCTATTAATCAGGGGATAAAACCTGAACAAAACGGGTTTCGAGTATGGATTGGGTAGTGATGGGTAGGTTGACTGAACATCTATGTACTGCATGATAATAGACTTACATTGGGGCATGCATCCTCTCCTTGCTGTCCCACCAGGATGTAGAGCAGCTCGCCCTTCCTCAGCAGAAAGTCTCCTGTGATGTAGACACCGTGGGACCTGCTCATTGCCAACACGCTTCGCCCGCCAGCTGCACCGTAGGCTGTGATCCTGTGGTATAACAGAAACAAATGACACACAGATCCACACAAAACACACATGAAACAACTCATTAGCAGGAGAATTATCCTAATGATACAGGAAACAAAAGGATGGTTGATTTTGTTGTTGTTTCCATCTGGTTGAGAGGTTTTTATAGGCAATGGGCTATCCTAAGCTGTACAGTAGGTTTTAATCAGAAATAACCTGTATTCCATTTCATGAGTTCACAACTTTAAAACACACATTGAAACACACATTCACCCTGGGTGTTTTTAATATAAACAGCTTGAATTGGCATGGTACACATAGAGAAAACCAAGCGCAGACTACAGAGTGCATGGGCACACAGAGACAGACATACAAATACACACCTTCTTAGCAGAAGACACTCATTTGAAATGCTCCAGTGTTCTTGCCAGGATAAAAAACACACAACTTGATTGGTTTTTGGTGGCGCTTCCATATTTCTCTACCCTGGTGGTTGAGCTTTGTGTGGAGAGATTGATTGCTACCCGGTGCTCAGTAGCTACCTTAGCTGTTTGCCTAATGACTTTTGGGAGATGCAGAGCGCATATTCATCTTGTGACCGTCTGTTAGCTTCATTTACAGGCTCTGCCAGAAAAACCTGTAAGCATCCAGACCTCCACCAGATCACTATTCTGGAGCTTGTGCGAAGACAGAAGGTGTTTTTCTAAAACTCTGGGACATGTGTTAAGACGGAGCTGTCCACGCTGTGGTTAGTTGGGTATTTTAAGACTCAAGAGTTTTGGCAGGGCTGAGCTCAGCAGTCTGTGTGTGAGTGTGCCTGTTTGTTCTTCTGTTGACGTGGGAGGCTGGAAGCTTTCAAATACTTTTTTTGTATGAACCATCCAAGTCAAATCCATGTTAAACGCCTCATAAAATGCTTTATGTTGTCATGAAGGCCCATAGGAGGCATATTGAGCTCTGCACAAGGTAGTGGATATTACAGCATTAATCCCAGAGCTGTACACAGTTTGAGGTTAAGGTGCTAAGGCTGATTATTGAGGTATTTCGAAACCTAAATAGACCAGACGTGGAGGTGGGTGGTTTTAGGATTTTGGAGTCCAAAGGTGTGGAGTTATTTATGCTATTTAACAGCCATTACTCCAGCCTCTGCTCCCTCCTGCAAGAATAGTGATATTTTCTGTTTGCTTGTAGAAGATTTATTCTGATGCACAAAGGAATGGAGGTGGGCATGAGGAAGAGTCTGCATTGTTGTGAAAAATGTGAGTTGCACTGTGTGGATTCCTAAGAGAGGTTAAGTGTCTACTGTAATGTTTGTATGTTGAGTGCTCATTAGGCCAAGTGTAGGTACCCAATGATTGGCCCAGCAATGCATACATACAACTGTCACAGAGTGGGTGTTGTACAAATAATGGTAAGGTTTGTTTGTTGAGTGCTCTTAGGCTTTTTACTCTGGCAACAGCCCTACCTGTAGGAGCCAGTTTCTGGGACCCTCCACATTTGAATCCCTTTGAAGGGCCCTCGGGTGCCTACAGTCACATTGACGTTGCTGTTCCAGTAGAAGTTGAGGCACTGAGTGGGAGTCGGGCCTTCAGGGCCCACAGCCCCACAGGTATGAAAAATCCATTTTTTGGCTGCACATGAAGATAAAAAAGAACATTTAGCACTTTATGGAGCACACAGCCGTAGAAGCACACATTCTGAATTCAGTCACACATGCATTTAAAGATGACAGAGAGACTGAAATTCAGTGTGCAACACAGACTCATTACAGTTCTAATTGTCTAACATTAACTCCACTTCAACATTCCACTTTCACATCAATATAACTTAAATACACAAATATGAAGAAAATGATAACGATGGTAAGGCAAGCTTGGAACTGGGATCTACTATTTATAGCTGCTACTATCATCACATTCACAACTGCAGAAGGGGACGTAGTGACAGGATCACAGGTGACAAACATTTCTCCTCATTTTCTGTGTAATCCCATGTGTAGATGCTAATTGGAGTTCTTTTAACTGTAATTAGCACAAGATTAGTCTTGTCAGATGGACGTGGAAGGACTTAACGCTGCAATACTAAATCCTGATTTAAGACTTGTGAACACAGAGCAGCAGGGAAGACACCAGGCAGTGAAGCGCACCCCCCCTCTCCTCAGCTATGAAGACTCTGAGATTACTTATTAATTTAAGAGCTGGGCTGCAGATCTGACACAAGCTAAATTCAAAGTCATTCCTGCAACAGAGCAAATGACATGATGGCTTTCATAGCCTCCGAGTTGCTGCTCAATGTGATTGTAACACTGTTTGTGATTAGATACTAGCAGAATGGGCTTTTTAATTATGTTGTTGTTGTTAGGACATATGCAGTAGTAAACTCATTGGACACAGGAAGGACAAGAGATGGCATGAGACTAGTCTCAGGAGTGCAACTTAAACTTATGATGCCCTCACCACAACACCTTCTGATTTTTAAGTCGCCTGCTGTGTAACCTGCTTAGAGTTGAAGCCCAGCAATTGATCCCAGGCTCTCTTGCCAAAATCCACTCTGACAAAATAATTGCAGGAAGCTGGTATTTATTTAGCATGCGTGTGTGTCTGTGTACCTATGTACAAGAAAATGAGAATATACACATTTTCCTAATTAATTATCTACATTTCAGTTATTGGAGAGAAATTGTACTTTCACAAGAAAAGAAGTAATGAGCTTTTGGGATGTAATAATTTTGCCAGGAAAAAGCATTCATCTAGAGTGGCTGTGTCTGTTGCTGCCAGTTCAAATGATGACTAACATTACTGCTGAAACTTGGATAGACTGAAATGTCGAGCATCCAATTTGTCAGTCTGATCCTCACGATTGGTTGGGTTCCAAGGGCAACCGGTAAGTGATCCAACATCAGTGCTTCATACTGAGCGATGCTCTGTCTCTTCTGAGTTTGGTAAAGTGTTGCCAGCAGAGACAATTTCAAGCAGGCCAATATTTTCAAAAACACTTTAAACACTACTAGGGTAACAGAAGGATTTGGAGTTCAGTCTGGTTGTAGCAAATGCACTTCTACTGTAAAAAAGAAATAAAAATAGTTGTACAGTGACTGGAGTTGTGTCTGGCTCCCATCCAGCAGGAGTAAATTGATCCCTCAAGTCAGTATTTTCAACACCAACAAGGTAAAGAGTTAAGACTGCTGGATAAATTCATCACTGGAGCAGAAAAGCCTCCAAAGACAAACAGTGCTTTAGATGTAAATCTTACTGTGCTTAATAGTTTACTCTAAGTTGGCAATCAGTTATGGTGGGACATGTTAAAGAGAAAGAACTAAAGGTAAGATATAGAGTCTGAATGTTGTTTCTTCATTTTGTTTTTCTTATATGGAGAAGTGAGTTCTTGATTAAGAACCTTGTTATGTAAAGTGAGCATGACTTTTGACAATAGCGCAGCTGGTGTCGAAGATAGCCAAATATTCCATTTGATTTCTCTGTCCCATCTTCCCAGGGTGCGGTTGGACACTTCAACCTAGCGGATCAATCTTGTTGGTCCATCAACATGAGTGGGCTCTTATGCACACATGGCCACACACGCACACCCAACTGGCGTAATGAGCCATTCTGTGATAGGCACTCGGCAGAAAAAACAAAAACAAGATGTGCCCTCACAGATGAAGGTCTTCTCTAATATGTGGTGTGCACACTCATCATCCCCTCTGACCTACAAAAAACACACACACACACCCACCCACCCACCCACCCACGGGGAGACTTTGCCTGACTATTATATGAATTTCCTTATCTGTGATAAGTGGTATGCCATCATCATAACAAACACTGGCCTCAATCAAAAAAGGGGCACCACTGTAAACTGTCATCAATGAGGAATTGAGAGAGATCACAGTGCAGACAAAATGTCTCTGATTGGATTGCAATACTGGCAGCAATGTTGCAGAAGTATTTATCTCCTCTGAACATTATTCATACAAGACCGCAGTAAACATGTCATTCTTTATTAATGACAAAGGCAGTCCTTTGGCCAATCAGTAAAAATCACCAAAGTGTTTCATCACCCAGTTAGGCTTCTGAATAGTTTGCAAATTAAGGAATGAAGCAATGGGACTCTTCCAGTTTCGGGAAAAATGATCATCACCTGGTACAAGAAGGCATTTTGTGTCTAACCGATATTTAAATTAGATTGAAGTTGTGAGGCATAAATTCTAAGGTATTTTTTTTTTACTTTAACCATGATTGGGTTAGCCTGGTTCCAGATCAGTTCTTTGGAGAAACAACTGAGCAAATCAGAACTTTACAGGCTGCACTAAGTCCGGGTTGAGACCGGCAGTAGCCCTGCATGCAAAAACGCAGTCCTCTCATTTATTTGATTGGAACCAGTCTGCCAACACAGCAGAGGTGCCAAAGCATGGGGCTCAGGCAAAACAAGACAGCCAGCGAAAAAAGTTGAACCAGACTAAACTATTGTTGTAATGCACCGTCATCAGAATCAGAATTAGAATCAGAAATACTATATTGATGCCCGAAGGGAAATTCTGTGTTGCAGTAACTGCATAAATATCAATTTGTGCAACTGTAACACAAAAATTCCCATAGGGGGGTCATCAAACAAGGAGCTGCGTCAGCCTCATGATTGTTGTAACAAGATAAGATAAACTCAGTGCCGCCATAATAACTTTCCAGAGTTGTAAAATCCTGTCTCAGAGTATTATAAACTGCTATACAGGATTTTGGTGTCTAATAACAACTCAGGGATCTGTTTCTCAAACTGTCCGCCTTACTGTATTTTATTTTCTCACTGTTGCCTGAAGCAACATGCCCCCACCAACTCCTTTAAACAATATGTTAACTGCTTTTAGCAACTGTTATTGCAGCTTTTGTGGTGACTGAAAAGGATGTAGACGAGTTAGTCACTGCTGATGAGTTGGGGCAAAACAACCCTGCCACTCAAACAGGAAATGAAAAGGCAATACAATCTGATTATCAGACTATAATTTAGCCTCAATTTGACATGATTTACAAAACAATTTTCTCAACAGTAGCGGCCAAACAAACTTCTCAGTCTGCACTGCTTTCCTCTCTTCACATGTATCCTCCTTATCCAGTGACAGTTGTCTTCCTTGGGCTGGCCATTAGAAAGATGGATCAAGGCTGGCACACCATGATTGGATCTGAATGCTAAGTACAAAGCTTATGAGGCACCCGAGTCCAATTAATTACTAAAGCCTGTTTTGTGTGGCATGGCTTGTTATCAGTCTCATATCTGTCTTAGTGACTGATGTTCCCACTCCAAAACCTAAAGTAAAAAAATCTAGCTAACTGACTGCCACAGGCCAGTGTTTATCAACAAGAACAAAATGAAGCACAAACTTGCATTTCTACTCTGCAGCTAATTAGCGAGCATTTAATGCCCAAAATTCCTTTGCTGCATGGAGTGTTCAGGAAGCAACATCTGCTGTCAGTTACTTTCAAGAGCCAATCGCATTGCTTAAATCAACATCCCTTTTGTCTTTGATTTTGTGCCAGTTTTAATCTGCTCCACAGAACTTGAGTTCTTATTGTCTGAGCGGAAGTGGAACACCTTGATATGAAAATGTGTTGTATGTTCAAAGAAGCTAATGCTTGTACATCCTGCTACACTTTTGCAGATAAGACGTAAATAAAATGATGGTTTGTTGCACTGTGACAGCATATTGTGTAAAGTTGTCTTATTGTCTCACACACACACACACACACACACACACACACACACACACACTGAATGGCCAGAGAAAAATAAGCCTGAGATTAGCAACGCGTTTCTTTCCCATTAAGAGAGGAAATCACAAAAAAAGGGAAGCAAGCTCATCTAGGTTAACTTTTTCACTTTCCCATCCCCTGAAAGCAAATGATGAGTCAGCTGTGAGAGGCGGGTGCCACAGAGTAGAGCAGTGGTGAGAAATGAAAAGCTGCCAGAATAGCCGGGAATCAATGGAGAGGAACGAGAATGAGAAGAAAGAGAAAAATGAAGTTGAAAAAAGCAGGAGGAAGAAGTGGGACAACAGACTGAGATCAGAGGTTGGGGTGGGAGGGGCAACAATGTGAACTAACAGACAGTCAACAGCCGCCTTTTAATGGTGAATATGGGAAACAAATGGAGAAACAAAAGGAAACAAAATGTGCTGGTGGAGTAAAGGGAGTGATGAAGGGCAGAGTGAGAGGAGACAAGAGACATTTGGTGGGGCTAATCATTGAGCGTGTCGGGGGAAGAAGAGAGCCTTGTTGGAGTGACAGGTCTGCTGAGCCAAAACCCTCATCAGGCTTGCCGTCCTGCCCTGCAGACGTCAAAGCATCAGCTCAAGAAGGGTAGAAGTGAGACGCTCAGTGAATGTTAACCGTCAGTGGGTGTCTTTGCAATGGTCAATATATAACTGCAAGTTTAACTTCTTTCCCTCGGTTTAATATCTATGATAATCACAAGGACGAGAGAGGTGTGATCTCACAGCCCCTTCTTTCTCGGAGTCTGCAGGCTTTCTTGTAACCATACTGAGTATTACCTGTGTAAGCATTAATATAGCCCCTTTTGTTGCTGCTCTTGCAACTGGATCCTGCAAACTCCCCTTCAGTATTTGAAATACCTGCTCAGTATAAAGAATTTTCTGAGTAGACTGAAGTTAAGTTAAGGCTTCAAAGAGTACTTCACCGATTTACGGTTACTTTGCCAATGTAGTTTGTTTACAGGTGGAGTAAAACGGGTGGAGTAACTCTTTAATCTAGGGATGCACCAATACCGATGCCAGTATCGGGCCGATGCCGTGCGCAAGTACTCTTAGTCATAACATTACTCCCGATACTATCACACCCAATACCACCTCATAGCAATGTGACAATAACTTCTCCGTCAAGCAGGTATAGGAGATGCCCAAATGTAAGCACTTGTACTTAATCTTAAAAAAAGTGGTATTAGTGCATCCCTACTTTAATTGATAAGTGATTTCTCCCATTTAGTGCAATTGCTCTTTAATTTGGAAAAGACCACAGAATAACAGTCTAACACCGGTGCAAAACAACCTTTTCTCACACCTTTTAACCCAGGGGTGTCAAACTCAATTTCACTAAGGGCCACATTGGAAATGAAAATCATAGCAAGGGCCAGACATGTTGAATTTATTAAGATGCTTTTATTTAATCGAACAAGTAAAATATCTTTGACCTTATGATTGCATGTCTCATGTAGTCTTCTCACTTACAGTTGACAGTCAACATTATGCCCTACAAAAGTCAGCAAAGTAGTTTGGTAGCCATCATAGAAAAAATGCTAAAAAAAGGTTGAAAAAAAGCAACAAAAATGCTGAAAAAGTGGCAAAAACATTACAAAAAGCACCAGATAAGCTGGGGAAAAGTAACAAAAAAGCTGTAAAAAAACTAAATTGATATGCGGACCGAATAAAAATCTACGAGGGGCCGGATTTAGCCTGCGGGCCTTGAGTTTGACACGTGTTTTAACCCTTTACCTCTTGGGTAAAATTTGTTTTCAAAGTTTTTTTTAAATATCAGAAATATGGATTACTTCCATTGATTTTTGGTGTTTTATTAAATTTCATAGCATTTGAAAAAATGTTTAAATGGTTTTAAAACTTTGACATTCTGTGATTCACTCAACATCCTCTGATCTTAACTATTAGTCAAAATAATTACGTATAATGTCATATGTATATAGGTTTATTGACCATAAATAATATTAAAAAAACACATAGAAAAAAAATGACAAAAACTGTTTCAAAAATGAGAAACACATCGGAATAATGTTAATATTCAATTTTGACCCGGAAGGACAACAAGTTCACGGTAGGGCTGGGACGGTTACTGTATTACCACAATACCGTGGCCATGTGACAGGTCTTAGCTCGTCACTGTCATCTCCGCAAAAAAACATTGGCCTGCACATGTGTGCATGTTGTGTCTAATGACATGGATTCATTGATTCTGATGACATAGATTGTGTCTGATGACATTGTGTCTTACATGGGATTCAAGGTTTTCTAAACAAAACTCATCAAAAGATGGAGCAAATACGACCTTTCGTGAGTTGGGGGGCACAATGTCTCATGACACATTAACCTTCCATTCATGTTCATTAGGCCTAGGCTATATGCGAGAGTACCTGTGTAATGTCTTGTATCGGAGAAAGGTCTTTGCCGTTTTCTATTGTGTATTAAGGTAGGAAAGGCGAAGACATTTCTCCGTTCTCAGCTGAGGTAGACGCATTAACGTTAACCCTTCAGTGTTTACCATTGCACATTAGCCTAGCAGCTATCTATTTATAGCTTTATCCCGATAAAACGGCACAGTTGAATTTCAGCCTGCATGCACATTTCGTAGCCTAAAACAGAGCAGCTTATAATGGTTATATTAGAGAGAGCAACAAGACTGCCGGGTCGCCCTCTCTGCTCTCTGTCTGCTCAACGGGCTGCACTCGGCAGTGCCAGTAGGCTAGTTGGAGCCGGTTACCTCCAGGATCTGTGGTGAGCTAGGCTAGCGGTGGGTGTGCCAGACAGTGTTATGACACGCACGTAACACGCCGCAATAAGTTGCAGTGTTCCTTTAAAGTCGTTGAACTCTATGGACGCTTTTAAAAATCAGCTAAAAACCCTTCTGTTCAGACAGACATATTGGTAGCATTTGTTTTAAACGTGAATCCTTTTCCCCTTGTATATTTTATCTGGTGTTCGAGCTCTGATTTATTTATTTATTTTTTCACTGTATTAGATTTTTATTAGATTTCATTCCTTTAACTGTAAATCCCTTGGTAAATGGAGTCTGTGTAAGGTGCCATTGTATAAACTTTGCTTGCTTGCTTGTTATTTTTAAATTGTCTTCTGAGCATAAAATAAGACAAAAACAAAATAAAGCTGCCATAAAAATAGCTAGTTTGTTTTGTGCGTCTTGTGCATTATGTTCTTTGAATAACAAAATATAGACAACGGAGCAAACATTTGTTCTCATGTAGGCTCATGAGATGTACTGGCTATGGTTTCTGTTCAGTGCGTCTTTCAGGGCATGTAGTGTGTAGGTGGGATTCTTCTAACCAGTTTGAAATGGTACGTGATCTTCTGCACCCTATAAAATTGATTTGCTGGGCTTTAACAGCGTATCAATGTCATAAAAGCCTTTTATGCCGCGTGGGAGAGAAAACAAGCTATAGATGAATGCAATTATAATCCTATGACTCAAAACTACTATGACTCAAAAGCGATTTACCAGACAGTGTTAGTCTACAATGGTAGTGGCTGATATCTTAAAGTCCAGTCTCTAAGTTCAGTGTACCTCCAGCACTTCAAAGCTACTAGCTGAAGAAATGTGTCTGAGAGCAGTTTGATATGAAAGGAACTCTAACTTATGACTATAAATATAGAAATTGAATCTCCGCTTGTCTTTACCCTTTTGAAGTGAGAGAGTGTGAGGTGGAAAATGCCATGTCTGTGTAAGTGGCTCCATTGACATTCTCAGGAGACAAATTGGTGGACTTTAGGCTTCAAAACTGCCCGTCCCGCTCCATTTAATGCCAAAGAAGACCTCTGCAGCACTCACTCAGATGTGGATGTGGTGCAGACCAGTAGAGGGCACACTTACTTTGCTGCAGCCCATGCATTGTGCCATGCTCAGCACGTGTAGAGTAATTGGGAATCAGTAATGCATGCAAGCATATATATACTGTATATATATATATATGTGTGTGTGTATGTATGTGTGTGTGTGTGTGTCTGTGTGTGTGTGTGTGAGTGAGCAAGCAAAGGAGAGACTATAGAAAATATCAGCGTTGGAAGGCATCTATCTGATCACTCACTCTTTCAGTTAAGCTGTGGTTTTTGAGGTCACACTTACAGTAATCTGTGGTGGGGAAGTTCATCAAAGGGCTTCCAATGGACGGTGGCGTAGTCTTAGCGGTTGGTCTAAATGGCAGCATGGTTGAGCTGGTGACCATTGGTGGAAACTCACCGTTGGCTGAAAAAGAAATATAATGCAATTATTGAAAAATGATGTGCTTTACTTTCTTCATGCGCAACAATGAAATCCTGTTGCTGTTACACTGAAGAAGTGAGTAGGCACAGTAGCTGCAGACCTCTTACTGGCACAGAAAATGTGGCACCACCAATGGTTATACAGTGGGAGTGGAATGCTTAACATCCAGCTCCTCTCCATTTCTGCGCGTCTCTATCCGTTCCTACAGTAGATGGGTAAGTACATTTGGTGAGAGTGTTTTGTAACAACCAATCAATCCTCCAGCCCCACTACTTCCCCAGAAGTGAGACCATAAGCTTGCTGGTACCTTGATCTCTTCCGCACACACATTCTCACCAAGAATTTCTTCTAAACGGCTGGCTGACTGGATATTACAGTTCAAGCTACAGGACCTTAGGGGCCCTATTTTAACGATCTAACCGTACGATGTAAAGTGCCTGCCGCCGTAGTGTTCAGGGCGTGTACAAATCTACTTTTGCTAGTTTAACAGCGGGAAAAAGGGTCCGTGCGCCAGGTGCATGGTTCCAAAGAGTTGTACTTAGTGTCTTAATTAATCATAGGTGTGTTTTGGGCGTTTTGGTCAGTGACTCAAGTCTGTTTGGCGTGATCTGTGCCATTGTTTGCCTGTTGGCCTTCATTTGGGCCGATTTGACATGTTGAATCAGAAGGTAGGCAGTCGGACTCAATGACCAAACTGATTTCGGTAAACTATTTTTGTAAAATATGAGTCTGAAGGAGCAGCCATGATGGTCTGGTTTTGAAATTCCCGGAGAAGCCAGACCCACGTGACGCATTTGTCCAATTTCTTTGATTAGGTCCATGTACTGCAATCAGTGGTTTTAAAGACTGCTCTGAATAGTGTATTGCATAAATATGCTGCAATATGTGATCACGGACAGCAAGGGCCATATCCAAATAATTATTTGCTAACAATAGTCACTGAAAAAATTGCAGAGCATAAACCATTTCCTTCAACTTGTGTGCATAAAAAGCAAACAATTTTTCATTCCTACTCTGCTCTTCTTATTTTAAGAACCCAGATATGTTCTGCTTAGCTGCAATAATGTGTCTGTGGCTCTAACTTTGTTTCTAGAGAAAGGCCATGTTTTTAAAGAGCTCTGTCCAGCATCTCATTTCTTTGATGTTATGTTCTGTAGAAAAAGCCCTCCATGGCTCTGTTGCTGGTGAAACCAGAAGTTGTGAGATTATTTCAGTGAAGTCAGATAAGGTTCACTGTGGTTTATGGAGCTGATAATGCTGCCAGCATGCAATACTATGACACCGAACAAGGGCATGGCTTCAGATCTTGACCAGGTGCTATTCTGCCTCTCTGATTTATAACTTTTATAACAAAGCTGGATACAGTACAGTACAGTAAAGAGGCTGCCCAACATAGTTGGCTTTGAAACAATAGGAATCACTGCATATCAGCCATACTGCCACAATGCGGACCCTTCTTATAGTCATTCATTAAACACTTTCAATGTGCTCAGTGTAGATACTTGTGGCATGCAAATAATGCATTTTAAATGATACTCCATATGCGTATGACCTGCTTATTAAGCTGTATTTGTGTTCTGCATGTGGAATGGACTGTTGAGAGGTAGATAACATTGTTTTAAAGCCAATTTGCATTTCATACGGCAAAAGAAAAAAGAAGGTTTCTTGTTATTGTCCTATAGAGCAGCAGAATAGCATACAGTTTGTTTACATTGTAGCTGCCTAATATTCTCCATAGGGTTGCTCTGTATGGCAAACAGCAGCAAAGGATAATTTAAAGGTGTCAAGAGAGTGTTTTCTATGACTTGTTTCTATGCCACTAGTGCTCCTGGACTAAAAGGCTGCACCTCCAGATAAGACCAATGAGCAGGTGGTGTTTACCAACATTGGAAAAAAGAGTCACATGAGCTAAATATTAAGCAGAAATCCAAGTACAAGTTTCTTAATTGTGAGGAGCCAATGAGTTGCCCACATTGTGTCATTTGCCTCTTTGATGAAAACAGATCATAAATGCTTTCCGCACCATCATTCTGGATGTGTCAGGGGACAGATGCAAGACTTTTCATCTTTATCTCTGCAATAATTTTTACCACACAAAAACACTCCCTCTTCTCCCTCCTGGTTCCCCTGTCACCTCAGGCTGAAGGCTTACCGTTTATGACAATATGCCAAGGGGCTCCCTCAACAGCTGAAAGGTTTGGAAAGCAACTGGTGTTGCATGTGACTGGTTTTATTGGGTCCGCAAAAACCTGCTTGGACTTAGAGCAAACATATTGGCAATAATATAATTTGTGACTGAGTTGAAACTACACATACAGTGGGTACGGAAAGTATTCAGACCCCTTTAAATTTTTCACTCTTTGTTTCATTGCAGCCTTTTTCCAAAAATCAAAAAAGTTCATTTTATTTCTCAGTAATGTACACTCAGCAACCCATCTTGACAGAAAAAAACAGAAATTTAGAAATTTTTGCATATTTATTAAAAAAACAAAAACTGAAATATCACATGGTCATATGTATTCAGACCCTTTGCCGTGACCCTCATATGTAACTCAGGTGCTGTCTATTTCTTCTGATCATCCTTGAGATGGTTCTACACCTTCATTGGAGTCCAGCTGTGTTTGATTATACTGATTGGACTTGATTAGGAAAGCCACACACCTGTCTATATAAGACATTACAGCTCACAGTGCATGTCAGAGCAAATGACAATCATGAGGTCAAAGGAACTGCCTGAAGAGCTCAGAGACAGAATTGTGGCAAGGCACAGATCTGGTCAAGGTTACAAAAAAATTTCTGCTGCACTTAAGGTTCCTAAGAGCACAGTGGCCTCCATAATCCTCAAATGGAAGACGTTTGGGACGACCAGAACCCTTCCTAGAGCTGGCCGTCCGGCCAAACTGAGCTATCGGGGGGAGAAGAGCCTTGGTGAGAGAGGCAAAGAAGAACCCAATGGTCACTGTGGCTAAGCTCCAGAGATGCAGTCGGGAGATGGGAGAAAGTTGTAGTAAGTCAACCATCACTGCAGCAATCCACCAGTCGGGGCTTTATGGCAGAGTGGCCCGAAGGAAGCCTCTCCTCAGTGCAAGACACATGAAAGCCCGCATGGAGTTTGCTAAAAAACACCTGAAGGACTCCAAGATGGTGATAAATAAAATCCTCTGGTCTGATGAGACCAAGATAGAACTTTTTGGCCTTAATTCTAAGCGGTATGTGTGGAGAAAACCAGGCACTGCTCATCACCTGTCCAATACAGTCTCAACAGTGAAGCATGGTGGTGGCAGCATCATGCTGTGGGGGTGTTTTTCAGCTGCAGGGACAGGACGACTGGTTGCAATCGAGGGAAAGATGAATGCGGCCAAGTACAGGGATATCCTGGACGAAAACCTTTTCCAGAGTGCTCTGGACCTCAGACTGGGCCGAAGGTTTACCTTCCAACAAGACAATGACCCTAAGCACACCGCTAAAATAACGAAGGAGTGGCTTCACAACAACTCTGTGGCTGTTCTTGAATGGCCCAGCCAGAGCCCTGACTTAAACCCAATTGAGCATCTCTGGAGAGACCTGAAAATGACTGTCCACCAACGTTTACCATCCAACCTGACAGAACTGGAGAGGATCTGCAAGGAGGAATGGCAGAGGATACCCAAATCCAGATGTGAGAAACTTGTTGCATCTTTCCCAAAACGACTCATGGCTGTATTAGATCAAAAGGGTGCTTCTACTAAATACTGAACAAAGGGTCTGAATACTTATGACCATGTGATTTTCAGTTTTTGTTTTTTAATAAATATGCAAAAATTTCTAAATTTCTGTTTTTTTCTGTCAAGATGGGTTGCTGAGTGTACATTACTGAGAAATAAAATGAACTTTTTAGATTTTTGGAAAAAGGCTGCAATGAAACAAAGAGTGAAAAATTTAAAGGGGTCTGAATACTTTCCGTACCCACTGTATATGGTCCTAAATATGTTTACTTTAACTCAATTACCAATGATATATACATCATATATAGTTCATATTTGCCATTTACCCCTGTGAGATCACATTTATGATCATATGATTGTTTTTTTGTGAAAACAAGAAAATAAATTTATAAAAAAGGTAAAAAAAAATATAAACAAGATTTTTTTTAATCATTATTGGTGCTTATTTCTTAGAACTTTTTTTTTTTAGAAGATTTTTCTTCACAGAAAATGTCCCAAGGCCAATGATTTTGAGTTAGAAGAAATAATAAATAGCATAATTCTTCTTTTAACAAACATTGAAAACGGGTACCACAGACCCAAACAACACACAAAGGTTAAATAAAATTCTTAAGCTGGTGGTCACTTTGTCTGAGTAGAGAAATTTTGTAATTTTGCCCTTCAAGACAAACAAAATAAATAAATAATACTCAGCACTGCTTACCTAACATCTGACAGCTAGAAAATCAATAGCTCATTCCCTAGCCCTGTAATCCTCAAATAAATATGATCGTCTAAGTCTCCACTGCTTGGAACCTTTAATACAGATAGCGTTTATGTGCAGATTTGATGGATCACATACAGCACACAAGTTGCTGCAATGCGTTTGATTGCTTTTTACACAACCCTGTCTCTCTGGAAGTAAGACCCTTAGATGTGTTACATGCACACAACAACTTCAGTAACTTTTTATACCATCAACAAAGTCGCTAATAAGGCTCACTGCATTGTTATTCTGCGCATGGGGAAACTATGGAACAGACAGAGCTGGAGCACACAGCATTGGTATGCTGCTGCAGCAGGAGAAAAACTCAGCAGGTCCACCACCGAGCAGCGTGAACCAGAGGGTAGGGCAACAGCCGGCGTGGCTGTCACTGTTCATTAGCAGAGTGTCGTAAGCTGCCTGAAGCCCACCAGAGGCCAGCTACGGGGGGCCACAAATTGAAAATATCTTGAGATTGCAATAGCTCTGAGAAATATCCATACTACAGACAGATCATGCTAACGGTCAGTATTAGCCTTTTTCGTACGGAAAAGTGAGATTCAAAAGTTGGCCTGTTATACAGTATAGAAAATGTACTGCACTGTATGTGGCTTTCTCAAATGCAAGAAAACATTCTGTACTTTTCAATTACTATTTTTTTTTAACTTGCATGTACTATAGCATCTAAACAAAGGCAGCTGATAAACCTGGGAGAGACCACATTTAAATAAACTGCATCAATTAGCTCAACTGTACAATGTTTGGCATCATTATGAACACACTGATAACTGCAGAGCATCTGTACTTACTGGTCCATGGTGAGTCTCTATGTTTCCCAACACCAACAGGTGCAGGTGATAATTACTGAAATGAAAACATTTCAGTAATCCGTTGTTGTATTACGCAATTTACCACGACAGATAACACAAATGCAACAGCCAGCCAACCAACCCATCAGCACATAACTGGAATGGAAAAACTGGCCCTTCCATAGTACAGTACATGAATACAACTCTTTGTGAATGGCTGTGTAAGGGTAAAGCTTTGTTCGAAAACCCTCAATAAAACAACTGACATTTGGTACAGCCCTACTTTATAAAGGCAGCTCATGGCGTGGGAAAAGGTACAGGGCAGAGACAAAAGGGTGAACTATGCTGTCTAAAACAAACTAATTTATTGACGCTGGTGAAGATAAAATGATAAAAATGACAGCCAGGTCCAACACCTGAAGGGCAATGGATGCATCATCAAACACACGTGCTTGCCAAACTATACATCACACCAAAGCTTAGAAAAGTGTGGGATAAAGGCCACGGATGGCTGGTCCTCTGCATAATGTGTTTGCAGTATGTTTTCCCCACTGGAACATATTACAGGGCTGTGTCATAATGCTCAGAGATCCATCATGCTAATCACTCACAGTGATCACTCTTGGAAACGACACATTTTGCTGAGCTTCAGCATCTCCCATCAGCTGGTATGATTGATGGGCGATAAAAAGTGGCTGTGTCAAGTGTGGCTGTAGATAATGGATACCTGGCCTACATTGAGAACTTGCCATCTGGAAAGCAAGCAAAGTGGGGATGGATGATCCTAGAGGGCTGCCATACCAGTGTTGCTCCGGAGGACATAAAACACAAATTTGTGTGCAAATATCTCCTGGAAAATGTCATCTCTTTAAATAAAGAGGCTCTGAACCAATAAGCCAGTGCTGATACAGGGCAATCTGCTCCAGCCTAGACCAACAGCAATTCCATATTCATATTCATCTGGTGAACTCATGTTAATTGACTGCATTTTACAGTGAGGGCAATAGGGGAATAAATTCATCAAAAATTTCATCTAAAGGGGAACACAAAATAGATTTCTTCATTTCTAAATTTGCATTTGAATGAAAACTGGTATCAATGTGTTTTTATAGCTCTAATTAATCACACTTGAACAGTTTTTAACATTTTACTTTCATTTAGTCATTGTAGTAATGACACCACACCAAGACCTTCTCACCTTAGACAAAAAAATTTGACAGGGTCACAATACATCAAATGGCTGTGTCAGAGGGTGACCCCATGGCCAGGGTGTAGTCAGTTTAATACTGCTTCATTTTAACTCTGTTCCCATTGTCAGAGCTATATTCAGGTACAGAGATACTCAGAGATTACTATTCCTGTCACAGTTGAAACAGAACTGAACAGAAATCCAGACAGGCAGAGATGGAGGGAGGCATTGGACTCCTAACACTTTATTCTCCTGCCATCTTACTCCTGTTTTCTGTATTTGCCTTTTAATCAGAGCAGCTGACGACTGATGGGAAAGAAGGATGAGAGAGACAGACAGAGATGAGGATGACATGCAGCAAAGGGCTGTGGTCGGACTCGAACCTGGGATGCTGCCAACGACTCAGCTTACAGCCCAGAGGTCTCCCCATCTTACTCCAGTTTTTTTATACTGATACACCATCTCAATTATAAGACAACATATCTGGAAAAGGGGGATGTGAGGCTTAACCTTTATAAGCCTGCAGTACAACATTAGAACATAAGGCTGTATCAATCAATAAGTTATAGCATGGCAGATTTGAACTCTACTGACATTTCAGGACACATTTTAAAGAGAGTGCACCAAAGGGATGTAATAATTTTCATAATGTTTTGTCAATGTATCTTGTATTGAAAAAATAAGTGAGTCCTTAATCTCTAAAGTGTACAAAACTGCTGCTCAGTCCCATCTTATCTCTGTAAAACGTGAACATAGGGCAGACTTGTATTGATTATTAATTCAATTGGTTAGGTCACTTTAAATGTTTACGTGTCTCTAAGTCCATAAAAAGAACTTTTTTAGAGCAATCCAGACTGGTTAATGAATAAGGCAGCCAAAAAATCCCATTAATTCAACCAAGGTCTGATGATGTAAGAGTGAAAAAAGAAAGACCTAACATTATTATAGTACTCACATGCCAGGAAGCAGTCCATACTAAAAGAGATGTTGTCAATGGAGAAGGCTGAACCGGGTCCAGGTCCATCTTCTGTGCTGAACTGCAGCCAAAACCTACGGAGGGACAGAGCTTTTTTAACTACCACACAAGCTGTGAATGGTTGGATAGCTTCTGAATGAAAGGATGGGGGAAAAGAATTTATAGCTTTAAGAAAAATGTCATTGAGCGTTGGCTCTGGAGGGTATGTATTGTATGCCTTATGACAACTCAGTCTTTATTGTTAAGAACTGGTGGCTTTTTCAGCAGAGAGAGAAAAACTGTGATTTCTTTATGAATTAAACACATTTTCATCAAATACATTTATGCACAAAACATAGACAGGCATGGCATGACTAGGGCTGTGAATCTTCATTGGTCTCACCAATCGATTACGATCATCCTGTCGACAATTCGATTATATAGTGAAACATATTGCTGCAGCACACATGATACTGCAGTATCAGTGAAAATATTTGAAAATTATACATATATTTTTTTTTAATTGTTTGTAGGAGATTTATCTTACACGATTCCTACAAAGACAGGCTACAGTCTACAATCACAACCTGAAGGACATAAACACCTGTAAATACATCTTATCATATCATCCTTTTTCAATTTGCAGGGACCGGTAAAGCTTATAGTGTAACGTTATCATAATTATCAATAGTCATCTTCAACGTTACCATTTCCCACAGTTAGTGAATATAGCGCGTTTTGCTCAGAGTACAGTGTTAAATTTGAGATGAACTTCTATCTGAGGAATAAACAGTTTCAAATATTAGCTTTAACGTACTGCAATGAATGAATGGTTATAATAGTGGGGCTGCTAAACAAATACTGTGGTCTCTGCCGTGATATGTCGGGTTGACGATAACACATCTATAAGCTAAAGTGGAGACAGAGGTGGGGCAGTTGGACAGGTGACTGTCGAGGGGCTGTGTTGATGCGATGCTCAGGTCCTGGATGGTGCTAGGCTGGTTAAAGTCGTGGGTGGGACAGCTGAACGAGCTAGCTAGCTAGCTAGCTGCTTGTTTACTGTCCTCTTCGCTAGTAACTAGGTTAACGTTGACGTCTAAAGTTATATAGTCGGTATGTTTTTCTGAAGAAAAAAAAAAACAATGTTCTTTTCTTTTTAATCCTTTGGCTTTGCTGCTCCACCATTTTTAAACATGTTTTGTGGTTTATTCTGTTGGTTAGTCAGTAATGAAGCCTCACTCTTGCGTTCGGCCCTCCGCCTTGTTTAGCACGTATGCGACAAATGACGTCAGTCAGAAGAGCCGTCAAGGCAAAAAAAAAAGCCCATAACGGAAAGCCCATAACATTAGTAGGGTAATCGATTATGCACTGCATTGATGCAGAATCGTCTGCATCGCAATGCACCGTAAAAATGATTGATTTCATCATCCCTAATCTATACAGCCAAAATCTTTAAAGGAATAGTTTGAGATTTTGGGAAAGGATTATTTGTTTGAGTTAGATTAAAGCAGACATCTTCAAATGGGGGTCCAGGACCCCTAGGGGGTCCTCAGAGTCACTGCAAGGGGACCTCCAAATTATAATTAATTTTTTATTTTAATCCGACATATTATTAGTAAATATAAATCCCCACTGATGCCATTTTGCACCCTTCCTCCAGTCATTATGCTAAGATAACCCAACGGCTGCTTACTCCAGCTTCATATTTAGCATACAGACATGCGAGTGGTCAATCTTTCTCATCTAGAAAGCATCTATGCGTATTTCCCAAAAATGTAAATTATTTCTTTAAATAGTATAAAGTTAAATAAATTTCTCACAAAAGTGAGGTTTTATCAGTTTTATCAGAATGATAGTTGTGATATGAGGTTTGTATCTGTCAATTATAACATTTAAAGGTGCAATATGTCATACTGACAGCTAGCATTTAAAATATTTACTGCAGTATAAATTCAAAATACTGGAGTGTCATCTCCCCCTCCCCCTCATCCCCAGACTCAAAGTTTACGTTGGTTGCCAGGCTGAAACTGCAACATCCATAACAGGTTGCTAGGAGCTTGTCTCACATGGCCAGACATTACTCATAAAATAAAATTACTCATAAAAGCCCGTGCTCATGCGGACCTCTGTACCCAACTGACAGACGCACTTTTTTGGCTTAGAATTACGGTAGGAACCGCTAAAACACCCCAACCTCGCCATCCTCTCCACCCGCCAGACAGACACACTTCCTCGGCTTAGCATTATGGTAGGAGCCGTTAAAAATAACACGTTACCTTGTCATTCTCTCCAACCGACTGAACACACTTTATTGGCTTAGAATTACGGCAACAATCGCTAACCACCCTGCAAACTCACAGTCCGCTCTTCCCGATTTACATCTACGCCCGCTGAACAGGGTACATGTTGTAAACAGCCGTGGCCCGCATGCCTGGTCCTCCGGTAACGTTAGCAGTTATGGCGGGTTAGCATGGCGGGTTAGCCAGGACCAGCTGGGATCACTTACCTGGCTGTTTCTCAATTGTTTTTGCTTGTAACCAACTCTGGTACTCAATATATTTCAATGTGAGTACACAAATGTTGAAATGACATAAATTGCCCATCCCTAGTAGCTGTGATAAATTAGCCTGAAGCTAATGCTTAGCTACCTGTCCATGAGCCAACTTGGTGTCCTTTTGGGCTCTAAGCTTTCTTCATCTTTCAAACCAATCTTCACCCAGGGTTTGTTACGTCTATGGTAGGGCAACTGTTAGAAACATGCCAGGTTTTTTTTAGGTCGGGTAGAATCTATCTCTGTGATCCCGTTTGTTTGTTTGCTGCTTTCATGGCTGTACCAACGTTACAGCTGTAGCGCGCTGGGTTTACGTTTTTACAGGTATATCTGACAACCCCACCTGGCTGTCAAACTGGGCAGTTGATTTCAGCAGGCCAAAACACAAACAGAAATTTCATCACGAAACGGAAATTTCACAAGGAGAAAATACTGGCATTAGCATTGTTGTCAGAAAAGATAGTATTTCAACTTAGGATGTTTCCTTAATATCTGACGACATATTGGGGTAATTTTTTATTTATTACAGTGTATATATATTACATATTGGACCTTTCATACTTATCTATAGCTATCTATTATATGTTGATTAAATCTAATGGCATACTACTTTTCCATTCTTGCTGTCAAACCCCAAAACACTCCCATTCAGAGTTTACATATAGTGTCTGTTATGTCCTGACTTTTGTCTGCACTTTGGGCTGTATTTCTGATTCTATTTAATCTCTACAAAGGTCACTGTGCAAAGACTGGCAGGTTCACCTGGTGGTTATGGACATGACATTCTAATTAGTAGCACAAGTACTGCTGACTACATAACCCAGAATTCAGAAATGAATCGCTCTCAGGGAGCATGATAATCCCCCCCCAAGTGGAATAAAAAAAAGAGGGGTGTAATTTATACAACTGCACACATGGAAGGCCCATGGAATAAGCATAGAGTCCCTGTGGGATTTATTAATTCTACAGAGAGGTAATGCTTCCCATAAAATGTAAAAGTTAAAAATCTGAGAGGGGACTTAAAAGGACGAAGAGCTTCTTGGTTCTGTTTCTTAAGACTTTCTTGTGGGAGCTCTTAAGTATTTGTGTGAGTGTGTTGGAGGTCTTTTGGGATGCGAGTAAGGTGATTTGTCTGCTCTTAAACACAGAGTGCCGGTTTAATGCCTCCAGACAGTCCAAACATACAGCTTGATATAATCAAACTGCCAGTTATGTGTTGAGACAGGTGAGTGATTGCCGTACCAGTCTGCCAGCCCGTAAAGAGGAAGTATGACAAGCTTCCAGCCCCTTTCAGATTTTGGATCACTCGCTGAATGCCACAGTCTGCGCTGCTCCTCAGGGCCTGTACTGTTCTCTGCTATCCACACAGACAGCGACCCCCTCTGTAAGCCTCCAGAACACAGCCAGAATCGCACCTGTTGGGGTAAGATTTCAAAGCAACAACACAGTTGAATAAAAATTGCAGTCAAGGTGACCATAACGCAAGAAGAGTGTTGATATATATACAGTGAGGAAAACAAGTATTTGAACACCCTGCTATTTTGCAAGTTGTCCCACTTAGAAAAAATGGAGGGGTCTGAAATTGTCATCGTAGGTGCATGTCCACTGTGAGAGACATAATCCTGAAATCACAATGTATTATTTTATAACTATTTATTTGTATGATACAGCTGCAAATAAGTATTTGAACACCTGTCTATCAACTACAATTCTGACCCTCAAAGACCTGTTAGTCTGCCTTCAAAACGTCCACCTCCATTCCATTTATTATCCTAAATTAGATGCACCTGTTTGAGGTCGTTAGCTGCATAAAGACACCTGTCCACCCCATACAATCAGTAAGAATCCAACTACTAACATGGCCAAGACCAAAGAGCTGTCCAAAGACACTATAGACAAAATTGTACACCTCTACAAGGCTGGAAAGGGCTATGGGGAAATTGCCAGCAACTTGGTGAAAAACAGTCCACGGTTGGAGCAATCATTAGAAAATGGAAGAAGCTAAACATGACTGTCAATCTCCCTCGGACTGGGGCTCCATGCAGGATCTCACCTCGTGGGGTCTCAATGATCCTAAGAAAGGTGAAAAATCCCCCCAGAACTACACGGGAGGAGCTGGTCAATGACCTGAAAAGAGCTGGGACCACCGATCCAAGGTTACTGTTGGTAATACACTAAGACGTCATGGTTTAAAATTATGCATGGCACGGAAGGTTCCCCTGCTTAAACCAGCACATGTCAAGGCCCGTCTTAAGTTTGCCAATGACCATTTGGATGATCCAGAGGAGTCATGGGAGAAAGTCATGTGGTCAGATGAGACCAAAATAGAACTTTTTGGTCATAATTTCACTAACCGTGTTTGGAGGAAGAAGAATGATGAGTACCATCCCAATAACACCATCCCTACTGTGAAGCATGGGGGTTGTAGCATCATGCATTTGGGGGTGTTTTTCTGCACATGGGACAGGGCGACTGCACTGTATTAAGGAGAGGATGACCGGGGCCATGTATTGCGAGATTTTGGGGAACAACCTCCTTCCTTCAGTTAGAGCATTGAAGATGGGTCAAGGCTGGGTCTTCCAACATGACAATGACCCAAAGCACACAGCCAGGATAACCAAGGAGTGGCTCTGTAAGAAGTATATCAAGGTTCGGGCGTGGCCTAGCCAGTCTCCAGACCTAAACCCAATAGAGAATCTTTGGAGGGAGCTCCAACTCGGTGTTTCTCAGCGACAGCCCAGAAACCTGACTGATCTAGAGAAGATCTGTGTGGAGGAGTGGGCCAAAATCCCTTCTGCAGTGTGTCAAACCTGGCGAAAAACTACAGGAAACGTTTGACCTCTGGAATTGCAAACAAAGGCTACTGTACCAAATATTAACATTGATTTTCTCAGGTGTTCAAATACTTATTTGCAGCTGTATCATACAAATAAATAGTTAAAAAATCATACATTGTGATTTCTGGATTTTTTTTTTTAGATTATGTCTCTCACAGTGGACATGCACCTACGATGACAATTTCAGACCCCTCCATTATTTCTAAGTGGGAGAACCTGCAAAACAGCAGGGTGTTCAAATACTTATTTTCCTCACTGTGTATATATATATATATATATATACACACACACACACACACACACACACACACACACACACACACACACACACACAGTATATACACACACACACACAAACATAATAATACCACTGCAACTTTAAATTGAAGAAAACCAGCCGAGTGTGTGGTATCAGTCAAGGAAGGGATGCACTTAAAATTGCATTTAGCTCAATCAGCAACATCCATCTGTTTAGTTTTAATTATTCTAAGATTAGTAAAATTCAACCAGGGTTATTTTGTTATCTACACCGCTTCTGCATGCTTCAGCACAAATCAATCTCATTTAGCTGTTTCCAGGAGGGATATGTTGGGTATAAACCTGCTTTATATTAAACAACACACAGGACGTAGCAGGAATTAAATAGAAAAGGGTAGTCTGATTCTAAAGCTGGCTAACAAGCATGGGATGCAACCCTGTCCCTCTACAGCATTTTTGTGGAGCCAAGAACATAATTCTTGCTTCATCGTTTAAGTGGAACAGATGCTGGCTTAAGCTTGGTGAAATGTACACGTAGTGTTGAGACGACACTACCCAGACAACTGAATTCAATGCTTTCATGTTCAGTGCTTGCATTGTGCTTGTGGGCAGCAGGTTGTGGTCCTTATCATCAACCGTGAGACCACATGGTGACCGTTTAAACATCAAGATTACAGGCACTGCACAGTGCACACTGGGCACCACATGAAAGTGAACATGGTCTGTCGCTAATACCCAAAACTAATATCCTCAACATAGTTGTCTGAGAGCAGAAAGGCTAGATTGAACAGCACCGCTTCAGTGTAGAGAGAAGGATTTAGAGTGTTAATCTGACATCATGGCTAATCTTTGGCTCTGTGCCATGATGCTGGGAGGCAAGGTCTGCAATGGTGCAGCACTGCCTCTCTAATTATCTTGTTTTCTGACCTCTCAA
This sequence comes from Etheostoma perlongum, assembly GCA_026937815.1. NCBI lineage: Eukaryota > Metazoa > Chordata > Actinopteri > Perciformes > Percidae > Etheostoma > Etheostoma perlongum. The sequence goes on along the minus strand of CM049390.1, from coordinate 5,848,368 downwards.
CCTTTCCATCACAGTCCCACCATCATCCCTCACTTCTGTGTCAACTTCTCACACCAAGCACCCTGTGCAAATTACACATGAAGAAGGCCAAAGGTTGATATGCTGAGCAATATTAAAATAACTAAGATAACTCTAAATGCTATCTGCAATAGCATCAATCAAGACTTTGAGTAAACAGGCCCCTGGAGACCTGCTCTGTGGGCTTCACGGTTTAAATAATGCATGACTTCTATTATTTTCACAACTCGGTCTGCAGATACAATCCGTGATTGACGAGGTCAACCTCTCGGTCTAAGGATAGCTCAGGAAATACAGATGGCGGTGTTAACCTGCTGTCTTGGCACATTCCCATTTGATGTTTGAGGTGTTTCTGATAGCAATTAATACATCACATTATTCAGTAGTAATTCATGAGCAAAACTGTTAAATAAATAATACTGTTGAATATGCAACTAAATTGTGTTCTATGCAAATAAAACATTTTTTTTACACTTATTCTTTTATTATCACATAACCCTATATGTATAATGCAATACTGATCTTACTGCTTTTAAAATTAGCTGGGACAATGACAAATTAAACTATGACTGGATATGTACATTTCCTGGTAACCAGTGGAGCACGTACAAAAATCTGTCCTGACACGTTGCCGAAGACGGTCACTGTTCGGGGATGAGGCTGAGCAAACAGTCAACTGGGCATACATAAAAACAGGTATTCACAGTTTTGTGTGTAGAAAATATTAGAAAAAATTATCTTGACAACTCTTTTTTTCCCCACATGTTTCTTAGAGAAATATTTTTTTTTAAGGAACATAGAAAATTATTAATTATTATTATTAATTATCATGGCAAAACCTTTTATTTTACCTGTTGTAAGTCATAAATACTAGAGGGAAAACAAAATAGGTTAGATCAACAGAATTTTTGTTTTCGCACTTGTCTCTTTGGGTTTCTGTAAGAAACACAAGTGTAAGGGATTACATATTATTTAAAACTGTTATTATTTAATACATACTGTTTGTTCGTCTGCTCGAACGTAAGCTGCAAACGTTAGCATGCCCATCTAACTAACTTGATATTAGTGTTATTTCAAAAAGGTAGTAATATGTCATCAATGTCATCAGCACACAATATTATTATTTGGGGTTAATTAAGTTATTATAATTAAGTTTAGAAAACATTCACTGTGTGGAAGCCAAGGTGCTAATAATCAGAGTTGCAAATCTGCCAGGTTATCACTGAAAACTGCATATGTGCCGTGTGAGAACAGACAGCTTGACAGACATAGCAACAGTTACTAAGAAGAGTGGAGTGGCTGAGATCTCATCATGTATTTGTATGTGCATTACAGATAATGAACGATTACATCTACTCTGTGGAGAAAACTCTCTATACTTAGCTCACCGTGCATGGTGAGTTTCTTAGAGGAGGAGGGAAGAGAGGGCTCCTTAGTGTTGCTGAGCCACGCTGGGGTTTAGACTGGCCTCCTTCCACACTGAATGTAGCACCTTCAACACACAAACGCAAGGGAGAAACTGTCAGAAATTGAACATATTACACACATACTGTATATTTAGAATATAAAACTGAATACAAAGTTTTATAATCCATGTGGATGTTTTGAAATGTGATTGTAGCCATAGTGAGCTGTTCCCTGATCTAACTAAAGGTTTGATTTCTGAGAAAAGAATGCTATATGAAATCACCAAATATGGTATACAATTACAATGCTCAATTTATAGTTTCCTCACACAACCTCTGAGACGTCTGTAAATAGCTGAGAACAAAAACAAACCAGCAAACCAAGACTCTAAATTCTCATGGAGACACACTTGAGTCACTGCACTGACGAAGAGCTGCAGATGTAGGACTAACTCTACATGCTGTAGCTTTTACACCCAGTGGAATTCTGTTTGTAGCAGCGCACTGAGCTCTGACAAGATGTGTCTGAGACATCAGAGGTTTTGGTTATCTTGAGACATTCACAAACTGTTAAGACTCACATATTCATGGTTTGCCCACAAGTCCATTTTAATGCGGCATTAACATTACTGTACCCACAGTTAGGAGACAATGCAAATGTCATTGTTTGATCAGAACAGTGTTCATGAGACGTGTATGAGCCACCTGATGATGGGCAGTTCTGTCTAGTAGCCTTTGCTGGCGACTGGAGTCTTCTCCAGGAGAGACCGGGGCCCATTGTTGACTGCCAACTGCACTCGCCCTCTTCAAAGAGCAGTAGCTGCCATTGAGAAAGTGGCCTGGAGAGAGACAGGGGAGAGAATATATCAGGGGAGATAATGGTGGGGGGGCATATAATGAGAGGATAGGCCCAGCAGGTAGGTGAGAGAATGGAGTGAACTGACAGCCAAACTGGAGGAGAAAAAGGACAGTAGTTGGGACTGGGGATCATAGAGTTGAGTGACAGAGAAGAGAGGCATGGGGTGGGGGGGTCTAATAGAACTCAATGTGTTGGTGAAAATTAAGGCTGAGGCGTGTGTGTGTGTGTCTGGGGGGGGCGCTCAGCTCTCAAAGAGGCTCTAGAAACAGAAGCAGAAAATGGAAAAGGCCTGAAGTGTCCAGAGGGGGTGATAGGACAGAAAAGAGATAGAAGGAAGAGCTTTTGAGGGGAAATGAGAAAGCTGAGGTGGTGACATGATGTGTTCTGGGGGTGGCAATCAACTTGACAATCACTTCACGGAATAGAATGAGCCTCAGAAGCATTTCCGGCACTGACCGTGACTACAATTTACAAAGTTAGTCTGTGCAGCTGCAATACAGTGAAAATGGTTCATTGGATTGGATTGTGTAGTAAATAAAACTTGTGCTTGTGTGACCAAAAAAAAGACAAAGTAGGGGTGTCCGTGTGTGGTCTGTCTCCTCTTTTCCACAATTGTGGTTTATTGAAAAAGTGCACACTTCTTGATTTACAAACAAGGGCTCTCCTTTTCTGTTCGGTTGAGTAACTGACAGACAAAAAGCAAACAGCGTAGTAGAGCAAATATTGCAACACCCACCCAGGCACATTCTTTGATAAATTTAATAAACTTTCAGAAATATTTACTGGTCCATCATCACTCACAGACAACAGAGGTGTATATATACACGATATATACATCAGTTTACATTTCTACTTATCACTGAACACTTCTGCAGTACTGCAATGACAACACTGGAAATATTTGCCATTTTAATAAATCAAATAGTGTGGAATGGATGATTTAAGAGTTCTACTCAGTTATTATAGTGCTAAAGTTCAAATGAGAGTGCATAGGTTCTCTAGCAGGGCTGCACGATTATGGCCAAAATTATAATCACGATTATTTTTGATCAATATTGAGATCCCGATTAATTATCACGATTATTTGTTGTTTTTAACCAAAACAAATTTTATTGTCACATAGGCTAGGGGCTGCGCGGCGAGAGTAGAGAGTAGAGGAGAGATACTAACACAGGCACGGTTTTACAGAAGAAATGGGTCATGTAACGCAACATTAAACCATATTGATATAAACAACAATGTTTCGTTTGTGGAGAGGCAGCAAATGCGAGGACGTTAGGAGCACCGTTGCGACCTAGAGAAAAATGTTATTCGCACCCTAGAGCCCTGTACCCTAACTAGCACTGGTCACTGCAGTTGTCTGAAAAACAACAGAGACGGGAAAAATTGTTGCATTTACTGGTAAACTGGTAAACCTTGTGACCGACGTATGACTTCTATCTGTTGTGGAATTTTCCTCACCTCACTCTATCTTCTGTGACTGTCTACATCTAGAAACTAAGTTGCGTGGTGCAGGGAACAACTCTGTCTGGCTCATGATCAGACAGTGGTTTACGGAGCAGTAGATGGGCTTTGCAAAATAAAAAGACCCAGAGCGTTCTATGAAATGACGCATTTAAAATATCGCTTGACCACGCAAATTTGATTGTGGGAAGCCAAAATCGTGATCGTGATTAAAATTTGATTAATTGTGCAGCCCTATTCTCTAGATCACATTTTTATGGATTAAAATAAGGAATACCTTGGAAATCTGGATACATTTTGAATTTAGGTGTTGCTGAATGTTTTTACATTCATATCAGTTAAAAGAGAAAACACTGTGGCAAGTTTGAGTTTCATCACAGTTTTCTATTTCTTTGATCCAAGCTACTGTCTGTGAGCGCCCATTACCTGTAAGGATCTCTACAGTAAGTACCCTGATAACAGTGTGCTTTTTGGTAAATGGCATCATCCAGATAATGGAACTGAAACTGGCCCAAGCAGAGATCATAAAGCAGGTATTTCTCAGGAAGAAAAACAAGAAAAATGCTTCCTTTATCAATGAGAGTAGTGTTTAAAGGTTCTGTTTATCATACAAAAGGCTTTTAACGGGTTGGTTTCAAAGACCCAATAACATGAAACTAACACTATTTCATTTTTATTTTAATACAAAGAAAAACAACACAAATGAAGCTATGTTTTTCCTGTGATGTGTTGCTTCTCTGGACTTGTTGCGTATAAGTAAATGTCATGCTCTTCTGTATCTTGTGATATTATTAGTCATTCTTCTTAGTTAGTATCACTTAGATGTCCTTAAAGCAAAGCACAGAGATTCAAAGTCACCTCATATGAGAGCTGCTAATGACATGAATAATGAAGTCTGTGATGTCACTTGATGACCCATTGGCATGTGTCACTTAGTGCCTATTGCTACCTGAGCTATCATTCATAATGGTATGCCATCGCGTCTAGTTCTGCCCCTTTCAAATGGATTCAACCTGTAACACTTTATTTAATGAGGTGTGAATAAGGCCAACATAACTCTGTCATTTCTATTTTATGAAAACTGACATGAACATTACTGAGTGTCATTCAGTCCATGATGTCACTTCAATGGAATATCAACACTCTTCAGCTTGACAAGTAGACACAGCCTATATAAACATGTCACGGCAGACTCCACTACATAAAGTGTGATAACACTAGCATACGCTCTTATGCCGAGTCATGAACAATTTTGGTCACCATGTTAAAAGGGTTAGAGTTCATAAAGATAGACAACAAAGTATTATTATACTGTCAAATGTGTGTTGTAACACTGAAATGCCTGGGGGGATCCCCCAGTCGGAGCTGGTTGATGTGGCTCGGGAAAGGGAAGTTTGGGGTCCCCTACTGGAGCTGCTGCCCCCGCGACCCGACTCGGATTGGACAGACTGTTGCTGACAGATTGTTGGTCTGTCTTGAGAAAAATACCCAGGTTCATAGGAAGTGATGTGGTGTATGGAAGGACAGGGTGGATAGCGTGAGCAGTAATAGCTACAAAGAAAGACAGTATAGCACTGGTCTCAGTGTGTAGGGTTTGATGGTGCTCTAAGAAAAACAACAGGACAACTGGATTGCTACATTAAATTTCTGCATGCATCAGCATTTGATGCAAGCAGCATTTCTCTGTAGTTGCAAGCAAACTGTATAGTGCAGAATTTCAACCGACTAAGATTAACCAGGAGGCTGCGAATATTAAAGATTGGAGGATGAGTTTATGCATAATGATGCTGTGGTAGGATGGTAAAGGAGATCCACAAGGACTTGGTTTTACTTATATGTCAGGAATCTCTGTGATTTTCCTCCTGCCTCTCTGTCTCTCTCTCTTTTTTTCCTGTTAATGAGCCTTGGCACATCTTATGAAGGATTTAAATAGATCAAATCAGATGAAGATAATTTGTGGATAGATCACAGGGAATAGTGTTTCAGAAAGGGATGTGATTTGGGTGGCAGGGGTAATTGTGACAAGTGAGAGAGATAAAAATGGAACAAATACAGAGCCTAAGGTACAATAGTGAAAAACAACATGTGACAAACGACATGTGAGTATGCGGGTGGACTGATGAATGAACTATGGATTGTCAGTCCTTGTCCTTAATCAAAAAGGATAAAGGAATTTATTAATTAAGGATTGGACTGAGAGAATCAAAACAAATTATCTATTTATGATCAAATTTCCAATTCTGGCCTCCACAATTAAAATGTACACACACACACACACACACACACACAGTAGGATGCACCTGGCTGAGATAAAACTTTTATCTCTCAGCTCCCATAGTTAGATTAGTTTAGATTAGATTATACTTTATTCATCCCACAACGGGGAAATTTTGTTGTTACAGCAGCAGAATTTTTTTCAACAACAACAAAAAACAAAAACACACAAACAAGTAAGCACACAAGAAAGACAGGCAAACAACAGACAATTATTATATGGTAGACTGAGTAAGCAAAATGGCGTCAAATAAAGGTATTTTAAAGTGCGGTTGCCATGATACAAGAAACAATATTGCAGTGTGACGTTAAAATTGAATTGAATGTGTAATTAGAGTAATGAAGCAAGAGTCGATAGCATAATTTAAATTATATTAACCATTATATTAACCTGTGACCATAAATATTGAAAAGTAAGTATTTGTAATAACATAATAAATACCGATATTAAAGATAAACAGAAAGTGTGTTAGCAAACTACAAACATAAGGGTGCAGCAATTATTTTAATAAACACCATAGGACGCTGACCTGCACAGTGGGCAGGAGTAAAGTTTAAAATGGGTGAAAAACTCTGCTACAAAACTACAAGATGAAAAAAACATTACAGGAACAGTTTTGAACTGTGTATCTATTAATCATGAAGACAATGTAAAAATGCATGCAGTTAGGACTAAAAAAAAAAGACCCTGGCCACACAGACACATGCGTGCACGCAAGGTCTGAGGGACTTCACTTGTGAATAAGATGTCAGCACACTTGGCTTGTGTTCCTCCTAGGCCTCGAGAAAAGCGAAACAAATGTGCAAAGAAATAGAAATAACAACCATGGAATATGTCAAGGGTGAGAAATGCTAGCCAAGCATATCTATGCTGTCTTTTTTCTGCCTTTACCCCTTGCATCTCTGTCTGGAAAACTTGTGCAGACGATCAGTTGTTGCTCTGTTGGGCAGGATGTAACGGCTTCATTAAAGATGACTTACTACGGCTGACCAACTTTTGATGCAGAAATAAAGGCAGTTTAAGGCAGTTAAGGACAGTGAGCTTTCTTCTTGCACGTTCTTATCAACAGCTGTGCTCCTGTATCACAGTGTACTTACGACATAGGTCGCCTTCATCATCACCGAGTGGACAGTCTCTACTGAAGTCACACAGTTTGTCCAGTGGGATCCCAGGTCCCTGGTGACAGTGGTACTGGCCTTCCAGTGTGACGTTAGGGCCGGCTGAGGACGCTGGACAAAGGGGGGGAGACATTTGTCATAATTAATGTCTCCTCACAGAGTAATTGTTACAGTAGCTCTTGCAAACCTTTTAGAAAATGTGCTTGTTGGAGCATTGAACAACAGAAAAATCGGTGTTTAGCTCCAGATTATATTTCAAGTTAACTTATTGAACACTACTGCTAGATTTACTGTATATGTAGGACACAAAACAAAAATCAGTAGCTCAGGGAACACATTACTTACAAAAAGTAGAAAATATACAGTTGCTACATAAAAGTACATCAGTCAGTGACAATGGCTGACCCCTGACTGTAAAACCTGTATGACATCCACAGGCAGCTTGTACCATCATAAATAACTTGGCCCAGGCTGCATAAGCATCTGGCTTTGAATACAGTACATATCCATCAGACAAAGAACACAAGCAGCATAAACAGGGACCTAAATACTGTAGCAGGTAGCACAGGGGTAGGGCACGTGGGCACACGCGGGCAACCACACGCACGCACACGCACACACACACACACACACACACACACACACAAATTGATATCACTGATATCAACAACTCAACTGTAACCCGGGACATTTACATATCTATGCAAATCAGAGAGGTGATATCTCCAGGTTGTGATCAGTAGCTGATCACAGTAAAAAGAACAAAACAGCAAAGAGGAAACAACTGTCTGCTGATGGGGATCTCATTTTTCTCCCTTTCTCATGTGGAAAAAAAAGAGAAGTGATTCTTATCATGAGTGACGGCCCCCGCATACTGTAGCTTGCCCTTGATCTGTATTATGTAGATTTGCTCTCCATTCAGACGGACTTGGGAGTCGGAAATCTGACAAGGCTGGAAACCATGACGGGACAGACAGCGTAGAACAAATGCTGTTAGCTGAGCTCACAAGATAGGCTGTAATGGCACACTAATTATAACACAAATATGGTAATAAATGTACTTGTTGTTCTCTGTTTTTTATTACTTTCTGTGTGACATGATGATACACCTTCAGTACTACATTTCACAGGCTCAGACTTACGTTAGGGTGACACGCTTACAGATGTGGTGGGACAAGACAAAGTACAGAATAAATCAACACAAAAACATTTAAGATGTAATTATGTCTCATAAGGAAATAAACAAAACAAACAATGTAAATGCCAAGCCTCATTAACCAGCAATATTACGACTGTACCGGTGTTGCTTGCTTTTAGCTTGCCAGGCTCTCCAGACAACAACTCAGTAATTATGGCTGATGTCAACTAATGTACCATTATGGATAAATTCAAGCAGATAATGACACATATTGCTTATGTTTCTGCCTGCTTTAGCAGGTTTACTGCAGGTACAATTTAAGATCAGCCAGTAAGCAATCCTTTTCATGTGGCCAAATCTGTGGGTGTAATAGAATTTTAAATGTTTCAGGTAGAATTTGTAACTTTAAACTAAAGCAAAAGTAAATTGCAATATAAAAGGTTTAATCACACAAATAAAGCACTCTGTTTTAGTAATGACTAGTTATGGCCACTCTTGTGTGGTAGTTGCATGTATAGTTATAATGCAATAGAGGGCAAACATTTCACAGCTATGCATGATTCACAGCACACTTCACTCCTTCCTGTCACTGTGGTTGAGAAACCTTAAGCCCCCAGTGGGAAACTGGCACAGTCTTCTCAATGGATTAGAAGGAGGGGGTGGCATATTTTATTGGACACAAAGATATTAGTTAGGAGCCTCCCACAGTTCACTATTGTGGCAGGGCCTTAATGGCTGCAGAGAGACACATTAACATGTCAGTGAATAATCCATTTCAAATTCTTTAAAAACATTTTCGCCAGAGTAAATGACTTTTGATAATGAATACCCGTTTTCATCAATGCTGTGCTTGCACACTATGAATTGTATTTTTACGAACTAAAGGCTGCAAATGGTCCATATGATCGCATTTTTAATCAAAGTCTCACACACGTGACATACTAAAGACCACAAAGTGCCATTTGTATTCAAATAAGGTGAGGCTTGTTTGTTTCTGACCAAGCGGGTGGGTATAGATGTGGTCTTGCTATAGGTTTTGGATTCATGCTTCGCACACGCATTATGCATCCGTGCTCAGTGGCTTCCTCTCTGTATAATGTTGACACCGCAAGCAGAACGATTTATCAAGAAAGAAAAAAAAGTTAGCAAGAGTAGGCTGAAACCTTTGGGCAAGGTATGTAAATTCATCGATTTATCTTAGTTTGATGACAGTGGAGAAAAAAGTATCAAATTCACGATGTCGCTGAACTTTAAGCTCCTCGAGCAGTGAGACATGGCCGCTGCACTCCTGGCCTAACGCAGTTCTTAAATCTCACTTGTCAGATTGTGAAAACAAGTGGGTCAGTGGGGGATGAATTGCCTGTGGGAGTAAGTGAGTTTTGTTATCTGTGTGCTCAGGGGGTTGGTTCGGCGTTGTGAGTGGAATGATGTATGAGTGGCAAGGCGCTGGAGAGGTGACTGGAGAGAGCACAGCAGCCGGTAAATAAATGAAACAAAAAAGATAGGCAAAACATGGGAATCTAGGTTCCTGGATACAGCTAAATGGCTAACAACTAGTGTTTCTGGGCATGGCTATTTACAGTACACAACTGAAAACTCTCAAAGCTTAGAAAGACATGTTGGCTAGAAAACAGTTCTTTCGTAGGTATAAGACACTCACTAATATAATGTAAACAGCTGTGCAGGAGGTGCTGCGGAGCTCATTTAGATCAAGTAACAAGCTATTGTATCTGATATACTGCTGACAATTTAAAAAGGAATATTGTTTCAAGTGTAAATGACAAATGTACAAAGGTGTAAGAAAACTAAACAAATCCGCCAGACAAGACACTAAAAGAAACCTTTCATGCAGCAGCAATGCAAACCTATTCAGAGCTCGCTGAAGACACTGCATTTCAGTCCCAAGGAAATAAATACTGTAAAAAAAAGGAGCTTTCACAAATTTACACATGGCAACTCAGATGCTGTTGTTTTTTGTTCTTTTTATATCTTATTAACAGCATCTCATTTCAGCTTTCTTCACAACAAATCTGAAAAGTTTTATTCCTAAATATTGTCAGCTACATCGCAGAGTCAGAGTTGCAGGTCGAAACTGGCATTGATCTTCTGTTGAGACAATGAGACAGTCATCCTGCTGTTCACTGTACGGCTAAGCCTTGCTGCTTTTGTCTAAATGTCAGGAAGGAGTGAAGAGTCAGAAGAGAATCAGTCACCGTCTACAATGTTTAGGTTACCAGATTTGATTGTTGACAACTTTCAGTGGGTAATTGCTTAACAATCAACAAGTTTGTAGATAAGAGTTAATTAGAGAATGTAAATGCTATCAATGTAAGCAGACTGGGCTTCTTTCGGAAGGGGTGCATAAAGAGACAGGGACAAAAACAGAGCGTTTCAGGCAAAGGGTGAATACAGGTCTAAGGTCTTTTCAGACGGGGGGCGATTGACCCACCTTGTAATACATTTTTAATGAGAGGCGAGCTGGTAGGTAGGGAGGCACGGGCAATCTGACAGGCGACGTGACAAGCAGGCGCAAACGTAGCGTTTGTTTCTGCTGCAAAACTTGAATTGTCTAACTTTTCCCTAAGCGAACGACACACAGAGCAAATCAATGAACAAGAGACGGATTCTTACAGCGTAAGAGCTTCCCTAAAATATTCAACTTTTTTCTAAACAGTTATTAGGACATAGACAGAGGGGCTTTTGCTTGTCAGTGAATCGGCTCAAGACTGGATTTATCAGGTACGTCACGTATATTTTGAACTTAAGTTAGGCTATTGAATTATGACTATGGTAATTTAGCTAACTTTAGCTATCAACAACAGTATGTGGTTAGGAAAGACTAGGATTGCCACTATTTGTTACTGTTTGACAACAGCCATCTAAGTTACTGTTCTGTACAAAAGCAACGTGGGAAAACTACAGAATGATATACACTCACCGGCCACTTTATAAGGTACACCTGTCCAACTGCTCGTTAACACTTAATTTCTAAGCAGCCAATCACATGGCGGCAACTCGGTGCATGTAGGCATGTAGACATGGTCAAGACAATCTCCTGCAGTTCAAACCGAGCATCAGTATGGGGAAGAAAGGTGATTTGAGTGACTTTGAACGTGGCATGATTGTTGGTGCCAGAAGGGCTGGTCTGAGTATTTCAGAAACTGCTAATCTACTGGGATTTTCACGCACAACCATCTCTAGGGTTTACAGAGAATGGTCCGAAAAAGAAAAAACATCCAGGCAGTTCTGTGGGCGGAAATGCCTTGTTGATGCCAGAGGTCAGAGGAGAATGGCCAGACTGGTTCGAGCTGATAGAAGGGCAACAGTGACTCAAATTACCATTATACAACCAAGGTGGGCAGAAGAGCATCTCTGAACGCACAGCTCGAACTTTGAGGCAGATGGGCTACAGCAGCAGAAGACCACACCGGGTGCCACTCCTTTCAGCTAAGAACAGGAAACTGAGGCTACAATTTGCACAAGCTCATCGAAATTGGACAATAGAAGATTGGAAAAACGTTGCCTGGTCTGATGAGTCTCGATTTCTGCTGCGACGTTCGGATGGTAGGGTCAGAATTTGGCGTCTACAACATGAAAGCATGGATCCATCCTGCCTTGTATCAACGGTTCAGGCTGGTGGTGGTGGTGTCATGGTGTGGGGGAATATTTGTTGGCACTCTTTGGGCCCCTTGGTACCAATTGACCATCGTTGCAACGCCACAGCCTACCTGAGTATTGTTGCTGACCATGTCCATCCCTTTATGACCACAATGTAAACTTCTGATGGCTACTTTCAGCAGGATAATGCGCCATGTCATAAAGCTGGAATCATCTCAGACTGGTTTCTTGAACATGACAATGAGTTCGCTGTACTCAAATGGCCTCCACAGTCACCAGATCTCAATCCAATAGAGCATCTTTGGGATGTGGTGGAACGGAGATTCGATCATGGATGTGCAGCCGACAAATCTAGGCGGCAACTGTGTGATGCCATCATGTCAATATGGACCAAACTCCCCTGAGGAATGCTTCCAGCACCTTGTTGAATCTATGCCACGAAGAATTGAGGCAGTTCTGAAGGCAAAAGGGGGTCCAACCCGTTACTAGCATGGGGTACCTAATAAAGTGGCCGGTGAGTGTACAAACTAATAAATAAAAAAAAAATGGACTCGAAAATTAATTCTTCTCAGTCAATTGAGCAAGTTGAGTTTTTCTCTTCCTCTTTAGAAAATCCCTTTCATCAAATTACCAGCCAAGTCGCCCGAGCTTTTCCTTCCATCCATCCATCTTTGTCCGCTTATCCGGTATCGGGTCAACAGCTCCAGTAGGGGACCCCGAACTTCCCTTTCCTGAGCCACATCAACCAGCTCCGACTGGGGGATCCCGAGGCGTTCCCAGGCCAGGTTGGAGATATAATCTCTCCGCCTAGTCCTGGGTCTTCCCCAAGGCCTCCTCCCAGCTGGACGTGCCTGGAACACCTCAACTGGCTCCTTTCGAAAGGAGCCCGAGCTTTTCAACTTTTTTTTTTTTTTCAACCATCTGCAGGATGAAACTCAGGATGAAAATGTATCCTGAAAATAGATGAGATGCCCAACGTTTTGTATTGTCTTGAGAATGTACAAAAAATACAAAATCTGACAACCTGATGAAATCCATGAGCAAAATTATTACGGAGGGCAATTGGTTGCTAACAACTCAAGGAAAAGAGGGACGATGCATATAGTTTATTTAAAGTGGTTGTCATTGATACCAAGACATTTGGGAACCTTTGGTCTAGGTCATTGAAGCAAACATTGGCACGAACCAAGGTATCATGGTTTTGGTGTATGCACAGGTACAAAGACTAAACACAACCGTTCTTATCAATACAACACCTACCATTTTTGAATAACAGTGTAATGCATATCAAGATTCCACTGATAGATGACTCACTGGGCGGGATATCATGAGATCATGCAAAGCAGTTTGTCTGGCCATTTGAATAAAACTTTTGCTATGGTATGGTGGACATTGAGTGTAGATTTGAATTTTGATAGACATGCCCTTGTTTAAATTGAGCTGCAAAAACACAGTCTTGATCAATAGAGAGGGTAGACTTGTACTGAAATTGATATGGCTTTTGTTTCCTACAGATGAGCAAGAATGTCAGTCGTATCCTGAATTTCCTCTGTGTGCCAGGCTTGAAATCTGCTTGTGTGCTCCTGCGTGTACAGAATGGAAATACGTGGAAACTACAAACAAAGAAGGCTAATACAAAAACCTTCACAGACTTCATTGAGTCTAGCATGCTAACACATTTTTTTCTTTTCTGCTCTTTTGTTACTGTGTATTCTTTCATCTCACATGGCATAATAAAGGACTGCTTTCTGTCATGGGGAAAGAAAACCTCAATGGACCAAGGACAGCACCACTATCTAGCCACCACACTGAAGGCAGGATCTGGAGACATTCATGGAGATTTACAGTGGTTGGGGTGCTGAAGATGGATGCAACTAAGACAGTCGACAGGACAAGAAGTATTCGCTCATGAATTCAATTAACTGCACACAGCCAGGCTCGATTGATCAGAGCATTGCCCAATCACTATCACTATCTGTCATGCTCCCTGCTGGAGAGGCAGCAGCACACACAAGAGCAAACTGGTCGAGATAGAAAATGAAATAATACATTTAATGTCTAATCTACATTTCAGAGATGTAATGTGCTTCTTTGTGTGGATTAAATGGGTATACTGTTCATGTGATATACCCACTGTTATAGTACACATACTGTACATGATTTTTTTTTATTATAAAAAATTGTTTTACTATCTTGCAATACGAAACAGGCACACACCACAAGACTAAAAACCAGCTTTGTCCCCAAAGTTGTCAAACTGCTGATGACACCAGGCCCACCCACCCATACACCCACTACAACACACCCATAAACACACGTATATCATTCCCCCCACTGATTAAACTCTCTATTGTGCAATATTTCTATATGCCATACATTCTTACACTTTTGCACATTGAGTACTGCTATGATATTGACTTTCTTTTATATTGTAAATAATACTATACAGTAGGGCCATCGCAATTTTGTTGTATCATTGTCTTGCATCAGTATAATGACAATCTTATCTATGTTTCAGGACAGTAATACCAAGATTGAAACTGGTGGGAATGATCCTTTATGCTACTTCTACTTTTATCAGCACATTGTGTGGTTGCTTCCTTGAAATATGCAAAAGACTAACATTCACATTGTGCATTATCATTTCTCTCTATCTTACTCATACTTGCGTATGGAGTAATTGATGAAGCAAACAGAGCAGCTTTGACATCAAACCATCTGTCCCACAGATGGAGTGGTCGTGCAGAGACCAGCCTTTGTTTAGATCCATCCGCATCATACTGGGGGGGGGGCCTTGATTTCTTAGTGGAAACCTGTCCTTGATGTTCCATAGGGTTACGGTTTAATTACAGGGGAGCCGGTTTGGATCCATGTCAAACAGAAAATCATTCACTGCACTACATTTTAGGTTCCAAATATGAAGGATTGCGTATGTGTCATTGTTTTCTTAATCTCAGACGGAGTAATGACTATGATTTTTACTCCTCGATAAATCTGTCGAGTCTGTACTAGTTGTGAATTGAAGTCACTAAAGGTCATAGAATAGAGCTCCCTACAGAAAAATATCTCTGTCAGACTTCAGTTTACAACACAGTTAAACCTGTCATTTGAAGTTAAATGGGTAGAAGTGTATCAATGGCCAGAATAAGTATTTCATGCCAGAGTTCTTCACACAAATATCTCTTCTACAAAATAAAATAAGATTTATAGGATTGCTCTAACTTAATGACCGACTTTTCTTCAATGATGCTAAGTTCATAACATCCAGAACTTTTCTTCTTCCTGCCAGGTCAGGGTTGATTTAGACATCTGTTCCATTTGGCATATGTATGCTGGGAATACTCTACTTGGTGCCCTGGGCCATTTAACACTTGCTCAATATCTTAAAATGAAACTGCCTGTGTAGATTGCCTTGGAAAGATGCCTGCAGCAGAAACCCAGTTTGTTTTGAGGGGCTGCTGCTTGCGGAAAGGCCTAAGGCCAGAGATTAGAGGTAGAACGTGATGAAGCTTAGTACTGCCAGATAGGGCATTGTCCTGGCAGGTTGTATCCTCTGTTAATTGATATGCTGTTTTTTTTACTTTACTTGCTCTTACTAGTTTTCATCTCCTACTAGTTGTCATTGGACATTCTCTTTGGGACAACAATGTCAACCTACATAAAATTTTCAAGGGGCACGAAAGAATCCTGAGCACTCAAAAAACTAAACAACAAAAATACAAATATTCATCAAATTACCTCCAAGTAAATAAGGCATGTAGATACACTGCTGATTGCGCTCAAGGCTCCTTAAGAGTCTTATTTTAACATATTGCATCTCAGTTATAATAAGTACCGGTATATAAAAACAAGTATTTTGTGATAAAAAATACTTTAGTTGTGTTCTTTTTATCCAGGCCCACACACAGGCAGTAAAATCCACGTTGTAGTTACAGTTTTTGCCCATTGCTTAAACACTAAAAATGAATGTTTAGACCAAAGCCTCAATACCTAAACCTTTTTTAGCATACCTTAAACACAGTGTAACCATATCTTTACACATTGTCAAATTTGCACTTTGCTTGCAATTTTGTAACACACTTAACACTACACACGTTTCTCTTACATTAGACACTTTGTTCAAAGTGTTCTTCACTCAACAAGAGCTTGCCATCATTGAAATGATGCAAGAAAATTATACAATCCGACGTTGTGAGTCGCAAAAACGCATAATTAAAAATCCAAATGTGTTCAACAATATCACCAGGGTGAGCATTTCTACACTAAGTCGCATCCTACAGAAACATAACTTCAGAATGAAGCAGGAGAAGTGTCAGAGTCAAGGATATGCACAATGATTATGTGCAGGTATGTGTCACTTTACTTCACAAATACGTTATATTGTGATGTGAGAATGAGGGTGTATAATGCCACCTGCCCTGCCTGTAGCTTGTAGTTGTGTAAAAATATGGACATTGTAGTTGCTGGATGTGTTTTCAGTAACTCTATTCAATGGTTTCTGTTACAGAGAGTTCTGGATTTGCCGCCGCCAAACTGCGATGAGTTCATCTATGTGGATGAGGCAGGATTCTATCTGGCCAAAACCAGGCGTCGGGTCTGTAGCATAGTTGGACAAAGGGCTGTTGGTAAATGTCCCTAGGCAGTATGCCACTACAGGTCCCTACAATACAGGACAGATCATTGCATTTCTAGATGCACTACATGTAGTTGTGCAGGATGGACCAAAGCAGCCCAGGTTTGTTGTCATCTGGAATGTTAGTTTGCACCGGGCTGCTCTGATCCGAGATTGGTTTAACAAAAATGACCATTCACACTTTTATACCTGGCCCCTTACAGCCCCTTTTTAAATGCAATCAAGGAATTCTTTTCACCGTGGCGGTAGAAAGTATGTCATCGGCAACCACATGACTCTCCCATTGCTTGCAGAAGAGGCATGCAGAGACATTGAGTTGGGATCCATCCACAAGGCGATATTTTCCCTGATGCCTAGGCTGCGAGGACATTGCCCTTGGTGTTGATGAGGTCTTGTGGCCAGATCCGAACAGAAGCAGTGTTTCATTTTCATAGATGTGAGTTGTTAATCTCCAAGTGCTATGTCTGATTGGCTTGTGTGTAGAGGTTTAACATAATGAGCCAAATTCTGTGAAAAGTGTGTAAGCAATAGGCAAAAACTGTAATAAAACAGAAACAAAGAATAAATGAAAACAGCTGTGTAGCACACATGGCCTACATTTAAGGATTTTAGTGCATAAGGTGGCCCTGTTACTGTAGATGTTCAAAAACAACGATTTCAATTTCCATTCATATGTGAATGGATAGTAGATAGCCAATCAACATGTAACTTGGTATTTGTGTCCAAAACAAGTGGAGAATAGATTTTCGAAGACATCCTGACATTGATGCACCATTCCAATATAGTAGATCTGTATCTGCTCTGATACTAACCTCACATAACCAACCTAACATCTGTTTTACAAATCTCATTAAAATTATTATGAGCTTCAAAAATTAACCCCAAGCATTTTCACAAAATTAGGTTTCAAATAAAAATCAACACTACTGTTTGATAGGTAGCTTGAGCCCTGAATTTACTTAAATGGTATTTTGTGATTATGTTTTTGTCATGTGCAGCAGACATTATCGCTGTTTTTCTTTTAGGAACACTATTTGATTTTATTTCCTAATATTTAACCTCCGCAACAATTAAGAATTCAAAATGCCAGTGAAGCAAAACCAATGTAGTACAATGTAATTGGTGATGGGGGACACTCACTCCTTTGGTAGAAATAATGTCTGATATGCAAATGTTGAACGTTTACTTAGTGTCAATTAGTAACATAGTCATCTAAAGGCAGTGGGGCAGATACAAAAGCAGAGGGGGACCGGTTTAATTTCTGTTCATTATGTCTTTTGTCTTCTTCTTCTTTATGTATTTTTAATACCATTTATAGGGACAGAAATGCACCCAATTAGCACAAAGGTTTACTTCATCAGTTTGAAATATCAATAAGGTGCTGATCCAGTATGGACACTGCAGGAGGTAAATCCTCCAAGATCATAAGATCTATGTACATGAAGTGTTTTTGTTTGTAGAGGAAAACAAAACATTAGGTTCAATTTTGCTTCCATCTTCTCAGAAACATTTTAAGGACTAGACAATTTTTTTCTCACCAAAAATCTAGATACCATTATCCACGCTTTTATCCATGTAACTAGTCAATGAGAATACTGTAACTCCTTGCTCTCTGGCATCAGCAACTAATCCCTCTCCAGCCTCCAGCTCATCCAAAACTCTGCTGCCAGGAGTTTGACTTGGGCTGGGAAACATGATTACATTTCACTGATCCTGGCTTCCTTACACTGGCTGTTACTTTAAGAATTGATTTCAAGATATTATAAAATTACCTACAAAGCCCTGACAGACCCCACCACATATTATTCATCAGATCTCTTATTGACCTTAAAAACACCTTGCCCTTTTTATTGCTTTTCAGTGTTTTGATTCATGTTTCATGGCATTTTAGTTTTGTTTTACTGTCTTTTGTTATAGATTTAGTTTTTGGCTTTAAGTTTGTCTTTATCTTTTAAATCTGTTCTGCTTTCATTGTAAAGCCATTTGTAACTGTTTTGAAAGGTGCAATATAAATAAAGTTCATTATTATTATTATTATTAACAACAACAACATTAACAATAATAATAGTACTAGTAATAATAATAATAATAATAATAATAATAATAATAATAATGAATGTAACACACTGCTTGAAATATTATGTACAACTGATTGACATTCTTCAGTCTGAACTTGTCTGTCTACGGACTGATGAGCACTGGCAGAGCTGATGAGTCTTTACAAGACTGAATGAAACAGTGAAATCACTTATACTCACTCATCCTTATGGGCCACTGCCCTCATCCCTTTAGAAATATTTTTCAATTTTGACATTATTTTGTTCTCATTCATATATACAGTATATATTAGTTTTTTGTTTTTTTATCAGCCTGCACTTGTTACCCAATAACAAGAACTCCAGGGATGAATTTATTTTATTCATGCAGTCAAAATGAAATTTAAAATTAAATTAAAGGCTTATGCTGGAGATATTCTGCATTTAAAGGTGAGTCTCAGTACCACGCTATGACACTGAATAGCTTCTTTTTTTCTCTATAACACCCTAGCACCCATCCATCCAACATGTCCAACACTCTGTCCACTCCACTCCACTGGCTCTCTCCAAACCTTTTTCCCTCATTGCTTCCACAGGACCGTGTGTGATTGATGGGCCTAGGGACACCCTCACGCTGCTGTGTACCTAATCGCAGAGGATGGACTCGCCGTAACGCTCCATTAAGGGCCTGCAGCAGTAAGGTGTAATGGTTAGGGAAATGGGCCAGGGAAGAGAAGGTCACTGGTTCA
This sequence comes from Etheostoma perlongum, assembly GCA_026937815.1. NCBI lineage: Eukaryota > Metazoa > Chordata > Actinopteri > Perciformes > Percidae > Etheostoma > Etheostoma perlongum. The sequence continues at coordinate 5,829,054 of CM049390.1, read as the reverse complement.
AATTCCCACAGGGTACATCGCTGCCTTGTCTCGCCCACATGTCCAATTGGTAAAATGAATTGTGACAGTTTTGCAGGGTAATACATGAGCGCAAATACGAATATGTTCTTCAGTGGGCAAACATTTTTGTCAGTGTAAAAGCAAATTTGACCTTCTTCCATGCCACAGCACTATAACAGAGGCAAAGTCAAATCTGCTATTGACACAATCTGGTAATGAGTTTGTCAGTCATCACAGTAGTCTACTGTTTACTCCCAGGATGAGAAACTGTGGATGGTCATTGACAGGTTTGCTGCATTTGAATAATTACGTTCTCTGTACGGCTATGCCAAAACCATCAGAGGAATTCTAGCTTCCTGTCAGGAGGACGAGCTTTAGAGATAGGCATATAACCATACAAGTCACTTTAGGGGCAGCAAATTGGATTGCTTGTTGGTCCAGTGACTGATGAGTTAATTAAAGTGGAAGGGTATGGAGAAAGAAGTCAGACACTGCTCCATTTATTTATCCCGTATTGACTAAATCTCCCTCGCACCTCACTGGCTTGAGTAATCGCCGCCTTTCTGCTCAAGAAAACAACTAAAAGGGAGGAAATGGACATTGTCAAATCTCCAATTCAGATTCAAGATCACAGGAGAGCTGATTAAGGCTGGATTGATATACAGGATTTTGATGTGTTGGAATTAGCTAAAAGTAAGTGGAGAATATTATGACTTCTGGCTGATAATATTGTATATCTCAAGGCAGACATGCTCAAAAGACAAAAAGTAATAACGCCCCACGTGAGGTTAGAAATTAAATTAATCATCTGCGTATTTTTGTCTCTCTGATTTGAAAATCCTCAGAATGAATCATGCTTAGCACCCATTATGCAATTGTATCAATGAGAAATACAGAACATTTTCATTCCACAGACTTTGGGACTAAATCAACTGCAATTATTCAAACCCAAGTTTGATCAGACTGTAATCTACCCACCCCAAAAGCCTGACAATACAGGTCATTAATAGCAGTAATTTGTTAATATTGAGTGCAGGGGCCTGGAACAAATAAAGCAAACAACTTTTTTACCAGGGACTGATTGTAGGAGCTTTAATCAAGCGCACTGCCTTCACGTTCTGTGCTAGGTAGGAAGGAAGGTAATTTGAGCCCAGGTTTGTGACAGGTGCTGGAGGGGGGGAAAGACGGGGGAGGTTTAGAACATCGCAAAATGAGGTGAGGCCACATGGCGAGCGTGCCGAGACGGATTAGGGCTTAGTTTGGGAGTGGGATGTGTATAGTGGGAGAACCAGGTGGTGCCTGAAGAGAGTACAGCATGTCTGCATACTTTTTTCTCTCTACTAGTCACAGCGTTTGTGCTGCCTGGCAGGAGGAACACCGCGAACCCAGTGCCGAGAACAATTAGACACTGTCCAACAAAATTAGTCTGGATTTGCATGAACAACAGCACCCACTCCGATCTGTCGTTACAGTGACGGAAAAGCCAGTTAGACATAGAATTACTGGAGAATCACTAATACAATATTGATTTGTTTGTGTGTTTCCGGTACTTTTATATTTAACTTTGTTTGCACTTCTATCAGAGGCTTTTCTCCTGCAAAGTGACTCTGGGGATGATTTGAGGAAGGGACTTCAAGAACTACTGGATTTAGTTTATAATTTTAACATAAGATATGGAAAGGTGTCAGCCCTGTCTCATAAAAATTCCATTCCCATAAAACAAGACTGCATTCTCAATTATGTTTCAAGGGAAATGCATGTTGATTAAACTTTGATGTATAACAATTATGTTTCTAATCAAAGTCAGCAAAAGTCTGCGTCGGGGAGGAGGTCGGAGTGGATAGATGGGCCAAACAAACACCGGATGAGACCGCTGTCTGTGCCCCGTAAGTGTAGGCTGGGATGAATTGTTCCCTATACTTACCTTCTCTGACCTAAAGCCCAAGCACCCTATATTAATTTGAAAAATTAGAGCTTTACAAATCTTTCCTGTTGAAGGATGCTTCTCATTCATCCAGAGCCAAAAATTGGCTGAGCACAAAAGCTTTTTCATTGTTAAAAGAAACTCTGCAGCTGTAAAAGGAGAAGGGATTTGATTTGCAGGAATTGTGCATCTTTCAAATTCAAATTCAAAAAGAAGCCTTGGGGAGTGATCGCCTCTTTTAAGATGATTTGTGTGGTTCTAAAGAAAAATACAAAGTTAAGCCCACTTCCTTCCTGTGTCGTCCATAACAAGCAATGGAATAGAATTGGCTTTGAAGATGGTTTGCACAATTCTGGTATATCTGTCACTCTTTTGTCATAGTGATCTGCCCAAAATCTCTCAGAAACCAGGGCAACTGAGGATGATAATAGGTGACAGGTAGGGGAACAATTGTTCACATAACAAGAACATATTTCCAGGTGTCCACTGTGTCCAGTAGCACCACTAATGTCACTGTCCTACAAACTCAACCACTCCATGTTCTTAGGAAACCACAATTAACACATGAATAAATAATAAGACCCAAACTACAGTAAGGCCACATTATATACTAACAGAAGGTACGGATTTCCATTATAATCTCCATATGTCTACAAATCTGGCATCCCTAGATTTTGTTTTGATATCATTCAGTTTGCAGTGAGACTGGGGTCGATGCTCAATGTCAAGGAGGGTTTTTTTTTAATTCATTCAGCATGCCTCCTGTCATGCAGACACGATACAGCACAGTACAACATCCCATGTGGCTCTAAAGAGGATGTTTTCGACCAACTAAAAATCACAAATAAACTGCAAACTTAGAAGCCTCTCTAACATTTTATACTGTCTAGCCAACATCACTGAAGAAGTCTGCTCCAACATGTAGTGTAAAATATTAACATGAACAAAGTTGATGTGAATAAACAGAGAAGAACTATGCTAGAATGCAATCATAAATATATTGTAGTGAGGGGTGGAATGTAACTAAATGCATTAACTCAAGACCTAATTACAATTATGAGGTGTTAAATTTTCCCTAATTATTTCCATTTTATCCCAATTCATACTTCTACTCCACTACATTTTGGCAGTCAATATTGTACTTTTTTCAACTACATTTATTTAACAATAAGTGTATTATAAATAAATGTAATAATAGTTACTTGTTACTTTGGGGATTCAAATTATTATTACAAAATCAGTGATGCTATACAGTTTATAAACCATATAATGAAATGGGCCATTCTGCATAATGTATACTTTTACTTTTGGTTCTTTAGGTACATTCTGATACTAATACTTTGATTTAAGTCAGCCTTTGAATGCAGTACTTTTAGTTGGTACCGAGTATTTCTTTTGCTTAAGTGAAAGATTTGAGGACTTCTCCCATTGCTGATTATTGCAAATGTAGTAATGTAAAAAAATGTAGGACATTGTTGTGTAAGCTACTTTATATCAATGGAGGGATCTTTTTTGAGTGCTACTGCCAATTTTAAGATTTAATTTAGCCTGCTACTGGAGGAGCACTTTTTAATTCGCTTTTATGTGACTCTAACATGGTCTGGTAAACAGATGGGTTGGGTTACTTTTCTTACAGATGCCTGAAATGTTGCATCTCCAAACTGCAATCACTCATTTAGAAAAGCATGCATTTTCAACATTTAGCTGCTTGAAATATAATGATATATATCAAATATATTGCAATGTTTTATTTTTATACAGAACAACAACAATCCTTGGTATGACAATTTTGCATCCCTTTGCTTACCAAACATCTGATTTTAGAGGAAATAAGGATGTTCATGTTCATCCATATTTCCTCAGTAATACACACTTGAAATGTTTAAGCAAGGGTTGATGTGCTTCTGCATCTAGCTCAAATTGAATCAGGAAATTGAATCAGTTATATTAATCCAATTTAAGGAGCTTTCCAGGTTGACAGAGAGGATATTATTTCAGTCTAGCAGTCTACGCATTTCATTGCACAACATGGTGTAATGAAGTTAAAAATCACAGAATGTAGCTGTGCAATTTTCAGTTTGACATCTTGGAAATAAGTCCCTCTGCAGACATGTGAGACCAATTTAGTTCACATACATATCACAGAAACTGTGACAGGAAACACAAAGCACTGAATATAAAAGAAGAATTATAAACGTTGTCACCCTACATTGCTTTGTTTGGACCACTTCACATTTGATCTTTTTATTTAACTAATATTATTCATTGTAGGTTAATGTAAATAGTGCATTATCAATTAACTGATTGTTCATTTAGTCTATGAAATGACAAACATTACAATAGCATGTCTCCAGTCAGAGCCCAAACTGACATACATTGATTGTTAATTTTGATTCACAAACAGCCAATATTGGTTCAATGTCCGATTTATAATGAGATGAAAATTAAGCTTTGCATTTTTTGAAGCTGTAACTAGCAAATGTTGTTGAGCTATCACTTGATAAAACGCTTATTTTTTTTAGTCTTCAGCTACTTTTCCACAGGCTATTTTTCAGATTCCTACAAAATGTTACATTTAACAAAATCATCAATAGTGCTCAGACACAAAAAAGCAGCATCATAATTTCTGAAACGAATGCCATGGATGTGACAACTTACCCATGGTGCAGTTAGTGGTGAAGTGGGGCTCGATGGTGGCCATGTCATCCTGTGGACCCCACTGATTGTAGCTGGCAGAGACCCGAAAAGGTGATCCACCGTGGGTCCCCAGGGTGAGGTGGACCACTGCCCAGCTGCCAAGGAAAGAAAGCAGGAGTAGGGTCAGTGCAAGCAGCAGACACCACGGCTGACAGAAAAACCCACATCCCCTGCGGGGGTTGGGGGTTAGGGTAGCTCGGGCCTGCTCTGCCTGAGCTCCCAAAGTCTCGGAGGACGGACTGTCCAGGGCTTCAGCGGAAGCCGACATAGGGGCTTCCTCATTCCCTTCCATTTTAGGAGGGTCCCCTTCTTCCTTTGTCCTTTGATGCATGGCCCCACTTTGAGCCCACCCCAGACTCCCTGGGTCCAGTGGAGGTTTAGAGGTGGTAGCGTGCCAGGTGGTGGTGCTCACTTGAGAGCTTAAGGATGGTGTGGAGTCAGAATACAATTTAAAGACACAACTAGAACAGGTGTGTGGCCAAGAGACAACAACACACTCAGGTAAAGTTCTTGTGTGTTAGCGAGCTGCCGTCCTGCACTGATTGTTGTCCTCCCTCAACCAGCGGCTGGCTTTAACTCTTCCTAATTTCATTAAGCAAATTGTGCTGATTTCTCTTTGGCTCGGAGCTCATCGACAATTTCTCTCTGTCTCTCTCTCTCTCTCTCCTCCCACTGTCCCTTGCCCATCCCTTCATTGCCCATCCCTTCATTTTTACACACAGTCATGGCACCACATATAGCACATGCTCTGTAACTTCCTTAATGACATTTCTACAGTGTACACACACACATACACTCACAATTAATAAAATACTGTGTGCATAGATGTAAAGGAGTGTTTTCACAGCATGCATGGTTGCAAACTTTGTTTTTGCTATTTAAGATTGACACTTTTCTGCTGCTATCCAAACTATCATGCTGTTGAACCACTGTTTGACATTTTCTCCCTACCTTACCATCTTTCCTGAAAATAACTTTAAATGTATCTGTAAATAAACACATTTCTATAATACAAAACATTTTGCACACCTGGACATATACTGAAAAAAGTATATATACAGTGCCTTGCGAAAGTATTCGGCCCCCTTGAACTTTTCAACCTTTTGACACATTTAAGGCTTCAAACATAAAGATATAACATTTTTATTTTTTGTGAAGAATCACCAACAAGTGGGACACAATTGTGAAGTGGAACAAAATTTATTGGATATTTTAAACTTTTTTAGCAAATAAAAAACTGAAAAGTGGTGAGTGCAAAATTATTGGGCCCCCTTGCGTTAATACTTTGTAGAGCCACCTTTTGCTGCGATTACAGCTGCAAGTCGCTTGGGGTATGTCTCTATCAGTTTTGCACATCGAGAGACTGACATTCTTGCCCATTCTTCCTTGCAAAACAGCTCGAGCTCAGTGAGGTTGGATGGAGAGCGTTTGTGAACAGCAGTTTTCAGCTCTATCCACAGATTCTGGATTGGATTCAGGTCTGGACTTTGACTTGGCCATTCTAACACCTGGATACGTTTATTTGTGAACCATTCCTTTGTAGATTTTGCTGTATGTTTGGGATCATTGTCTTGTTGGAAGATAAATCTCCGTCCCAGTTTCAGGTCTTTTGCAGACTCCAACAGGTTTTCATCCAGAATGGTCCTGTATTTGGCTGCATCCATCTTCCCCTCAATTTTAACCATCTTCCCTGTCCCTGCTGAAGAAAAGCAGGCCCAAACCATGATGCTGCCACCACCATGTTTGACAGTGGGGATGGTGTGTTGAGGGTGATGAGCTGTGTTGCTTTTACGCTAAACATATCGTTTTGCATTGTGGCCAAAAAGTTTGATTTTGGTTTCATCTGACCAGAGCACCTTCTTCCACATGTTTGGTGTGTCTCCCAGGTGGCTTGTGGCAAACTTTAGACGAGACTTTTTATGGATATCTTTGAGAAATGGCTTTCTTCTTGCCACTCTTCCATAAAGGCCAGATTTGTGCAGTGTACGACTGATTGTTGTCCTATGGACAGACTCTCCCACCTCAGCTGTAGTTCTCTGCAGTTCATCAAGAGTGATCATGGGCCTCTTGGCTGCATCTCTGATCAGTCTTCTCCTTGTCTGAGCTGAAAGTTTAGAGGGATGGCCAGGTCTTGGTAGATTTGCAGTGGTCTGATACTCCTTCCCTTTCAAAATGATTGCTTGCACAGTGCTCCTTGGGATGTTTAAAGCTTGGGAAATCTTTTTCTATCCAAATCCGGCTTTAAACTTCTCCACAACAGTATTACGGACCTGCCTGGTGTGTTCCTTGGTCTTCATGATGCTCTCTGCGCTTTCAACAGAACCCTGAGACTATTACAGAGCAGGTGCATTTATACAGAGACTTGATCACACACAGGTGGATTCTATTTATCACCATCAGTCATTTAGGACAACATTGGATCATTCAGAGATCCTCGCTGAACTTCTGGAGTGAGTTTGCTGCACTGAAAGTAAAGGGGCTGAATAATTTTGCACGCACCACTTTTCAGTTTTTTATTCGCTAAAAAAGTTTATAATATCCAATAGATTTCATTCCACTTCACAATTGTGTCCCACTTGTTGGTGATTCTTCACAAAAAATAAAAAAATTTATATCTTTATGTTTGAAGCCTGAAATGTGTCAAAAGGTTGAAAAGTTCAAGGGGGCCAAATACTTTCGCAAGGCACTGTATATATATATATATATATATATATATATATATATATATATACATATGTATATATATATATGAAAGAAGGGGAAGAATATATATGAGGTTATATAACATAATCATTAGCATACAGTTCCAATATTATAAATAAAGCCAAAGGTCCACAGTTAAGTTGGGAACAATTTTTGCCGATGTATCAGGTTAAGCCTGGCCTATTTAGCCATGTTATTTGGTATTAATGCAATTTGACAATGAATTATATTGAATTAAATGACAATGTGTAATGTTATGGTTTCACTCATAATGACAAACCCACTGAAATATATCAACAAACTCTGCACCTTGACATGGCCTTCTAGCTTCTTTTAACTCATTGTTTTGCTTTTACTGCATGGTTCAGTCTCAATGAAAGGTTATATAAACCCACCATACTCTACTTGCAAGATGAAGACAGATAGTTAGCACTTTGACTAGTAACTTGAGGGGACAAATGCTCACATTCTGGCACTGGCACTTTGGAGAGGTTTCATCTTCACGGATCAACCCTAACCCACCAGATACTGACTTGTTTTCTGTTGGCACCATGTTTATTTTGTGCTTTGTTTGGGCGGTATTGTGTACAGCAAACAAACGCATGCATGCACACACACAAGTCCCCATTACACCAACAGGCTCTGAGCTTTTATGATTTCTCCGATGTCTGTGCTCGGGCTTAACAGGCTTTGCATTACTACCGTTGCTGGCTTACCTTCTTATTTGTATTGTTGCATCCCTCTATTCCTCTGTCCTTTCATTGCTCTCACATCTTTCTAGTCCCTTTTCACTAGATCGTCCTCGTTCCCTCTCTCTCCACCCAGACAATGCTCAGAGTGGTGGGAAGGTGTTGACCAGATGGGAAGTGATGTTATAGCACTACAGTACACTCTTAGAGAACAACTTTGCGGTATGGGATCTGATCTCTGCCATATCCTATAATAGAAAGGAAAATGAAGCCCTTAGATAAGGGCTGACACTACCTCCTTGATAACCTTGTAATGAATTGCCGACTACACATATGGTCTTGCTGAATTTACAACCGGCTCAGATGAAGGTCAAATTAAGACATGACCTTTCTGTTGAATGACTACTTAGCATGATGTGATGATGGGATTGCAAATGTACAGGAATGTTTGTCTCCTTGTCCATAAGCAATGCAAGCATATGCACCAGCAGCAACACCATGTATACTTAAACCTAGATGAACAGGAATGAAAATGCTCTATATATGAATATGAAACAGGAAATCAGTAGTCTAAAACTTAAGAGGAGCAACAGTGTAAACAAAAGAGCTCGTGTTTGGCATTGAATATACTCAATGTACTGATAATAAAATAGGCAGAGCTGTTTGGCATCCAATCTAAAATGATCAATGTAAAACTGATCTCTATCTACTCAGTGTAAAAATGAACACAAGTCTTCTGGGCTACTGAATTATTTTCATGTCTTATCACGCTACGTCTGCGCTGGCGCTCACAGGACTGATTAACTGAGCAGCGGATCAGGGGAAAGCTGCCAGAGCACATCACTCAAACATTTAAACCTAATTAGAAGAATACCATGCAAGGCACAGCGGCCCTAAATATATAAATAAATTAAAATGAATGATAAAGACTTCTCATGCGAGGTTTAGATATTAATTACTAATCCAAATGCGGATGCTAATAATTCTCATTATGGTCCTTTGTTTCCTAATGGCCTGTTGGTTATTTAAAATCACCTGACCTTTGTTCAGACTACTGTTTGGTGAAAGCCTCTCCCATGACGACTTTATTTTTACCATAGAAAAACAAAACAAAACAGCTACGGCCAACTAATCTTTGCAGCCTATTGACAATTCTCATTTCATAATGCTATTCATTTATGCTCCCTTAGCGTTCTGCTCTGGCTAATGTGGCTCTTTTAATTTTAATTTGGTGTATGTATTTGTCTTAGTAAGGATGTAGGATGCTTATGTCCTAACCACATTAGAGCTCATTTGTCTTGTGGGATCTGGTTTGCATTAGCGTAGAGTCTCATCCATCAGAACAAACAATACATGAAGAAGTGTGTTGCAAATTCTTTTCAAAGTGGAGTTTTTTCCCTAATGCTGTAAGGCCTGGTTAGACACATCAGAGTGAGGCTGGAGCAGACAGGAAGACTAACTTTATATCTGCCTTGTGTGAACAGATGGCATCTTGCAAGCTTTCTCATGTTAGAACAAAAAATATTAGATTAGGAATAATGTTTTGTTTGTGGTTAGGGAGAGGAACAGAATTGATTAAAGGTCACGAGAAGTACAGAAATATAATGATTGTGAAACAAACTCTGTAACAACATTTTAAAAATCAATCAATTTAATTTGTCATATGAAATCATACAATGTACAATTATAGTGAAATGTTGTCCCTTCAGCTCCTTCAACTTTCATCATCACGAAGCAGAATGTGGCCATCAGATTGGAACACAGAAAAAAAAATCCACCAGGTGAATGGCACTAACACTCAGCCGAGTTTCGGTGAAGGTCACCACAGCTTTCAATATCCCGGTCGAAACCGATGCAGGCGCGTAGGCCACCAGCTCACTGTCTGACGCATGCACTCTGGCTAGCAGGAGGCCTAGCAGAGAAGTTACAGTCTCTGTTCAATTCTTCCATGCTTTCCTTGGTGCCACCTTCAATGTAAAGATGGAGATGGACACATAGTCGGGTTTGTGGACCTAGGTCATAGCTGATAGTAATCTTCAGCTTGTCTTGTGTTTATTCTAAAGTGTACATTGGAATTTTTTTTCCCCTATCCTGATGACCGACTTGTAGTCATGAGATGGCCGCAAAGATGACCTTGCTTCCTAGCTAATAAACTGATTTGCAGGTGACTGCTACTTTTTTGTCTTTGTTGTGCGTTTACTGGTTCTACTTGAGTGATTTCCATCACGTTGTTTTGGTTGGTTAGTTTTCCATCACTGTTCAGAAGTCCGGAAACAATTACGGAAGGAAAATTGAATCAGAAGATGAATATGTAAAAAATAACTGAAACAGCAGATTTAAGTTAAGCCTTAAGGGGGCGCTGTGGCACATAAACACACTGGAAAGGAGCCAGTCCTGCAGTTAGCACAGTTGGCCAGCGGGAAGCAATTTTGGTTGTTTTGCTTAAACTGATTATGCTGTTCATATTTCTGTTGTGCTTATTAAGCTAACATTATCTCTTAAATTTACCTTATTGTGACTTGATTAACTAACTATGATTAACTGTATAATCACAATGTTATACAACAGCTATAGATGATACCAAAGAGATATTACACAGAACTGCAAATGTGAGTTTATGTCAGCATTTAGTCTAAATCCAAATTAATCTGTAAATGCCAGAGCTAATTAGACTGAGATGTGATCAAACATTGCAAATAGACACATAGGGATCACATTACAGTCTAGGAAGTATCAACTCTACAATGTCTCCTTGCTTAATCCAAATGGCCCTTGACAAAACACAACCTGGTGATGATATGACAAAAAAACTATATTGTGTATGGTATAAACAATATATAGTGTACTTTATGGTATTGACAAAGGCATTTATCTCACATCCTTGGGCCTAAACGCATAAAAATGCAAAAGGTTTTCAATCATGCCTAAAGTCCAGGTAACCTGTTGAATGCATGTGCAGTAACATTCCATAGAAATGGAAATTGCTTTGCATGGTAATGGAATTTTTACCTCTAAGAGACAGATCGCCATAGCTTTCAATAATGCCAGCTGTTTTAAACTGAAGTGGGTTTTTTCATCAGGAAAAGATGAAATTGATTGAAAATGATGCTGTGAACGACAAGGCCTGCATATAGAGGAGGCAGGGTTTAAGACTTAGGAGTTGGGTGGGGGCACGGCCGTGACTGCTGCTGGTTTAGGATATCTACTTAAGCCACATTGATTTGGACTGTCAAATAGCATAATGCACAACAGGCGTAAGCCAATATGTCAAGAGAAGTGTAGATTAGATTGAACGGCCTGACATGGCCCAGCTGAATGAGTGCCACTTCCCCAAACTAAAGAGGACATATTTGAATGCTCTCTGTTGAAAGCTAAATCTGCTTCATCATAATGCAGCTGGAACGATAGGGTAGAGGAGGAAAGCTGCGGGTGACTTGTATTGGGGACATATTTTTGGCAGAATTCAGTGTTTGTTCAGCCAAAGTGAATTAAATATGTTTTTCTTCATCCTCAACATTTGTTAAGGCGAAAAATCACTACACACCACATTCTCAGAAAACTAGTTTGGTCTCATCACACATAAGCCGCACAGACAATGAATAACAAAACAATTTCATTATGGGAGTTTGTGCACACTATAAACTTGGGGAAAAGTGGTTTAGTCAACAGTAATCGTGATGCTTTTACATGATTTTGCAGACTAAAACTTGCACTCAAGGCGAGCATAAGCCATTGTATATTCATATGAGTCATACGTAAATACAGCTATATAGCATTTTTGTGCTAAACAACTTATTATAAATAAAAAATGAATAATCTGCCAAGAGCAAATTACAGAGGATAAAGCAACCCAAACCAAATAAACAAACCCAGATGAAAAAAACAATCAGGTATTCATGTCAGTGTGTCAATTTTGCATGCCCTAAAAACATACACACAGAAACTGCAAAGTCAAGCTTAGTGTGAACCCAAACCAAGTAGTTAATCAGTCCCCAGTGATGATGGGGAGACACGCCCCCTCCAATATGCCAACTCTGGGAATTTGCCTCTTGCTGTAATTTTATGACATAATTCCAGTAGTCTATGTTTATTCAAACTTATTACAGAGACGTGCACATATATATTTAATGACAGGCCTAATGTTGCCGCAGTGTTACTGTACGGACTGGTGTGTTTGCACATGCGCTGTCACATGTTTCCTTCTGTTGCTCGATACCTATCACCTATCTTTTGTGTGTTTACACATAACCTAGTTTTTAACGTAGTAAATGATTTTTGGGGAAAAAGTAGGAACATTTGTAGTGTCCAGATGTGCAACATTAAATCTACTTTGACTCATGTATATGCAATGCAACAATAAGACATGAATACTTTGAAGACTGAAAAAGAAAAGCTGTGAAAAGTGTATAAAGAATTCACATCAACCCCAGTTTGTCATGTTACTATTGACTGAAATACAGCATTCCCAGTACAGAAAGAACATAACATTAATTACATACTTCTATCGGCAGTTTTGAGACACCTCATATACAGTATCCAATCCTAAGAATATGTTGCATAGCAACAAGTTCAAAAATCATCTTGCGGCAAGTCAAGAGATTGGGATCGCTCAACTTCAATTTAAGGTTTAAATCAAAACTGAATAAAATTCTGCTACAAATTAATAGAGGTCAAACTGATATTATATTGGCTGGCCATGAGGGCTTAGATCAGAAGCTATGAAAGAATTTATAAGAGAAATTAAGAAAGGAACAGTGAAGGCTATGCCAAGACTGATGGAAACAGATGACTTATATGTCTTAGTATTAGATGTACATGATGGCATTTCATCAAATAAATGACAGGTCTACAATAAAAACCTCCATTTCCATTTTGTGAGCAACCATCTGCAGCGCTGTGGGTTTTGCTAATAGATTTCGCTAATGTCTTTGTTGCGTGTTGTATCAGATCCAATGTTCATTGCTTGAGAAAGAACTGTAATGAGATGAGGTCTTTGACAACTGCCGTTCAACATTCTAACATGAATAAACTGTCTGAGTCTAGCATATTACATTGGGTAGGGGTTAATAGGAAGCACATAACACAACTTTGGGAATAGTTCTAAATGAAATGAGCCCCATCGGCATGCCCAGTAATAAAAAGTGGTGCATCAGTGACTACACAGACATAATAATGCTCATGGGGTACCAGGAAACCTATAAAATCTATATAGATGATGATTTTTGTGTTATGAAGAAGAGAGGGAGTGGAGCAGAAGAGTCCAAGAAAGCTAATACAACAGGATCCTGCATCTCACTGTTAACTGCTGATTGGCAGGTTGCTTCAGCTGATTGGCAGGTTGCTTCAGCTGACTGCCCGTCTGCACTCTGACATCACTTGCAAGTTTTTGCATGCTTCAGTAACAACTTAAAAAGTATTTGAAAAAAGGCAGCATATAATCGTGCCACTGAGACAGAAAAACACCAAGAACAAAGGGCAGTCTGGCCATCTGGAAGGGCAGGAGTTTTAACGCTGCCCAACGATGTGTGGGACCACAACAAAAAAATAAACAAATGTCACATTCTGTTTGATTCTGCATTACACTGGCCAGCTGGCGTGTGTGTGTGTGTGTGTGGTGTGTGTGTGTGTGTGTGTGTGGTGCAACTATACATTGTTATAACTACATTCCTTTCTCACTTCAGTTATATTTAGGCCTGTAACAATTTTTTTTACGTAATCACCATTTCTTTGTCCTTTATTAGCTAAGGGCCTGAGACTGTTGATGGTAATTGTTAATTTTGTTAAGATGTGCCAATGCCAATGAGTAATTATTTGTCATGCTTTTAAGCTAAAGCTACGCTAGCGGCAGCTGTCACTTGTTTCCATAGCAACTCTAAACACCTTGGACTGAAGCTGCCTCAAGCTAGAGAAATTGAACTTGCCTGTTTTTTCTGGCCCGAAATCTGCCCAACAAACCCGCTGATTAAATAAACATCACCACCCTTCACCTTTTTTTGTTTCAATTGTTACTATTTCAACTTTCAACTTTAGTTTGTCTAAAAAAGTAAAACATAAATAAATATTTTCAAATTTTGCCTGAAAAGAGACAATTAATTATACAGTAACACTTGGAATCGTTACAGCTCTAGTTATATTGTGAGTTCACACAAACTGTGGTTAATTTAGTACATTGTTTTACATGTGTCTATATCGGGGTCGTGGGTATCTGCTGCTCTATCATGAATGGCCAGTCAGTCAGTTCCAGAGCTTTTTTTTCTCCTTTTTAGTCAGCTCAAATATATAACGTGAGGTTAATTATCTTGTAACCCCGGTTTTTAATGACACAAGTTAGGTTTCTCACTATGGGGAATGCTCTTTCAGCATTATTCTCAAAAGCCTCCATAGAAAGCCATTGAGGCCTAGCCCTTTGCCTTCCACAAAAAATGATTGACTTTTTCAGTTGAAGCAAGTTGGGTGCTTCTGGTGAGAACTCTGTTCGTGTTATCAGAGAACAGGGGTTACAGGATAACTAACCTTATTCTATAAAACAGTCCTCTCAGCTTTTCACAAGGGGGCTATACTGACTACACTCTTGTCAGATAAGCTTATCTGAGCGACTTGCTGCCAACCCAAGTGGTTAAATTTTTCCCCACAGAGCCCACACTTAGGGCAGTACACCAGGGAGGGCGCATTGACAAACAAATTAAAACAAAAAAAAACTTTACAAAGGATATGAAGAGAAAGAAAGTCCTGCAGGATGAGTTTCTCTACACCCATAGACACTCCTAAACTTGGCCCAAGATGTTGTTATTCCTTTGATGGATGTGCACACAAACCCATCTGGATGTTGTAGCCCTTTTTTTTGTTGTAGGACATATCAGTCACGACCATAACACAGTGGGAGTAGGCCAAAAAATAGACAAACAAGAGATATTTAAGAAGTTGAATGACGAGAGATGCTGTGTCAAACATAGGGAAACCATGTGGCGTCATCTTGACGAGGGCATTATGCAACTGTGATGCCCTTGAACGATTTCATTCAGATCATGCCTTGTTCGTCATTGTGAGACACCGAAATTAATGTTTGACACAACCAGATCAAAAGATTGCTGGCCTACAGAGTTTGCCAACAGGGGAAAACATGCGACATAAAGCATGGACTGTGTCACGCCAATGGTGGTTGGTTAGATAATATAGTAGATTGCAGTCAGGTCATTGGCTTGAAATAGGGCTGGGCAATATGGAGAAAATCTAATATCACGATATTTTTGACCAAACATCTCAGTTGGTGCTTTCAAAAAATATTTACACAATGAGATTTTTGATAAATAATCATTAGTAATGTGAATATAATGGCTAAGTGGGTAAAGGCAAATAATAGAACAGTTAAACAGTCTGGTAAGTTCAGAAAATGACATCACTTTACTGTAATTTAGCCTTTAAAACTAGTCTCATATCTCGATATCGATATATTTCCCTGCTCTAGCTTGAATATCTGGTGACAAACCACAGGGGTAATAGATAAAACAACAAACACACTTTACTTAAATTCAAAAGCAGCCCAGTTGACTCAAGATTTCCTACATCTGCTATGTTAATCATAGCTAATCTACTTACACTGAGTGCAGCAGAGGCATCTTGACATATCACCAGCTCCCAAACAACCAACACTTCACTAGGAATATCATGTGTGATAGAGAAGTAAAACACATTGACAGCTATCCCAGCCCTTTTTAGTTCTATTTATCACTGCTGCTTACTTTCTCAGTGTTTTTCCCCTTTTTCATTCAATGTCATTTCCTATAGTTTCTTCCATCATCTCTGCTACAATATGTTATATTGCTTCATGCTCTTGGTCATGCTTAGTATCTACTGTTTAAACTCTTTGAGGCTGTGTTATCCTCCCTGTTCCTACCACTATTGTGAATAATTTAGAGATTACATTGCTACAGTTGCAGTGCTCAATAATATAGTGCTGATTAAAACATCACTGCAATTGTAAGGTTGGAAATATTAGGAAAGGAGGCTTCAAGAAACGATAGAAATGTCAACCATGTTTGTATTGACGAATGGAAACACAAGCTCAACCTTACTACTCTTCACAAAAATAATCAAAAGTACCTTTTCAAAAACAACTTACATGGATACTGTAGTAAGTCTCATTTTAAACTCGTGTCCCATATTATAGCCCTGTCATTAATGTAGCTTTTGCTGCCCATCTTCCTAGGCAGCTGTCTCCATGACTGATCTTCAACGCATATTTCTTCCTGTCAATGTCAAATTAATCTATATATCCAATTTAATAATAATTCTGCTGTACCTTACACGGCACATAAAGCTTGGAAGACCACTATAAATTACTCATTTCAGTGATGAAAACCTTGCCTCTCAGAAGTAAACTGCTATGCTATTACAAAGATGAAAGGCATAGGGGACAAGATCCCATGGCTCCTTGCATTTAATTATGGCCCAAATTCAATTACTTTGCAACCTCATAATTTACAGAGCCACAGGAAATTGCTTCAATCGAGTGACAGCACTTGTGATTAAAACATGTTCACTTTGTAACATCAAAATGCTGCAGTCAGAGCTCACAGGAAACAGATGACGGCTCAAGACAACAGAACACAGTTACCCACTCCTAACTGACTAATCATTAATGTGTCAACAGACCACATCACATGTTAGATATGTGATTTACACACATTTAAATAATGCTCGGTTAGTCTAACTGCTATCAGCACATGGGACAAACCTAATGCTGGGCACAGCAATGTAGAGCTCCTAATAAGAAAAAAAATCCAAGTTATAGATTCCTCAGCCCAATCTTTACCATTACTTGCAACTGGGTGACCGACCTTATATACGACTTGCCACCTGCCACACAGTTATATAGTCAGATCAGCTCAGAGAACCCTTCAGCTCAGACAGCTACAAGACAGAAAGCTAATGCTATGCTATCAAGGTTCAATGTCAATAACAATATGTACAGTCGGCAATAAGTAAATGTAATTTGACAGAATGTTTAACAAGACAAGCTTGCTATTCAGCCATGTCGTCCCCAAAACAATATAAATATTTTCGCCAACAGCAGGCTAAAGTAGAGACGTCAACAGTCAACGGGATGTGAGATAACGGTTATTCGCTGTGAAACAAACTAAGTTCAGAGCGGCAAAAAGCAGAACTTCTTGCAGCAGGTGTGTTAGCGCCATCACGTGGTGTTCAGAGGACGAGGCACTGAAGCACCACACAGTGTTGGAAATAACAGATTCACATTTTCCTTTTATTTTAATGTAGCACGTTAACTTAGGTAAACATTCACCGTTCTGAATTAATTTGCTACATTATAAGAAAAAGGAAATGGTGTCCTATAACTCTAACAGTATAACACACCCTGCAGCCAATCAGAATTGAGAATTTACACAGACCATGGTATAAAAAAACCTATACCCATTGAAAAGAAGACATAAGTAGAGTGAATTTTAAGTAGGTTGGTTGCTTTCAGCTACATAGTGATAACTACACGGCATTTGTATGTTCAAGTCTGCTATATACTCTAAAGCTTTATGCTCTTTTTCATTTAACTTCAAATGATTAACAGTGTATTAAAAGAGAATATGTGAGTAGTATTTACTTGAAGACCTTATGGGCTCACGCTGTGTAAAAGGAATGTTTCCATGTTTAATCAGGAAACACAAGGGAATGAGTGTTCAGCTGAGACCTTGGAAAGCAGATATCAATGTGAATGCGATATGATTTGGTTTTTGTGAGGAATGCTGGCTAGACTAAATATTAGTAGTAGTTTGTGTAACTTAGCGCAGCCTGAGCTGACTTTTAGCATATCGAGTTGTGTTTTAAAGAGCCTGTGATCTAATGTGCTTTGTCTGAGCTTTTTTACGTGTCATGTGCAAAACCATTTTCCTTTTAATTAAAAAAAAAAAGATATTTATAGAGCTTAAAATATTTACATGATGCAAATTAATAGATTTTTAGTTCAGTTTTTTGATTATTTAAAAAAAGAGCAATTTAATTAAAACTAAATTAAAGTTCTCAGAAGAAAAATGGGTTGTCTGTTTGTCTGTCTTATAGAATGATAAGGCCGAATCTTTTAGTTGATTAAATCACTGCAGCCAGTCTGAGGGCAGCAGGACCAGTATGTTTGTTTCAATTATAGTCTCTAATATAAGTGATATGCTGCATATTACCAAACAGTAGCCAGTTACGCTCACCTCATGTGGGCAGCATGATTAAATAGTGTGCAAATAGGGGCTGCTGCTAGATGACGCATGCATGGTAAGTCTCCCTCTTTCCAAGTAAGTGGAGCCTGAAGTATCTTTTAGCTTAGCAGAGCCATACCGTATCTGTGGTTGTGATAAAAAACTGGCAAAGCAGCCTACTTACAAGGAACAGATTTTATGATATTACTGTCGTTTTTAGACTTTCACATGAAAGGGAGGCCATGAGAGTAGGCTGCTAATGAAAGACATGTTCCTGTACAACCACAACCAAATAATTAATCAAAACAACATAACACAAATTATAGCTGCTGCGCAGCTGTAAGTCGGGGCCGGGATTTTGATGAGAAAAAGGAAGAAGACGACAAATCAGAGAGACAACTTTAATGATCATTAAACCTTGAAATCTACTGTAAGTCGGTAATCCACACTGCATGTTCATTGGTTCCGCATCAACCTGGGCTCGAACTCACAACCTCAAACATTGAGGACAAGTCAAGATCTTGTTGAGCTAACTGCCGAGTAAGAAGCTGTCGATGGACCACACTATGACTGAGGCAACAAGGGTGGCTTATAAAAGGCAGATTTTAAACTAGTGTCAAAAATTCAGTTAAGACAAAATTCTGAGAATTTAGATACTTCCTCTAAACACCAGAGATGTCTGTAATTCAGTTTTCATCTTTTTTACAAAGGCCGATTGTTCCATAAGTGACTAAACAAATGTTTAAAGATGCTCTATTCCCATTGACTGCAATCGCTTAAATGATTGACAACATTTTTGACAAAATATTGCCAAAAATGCATTTTTTCATGAACAAGTAGCTTTATTAAGCGAGAATGTTTACTGTAAAATAATTTGATGCACTGGGGCTTAGAGTTCTTGATAATTAAAAAATCTGACTGGATGGTTTGTGGAGGACTGTCTGACGATGCAGTGGAGCAATTTTGGTATTAATAGAGGAAAAACTGTGGGAGAAGTAAGGTTTAATTAGTTTGGTTGTTTTTGAGAAAAAAAAAGCGATGGACTTTATAATTCTTGTAAGCTCAAAGCATATGAACATTTCAGCTCAATTGAGCCTACATTTTGGTGCAAAGTGCTAGCATGTACAACTGATTTGTTATGGGTTTTCAAAGTTTTAAACTTTAGATGGTTACTGTAGAGCCACCACCAGCACTATGAGCCCAAAAAGCCAGTTAAGGAAGTTTAGCATTGGAGAAGACCTATGTGCAAAGTTCGGTGATTTTTCATGCATGGGCACAGGCACAGGGACACCTAGTGGCAAGGAGGCAGGGGACTGGGCTCTATCTTGCACTCAACGCAAGTGTCTTTGCTAGTTCAACACCAATGTAGTTGTCAATTTCCCGCCCACGTTGTTTAAATAGCAAATGCACCTGTAGCCCCATGGGCGTGCTGGTCTTCCAGGGAGGTGTGTTCAGGTGCATTGTTGGTCTTTAGGCAGCGTAAAGTGATTGCACCATTGACAAACAAAAACCTGGTTGAAAGTCAATAACAGCATTTCATTGTTATTTTAACAGCACAAATATTTAGGGACACACTATGCATGTTACACACACAGGGATTAGTAGCAGCCCACACACATGCAGAGTATTACAAATTCAAATATTCTGCCATCATAATAGCAATGTGCCAAGGTACAAATGCACCTGGCTTTTAAAGAGAATAGGAGATGGCACCGATTAGTTTATTGCATATTTTGCCCAAAACACACCAATGATTAATTAAGACACTAAGTACAACCCTTCTGAACCTGGCGCACGGACCCTTTTATTCCGACGTTCAACTAGCAAAAGTGGATTTGTACACCCCCTAAACGCACCTGCGCCAGGCACTTCATGCCGTGGGCTTAGATCGCTAAAATAGGGCTCTATGTGTCTAAGCTCTGACCTTGTTGCAAGCTCAGCTCAATGGTCACAGAGAGTAACTCTGACATGATTAAACTGTACAAGGAAACTTATAGTCATAGCCTGTAGTTGAGGTGTGATCACAATCAACAGAGGTGGTGAAAAATGGATTCACATAAATTTTTCTTATGATTTAAAAATTGACTTAAATATTTTGAAAATCAAGATTTTTTTCAGTTTTGTAAATGACTAATATCCTCTTACTAAAAAGGCTATGACAAAAGAGTAAAAGACATCTCTGTGCTGCAAAGACAGCGCAATCCTCATACATCATGGTAGCTGCAAATAATCATGCTAGAAGAGGAAAACACTAAAACATTTACTACACACTGTCACTCACATACTATGGTCCCCAAAACGGAATATACCTTAAAATTTCCTCGAGTGGCAACACAAGGTGAAAATGTCCAACACTTCACACTTAATGAGGATTGAGGACTATGAATAGGCACAACAAATTATACGGGAATCAGCAGACACAGAAGAAATGTGAGCATTGTATTTGTAAACTCGTTTGCCTGAATTGCTAGAACAGTCTACCTAAGACTTCCATTCATATTGAATAATTCTGCATGAGACGATTTAAATGTGGTGCTAATACAGAATGTTGAGTGCAGCAAAAAGGAAGGGTCTGGGTGAGGTCTGGGTGGTCAAAACAAAAACAAACAAAGGTCAACATTCTTTTTACTTACCACAATGTCAATGTTTTAGTGTTTTTTTGTAGAATGATCCAACATCAACATTCTGCTGATTTTCTTTTTGCATTTCCGTGTGCACGGAGAGCCACAAAATAATAACTTAAATGTAACAATATTGAATGTCACACAACCAAACACAACAATTATTTATAGATACATGATAATATGTCTATCTATTATTCAGACTACAGCGTTATTTGTAACTGCACATATGATTACTCTGTGCATCTTTATCTGCCAAATTAAAACTGTTGGTGCACATCACTGCACACACAGAAAATGTGTTGACAACACAGCCAGAAATGTGATTTATTTAAAAAAAACAAAAACAAACATCTTCTGTTGGAAGCATATTCGGCGTACCACTTATTTATATTTAGGGAGCATGCACTTTCAAGCACAGTGGCTTTTAACTTGGGAGAAACTGCAAGAGTAAAAAACTGCCAGTATAGCGTGCAGTTCTATTAATTTCACTCATCTGGAAAAAACAACTTGCATCTACACCAACAAGGACACATACATCATCACGTTATGTTCTGTGTAGATTAAAAACCATGAATGATTGTTATTAGTAATGACATGTGGTGTATTATAGATTTTCTCAAAGCCAGCTCTAATAGGTCACTGTGTTGTTAATTGAATGAATAGTTTTTTTTTAACACATTGCTTTACCAAGCATTTCTGAAAAAGAATGCATTTGGTAATGACATTGGAATGAAACAAACTGTGCAGAAGAAATAGGCTGGGTATTGGTTTTTATTTCATTACTCCTCTCCAGAAGGTTCTGCGTGGCAAAACTAAATTATTTACTGACTCTTCAGTCCCATAGAAATGTTTTGGTACATGTCAAGTAGAGTTCCACAATAAAACAGTTCAGTCTCATTTCCATCACAGGGGTGAGGGGGTAAAAAAGAAATTTGATTTTCATCAGTAAGGGTAATATAGTTTTGATTCTACCAATACTTGTAGCAATTAAGTATGAAGTTTGCAAAATGCACAAAAACTTTATTGGTCGTTATCCACCATTTTGCTCTTTGTTTGGTTTGTTGCACCTTACAACACACTTCATTCATTCATTCATTCATTCATTCACTCATCCATGCATGGCAAACACAACTGATGTCTTCTATACTTACATGCCCTACTGTTACACTTATGTTGGGTTAAGTTATGTCATTAGGGTATTCTTGGTTACATTATCTGTGTGAGACCTCCCTTTTTGTTGCTGGCCTTGAGCCAGGCCGCAACAGTTGAGAAAATCAGCTAGGCAACAATGTGGTTTGTTTCTCAAAATGTACTGGGAGAGAGCAGTTAAAAACATGCTGCATCATTTTTGCATGTTTGACATAATCACTCTGTAAATAGCTATCATGAAAGCCACCTCTTCTGTGTTGCATCAGATCATCCAGTGTGCCTGCACCCTATTTCATAAAAATAAAAAAATTAACGAAACCTTCGTCATTCAAATACAATAAAACTGGGCCAGGGTGACTGACGTAGCACAGTAAAAGAGAAAACCTTGCTGTGAATAGGCAGTGAGAACACTGCCTTGAAAACTTTATGTAATAGGGGGAAGATGAAAAGGAATAACAACTCTATTTTGCCACATTCTTTGTTATTACAAACAACGGCTCTGCAGTTTTCTGTCTCCCTAATTTGCCCGGTATGTTTGCAAGACTAGAGAGAATCTAAGTTTAACCCTGCTCCTCAGAAAGGCCAAAATATAGACCTTGATGTCTTTTCTCATCTAAAAGTGTGTGAAGTTGGTGCATGCGTACGTGCCTGTGTACATGCATATGATTTGTGTTGACTGCGTAAGAATTTAATGATGAGAAATGTAAACCTCTTCAGGGCTTACAAGGTTTTAAAACATTTCATTTCAAAAAGACGTCTTCCTTCTCTTTTGAAACACCTCCCATATTTAAGACTTGTGTAGAGCCAGGAGGTAATGTTGGTAAAAGGATTGTTCATGCATGAAAGGAAACATGTGGAGCAGGTTGCTGAAATGTTTCCATTATTAAAATGCACAGAAGGGATAGGGGTCTAACCTTCATGCTGACTGAAAAACACATCCTGCAGAGATTTTTAATAATTCTTTGAGGTGATTGAAAATGTCTTTGTTGCACATCACACATTTATCTTATTCAGTAGATACAGTATGGTCTGAGGTTAGTTTGCACAGTTAAAAGGTCAGTTAGTTACTAGTTACAGTATATAGTAAGTAATGGTTAGCCTGTGAAAGCAGTATATTGTGCTGTATGGCTCTGGAGGAGCTTTGTCCAAGTCTGAGAAGATAACACTGATGATGTCAGCTGGGGTCATAAGGTCAGCTTGCATTTGAGGACTAAGAAAAAAAAATTGTTACAAAAAATGGAGAATGTGGTGTTATTGGAGCTTGATTATTACTAAAAGTGAGTTAGTGGTCTCCCAATATTATGGAAATGCAATATTAAGTCCCCGGAGTGTCCCTTCAAATGAGCAGTGTGTAGAATTCAGGGGCATCTATTGGAAGAAATTAATATAATATTCATAACTATGTTTTTATTGGTGTATAATCAGCTGAAACAAAGAATCGTGTTTTGTTAGTTTACATTTTTACTACCCTCTTGGAAGGGTAGTAAAAATGATTGGTTAGTATGACGGCGTTGAGTGTAGCAGCCGTAGTTCCTGCTGTCTGTTTTTTTTTTACTAAATCTACTAATCTAACCTGAGCTATGCCATTTACATATGACAAAAATACAAAAGACATGCAAGACTGCAACATCATCAGCCTCAACTGAGACATGGCTAACACCCTCGATACCAGATCATGAAATTCAACCAGTGAATCACCTCTCAGTCAGACCTGACCACCAGAAGAGAGAGAACCCTGGATCACTGTTACTCACCCTTCAAGGAGGGCTACAAAATAAATTCTCTCCCTCCATTCGGGAAATCTGACCATTCCAAAATATAAACAGCTAAAGCAGGAAGGGAGGTGACACGCTGGACTGACCAATCACAGGTCGCCTTACAGGTCATGTGGACCACACAGCCTGAGATATGTTCAAGTGCAGCTTTGACAATATCAATATGTATTACCATCTATTATGACATGTATTGTGCTGTATATTACTATTTTTTTGGTTTTTATTATTGTCCTTTTTAAATTGGATATTATTTTTTTTATTTTGTGCATTGTATGCCTTTATTTCCATATAACAGATGAAGACATGAAAGGGGAGAGGCGGCGAGTGTATATGTGACAAATCAAATTTGAATTGAGTTGACACACAGTGAGTCAAAAATATTTATTGAAAGTATGAACAACTTTTATAAAACAGATGGTCCATACAGTCAATTACCATGTCAATGGTATGCAGATATAAACTCGGTCTCTTTCTTGTCATGGGATTCAGATCTAACTTTAGCTACAGAAATGTCTTTCCCTGCTGGGCTCAATAGAGTTTACAGTTAAATCACCTGGCGGGCAACAGAAAAACACATGGCTCTCTTCAGAGACTGCCCTTCATACTGGGCTGTTTTACATTCAACCCCAGTGCTAAGGGAACACTCGGGCATAGTTTAGTGGTAAGGATGTGATGCCCATAAAACATGCTCAGTTCCAGAGAAGATTTATCAACAGGCCCCCTCTCTGCTGCGACCAGCAGTAGATTACATGTCAAAAGTGGCACAGCAAGCACATACTTCAGCCAATAAGCACTGGTGGAGGGAGAGCAGGGCTCGTCTCAAGAGTGACATTGCACAGTCTCGCTAAGAGAAGGGCCCGGGCTGACCCTTGATCCTTTTGTTCTTAAGAGTGATGGCTGACCATAAACCTGCCTGACATCATTGGGATGAAATGTAGCAATGGGGGAGGCAAAATAGATTACAGGCTTGAGGGATAAAATACTCAGAACGGAATCTTCTCACAGACGTAATATAAATGCAGAGGTGGTCTCCATCTTTTTGTACAATTTTTTTAAGCCAATGGTAAACTCGAAAATCTGAACATCATATAAATCAGACATAGATTTAATGAAAAACCATTTTCCCCAGGCTCCGTACAAGTAATCAGATGGGGATGTGAACCAATGTAGACTCTTTGGTCATGATAATAAAAAAAATCAAAATATTGCTCCATAATTTTGCTTTATGCCCAAGGGTCCAGCTGTTCTGGATTGATATATCTAACATTATGTCTGAGGTCATGAATACTTCAATCAAATCTGAGCCCCTGTTCATCATTGTCGGAATATCGGGAGACCTTCAGGAAACTGAGTGTGGCACAGCAGCGCTTTCTCTCTTATTGTTTCATAATAGCAAAGAGATTAATCCTCATCTTATGAAAGAGCACAACTGTAACTCTAAGATGTGGTTAGAGGATTTAACTAACACACTTCATTTAGAAAGGATAAGGTACACGTTGAAAGACAGGCTCAACTTATTCAATAAAACATGGAAAACACTCATATTATACCTCAAAACTATAAATCCAGTACAACAGTCCACATCCTAGCACACTATATATGGCAATTGTAATGGTTTTAGAGTGACGGTCTCTGTGAGGGAGGGTTGATGGGGTGGAGATACATGGGAAGGGGTTAGAAGGGCAGATAGGGGGTTGGGATAGTGTGAGGGATTGTGGTCAGCCTGGTGGTGTTCTTGCCACTGTTTAGTTTATTTGATTTATTTGATTTAGTTAATAAAAAAAAAGACTCTCAGAATGTACTCTCAGAAAGTGAGTTGTATGAGAAATCAAATTAATAAAAAAAGTATTTTACAGATAGAAAAGGGGCTTATAACTGGGCTCTCCATGCAGTATATGGCAAAAACATTTTTTTACATCATACAGGAACCATTCACCCACATTCATACACTGAGGCCGAGGCTGCCCTACAAGGTGCCACCTGCTCATTAGATAAACACTCCGATGGCGCAGCATCGGTGGCAACTCAGGGTTCAGTGTCTTACCCAAGGACACTTCGACATGGGACAAGGGCCAGGGATTGAACCACCAACCGGCAGGCAACCGCTCTACCACTGAGCCACAGCCGCCCCAAAGAAAACAGAAAAGAATCTCTGATATTCCCTTTCAGGTAGAAAACCCTGTTGTACCAGAATGCACTGCGCACTGGGTGACGTGATGAGAGCTTGTCGGTCTCGTTATTATTGTACAACATGAAGGCCAGCTGGTAACAAACCAATCTCGTAAAATAGTTAAACGGTAAGCCGAAATATGTTTCTGAAAACATTTTAGGGCAGAAATAGGCTTTATAGTGACCAAATTGTAGTTTGGTTACTAATACTTTAAAAAGCGCTGAGTTTTACAGTTTAATCCAAGTTCGGTCTGAGTTTGAGAAAGAGAGGGGGGGTGATTGTCTTGATCTGCTTCTATACTCAAATGCGAAGTACGGCCTGTAGTTAAAGCAACAGGCCCTAGGGCCAGCAGCAATCCACCAAATAAATTGTATACATCAAACACTTCACTTGGAGGTTTATTCTGCTGGCCTGGTAGTAGGGGGGACTGGTAAGATGGAGGAAGTTTAACATGTTTAATTTACACATGCTACCAACATTGTTATGATAAAAAGATGGTTGAATTTTGGCAAAATATCCCTTTAAGAGAAGATCAAGATTAGCCTTCATTGTCTCTCTTTGGAGACCTTGGATTGAAGACCATTTCTTCTTTTTAACCACGCAAAACCTCTTCTATCTATGACTTACAGTATACATAGCATTGTCTAAATCATTTGTCAGTAAACTGAGTATGGCTGTATCGTCAGAAAACTTAATGTAGTTGTTTGTCTACTGTTTTCTAAATCATTTGTATAATGTGTAAAAATAAGGGGAGAGCTGACCCAGCCCTGAGAACCTCCAGTACTAAGTTAACTTTTACCTGCTGTTTGGACTTACAGTAATCTAATGAACTACTATGTGTACTGTAATATGTGTCCTGAAAAATACTTCACATAAATTCAAAAACAGATTAGCCCATTTCATTAAACATTCAGTAAAGAGCAGTCAACATATTAAACATTCTCACTGAAGCTTTATTTTATTTATATTGTGGTGATTATTATTCAGTCGATTGCCAAATAATGTCCCAAAGGCCACACTACACCCAGTATTTTATGAGTTTAACGATTTAACGTTTATAATTGTGTCTTTCATGCTTTGCAATGTGAAAGGATGTTTCAGTCAAAGATGAAGAAAATGTTAATTGTTGCAAACAGCACTGTAGGGACATACTGTATAATAACCTTCATGCACGGAAAGCCTTTCATCAACCCTGTCTCATGAGGTTCCCAAAACGATAAAGCGGAGTCCAGGGGCAGTGCCTACAGTGCGTTAGTTCTCCGGTGGAAATCTTTTGGCTTGTCCCTTACCATCAAAGGAGGACGACTCCTTTCACAAATGATCAACAAGAACTAGTGCTGACTCATGCATTTGATGTGTAGTGACAAGGCTGCAGTTGCAGTATTTCTTCTGCTGCATGACAGGCTGTCCTGATGAACCATTTGTAATTTGTAATTCATGGGGTGCATGCGTGGCTCCCAAAATACAGGGCTTTCAAGTTTGTGTGCTGGAAGACCTTAAGGGGAAAAGTAGACTGATGGATGAAACTGATGGAGTACTACTAAGGGAACCAAAATTTTAACCATGAACGCAAACTTTTTCCTAATCTTAACTTGTCATTTTAGTGCCTAAACTATCACGCTGCCACGTGACAGTCAACTTTTTGTGGCTAAACTTAACTTTCACAGAACCTGGCAAGACCTTATCAGCCGGCCGATATATCGGGCCCATACTCACGATGTTACGCGTATCGGCCGATGTGCGACTGCTGCGTTTGCCGATTTTATTTACAAACAGGCGTCCATACAGGCAGCTCTGTGTTGCTAGAGAGACGCTGCAGTTCACGTGCAGACCATGCACTGCCCCTCCCCCAATATCAGAGTCCTGGAAACCTGCTCTTCAAGACAACTGAAAGTTTAAAACTTTCAAAGCACATTTTAACTGTATAACTTAGCTGAAATATTGCCATACACGTTGAAAGTGGAAACACTTTGAACTATGTGTGCTTGCAACTAAGCAAGTTTGTAGGTCCAAATGGAAAATGCAAATGCCTCGTCTATAAAACTGCTTGCCATTGTGTTTAGGGAGCTGCAAATCGCTAAGTTGTAGGCTATACGTATGCATACGGTAGCTGTTACCAACACTGGTCATGGGATGAAGTAATGCCGGCGTTCCATGGGAGTTTTATTCAGCAGCCACCTGGCTGAGGTTTGCACGCATGTGGTGTGTATGTCCCTCGGAGAGACACACACCAGAGTCCCTCCCTCTCTCCCTACTTGGAGCTGGGCGGAGGTCTTGTCTCGGTCCCGGATGAAGAGGACTCAGGATTTTATTTCAAGACCGGTCAAGACTCCAACTTCAGGGATATAACTAAATTGCTTATGTATCGTTTGATTAGATGTAAAACTTCTTGCTTCAAATGCAACCAATCACTTGACTCATTTCTAGTTTGAAATGTGTTACTGTCAACCCTATTCCCGGCGTAAGTTACGCTAGCATATGTACTATATGTTTCAGTTGTTTGGTCTGGTCTTGGTCTTGACTCGGTCTCGCCCTGCCATGGTCTTGGTCTTGTGTCGGTCTCAAACCCTCAAAGTCTTGGTCCTGTCTCTTCAACGAGGCCTGCACAATTCAGGAAAAAATATGAATCACAATTGTTTTGCTTAAAACTGATATCACGCTTCTCTGTGACAATGTTTTTGACCATGACAAAACAAAATGGCAGTAACAAACCAAGGTTATTATAGTTTTGCATTTTTCATTAGTTTTTATTTTTATTTTGTTTTGACTTTTTGTTTTCAAATTCAGTTTAGTTTTAATTAGTTTTTAAAGCAGGTTTGCTAGTTTAGTTTTTATATTTTGAAAATGCTAAGTTTTAGTCTTCTGTAACAAGGGTTATTTGTCGGGGGATTTCAAAATGTCAGAAAAAGTATTATAAACATACAATTTTAGAAATGTGTATTCACAATGTATTCAACAATACAAACAATGTACATATGATGATGATGAGCACAGATATGTAAACAGTCAACACAAAACGCCACAGTATGTGCAGAATGTGTTTGACGTGATCCAGGAGAAAAACCTAAATGCCTGTGTCTAAACTTTGGTTTGAGTTAAGTGGTGGTAAGTATTATTCCACATATTAACCCACGTTTCCTCCCGCTTTTGGTGTTCCTGCGTATTTACTAACAAGCCCGCCTGTAATGTTCTCTGTCCTGCGGTTGTCTCCGTCATACTGCTGGCCCTACGTATCCATACATCCACGCCCGTAACATTACCCGGGGTTAGCTTCTGTTTTGGGGAAAGGGGGCTTGGCCTTCTCCTTTACCTTGTTAAGCTAGGTTAGCCTCTTTGTGTTCGTTTCTCAAATGTAGGCTACTTTCAAATCTGCGGGATGTTTCCCTTTAATAAATGTCCAAATATTTTACCACCTTACACTGCAAGGCACTTGCTTTTATCTGACAGAGTCATAATCAAATAGGACTCTGCCGCTTTCTTTCTTTCGGCAGACTTCCGGCACTACCATGATTCCAGGCGAGGGGCATGGACTATGTTGTTTGTTGTGTTCAATTTTACATGGAATGTCAGAATGTCTGGGTCCCCAGTCAGAAACTATACACGTCTACAGGAAATGCCATGTCGGAAAGATATAACGTTATTTGCTCTTTTTGACAAATCGTGAACAGGGTCAATTGAGATCGTGATTTTATAACGATTATTCTTGCAGGCTTACTTTCAACCAAATGGCCCTGTCTTATTATTATAATATGTGGAAATGCATATTAAAAAGCTATGTTTCATGTCACTTTAATTTGGATGTCAATTCCTAGACAAGATTTGATTGCTATCTGAAGATTCCGTTAGGGCTCTCTAAAACTCATTTTTCTCTGACCATCTCGGATATTTTATTAAAGACATTTTCAGAAAAAAAAAATATTATTGAAAATGGTTTCGGGATTTGAAAAGAGGCTCTTAAGAGTGCATGGTGCACTTCACACAGCATTGAGACGGATACTATAAACAGAGCACATAGCACAGTTCTCATCTGTCCCACCAACGCAATAAAGCCAAGCTGTTATTCCTCAAGGGCATCCTGCAACTTAGTGTTTGTCATACACATAACTTTTGTTACCTGTTACCTCTAAAAGATTTCTTTGGGTGAATTTGGTTTTGTTCTTCTGCCATCAACATTTACACCCCGTCATCATTCTCGAAACACTGACAATTACTCGCCCATCATCACACTCGTTCTTCATCAATACACCAGATCAGCTGCTCAGAGGCCGACACGGCCGAGAGCTCTGCCTGGATCAAACCTGACTATCAGCCTCTCTCCTCATTCTTAGTATTGCTTCACACATATCTGTCTCTTTCTACTTTTCTCTTGCTGTCTATCTTTCGCACACTTTGCCACTGTCTTTCTCTCCATTAAAAACCCAGAATGCAGTGCTGCTGTACAGCTGCAGAAGTGTAATCCAGTCCAGGTTACATCAGCACTGCAATCAATCATGCAGACTGTCCCGTCGCCTTAAACTCTCCAAAAACAACCGACGCGTGAGCCGTCAGCTGTCATTCACCGAAACCGCTTCAGAAGAGTACATAAATGGTCTGCAGGCAGACTTGAACAGCTGATAACAATTTATTTGGGTCTAATGCAAAGATTAATAATAATCTAGCTAGGTACATTTCCTCATAATCCATTAACATAGTGACTAATGAAGTATAGACAGGCTATTAAGTGAGCTGATAATGCACTAAATATGCTGACTTTTTTTTGAATAGCACAAAAGAAATGTACAGTATCTCTAATACCTTCAATTGTCTATGCAATCGGAAGGAAAGTAAGGTTCCACAAGCCAAGCTACATGACACACTAATGAACTGTATCAGGATGTCGCATGACCCAACCTTCTGTTTTCTAAGCTTGGTTGCTGCATTTTTCATTGAATAAGCTGAATTAAAGACAAACCGCTTTGTAACTATGTCTGAATTAAAACATTATTAGACACTGAAACCTCATTTTCAAATATTGCATACTTTCATAAGATTTCCACAGTGTGTGCATATTAATGAGAAATCAAAGTAGATTTGATTTTTATTGAACACAATAGTACCCAGCTGCTCATGAATGAATTGATGCTGCAGGCCTTGGTGAAGGTTTATAAATGCTGATTGTCACACCGCCACCTAATGCAAAGGCAGATGAAGTGGTAGGGCACTGTAAATGTTTACACAGGGATTTTTAGGAAGCTGAAAAGGAAGTTGGGTAAGTAAAAAACAATGGTGTTTATTAACAAAATAAACAAACATACGCAAACAAAGGGCACAAAATAAAACCCTGGAATTACAAAAAAATTAAAATTAAACTGAGTTAAAATAACATTTAAAAAAAAAACAACCTGCAACATCAAAGCAAGCTGCCAACTCCTTCCTCTTTTGCCCTTGTCCCTTGTAAAGTATATTATAGGGTGATATACACTGAAAAAGCAACAATAACCCTCTGGTTTCAGAACATACCATTAGATTTACATTGTTCAGTCACTGCGGACATATGGGCAACAACAACAATAAGCGCCCCAAAAAATAGGTACAAATTTATATAAATTTTTTAAACTAACCCAATTTGATTTTTGTCACGGGGCCCAAAATTCCTGGTGGCGCGCCATGAGAGAATGGGGCAAGATTTAATTTATCTAGTAATTACGTTTTGGCCATGTTTGCTGTCCGGAGAGAGCTCAATTATGGGAATATTCAGTGTGTTATTCGGTGTGTGTTGCTGTCTGCTACAGTATCTTTTGTGAATACTACCCCTAGCATTTGCCAAATTTAGACATTTGATCCAACACATGGGGGCTTTAATAGTGGCAGACATCTAAGAAAAGCAATAGTACAATGGAAATTGGTTCCTCTCCAATTAGTTTTCTTTCTCCGAGTGCTAAAATGAAAGTAATACATCATTGAGTGAGGAGTCTAAGTTAAGCTCAGTCGGTGCTGTTCACTTTAAAATGAATTAGGAAACAGGCGTTGTTGCTTTAGTCTAATTTCAAGATACCAGAGCCTGATATGGTGAGAGCCTGTGACATAAGTGTATGTTTACTTCATTCATCTTACAAATTAAAACATGTTGCACAACCCTTCTGCAGTATACCAAAACAATTAATACCTGTATGCGTGTGTGTGTATGTATTTATGCTGTCAGTTAAACGCGTTATTAACGCCGTTAACGCAAACCCATTTTTTTATCGTGGGATTAACATTTGTTCTTTTTTCCCTAGAAAGCTTTGTAGTTTTTTTAAATGCTGTTGCGACAACTAGTAATGTTGCAAAGCTACATACATGGTATCTATGATGATATATCAACAGATCAATGTGTCAGATCAAACTGCCTTGGGCACCATGCTGATGAGGGCACATAGCCAAAAGCCTTTTGGTGAATAAAGCATGTGTACTGGAGAAGGGTTGTGCGGCATGTTTTAATTTTGATGGCCTTGCACTGAAGCGTGTACATTTTTTTTACATATGTCAAACTACAAATAAAACTAGTAAAACATAGTAGTAAATAGTAAAGTGACTGTGGTGATAAATAGTGTAATGTGTGGTAAATTAAAGCAGACTGTCAAAACAGAAATTTTTACTGAAGGATAAAAAGCCTGTGTATAGGATTCTCTGAGTCATATGATTAATCTAACAAGCAAGAGAAATAACAAATATCTGATGCTTGTAAATCTTGTATAGTGTAGTGCTTCTATGTATAATTTACCTTCCTGTGAATTTTTAGCAGATGCACACACTGCATACAGAACATCTCTAGAGCAGTTTGAGGAATCTGAGCTACTTCTTACTTTGGAAAATGTGTGAGCGAGCTAGACAAAAGTGTGAGTCGCTGCAGTCACTTGGCATCATTAATCCTTATACAACATTTACAATATCCAGTGAAGGTCAGAATCAGACCTCTGAGAACACTGTTGAAACATGTACTACAGATTGCCAAAGGTCACTAGAGTACATGTCATTGCACTGAAAATTCACTGAGCATTACGTTATTGAACATGTCCATGATAAGGAAGAGGTCTTAGTTCAACACACCAGGGGCCTCATGTATGAAAGACTGCGCAGCTTTAATATCAGAAGACGGCGTACGGCCAAAACTTGAAAAGTACCTATGAACAGAAATATTCACATGTATAAAACGGGCGTACGCCAGGTCCTGCACACCTTACCTAATACATCACAATCAACATGAAATTAAGTGCACATGAACGAGCCACCTGGGGTCACCTTGCCTCCTCCCATAAATTAGTATGGAAATGACTATAAAGTTAGCCGCTTCATTCTTTGTCCAATCACAACAGCTGCAGATGAGAAAAAAAAACTTCTTCTGACGTTGGATGTGCTAATCGCGGAGGTGGATGCGAGAAAAAGTTCTGTTCGGAGGTTTGTCATCTTGGATAAGCAATAAAAGAAAATGCCCAGAGTGGCAAATTGTGTCCGGGCAGTGAATGCACCGAACCATGGCAGAAAAAAAACAAAAGTTTAATGTCGAAGTGGAAATCAAGCCAATAGTGGCAGCGTCACACTAGATACAGAACAAGATGCATCTCAATGTCAGTCCAAATTACACACAATAAGCAGTTTGATCTCACTGATGTAATGCCATTTATTTTCTACGTGTTAGTAGGCTCAGTGAAACTGAGTACAACGTGCGGGAGACCCGACTCAGGAGGAGGAGAGGTTAGTGAGGCCAGTGTCTCCAAGGCAGGTGACAGTGCGCACGGATCCGCTGCGCCATGCATGGATGAAATAATGAAATAGTAAATAGCATTACAGTAACAGAGATATATACAGAATCAAGACAGTCAAGACAGCCCAGTGATTGGTGGCACGGGTACACCTTGTTCACTTACATAGCCTACAAATCATCCATGGGATCAATTACACATCTGTGATAGTAAATCATCACTGTTTGGTGTTGCTCTGACCAATTCCCAAAATAAGGAATGTGTGGGTGTTAATCTGAAGGTGCTTACATAATCAAAATGCTTTTCTGGGTCACTTTGACCAAAGTGCAGTTTCGGGTCACTTATATAACGAGAGATGAAACACTTGTGTAATCCAATCAAATACTGTTTTACTTTTTGATTGAAGCTTGCTGTACGCCAATGCTCTAGTGTGGGAGAGGTAGGTGCCTGTGGGCCTGACTTGGCCCGTCAGGCTCACACGCGGTCTGCCGTTGGTAAAGCTATAAAGAGTAGGGGGTCCCTGCGCTCTGGTAGAGTCTACTGTGGGTCGCGTACGAGACGCCCAGCTGGTTGCACAGGAGATCTACCGGGGTGTTGGCTCTCCACCCATTGGCGACGGTAAGCTTCGTTTTCTGTTTGATTATGTGTAACCAAGTGTGAGGGATTGTGGGTTGAGATTGGCAATAAACGCCATATATTGTATCAGTCTAACCTGAGTCCAGTGTGATCATTTCCTGAGTGCCGACCAACCCCCGATCTTCCTAAAATTTATTTCAATACAATTTTGGCGTTGTCGGCAGGATACAGAGGGTTGACTACACACAGGAAATGGCTTTTTTGAGAAGAAAAAAGAAAAGTGTAGAATCACCTAGAGAGGGTGAGAAGGATGAGTATCCAGGACTGCCCCCAGTGTGGCGGGGGCAGATGTGGGGACCAGTGAGTCCAATGTTGTATAAGTTGATTGGACCGCCGAGTCCTTTAGTGGGCGCAGTGCCAAAAGCGCCGCTGAAAGGGACAGGCGAGATTGCATGGGTTTTAGCTGCCGCTTGGCAGGAACGAATCGGAGCACTAGATGATGGATGGGACCCCGCGTCATGGGACGGGGGATAGGCTACAGGGAGAGTTGTGTGCTGCAGGAATGTGGAGGAAGCATGCAGCCAAAAGAGAGACAGAGACAGATAAGGGAAACTACAGAGACAATTTTTTCCCTTGTTCTCTGTTTGCGCCTTTTTATTTGGAATATAACGAAAACCAAGCATAAATCACATCTGAAAATGGGGGATTCACAAAAAAAATTGGATTGAACATTGGGTTGGATTGATTGAAAAATTGGATGGGAACAGTCAGAACAGGAAACAACGGAGCCTGGGGCGCGCTTAAATATAGGTGAGCAGAACTTGTTGTGAATCGAATCTGCACATTGGTGAAATCTAAATTAAGGCAATGATGTTTTCATGGTCTGACTGATAAAAATTGGAGTGATCCAGTGGGGTTATTAATGCTACGTGTTGTTGAAAAGTAAAGAGTAGCCAAACAGTGGGTTTGGTGAGAAGTAGTGTGTATTTTGTCTGAGAGACAGACTACACACATGGAGGAGGTAATGTGTTAAAATTTCTGAACGCAGAACCTCTTGAAACATGACTATTGCTGAAATTTCTTAGCAAATTCTATGAGGAGTAATGCATGTACACATGATTACAATCACAATTATATGAGGGTGTCTGCCGAATTACATACATTGATTACTGAGTTGGGACCAGATCCCTATAGATTACAGATGGACTTATTGGTAAAAAGAAGAAAAAAAAACAATGAGTCAGAAAGCTAGAGAAAGAAATTAGAACAGTATAGAACAGTTGGTTGGTACCAATTCCAAAATTGTTAGATTTAAGAGAAAAATGAAAAAAAAGGGTACAAGCATACGTGTGTATGTGTATGTATGTATATATATATATGGAGATGTGTGTATGCATATATATATACATATTTGAAATTGCTCAAGAAGAATGAGCCAGAGTACATGGATTGCTACTGTTATGGGAAGACTAAGTTTATTTTTTTTTTTTTTAACAAGTCAAAAAGTTTGGGGTGCTTAGTCATGGAGGGAGCATGAGTAACATGGTCACAAATACAGACAAACAGCTGAACATTCAGAGGAAACCTGAGGTTGTATATGTAGATATGAATTTGTTTTTTGATTAAGGTACAATTACGTTAACAGCCGCTAGGTTTGTAAAAACATTGTTGAAATAGTTTAAAATGCCGGACTGCAGTGGGAATATGTGGAGAGGTCCGTGTCAGTCTGTGCTTATGATTTAAATCTTGACCTAGCTAGCCTTGCTCAACAAGATTCCAAGAGTTATAGGAGGCAGTTTGCTAGGCATGTAATATAATATTGACTGACACACAACAGGTCACAGCATACATCAGTTCAGTTATTTACTGGTCGATACGGGGGCAGAGGCCTCCATAGTACATGGTAATCCTGAAAAATTAAAAGGTAAAGATGTCCCCTTAACTGGATTGGGAGGGGGAGTGACTCATGGAAAATCAGTTATGCTTCCCTTAAAAATTGGAACAATGCCCATACGAAAATACAATGTTGTGGTGACTCATATTAGGGAGTGGATAATTGGCATGGATATCCTAGCAGGAATGACGCTACACTTAACTAGTGGGCAATTCACATTTGGAGTAAAACGAATTAGAGCTATTTTGGTTGGAAAAGTGAAAATGAAGCCGTTTCCCCTGCCAGTACCAACTAAAGTTGTGAGTATGAAGCAATACAGGGTCCCAGGGGGACAAGAGGAAATAACTGCTACTATAAAGGAGTACTTAGAGGCAGGAGATAAGTAAACCAGTGTTATTGACCAGCAGGGGAGAGCAAGGTTTCGGGTCAACAGACAAAACAATACCGGGGGCAAAAGTATGGGTGAAACAGGCAAATGGTCCCCCAAGGCCTGCTGAGATAATAGCACAAGGAAATGATTCAACTGTAAGTGTTATATACAGGAGAAGAAAAATGGGTGAATGTTCCTGTTACTCATTGTTATAACAGGGAAAACTAATCAGTGTCATTCTATATCAGTTGCTAATGCTGTGTGCAGATTCATGTCCGGAGTACAGATCCTAGAGTGGTTGGTTGGACGACGACCCCTAGAAGCTGAAGAGGGTGGTGCCAGACGACACCATGGGCCACCGCAATGGGAGATCCGGACTTGGAGGTGCCGTCTGTTCGGTCATCATGTGCCTTGTCCTCTATGTCATAACGATTGGTTGTTATGGTGTGATGGAGGGACAGGGGCTGGGAAAAACGACGGGACCCATTAGAATAGCCTGGAAGAATGACACGCGAAACAGAACTCAGGATGATTACACGTGTCCAGCTAATCATCGTTGCTCTGTGGTAAACATAACTGTAAATGGTGAAATGTGGAAATGTCCGAACTGTCATAAAGGTCTCACTGTTCCTGTATTACTAACTGGAAGTAATATTACCATCATATCAAACGTGAGTATGTGCTTGTGGAGAAATAGGACATGTGATTCAGCTTATAACGGCACACAATGGACATTGGATACCCACAATATGACATCGCATGAGCTATGGATATCTAATTCCACTACAATAAATGGACGAAAACAGTTTGGATATGTGATGTGGGTTCTGCCCAATACTGTTAAAACAGAATCTACTAATGTTGTACCTATAGTAGACACTTGTCAACCGATGGCAATAGCTTTGAGAAAACGAACTGTGTACTTTCAGGTGAAGTTTCCACCCCTACCATCATGCAGCAGACGACGGAGAGCATGGTATGACACTGTATTGGGGGGAACGGGAACGTTGTTTGGAATAGCTAACACTGCTGATAATGAGGCTACACGTTCTATGTTAGCTAACACAGGTCAAGCGTCATCAAATGGGTTGTTACAACTAGGACATTGGTTACCAACATCTATAGTAGGTCAAAAGGAAAACAGTGATTTGTGGGCGCAAGCTTTACGTTGGCAAATTGATGTAACTAACGCTACTGGAGAGGTATTAGAGAATGTGACTAAAACTCTAAATTGGACAGTTTGTAATATGCAAATGATTCACGCTAAATTACAACAAGAGCGATTCGAGCGAATCTTGACAGGTGAAAATCCCTCTGAGTGGCGGCGAATCTGGAATATGACAAATGATAAATGGATAAAGCTTGCTGGTCACAAAACACAATGTAATAGGACTATGTGTAAAGGCTCATGGACAGAATTTATTGTAAACTCGTCTATGGTAGTGTGTTTATATCAGGTTCTACCTGTCATCACTACTCAGGGGTTTTGGTATTTACATATGGATGGAGAGTGGTTAGATCCACGGAAATACAAAGGTTAGTGAGGTCACATAGGTCAAACATCACAAGTCTGATGATATCCACATTGATTGCAAAGGATGAAGTTGTGCACACAGCACAAATTGTTAGACAGAATTCAGCCCATCATTGGTGGGATATATTTTCAGGAATGTCTGTAACCGCTAAATCAACATTAGTGCCGCCTTTATTATTGCTTATAATAGCCATATGTGTTTTGACTCTATGTAATTTTGCCACATGTTATTATGTACGGCCTTTTCGCAAGGAGGTGGAATGGGTAATCTTTCAATGTATGAGATGAGGGTTTGGTTGAAGTATTATCCTGGAGCTTTTGGACGACGAGAGTTGGAGGTGCAATTGGAACCGTGGCAACAATTTCGAGAGATAGATTTAACTTTGCAGGAACTATATAATTGGTAATTCATGATGTGCTTAATAATCCTCCTTTTCCAGATTGGTTTGAAATGTTAACATGGGAAAATTTTGTGAATTGATGAAGAGCATCAAGAGTGGAATGTGATAGTAAATCATCACTGTTTGGTGTTGCTCTGACCAATTCCCAAAATAAGGAATGTGTGGGTGTTAATCTGAAGGTGCTTACATAATCAAAATGCTTTTCTGGGTCACTTTGACCAAAGTGCAGTTTCGGGTCACTTATATAACGAGAGATGAAACACTTGTGTAATCCAATCAAATACTGTTTTACTTTTTGATTGAAGCTTGCTGTACGCCAATGCTCTAGTGTGGGAGAGGTAGGTGCCTGTGGGCCTGACTTGGCCCGTCAGGCTCACACGCGGTCTGCCGTTGGTAAAGCTATAAAGAGTAGGGGGTCCCTGCGCTCTGGTAGAGTCTACTGTGGGTCGCGTACGAGACGCCCAGCTGGTTGCACAGGAGATCTACCGGGGTGTTGGCTCTCCACCCATTGGCGACGGTAAGCTTCGTTTTCTGTTTGATTATGTGTAACCAAGTGTGAGGGATTGTGGGTTGAGATTGGCAATAAACGCCATATATTGTATCAGTCTAACCTGAGTCCAGTGTGATCATTTCCTGAGTGCCGACCAACCCCCGATCTTCCTAAAATTTATTTCAATACAACATCCAATGAGTTTGCCTGTCCAACACAGGGTTTGTTCCTGGGGAGATGGATCCGTGCGTCCCGCCTCCTGTACACCATGGATGTCTGAGCCTCCGCAACCACAGACTCACAGATACTATTGCATTTTCCCGTGATATAATTGTTTTTTTCATAAACAACGTCCCAGAAATGCCAGTAAGTGAAGTGGAAATGTTATTTTGTAATGTTTGGTGATTTTTTGCACTTTTCAGCCAGAAAAGACTTTACGGATGGCGCACGTCAAGTTAATTTTTTTGTACATGAAAAACCAGCGTATGCAAGCTTTTCATCCGTATGCAATGTTTATACATGAGGCACCTGGAGAAGACATTTCTGTGCAAAACTTGATTTTTTGTTCAAGGCCTCTTTGTCCTGTTGTCTTTTAATATTAAACAGTTGCTATAAATGGCCTTTATCATGGCCAGAGAATGGGCTTGTATTACAGCAAATGTATCCGAGGTTGCATTGCTCTGCCTCGGTTTTACATTCTTGGTGTTGGAGAACGTGTATTCTACGGGGAAGTACGCCTATTATTCTTCATCTCTTCATTGTTTTTGCACTAAACATCATTTAAACTTCCAACTGTGAGGAACTGGTCTTATTTGCTACATGACAACCAGATTAGGTGCCATGGCTGGGTTATTGCCTAATAGGGAAAATCGCAGAATCAGTAAAAGATTTAACATCCCTTTCACTTCTCTCTATGAATGAAGTGATGACATGCTTCATAAAGATCATAGTCAACACTGATGTGGGAAAGGTATCTCTAAAGATCTGTCTGTCAGTGATACACCCTGATAAATTTAAGCATGAAAAACTCCTGAAGCAGCATTACTGATGGAATGGCAGTCATTAGTGATGTGTTACTTTTGCAGTGTCAGGCTGACTTGCCAAAAGATTACACTTAAAATCAGAATATGTTTCTGAATATTGAATAAGGAATTGCATGTTAAAATATTGATACTTTCACATTTTGGACTACATAATTGTATTTAGGTAAATGTTCAAGCCTGTCTCCTAAAAGACTGCGTTCTCATATAGCAAAACTGCATTCTTAATTACCTTTCAAGATAAACATATTTTCCAGCAACAGGTGCACACTGTGAAAACGGTAGCCGTTTTAAACACGTGGTTGGCACTGAATTACAACAAAAGTACTTGGTTAGGTTCAGGAAAAGATGCTTCCGGTTCAAATACGTTTGTTTGTACGTAGCGCAAGTTAATTATGCAACATTGGCTAGGTATGTTACATTAACAAATCAATGTTGACTTTTGGTTTCACACAGGACAAGAATAGCATTCTCCTGAGAGAAAATCCTGTTTGACGCATCCATCCACCCTGACGTCCTCCCTCGTGGACCATGATTAGAAACGTATTTGTGATAAATCAAAGACAAAAGTAATCTGGGACAAAATACTTTTCCTTGAAAAGTAATTGAGAATGCAGATTCATATGTATGAGAATGAACCACATAAATTATTGGAAAAAGAAACCTATAAGTTAAAAAACAAAAACAAAAGGAGGTCTATAATTTATCAGGTGTTCTGTACGTCATATACAGTGGGTACGGAAAGTATTCAGACCCCTTTAAATTTTTCACTCTTTGTTTCATTGCAGCCTTTTTCCAAAAATCAAAAAAGTTCATTTTATTTCTCAGTAATGTACACTCAGCAACCCATCTTGACAGAAAAAAACAGAAATTTAGAAATTTTTGCATATTTATTAAAAAACAAAAACTGAAATATCACATGGTCATATGTATTCAGACCCTTTGCCGTGACCCTCATATGTAACTCAGGTGCTGTCTATTTCTTCTGATCATCCTTGAGATGGTTCTACACCTTCATTGGAGTCCAGCTGTGTTTGATTATACTGATTGGACTTGATTAGGAAAGCCACACACCTGTCTATATAAGACCTTACAGCTCACAGTGCATGTCAGAGCAAATGACAATCATGAGGTCAAAGGAACTGCCTGAAGAGCTCAGAGACAGAATTGTGGCAAGGCACAGATCTGGTCAAGGTTACAAAAAAATTTCTGCTGCACTTAAGGTTCCTAAGAGCACAGTGGCCTCCATAATCCTCAAATGGAAGACGTTTGGGACGACCAGAACCCTTCCTAGAGCTGGCCGTCCGGCCAAACTGAGCTATCGGGGAGAAGAGCCTTGGTGAGAGAGGCAAAGAAGAACCCAATGGTCACTGTGGCTAAGCTCCAGAGATGCAGTCGGGAGATGGGAGAAAGTTGTAGTAAGTCAACCATCACTGCAGCAATCCACCAGTCGGGGCTTTATGGCAGAGTGGCCCGAAGGAAGCCTCTCCTCAGTGCAAGACACATGAAAGCCCGCATGGAGTTTGCTAAAAACACCTGAAGGACTCCAAGATGGTGATAAATAAAATCCTCTGGTCTGATGAGACCAAGATAGAACTTTTTGGCCTTAATTCTAAGCGGTATGTGTGGAGAAAACCAGGCACTGCTCATCACCTGTCCAATACAGTCTCAACAGTGAAGCATGGTGGTGGCAGCATCATGCTGTGGGGGTGTTTTTCAGCTGCAGGGACAGGACGACTGGTTGCAATCGAGGGAAAGATGAATGCGGCCAAGTACAGGGATATCCTGGACGAAAACCTTTTCCAGAGTGCTCTGGACCTCAGACTGGGCCGAAGGTTTACCTTCCAACAAGACAATGACCCTAAGCACACCGCTAAAATAACGAAGGAGTGGCTTCACAACAACTCTGTGGCTGTTCTTGAATGGCCCAGCCAGAGCCCTGACTTAAACCCAATTGAGCATCTCTGGAGAGACCTGAAAATGACTGTCCACCAACGTTTACCATCCAACCTGACAGAACTGGAGAGGATCTGCAAGGAGGAATGGCAGAGGATACCCAAATCCAGATGTGAGAAACTTGTTGCATCTTTCCCAAAACGACTCATGGCTGTATTAGATCAAAAGGGTGCTTCTACTAAATACTGAACAAAGGGTCTGAATACTTATGACCATGTGATATTTCAGTTTTTGTTTTTTTAATAAATATGCAAAAATTTCTAAATTTCTGTTTTTTTCTGTCAAGATGGGTTGCTGAGTGTACATTACTGAGAAATAAAATGAACTTTTTTGATTTTTGGAAAAAGGCTGCAATGAAACAAAGAGTGAAAAATTTAAAGGGGTCTGAATACTTTCCGTACCCACTGTACATACTGTATGGTTTTTTTCTTTGGAGACAGAGCCTTTAGCGTTGCAGCCCCATCCCTCTGGAACACCCTCCCTGAACAAATCCTACATCCCTGGACTTTTTTTAAACATTACTCAAACACCACCTGTACACCACAGCGTACAACCTCCCTTAGCTAAACTTTGTCATTGTAATTTCTATAAAGTGTCCTTTGGTTATATGAATGGCGTTATATAAATAAAAGTTATTATTGCTATTATTAGTAGTATTTTATTGTTATTATTTTCTATGTAATGTCTATCTGAGTTATTGCTTAATGGATATTTGTTATATATTATGTCAAAGGTAGAATTTTTTTTATTTGATGAAAATGTAATGTTACTATTATATTGTAAATGTTGAGGTCATAACGGCCATGCAAAGATTGCAATTTTAATGTGTCATTTATGTCTCTTAAGTCAAACATTTAATTCAACTCTGTATTTAAACATTTAGTTCTGTACCATTACTTTATTTTTAACATTTTAGCAACTGATGCTATGGTTGCATGTATACACTATAATTCAACTTTACCTTACAACTTTACCTTACACAATTACACTTGCATGTTTTTGTGTGAGACACCAGTAATTTTTAGTCCTATTTTGTGTTACACAGTTTCACTGTAGCTAAAGTCACACTCGTGCAGCCTGGCTTACCATCAATAAAAATTACTGAACAGCATTTAAATTTGGATAGTAAAATGATTACTAAATGATTTCTATTTAATATGAAAAAAGCAATAAATTATAATTTGAAAAAGCAATAAATTTAAATTTGATATAAAAAGGCAATAAAAACAATAATCCGATG
Source organism: Etheostoma perlongum (assembly GCA_026937815.1). Taxonomy (NCBI): domain Eukaryota; kingdom Metazoa; phylum Chordata; class Actinopteri; order Perciformes; family Percidae; genus Etheostoma; species Etheostoma perlongum. The sequence continues at coordinate 5,785,905 of CM049390.1, read as the reverse complement.
CAATCAGTGGCCAACTGATACAGCTACAGCTTAATATTTCACATCATACAATTAGTGAGAATGCATTAGAAAATACTTATATGCAACTAGATGTGTCAAATTCACACATCAAATAAACAGTCCAATCTGCTGCCTGAGAATGCAACTGTGAATGAATTGTTTTTCGGTTTAAAGACAGTTAACTAGAAAAAGTGCTTGTGGCAGCTTGACCTTTTGAATCAGACCACAGCTTGAAACAGTTTCACCTCTGCTGATCCCATGCATGCCTCACTGCCTGAAATACTGAGCAAGCTTCAAAAGAACATTTGATGAGTTACAAAGACATCCGCCAAGGGAGGCATCCACTTGCCAAATATTGCTCAGAGGACAGGTGCATCTGCTTTACTGAAGCACGGTGTAAGTAAACAAAGCAACAAAAAGAGTGGGAGAAAAGACGAAGCACCAGGAATGAACACGGTGATTAGAGGGGGTGGGGGGGTGGGGGTTGAGGACCAGTAGGGTTGTGCGTGTGGCATTCTGTGGCTCTGTAAAATGAAAGGATCACCAGGGAAAGAAAAATGTAGGTTCACTGAGGTGCAGCTGTTGCTAAGGTTTTAACAGATGGGGAGACAGGTCCCTGGCCATTTCAATGAGCACAGGACTTTCTTTAGCGAGCCTTGACAAAAAAAGCAATAGTCAAAATGCAGGGCGCCGCGCTGCTTTGAAAGAGGTCAGCATGTGAGGACTCCAACAAGATAAGTGTAAGATGGCAGGCCACTGGGTTGATGAATTAATATATGTCTGAAACAGGTTTGCGAATGGTGAATCATTTGTGATCCCAAAGGACTCTCCAGACTCTCTGGACTACACAAACGATCAGTAAAAGGTCTCTTGGTTTGAGTAATGAATGTGGAGAGGATGATTCAGATTCCCTTGCCGGGGGTCTGGCTATGTGGCTTTTGGCTAACCAGACCTGCCGGCTCCTAATGATGAAAAAGGTGGCAGGTGTGTGTGTGCAAATTGCACATGATGAGGTTTCCGCCATTGGAAACAGGTTCGTCAGAGGAATTACACATCCTGGTAATCTAATTGAGGTGGCCACAAAGACAACTCTGACAAAAACAGTATTTACCGCGCAAGTCATTATATGTCAGAAGCTGCAGTAAGGTCCATTTATCTTGTGCTAGGCAGTACCTTGAACTGATATTTAGACTCCTGCTGCTTCGAATCAACCTAATCTTGTTTCAGATCCAGGGATTGCAGAGAAAGCTGGTTATTCTACAATGTGTATTTCCATCTGCCAGATGGAATGAAGAAGAAACTTGCTGTGAAGTTGCAACATGGACTCATTGATTCACACCTCTCCTTGACCCAGTGTGAACAAAAAAAAAGTATTTGCACAGGTTCAAGCTCCTTCTAAAGGACTTATCCTGCAAGCCTGGGGCACACTGTGTTTTGAGACCAGTCCTTTTAAAGGTAGTATGCATCTAACAGCCAAAGGTAAAGACCAGTGTGACTGAGGTATTTTCAGGAAGAGAGCAGGTGAATTCTTGATGAAAATATAGTTTCTTCAGGTTTGCTATTTCACAGCAACGTTGCCTCAAGGTCCACTCAATGCCTAGTATTTCTTTTTGGGAATAATTTAAATGCAAGACAATTTGCCTCTCATATAGCCCTTAACAATACATTCTAGATTGTTAACAAGCTATTCTTTAACCTAGTGAAATAAACAGAATACAGATAAGATATAGCTACAGATGATACAAAGCAAACTCTCATACAAATACAAAACACTCTTTAGAGATTCATTTGGTTTCATTGGAATGTGGCTGGTACATCATATGTTCTCTCTTCATAAATTATTCTCTATACCTACTGTGTTATTGTATTTGATTTGACAGAGCAAGTAAAACCAGACGTTTCTAAGGATTAGTTGTCAGCCAACAGCGGTACAAAAACACAAAGAAAATAGTTCAGCATTAGCAGTAGGTGATTTATTCAGATATAACAAGGTGAATTCCTGTTTTCCTCCATGTCTTTCCTTTTAGTTATCAGGGATAAATTCCTGTATTAAATTGTGCTATCAAAGGAGTTGCCATGCTTTCATCTACACTAAAGTAGGCCCCTGAGGCTGATGGGTGATGGAGGGTTAACATGAATACAAGGGGAGGTCCGCAAGTGTGCTTAGCGGGGGTGCATAATTGTGTTGATGAGGGCAATAGGATACTAAGGAGACGATACAGCAGGGAGGCTCACATGGGAATAAGAAGGAGCATGGTTCTTCCAAAAACTTTTTCTATTGATGATTACTCTGGAAACACAGAATAAAGCCACTGGTTTCATCAAAAGAAAATAGAAGTCGTTCACTAGAACTTTTCAATTCATAATCCTCAAAGTCTCATATGTCTTGCTTGTACAAAAATATTCCTTCTGGTGTGCAGTTAATTAGAGACCCTGTTTATACTTTGTTTTAAAATGTAACTTGGCCAATCGGATCACAGGAGGACAGTGCTAAATACAAGTGCAAACAACCATCAAGACGCATTGTGATATGATAACTCAAACCACTCGCTCAGGTGCTCTGGGACGCATTTGACCACATTTCTTTAGTAGTATAAACACTATTGCGTTCCGATGCATACCCAACAAAAGGCATAACAGAAAAATAAATCATCAATGCAGGAAGTAGGGATATTCCATTATGGAAAAAATAATAATCACAATTATTTTTGGTCAATGTTGAAATCACGATAATTTAACACAATTACTCATTAATCTTTGGATATAATGGATAGTGTCCAGTTTATAATCTTTTAGTGTCCTTTATTTCACAGAAAGAGTCTTTAGATCAGAATAAAATCTGTTTTACTACTGTTTAGCTTTACAGATATCACACAGATGTCACACAGCTAATGAACATTTCCAGAAACACAACATATTGTGCATGGGGAGGGGGAGACGGAGTTAGTTTTGCCTTTTTTGCTCCTGTGGCTGACCTCCTTCTGCCATCTTTACTCAAGTTTTTAAATTCCAGTGATTCCAATGATATGCACACAACTTGCCTTCCTGACTACATAGGCTGAGAGAGTTTATGGCTTTGGGAGGGGCAGATGTGCACGTTTCAGAACACAAGACAAAATAAGTGTTCTTGCAAAATCGAACATGGCAAAATAATCATTTCTTCTCGATTATACTATTTTGGTGATCATTGGGAGCAAAAATCGAAATTCAATTAATTGCACAGCCTTAGCAGGAGCTATTGGTTGTTGTGGTGACAGGGCGCAAAAGTTCTATGGTATGTTATGGTTGGAGCTGTTAAAATCCCTGGCCACAATAAAAACAGCCTCCAGCTGTGAGGTCTCGGTCCTGTCAATAACTCCATTATCCCCCATTATATGGTCCGGTCCTGGGGTTGAATGGAGAGGTCCTGTGGAACAATGGCCGAGTCTGGTATCAAGGAGTCTATCCAAGTCTACAGTACATGAAAATTATAACGTTGCATTTCTTAATGTCCTGTTGAAAGCCATCCTGCTCCTCCCCTATAGAAGATTAGCACAACCATCAGAGCTCCATGGTATGTCACCCACTTGCATCACCTCATTCTTTGCTTCCTTCACTCTGGTTTCTCTCTGAAACTAAATCCAGTTTCTTCTCTACAAATGTACCATGGCAACTCAGCATGACTTGCACCCAAAATAAATGTTTCTGCTGTTCTCAGGTAGTCAAACCATGGCCTTTTCTATCATGCCAAGAGGAGTTACAGAGTGCTTAGCACTGATTGAGGCTAAATCTGGCCTCATCTCCAATTATTAGTTACTACTCTATTAAAATCACTGCAATTGTAAAACCCTTTAGAAAAAAGGGGGGAAGGGCCCATGGATTGTTTATTTTACAACAGTATCCAAACATCTGAGGAGACCAATATAAAATGTAATGTTTTCAGTAATTATGGCAATGTCTGCTCAAAAGTTAGAAGGTCACATCTGTATTATAGAACCCAGGCAGCCATGTGAGAGCTTGGAATTGAACAGTTTGGCAATACCTGAACCACAAAGCCAAAAACTACAAGAATATGCACCATACTCCCCTATGCCAAGGAGGACTATAAAATATATATAAAGCAGGACATTTTTGAGTGAAAAGACTTCCGGTTTGTATCAATTACCATTTCTAATTAAACATTCATTATATACTGTTCAGGAGATTATGTATTGGAAAGTAGATGCTGGTGTAATTGCATCCCATTGTTTCATTACTATCACGACACTGGTGGTAAGGAAATTAAAGAAATTTAAAGTAATACACCACAGAGCGACATTATCATAATTATATATTATATACAGTATATATCAAGACACCAACCTTTTAGTATTATACATTTAAACTATCAATGTTAGGGGCGACCTCTAGCTCACCCAGTAAGAGCGTGCGCCCCATGTAGCCTGAGTCCTTTGCAGCGGCCCAGGTTCAAGTCCGACCTGTGGCCCTTTGCTGCATGTCATCCCCCATCTCTCGATCCCACCATTCCTGCCTATGCCCAGTCACTATCAAATAAAGGGAATACCCCCCGCCCCCTCCTCATTAAAGTTGCAAAGCTTTGCTTTGATTTTGTGAACACCAGCCATTTTAAAAACATGTTTCATAACCACAAGTCCCCTTTCAAATGTTGTGCCTGTCAAATATTTAAACAGGATGTACTCCTCGAGTTTATACCCCTGCCGCATTCTTCACTTGTATGTTTGTACAGTGTGTCATTTTGTCGCAAGGCCCTTGAGTGAAACATGCTTTCTGTTGTCTGGTAGCATCATTTTCAGCAGAAATGCTGCCCCTTTTCTTCTTTTTAGTCCTTGCTGAAAACTGCCCATAGCAAGGTTCTCCGGGGTAACTGTGACATAACTCTCCTTACAATTAGTTTAGTTTAATGCTTTGATCACCACAAACCAAATGCTATTTAACTCCATGTAAGTGAGGCTAATTAAATATCATTCTGATACTTAAAACTATCCATCACATTTTTCTTCAGAGACTAACTTAAGGTTCAATTCTAAAACTTTCACAATTTCTGAATTGACATCAAAGGTTATTTTTAAGCTGTACATGAAATAGAATCACGTACTGAAAAAAGGAAATATATTAGATTAACAGTACCTCCCCACATCCCTCCTACCACCCTTCTTCCCATAATGCCATCTGTAATAAATGAGTTTAACTGTCAATGAATGTTGTAACCAAATGTTCTTTTTCTGTTAGAGACTGTGTGATTCCATTTACACACTAACTGGGGCATTTCATCAACATGTTGAAAGACGAACTACTACTACTACATGCTCAAAGAATAATTAGTTGACACGTATCACTTTGATCCATTTGTACAGATCTAATCTAGCACAAAAATTAATAACACCCCTGCTAGTTTTTATCTTACTTGCATCTACTATAATAACCTCAGATGCTGGAATATCAGATCAGATCACTCTTTGATCCCATTGCTTTATACAAAGTCCTTTGGAGAGAAACTGAGCTAGTGTGAACAGATTTGCAGAACTACAGAATTAGTTTAATCAAAGATGAAAACCAAAATTGGAGTATCTTAGAAAGTGCTATGACGGAGCCTTGGTCACTGCATTACGTTCTTTTAGCCAATGTTTCTAACAAACAGTGCCAGCTACTAGACCTGCCAGATAAATTGTTATAAAATCTCGATTCACCTTGTTTATGATTTAATATTTAAATAACTATGATTTTAAAAAATAACTTTTTTTAATGACTTTTATTCTCATTTAATTTTACGAGCCAACTGCATCACAAACGCTAATACTTTCTTCTTTGAGTTTTTAACGTAGACTATATAAAGTAGGTTTTAAAGCACTCCCAAGTCCTGCAATGCTCTCCCTTCTGTTCATCGTAGCCTCTATGTTTACAGGCTTGTGGTGATGCGCAATGTGCTATAGGTGCCAAAAATAATAAATGTTTGGTACTACCAATTTGTTTTGTTTTGTCATGGTCAAAGAAATTGTGGCGGTGATATCAATTCTATACTGCTCTTTTTTTCTACCTTCAATTAATATCAGTACTCATGGCATACGGTGTCCCCTGGCCTTTGCCCATCCATCCAATTCGGAAGTTATTTACTATGCAACCAAAAAACTGTGGTATGGTATCAAGGCTTTATTAGTTCTTGGTGATATTTGGCCGCTTTGGCCTTCCTATTGAGAGGATCTGGGTACGCGATTGCCCAGGCATGAGTATTGATTTTGACTGGCATGATGAACTGTATGGGCGAACAATCCAGAAGTATCACGCAATCCAGACCATAAACAGATTCACTACAATTTCATTCATAGGGTATATCTCACCCCTGTGAAAATGCACCACATGAAAATAATTAACAGCCCTTTTGCTTCAGCCCACTAAAAGCTCAAGGTACATATCTTCACATGATCTGGGATTGCTCTCCTGTTGGCCAGTTCTTAAACAATACTGCATTCAAAATTTCTGCTTTAGTTAAAGTTACTGTACCCGTTACTATAAGTGTTTTGATTCTGAATGATTTGTCAGCCTTTCAACTCACAAATATTTTAAAACGTGCTGTATTTACTGGATTTAGAGCGGCTAAGAAAATGATTGCAACCCGCTGGAAACCACCTCATGACTTGTCTGTTCGTACACGGACACTTGTTTTGGATGTCATGTACATGAGTCATTCCCAAACTGTGGTCCGCGGACCACTCGTGTTCTGTGAGGGTACTGTAGGTGGTTACTGGAAAAGTAAAATAAAATATAAAATAATATTTTTTTAACCTTCATTTTAACAGTAAATTCCCATAATCCCAATTAGAAATGTTGACTATATACAAGTGTTCTTATTACTGTATAGATGCTAGTATAATAATAATAGTAATACTCCATTGCTATGGAAATCAGTCTGTTGTTCAAATGAACCGGATTATGACCCTGGGTGCTTGAGTAAAATAAATAAATTAAATATGTGGCAGCCGTGCAGTAAACTCTCTCGCCGGAGCTGGGACGAAGTCGGGAAGCAGCCGTTCAGCAGTCAGTAAAAATACACACATTGACTTTAATGGAAACCTAATGACTTCGCAGCCATTCCAGAGCGGATCCGCAGCTGTTCTGCAACTGGTAGAAATTGGGTTTTAGTTATTAGAAATATTTAATTGCGATTAATACCATTAATGTCATAGTTACCTCGCAATTAATTGCAGATTTTTATCTATTCTAAATGTCCCTTGATTTCTTTTGTCCCAATATGTTTCTCATTTTAATGGTCTTAACATGGAAAAGTAGATTGGCTTGCTTTGTGCAAATGTTTTTTTATTTTTATTGAAAACAACACTGGCATACAGCCTACTGTAGTGTTCAATTTCACACGTAACATTCTCACTTGGAGCAAATAATCTCTCACACAATGTAACACTGACCACCAATAAAAGGGTGAAAAAAATACTTTGACGAGAGGGCGGAACATTGGCATCAGCTGTGTGCTTGGCCCTTAAGTGGTATTTCAGACTGGACATGCTGCGATGATAGCTCAGTTCACAACAACAAAACACACAGATCCATTTGGCCTTGTCAACTTTTAAAGAGTAAACTTTCCATTCAGAATCTTATTGCCATCTATTTTGGGGCCTCGTGCTCGCCATCCACTCAAAACGTAACGTTACTACTCTTTGGCTGGCTCGCAAGCCCAAACAAGCGAGTGTGGCGTGCCTGTTTTGTTTGTTTTGTGTTTTTTTGCCGGTCTAGCTAGATCCGGTGTGGTGTGTGTAGTTTTTCTAACGTTACTAGTTGTTGCAACTGCATGTGAAAAAAAACTACAAAGTTTGCTAGGCCAAAAAGAATGTTAATCTCACGATAAATTGACGCCGTTAAAATAGGTTTGCGTTAACGTCGTTAATAACGCGTTTAACTGACAGCACTAGTTTTAGTGCTAGTAGGCCCATTAAAAAGGTGCAGATTAATTCAGGTAGGACTGTGTGTAGACATTTTATTATGTGTATTATGAGATGGTCCACACACACAAAACGTTTTAAAACCCCTGGTGTACATGGAGCTCTCTACGGCTCACGTGAATGGAGAGCCGGGAAGGACTTTGGACACTTGGCTCGTCATTGCTTGAGCTTTGAAATCCACGCTATAGACTTGTGCAACAGCCTACACTTATGTTTACGCATGTGATTGGTCTCCTGTCTTATGTCTGTCAGTAGCTAAATTTCCATGATTAAGACAAGATATTGAAGAGTCAAGAATGAAATAATGCACCCGAGACATAATTATGTCTTACACTAAGCTAAAGGCCCCTTAACACCCTCTACAATGACACACTGGACTTACACTGGATCCTTACTTTTAGTTTTATCATAATGACCTCCTTGTGTATGCTTTACAATGCTGGCACTCACTCAAAAATTGTCTCCATTTTCAATCTGTGAAAATCCACCGCCCATTTGCAAGCAATTATAAGGCTTAAATAATTCTTTGGGTTGATATGAGAGCGCTAAGGCAGAAGTCATTATATGTACATGTGCTTTTACAGCTGCCGGAGAGGAGTGGGCAACAAAGATGCCAGAGGCCTAGTTGAGTGCTTGGAGATAATGAACATATGTGAGTGCAGCTCAAGTGGCAACTACTTGTGGGTAAGAAAACTCTCAGGAAGAGGAGGCCATAACGGCCATCTGTTTCTCTTCCAAATATGACCTGGTGTGAGAATATTAACGGAAATATCCTTAAACTGTGAGCAGTGACAGCTGTGCATTAAGTCTGGTGGCGGTAGATCAACAACTTGTCAAAATTATTTCCCTAAAAATATTAACCTCTGAGCTGAAGGTTTTGCCTGAAAATCCCATAGTCACAGACACTGTCTGTGCTGTGGATTGTGTGAATGTAGACACAGGTGGTAAGCTGGTGTCGCATGAAAGACATGTGTCCATTTGTCACTAAAACACATTTTAAAACCAGTTCTGACACTGCTTCGCCTTAATGTGAGCCATTGTGTTTAAAGGTTTAAAAGGTTTTATCTAGAAGTAACCATTTCAGGAGTAAAAAATACTATCTTTCTAAACTAAACAGGAATGGAAATCTGAATATATCTTTCTCAAAACGTAAGTAAGTGTCAATATCTAACAAAGACACCACTATTATAATTAGATATTTTCTTTGAAAACGAGAAAAAGACTCAAATAAGAAAAAATAAATATGAATTGCGAATGAAACAGGACATTGGAAAAATATTGTACGCAGGAAGGACCAAGTGTGCGAAAGATGTGAAATTGTTTGCGGATGCATGAATACAGTTTTTATTGTAGTTAGAAAGTATTTCTTCCAAACAAATCTACACCAGGTGATTTCACAGATAAGTACTCTCAGCAATCCATGACACATGGCTACCTATCTCTTGCGAGTGCTGACTTTTACAGAGGGTAATAAATGTTGTCTGACTTAGCCAAACTCCAGGTCACTACATTAAGCTATAAAAACCTAGGTCACCACATTAAGCTATAAAAACCTAACAACTATCCTGCTGTGGAATGGGAAAACACATAAAAAGACACAAGAGGATCTCTAATGAAATCATTCTAAATATCAAATCAGGAATAAAACTGTCATGGTTACTGGACAAAGCTCTTGTCCCGGTGTTTTATGTTTAATGAAGACCCCTAAAAAACAAATTGGCAACAACTGTCACTACATTCTTTACTATTTGTGAGGCTTGAGGTTTGTTACACTGGAAGAACAGCATCCTCTTTCTGTCTTGTACTTAAAATAATTTTGACCTTTATGCTACGATGCAATAAAGTACTTGTGGTGACGTGCACCGGTGACGTGCACCCCATGTGAAACTCAGAGTTTAAATGTCCCTTGCCAGTGGCTTTGTTTAGATAGCAATGTCTAAATATTTATGATTTATTGATACTTCTCCTCTACATTTTTTATATGGATAAAGGAGAATTCTGTTCGGTTCCAACATGTAGCTCTGTTGTTTGTAAATTTGGAGTGCTGTCAGTAGAGAGAAAAACTACAACTATCAGTGGTGCCTACACCGTGTTATCCTCTGCTAGAGTTAGCACCCAACAGGCTTAAACAGGGCAAGTTTTAAACTTGTTTTTAGCTTCTTAACATGTTCAAAATGTCATTACAAGTGCATACCCATGTGCAGTGATTCCTTCTGAGTGAACACAGTGAATCTAACTGCTGTAGATGTGAAAGAATGCATGAAAGTTGTGTTAATTCAGCTCTGTTTAGTTACTGTGTTGATACTGCAAGGAGTACGTCTAAACTACAACACTGAAAAGAGAAACATATTTAAAAAAATAAGCATATGCTTATTTTTTAAAAGTGCTGTAGTACAACTAGCAGGAGACAAGTTATAATTGAGGTAAGTTTGGAGAATCTACCTTACTTAATCACTAAATTGATACCCTACATATTTTGGTTTTATCTCTTTTCTGTGTTGTAGTTTGTAGACGGTCCCTAAGCACAACACAGGAACTAAACAAAGCTGAATAACACAGCTTTCAAACATTTCTTTCACATTTACAGCAGTCATATTCACTGTGTTCACTCAGAAGGAATCACTGCACATGGGTATGCACTTGTAATGACATTTTCAACATGTTTAGAAGCTAAAAACACACTTAAAACTTGCCCTGTTTAAGCCTGTTTGGTGCTAACTCTAGCAGAAGGATACATGGACAGCACCGATTGTTTACGTTTTTCTCTCTTCTGACAGAACTCCAAATTTACAAACAGGCCTACATGTTGAAATTGACCGGAATTCTCCTTTAAACTTGACATATTAATTATAGCACTGTGTACCACCTGAGAGACATAACACAAGCCGAAGAAGATGAGGGCAAAAATACATCTTAATCTCAGCTTTTGCTTTGGTTTAAAATGTGCATCACTGCAAAGGGGTTATGATTGTGATTAAGGTATTAATGTTTGCGCTTGACATTTTCTTGTGCTTTTGCCATTGGTTCAATCTTGTCATAAAAACTAGGCCACTGTTGCCTTTCCCAAATGTCACCTTCCTCTTCTCCTGTGTAAAACTTCTGCTGTTTGGAACATACAATACAACTTTGGGGAAATATGATTAGAGATTCTTAGATGAGACAGAATGACTATGAACACTGAGGGAAGGGTAGGAATAAAAGCCATAGTACCTTGTGTAACCTCTCTGTGGAGAAGGAGGAGGAAAGATAAATAGTGTGTGCATGAGAGGGAGAGGATTCTGGGGTATGCAAGCTTAGGATGACAATATATAACTCATCTGTGGATAGAATGCAAAAACAGTGTGTGTGTGTGTGTGTGTGCGCGCATGTGTGTCTCAGAGAGCCCACTAGAACAATAATATATAGCACACTGTTTAAGATGTGGCTGTGTGTAATTATTTGCAGAATAATCTGATTTGAATGTAACATTTATATAATGTCTAATGTACTTTGATGATTCAATTTGGCACTCTTATTTTCCTAACAATTTTTTTGCCGTGTAATCATGACTGATGTTTTTTTATTTTTTATTCTCTTTACTGTGCCAATTTTCTTGACAGGTTTTATCATTGGATGTTGACTAATGTGCAGATAATAGCAGGCTTAGAGAGGGAGAACGTATTAGTCAGTGAAAATATTGCTGCTGGTTTCTTTCTCTGGAAGCAGGTATGAAAGGCAGCGGGGAACGGTGTTGTGGCGGCCAATGCTATAGCAAATCTCATTTACATTCAAAACAGCAAAATAGCAAAGCAGGCTACTGGGAAGCCAGAGAAAGAACAGAGACAGAGAATATGTCAAGGAATAAAAATGTCTCTGCTTAGATTCCCTCTTAGCCACTGGGTCTGAGTAATCACCCACAATGCAAAACATCCCCTCTTTTCTTTGCTTTGGCTGGGATGAAAACCTGCATAGTGTTTGGCTCTATTTATTACAGGCCATATAACTTAATACAAATGAGTAATAACTTCTCACTAAAAAAATAAAATGTATCAATGAAATACTGATTAAATATTTTAAAATGCACCATATAGGGCTGCTCAATTAATCGCAATTTTATCAAAATCGCAATATGGAGTACTGCAATATCCAAATCGCAAAGGGCAAGAGGGCGCAATCTCGCAAGTAGGGCCCCATTTTTTTTTTTTTTTTTTTAAAGGCAAAATATGCGTCAAACCATTCTGAATGAAGTATTGTGATACTAAAGAGACGTCCCAGCCTACAAATTGTATCCTAGAGACTGAATAAACATCTTTGTTTTGTACAGATCCTTGCAAAAATTACAATTTAATTTTTTAGATTTTAATATGTTTCAATGAAAATGAGAATTTAAAAAAACGATCATTCCCTCAAATATCGTGAATCATATCGCAATCGCAATATCAGTCAAAGTAATCGCAATTAGATCATTTTCTCATATAGTGCAACCCTAGTACCATACTATACTTTTAATGGTCATTTCAGGCGTTCTTTTGACTTAAACAATGAGGGATTGAGATTTTATACAACAGCATATTAAGACGTGCGTCGTCTCAATCAGTTCGTGTAAGGTAGTCATAAACTCAGTCCGAGTCTTTTTCCCGTCTTGACGTTCTAACAAAATCAAACGTGTTTGATATTATTGTAAATTCTAAGTCTTCGTAGTGAAGTTAAATCACATGAACACTGTCAACAACCAATGGGTGCGTTCACTCCAAACAGGAAGCAACAAAATCCTACAGCCGATGTTTTAAGCTAAACGCAAAAGATGCAGATATTCGACCCTTCTGAAGCCTGCCATCCAACGAGAGATTTACCGGCGGATGAATGCGGATCTCCGGGTACTGCCACCATTCATCTGCGTGTACAGCACAAAAGAACATCATCAAACTTTGCCTTAAGTTACCAGCTAACGCTAGCGGTAGCTAGCTTGGATAAATATTTCAAATAATAATAATAATAATGTATACTTTATTAAACTCGCAAGGAGAAATTACAATTGTTGTTATTACACACACAGTCAGTATGTGTAATGGTCAGTACCTAAACATGCACTAATGGAGAGATGTCAGAGTGAGGGGACCAGCAGGTGAACTGTATGACCAAAGCTCCCTACTGACTGAGCTAATGCCACCCCTAGTTGTAGTCTTGTGTGACTCTGCAAGATCCCCAGTCTTGACATATTATGAGTCTATAACATTAGATGTGAGATGGCGTTAGACTTTTTAAAGTTTGTTCAAAGTTGTCTAGTGTATGGTAAGCATAAATCACATTTGGATCCAAAACCTTTTTTCCAGGCTTCTCAACGTCAGCTCACTATGTGTAGGTTGAATGGATTATATGCTGTCTTGATCATATCGCACAGACAATCCATTTTTCAAATTACTGAACAATAAAGTCATCTCAGTTTTGGTGGAGGGAAAAATCTGGCCAAAAAGCAGAAAATCTGAATTCTTAACTGCCTTTGTCTTTTCTCCAAATAATCTCCAGCAATTGCAGCCCTCTTACTGGCAGAGCTCCCAGATCCAGAGCTATTAGGATGCCATCAGCCCTGGTTCTGTGGCAACCACGGTCGGAGAGCTGGGGGTCAGCTCTTGGCGAACACTAAGCGTAGGACTGGAGGAGTTGTAAAGGCCTCCCAGGGATGTATGCACTACTTTGCCAATGACAGGGCCCTGAGGTGACCCATCACTTTTACTCTAGTTCAGCTTCACTCATCAAAGGACCCACAAAACATGGCTGTATGAGATTCTGTGGGCTGGATATACTCCTGTTCCATAAAGAATTTTAACTGTGTGGTATCAGAAAAAAATTATGACACTGAAAAAATACAAAGTCACACTTGGATCGTTGCATAACAAAATTAGATAATCCTGTGGTAATCCATGATTACAGTAGCATTAAAATTAAAGAAGTACAGTTTCGGTGAGTTGGCATTAGAGATGATACCTAATTATTTTTTTTTAGTCTCAGTAATTTGTTTTTAAGCTACTGGTTATAAGCTGGCTAAGATAAAACCAAGCAGCATGAGAGGAAAAGCTCCTTAAAAAATAAGGTAAGTGGTTCATATTGTAGCCTCATGAAGGTGGCTGATTTCCCTTCTTCATTAAAATCCTTAAACCGTGAGGTTGAACAGCTTGTTGAGACTATGCTTATAACTCAAGTGATAAAACACTCTGCTGCTGAGGGGCCCCTTTTGGTGCTGCACAGGAAAGCCCCTCTCCCTCTCCACCTCTGAACTATCAAACTCTACTTGACCACCGTGTGTCAAATCTCACAACCGTACATTGGAGATTTGTTGCACAAATGTCTATGTCTAAGCATCTGTCCCTATTCAAATAAACATGAAAAAAAAACTGTAAATAGTACGGCTCCTTTGTGATAAACATCGTTTGGTCCTTTACTCTTGAATGCGTCTATTCTCTTAAAATCCATTACAGTTGGAACCGGAGCCAGAGCTGGTTATTAACGCCTGCTGATGCCAGTTCTGAGAGAAACCAGACAATTATTGTTTGTTGTCTTACATAAGGTACCACCTAAGAATTAATGGAAAATACCAGTTAACCTTTTCCCCAGTTAGAATCTCTGATACAACCCTCACATAAACACATACACACCAGCCAAACATTCATGTCTGTTTGTCAATCGGGTCTTATTATCTAGGCCTTAGTTTGGACCAATCAACGGTGGCTAACCCAGGAGGCCACAAACTAAGACAAACAAACAAAAAAAATGTATTTGGTTATCCTTCCTTTGGCCTCTTCCTGCACACATATTTTCAATCTGATAATTATCAGCCCCAACGTTAAACAGCTAATAGCCATTAAACAGTAAGAATGCAAGTCTGTTGTTGATGTGGTTGTTAAAGCACCCAAAGAGACATTTATCTGCTTAAACCAGGCCTATCATGCTCAATTTACACATACCTGTAAACTGCTAAAAATATGAATGCCTTATGTTCTCCTGCTACAGTATACATCTATAATATCGTTCTGAGAACACTTTTCATTTTTCTTTTCCTAAGGTCATGTTTAAAGAAAGCTGCCACTTTATCTACTGATTTAATCTCATGTTATAATTTGAATGTCTTAAGAAAAAATGATTTTATTGAAATGTGTATTATTTTTACTCTGTTCATATGCTATGTGACCAAATTTCAGTATAACAGACAGGAAAATTAGGTTCTCCTGTTCCTTCAAACTTCTAACAAAAACCACCTCACGACCCGTGTATGCGCACGTCGCTCCTTTTCTATCTGGATGTGATATATCCTTGTGCTTCAGGCCGGACCCATGTCCTGTGTGTGTGTGTCTGTTTCTGCGTGTATTTTGTCTCCCTCCCGTCTTTCCTCTCTGTTTTTGTTTTTATCTTTCCTTTTTTTTGGCCCTGGGATGCGTTCTCTGTCTCAGTATTGTTTGTCACAGTTTGTTCCTTAAATATATAAAAATAAATACAAATTCGATCACAAAAAAACCCTTAGTCTAAAAATTTATATTAACAAACTTCAATTACTAAAAACTTAAAATAAACTATTGATAAAAACAGATTTTCCACAACTTTTCATCTGGTAACTAACAACATTTGGGAGGATAAGAGGAAAACCAACCCCCAGCGTTTAGTTATTTTATACAAGTTGGCTACTTATCTCACCCTTCTTGTGTTCAACTGAATATTAATCAAATGATTCTGCTTTGGTGTATTGGTGCATTCACAAAAAAATGGCTTAAAAGATTTCTTATAAACAATCACTACAGGCTCTGGTGTGTGTGCGTGCGTGCCCACTTAAGGTGTCCTTCCGTGAGCAAACAAAATTAATGTGGAGATATACACAGATCGACACCACACATACTCCATGCATACACACATCTCGCCGCCCTCCCTCTCCACTTTTCTAGTCTCTCTTTCACCACTGACTGAGACACTCGAGATGCTGACATTCACTGTGAGAGCCGACATTGTTTGATAAGTCAAGTCCTTCGTTGCCTGTGTTCAGAGGTCCTAAATATGCTTTGCTCATTAAAAAAACTGTATGATAAAATCTGAGTCATTGGTTTAAGGGGAAGCCTAATAACCCTAAATTTCTTCTTGCAAAGTAGTAAGAAGACAGATTCTCCTCACTCTACTAGAACTTTAATCAGTAAAATTTGAGATGATGGTTCACTGTGTGACAGACAAACAGAGCCATAATATCCTACAGTTCAAAAATAGATTAAAGAAATCATTACTTGACCAATACAGAAAAGAAAAGACAGAAACATAGGAACGGAAATGTAATGATCCAGTTTTCCCATTACTAGTGTTACTGTAAGAATCAATGATGAATGAATGGTTATGCATGGTTGTGTGGGCATTTTCCAAATCGTGACTGGTTACATCACATACTTGTGGTAGGGACATTTTTGTTTCATTTGAATATGGCTGCTGTCTCTGCTTCAACCTTTTAGTCATTTTAACACAAAGTTTTACAACAAATGAATAAAATTAAATCTCACAAGTTTTAATCTTCAAGTAAGGAGGACCTTGTTAAATGACCACTTTGAACAAGGTTGTTTTATTTCCCTCTCGGGTTACCCTGTGCTAAATGTGTCCTGACTGAGGAAATGTCCTGACTA
This sequence comes from Etheostoma perlongum, assembly GCA_026937815.1. Lineage (NCBI taxonomy): Eukaryota > Metazoa > Chordata > Actinopteri > Perciformes > Percidae > Etheostoma > Etheostoma perlongum. The sequence goes on along the minus strand of CM049390.1, from coordinate 5,769,329 downwards.
CTGAATTGGGCAAACATGTCAAAACACAGGATTAAAATTCTTAGACAAGGGCATGGGTTGGAAATTAGTAAACTGATTGATTCCTCCCATGTCCGCGGGTGGCTCTTCTTGCTTTTGTTATTGCCCCCTCTTTTTATGATATGAGCATCCTCCCTTTGGAGTAGAAATGTGGAGTTTGGCTGAGCCAGTCTCAAAACGACAGAGATAGCGTGGGTGGATGGCAGCCTCTGACTACAAATGAAAGCACACAAACACTCTAATCCATCACTCATGTAATGAGCACGTCCCTGCTATGCTCCCTTAAGAAGACACCCCATTCACATAAACACCCGCACACAAACGCACATTCACTCCCACACACAGACAGCAAGATAACAAAAGAGAGATGCATAAAGCATGTCATTCATATCATTCCAATGCCCTTAGGATATTACACACACAAGCAGCATGAAACATGTCCGTGGCAGTGTGCAGAGAGTTACTTTTTGTATTCTGAACATTACACATAAAAATCAAAGAACAGCCATACTATTAAAAGCTGGCCACACGTACAGGGTGCAATTTTTTTCCAGTCTCTGCAAAACAATTCCTGTTTATTGCCATAGATGCTGTCAAAGAGAACAAAACAGATATTCCAGATTGTAGTCTTGCTCAACGGATGTACATTGCTGGAATAAAGCCTGAAAATAAAGCCTGAGGGACGCGCCAGATGTTCCTCCCCTGTCACTATCTCTGCAATTGGGGCTTAGCACCACCCAGGACAGTTATGATTATTTTAAAGAAATACAAACAAGTTAGAGTATGCCTTTCCCTATACCAGAATAGATAGGCAGTGTAGCCAGAACATATTCTGATAGGTCTGGCAATACAAAACTATCCAGATTGTAACTTAGAGGATAAACCTTTGAACTAAGTATTGTTCAGTGGTTGGTCTGCCATTGACAGACATCTATTTATGGGTCGCCCTGTTGCTCTCAGTGTAAGACACAGATCACTGCAAAGCCTACACTAAAGAAAAGCCAAAATGACAGGAGCACAGACCTGGTGAAGTTGATTCTGCTGAATGTTTTCCATCTCGACCTCTAATGGAACACATTTACACTGGTTTGGAAACAGAGTATTCATGATAAAGCTCTTGGATGGCAGGCAAGGTGCATGTATACAGGACTTAGTGAACCTGACCAGGATGCCCAGAAATCCCATAAGACAAAGCTGGTGCTCAGAGAAACGTTAAGTGGATAGTTATGACTGCACAGGGACATCGACTTCATGCTTGCTTATTCTCTTTAAACAAATCAATCAGGGTTTTTCAAAGTCTTCTAGTGTAATATATGTATGAAACAAGTGCTTACCCTGTGATGCGTGGCAGTGTGTCAGTTGAGAAGAGGGAAAGTGGCGGTTTGTCCCGCTCTATGAGCCATATGGTGTATTGCCCACTTTGCTTGGGGTGGAGGAACACAGCCATGTCCAGGCCACAGGGACCCTGGCCCCCCCACAGCCAAGGACTCAGCACCCAGGGGCCGCCAAAGGCTGAGCTGTTCACCCAGAGGAACTGACCTGAGGGAGAGACAAACAAAGAACTGTCCAACACAGAGCAGTGACACAGACAACGTGTACTAGGAAGAAACATAGAAGGTCACTGGGTTAGAGACTTCTGGATCATGCTAAACGCAGAGAAGTATTGAGAAAGCTTGAAAATGAGCACAAGTTAAAATCTCATGATCATGACATGCTGTTACAGTATGTACAGAATCCACATGAGTGATGGGCTATGATTTCAAATGGTTTTGAGGCAATAGCTGAGAGTAGCACTTGATGAAATAAAGCTGCTTTTATAAGAGAAGTCAATAACATCCCTTGCACACACAGAAAGGAAAGAGGGGGCAGTGGGTGGAAAATCAAAGCATCTTTTTCTGACTTTCAAGTGTGTGTGTGTGTGTGTGTGTGTGTGTGTGTGTATGTGTGTGTGTGCGTGCGTGTGCGTGGGGAAAGAATCTCAATGTTAAAAGAAGAAAATCCATGTTTAGTATGCTTAGTTAAAAAAGTAGTGCTGCTGAGGGGAAGCTAATATATCAAAAAATTTTGCAGAATAATTGATGAAAAAAAATATACAATCAGATATAAAAAGGGTGATACATAATTCTATTTGAAATAAACGTCACTAGAGGATTTTATTGTAGACATGGGCAGGATACATTTTTACTACCTCCTTTTATCCTTCCTTGATATCGAACGCTTTCCCTTATCCCATAATACCTTGCTGAAAAACTGGTGAATTTGGAGGTCTTCAAATTGGTGTGCTCCAGTTAAGCCTCATTTGCACTCCTTTCCACATTTGGATACTTCATACACAAAGGGTCCAGACCATTTGGCAAGGACAGTCCGAGTGATTACAACAAGTTTGCCGGCAATGTGGACTGCAAGCATTAACTACACACACAGCAGCAATTTGATGTAAAGACCTTAAGACTCAGTCTGGAAGAGCTTTGGCCCTGAAGGCCGAAAACTATTAACTCTTGTTTCCTAGTCCAAATAAGATGAAGAAATACCTGCTTGGAAGCAATTATCAGCAGTGTACAAATTATAACGGCAACTGCAGAGAAAAGACTGCAATTAGATTTCTGTCTCAGCTTCACCTGTTAATTCTGCTGCCTAACAGAGCTTGATGCCCTCATTTACTGCACCACAAGGCCTTGTTCAACTGACTGTCTTTCCCAATCTGCATGGTGCAACATGATCATTGGTTGCGGGTTTAGGCCGTTTAGACAGAAATGATTACTCAACAGCTTCTTTTAAATCAGCTTTGTATTCAAAAATGGAATGGAAATGTATGTTGTGGATGACACGTGTCTTTATGTTTAGTTTCTTTGAGTGTTGTCTTTAATGATAACCTGTGGGGACCCAGTGTAGGTAAGCCCATTCAATAATCTATTCTATATCAGGTCTTAAAACTATGAAAATCAAAACTTTCCTAAAAACTATTCATAACGGAAAAACTCTTTACTAAACATGACTGCAAGACTCTGTCTCTGACAGTCTTGTAATCCACACCAGCAATTCTACTCTCTTTGCCTGTTTTGCTACAGTTAATGGACTCCGAGGCAATTTCTCATTTATCTGTGAAGTTTAGACTTCATCAACAGCGTTTATAAAATGGCACTTGATTATTGCACCTTCGAAGAAGCAGGTAATCCCAAACAAAAGAAAGAAACAGAAACATTTCAATCCAAAGTGATAGTTGGCTCCTTTATCACTGAATCAAGCTTGTAAACACTTTTCTCGCTCAGTGTGTGGTTACAGATTCAATGAACTGAGGCTCTTGTTGATAGCATACCAAATCAGGGCAACTGTGAGAACAGAATTCCCTCAGATAATACAAATGGCCTGAGAGAAGGAGAAAAAACAAACTTGAAATTGTATTCTCTGCCAAATCCTCTTATAACATAAAGGCCAGCACATGCTTTTTCAGGTCCCAACAATTTGACTGCCTCACGTTTTTTAATACAACCTATTCATTGGCACAACATACAAACACACTTGACATGTCATCTTTTAAGTTGATTTTGTGAACTTGTTAGCAAACAGTTGCGTATTTACACATCCAGCAGTTACAGAGCATCATTAGCATCCATCATGTTTCTGGTCTCCTGATGAATGCAAGTCCAATAATTACTCTCTTTTAGCTTGTTTTTTGGACTCTACCAACTCTTGAGGGGATTTTTGCAGCCAAATGCACCCCTATGTTTATATCTAATCTAGTCTCTAACTGTGTCTGTCTGTTGTTTGCTGCTGGGAGTTTTCCAGAACTTTTTCTCTGAAAACACTAAGCAGTAAAAGTGAACCAGAACATTTAAGTTGTGGGACTTTTTGACTATTACATGAAAAATGTTTGGTAAATAACTAGAAAAGGAGGTAACGTCTATGCTACAGACAACAGCTACGAGGCAAGGTGTTTTTGTTTTTGTAATAACCACCTCTCACTGCAACACCAATCATGGGATAAGCAATTAAATAAGTACAAGCAAATTGTGCATAATTACTAAATAATATTGGCTTATGTCAAAAAAGAAAAATGGCACTAATCTGAATAACTTAATAACACCAGACAATGTTTACAGACGTGTTAATGCTGTGAATGCAACCCACTCTCAGCTACTTGTCAGTGATGAAGGAAAGAAACCATGACATGGAACATTGCATAAAAGATATGATTCATATGGGTCATGTCACATGCTTTTATTGTGTGTTGTGCTTGGTTTTAAAAATGGAATACTGTATTGTGAGAATTGATTGCGATAGAGGCAGAGAGAGAAGGTGAATGGCGTACAGATACTAACTGAATAACATCAAAATTAGGGATTGTTGGATTGAAGATTGCATGTATGTCTGAATCAGGCCTCATTGTCCATTTATACATGGGACAACAAATAATGTGAAGACAGATATTTAGCCTTAATTTACTCCCTTTCTGAAAATCCAAGTTAGAATTTTTTGAAATTCTTTCTCATTTAAAGGGAGAAAATACAAACAGGAAATCAGTGATTGTAAAGGACTTCATCAAACCATCAAGGAATACACTATCCAGTTCTGCACAATTCTACTGTGGTACATTGCAATGTAGAAAAGCTTTTGCACAGCACTTCTGTCGGTCAGGTACGTAGGACGTTGACCAAAAGTAGCAGATCAGGAGCTTATAAAGAATCCTGCACACTGACCATTACGCAGCAATGATTTATTTAGAAAATACAACGTATTTTCTACTGCACAACAAACACACTGCAGCCTCATAATTCCATTTTAAGTAATATATCATGTTGGAACCCTGAGGAAATTCCAACATAAATCACCTTAGGTATTAAATTGAAGGTGTACACCATAATGTCAATTTGATTAGGTAATCAAATTGACATTATGGTGTACACCTAAAAGAGTACACAGTAATATAGTATAGAAAACATTACTATTACAAGTGTTCAACTCTAACGAACCAGCAGCGATGGGACTTGTCGTTGTGGCACAAGAGTGAAAATATTTATGACTGCAGTGGTTACCTTGAAGGTCTAAGACCGAAACGCTGTATTGTCTAAATAAATAATTGCTTGCGTAATGGTCAGTATGCGGGACTCTTTCTAAGCTCCTAATGTGGTCAATTAAATGTGTATTCAGACTTCAGACACATTTAATTGTACAGCGCTGCATAGAGAAAAGCTTTGGTAACCACTGTAGTCATGAATACTATTCACAGGTCCCATGGCTGCTGATTCATTCCAAGGTTTGTTTATCTAATTTTTCATGTAGCATTACAAACTGAACTGACATTGTCACCATGAAAATGACATGGAGACCTGAATGCGCAGAGAAATGTCAAGATGTGGCTTCTTTTTTTCCCCATACATGTTGGAATCCGTGTAAATACTCCATTGTTTATCTTTATGCATATTTAGCAGTGCAGATGAAACACTGAGGATTACAACTCTCTGTAATGGCTCTGCCTTCCTTTCACCTGTGTGCAAACACTTGTAATAGTAGTATTTTCTATACTATATTACTGTTGACTCTTCAATGCTTACCTAATCAAATTGACATCATGGCGTTCACCTTCAATGTAATACATACGGTGATTTATGATGGAATTTTCTCAGGGTTCCAACAGGATATATTACTTAGAGGCTGCAGTTTATTTTGTTGTGCAGTAGTTAGTCCCAGGAACTCTGCCAAATGTGCCAATCATGTTCATTTTTATTGTTTCCACCAGTTTGAACAATTTACTTCTGCTTTTTGTTGTCAGCAACTGAACACCCGGAAGATCTGATGTTTCTGTGGCCTCGCTGAGCACTGAACTCGATGTCAAGAGCAACATGACCACAGAGCAGGAGAGTGGAGGGCACCAAGCACCAAAGTTCAGCAGGGTGCTCGCAGAGAAAAAAAAGAGTTGTACAGCACTCAGGAGCAAGTGTATAAGGAGGGCACTAGTCCACCACCTCAACCGAGAAAAAACCCATGTTGTAATACTAAAATGTCAGCAATCCAGAAACAAACTGATTAGAAAATGAAAATAACTGAGCACAGTATTGTAGCAGCAAACCTTGAAATCTGAATGTCTTGTTCTTGATATCCAACAATGATCCTGCACAAGTTGGTTGTACTGCAGTTATGACTTCATCATAAGAAAAAATAAATTGGGATAAATTACCAAAAAGAGTTGGATTTAAAGTGTTTAATGAGACCACTTAGCAGCATTATTGTTGTGTGTGAGTTTTGCTATTTTGCAATGTCTATGTTCCACTATTACTCCCCATTTATACTCACTGTATTTTAGCCACTAGTATTTAATCAGATGTCTGAATGGCTATGTTTGCAGTACGCAAACATGTTTTCTTTGTGATCCCATTATTAAAGTCCAAAAAGTCAGTATCTGGTTTAATGACTAGTCAATTAGACTGAAAATTAAAAGCCCAATTTAAACCTTCACATGTTAGACAGGCCGCTGTCCTCTGCTAATTATCCTGGTTAAACTTTAAAATAACCAAGTAGATAAACTCAACCAGATTACATTAAAAACATTTAAATAAGTTTGTAGTTTTTGAAGCAATGCTCATGGTAACAAAAAAATGTTTTATTGCAATAGTAACTATATCCAAAGAAGATATAATTTTATAGCAGAAAACAAACTCTTCAACCAGATGCTATAATAGACATGATGACATTATGGTATGGAACTCCTCTTTAAAGGCGCAGGTGTCTGAGTAACAATATGAACAGTTATAAGTATAACATTTCCTTTTGTCTTGGTATTATGTGAACTAATAAAGACGTTACTACTGCCTTTGACTTAGGGTTACCGCCTTTGGTTTTTAGTGTTTTGAACAATATATGAATACATCTCTGACATATTTCTGTGTTAGAAATATAAATGATTTGACTCATACCATCAAAGACACAAATCTTTGATGCAGTTAAATAATACTTTAATAGACAATAGTAATCCAACCTCCAACCACTAAAATATGTTATAATCAATTCTTGGGTTGACGATGCCTGGAGCAGCTTGAAATCAGTCGGAGTACAATTCATTAATCACTTCCCTTGAAAACAAAACAACAAATCAAAAGAATTGTTGGACCATGGTTTTTATTCTTTAAATGCATCTTTAGAATGCAGTCATTTTGTCTTTGTCAGAAGATTTAACAATACATTTTTAAGCCAAATATATTCTCCGTATTTAAGGACCCTATTGTTATGAATTAATTAAACCTCAAACGCTTTCATTCTGACAGACATGTCCTACTGTGCTGCCAAACTAATTTTGCACTGTTGGTACAAAGTGCCTATAGATGATATTGTGTATTTAATACATTAAATGAAAGCATTAAATTCCCCAGTGTGTGCTATATTGACCAAGAAAGAAATGTTCTCCTGCTTGTGGAGCCGTGCCGGCAGGGCCTACATGTACCAGGATGAATTGCATGCAAGTTACTGATAATCAGACACTGAGGATTTTATTGCTTCAATTGACTACATTTACCATCAACACTGATTGGCCTTAAAAGTGAAAATTGCTCTTTTAAGTGAATGATCTGTAGTTTATTACAGTTTAAAATGTCTAATCTATGTTGACAGTGTCATTGATTTAATATCTACTTACAGATACAATTTTAAAAGGCTCTTACAACAAAATAATCATGCACAGTCTGGAGAAAGTGGTAGCTACCGTCTCTCAACCATGCATGCATCAGTCTAATCCTAATACATGGAAACTACAGTGGGCACAATAATAGGGATACGTAATAAAAGAGCAGACAAAAGGTTGCCAAAGAAACTATTTAGCCAACAGCAAAGACAGACGATTTGGACCCTAACTCAAGTTAGTAATGTGGGTGGATTTTGTTGTAGTTTAAAACTCAGGATTATTACCTAAATCTGAAAGGGTTTTTATTGTTCTTCAGTAGAAAAGAGTTCCAATAAAAACTGTCCATAGCCAGGACTAGCAGTTGTTTTGCAAATACAAAATGTAATTTTTGCAATGTATCACAATATAAAAACTTTTGTAATGATTTAGGAACTTAATAGAAAGTTGTGAATTATACTGTCTGCAGTGGGTTACTGCTAATGTTTCTATCAATGCGGACCAGAGAGACGGAGAGGCAGATTGACCTAGGGACGTAGAGTTCAGACAGCGGACGGTAAACACTATGTTATGTTGCCAGCACCGAGGAAAGTAAACAAGCAAGTCAACAGAGAGCCTTAGCAGTGATTTAAAGAGGTTTAGTGGTGACTTCAGCCTGAGGGACAATGTGTCTGGGCCCAGCAAGCTGACTGATTAACTGACCTTGTTTATAGATAGATCTTATAGAAACGCTGCCAAAGGGTCTCTCCCAAATGAGAGAATGACGCCATGGGCCATCCGCTGGGCTGCCAGTCACTGCTTAGCTGTGTTCATTTGCAAAAGGTGTACAGGAGAAGTAAACAGAAATACAGATTGTGGATAACTGAAAGTGGATGATTGTGTCATTTCAGTTTTTTTACTTGCATATATATTCACCACTGTCAAAAGCTAATACTGTCACTACTAATACCACAGGTTTTCCTCACCTTGAGTCATCGGCTTCCACTGTTTTTTTTGTAAAGTCCAAAGTTTGTTGCATTAAAACTTCTTTTCATTTGAAACATACTGCGTGTATTTACTAACAATTGCATGTCGTAGCCAAACATGTTAATTGGGATGTCTGTTTTCATTTTAACAATATGTTCACATTATATTCTCGCAGAACTAAATTCTTGATACAAAAATTCTTAATACAATTGCTGTAAAATACAGTAAAGCTTGGGATATTATAAAATTACAAATTCTGCTAAAAGGTAAAGCCAGTGGTGGTGCAGCAGTGGCTCTAGCAGTTGTAAATAAATGGCTGGCGACGCCATGTGCACGTGTCTAAAGACTAAAGTACAGGGTTCTTTGTAAATCTGAACCAAGGACTGCAGCACAGACCTTTCACACAGCCATGTGCAGGCGCCCACTGAGCTGTAGTAGTCCATTCTTTCTTTTCTGGTCTGAACCAACAACCATCCCTGTAACAAGCCCACTCCTCCAGCTTCTATGCTTTTGACTACATCTGGGCTAAATTGTAACACTGCCTGTTATGATTCATAAACACTAAATTAATAATAACGTAATAACTCTACTAACTAGTGTTAGTAATCAGGGAACCTGCATTGTCCATCACAAATAAAAATAAAATTGTCTAAACATGGCTCATTGGTTAAAAAAACCAACTCAGATCGCTATTGTTTTACCTTTGGACAACACGGAAACGCACACAAACTCACAACAAAATCAAACACTGTGAAAAATGTGAGTGTTGTTTAAAAAAAAAGGTTAAAATAAAGCCTGACTATTAACCCTAAGTGCTTTGTGTCAATAGTCTATTATTGCTGATTACACAAATAAAAATCATTAATAGCAATTTAGACAACATTTACTACTAATGATCTACCCTTACATAAAAGTGGGTTGTCTAAATGAAGTAGCTATTAAGAGTAAATTTAATTTTAATATGTTTTTTTTAAGTAGAGCTAATTTAACTCAACCAACATAAATTGTTGTTTTTTTAAACATTGCTAAACTAAAAAATGCCTGTCAACTTCAAGTCAAGTCAAAATATTCCTACATATCTTATATTATAAGCTCAGACTTATAATGAACTGCATAACCCCAAACCTAAACGGAAAGGGTCATCTGGCAAGCTAACCATGGCTAAGCACCAGCAACTACACTTAATATAAATAACATTATTGGTAACATTTCCAGGTTTCAAATGCCCTTGTCAAAGATATTTCTCTGTCCCATCATTGCATTGTTTTGATTATGTAAATTTGGCATTTTAGAGTTGCAAGAGGCCACCCTTTCAGTGTGAAGATTATTGCTACTTTTTGGGTCTGCCATGCACTCTCGGCCATGTCAGAGCATTTCAGTAAAGTGAGCTATGATAGAAAGTCAAAAAGTAAACATTTCATTTCAGCACGAAGGTCATCAAAGCACAAAGAGTAACCTCACAGAAAGGACTTGGAACAAAGTTTGAAAGTATGAATCAAATAGTGGGGCCAAAAACACTCATTAAAAAGGAATGCACATAAAGGCTCACAAACTGACTGGACACTGAAAAAAGAGAAAAAGAAACTTCAGAGGAATGTTGAGGGTGTGGGCGGGCTCAGTTTGTGCAAGTTACTGTCTTGCCTGACAAGCAGGCTCAAGATCCAACAGCTGAGGGAAAAATATATTTAAAAAAAACTGGGACACGTACTGCCTTTGTAGTCGAGACAAAAAGGAATGAATACATAAATTAGTAGATCCTCTGAGCGGAAAAAGCACCCAAGTGTTCATAAAAAAAAAAAATGAACCTTTCGGCAACAGATATGAACCAAGTGAAACTAGTAATCATGAAGTCTGTGGGAAGGTAGATAAGATAGCTTGCTGATTACTCCCCAAGCGAATGCCGATAGTATCTCCTGGAGTGAATTCCTTAAGGCCAGGATATCATCTGATTATGGAACATTTGAGTTAGATGGTTCTAATAATTCCATGAAGAACTTTTGCCATTTTTCTTTCACCCTTTTATTTCTTATCCCTCTTTCCACTTTTCTTCTGTTTCCATAGAAACAGGGGGAAAGTCTCTAATGTGCACGTGTATGTGCTATTGTGAAAAAAAAACTTGTGGTCTGCATATTGTGTGCATGTTTAATTAATTAACCCAAATTAGAATGAATGTGCTTTTGTTTGCATGAGCACACCACAGTTCCACCTGAAGGCAGTTTTGTTACTCAGTGTTGGTTTATGGCATTTCTCTATTAATGGTACCTGCTCGACTAGGCCGCAGTGCCCCATCCTCCTTTTTTCATTGCAGATTAGTACCGCCTCATATGTGAGGCGAGCCGTTGCTGGTTGTCATAGCAGGAAACTGCCGTGACCTAGGTGTGAAGGTGTGTTGCTTTGATCGTCGGCATGTTGCCACAGCCAGAAGACAAATTTTGTTTCAAAAGAAGCAAAAAAAAAAAAAAAAAAAAACATTGGCTAAACTATTTAAACATGGCGGGTTTGCGTCCCCCCCCGTTAGCAGGTACCAGGTACTTTTTTTCCGTAATGGAAAATCCAAAAAGCCGAGTCCAGTCGAGTCAAGTAGATCCCATGCAGTGGAAAAACTCCATTAGAGTATGTGTTATGGTCTAGGATGGCTGACAAGGGACTGGCTATAGACTGAGGGCCAGCCAGCCGGCCAGCAGCCTCTCGGCTATGTAAGAGGAGCTGATGGATCACAATCCACTGGGGAAAGTCAATACTTCCTTTCCCTGCCAACGTCTCCTGCCTGGCCTGTGAAGTCCCAAAGTCTATTTTAACAACAGGCCTGGAAGCAACACCAAGGGCCACAGCCAAGAACCACACAGGACAGGCCAGGTAGAGTATCTGTGCGCTTGCATTGCAGCAGGCTGTATGGACTCTGCTCAAATAATAAAATGTGTGTCTACTACCTGTGTGCTTGGGTGGAGATATGCAATGCAATGAGATCAAAAGAAAAGGAAGCTTAATTAACAATGTATAATGACACATGTATAAGGAAACAAAATAGACAATAAGTGTAACTATATTACCAGTAGTATTCTACAGAAGTTTGTCTTGTTTGTATAATGCTAATTAGAAAACTAACTTTGGAGAAGTAAACATTCTTGCACACATCTGTGCACAGTAGTGGCACGTTTTCAGTGTTAGAAGCTGAAGTCATTTTAAAGTCAAGAATATTGACTGAACATGCTGAATATTGTAGGTGGTATACTGGTCTATAAAAGAAGAGATATGATTAGGATTTCTTTCCCTGCTTTTGATGTAACAAATGTGTCTATTATGGAGTGCAAAACATACTGTAAATTCACATTAACTGAATTATTTCTCTGTTAACAGCATTATCAGTTCAAATTAGAGCCAGACCGATATATCCGCGGACCGATATTAGGCTTTTTCCAAACTATAGGTACCTGCATTCATAATTGCCAATAATTGAATATTTAAAAAATAAAATAAAAATGGACGAAACAGCCTTCAACCATGTTGTGAGTGTTGGCGTTGCATAGTTTGTATACTTTAAGTTTCATATCTTAAGTTTATATTTCATACATTTTATTTATCAGAACTTTAATACATTTATGTTTCTCTGTTCTGTTTTGACAATAAAACAAACAAGTTGTTTTTAAACTGTATTTTTAAACTGCATTATATTATTCTAGCGAGGCCTCATAAATAACTAATGTTAGGGAAATCTGTTTTGTTAAGCGTTTCTGGATATATTATTTTTAATTATATATCGGCCAATATATCAGAATATCAGATTTTTAAATTGCCAAATATTTGTATTGATATTGGCCTTAAAAATCCTTTATCAGTCAGGCTATAGTTCAAATTGAGATAATGAAATTCAAGCAGTTTGATTCTGTGCCAACCAATTATACTTTAAAGAAGCTGTAGAACCGTATCGTGGATGTTCTGACTACTCTGTTGAGGAACAGGCCTGTTAACCTTAAGCTCTGCTTGGGAGACCAAAGAACAACCAACACAGACTCTGGTGAAACCACCAGAGGTTGCAGTTGTTACATGCTGGTACGCGGTGGGCCAGTGGTGGTCAGCAGCTCAGCATTCTTTAGTCTGCCGGCTCGGCCACCAACTGGCTTCAGTATCCAAGGAAACTAAAGAGTGCGAACAAAGAAAGCAGACTTTATGACATTGGACTGCAAGTGCAACATTCCACAGTAAAACAGCTGCAGGCTGGCCAAGAATCCACTACATCTTGTGAACCCTCAACTGGTTAAAACATTGTTGCCAGGAGTGGGAGTGAGCAAATACAACAAAAAAAAACAGTGATACATCCAAGCAGTCCCTCTGTGACACATCTTAATTATTTTTTTGTCACACTTAATGTTTTAATATTAAAGGAGTAGCTAGCATTCAGTGCTGCCAGTGCAGTGCAACCCAAAGGATTATGCCAGTTGCTGGATTTTCACCACATGTTTATAGTTTTCTTCATGCTCCATTAGAGACTCGTTTACAGTATCAATTGAACACATGACCTCTGATATTGATGCTCAAAATTCAATTCAATTCAATTTTATTTAAAGTATCAACTCATGACAAGAGTTATCTCGAGACACTTTACAGATAGGTAGGTTTAGACCACACTCTGTAATTTACAAGGACCCTTTAGTTCTAGTAGTTCCCTCCAGAGCAAGCAACAGTGGCGAGAAAAAAACTCTTTTAGGAAGAAACCTCGGACAGACCCAGGCTCTTGGTAGGCGGTGTCTGACGGGCCGATTGGGGTTGAAATGAAGAGTGGCAATAACAGTCGCAGGACATGTAAATAGTGTAGACTCCCAGAGCTAATATAGCTACGCATTTTAGCCGAGAATAGTGACACTACATGGCCAATAAGCAACACATTTGTAATAATTAATTCTTCCTTACCATGACTAAGCTTTTGGGAATGTTTTGTAAAAATCCATTTAGAACATTCAAACAAAGACAAAATGAGGTTGGAATAATTGTGGTGGCTGTGTTCCTTTTGACTTTCACTTACAAAACAAAAGAAATGACAAAGCAGAATGACCTCTGAACAAACGTTGCCATTTGTCTATTGTTTTGATGAGGCAGTTTACTAGACTTCATTATGAAAATGTTATTTCATTTTGTCCATGACAAGCCCAGTTACAATGAGTTAGTTCCTGTTGAGGTTGTTGTCATTCAACACATTGCGAATCGGTTTCGGAATTAGTTTCACTTGATATTAGCCTCATATTTACTGTAAGTAGAAACATGTTTCCTAGCACTCCTGCTTGTAAGGCTGTCAATGCTTTGGCTACACAGTTCACAGTTTGAAGAAAGCCCACCAACACCATAGCAGGGGGTGTCATACGCTGATACCATGCACACTACTGAAGGCCCTTGCTTGTGCTTAGATACACTGAAAGGACTGCAGTAATTTAAAGCTATTCTCCATTACGGAACGATATCATTCAGTCATCAACAAGTCCTTCTGTTTATTATCAGATGGCAGCCATCACTTCCCGCTACGGGCAACAGATTCCCTGACACATGTAAACACATAGCATGCTGAGAGAGGTATATGGGTTTGTGGCATGCATGAGCAGACACACATTAACACTTGATTTACACTTGGTTTCTTGGATCCAAATACATACATTCAGACTTACAGGAGGCGTACATACTGTGCTTGTGGTCACATCCTCAGCTCTGTGGAGTGGCAGATTGGTTGAGAGGTCATCCACTGTGCTTGTATTTGAACACATAGATTGGCTGTGGTGATGTCCTCTAGGGATGCAGTGACTGTATTATTTAAGGACTGGACCACATATGTACAGTATGTGCAAACACAAACACATCACCTATCGGGAAAATTCAGTGAGACAGCCCACATTACAAATTTAGGCCTCTATAAAATACACTAATACATTGACTTCAAAATGTTTACACACCCATTTGTGCATGCATGAGACCCAAAGCACCCAGACAGACAGACAGACAGACACACACAGCTAAAGCTAATTTAATTATCTATCCTGCCAAACAGGCGCTTCTTTTAATTTTAATTGCTTGTGGTTGCACCCAGCAATGTCTCTCACTGCTTGCAGAATAAGAAACTCACCATGGATTTTCTTAACTAATGACTGTGACACACAGTATATGTTGACTATAATGGAATATTGTTGAAAAATAAGACCAGTCGAAAGCTACTTACATCCTTCCAGACAATTTGGTCCAGAGAAATATGGGGCAAAAAAAACACACAAGCACCCACATCCACCATTACCTCTGAGCAAAACCAAGTTAGAACATATTCTGACTGTGCTGGAGAGGACAGGGTCTTTAGTGAGCTGGCTTTTGTGTTAATAGATCATAGAAATGAGCAGATAAGAGAAATAAAACAGCTGGGGTAGGGTAAGAGAAAAAAAAAAACTATCAGTTTTGTAATCAATCTTTGGACCACAAGCCGGCCAAATTACAGACACTAACAGGTTCCACATGATATGCCAGAACGAACAATGCTTGAATGTTGCGATGATGGTTATACTGGTGGAGTATAATAATCCCCCCCTTTTCCTTGTCAGAGTCACTGTGTCACTGAATGGCTGCATCTTGCACACAAGAAAGCAACCGTGTACAGTTTAGTTGAAAGAGTTAAGATGCTGTAAACTAAAATTAACCCAATGCTTATTGTATGCTGCACAGTAATATATAATTCATATAGATGATTGCATATGTGCAGTATCGAGAGCTGCTGAGTTGAGGATTGCAAAAGATTTAAAAGATGGTGGCCGGGTTGGCTCAGTTGGTAGAGCAGGCGCACATATATAAGGGGTTTACTCCTTCACACAGCGGCCACAGGTTCTACTCCAATGTGTTGCCCTTTGCTGCATGTCATCCCCACCTCTCCCTCCCCTTTCATGTCTGCATCTGTCCTGTGGAAATAAAGGCCTAAAATGCCCCAAAAATAATCTTTAAAAAAAAAGATGTAGAATATATCAGCACCAGTTTTGGTTAAATTGGCAAGTTTATAAAAAATATCCTGTATCCAAATCTGTGACTGTAATTATTAAGCAGAGACACATGACACACAACAACACAAGTACTCACAAGAACAAATATAAAGCTCTGCAAGCTAAAATAAACCCAATTACAATGTCACATTGGTTACGATGAAGCATATTTATATTTTATTACAATATAAAAGCAGTTTTGTATTTATCTGTGTAAACATCCTTAGATGAAATGGATGTGTAAATGTAACCCAATGGACATTAGTGGTGGGGGAAGAAATTGATAACAGCAGAAATTGATAACACAGAAGAATCAATCTGTAAGTATCTTTTTAGATAAAACAGGTGTTGACAAATATAAAATACAGCACATTTACCAAGTTTCCTTTTGGGGACATAATTTGAAATTGGGAAAAAGGTAATAAATTGCAATATATCGCAGAATATTGCAATATGTTTAAAATCCCAATCATATCGTATCTTAACATAAATATTGTGGCGATATTGAATCATGGGGCCTCCGATGATTCCCACACCTAATGAACATGTGTCTACAATATAGGATAGGAGTAGCACTGGCCATGGTTACAGAGTTCACCGACATGGCTCATAAACAAGGCATTGGCCTTTGTTGTAATATATTCTGTCTTTACAGGAGGCTATATATTTCTTTATACACTAGCAGTGAGCCAAGCCCAACCCTGGAGGCCTAAATCCATCTGTGTTGCTCTCTGTTTTAATGTGCTCCTCTGAGAGCCACTCATCCCTCTCCCCCTCTCTGCATCTTTGCTGCTGTCGGTCCATTTCTGTTTGTGGGAAAGTGAGAATGTGATTGCCATGGTAACCAAGCCTACTTTCACTGACATGGACATTGTTGGGTTGCAATAAGCAATAACAATTCAACGCATCCACAAAGCCCAGAGTGTATTGAAGGGCAGAGGTCAGATCGCGTTAAAAAGGTGGACAAGCCCTCCACTGTCAATTCCTAAAGCTTTACTGTTGTGGAATCTCATTGTGATTTTTATTCTAAAAGTTCTTTAACCTCCGAGTCCTAATGCAAAACAGCCAGTAAAGTAATCTAGCCGTGCAAATATTGAGAACAATAAAGCTGTTTAGAAATAACAGAAAATGGAACGTATTATTTTCCCCATGCAGAACAATTCCTCTGCTAGTTACTTTGGGCAAATAGATTAAGGTGAAAGGAAAATAGGGTATTTTAATAACCCCAGCACAGAAGGATTCAAAGCATGTGTTGTTTTCAACAACCTGTTGTAAAAAAAATACAGGTCCGACGTAAAAGATCCGTTAGTGAGAATGTAATACTTGGTACTCTTATGTCTTCAGTTTTCCACATATTCACAGGGAAGACTTGAATGTCACAGATTTTGTATTTCAACTTAAGCCAAAAAAAAATTTTTTCTGTTTTTTTTGTGGAAATTACAGAGAGAAACACTAAAATTGTTAAATCCCTCTGTTTGGGCAGCTAATACTACATTTTTCTGTTATAATAAAAGAAAAACAGTGACTTAGAGTTAGAAGTATTGACGGGTCCAAAGCGAAAGTGAGGTTTTCCACAAGTCAGTTTTGGATCTGGTTCAAAGTTTAATACCTGTAAAGACCTCAAGAAATAGTTTTAGTTTGGGTAATAGAGGTGGTCTTTAACAAGACAGCTTCAGCAATGTACACAAAAAGGAATGCATTTAGCTTAAAGGGACTACTTGATTTTACAGAGCAAAAAGGACACTTCATTGATATTCCATCAGATCTTTTCTGGCTCTTCTGCCTGCCATTTTTGGACTGATACTGTATTCCTGGTTGCAGGCGCTATTACACCTTTGGCTTGGGTCAGCAGCTCAACTTGGCTTCAGACACCGACTGGCAGAGGAGATGTAACTAGCAGGGCATAGATCTCTCTTCTCTCTTTGGCATCCAAGTCAGTGGTATTTCCAAAACAGTTACACTGTCAGTCTGGCATTTAGCACAGCAGTTGATGGACACTAATAGGGCCTTGGCTGCTCCACTATTACCCTATAGAGAACCCTTGTCAGCAAGAATGTGATCAGCTGTCCGGTCGAGGGTGTCTAACTACTGTACATGCCTGATTGATCCGAAAGGTCTTAAGCCAGATCTGTAACACAGCCGTTTTATTAGAAGTCTGGTTAAGGTTAGCATGGAATATTATTTCGCCACACATTATATATTCATGCAAAGATTGTTTATGCACATATGTGTATGTGCATTCTGGGATTTGGTGTCTTTCATCCACATGAGCCAAAAACACATTTTCTGGCTTTTCTCGGCTTAGAAGGCACCAATTTAAAAAATTAAAAAAAGTTTTACATTTCTACTACATAAGTGACCCAATTTAAAGATATATTCATCTTTTTCGAATGGTAAAATATTCCTTTAAGAGAAAGATTGTCTCCACAGTTCAAATAAACCAAAGGTCTCTGTTCTGAGATAGGATGATATATCAGTGGCGTGTTTCAAAAAAGAGACAGGTTAAAAGATGTCCAAAAGTATAGATAGACGATCCATAACAGGGTTGTTTTTGTTTTTTTCACAGGTTATGTTGACAATAAGAAAAAATGCATATTATTACCAGCCATCATTAAACCTGGTCATATGATGACATGGAAACAACTTGAAACAAAATGATTCCACTGCAGCAGCATTGGTGCTGATAATGCATAATTATATATCATATATTGAAAAAAAATTGCCAAGTATTAGGAACTGTGATTTCTGGCATAGAAGACTTTCGCCTCACTAACTCTCAACTAGGAGAAAAGTTTTGAAGTTGGTTGGACCCACCTGACAACTACCTCACTGACAGATTGATTTGTAGGTTCAGCTTCAGCTAAAAACTGACAACCCCACAAATGACTTCAGCAACTTCACATTTAGTTCATTGCTCACAATGTTGTGAACTGTGTCATTGTGTAAAATGGCCATAGTGTTTCTGCAGGAGGCTGATGGGGTAGTTGATCAATACCAGTAATACTAGACTCACTGATTACTTGGCCATTTGCTGAGGTGTGTGGCTTACAACCCTCATCTCCCCACAAAACAAAATGAAACAAAAATGAAATTTTAAAATGGAAGATTGCTTAATGGTAAACTTTAAAACTACAAGAGTATGCAGTTTTCTAATGAATCATTACAGCAGTCTGTATGACTGATGAGCATAACTTCAAATGGAAATCTAATCTGTGATCTAATCTGTGAAATTGCTTCACTCAGGAAATATGTCCTAACTGGACAAACATTTTCAAACACGGCCCAGACTTTCAGAACTAAGTCAACATGCAAAATATATGACCTGGCAAACCAATCCATAATTTTTTAGGTTTAATGTTTTCTTTATATTCTTCTTGTGTTCTTAGGAGCATCTCTATTTTCCTCAAATGTCAGATGTAAGTAGGGCACCGACTCTTATCTGCCAAAGATGTCTCCACTCTCCACGACTGTCTTCTATTCCACTCTTATTCCTGCCATTCATCTTTCTCCCTGCCACATTATCTTCAAATCTCTCTCCTTCTAATCTCATCATTTTACTCCAATTTTCCTACTCTCTTTTCTCATCTTGTGATCCTACTCCCTCTTATTTCAACTCTACAGCAATTTCACTCCCTCTCCCAGAGAACTCCAATCTCTGTTTGTGTCCAATCTCTTTTTGCGTCATCTCTATCTCTCTCTCCCCAACACAACTTGTGTTTCTGTCAACGCTGGCCATCTTGTCGATCTCCCCTTCTCTTTCCACCCTCTCACATCCATATCTTTCTCTCCCCTACTGTTAACCAACCAGGCATTGCTGTGTCTGCCTTTGAAGAAAGTGAAAAAAGGGGCCTCACTGGTATCGAAGAGATTTCTGTTTTCTGTCAAGACCGGCCATACACCCCGGAGGCACTTCACAGTATTTCAAAGACTGAAGCAACACAATGAAAAGCAGCATAAGAAAGCAGACACAATACATGCAGACAGTGTTAGAAGAAAGAAAAAGGTGCTGATGACTAAAACTGTTTGACATCTCTGCATGGTTGCCCATTTGACTGGTTTAAAACACCTTTAAATGGGAGTTTGAAAGCAGTTGCTGTTCTTACATTCTCACAGCTTACTGTGCTGGTTTTGGTTTGCATCCCATCAATCATAACTCCAAATAATAATTTAATAAATCATTTTCTTTTTAGCTAACTTGTGATGCTTT
Source organism: Etheostoma perlongum (assembly GCA_026937815.1). Taxonomy (NCBI): domain Eukaryota; kingdom Metazoa; phylum Chordata; class Actinopteri; order Perciformes; family Percidae; genus Etheostoma; species Etheostoma perlongum. Next base: position 5,749,531 of record CM049390.1, on the reverse strand, counting down.
CCTGCTTCTTCCTGAATGGCTCTTGTTGTTTCTCATCAGAGTTAATTCAAAGTCAGGTACAGGTCCTGGTTTAACAAATAGTTCGTCATGCTCTGCAGCCTTAACGCATATACCCTGAGGATAGGAAACAACTGCTCATACTTTACAAACATCCTTGCTCCCGGGGCTAGCAGACATGCACCTTTCACCCTCTGCTCTTTGCGCTGTATGTACCCTAAGGTGTTTTCCCCTCCAGATGCATTCATAATGCGGCCTACAACTTTGAACTCGCCCGGTGCTTGTGCCTTCAACTTTCCGACCCCATCCTCACCACCAATAATTCACTTTGATAATCCTACCTGTAGTGTTGAGAAGCAGACTCTTTTCTTCCACTTGCTCTCCATCTAATTAGTGTCAATGCTCGATTCCTCTTTTCCTCAACACGCCACTCACTTGCTTCCCACCCACCATCAAAGCTCCCAGCACAATTAAGCGTGCAAAGCGAGGAAAGAGAAAGAAAAAAATAAAAGGCAGAAGTGTCATCTTTGAAGTGCAAAGCAACATGGGGCAGGTAACCCTTGAGTGGGAGATTTGACAGGTGTGCAGCACTGCTGATGAGTGGCAAACATTTACTCTTACCATCTCAGCGCATTTATCCTGTTGTTTTCATGCTTATGCCTATGTGTGAGCAGAAGTTAGGCAAAACCAGTAGAAAAGTTTGAATCTGGAATGTGTCGGGTTGTCAACGCAATTTATGTTTAAAGCGCCATCCATAGATGTAGATAAGTAGGGATTATTACTGCAGAGAGTACCGGGGGGCAGCAGGATGTACTTTCTTGAAAAGCTCTCTTTACAGATGGCTCTATGAAAGGAAGTTGTCTACAATTTATTTAACTTTTTCAGTTGAAAACATGCTTTCAAACCAGTTGAAAATAGGTTTCCTGTTTTTTAACAGCCATGCCACCCACAGCAAGAACAAACTCTACAGCCATTCGCTTTCTGGTTGGCTCAGACTTTATAAGCTGGATGTGTATCTTCTATCTGTGTGTCTCTACGTGAGGGTGACAGAGAAGCTATATGAGAAGAAATTAAAAAACAAAATACAGACCGAGAAGAGCCCAGTGAGGAAAACCCCTTCAGAAAAGTAATTTCAAATTCAAGAGTGAACTCGGTTGATCACGACTTAAGTGAAAGTAATAGAAAGAACAGGAGCAGGCAAGTGAGAGGAGAGACAAGGGGAGAAGGCCAGCAAGATATAATAGGGGAAAGGAAAGGTCGAGGATATACCCAGCAATCTTAGAAATCACACACACACACACACAGACACTTTAATGTTGCAGCTGGTAAAGGTGGAGCTACCTTTATTACTTGATATACTGCTGGGAAGCTTAATGTATAATAATAATAATAGATCATAATTTATTCATTATTTAAATTATGTATTAGTATTTTGCATGACTAATCTCAATCTTCAAAGTAACTAAATTAATCAAATGTAGTGTAAAAAGTACAATATTTGCCTCTGAATTGTAGTAGAGTAAAAGTATGAAGTAGTAGAAAATAGAAATACCCAAGTAAAGTACCTCAAAATTGTACTTAAGTTTAGTACGCACTATAAATGTACTTTGTTACTTTCCACCACTGGCCTCAGAGTGTTTTAATTTGCGATGGTGAACATTTGCTAATGTAAACTTATAGCCAAAAATGATTACGTTTATACCTCTCCTCAATCTGTTACATCACAGCAGCATCTGGCTCCCTTGAGAATGAGGAAGAATAAAAACAATCACATTTTGTGGGAAAATGGATCCAGTTTTAGACTCAAATTGGCTTTCATCTAGGTGACGGTGAAAAGAGCATACAATCTAAAACAAATATGCTGAGCCCACAAAACTCTGACTTTAGTAAAGCATCTCCAGAATGTTAAGAGGTCTTCTTTTTTTGGTTTCTGAAGAGAACGTGAGATGGTGTTAGTAATAAATATCAGCGCTGGAAAAAATACTCGGGTCCTTAAATTAAGTCAAAGTAAAAATACAATAATCTTAAAATACTCCATTACAAGTAAAAGTCCTGAGTTCATAGTGACTTGAGCAAAAGGTCATAAGTATTATCAACTAAACATAGGCCTCGTAATGTAAAACATTCTGCAGAATGGTGTTATTATTACAGAATATAACATTATTCTGTCTTCATCACCAATGAATAGATGTTGGATCATTTTTTGTTAAAGTTTGTGTATGTGGAGCTAATTTTAAGTACTTTGTATACTACTGGGCACATGTGTCGTACAGTTCTGCATTTTATCATATAAGGATTTGTTTTTATTTGTAAATGGAACTTTGTAACTATATATAGTGGAGTGAAAAATACAACATTTCCCTCCCTCAAAATGTATTAGATTAGAAGGACTTAGTAGCCTAACATGGAAATTGGATGGAAAAGTACAGCACTTTGGTAAATGTACTTAAATTATACATCTGAAGATATTGACACAGATGCTGCAGGAACTTACATTTAATATTTTCTTTACACCAACTAATATAAAACAAAATGTATTAACCTGCAGTGTTACTATTATAAATGCCCAGGGCAAGATCTATAAATCATGCATATGCAAATGATTGGAAATAGCCCTTCATAGACAAAATCAGAATGATATGATAATTAATATTGATATTTATAATTTAAAAAATTGAAAATTCAATTCAAAATGTGCTTTGCATCTTGCTTACAGAGACTCAAGAAACAGCTGGGATATAAAATAAAAAATAGAAACAGAGGGAATTTGGATGGATTTTTCTGGAACATTTATATTTTCATAAATTTATACAAGTTGTATATAAGTTTTCTGCTCAGTTTCACATTGATAAGATGTATTGCGCAAATAAAGGTTATAGGTAGTGTAGTGCCTGTTATCAGAAATGTATACTGTACATTGTGTGAGTTCTAAGTGTTTTGGAACATAAAACTGACCAAGGCCAGGGGTTTCATTTTAACCATTAGCCTGTTGCTGAAAAATCTGTGTATTCAGAAGAACACAGATTTTCCAACTTGAATCCACAGATATTTACATACCTGCTGCCTGTTAAAGTGGAAGTAGTGATGCATTTCAGCTTTGTGGCAGGAGAAGAAGAACTTAATAGTTAGTCTAAGAAGACAAAGTCCCACAGAAACAACCTTCAACAATGGAAGATCCAAGTACACAGATGATTAAGGACAGGCCTCTCTGCGCAGAGATGTTTTAATCTTGTTTGAGGATGTTTCACTGCAAAATCAATCATTTCATACAGACCTTAACATTGAGCTAACTGGCAAGACACAGACACTGACTTCATCAGATTGGAATAATTGTGCATAGTTGAATTGGCAAAATTAATACAAAATGGAAAAGCTAGACTGAATTAACTATTCCAAATTGATAAGAGAAAAGGTATACAATTGTAATGTTGGGAAGTTACAGATACACAGACAGTGACAATGTGGTTATAAAATTGAAGAAACAGTTTTACTGTCGGAAAAGCCAATAACTATGAAGGTCAAAGGGTTAGGGTAAGCAAATATGGCATTTTATTGTGACATTTGACTACAGCTGCCTCTCATGATATATTTTGTTCTCTCTTCCTCTACACCAGGTCATTTCAGTATTCCTGTCCTTTCACACAAGCATTATTGTGTTTATTACATCCCAGCGTGTGGGGTATAGTGTGTGTGTGTGTGTGTGTATGTGTGGTGGTAGAGGGAGTAACTGTTAGAGCTAATGGAGGAGGCTACCCATCTTTATCAAACCATTTGACACTAATACCATTAGGTGAGATGCATAGTTATGCGAGTTCATAAGATTAGGACCGGGGCCAGCGGCTGAGCTAGCACAGACGCTAAGGCTCCCACCCACAAGCAATGTGATGAGATTAGCATGGTGCGCTAAGAGCTGACAGGCGTCATCAGTTCACATCAGGATGAGCCCGCTGTGAGAGAAACCATACAACCCTTCTGGGGTTACTGTGTGTGTGTGTGTGTGTGTGTGTGTGTGTGTGTGTGTGTGTGTGTGTGTGTGTGTGTGTGTGTGTGAGCAAGTAACGAGAGAGAGACAAGGTGGCTGATGGTGAGCAGGACCAGGCACTGTGTGTGTTCACTGAAAACCAATCACCAGTCAACTTGACGCAACTTTTGCATGGAAAGGCCAGATGTTCCACAGGCCACTGTGCCAATCCCATTAAGGGCCAAGCCAAATATACTTGCAGATTCATGTCACTGATGACGATGATAGGTCAAATTGAGTGTTACAAGTTCCAGCAACAAACGGCGACCTGCCTCAAACTTTGATTACAGCAGACAAGCATTGGAACGTGTTCTGAGGAGAGCAGACGTGTGAGTGAGCTCCGTGTTCAGGCCAGTTCTGTCATTCTGGGACAATGTGACCTTGTACAAGCAATGCACATTAGTAGTTGTCGGGGCCAGGAAAAAAGCTGCTGCTGGCTAAGGCCAAAGAAGGGCTCCCTGTTGACAGCTGATGTTGAATGCTGCTCTACATCAGCAGACTAAAAAAGACCACAGCTCCAGGGATTATTACTTATTTTGTTTGATTTAGTTTTGTTTATCAGCACAAACAAGATATAGAATACAATGGAGAGAAACAAGTAATTTCACTGCATGAGAAAAAGGAAGCTGGGAATGCCTATTCAGAGTCTTCTTCTATTAAAATAAAAAAAAAAAAATAAGGAAATACACAAAAATATATATTAAAAAAAGGAAACACAATATACTGTACATTATACTACTATCTTTTAACTTTATAAAAATTCATAGGACCTCCCCAACTAGGAGTACAGCTCATCTATCCTTTCCTTCAGCAACAAGCAATGTGAATGTAAAGTAATATGGATTATTTGCTGTATGTGTCAGATTTTACTGTCATGTAGTTTATATTAATTATTGCCGCATGCCGGATTATTTAAGCCCTGTATATTTAAAAGTGGATTAAAACAAGGTGTAGAAATGAAACAGGTGGTGGGTTATTACAATAAGCACTGTGCAAACTGTGACATGCCTGGAAATATGCACAACAATCCTTAACTAGAAAGCATCTGGTGAGCTGTGGTGAAATTTCCATCCCCATAAAGGGACTTTGCCCAAGACTGAATCTTATTATAATCTCACTGTGTAAATCCCTGAAAGATCCATGGGATTGCTCTTTAAAATAGGAAGCAGCAACCAGAACATTAGTATTCTACTTAAATAAACTCCATCATTTGGACTGCCTCCAGAACCAGGAGGGAGAGAGCAAGAAGATTTTAAACCTGACCACCCAAGTCACTACCTGCCACATCATACACACACCGAGGGAATTTAAACCGATAACTAGGGATGGGCGATATGGCCTAAAAACCATATTGCAATAAACATTGCAGCCTCTTGCAATAACGATATATATCATGATATATATAATTTATAATAGAACCATTTCAGAACAGGTTAGACCGGAAGGAAAGCCAAAAAGCAAAATTAAAAAAGATTTAAAGAGAAAGAAACGTAGTATGTAGTTTTGAGAACATTTATTTTACAAAACTGTAATTATACAACATAATGTTGCAGATAAATAAAATTCAAGTACACTAGTTGCAGATAATTTAACAAAGAAAAAGCTTAAAATATTGTTTTTTTTCCTTTAGTGCAAACCATGCTAAAAGGCATTAAGTCCATTCAAATGAAAACATAATAAAGGGCAGAATGAAAGCACAATAAAAAACAATTATTAACAAGATACTTGCAGTTTAAGACACATACAGTATACGTAGGGCTGGACAAGATATTGATATTATATCAACATCAATATATGAAGCTAGATATTGTCTTAAATTTTGGATAGCGTGATATGACATAAGTGTTGTCTTTTTCTGGTTATAAAGGCTGCATTACAGTAAAGTGATGTCATTTTCTGAACTTACCAGATAGTTGTAACTGTTCTATTATTTGCCTTTACCCACTTAGTTATTATACCCACATTACTGATGATTATTTATCTAAACTCTCACTGTGTAAATATTTTGTGAAAGCACTACCCAACAATATCGCCGCAGTATTGACATTGATGTATATTTGGTCAAAAATATCATGATATTTGATTTTCTACATATCACCCAGCCCTAAGTATACATCAACTAAAGAAAATGTTTCAAGTATAAAAGTTTCTTTACAGTAGTGCCACGCCATAGGCTGTATGTTCAGCGGGGAAGTACAACATCTGCAAACACGGCTGCAAAGATTGCAATCATCCGTTATATAGTGAATGATCAGGCTGATGAGAGGCTCGGTGGTACGGCTCGACCACAGCTCCGTTGTAGCGATTTAAATTTAAAAAAACAAGACCAAATAATAGATATTGCACCGGCCTTTTTCACCAGCTCCTCCGTTTCGCTTTCAGCCATGTTTACTCAAGGTGACGATGATGCGTTGCAGCCGGTTGCAGCTCGTGGCTCTAAATGTCTCGGTAGATTGCGTCATCAACATGCATTATTGCAATAGCGCAATATAAATAAAATCTCTATCCTAGGCCAATTTTGTATCATTTATATTGCATAGTACTACTGATAACATTTTATTTGTGGATTTATTCATTCATTAAGATCACTGGACAGGGATACTGTATACATCCTGACTGGAAATGGACATGGACTTTTTATAACACACGCCAAAATGAACCTTGCACCCAGACAAATGGCCTCGGACTTCCCCGTCCTGGCAAAAGAAAAGGATTGTGAAAAAGAGTGTTTTCCTGACTGAGCTACCAATCAGTAACCTGATACACCATGATTTCCACACAAGACCATCTGAGTAGCTGTTATTGGAAAGTGTTTGCAAAAGGGCAGGCACTTAAAAAAAATACCTGGCAGGTGGTTGGATGAACCACCTGTCTATCAAACTCTTGCCGAAGCCAGTCGAGAAATGAGAGAACACATCTTTTCCATAGAGAAAAGCCTTCAATGCCATTATTTGCTCTTCTTTTAATAAAGAAATATTCTCCAGTCCATTATTTGAAGCCTAGTCCCGCGCTGCCAGACCTATCTCCAAACCATGGATTAAGGTATGACTATACTACTGATTCATTCTTGGAAGGAGAAAAAAAACGCTCTGGGTTGTTTGCATTTCTTTAAACTAATCACCATCATCTTAGGCGGTGCTTAGTTCTGGACACAGCAACAAAGGCTTTGCAAAATAGTCTCAGGAAGGAACCTGTTTTGGTGGAACATTTGCACCCCACAAAAGAAAACGCCACATAGAGGATTACATCAATTTAACTGCTCACACAATACAGTAATGTATGCTATTTAAATAAGCTGGACACATGGTTAAACACAATTTGCTGTTACCAGTGTATCGCCGCATGCACTTCATCCACAGCAATCCTGCCAATCAGTCCCAAAACGTGGATAAGAATTAATGCAGTATAATTTTCTTTGAAAATTGTTACAATCATTTACCAAAAGAACCAAGAGAGCCTGCCTTATTGCAAAATCCAAATTTTCTTCAAAACTAGCCATTTTCGGCATGGAGATTGGTTGCTCAAAGCTTGTTGTTGTTTTCCATAGCGAAAGGGACTTTGAGAATGGCAACACACAAAGAGCGGAATGAGAGGGGAAAAATATCATAGAAATATACTTCTGTTGATCCAGACAATTTGAAGCCTGACGAGATGGATTGTGTGATGTAATCAAAGGACATCAACTGAAAAAGAACTGTTACTGACTAAACTGGTTGCATTTATGTGTGAAATGTGTTATTTTTCAAAATAGTGTAAAGAACCATTATTGTTAGTCTGAAGAGAAGAACGACTGACACTTTGACAACACTCATGTCCACTAACTCCGTATGTTTGACAGGCTGTGCTTTCAGTTATAAGACGGGAGATCGAAAAGCTTTTGTTTGCAAAGACCTCATTAGCTCAGTAACCTTCGACACAGATGTTTGTAAAGTATTAGTTCTTCCAGCCAATCTGAATACTGACTGAAATCCTTAAATTATGTGCCACTGTCTCTTCATCTCTCTGTCAGTTGTCTGGTTGATTCGTTTAAAATGCAAACAAAAGCACTCCTATTCTGCCTCCTCAAAGAACAACTGCATACCAATTTATTTCCCGCATCACTCTGAACTATTATAGTTGACTTTGGAGCTGGTGCTGCTTTCTTTCCCCGACAAAATACATGCAGTTTGGCTGTCCTATCCAACCCCTTGGTCTTAAATCTATTTGTTTTCCGCCTCATAAATTTTCCTCAGTGTCTGAAATCGACTTCCTGGACGGGGGAAATTCCACCCAGAGAACAGTAAGTCACATCATTTTACACTAAGGAAGGGCAGAAAGACGTCATCAAGGCCACCATCATCAATCTTTCTTAGTATTCCTCTCCATCAACAAAACGTAGTTATCTACATTTCCTCTCTATATTTACTCCTCTCCTCCATACACATACAATACAGTATGTCATCTTCGCAAAGGCTTGTGGGTAATCTAAATGAAGCTCCTCTGCACTGCTAATGACTTTCTGAGCAAGAGAAATGTTTCCCTATGATGACTTAAGTAACATATTGAGCAAACGCAGATGGTTTAAAGCAAACAAATTAGAACTTGGAATTCAGCTTGGGTTAATGTTGTTATGTCAGGTTAGCAGCTTTGGGAAGAACACTGCAGAACAAACCCCCTTGTGTTTAACCGGGTTTAGACCCGCAAGACAAGTGTGAAGCTGGTCGATAAGCTTGTAACAGGTGGACTTCTTCTCGCTATTGGAGGAACAGAAAGTAGAACTGAGTTACTGGGGATGTAGACGAGGCTTATCAATTGCCAGGCACAATTTTCTGTCATCTCCTCTGTCGGTATCAGAGACGATCTCTTTCATCTCCATTTCTTTTCTGCTCTCCATCTGGTCTAGCTGGTCGTCTGAAGCCAACTCATATCTTTGCTTTTCCTTAAATACTCTCCCCACTTCCCCTAATCCTTCTTCCAGACTTTAATCTCACTCAGTCTTTTACAGCGTCTCTCTTATTTTAATATTTTGTATTATCTTTTTAGCATTCGCGCTTCTCCACCTCCTTGGTGGTGCCCTTTCCTGATCCATAATTTCCCCATCATCATCATCATGCTGGCAGTGCTATCATGAATGATGGTTTTTTTTGTTTTTTAATAATTAAAAAAATGGAACATTGAAAAATAAACGTTTTTTTGGGCTGAGTCAGCTCCCTTGGCACTGATGGCATTTCCTCTGGGTGAATTTGGAGTCTTAGAGGGATGAGGATGTAAATTTGCTACAGCATTACAAGGGAAGACGCTCGGATATAGAGATGGGAATACAATGAGAAAAAAATCATTATTTGATTTCAATGCATGGACAGGGCTCCAGACTAACTTTTTTATTTGCACCAGCACAAAATGTAGGTGCACCCAAATTTTTCCTTGTGTTGCTATTAATGCCACAATATCAAGGTCAACTTTTTTATCATGCTAGAAATACATTTATATATATTATGTAAATGTTTTTGAAACAAGAATAGGTGAGGTGTTGGTGAATACTATTCACTGAGCTTTACTGAGCTGCCAAACTAAAACATTTAAGCAAAATAGAAAGTGCTACTGTTTAAAAGTGCGTCTCTGAACTGAGACCTAACATTTCGTGGCTCAAAGTCTTATAGCGGGTCGCCTCTTGCACCTGTAATTTGGCCTTCTTCCCCTTTGGCCTTGGCTAAACCAGCTTGCCACACTCCCTAGCATCAAATCATCCAAACTGCCCCCCCTCCCACACCCACACCCTGATTCTTATCAGATCTTCTACTAGCCCATGACTAAAAGTCCAGGCAGCTCCCAGACTGGAACTTCCTCCCCCAAGAGATCCGCACCTCTGAGTCCCTCACTATCTTCCAATCCCGCCTCAAGACCCATCGCTTCACCTCTGCCTATCCGTAGCCCCACGTCCCCTCCTTTTTCACTTGAGCCTGAATCTTTTTTTTTTTTAGTTGTGCATTGTTTTTATTATCTACCTGCCCTGTAAAGCGACTTTGAGTTTGTGAAAAACGCTATATAAATTCAATGTATTATTATTATTGAAATATATCTATCTATCTATCTATCTATCTATCTATCTATCTATCTATCTATCTATCTATATATCTATATCTATCTATCTATCTATCTATCTGGTACTTCCTACAGATTATATTGTATTATTTTCCTTCATGCACTCTACGTTGCTTATATATGAAGACCCGTTCAACTGCAGTCTAAGCTACTCTTTGAATTGGTGTTAAAAATGAGATAGGAGCATGTTTAGAGACCACTGTGCATGGATCAGATGGGATCTGTTAAAATCACAGCTAATCTGGCTGGATCAGAAAATCAGGTTTACCATGGTCCACAGTGATAGAGAGCTCTGATCGCAGGCAGTTGGCTTGTCCAGATGCTTGTGTGTCACACAGATGAGCTTACACACACACACACACACACACACACACACACACACACACACACACACACACACACACACACACACACACACACACACACACACACACACACACACACAAAAACATTAATGTGCATTTGTAATTTGATCAGGCAAATAATAGGCAATGCTTTTTGTATTCAGCTACTGATTTTGTGCCATGGGTCAAAATCTTTTGATGATAAAGTAACAAATCACTGTTTCTTCCAGAGCTGTATTTTTTATCTGGTGGGAAAATAAAACGTGCGAAAAGAACATGAAACACATCGGTCACACTGTGCTAATATTTATGCAGACTAGGGCTGCACGATTATGGCCAAAATGATAATCACAATTATTTGGATCAATATTTTGATCACGATTATTCTCACGATTATTTGTTGATTTTAACCAAAACAAATTTTATTGTTTATTTTTTATTTACTGTTTATAACTGCTTTCACATCCATATTATACTACATTCTTCTTATGTTGAAGTTGTATAGACATAGTTGCAACACATGTAAATGGAAATTAGCTATCTGAAATAAATAGTGTAGGATTTTTTTTTTTAAATGCATCTCTGAGAAAGCTCCTTCCCTTGTTTTCAACAATAACTGATTAAAAGAGCTAGGGAGAGAGAGGGAGTGCGATGGACACTACTCACAGAGACGGCTGATCATTATGAACGGGTCCAGCGCGGGTCGAACGGCGGATACACACGTTGTATGTATGAAATGTCTGTATCGTCACTGCGCTGCATTTTTATGAACTATGATATTCTGGCCATGGGTCACATCTCTGGCCCAGGTCCAGCAGCTCCGTCTCACACATTGGTATAAATACAGGTTTGCCCCTCACATTTAACAATATACAGCTGTGTTAATAACAATTGTAAACAAATATCAGAAGTGTGGACCGGCGCCGCTGTGTGGCGGGGCTGCGCGGAGAGTAGAGGAGAGATCCAACACAGGCACGGCTTTAGAGAAGAAATGGGTCATGTAACGCAAAATTAAACCATATCCATATAACAACATTGCAGCGGATGCGAGGACATTAGCATTGGTGCGTCCTAGAGGAGCTAACAGCTAACAGACGCTAACTAGCACCGAATAGCACTGGTCACTGCTGTTGTCTGAAAAATAACACAGACGGGACAAAATGTTGCGTTTACTGGTAAACTGGTACACCTTGAGACCGATGTATAACCGACTGCTATCTGTTGAGTTTTCCTCCCGTTACTCTGTCCTCTGTGATTGTCTCCATCTAGAAACTAAGCTGCACGGTGCAGGGAACAACTCGGACTGGCTCATGAGCAGACAGGGGTTTACGGAGCGGTAGATTGCGCTTTGCAAAAAAACTCAGCGTTGAATGAAATTAAGCTTTAAAAAAAAAAAAAAAAAAAAAATCGCTCAATCATGCAAATTTGATCGTGGGAAGTCAAAATCGTGATTAAAATTTGATTAATTGTCTAGCCCTAATGCAGACATAAAGAACACATACACAACCTGCTTTGGCAATGTAAAAATACTGTATGTACGTGCACATGGACAAGATAGATATAAGATATATAGATGCAAAGTCTATAATGACAAAGATTGCACACATCCACCAGGGCTCTAGAGTGCGACCAAATTTTGTAAGGGCGCGACTAAAGTTTTTCCTAGGTCGCACCGGTGCACCTAACGTCCTCACATTCGCTGCCTCTCAACAAACCAAGCAATGTTATTTATAGGACCTGGATCTCTCCTCTTACTCTCTGCGCAGCCCCACCCCCATTAACTCACACATGGCTCCCCATCAACATGGAGAGACGCAGCGGCAACAGCGCCGGTCCTCACTGCTTTTGTCTACAGTTTTTAATTGTTACACAGCTGTATATTGTAAAGCATGAGAGGGAGACCTGTATTTGTACCAGTGTTTACGCTGATAACACTTTGTTATAGCGGCCGCCACGGTGAAAAACGGTAGCAGTTGTTGAAATCAACTAACTACAGTTCTTTGAGTAGCCTAATAGCGTGTGAGACGGAGCCTGCTGGACCTAGAGGTGAGATGTGACCCATGGCCACATTAGCATAGTTCATGAGAAAATGCAGCTCAGTGACAATACAGACATTTTATACACAAGACGTGTGTAACTCAGCTGACCCGCCAAAACGCATTCAACTCGTGCTGGCACCCGTTCATAATGAGTCCGCCATCACTCTGTGAGCAGAATCCCACTCCTCTTTTTTGTGCTGAAGCTGAGAACATGAAAGGGGAGAGAGGGGGAAATGACATGCAGGAAAGGACCGCAGGTCGTAGTCAAACCTGGGCCCACTGCATCAAGGACTAAACCTCTATGCATCTACCAACTGAGCTTTCCAGGCGCCCTCTTTCTGTTTTAATCAGTCTGTTATTGTTGTTGAAAACAAGTGAAGGAGCTTTCTCGGACAGTACATTGGAACCACCTTCTTATTCAATGCGTTTTCTTTATTTTCATGACTATTTACAGCACGTGTGTGGTGTGTATATGGGTGGGTGGGTGTCAACCATGCCGGTGCCACCTCATTAATGCTGATAGTGCCTGATTAATTTAGTCTTCTTGGTCTTTTTCTCCACATCTGAAACGCTTACACAGTCAAAATCATTTTCTACTCAATTCCTTTGCATTTTATCTTAGCTTCATTACAAGCTGGATCACATATGAAATCTACTCTTTTTTTCTTGTGATATCTGTCTGGTAACTTTGTGGTGCTGTTATCTCCCCAACTCTGCATTTCATATCAGTGTTATTAATACACTGTTTTATGTACCGAGCCCAGTTTCAAACCACACTACCATACAGCTTGAAATTTTTCATCTTCAAAATGACTGTCAAATATTAGTTTGCATTCTGTTGGATATTACGAAAGAATGGTGTGAACAAAGCAGCTTCAGTGTGCGTTCTACCTGCAACACATACAGTACACTAAGCAGTGAAACCCGAGCACAGATGTTTTTAGTTTTTACTGCAAGGACTCCATTTAATGCTGTAAATCTATAATGCAATATAAGCTTTCGAAAGAGGTGAAAGGTTAAAAGTGTAGAGCTATATCTTTATCAGGGCTTCATTTATGAAAAAGTAATAGCAACAGTTTTGCTGTGAGAACGATACTAAACAAGGAAATAATGGGCTATGCAAAGGTGTAACATTTGTCACTGTGTTTTAATCTTTGCTTTGAATGCCTGATGTGAAAAACTGAGGGAGGAAAAAGTGTTCAAAAGTGTAACTCTCTGATGTGAGATGCTTCAAAGACCAGCAGGCGAACTAGAGCCAAGGTAGAACCCTGTCCAAGATGGAGGTCTCAGCCGGTCCCCAGTGAAAGCAGAAATGTGTCTGATCACAGCCACAGGGAGTCCTGCACTTCAACACATAACATCTAAGAGTGTGTGTTATTGTGAATGCATGCATGCTGTGTGTGTGTGATCTCCTGAATGCCCTCTCACCGATTGAGGAGCCTTTAGAGAGACACCATCAAAAGAGTCTAATTAATCAAACGTAACAGCGCTGCAGCCCAGGTGGAACACTAAACCGGAATTCTGAGACACTCCACCACTCTACCCAACATTATTTCACCCCTTGACTTCCAGGAATTCAGTTTTCTGAACTGCTTCTGGTTTGAGTTTACTTAAATTGTACAAATGGGTTGAGCTTCAAAGGACAATTTAGCCAAACCCAGATAATTCCATGTACGAATGGGCGTCTGAGCCCGCTCTGAGCCCTCATGTTCAGGTTAGGATCAATACGCTGATTGATTAAGGACAGATATCTTGGCAGCAGACAGGATACGGGTATGGGATTGAGTATAGAAGACACTGGCCCTCAAGAAACCAATCGATCTGACCTTTAAGGATCGATGATCCACTCAAGAGTAACTGAGAAGCATGTGGCAATTAAAGCAGGTTTACCTAATATCCGAATAAGAAATGCATTCCTCTGGCCTTATGGTAAATAAATAGAGGAGTAATTGACTGACGGGGTTCTGGTTACTTTTCAATTAATCGGCACATAAATGCACCCGTTTTGATTCACTCCATTGAATGAGTTATCAGTGGTTATCAGCATCCTAGATATGGGTAAGGAGGGGCCATTACACCTACTAGGACGTTCAGAAGGCTGTTATCATCTATTCACATGGTAACGGTTGCAGTTAGTTTGGTCAGGGCTCCTTGCCGTCACTTTTTAACACACTGAGATTTCTGCTACTTTAACCAAGAAATATGTTACTTGGTTAAGTTTAGAAAAAGATTGTGGTTTGAGTTAAAATACTTACATTTGTGGCGTAAGTTAAGACTTAAGTTAACTTACGTAGCCCAGGTAATTCTAAAAAAAGACATAACTTATGGTTTCATACAGGACACAAACACCTCTCTCTTAAGTTAAATTCCTGTGTTTGTTTGACCCATCCACCACCCCAACCCTCCTCCTCACGAGGAGTTTTGGTCTTTATACTACGCCCTACCATAGCTGCTCTTCATAATACGTCATCATACAGTGCCGCAGTCCAGCAGTTGCTCTGACCGTCTAATATTGACGTGGACGGTCGATCCAGCTTACCAGTAGATAATGACAGCTTACTAAGCCAAATAGGAGAGTAGGTTTATACCTCCGCATATCTGTGGTAGTGATAAACAACTGATAATGACCACAATGTAGCACAGGAACACTAACTGGATAGTTAACAGACTGTATCCTAATTACATCAGAATGAACATTGAATTGGAATAATGAGATTTTTGTTCCTGTCTTTGAAATGTTGTTGCTGTACTTGTAATTGTTTCCTTCTGTTTTATTAGTCTATTAACTGTAGACAATAGAGAATGTCAGCGCTGCCATTGTAGCTTACATAGGAAACTATTATCCCTTGAGATCTGACGAATAGTGTCAGCCTCTGTTGGAGTGAAGAGCAGCTCAATCTCTGGAAGGATACATGACACTTAATTGTGTATTTTCTTCAGCTTTAAGTGTTTCAGCAGAAACTGATACTACCCCAGGAATCTACAATTGGGGGAGGGGGAAACACAAAAACACATTGGCTTCCTGTGAGGCTGACACATTCTTGTTGTTGCCTCAAAGCCATGAATTAGTGATGAGATAAATTCAGGGTCAGGTTAATTACGTTGTAACGTCACACAATCACCGTAGTGATACATTACTAAAGCAACACAGCACTTAAAAAGTAATGAACTCATGTACTGTGGCTGACCTTGCTTTTATAGTGCAGGGCACTTCATTAAAGAAGCAGGGTCAAAGGTGGGCCATCCTCTAGATTATTGACAATTGTGTGGTCCTCTGATGACACACTTGACAAAAAAGACAGAGGGAATGCAGCAAGCTCATTTGGACAAAGGTTTTAGTGTGCATTAAAAACTGGTCCATCAACACCTCTTGGGTCTCCATGATGCAGCAACCTCAAGGCTAAGAAAATCCCTTAAGATTTCATCATGGCTGAAAAGAGAACAACAGTCTTGGCTAATCTATATCAACTCAATTAGCAGTGTGTTTATCAAGTGGGTTAGTGTTTCTGAGAAATGAAGGTTGACAAGAAAAGGACAGGAGTGAACCCTGGGGCTCAACTTCAGACACAGAACCTGCCATTTCCCTTGGTGTAGGGCCGCACGATTATGGCCAAAACGACAATCACGATTATTTTGATCAATATTGAGATCACGATTAATTATCACGATTTGTTGATTTTAACTAAAGCAAATTTTATAGTCACGTAGACTATTTATAACTTTCACATCCATATTGAGCTACATTCCTCTTATGTTGAAGTTGTATGTTGTACATACAGCTACAACACATGTAAATGAAAATTATCTGAAATAAATAGCCTGGGATATATATATATATATATCTATATATATAGATATATATATTTTAAATGTACCTCTGTGAAAACTCCTTCACTTGTTTTCAACAATAACTGATTAAAAGAGCTAGGAAGAGAGGCTGAGTGCGATGGACGTACACAAAGAGTGTTGGCTGACTAATTATGAATGGGTCCAGCAGGCTCCGTCTCACACGCTATTACTCTACAAACTAAAGTTAGTTGCATTCAGTAACTTCTGGGTTTTTCCCTGTGGCCGCCGCAACAGCAGAGTTACCAGCGGAAACAGTGGTACAAATACAGGTTTGCCTCTCCTGCTTAACAATATATAGCTGTGTTAATAACAATTAAAATTGTGGACAAATGTCAGAAGTGTGGACAGGTGCTGTCGCTGCTCTGTCTCTGTTGCTGGGAACCGTGAGTGACTAAATGGGGGCGCGGGGCTGCACGGAGAGTACATACGAGGGGAGACACTAACACAGGCATGGCTTTACAGAAGAAATGGGTCATGTAACGGAAAATTAAACCATAATGATACACACAACATTGCTTAGTTTGTGGAGAAGCAGCGGATCCGAGGACATTAGGTGCAGCGGTCCAACCTAGAGGAAAAATATTACTCGCGCCCTAGATCCCTGTGAGCTAACTAGCCCCGGTGACTGCTGGTAAATCTTGTGACCGACGTATGACTGACTGCTATCTGTTGTGGAATATTCCTCACATTACTCTGTGACTGTCTAATTAATTGTGCAGACCTAACTTGGTGTGTCTGATCAAGGTGCATTTCACATGCTGTATATCACATTCTATTCTACTAGTGTCTGTTAGCTATCCTAAACCACTAAAGATTATACTGGCCTGAAGTAGTAGGGCAGTATGTATGACATCTGCAACAAAGGTCACAATGTGGATTCAAACCTCTGATACAATATACCGTATTTTCCAGACTATAAATCGCTCCGGAATATAAATCGCATCAGTCAAAAAAATCATGCATCATGAAGAGGAAAAAAAACATAAATGGCACTGGATTATAAATTGCATTTATTTAGAAATTTACTTCACAAAATCCAAGACCAAGAACAGACATTTAATCTGGAAAGCCAAGTTATTCAATTACAGTGAGGAAAATAAGTATTTGAACACCCTGCTATTTTGCAAGTTCTCCCACTTAGAAATCATGGAGGGGTCTGAAATTGTCATCGTAGGTGCATGTCCACTGTGAGAGACATAATCTAAAAAAAGAAATCCAGAAATCACAATGTATGATTTTTTAACTATTTATTTGTGCTACAGCTGCAAATAAGTATTTGAACACCTGTCTATCAGCTAGAATTCTGACCCTCAAAGACCTGTTAGTCTGCCTTCAAAATGTCCACCTCCACTCCCTTTATTATCCTAAATTAGATGCACCTGTTTGAGGTCGTTAGCTGCATAAAGACACCTGTCCACCCCATACAATCAGTAAGAATCCAACTACTAACATGGCCAAGACCAAAGAGCTGTCCAAAGACACTAGAGACAAAATTGTACACCTCCACAAGGCTGGAAAAGGTTACGGGGAAATGTCCAAGCACCTTGGGGAAAAAAGGTCCACTGTTGGAGCAATCATTAGAAAATGGAAGAAGCTAAACATGACTCAATCTCCCTCGGACTGGGGCTCCATGGAAGATCTCACCTCGTGGGGTCTCAATGATCCTAAGAAAGGTGATAAATCAGCCCAGAACTACACGGAAGGAGCTGGTCAATGACCTGAAAAGAGCTGGGACCACCGTTTCCAAGGTTACTGTTGGTAATACACTAAGACGTCATGGTTTGAAATCATGCATGGCACGGAAGGTTCCCCTGCTTAAAGCAGCAAATGTCAAGGCCCGTCTCAAGTTTGCCAATGACCATTTGGATGATCCAGAGGAGTCATGGGAGAAAGTCATGTGGTCAGATGAGACCAAAATAGAACTTTTTGGTCATAATTCCACTAACCATGTACAACAAGAAGAATGATGAGTACCATCCCAAGAACACCATCCCTACTGTGAAGCATGGGGGTGGTAGCATCATGCTTTGGGGGTGTTTTTCTGCACATGAGACAGGGCGACTGCACTGTATTAAGGAGAGGATGACCGGGGCCATGTATTGCGAGATTTTGGGGAACAACCTCCTTCCCTCAGTTAGAGCATTGAAGATGGGTCGAGGCTGGGTCTTCCAACATGACAATGACCCAAAGCACACAGTCAGGACCAAGGAGTGGCTCTGTAAGAAGCATATCAAGGTTCTGGCGTGGCCTAGCCAGTCTCCAGACCTAAACCCAATAGAGAATCTTTGGAGGGAGCTCAAACTCGGTGTTTCTCAGCGACAGCCCAGAAACCTGACTGATCTAGAGAAGATCTGTGTGGAGGAGTGGGCCAAAATCCCTTCTGCAGTGTGTCAAACCTGGCGAAAAACTACAGGAAACGTTTGACCTCTGGAACTGCAAACAAAGGCTACTGTACCAAATATTAACATTGATTTTCTCAGGTGTTCAAATACTTATTTGCAGTTGTATCATACAAATAAATAGTTAAAAAATGATACGTTGTGATTTCTGGATATTTTTTTTTAGATTATGTCTCTCATAGTGGACATGCACCTACGATGACAATTTCAGACCCCTCCATGATTTCTAAGTGGGAGAACTTGCAAAATAGCAGGTCGTTCAAATACTTATTTTCCTCACTGTATACAATAGCACACAGAACAACAGGCTGAATACGGTAGGTATCCGGTATGTTAACGTAATACATTAAGAGTTATTCAACTATGCAATTCCACACAGAACAACTAGCAGGACATGGAGAACAACTGCACTGTTGACAAGTGTAATGGAAAATGTTATAATAGTGAATTATGCTTATTTTAAACAAGAACACATGATCACTGTTGAACTGAAAAAGGTTACTAACAGCAGACTGGGAACCATTTTCGTGTTATCCTATTTTGCCAGACACTGCATGTATCGTGGTTTGACCTAAGGGCATGAAGGCGGTACTTTCAGATTCTAGGACCAAGATGACAACAAGACATTATCACACCTAGACACAAGCACGCTTAGACGTTTCCTGTTCTTAAAGTTTCAACTGATCAGTGACCTTTTGGGTGTTCCTCTTTGAGTGCTTCTCTTTCTGTGTATAAAAGATGCTGACATTCTGTATGTTTTTGCTGCACTTTGTAGTGGTGTGGTGACACCAGCTGTATTATATTTGTAACTCTTCAACACTGCACCTTTATGTCATGTGGAAGTGTTGTTTCTGCTTGAAAAACAATAAAACAAAGAGTTTGATTTCCCTCATCTTTATTGCTAAAGACATCTTTGCTCGTCCTGCTGTACAGAAACCACACACACACCACACAAGCCTCTCCTGGCAGCACGTTGTTCAAGCACCCATCTGTGGACTTCAGCCCACGATTTCCTTTGTTTTCTTCATTTTAGTAAGAGTAACCTTTTCGCCAGTCCCTCATAAGAACTTCACTCAACACTTTTTTTCTGCTGCTCAATTACCGTTTTCGGCTGCATATTTTACTAACTGCAGTTTGTAATCTGCAGACGGCATTTTCTTTGTGTTCAGTCTTTCTCAGTTGTCTTTAAGAGCAGAATACCGTTGTCACAAGCCTAAAGCACCCTATGGCGGTTGACAGTAAAGTTTTGAGTTAAAGTTATATATATATATATATAAATTGCACCTGACTATAAGTTGAAGGAGCAGCCAAACTATGAAAAATAGTGTGACTTATAGTCTAGAAAATACGTATGATATGTTTTGTGTAGTTGCATGCTTTCTCCACACTGTTCAGTACACTACGTAACTTCACAATAGGCTATGATGTATAATATGTATGAAGCAACAGCACATACAGATGTCCGACCACACCTGAACAACTGCAATATATAGCATAACAGCAATGTGCCAAGATACAAACACGCCTGGATTTAAAAGGGAATGGGAGATGACACTTTGATTGGTTTATTGCATGTTACGGCCAAAACACACATATGAATAATAAGGACATTAAGTGCAACCCTTTAAACCATGTGCCGGGCACTCAAACCCTTTTTTCCGGCGTCAAACTAGCAAAAGTGGATTTTAAACGCACTTTTCGCCAGGCACTTCACGCCGTGCGCTTAGATTGTTAAAATAGGGTCCTTCATCTCAAATAGGTGCTTCTTTACATCAAACTATGTATGTTAAGAGTCCATTATCTTTTCGTAATCTCCTTATAATGACTGACTTACTTCCTACTGTTATAATTTGCAACCACAACATAAGGCACACAGTAAAGTGGATACAAATTGTCCCTCTGGAAATGAGTAAGTGGCCTCATTATACATTTAAATGAAATGGTTTATATTTGTAGGTACATTCTTCAATGACATTATTCAAAGCACCTTTGGTTCCCCAGGTATAAGCAGCACTTTTTATAGCATGTCCTGGTTACACAAGGAGATGATATGGGATTTGGAACTGGCAGGGACATTTGGCAGGTTTTATTTTGCATATCGTTACAGCCCTAATGGTAACAAGGTTAAGTTATAGAAATCAAATTGTATATGGATAACACAGCATTTTATGGCAAATATTAGGGCCTGTCTTTCTCTGTGAAAATGCTAACAATTATACAATTCTTCAGTTTTAGTTGTGATGCATGCTGTTTCTTGTCTTGAAAGTCAAAGGTTGATTATATAGTTTATTGGCACATTGCCATAGTTTCACATACATCTATTAATTTTTTGTACATCATTGTATTAAAGCAAACTTCAATGTTCAGTGCTTTTGTTTGCCTTTATGGTATTTTTAAATTGTGCTAAACCACACATTTTAAACCTACAGTTTAACTTTAATGTAGGTATAACTATTTAACACAAATCATAGAATGCTAGTTGTAATTTTACGATAAATGATTAAAATATAAAGTAAACTCTTATGACTCCTGTTCACACGTTAAAGTACTATAATTTAAAACTTCCTTTTTTATTTGTATAGTATAGTTTTTCAGATGTTCATTCCAGATATATGCTTCCTTCAAAGCCTGCAAGAGTTGTTGAAGCTACGGCTTTAAATGCAAAGAATGTAATCTATACAGCCAGTGTTTGCCTTGATATTAAAATCAAATGTCGGATAAGCTTCTGTAAGCCAAATCCTCTCTACATTTTGTCTTTTTATCTTGAATCCTATAATACTCAGCCAGCTAAGAAAATCCAGATGACTCGCTGAGATGACATGACAGACAGCCCCGAGGCCACTCTATTACAAACAAACAAATCAACGGCTTCAGCAACAGCATTCTACTGGATATCTCCTCCTGTCAGTCAGCTACGAGCTCCAACTCATGCTACTCTATTCTGCAGTTGAGAGCAAGAAATCAATGTGTAACCATATTCATACTTTTTTTGGCAGGAGACATTGGAGGCAGACATGGAATTGAGGTGACCCGCTCTGTGCAGAAAGAACACAGGAGAAGCCAAATACATTCACATAGTTTTTTTCTCTGTTCCACAGCGTCCTGATATAAAATCTCTCTAGATTGTACTCGACAGAGGTGACTCATTTCCAATCAACTCAATTAGTGTCACAGAAGAAGCATTTGGCACCGAGATAGTTGTTGCACGGTTTGATTGAGTGGATGTATATATTTGAGCTACACATCCCTCGGCAGTTGCTGCTGCGTGTCACCACCTGTTAGCCATCCACTATAGAAAAACCCTTCACGGGTCCCTTTCACAACAGAAAGAGTCAAAACCAATCCATGATTACTGCTATGATGGTTCTTGATCTAAATGTTAAGCATTCTATTTTATGCTAATTATATTGCCAAGGGCACTGTTGTTTCATGCTGTTCTCATTACTTTACCCAGAGCATTAATGTGGCTAACCGCCCCCACAAATCTGAAGGGGAGGAGCAGGGTGCACAGTGTGCAGCAGTCACATGCTATTGATGGCCAGAGACATCATGATAATGACTGCATTAAAGCCACATTTCATTTCATACATTGGTAAAACAACAGGTCCCAGGACAATGGGAAGGAATGGAAAACTTATTTCTAGAAATGGTATTGCCATATATTAGTCTTTACACTATAAAGGGAATTAATTATCCATTAGTGGGCACCACTATATGCCAGTTAGTTAGTTGGGGATACTTTATGGCTTGGGGCGATTGTGATGGTTGACCGGCGTCACGATGGAGAGCCACCATTGTGATGTCACGCCCCCCACCCTGTCAGACACACGTTAATCGTAGTGGACAGCAAATTGACAACTTCGTCAGTCTTAAACTAGCAAAGACACTTGCATTGGGCTTTGCACTATGTAATCGACTTGAGAATTTAGTTTAAATGTCAGTAATGATGGTATATTAGGTTATTATTGTCACTCTGTTAAAGGCAAACGTTCCACTGTACTGTTGTTATGCAGATCACGGAGAGCTGATCGAGTCTAGACTTTAATACTATCTATTTACAGAGGGCATTTAAATGTATGTCACAACAACAATATCATCGTCCATCCCAACATTTTACTGTAAACATCTTCAATTGCCAATCTAGGGGACGTCGCCTAACCCTATTATGGCTGGGTAGCTTAACCTATAATATTATGTCATAATTTAGTTGATTTATATATTTTATTATTAATAATAATTTAATCTGTACAGTAACTAATGTCAAATAACTGTAGTGGAGTAAAATGCCAATACTGCAACATTTTAGTAAAAGGTATGGTTTTTTTTTTTTTTTTTTTTTTTAAATGGAGTTGTATGAGGTACCTATAAAGTAAATGGAAAAGGGTTAGGAAACAACAAAGCCTACGAACTAAGATTTTTAGGTGGCTAAAATATGTTTAGTTGCTGGCCCCATCCACATCAGCACATTGCTTAGATTCTGTCCTAGTACTCCTGCCCGCTTCTCCAAACTGGCGGCATGCTGACTGCCATCTACTGTAATACACTGACTATGGATAAGCACCTCGTACAACCCTACTTAAAAAAATCTGAACTATGGGGTGCCCTGGTACCTCACCTGGTTGTGCGAGCGCCCCATGTTCTAAGGCTCAGTCTTTATCACAGCAGCCCGGGTAAGATTCTGACCTGTGGCCCTTTGATACCATGCCATCCCCCTCTCTCTCCTACTTTCCTGTCTTCAGCTGTCTTACCCATTATAAAAATCCACACAAATAAATCCTCCGAACTACCCCTTTAAGTACAGTACTTGAGTAGATGAATTTAGTTACATTCCACTACTGCTACATACAGCATTGATATGTCAATGGAAAGCACTGGTAAGCCGCTGATTATGGTAGCTGTACTTGATCTAGGTCACGCTAACTACCGGCATCTCTGGATAAAAGAAACACTTCAGTTCTGAGTCAGTTTACAAGTATCAAAGTTGATCATCCTACAGCGGACGAGTTAGATACAGTAGAAAACAGCTCTAGCACTTCCACACATGACAGCCATTAAGTATTCATCCCTTATTACCATCCCTTTTAAATTGCAAATGCCAGGGAATGTGTGGAGACAGTGGCTCGCCCAGCTCCATCATTCAAAACACGCCAACTGTACTGTGGCTAACTGAGGGCTTAAACATGATTATGCACATATATTCCCTTTGTTCTCCACATTGGCAACCTTCAATCATGAACTTTTTTTTGCAAATATACATGCATGACTTTAACCAGGGTTTCTGCAGGGTTCACCAAGTCAAATTTAAGACTTTTTAACACCATTATGAATGAAATTTAAGACCTATACATGTACATCACAACATTAAAAACAAAACATAGCCGCGAGCGGCAATTCGCGGGTTCTTTCTTAATAGCGACTTTAAAGTAATTTCACACGTGTGGTCCAACGTCGTTATAAAACATATCCTGCAAGCTTTGTAACGATTGGACAAACAGTGCCCTTTGTTTAAAATGCCTACAACTGATTTGTCAAAAACATTTATTTTCAATTCAGTGCGATATACATCTCAGTCCAACTCACAGCAATTTAAGAAAAGCAGATGACCAACACAAAAACAATTGCTAATAAAGTTGCAAGCTGAGATTCCAAGCTCAAATATTGATTTGTGTCATTCCGGGACAGTCCCCGTTTTTGGTGACCTGTCCCCGGCTGGATCTGTCCTGGGAAATGTCCCCGGATTTCACTGTGACTGACAGACCCGATATTGGAATGAAAGAAAGAAAACACTGACCAAACGGAGCCGATAGTCGCACACCCTACACCCACAGGCTCAAGACAGCCAGAGCCAGCGCTGCTCAGAGCTCAAAGATGTTTCAGAAAGTCGTATTTTACGATGCTAAAATCACTGATTATTTACATGGAGTCTGGTGGGTTTAGCGAACGCAATTTTGCGGACTTTTATGTTTTAAAAAATTATCTTAATCTTTAACAGAAAGGTCGACCTCCTTAGAAATCCTTTCCATAATGTTATCAGACACTTAGAATATTAATGAGTCTGTCAGTAGCAAAACGAGCACTTTATGAACGTAAATACAAGCTGGACAATTATCCCATTAACTTCCATTGTAGCTAGTTTCTCTGCTGCCGACTGCAGCGATCTCGTTTAATACTGCATAAATGTCAAAGGAAAATACTTCAATAGTTTTTATTGTATCTGATACTCAATGAGCTGTTGCAGAAAAAAGCCTGAAGTAATAAAGCAAAAGCTGTCAGATAAATGTAGTTCAGTAAACATTACAACATTATGAAATATTAGGACTTTCTATCTTGAAATATTAGGACTTTTTATCTTGAAACATTCCCCTCTGAGGTGTAGTGGAGTGAAGTATGAAGTAGCAGCAGGGGTGATTCTAGGATCAGACCTTTAGGGATGGGGGGGCTCAGCCCCTAATGAGAACAGCTCTAGTGTCCCCGTTTTAAGTTTTACAAAAATTAAAAACATGACGTGTTTTGGAGGTATATGCGCTTCTGAGCTGAAAATGTCCCCGGATTTTGTCTGAGAAATCTGGTCACCTTAATGTAACTACATGGAAACATGTAGCATGTGGCTTGCACAGTAATAACGTTGCTGCCAGCTGTAGCTCGCGCTTGGAGCAGCTGCTTCTTTTGCCTGTTGCACCTCTCTGTGTGGCAAGGCAGAGTTCTTCGTCTGCATGCTCGGGATTGAATAAATAAGAACGACCATCAAACTCAAAAGGCTCTCCGGGTGTTGTATATCTTCTATACTCTCCTAGTTAACTTACTCCAAGCTTCTTCCCTTGTGCACAACTCCATGAACAACTCCGCTCTTCACTTCACACATGATCTGCACACTGTTGGCTACCTTTTCCTTTTTCCTGCTACAACTGAATTCCCAAGAGACAAGGCGAGGCAACAGCTAGCCTTCAGTGCTGCAGCTACTCCCTGTTGCCTTCACTGATTTGGATCTGTACTCAATACTTAAGTCAAAATAATTTGTGTTTTTGTCACATTAAAGGACATAATGCTATAGACAGCCAAAATTGTGATTCATAATAGCAGAAGGATCACGTATTTAAGCAAAACACAGGAAGAACATTTTTTTTCAAAATGTATCACTGTCTAAGTAGACTTTGCTTACTATTTAACCTTTTGAAAAGATGTAGGCCATGGTAAAGTTGGTTTTATATTGGATGTTGGCTATTAGACACATTCAAAAAATCTATTATGGAGTTTAACCTTCCAATATAAATCCAACTTTACCATGGCCTGTAACAGCTCATCCTTGCTCGCTCCACAGATAGCTACAGACACTGTTCTTGACGTGATTTATCATAACATTTTGATTTAAAGCTGCAGTAGGTAGTTTTGAGGAAACGTGGACTTAGCCTAAAAATTTGAACAACCACACCTTACAGGCTCCTCCCCCTTGCTCTCTGCTGCGCTACAGCCCCCCCTCCACAGCTCCTCGAGCCTGCCGTGAACGCGCAGGCTAGTAAGCAGGGCCACCGATGTTTTCCACACAATACAGGGGCTTTATTCTGAGGAGGGTTTAGCTGTTGTGTGCTGTGCTTTTAAAACTTTATGTAAAAAAATTGCTTATTTAAAATATTTATATTAAAAGTTTTGTAAATATTTTAATAAAAAAGGGATTAAAAATGTTTATGTAATCGCTCATTTGTGAGAACAAAAGCAGCACTTTACACAGTACATTACTGAATTACCTTTTGGATCAATTTAAAACACTAAACTTTCAGTAGGAATGATGAATCACTGAGGAAGCTCACTAAGCCAAGGAATAACAACATCTTAGAAATATGTCTTAGGTTTTATTTTGCATATGGGTAAAATAAATCAGCTTTTTTGTAAAGTACACACAAGGAAATACTGAACATCTTGATTTGGACTGAAAGACGATTCCTTCACGTGGCTCTGTGTCTGGGACCATGTCTGACCTGTTGAAGGAGCATAAAGAATGTGTGTCAGACATTTGATTTACAATCCTGAGGGGGAAGAAACAGGGGCAGGGACAGCGCACAATTAAAGTAGTTTCACCATAGCTGCATTTAATTGTGATCGACAAAAAACACATTTAGGCTTACTAAATGTCGTTGGGATCGAATCAATATTGCTTATAGTGAGGGTGAACGAGTTAGCTACAACATTCCTGCCGTGCTACAAGCTAACAAGCTAACTGTTAGACTTAGCTAGCAACAAGCTACAGAGTAAAATGAGATTTGCGCTATCACCAGCGATACTGTAACCATCGCTAGCTTAGTTGTGTAGCTAGTTATTAATAAATGAAACAAATCCAGCAGGGATACTTACAGGTCAAGGAGAAATGTGGCTAGCTCTGAATCCGTGTTGAATCCTTTCAGGAGGCGTAGCTCCCTCCACCTCTGAAAAGCCCTCCGATGTTGACCGTCGTTTTATTTCGGGCTCGGTTTAATTCTTTCTTTTTAGCTCGCTTTTCGTCATCGGTCTTCTTCTGTTTGCCCGTCTTTGTTTTCTGAGCAGGTGTCACTCGAGAAATTGGCAGTTTTCCTGAAAAGTTGTTTCTCCGCGATTAGCACAGCTGCAGCACACGGGCAATCTTGAGCTTGAACACGGTACGCGCTGTGCGGGGGGAGGGGGTATGAGCAGCGCATACACGCGAGTGATTGACACTGCTAAGACAGTCCTCCTGGCTCTGATTGGCTGTTTTGACCGGGAGCGGTGTATTTCTGCCAAATGGCAGCAGGGACACAGGGAGGAGCCATAGGAGTTTGATTTTTTCACAGATTATCTGTCTCATATTCTACTGTCAGGACATAGTGACAGTTTTAACAAATATGTAAAAAATACATTTTTACAAAAGTTACCTACTGAACCTTTAACGGGTTGCAAAAATTAAATACAAATGTAAGCATTTTCAAGCATTGTATCCAACATCCAAGCACTTTTCAAACCTTGGAAACACAACATCAAAATTCAAGCATTTTCAAGGATTTCAAGCAACCATATGAACCCTGTTTTAAGACCGCGGTATATTGTATTACCGCCCAACCCTAGTCTGTAATAAAGTTTCCTGCATATTCTCAGATCTGTACCTATGTATCCTGGTGGTAGTTTGAATGCACTTAATTGTTGTAAAAGTTTGGTGCTGAAAAGAGAGAGCTGTAGCTTAGCTCCAAGATGGCTGATACTCGACTCGCTTTGGGTAAAGAGGTTGAAAACATGTGGAACTAGCCGTCTTGTAGTCCACAGCCTCTGGGCTAAAATGCCTGCGATGACGATAAATAACAATTTTCGTGTCATCAGAGGCTTTTTTTCCCAGACCCACAATACAGAGAAATGTAGTCTCAGGGGGTCATGAGGGAAATATTCGAAAATACTACCGGGTTTCTAATGATGCAAAGATTAAAGTGCCCATATTACAAAAAAAAAAAAAAAAACACTTTCTCTGGTGCTTCCACACAAATGGAAAAAAAACACCCATGCTGTTTTGAGTGAGATACGGTTTCTGAATGTCCTCTGCCTTCAGTCTCTGGGTGAGCTGTTCAAAATCTGCATGGCTTTCTACATAACTAGCCGAGATGAGACGGCTAACAGTAGCACATGCTAGCTCGATCTCAATGGCCAAACACTGCTACAACACACACTGGTTCACCATAATCTCCAAAAGAACTACTTCCATGTCCCTGTTCTGCAGGTATTCCACAAGTGTCCCTTGTTTAGAAGAAGTCTCCCAGCTAATCCTGCCTTGTACTGACCAAAGTTGGAAAAAGAGCTATCTAGCTGATGTGATCTTACCAAGCTAATGCGCATATGCAACTCCCAACAAAGATAGTAGAGAAGTGAGATGTCTCCCTCTGTAGCTAAAACAAGTGAGATGTCTCACTCTGTAGCTAAAACAGACCTCAACACACAACATGGAAAGAGGATCTGCAGCAATGTGCAGTACAACAAAAATATGCAGATTTATCAAAATGAAAACACATCAACCTATTCTGGTATAACCTCAAAATACAATTATGAACCTAAAAATGAGCATAATATGGAATGCTAATCGGTGAAGTATCCATTTAAGCATGCATACTGATCTCCTTTTAGCGACATTCTTGCTAATCCCACAGCTGTTTACACACTGTTAGCTACTTTAGTTTAGCATTTGGCAGTGGCTTCTCTCATTTGCCGGCTCTCTGTTGATCAGCCCGT
This sequence comes from Etheostoma perlongum, assembly GCA_026937815.1. NCBI lineage: Eukaryota > Metazoa > Chordata > Actinopteri > Perciformes > Percidae > Etheostoma > Etheostoma perlongum. The sequence goes on along the minus strand of CM049390.1, from coordinate 5,720,586 downwards.
CAAATGTTAAGCTGTTATGTCTGCAGGCTGACCAAATGTAACGTGAGCTCCTGTCCCCTCGCAGTAGCCGGAAAGCCAGGGAGGTTGAGTGACTGTCCAAAAGAAGCACAGCCAATCAGATGTCAGATGCATGGAAAAGGGACGGCAAACTACTTTGTAATTAATGTTAAGGATTACAAATTCACTTGTGCTGATTAACGTGGCTCAGGGGGCAAACTTACCGCTCCACCAGAAAATAAACAGCAGGGCACAGATTCCAGATGTTATAGTTCTGCTAGTGAGTTAGTTAAAATTGCTTTGTATGCATAGGAAAACCAAATTGCAGCTCATTCCTTTAATCGTCGATATATGCAAATCGACACAAGCCTAACACACAGACACACACATTTACAACTATTTACAACTTAAAGTAGATACACAAGTAAGACATCTATCATTTCTTCAGTCCATTCACACCAACTCCTTTCTCTTACCCATCAATATATTTTACTTTCCAATTTCATTCAGCACTCCACCTATCAGGTCTCAGACTTGGGGCTCATGATATGAAAAAACATTTAAGGAAATAAATAGACCCTTCTGTCTCCCTCCATTTCACCATCACCTCAGGAGATAAGATGACAGAAACGGTTCATCTTCCAAGGTATGAAAATGAATGATGCCGGAGGATATGAAAGATGTTGCAGACTACTGGCTTAGTAAACTATATTCAGCTCTTTACCTGAGAAAACTTTATGAAAAGTAATATTCCAATAGCACTTAAGCAAACATGTAATGCTGCTTCTTTGGTATTTTTATTATCTTAAAGTTATCAAAGTGATTGCTTTAGTTCCTGTTTAGGTGTCTGCATTGATATTATTAAGTGGAAAGCTTGAAGGACACACAGTGATACTTCATACTGCACAGCACTAAAAAAGCCACGACAAAACTGACAAAGGCACTTAAAAAGTAATGGCTAATGCATTCTTTATGAAGTTCAACATGAGCAAGGAATATTAAAGTATGAGAAGATTGAGAAAGTTTGTTGTAAAATGAAATTCCCCTATAAGGGGGGGAAGTGATACCTTCGTTCTTACCTTCCTCCCACCCCTGGGGGCTTCCTGTCTTCTTTTCGCTTTTCTCGTTGCGTCCCTCACGCAGGTCCCCGGCAGCCACTATGCTCCATGTGAACTCTGGGATACCCTCCAGGTGCTGGTCGCATGCTCTGTTATTGCCAGGGCATTGGTTATCTGGTTAAATACATACAATACATTACATTTAGAAATGTGTCCATGGCTGGACCACTGAAATGTGTACACAAAAAATGTCATCAAATTTGTTTTAATAAAACAAATAATTCAATTTCGGCAGAGGCACATATATTTCCACAGGGGCTATAGTAATCCAGTAAATTGTTTAGTCTGATTAGTAAATTCAACCTTTAATTACATATACTGCCAGGGGAAAATATATTTAATAGAATAAACATAATGTTGCAGCAGCAGTATCATTGGTCAATTTTGATTGAAGGTCCACAGTTTCAACAAAAAATATACTGGCTCTTTAAATACAATCTAAACAACGTTTCAAACTGTTGCTAAATCTGCAAATATATAAAATATAATAGCTTCATTTGACCAAAACTTTAAAAGATCAGTCAGAAGAGGTAACAACAGGCTCAGGGAGGAGGAACCTTGTCAGTTGGTTATTTTGTATTTTCAGATATAATGGCCTCAGACATTTTGGTTGCACATCATTTTGTGTCAGAACATGAAGCAAAACAGCTTTAACAGCAGCACAACTCTTGGTGCATAGTGCAGACTGCTTCACTGGCAGGAGTGGAGGGGGGTTATACAAATGCAGTGTTCATTTAAACATTGCTGCTGTCAAGACTAGGGCTGGGTGTAATAAAAGTCTGCTCCCTAAAATCTGCTCAGGGACAAAATAAAGGGTCAACTCTCCTCCCACTCAACCTCTCTCGGTCTCTATCTTTGCCTCCATCTGTCCTTCCCTCCCTGTGGACAGACCTCATGGAGACTTATCCCTGTGGTTCGGTAAATCGCTGTTTGAGGAGGTTTGGTCACTTTCAAATGACTTCTTACACTAGACTCTGGGGGAGGTGACCTAAAGTTTTGTATAATCATTTTTCAATACTTATTTATCATTTTCTTTAATAATTTTGCTTTTCTATATTAAAGTGGTCAGAACCAGGGCTGGGTTTAACAGGCTGGTTGACTCGATTACACATGTAACGGATATTTCAATAATGATCACAATGTTATAAACATGCAAACACGTTTGTCTAATAATGCTAACTGCATTAGGCTGATATTAAAAGCTCACCACGATTAACAAATAAAATTAACAAAAAAGCAATTCTGTGCACCCGAAAGGTGACAAAGTGATGCAAACAAAAGAATGACTACAACTAATCATGTTACAGGTAGGCCTGAACAATTAATCGTTGTAAAATCGCGATCTTGATTCACCCTGTTCACGACTTAATTTTTTAGATAACTTTGTTTTTTTTAATTACTTTGATTCTCATTTAATTTTAAGAGCCAACTGCATCACAAACGCTAATGCTTTCTTCTGTGAGTTTCAGACTCAATAAATAGACTGTAAAAAATAGGTTTTAAAGCGCAGCAATGCTCTCCCTTCTCTTCATTGAAGCCTCTATGTTTACAGGCTTGTAGTGATGAGTAATGTGCTATAGGTGCCAAAAAATCTCTTTGGTACTGCCAATTTGTTTTGTTTTGTTATGGTTCTGGTGTGCAATAAACATTACACTTTGTGAGAAAAAAAAAATTGTGGCAGAGAATCGTGATATTAATTCTGAGCTAAAAAAATCGTGATTCATATTTTTCCCCGAATCGTGCAGGTCTAGTTACAGGTCATAAAGAAAATTATGTGAAATCATCAATGCAAAGAACAATAAACCTGACCAATGAAATGAGCAACTGTGTTTTGGAGGCACATTTATCATACTTAAGGTAGACAAGATTACCAGGCCAAAATCATGAGATCAATACAGTAGCTTTACCACTATATTGTTACGCAGTGCTACAACTACAGTCTAGGTAGGCACCACAACTGGGAAAAGCCACAGTTTGTACTTTCTCAGCAATTGTTAAATAGTTACACAGTGCTGAGATCTTGGAGACTTTCCCATATTGTCCCGTCTCTAAGAAATCAGAAGCAATTTCAAGTATTGATTTTATTGCAAGAGCACTCACTTCTTCGGTTTGTAAAAAGGTTTTGGTTTTAGCCTGTATAACCCTAATACCACACTTCTTACAGCAAAGCCTGCACTTTATTCATGTCAACAGTGCTGCTGTTCTTCAGATAAAATACTTTCTAATAGACCACAGAGAGCATGTACCAGTGCCACACAGGGCTGCTGCAATTGATTTCATGTTTGAGTTTTAGTATACATTAATAAACTATTGGCATTTTTCCACTGCTGGTAACAGCTCGACTCGCCTTGTCTCGACTTAACTCGACGCATTCTGCGTCCGTTTTCCATTGCAGATTGAAAAACACCTCAGCGTGGCTGGTCACCATAGCGTGATGATGTAATTTTCAACGCGACTCACAACAGCACGTCGGCTACTTGCCACAGCCAGAAGAATGTTTTTGCTTCAAAAGAAGCTGAAGGAAGCAACAAAAATCACCGCTAAAAAACCCCCCAAAAAAACCCACACAAAAGGGTAAGCTAAGTTTCCTGGTAACGTTAGCTAACATTTGCATGTGTTAGGGGCCCCGGTCAGTATTTATTATACGCTATATAAAAGTACATGAACTTAAGCAACCATGATTACACACCAAAATATGTATGCTGTGTACCGTTTGTGTTTCAGAGCATTAACGCTTGCAAAATCGCCGCCGCAGACAGTCTGGTGGGCGTTCGATGTACGACGGGTAAAATCTCTGGTTCTGACCTGCTGTGCTTCGTATAATCTTTATGAGAGTTATGGCTTATGACGACGACTGGGATGCATCTGGGCCAGCAGAGCCGGGGGGGGACACTGTCACAGGGTGCAGAGGAAGAAGACCGGGATGTTAGGGAGGGTTTGATGCGCTACTTGAATAGCTAAATAAAAACTTTTCTTTGATAAATTGTCTTAGAGTAACAGTGTGCAATATTGGAAACGACATGCAAAAGCCCCTAATAGCCCTTAATATTAAATAGTTGAAAAGTGAGAATAGTGCAGAGAGTAGATAATCTGTCGGTGTCTAGCTAGATTTTTTTTTTTTTTAAATGTTACGTTTGTTCCGGACACACACTCCGCACTCTTGTCTGCTAAAAACGCAGTGATCCGACCAACCAGTAGTCTGCAGGTTTCCACGTCACCTTTTTTGGTATCGCCTCAGCTCGCTTGGAACCTCGACTGAGGTAGTACTAAAAAAAGTACCTGGTAACTGGTCCCAGGGACTTTTTTTTGTAATGGAAAACCAAAAAAGGCGAGTAGAGTCGAGGCGAGTTGAGTAGATACCACGCAGTGGAAAACCGCCATAAATAACAGATCTTCTCAAGATTGTACAAGTCTGCAGAAGACATGGCTTGGGCTGGCAATCCTAAATTATCTTAGATCTTAGAAGGTATGATATACAGTGCTTTCCTTAAGAAACAATGTATTGACAAGTATAAAAGTAACCCCTCTCAATTATGATCACATCTTGATCGCCCCCCCTCCCCCCGTCCATGTTAGCAGATGGGACATGGGCCAAACATGAAATCAAAGTAATTGTCAAATACATTTTTTCCCCAAAATACGGTTTCTGTGAAATTTTATGATTGACAGCTGTGATTGACTTTATCTGGATCAACAGAAGCACATTTCTAGGATAAAGCATAGCATGTTGTCCCATGTTTTTTTTACAGCAAATGGTCTGCATCTGTAGAGACTACTTTCTCTATAATACCATTTGACAGTGCCTCAATTGAATTATTACAAAGAAGAACGTTTGGAAGACTTTCAAGGATATTGAAAATAAACCACGGTCGTAAATGCAGTGTTCCAGGTTGTATAGGGAATGCTGACACTTTTCACTGCAGACTGCCGGTTGTGGTGCTCTAGGTAAGCGGTAGTTAGTGGTTCAGTTACCCCAGAACAGATGACTGTGCGTTGGGTACAGAACACCATGAGCTGTTGGTCGTGGAGCTCCGTCAGGTCTGCGTAGTTGGTGGTCTAGTTACCGGATAACTGAGTGTGGCAGGGATGTTCCCTGATATTAATAAATTAAGTTATGCAACATTGCAATGTAACAGACTTAGCCAGTAGCGTAGTGGCAATTGGGAGAGTCTGGACTTTTACCGGTGGGCCGGTATCATTTTGGCCAAAATGATAATCACGATTATTTTGATCAATATTGTGATTATTCTCACGATTATTTGTTGATTTTAACCAAAACAAATTTTATTGTCACGAGAGACGGCTGACTCATTATGAACGGGTCCAGCACGGGTTGAACGGCGGATACACACGTCGAGTGTATGAAATATCTGTATTGTCAAAGCGCTGCATTTTTATGAACTATGATATTCTGGCCATGTGTCACATCTCTGGCCCAGGTCCAGCAGCTCCGTCTCACACGCTGTTACTCTACAAACTGAAGTTAGTTGCATTCAATAACTTCTTCTGTGTTCTTCGCCGTGGCGGCCGCGATAGCAGAGTTACCAGCGGAAACATTGGTATAAATACAGGTTTGCCCCTCACATTTAACAATATACAGCTGTGTTAATAACAATTGTAAACAAATATCAGAAGTGTGGACCGGCGCCGCTGTGTGGCAGGGCTGCGCGGAGAGTAAGAGGAGAGAGAGTAGAGGAGAGATCCAACACAGGCACGGCTTTACAGAAGAAATGGGTCATGTAACGCAAAATTAAACCATATCCATATAACAACAATGCAGCGGATGCGAGGACATTATGTGCACCGGTGCGTCCTAGAGGAAAAATATTACTCGCGCCCTACAGCCCTGCTAGCTAACAGACGCTAACTAGCACCGTCACTGACTAGCACTGCTCACTGCTGTTGTCTGAATAACACAGATGTGATAAAATGTTGCGTTTACTGGTAAACCGTGGTAAGACGTATAACCGACTGCTATCTGTTGAGTTTTCCTCCCGTTACTCTGTCCTCTGTGACTGTCTACATCTAGAAACTAAGCTGCGCGATGCAGGGAACAACTCGGACTGGCACATGAGCAGACAGGGGTTTACGGAGCGGTAGATGCGCTATGCAAAAAAACCCGGAGCATTCTATGAAATGACGCATTAAATAAAAAATAAAATAAAAAAATTCGCACAAACTTGAGCGTGGGAAGTCAAAATCGTGATCGTGATTAAAATTCGATTAATTGTGCAGCCCTAGCTAGTAGTGTTTTGAGGCGGCGAGGGCCGGTCAAACTGTGCAGCTTCTGCTCAACCCATACGGCGGGCTGCAGGAGCGGGCATTACACTCACTCACTGTCTGTTAACGTTACCGTGCCACAGGGCAGCCTGCCGCACGTTTGGAAGTCTTCTCTACCGATTTGGAAATCGGTAACGTTAAGTGTGTGAGTCTGTCAGACTTAAAAGGAAAATAGGAAATGGTGTTGCTGTGCTTTGTTGTTCAGAATTCGTTCCAACAGTGTAGCACCCTGCCCTCGTCCTGTATTTTCTCCTTTATTTTCCTGTATGCGTGACGTTTCTGGGCGTGGTCAAGGAGCCTTTGGGCTCTTTGTCCCTCATATCGACGCACAAGTCTAACTGACGCAGACAACCAGCTTTAAACAGTCTTCTTACAAACAGCAAAGCCATACTCACAACATATTCTACGTTGTTCTAAACAGTATTTTAAACAAAATTAAATAGTTACATTATGAAGTGCTGACTTTTAATAGAGTGGCATGGTATAGGAGCTCTGGCTGTAACTGGCGAGGAAAAAACTGTACATTTTTTATTCAAAATGCTATGCTAGGTAACATTACCTTCCTTTTCTTTGTTTTTTTTTCTTTTTAACTAACTCTCCCTAATTGTGGATGCTGTTTTTGTGTACTTTGTGTGACATACAAATGCAGTACCTTGTGTAAATAGTATAAAAGTTTCTGTCCAATGTTTTAATCTACTACATTGTATTTTCAACATTCCCATAGCCCTTTCAAATATCCATTAACAGAGTACTCCTTAATCTCCTTAAATATTTGTATCGACAATACTTAAAATCTTATGTGACTTGGAACAAAGTTCGTTATCAGTGAATTGAGACGTAGGAATAAAACGTTCAGTCAAAAGGAGCTTTACCTAATGAGGTGGCATCAAGGCTGCATTAGGCTGCCCTTAAATGACATGGCTGTCCACTTGAGGCAACTGCCTTTAGAAGAATCAGAGTGGCAGTCGTTCACAGCCACTTAGTGCCAGTAAGGGTAATCGTTTCCATGCTTAAAACTTTTCATTTGGCAAAAAAACATTGATTCCTGTGTAGCTCATTGCCACTGAGGACCTTGAGGGCTGATAAGATGTGGAGAAATAAATAGCTCAAGGTTGCGGTAAAAGCTAATTTCCTTTCCTTCAATAAATGTCTATGAAGCATGGGTGGAATAATGCAGGATGATCAATACAGACTTTTGGTTTTATGCAGGACATGAACAGTTTGTTTGACCCCCTGACCTCCTCTTTACATGAACTTTGATTAAAAATGTATTTGTCATCCATCAGAAAAAAACGGGACAAAATGCATTTCCCTTGAAACATAAATGAGCATGCAGTTTAGTTGTATGGTAAAGTAATTTCTAGGAGACAAGGTTAAACATAGACATACATTTTAGAGCTGTTCCTTCATGTTTTTCCACACTCTGATATCATACCAATATTCATGCATGCAGAAATGCACTTGGCACACTGAAGAACTAAGCACTTCTGTGTGCTGCCAAATGGGCATGAGAGAAATGATTCAACTGTGGTGAGCCTGATCTGGGTCTGTCATCCAGTTTCGCCCACCTTATGCATGTGCAAAGTGACCAAGAACTGATGACTTGCCAAGTTACCAAGGACACGGCTTTAATTTCTTTCAGTATCCTCTTAATATGTAATCATATCTTTTTTTGACATTGCTGAGTACACCATTGCACATTTTAATCAAAGCAACCTGAAAAGCTTTTTAGAGAAAAAAAAAAAAAAGGAGTACTCCTTAATCTCCTTAAATATTTGTATCGACAATACTTAAAATCTTATGTGACTTGGAACAAAGTTCGTTATCAGTGAATTGAGACGTAGGAATAAAACGTTCAGTCAAAAGGAGCTTTACCTAATGAGGTGGCATCAAGGCTGCATTAGGCTGCCCTTAAATGACATGGCTGTCCACTTGAGGCAACTGCCTTTAGAAGAATCAGAGTGGCAGTCGTTCACAGCCACTTAGTGCCAGTAATAATAATAAATAATAAATAAACGGTACTCTATGGTAATAAAAGGTATCCTTAGTTTCCCCCTATTTTTAAGTTTTGGCAGGGCACTGTTAATTTGTAGCAGGCCATGACAATCATTCTCACATTCTCCAAAGTTTGTTTTAATATTTGATTTGTCCCCAGGACCAGAGTAATTACTGAAAACACTGTTTGAAATTGAACCAGGTGCTCAATGTAAAACTGATATTGCTGAGAGAATAATGTGTGCCTGAAATAGAAAACCTTTGGCATGAAGAAACTTTCTGAATAATATACAGTATAATATAACAACAATTATTGAATGTCAATGGACTTTAGTTGTTGTATGCATTATAGTGCTATAATAGGATACGTTTATTTTGGTAAATAATTTAACTGTGCCGTTTTATCATTTTTACAATGACAAAAAACAATTACATGATAATTCAGAGGCCTAGACTGCTAGGTATTTATCAAATGTATGGAGATAGCTCAGCAATCCATGTCTCAGTATTTCTAGGAAAATATTTTTGTTTGCTGCTGCCACTTCCTGTTCCCCACTGTGAGTTAGCTTCATTCATACTGGTTGTTTACATTCTACCACAGGCCAACATGCAGGAAGCACAGCACAGGCTCAACGACCAGTTACTGTGCGTGGAGCAGACAAACCGGGACACCTTGCAGGGCTTGACATTAACTTTGAGACACTTCTCCTTTGGACAAGTACATTTACGTTTCACTTGTTCATGCACAAAAGTCACTTGGCCAGGTAAAGAGTTCTCATTTTATAATTTTTTGTTAATGCAGAATTAGAATAAACCGCTGAAAGCATCCAAACACTATCAACATTAATACAATTCAGGTGAAACAGTAGAAAAAAATGTCCCAACAGTAGATTTCCCTTTCAATAAGAAAAAAGAATCTACAGACTCCATTATACAAAGTAATTATTTGCATGCAGGTGTGTTCCAGAGGTAGTGGTGACTTGAACTTATTATAAATTAATTTTGTAGACATAACAATGGATTTTGCCACTAAATGTAAATGTGCTGTATTTATATAGCGCTTTTCTAGTCTTAACGACTACTCAAAGTGCTTTTACATCATCACGCTTTTACATCATTCACCATTCACACATTTATACACTGTAGCCGAGGCTGCCGTACAAGTTGCCACCTGCTCATCGGATACACACTCGCACACATTTGCACTCCGATGACGCAGCATCGGGGGCAACTCGGAGTTCAGCGTCTTGCCCAAGGACACTTCAACATGGGACTGCAGGGCCAGTGATTGAACCACCAACCTTCCAATTGGCAGGCAACCGTTGTACCACTGAGCCACAGCCGCCCCTAAATGTTGGTGTTAACTTTTTTTTCTTCTACGCTTTCACTTTCTACCCGGCAGAGGCTGATTTACCAAGGGATCCTTTAAAAAGGTGTAGCTATTTTACAGTTGATTATTAGCTGATATTTAATCTGGCAAGTCGCGGAGCTGAGGTTTTACAATAATTGACGGACAAACGAGCAGTGGAGGAGTAACATTACGAGGCAGAGAGCAAGTTGCTAAATAAGTCACATTAACTTCATGCTTCATCCACACAAAGCACAATGCTATCGCCATGAGTGGCATCTGTATTAGGCCCGTTTTCTGTGAACAATGTGGCGACAGGGTAAAGTTAAGGCAGAATTAGCAAGCTAACATTAGCCAACTAATACCAGCTGGCTGGCTTGCTGGTTCCACCATACTTTTATGCTGCATCGATTACAGAGAATGAGCTGATCAGCGGCCTGGGTCTAACGTTAGCCTTCCGCTGCCGCTGGGTCTAACGTTAGCCTTCCGCTGCCGCTGGGTCTAACGCCATCCGCTGCCCCGGATTGTGAGGAAAAAAAATTGTTTTAAATTGGTAACTCATATGTCTTTTCCACAAAGGCTAACCAGGTGCTGGTGCTATAGCCAGTTCGGTGCTGGTTCTACTCGCCAATTATCTAAGAACCAGCTCAATTTTCCATAGCCTGAGAGCCAGAGCTCCTGGCTTTACAAATTCCCACTGGAATTCAAAGACAGGCCTTGACAGCTATTTGTGACCGCTATGGACCGAGGACACGTCCAAGAAGAAAGGTAATTATCTCGCATGATTTAACGTTTATTATTATTATCTTTTGCTAGCTTGCGAAGGCAACATCAGTAGCGTCAAGCAAAACACTGTTAGGGTGAACAGACGTCCCGGTTTGACCGGGGCGGTCCCAATTTTCCCAACAAAAAGTCTACCGGGACCCGCTCCCAGCACCTGACGTAACCGGTTCTTATCTCTAGACCAGCGCTGAGTTGGTGCTGAGTTGGAGCTGAGTTGGAACCCGTTTTCTTGGCCCAGAGCCAGGTTTATTTGTGTGGAAAAGCAAAGAACCGGTTCAATATTTGGCACTGACTCCGAACCAGCACCAGAACTGCCTTGGTGGAAAAGACATAATAGACGTAATGAGTGGAACAATATGGCATTTTATTTTGTCTGAGTTTTAACTTGTCCAGTGGGACATGTTTGTAATGTGTTACAAAGTAACACGTTACAAAGTAACAAAGTAATGTGTTACAAAGTAACGCATTACAGTAACGCACTACTACCTAATATTTGGTAACGAAACAGAGTTCCGTTTTCAAATGGGCGCAACGTTACATTTTCTTTTTTTTTTTTTTACTTTTGCTGCTGAAAAGAGAGAGCTGTAGGTTTGCTCCAAGATGGCTGCTACTCGACTCGCTTTGGCTCGCTTGGGGAAAAGAGTCCAGCCTCCTATGGGCGGGTTGAAAACATGCAGAACTAGCTGGCTTGTAGTCCACAGCCTCAGCCCTCTTTTTTTCCCATGCAGAGAAATAGTCTCAGGGGGGACATGAGGGAGGGAAGCATGGCCATTTGAAAATACTACCGGGTTTCTACTAATACAAAGTTTAATGCTAATTGGTGAAGTATCCTTTTAAATACTAAAAAACAGAATGGAATGTCTGTTACAGTAGCATACATGACAGAAAAAAAATGTTAGTTCAGTGGCTTTGACAGGCATTTACATTTGTTACACAAATTATTTTCATAAAAGCCATTATAACTTGATGTGATTAATTGCTGTCATAACAGAAATACTGGCATTGCTTTATGTCAACATTATGTAATTCAATATTAAAGCTTTTTCAAGCCGAGTAAATAGAAAAAGAAGTTCAATCAAGAGTTCCCATTTGATTCCTTCCCACTCCAATCTACACACCATTTATTTTGTGTCATCTAATCAGACTGTAATTTCATCAGTCCTGTAACCCAATACATTATGAATGCTTCATTGCAATCATTGTTTTTAGTGAATCTGTTACACAAACCCTGATTTTCATAGGCCAGTTCTTAGCACACCATGCTTTGATGATAATTAAAAGACAATCATTGAATTCTAATACCCCAGAGATAGTGGTCATTGGTTGCGGTGATGCTCAGGATGTGCCTGAATGTGCCTTGAAGCCATAAAGCATCATGGGGTGAGCAGATGCAAATCTACAGAGAGTAATCTGTGAAGCTCAAAACGACCAATTACTACTTCCTGCATGTCATTTCTTATTAAGAGAGAGGATGATTATTCAGTTAATTTAAAAGCCAGAACAAACCTCTTGTGACCTGGCAAGCATAAAACGAAAACTGGAAGATTAGGGTTAATATTTCAATACAGTTTCTAAGGCTTCTGCGAACAATGCTATGTATGGATAATGGATTAATTATATGTGCTTGTAATTTATTTAGCACCACTTGTAAATGCAGTTCTGCTCATTAAAAGAGTTTGTTTTGCCAGACCTTCCTCCACTGCGGCGCAGAGGACGAGGGTCTGGCAAGTCCACACAGCATTCCAGGATAGGAGAAAAACGTGGTCTGGTTTATTGGTATTTCTTTAAACCAATCACAATAGTCATGGGCAGCGCTAAGCGCCTCTGCAAAATAGCCTCGGGAAGAAACTTGTTTTGGTGGAATATGTGTACTTTCAAAAGTTGTTCTAACCCTTAGAAAACTTAGAATAGTCTAGCTATCTGTCTGGATTTACCCTTCAGAGATCTGAGGAGCAGTTAACCATAGTCCTCATAAATCGACCAGAGTTTAAAATGCCAACACAAAGCAAGTCCAAGGCAACAGATTTCCGGCCAAAATGAGTGAAATCCGGCACAATTTCTGTTGGCAACGGGGCAATCCCGGGAGTGGAACGTTGAGGATATAGACTATTGAAAAAGCAACCTCCCATTTTTGAGTGGTGTTTTCAATAGATACTCTGCTATGATTCATTTTGGTTAAACATTGTTCCATATAAAAATATTTATCCCTTATTTATTAGGTAAGTTGACAAGTGAAAGAGCAGCGCACAAAGATGACTTGCTGTTTAGGAAACACAGGAGAGATTCAGCCATACATGTTTTAGCCCTAGTCAGACCCAGACTCAAATACCATATAGCACCATATAGTAGACATATCAGAATGGTAAGTAGTAGTTGCTGTTTGTTAACTTGTTAGCTTGTAACTGATAGTGGCTGACACAGCATAAGTGGTTGTGAAACATACAATAATACGATGTTACAGTAGTTTCCATTGTTATTACGTATATACAATACTGTGCAAAAGTATTAGGCAGGTGTGAAAATGCTGTAAACTAAGAATTCTTTTAAAAATATAAATATATAATATAAATTATTTTTTTATTTACAAAATGCAAAAAAAAAGATCTATATTTGGTGTTACTACCCTTGGCCTTCAAAACAGCATCAATTCTTGTAGGTACATTTGCAACAAGTCGGGCAATGTTGAGGATTGTAGACAGATGAAACACATATCAAACTTATTTTGCTTCGAAATTGGAAGATGTCTAGCAGTGACATCAGCTCAGAACTGGCAGAAACCAGTGAGACCCAGGTCCGGAGAAGTCTGGCCAGAAGTGGTCTTCATGGAAGAGTTCTGACATGAAAACAAGAACTATGCACAAAAATATAGGAACTGGGGTGCAGAAAAATGACAGCAGGTGCTCTGGACTGATGAGTCTGAAATATTTGGCTGTAGCAGAAGGCAGTTTGTTCGCTGAAGGGCTGGAGAGCTGTAAAATGAGTGTCTGCAGGCAACAGCGAACCATGGTGGAGGTTCCTTGCAAGTTTAGGGCTGCATTTCTGCAAATAGAATTGGATGATACCATCAGGGAGGCGTATGTAGGGCTGGGTACCGAACTTCGGTTTTTTTATGGTACCGACCGAAATGTTTCGGTTTTACACAGTATCAAATTATGCCTCGTCTTTCGGTGCCAAGTTTCGGTGATTGGCTGTAACGTTAAACGTGATTGCGTCACCCAGGACAAATACATACGTGGTTACGCCGACAGACGGGGTTCACGTGTATCTGTTGTGAACTGGTTGCGAGCATCGTTGTACCGCTTAAAAATGCCACCTAGATCAAAAGTGTGGCTTCACTTTATTAAGATTGATGCCAACAGTGCGAAATGCAATATATGCAAAAAAGACATTGTTGCTAAGGCTGGCAACACGACTAATTTGATGAAGCACCTGATAGTGCACGGGATCAATTTAAGAGCGGAAAGTTGCACAGTGTTTGACTGCAAGAAGAGCGGACCGCAGCCAGCGCAGCCTGCGCAGCCCTCCTCCTCTCAGCCGCCCGTGGGCAATGCAAAACCAGAGCCGACTCCGAGTGATTCAAAATATCCACCACCGGACTCAGCCTCATCAAAGAGTACCGAGGACGGCAAAAAATATTTTTTTTTATATGAGAGAAGTACTTTGAATGGAAAAATCTGAGCTAAAAATAAAACTCAAGATTTGAACTTTATTATGTTGTGTAATTTTCTTTTTCTCAGAATTGATATTATAAAACTGGTATTGAAAAAGGTATCGTTCAGGAACCGATATCGAAGTAAAGGTATCGGTATTGGTACCGGTATCGAAAGTGAGTGGCCCCAAATTTATTCTGCAGCAGGACAACGATCCCAAACATACAGCCAATGCCATTAAGAACTATCTTCAGTGAAAAGAATAACAAGAAGTCCTGGAAATGATGGCCTGGCCCCCACAGAGCCCTGATCTCAACATCATCGAGTGTGTCTGGGATTACATGAAGAGACAGAAGGATTTGAAGAAGCCTATACCCACAGAAGATCTGTGGTTAGTTCTCCAACATGTTTGGAACAACCTACCAGCTGAGTTCCTTCAAAAACTGTTTTTCTGTTTATTTTTCATTCATGCCTAAAACTTTTGCACATTGTATATTTTATATATATATTTATTTGCAATATTGCTAATATTATGGAATAGTGACGATGGTTCCTTAGGTATGTGACGTAGGGTTTAATTGTCACTGGTTCACTATCATTGGTACACTCAAGTTCCAAAGCAGAAATGCTCAGCTATGGAGTTGACTGCTTGACTGACTCACTCATGATAGGTCTTGTAAGCATATAAAAAACACCATATGGACGTTAACAAACGTCCATATGGTGTTGATGTTGATGTTAACAAACTTATGATGTTAACAAACTTAAAAACTTGATTTTTATTGGGGTTTTAAGGGAATTCATTTATTGTAAAAAACCAAAAAACACTTAATCTTAGTCCTGGTAGTAATGAAGCAGTGCACTTCCAGAGTTGCCAGTGTTTTTGTAACAAGGATGTGTGATTGGTCAATGAGCCTATCAGGACTAGAGGCTATTTACCTATAAAACCCTGACCTCATTCATCAGACAGAGCAGAAATTGAGCAATGTGTCGTGTTAAGCAGCCAAAGGTCATTGAGATGCAACTGTGGCCATCTCTAACTAGTCAATTCCTAGTAGTGCAGTGTGATTACATGTTTTGAAAAATGATATCCTGGATTAGCACAGGAGTGCTTTTGACATCAAGTAAATTACATCTAACAATGCCTCTTTGTGGAGTGAGAGTGAAAACTGTGCTGACAAATTTCCACATTTTCCCTTAATTGAGATGATGAATATCTTTATTTCCTGATTACAATGAGATTGTGTCTGGCTGAGTTTATTTATGTATGCATTCAATTTTTTATGGCCTAGGTATTCCAGGCAAATTTGTTTCCTCTCAAGTTAGCAGGAGCTGTCCTGTCAAACACATAAAACACAGAACTCTAATTCTGTTGCACAAGTATAAGAAAGTGCTCATTTCATGGCTTGTGAGTTGATATTAATCATTTGTGTTCCCCATTTGCAAAGGAATTAAACGCGTTCTCACACCCTAGTTTTGCGAGGATGGGTTTCAACATACTCAAATGTGTTCATTGACTGCAAGCAGCAATAAGAGAGATGTCTGGAAGTATAAAGGTGGACAGAGTGGTGGAGGCGATCAGAGGGGGATCAAAGCCATATATCAGGCTTTCTATTCCTTGTGAACTTGCATCTTATCCTTAGCATCCACTCAAAACTACAAAGGTGGCACACGCCAACAGTGGGTCAAGAGAAATCCTTTAATGAATCTCCATTAAAGTTTCAAATTTAAAGGTTCAGTAGGTAACTTTAATAAAAACATTTGTCATATTTGCATCAACTTTCACTATATACCAAGCACCACCCACCAGTGGGAGCAAACGTTCTTTATTTTACAGCTAAACAGTACACTAAAATGTTTCTAAAAACATTTGAGGCAAGGAAGAGGCAATTCAGTAACAGAATCTTAATTCATATTTGATCAACTGCCTAGTTTTATAGTTTCACCATAGTTCACAAGCAGTCACTGACACTGTGTTAGACTAGAGACTTCTCAGCTCCGATTGTTTGTTATGCCATTAGGAGCACCCGGAAAAGGCAGAGGAATTCTCTATTTTTCATTCTTTCACAAATTAAATGATTCAAATACTAATGCAAAGATATAGTGTCAAATATGACAAAAATCTATTTTTATGAAAGTTAGCAACTAGCACTTTACCTCACGATCCAGAGCATTTAAAACACATGAACAATTAGAAAAGCATCTGTGGCATTAACAGTAAATACAACATAATAGACGGCAACCAGCTGATACCCATACCACTCAAACATTGGACTGTACAAGATTTTAGGTTATATTGTGTTAGGGTTATTATAGAACGTTTCCCTCTGTGAGTGGGTTTGCTTGTTGTCTTGCTCACAACTTAATAACTAAATTTATATTTATTTTTTATACTTTAATAATCCTACAAGGGGAAACTACACTTTACACTCTGTTATTACACACAGGCCTGAATTACACACACATGCTCTATACATGCACTAATGGAGAGATGTTAGAGTGAGGGGGCTGCCCATGGAAAAGCACCCCGAGCAACCAGCTACCAGTCCACCACCATACTTTGGTCCGTACGGGGACTTGAACCGGCAACCCTCCGGTTCCCAACTCCCTACAGACTGAGCAACTGCCAACTAAGAATTGGTGTTAAAGATTTAATGCATTTTCTGTTGTGGCATTTTATATTCTAATGGCCCTTGGATGTGACATTAATAAATGGAATTAAATCTGTGCTCTCCCTCTATATGAATATTCCCAATATATTAAAACAACTTAAAAATGAATCTTTTTGCTTATAGTCACGCATGGGAGCACATGCTCATGGTTGCTTGAGACAAACTATCCTCCACAGCATTAAAAAGCTTTTGAAATGGAACAATGTGCACATTAGTACAGTAGGGGTTTGAAGGGCTGAATGATGTAACTCCAGGAGGATGCTATATTTAAGCACCTGCACCACTGTTCTATCTTTTATACCCCCCTGCCTTTGCAAATGTATTTTATTCCACTGCTGTGTCTCATTACACAAGAACAGCACTACCAGCTGTGTAAGGCAGATGTTCTATTGTAGAGCACGGCAACTCCTCAAGTGGCTAGCATCCATCTGAGTGTCTCTGTTACAGCTGGCAGCCACAGCTGAACCAGGACTATCCATCTTGATAAAGAGAATAGGTCTGGAGTGAGAAAGCGTATGGAAAGATTTTGCTGAACAGAATATGGGCACAGGCTACCCCGCTGTTATTCCCCAAGGGAAGATGCACACTGTAGATGAAAGGCAGGTTGAAGGGGGCTCAGACACTACTGACATACAGTGGCAATGAAGTCAGTTTAGCAGCACTGAAATGCAAATACAGACATTGGCAAACCCTGTAGCCCCTGCAGCTAAAGGCAGCTAATGGAAGAATGGAGGAAGGAGGAAGAGTATGGGGGCTGCTGGTGGCGAGTGTCCAGTCGGTCTGTTTTGGCTTTTGTGGTAGGTAATAAATGCCAGCAGACAGCAGATGCTGTAGGGACAGCTTAGATCTATCACTGCAGCCTAAAGCCATGTTACCCATGCCATGTTGTGAGACCTTCTCTAAAGCTGTCCTATGTAACACAATGCAATATCACCTTCGTAAAAACCTCCTTCAAGAGTTATAAAGCAAAGTACAAGGCACAAAAATGCCCAGGCATACAATCACTAAGAATACAATATAATGCAATATTTAAAATATCACAAGTAAACACAATTGTTCTTCTGTCCAATCAACATTTTGTCAAACTGCACAACATTTGTGGTAATCATGATTTAAACGGTTTCTCTGAACTGCGCCATTCATTTGGAACAGTTGTAGTCGTCTGGCTTTTACTGCCCAGATGTGATTCTTTCTGCTTCAGCCCCATCACGCTCCGTTCACTAATCAACACAGAGACAAAAAAAAAAAAAAAAAAAAACTTGTCTGGTTCGCTAACATACTATAGATCAGAGGTCACAGCTGTCATCTAAATGAAATTCTAGAAAACGTAGTCAGCTGTGTGCATGATGGATTGATTGACTCAAAAATGGTGGGGTGATCTGTTGTCTAACTGATACCAATTACAGTGATTGCACTGCAGGCTGTCACAGCCACAGGCAGTTGAAGCAAGGTCCCAGGGTTTCACATTTAAAGATGTGTTTCATAAACAGTCGTGTGACAGTTGGGTGCTGGCGGGACTTTGAATCCTCACTTACAGGATGACCTCCCACCCTCCAAGAGGTTGGAAAGGGGCACAAAAAAAATAGCGCTGGAGCTGCTGCCACCGAGTGATGGGAATGGGCTTTGAGTCTGACGTGACACGGATGCACACATGCGCCTCTGGGCTCAGTTACTCAGATGCTCATACCCAGGGTTGTAATATTGGGCTCCGGTCCTTAAATCACTTTTATTACCACTCAGATTTGTTTTCCTACAATGTCAATTTTGACTCTTTAGCCAGTGACATAAACTTTTCTCTTCACCTACTCTACAAATAGCTGTATATTGTATGGTATTCTAGATTTATGCATTAGATCAATGTTGAAGGGAAGATCCGGTACATACTGTAGTACATGTCTGTTCATCCTCCAAAATTATATTTAAAATTAGGAAAGACGTTTATACGCCTCCATCTTTGTTTTCCCTCTCCCTTCCTTATAACAGGTTTGCTATCTCTTGTTTGACTGGTCCTCTACAAGCTTGCTTTCACATGTATGACATTTTTTAGCTCATAAAACATAATGCCAAAATCTACCTGCTTGCAAAATATGGCTGCTTGAAGCCAGTGACAGAGAAATGTATCCTTGTAAATGAGATTCATGAAAAGCTCAGAATTAGGGCCCGACCGATAAAGGATTTATAAGGCCGATACCAAATATTTAAAAGAAAATAGTTTCTCGTTTTTTTTTTAATGAATCAAAATGTAATTTTTGATTGATTTAGTTTTCACTGTGTTTCTTCCATTTATCATCACTTGTACCTCTTATGTTCATTTTTTTTTTTTTACAACATAATTTTTTTAGGGAGTACATTGACAGTACACTGAGGTTTCTCTGTTTCATTTTATTTATTTTTTTAAACTCTATATTGTTCCCACTGCTATTTCTCCAGCATTACATACTGGATCATTTGATGACACTCTTGTTGTACAGTATACATTCTATACACAGATTGACTTTAGTGAGTAGGTAATTGTGGTTACATTTGTGCACGTGTGAAAATAAAAGGAAAGTGAACAAATAATATTGAATTTCTATGCTTAGTTGTATTTTATCTGATGTATTTTATTACTTTCACCACTGTAAGCGGCCCGGTTCCCAACAGAGATTAATTATAATTAAAACTATAAGCACTGGGGCAGGTTCCAGATGTGTTTGTAATGGTTACTATAAATATTTTTTCTCTGGGTCCTTGAGTTGTCACAGAAAGGCTGATCAACAGAATCAGTTTTGTGACTGTGCCAGTGCTGATGGTAGAGGGCAGGGAGAGACAGAGACGCTTATGTGTGCTGATGGAGAGCTGATGCCAGGTGTCACGGCCAATTGGGAGCAAAGGATCTTTAGAAGACCAAAGTGCCTTGGCCTGTCCATCTGTCTGAGGAGAGCTGACAATGTCCGACTCACCTGACATGGGCATGGAGTCGTTGGGGAAGCTCAGGTCGTCCTCGGCTACCCAGGAGAAGCTCCAGTACCCTCTAGGAATGCCAGCAGCAGCTCTACCAGCCAATGGTTCACCTGCAAAAACAACAAATTCACATTCCTTTCAGAGCACATGTCACAGAGACAAAACATAAGTGACCTGAAAACCATTACTAAAATTAGGCCTGCGCGATTTGGGGAAAAATATGAATCACAAGTTTTTAGCTTAGAATTGATATCACGAATATTTATTGCACACATGAACAATGACAAAGCAAATTGGCAGTTCCAAACATAAGTTTTGTTTGGCACCAACAGCACACTGCGCATCACCAAAGCCTGTAAAAGAAGAGGCTTCAATGAAGAGAAGGGAGAGCATTGCAGCGCTTTTTATTCAGTCTATGTTTAAAACTCACAGAAGAAATAAGTAGTGTATGTGATGCAGTCGGCTCGTAAAATTAAATGAGAATCAAAGTAAAAAAAAAATAAATAAATAAAAATTAAATATTTTATAGGTTTAGGTTGAATTGAGATTGCAACGATTAATCGTGCAAGCCTAACTAAAATGTTAAGGCATTCAAAAGGATTAATTATTACTCCTTGCTATGTTTATTTAGGCTGTGTTGCTATTGACTTGGCATCCATGCTGAGGTTAGGTATGG
Source organism: Etheostoma perlongum (assembly GCA_026937815.1). Classification (NCBI taxonomy): domain Eukaryota; kingdom Metazoa; phylum Chordata; class Actinopteri; order Perciformes; family Percidae; genus Etheostoma; species Etheostoma perlongum. Next base: position 5,700,124 of record CM049390.1, on the reverse strand, counting down.
GATGGATACCGTTTAAGGTATGCTGCGGTTTGAAAAAGTCAAGGTTTCAAAACCACCAACATTTTAAGTCATACCGTTCCTAAGCTCGGAGCTGTTTTTCATAAGTGGCCAAGGAGTGAAACTGCAGTTTAGTAATCCGTATCCCTGCCAGTGTTCAGTGTGTGTACAGTGTATTTTATTTTTAAATACACTGTGTTCAATGGAGAATTATTCTTTATTTACCCAGACATTTAAAAAAAAAAAAAAATAATAATACATTCAAATGCTGCAATACCGCAATACCGTGAAACAGTGATATTGTTGCTGAAGGTTAGCATACCGTCAGAATCGTGACGCACATACAGTAATAAGAACGGGCTGGAAAAAAACATCAAACTCATTTTTCATAACCGAATAAGTCAATGAAATGTCCCCATTCTGCAGATTAATAGCTGAAAAACTTGAGTAGGGACACAATGAACTTGAGTCATAGTTTTAAAAGTTCAAGGGCCTATATGAATTGGTTATTGGATATTGATAGGCTGCATAATTACTTGTGGAAAAGTTTGCCTGATTTTGTTCGACTCTGTTCTCACCTTCTAAACTCAGACTAATTATCACAAGATCGACCAGAAGTCTGTTACTGTAAAGTACATGCAACAACGTTATCTTATACTGCCATCACACACACCCATTATCCACACCACACAACATTATCTTTCTCAGTTTGTCCTTAGTCCATGGATAATTAGTACACTGTCACAGACCAATACACCAATGCCCAGGAAGGAGACTACTGCATAAATCCTGTAGTCATTTCAAATGAGCCTTAAAGAGCGATTCATTGTAAACACTGCCTTTCATGGCACTGAAAGAGCACAGTCAGGGTTCTTCCTGGGTTCACACTGAAGTTGTTCAGCTGCAGGTACCAAACAGTTAGATCCTTTCAGGCCTTTTAACCTTTACTGTGCACATCTTTAAAGCCCTTTGGGTTTACGTGTAATAAAAAAAAAAATACAATTGACATTGGCATTTACAAAATGATGGCTAACTAGTCTGTATTAAAAAAAAACAACTGTTCACTCATTCATTGAATTGAAATGACATCTCAACATTTACAGCTTGTCTTTTTAAATCAAAGAACAAAGTGACGTGTTTACAAGACAGGTCAAGCACATTATCAGTGCATTTAGCTATGAAGTCATTTTTATTATAGGTCTACAGGAGTGGATAATGTATACGTTTGTGGCTTAAAAAGGAATAACAAAATAAAAGAATTTCCTACAGGGCCATGAGATATCAATACTTGGCAAGTATAACTGAAGCATAAGAAATGTCCCGGAAATAAGTTATATTTAGACACACCCACACCACGCTGGATGTTAAGCTTCTATCATCCAAACGCTAAAATAATATCATGGATGTAATTGTCGACTTTATGTCTCAGGATATGAGGCTGATGCAGCGCTGTCAGAGCCGACAGACGAGTCATTTCAGTACAAAATAATTAGGTCCAAAACAATTTAATATATTGCAAATAGCCTACAAGGACAAGTACTGCAGGACAGTACAGTTAGTTAATCTACTCATCATTCTTCTTCCTCCAAACACGGTTAGTGGAATTATGACCAAAAAGTTCTATTTTGGTCTCATCTGACCACATGACTTTCTCCCATGACTCCTCTGGATCATCCAAATGGTCATTGGCAAACTCAAGACGAGCCTTGACATGTGCTGGTTTAAGCAGGGGAACCTTCCGTGCCATGCATGATTTCAAACCATGACGTCTTAGTGTATTACCAACAGTAACCTTGGAAACGGTGGTCCCAGCTCTTTTCAGGTCATTGACCAGCTCCTCCCGTGTAGTTCTGGGCTGATTTCTCACCTTTCTTAGGATCATGTTTAGCTTCTTCCATTTTCTAATGATTGCTCCAACAGTGGACCTTTTTTATTTTTCCCCGTAACCCTTTCCAGCCTTGTGGAGGTGTACAATTTTGTCTCTAGTGTCTATGGACAGCTCTTTGGTCTTGGCCATGTTAGTAGTTGGATTCTTACTGATTGTATGGGGTGGACAGGTGTCTTTATGCAGCTAACGACCTCAAACAAGTGCATCTAATTTAGGATAATAAATGGAGTGGAGGTGGACATTTTGAAGGCAGACTAACAGGTCTTTGAGGGTCAGAATTGTAGCTGATAGAAAGGTGCTAAATACTTATTTGCAGCTGTATCAAACAAATAAATAGTTTAAAAAATCATAAATTGTGATTTCTGGATTCTTTTTTTTTTTAGATCATGTCCCTCACAGTGGACATGCACCTACGATGACAATTTCAGACCCCTCCATGATTTCTAAGTGGGAGAACTTGCAAAATAGCAGGGTGTTCAAATACTTATTTTCCTCACTGTAACAGGAGTGGCATTTCCAGCTTTTTGTGGGGCATGTTGGCAATATGGCCTGATATGAACAGGCAGAGAAGACAACATAAGGCTCTTTATTTGCAATTTATGTTCTAAACCTCACTTATGGAATGAAACATTATTAAACATTCAATATATAAGCAATCCAAACAGGATGAGGAGAGATCAGACATCTAAAAAGGGAGCTTGGACTGGTACTATCTTTGCATTAGACAGGAGCCAGCTAAGGTAATTCAGGTGTCTGAGCAGGATGCCTGGAAACACCTAGGAAGGCCCTAGAAAGATCTAGAGGAACTATAGCAACAACGGCAAACAATATTGTCGGGATCACTTTCAGAGCAATTTGATCAACGATAAAGACACTGACAGCCAATCAAAATACATCTAAATGTACAACATAGCATGGCAGATGACAATGCAGAAAGATGCATCTGTTCCACATAGGTAGGTCAACGGCATGACTTTTCCATTCGATGGGACTTTGATCCTCTAGGTAGCTTTGTGTTTTTCCTTCAAATGATTAGCGGATTTATCAATGAGGCTTGACTCAACCTGTCACTTAAACATGGCTCTGCACGGACATACAGTGGCTTGTATAAGTTTACACACCCATGCTAAAGTTGATTAACAAGAGGAATAAAAAAACATCTTTTGGAAATTGATTTAATGCCTTAATTTTTTTAAAACAAATAGAAAAATCCAACTTTTTAAGGACACCAAATTTCTTTGTGAATGAATAATGTATTGTAAATAAATAAATGTTCTTTTTTGAAATACAGGGGTCATAAGTATACACACCCCTAGGTTGAATTACCATAGAAGCAGGCAAGCAAAGGCCAGTTATTTCATGGATCCAGGATACTATACATCCTATTTTAATTCCAAAGGCCAAGGGAACTTTGTCAGGATGCAGAGTATCCTGGATCCATGAAATAACTGACCTTTAAAAATAAAAATGTATCTGCTTCTGTGGGAATTTAACATAGGTGACTTGTGTCCCCCGTATTTTAAGAAAGAACATTTATTTATTTACAATACATTATGCATTTACAAAGACAATTTGGTGTCCTTAAAAGGTTGGATTTTCTTATTTTTTAATTAAGGCATTAAGATCAATTTCCAAAAGATTTTTTTTATTCCTCTTTTTAATCAACTTTAGCATGGGTGTATAAACTTATGCAAACCACTGTCTGTTTCTTTTTGACTCTCAATCATTCAAATGTCCATATCCACATATTTTGTTTTAAGTGAGACTAAAGTGGATAGTTCCTGAAAAGTCCTTAAATATACAGTACAGGCCAAAAGTTTGGTTACACCTTCTCATTCAATGTGTTTCCTTTATTTTCATGACTATTTACGTTGTAGATTCCCACTGAATGAACACATATGGAATTTTGTACTTTGAAAAAAAGTGTGAAATAACTCTTATAGGTCTTATATTTTAGATTCCTCAAAGTAGCCACCCTTTGCTTTTTTGATAGCGCTGCAAACCCTTGGTGTTCTCTCAATGAGCTTCATGAGGTAGTCACCTGAGAGATGTAGCAGCAAACACAGCAGACTCTAGAACTGTTAAGAGGAGACTGCGCGAATCAGGCCTTCATGGTCAAATAGCAGCTAGGAAACCACTGTTAAGGAGAGGCAACAAGCAGAAGAGATTTGTTTGGGCCAAGAAACACAAGGAATGGATATTAGACCAGTGGAAATCTGTGCTTTGGCCTGATAAATCCAAGTTTGAGATCTTTGGTTCCAACCACTGTGTCTTTGTGCGAAGCAGAAAAGGTGACCGGATGGATTCTACATGCCTGGTTCCAACCCTGAAGCATGGAGGAGGAGGTTTGTCTGTGTGGGGGCGCTTTGCTGGTGACACTGTTAGGGATTTATTCCAAATTGAAGGCATACTGAACCAGCATGGCTACCAGAGCATCCTGCAGCAACATGCCATCCCATCCGGTTTGTGTTTAGTTAGACCATCATCTATTTTTTAACAGGACAATGACCCCAAACATACCTCCAGGCTATGTAAGGGCTATTTGACCAATCGAGATGGTTTGGGGTAAGCTTAACCCCAGAGTGAAGACAAAAGGGCCAACAAGTGCTAAGCTTCTCTGGGAACTCCTTCAAGACTGTTGGGAAACCGTTTCAGGTGACTACCTCTTGAAGCTCATCAAGAGAATGCCAAGAGTGTGCAAAGCAGTAATCAGAGCAAAGGGTCGCTACTTTGAAGAAACTAGAATATAAGACATGTTTTCAATTATTTTAGTTTTTTGTTAGGTACATAATTCCATGTGTGTTCATTCATAGTTTTGATGCCTTCAGTGAGAATTTACAATGTAAAGAGTCAAAAGGAAACGCATTGAATGAGAAGGTGTAACCAAACTTTTGGCCTGTACTGTATGTGGCACTAAAGCACAAGGGAGAGACACTTAGGACAGCTTGCAATGTAGAGGAGGAACCCTTTTGGGGGACAGTACTATACATGATGTATGTGGCTTCACGCAAGTGCAATGTTAAACAGATATTTCTAATATGTGTATGAGCCTTGCTTGCTGATGTGAGAAGATCTTAGCTTGAGAAATGTAACGTAACACAGTTGGAGTATCAGGCCCTTACAGCTAATTAAAAAGGGAAATTAGGATGCCACCAGTTTACGCCGCTGAATTTTGATACTCCTTGGCCTATTGCATCCAATTGTCCTCTTCTTTTTGCCCCTTAATTAAAGATTTACCTTGGGATACATCCATTACTGCCTAAATAAATTGATTACCTGTCTAGTGCAGTGACGCGTCATTAAATGCTCGTCAAAGTCTGCCAGCACCACATCAGGCAGCTGAGGCCCGGGAATTGGCTGCTCTCCCTCTGCTACAAAAGACTGCATTGATTTCCATCAGAGGAGCCCTCATGTCCACTAAGCACTCCGACTTTCATTAAGACCTTCACAGAATTCCACACACGTTGCCAACCCCTGTGTGTGTGTGTGTGCAGTCATTTTTTCACACTCTTTTCTCCTGATCACCTTCCTCACTGGGGACCTCTAGAGCCAAGGCATCCACTTCTCCAATTAAAGCAGTCTTTAAACAAGAGTGTGGTGACAGTAAATAATTTATAAATGTCTGTCTTATTCTAACAACTAGCATACAAGGTTAAACAGAGGAGGCAGATTTCAAGTTTTTATGTTAATATGCCACCTACCACACTTGTTGTTAGCTGTAAGAGAGGGATAAGTCAGTCCCTTCAGGATTTTGCGAATTCAACCAATCACCGTGACGTTGGTGCGACTCACAATTTTCACCAGACACCGCAACGTTTTCACAAATTTAACCAATAAACGCAGTTTCCCCACGACTTAAACCAATCCCAAATACCAGACTTTGTATCAGTATGTGACTCTGAGAACCAATGCCCAAGCGGTAGCGAGAACGGGTTAACTTCACACGTACATCGCCATAATCATTTCCTTGTTTATCGAAACGTGTGACTCGAACACCTCACATTTACCAACAAAACGTACAGCGAAAGACCATGCAAAACAATTCAGACCGTCCTGCCAACCTGTATACATTTAACATCAATGTAGGGTGTAATGATTTTTCACTCTGATGTCACTGAAAGCGGCTGCTGTTTCAATCATGTTGGCTCTCTGCAGCGGGCGGGGCTGTTCACTACCCCCGCGCGACTGACGCGTGCACACACACAAACACACACAGTGTATGCAAGAAAAACTGGAGATGAGATGTACAGAATGACCTAAATTGAGGATAGCTATGCTCGTTATTGTAAGCGCAATGATAAGTTAAAGTCCAATAAATCCTTTATCAAACTGTATGAATGTGTCCCAGCCCAGGATAGGAAATTAACAAGCCACTGACAGACATGTTCAAGTTTGATTCAATAAATTATTATATTTTGCCTAAAATCCACCAGCCAATTTCATATTATACCAACATTTGCAGCATCCTGAGCCTTTTTGGTAAGGTTACTAGGAAAACTCAGCCTACAGTGTTATTCTCTTTTTTTAAAGAACTATACAACAAAAAACGTTCTGTCTCCCACAACGTCATTGCAACAAACATACAAAAACATTGCAATTTTTATTACAATTTTGGACAAACGCTCCCGCAACATCAGGCATTTTGGGCCGCATCAAAAAAAGGGGGCCTGATAAGTTGTTTCTGAGAGGCTTGCTGTATTTGTCATAAGATGATGGTACATGCAAGCAGGATTTTCATTTAAGTGTAGGATGCAGCTTATAAACTCGGGAGTACTGCCCCTAAAACCCTCAATTAAGGACTCTAATAGTACAACCTCTCTACAAGAAGCAAACTTATTTCTCTATCTTGTATAGCAGTCACTGAATATTAAAATCAAAACAACACGGATTACAACCTGCAGAAAGCCAAATTAATGACATACTTAATTAACAATACAGTGTACACAATAATGTTTTAAAATTAAAACAATGAAGGACAATTTTCATTGAGTCTGTTCAGTAGTTAGATATTTTAAATGTTCTCAAGCTGAATAGAGGTCATGAATATTGACACATGAAAAGCATCTCAATTAACAGTTGTAAATGAGCTGCTAATGCAGTAAACCTTGCAATGAGCAGAGACAGCTTCAAAACATGATGAAATATCAAGTAGGCCAAACACCATAACAGGAATGACATACAAACATACAGCTACTCCTGCTAAACAAATTAGGCAGCCCAGTATTGACAAATAATGGATAAAAATGACGCATTCGTATGTACAGAGGGGCATCTAAAGTTGCAGAATAAATTCCCTAGTCACATTTCCTATGCTCTGTAAAAAAGTTTGTGGCCACAGGGTGGAAGCACTAATGTAATTAATTATGTAAGATGGTTCCCCTTGTTCTGCATATCTTTATTGTGCATGGCCCACTGTGAGCTCCTGCGTTTCCTATAGATAGGGAAGGATTTGGCAAAAAAAATGTTTCCCCTTGGATTAGTTTAGGCTCTAGCAGCAGCATGAAGGGAAGATGTCTTGTGACACACTGAGTCATACTCACAGCATGCTCAGAATTATTTTTTCACCCATCACATAATGATGATGTTGGCTACCAGACCTTTTATCTCTGCTAAGATATGTCAATGTAAGACTACTGCCTTAACAAAGCCTTTTAGAGGAGAGGCTTCCAAGGAGACATGAGCCAAAGATACAGCCTGAGGTGAAATAAGACATGCATGCCAGAGTTGTAAAAACAACTTTAAGTTAGTCATTATATTTGGCCCATTAATTGGTCGTCATAGCAGGAAACTGCCATGACCTAACACGAGACACACACACAGAACAACGAAGATGTGTTGCTTTTGATTGTCGGTAGAAGACAAATTTAGTTGAAGTGGGAGGCAGCCAAAAAAAAAAAAACTATGAAAAACATTTTTTTTAAACACGGTGGGTTTTGTTTACTCCTATTGCTCATGATGGGTCTACATACAGTTAAGTTACAAATGGCTAATGGCTGATAAACAAAGTGCCTCTGGGAAAAACTTACTTCTGGAACCTGCCGTTTGAGCTATATAATAAATTACAGAGCTCATTGAAGTCTTCCTTAATTTCAAAGTGTTTGACTGTGATGCTGGGGTGTTACATCATCAAAGAACCCCCAAGCAAGATTTGAACTTGAACTCAATGACTGCATTGATTAGTTTTGTAGCTCCTGTATTACCCGAAGACAACATGTTGTGTGTGTGTGTGTGTGTGTGTGTGTGTGTGTGTGTAATGAACTGGCTAGTTTGACATTACATGCACATACAGTATGAATCATTCATCAAAGAGCAAGTTTCAAAGCCCAGTCTGTGCACGAAAGGGGATAATCATGAAGGTGAAATTAATGTGGTTTCCTATGGATTGCATTGACTGACTTATTACCACTTTCTAAAGTAAAATATCAGACACATTTATGCTATGAGAGTAAAAAGAACAATATGAAGTTAAAAAAAAAAACAGACACCGGCACTGGAACCATTTACTTATAGCTTGTGTTTTATGCATGCTAATGCAGAAGTAAATATAACAGCACTGCAAGCAATGTACTTTTCTGCTCTACCCATGTTGTGCTCCTTATTCCTCACTTCAGAGAGGTTTTGCTAACCTCCCAGCTACCACACACGCAAATATACTCCTGGATGAGAGATGGAAATATTCTATTTAATATGTCTTCTTCAACTTAATCAAAAGGTATGGAGACCAACCCACGACTGTCTTTAGAGGTCTCTGTCACTGTAAAGTATAAAAAATCAGCCAATGTGTCCCCTGTGGGGTTGGGTACCGAAACAGTTCTGACGTAAACGGTAGTAACGAGACCGAATAAGAACGAAAATGTTGGTGCCAAGTTTCGGTACCTGCCTTTTTTCCCCAGAAGCATCACTACACGGGACGCTACGTTACTGTTAGCTAGTAGCTGGATTAAACACAACGGTTAAAATGCTGACAGCTTACGTGAAGCGGTGTAAAGTGTGACTGTATTTCTCTGTAGAGGATTCCAACAGTCGGCAGGCAGATGATAACACAGATGGTGTGTTTACTTGAAACTCGCCATCCTTGTGGTGCATTTTAAGTTGTAAAATACCCTTTTCCCATCTGGTGCTTGTTTTTGTCGTTTACCAGCAATTTACTGGTGAAATAAGTGATTGTTATAAGTTATTGTCATTACTTAATCATTTAATTTTGACCATATGGACTCACCAATAAACAAGCCATTCTTTAATATTGCCAATTGTTGTTTTGTGTTCCTTTTATATATTACATACATTATAAATATGTTATATATATTTCGGTTCAGGCACCATTGAGGCACGGCACCATTTCAAAAGTATCGTTTTAGCACCGCTAACGGAAAAAAACAAAACAACAATACCCAACCCTAGTACCCAGTCAGCTGATTACAGTGTGGGCATCTGTTTGCTTCAACATATCTAATAAACACAATGAAATAAGTAATAAATACTATCCTCAATATGGGAAGGAATGATTCTAAAGAAATTTTATGGTCACCAAAAATTCCACATCCCTCCTCACATTACAATGGTTCAAAGCTACCAGTCAAGCATACTGACCACATATACAAACACAACTACAGCCTCCATACAGCGTGCTATGCTCATGAGCATCAATCCAAACGGGCCAGGCATCTCAACGACACATTTGACGATACAAACACAGCTTTTTTTGTGTGTGGCATTTTAGGCCTTTATTTGATAGGACAGCTTAGACATGAAAGTAGGAAGAGACGAGGAATGACATGCAGAAAGGGCGGCTGGTCAGAACCGAACCTCCGGCTGCTGCAACAAGGACTGGGCCTCTATACATGGGGCGAGGAGTAACACAAGGCATTGTGGGATCACAGAGCTAACATCCCAAGTAAAGTTTTAACATGACTTTAAAATTGCCATCCATGAGCCGAAATGCTTATGTTATCATTATGTAGTGCTTGTTTCCTAACTGTGTGGCCCTACAGCTGTCAGAGTTAGCTACAACTTCATATATTACTTTCTAATAGCTGTATTCGCAGTAACGTGACAATCTGCAAAAAACAGGTTGCTATAAAGGGCGTTTTCACACAGACAGCCTTTAGTTCGGTTGAATTGAACTACAGTTTGTTTGCCCCGCTGCTGCGGTTCGTTTTGGCAGGTGTGAACGCGACAATCGCACTCAGGTGCGCACCAAAAGCAAACCAAACAAGTGTACCGAGACCTGCTTTAAAAATAGTAGTGACGGCACCGTTTGGCTTAGTTATCAATGCCGTTAGCATCGTGGCTAAAACTATTATTACTTAGTTTATGAAAAATTGTTTCAGCTTTCTAACATGATGTCCTTGTGCCAACCGAGCACCGCTTTCCTTTACAACAGAGCTAATATTGCATCACAGAGTTTTCTATTGATTTGTGTGTTTTGCTGTGTGCTTGTGGTGGAAAATGACTAAACAGTGGCGAGCAAGAAATGCAATGCCCCATGACGAAGGTCCACTTCAAGGCCAGGCTGATGTTGGAAGACCCTCTAGTGGACAACAACCACATGCTTATAGTGCCATTGATAATGCATAAGCTTGCGTAGTACACATTAACAGGCTGCATTTGAGCGTTAAATATTTAAATATTATTGGAATATTTAAATAAAAATAACATGAAATTCGAATAGTATTATAGAGGAAGATTGACAGCTCTACACTACACACTGCTTGTCCCGACTGCTCACCAATCAATCACCTGCAGCTACAGCTGATGCAACACGCGCGTCACATCCGATTGCGCAAGCACACTGAAGAGGGAGAGAGACGCCGGTCTTACTCAAGTAAGAACATGTTGCGTACTGTCCAGATTAAACTGTAGTCCCAGATCAAGAAAACATTATTTAAGACGAGATACTAAGCTGACTGGCTTGACAGTCTCTCAGAACTACAGCGATGTGAGGCCACAGATTAAATACTGCCACACAATATCCACAGACGTACAGCCACTCTCCCTTTGCCACTAGAAATTTTGCAATATATTTTGGTTATGTCACATGCATTCTGCACGAGCCTCCACTAACAAACAATCTACCAAGAAAGAGCTGCCACTGTATGAAAGTGGACATGATTTACCACAATGCCTCCCCACTCCCCCTATAATCACTTGAGTTAATGTAATGTGGGCAGGCTTTTAAAAACTGAAATGGTACTCTATAAATTTGGCCCTTCTCTTGACCTGTCATCTTTCCTTCCTCTCTTATTTTCAGCCATTTCTGCTTGTATGCAGTCACACACACACACACACACACACACACACACACACACTTTCAGCATCCATTTCTAGGGATGCCCGGGGTGGGATAACTTAAAAAAGAGATCTCTCCATCACTTTTATTCCTTGGGAAGATCTCCCTGTGACAGGTCGATCTTGTCTTGCTCTTTCATATTTTACCTGTTTTTTAATTTTTCTTTTAGTCGTTTTTATGCAAAGCACTGTGAATTGCCCTGTTGCTGAAATGTGCTAAACAAATAAAGCTGCCTTGCAGCTTCAACTTTTAGACAAACCAGCTAGCATGGCTGTTTCTAGCCCAAAACGGGATAACTTCTTCTTAAGGACAGCACTGTTGTTGTCAACTTGGCCTTTATTTGTGATGTCTCTAGCCTTTAATCTTTTCAGATAAATGTAATTAAAAAGGTTGAATATTGATCATATAATCATTTTCAAAACATTCATAACTGTTACTTTGGGCTGCACAGTTAATTGAATTTTAATCACAATCACGATTTTGAGCAATTGTTTTTAAATGAATCATTTCAGTTTTTTTGCATAGCGCATCTACCGCTCCGTAAACCCCTGTCTGCTCATGAGCCAGTCCGAGTTGTTCCCTGCACCGTGCAGCTTAGTTTCTAGATGGAGACAATCACAGAGGACAGAGTAACGGGAGGAAAACTCAACAGATAGCAGTCGGTTATACGTTGGTCTCAAGGTTTACCAGTTTACCAGTAAACGCAACATTTTGTACAGTCTGTGTTATTTTTCAGACAACAGCAGTGACCAGTGCTAGTAAATAATTGTGAGAATAATCGTGATCACAATATTGATCAAAATGATTGTGATTATGATTTTGGCCATAATCGTGCAGCCCTACTGTTACTCATTTCATACATTAGCAGTGAAATTAATGAATAATAATCATGAAACTGGGATTATTTTTCAGACTATATTCGTACCAGCAACATCTATAATCGTTACATCCCTACACTCTTCACACCTGCAGTCTCACTCTTTCTCCATGATATCTGATCCTCTCTTGCTCCTTATTCTGTGTGTCTCCCCTCCACAACAGAGAGGACAGCCACTAGTAGTAAATAATCTCTGTTGCCTCTCAAAGGTTTGCCCCTTGACATCTCTTCAGTGGTGCTTTGTGTAAGTACTGGACCACAGTGCCCTCTGCCTACTTTGGCCACTCATTTGTTGCTGTTTCGTGAGTGTTCAATCTGAATACACACAGTGCTCACTTAATCCAGTAAAAGCATGCAATCGCGATGCAATATTGTCATGTTGAATCACAGGGACTATAGACTTTTGTAATATTATGACACCATTTCTTAACAATGCAATAGCAATACTATTAAAGTAAAAGGCAGTCCCACAGATCAGTCTGTGTGCTGACTTGTGTGTTATAAAATGAGCATTTAAACAAGAAACCCACTAATTGTTGATTATTCACTTCCCTTCTCCATGCTGACATGAGAAAAAAATGACCTTTTTATTGTTGAAATATAAATATATATTTGGTAATGGTTACAGTATAGTGGGTGGATTAAAATAGAGTAATTACTTATAACGCATGCAATTGGTGTAGGCAGATTTCCTTTAAACATACAGCTCAGCTAAGTAAAGCCTTCGTGAGCTGTGCAGAGGTATCAGTTCCACAGTCTCATGTTGCCTTTGCTTGCTGCTGAAAGTAAGCAGTGAGCTATGCTCGCTGCTGTAGCTTGACATAGAGATAAAGTCTTACAATGGAGCACAGTTAATCTATTGAGGACAAATTGATGGTTTTAGTGTTTATGCTCTTATAATTTTGCAGGTAAGTTTGACCGATGGACCAGTCTCTCATAAAGCCTTGTTCTTTTCACAATGTGATGGCCCTCCTGCTGCACCCGGTTAAGCTTGCAGGATGCCTTCACTGTGCATTAAACAGTAATGCAAACATCGTTTTTACATAGAAACACGACAGTTGAATGTGCTCACTGTCTTTTTGCTACAATCTTGCTGATCTGAGTGACAGAGTGTAAGTGGTGTTAAGACAGCATGTAAGCATGAGAGTGTGTGTGTGTGTCCTGATGTCTATCTATATATTTCCAAATTTGTATTTCTGTGTAATTGTACGTATAAAAGCCATCTTTTTACTTTCTTTGTTGACATGTTCAGCCAGGTGTACATGAATTTATGTTCCAACACTCAAATGCCATCCCAAAAAACAAACCAGGTTAGTTAATTTGATGTGTGGGTTTCTTTGCTTGTCTTTAAGCTGTGCTAGACTTACCTACATATAAATGAAAAGAGAAAAAAATCCAATTGTAATTTTGATTTTGCAAATGGTCCATGGCAAAAAAATGTCTATGCGCAGGCAATGACAAGAAAAGCTTAGTGCCCCAGGAGCGGAACAATGTCACATCGACCGACAGCAGAAAGCGTGACCAGGCTCTTCAAATCCAAATGTTAAGCTTGGCAACTTCATTTCTATAGACTAGCTGTTGCTGGCAGCCTGTACATGACTATCTACATAATATAATTACAACAACCGCCTGCAACCTTGGAATCAACCAGAGCAGCAACACATTCCATTAAACAAAAAAACATTATAGAGGAGTACAGCATACCCATGTGGCACCTAAAAATGGGAGTGATACCACTCCCATTATGTTACCATCTTCTGAACGTAATCTATGGCATAATTGAAACTTTTGTGAAACGTTTTTGCACATGCACAGCACATGGCACATGCAGATAACACACCTGTCATAATTTTGGTTTTCATGAAACCTCAACTCCTAGCTGTGGAAAAAGCAAATGACAGTAACAGGTGAACTAGCTGTAGTGATTTAGTGTTGTGGTGGATAGTAACTTTGAAGTAGCAAGAAACTTTATTTAGGTGTTACTTTTGTTTGCCTACATTTAAAACAGACACAAAAACGTTCGCTTAATTTGAGATTGATCGCAATGAAGTGTTTTGATCGACTGACGGACCTAGTTTTATCTAATTTTACCCAGAAACACAGCAGCTATGTATTCTTACAGTGCACTTCCACCCGTTTTTAAACATAAATACATAGCCTATGTCATAATACTGACAGAAACCAAAACACATTAGGTAGCATTTTTCAACAAGGCAACATAAATCGTCATAATGGCGCTGTACAATTTGTTTAGCCTAGAAATCTAGACGCACCCCAGCGGGGTCTGGCTTGTCAGGCTACAATTTGTTCGCTTCCAATGGGTCTTCTCTTTTAGACTAACAGCAACAATATACCGACAATAGTAAGCTATAGACAACTCACTCACCACCATGACAGACAACTCCTTTACACATTTATGTTAAACAGCAAGTACAGCTAGCAAACACGTGTTAAACTTACTGCTAGTTAGCAGGTGTGTCGTCCTTGCTAGCTGACTCATCTCTCATTCGCTGAAGACGAAGCTACAAAGAAAATCCATTTTGTAGACTTTGGAAACTTTATGCTTCAAATGCCACCTTTCCCCACTTGTTTTCATTGCCTCATTGTTGCTTATGAGTAGTTTGTATGAGGTGCTATTGAGGAAAAAAAAGCTCCCTCATGTTCAGGCAGTTTTAGCTAGCTAGCTGGCTAGCTAGCTAACTTGCCAAAACGTCTCTGTCTGCAGCATGAATCTGCAGCTCGCGCGCAAGGGGCTGTTGAATTTGGGTCTCGTGCCGGAGAGTGTTACCCTGGTTACATCAACCATGATACGAAGTAAAATCAACAAGCTATAAAACATCAAATACGGTTTGGGAATCCTCAAATTATATTATATAATATATAATTTTTACTTTTACTACATCTACTTTTATATCATGATGAAATTGATCATTTTAGTGTTAATGCTCTTATAATTTTGCAGGTAAGTTTGACCGATGGACCAGTCTCTCAAAAAGCCTTGTTCTTTTCACAATGTGATGGCCCTCCTGCTGCACCCGGTTAAGCTTGCAGGATGCCTACAATGTGCATTACTTTTATTTTTAAATTATCTAATGAGGCTATATTTTGAATTTCTCTGTAAAGATCTTTGGTCAACATTTGTTGCTATACATATCATTTTTCATAATTGTAATACATTTCTCTTGGAAGAACTTTTTTGCTCTACAAATACATTATCTGTCTGCATGGACATTAAATGAAAACCAGAATGGCATGTACAATGACTAATGCAGTTATGTCACACCTCACAGCAAATATGACATTCTAGGAAATACTCTCTTCGTCAGATCAGAGGGTTATTTCAGTCTTTACACTTCTGTATTGATTCATAATCCCATTACCTTCCCCAAGACCTCTTGGAGTTATGCGTGTAGTGTAAGTAGAATATTTTGTGTGTGTGTGTGTGTGTGTGTGTGTAACCTCCCTGTTATTGATCAGTCCTACTGCACCATGTCACATTAACACAGACTGAATATGCATCTAAAATGAAGGGACTTTCATGGCTGGCAGGGTGCGGCTGCCCCTGAGCAAACTCCCCCATTAGTGTCAAGATCCATCTAACAAACATTTTCCTTTGAACAGAATCCTGACACCTCCAGATTAAAAAGAAAAAAGAAAATAAGAATGAAGAGAAAGATATGCAGCTATCAATAACAATAAGAGAATTACCAACAATAGCAAATGTATTGGCTTAACAAAACCAAGAGAACTGAATGTTGAGCTTACACTAAAGCCAACGATCCAAGCATAAGATTAAACAGGGATCAGGCTGTGTTGCACCCTGTCCCATATCTCACGCTGCGCCCAGAAAATGCCAAAAGGAGAGCTAAGAGGCCACAAAAACAACAGGAGGCTTAAACCACACAGTCCTTTTCAGGCACACTGTGATGTTTAAATGGTATCCTGCTACTTCTCTAATTCCTGTACTCACCCGCTGGTTAGGCGCTGTGTGTAGTAACTCATCAGCGACGAGACTAGGCAGGATGAAACACAATTACCTTGCCTCCATCTGTCATCATGCAAGCTCTCTCTCTCTCTATATGTATATTTGCACACATACACCAAAACAGCCACTCATCTCACATGCACAATATATTATCACCCATGCAGAAGTCAATAATTTCCCATGTTTGCCTCTTTACTCTCTCCACTTGTCACCCTCCAGATTTAGAGTGTCCCAGTGTCATTACCATCAGTTTGACCCCACTCAAAGCAATCTACACCATCCTCATGTCCCCCTTTAACAACTCCATCACACAAATTACTGCACCTGGATGCTGCTACTGTAGAGGCTGAGGCTGTAATCCAGCATCACCAGGGCTGGACATTTTTGTTTAATCCAATTTCAGGGTAGACTCGACTGAAAGGCTGACGCTGTCTAACACCTGTCATGATTATGTAGTTGACTTGATTTCTTGGGAATTTTGTAACAAATTTCAAATTTTGCTAACGTTTTGCAAATAAAAAAAATAGTAAAGAGTAAACTCCGGGCCCTATACTATCCCTGCTGTGTCTCACTAGTAAAAAAAAATGAGATTCATACATGGCTTTAATAACATCTATCAGCATGCATGTGCAATACTGTAATAAAATCCCTTCTATCTCCATCAGTCAGATCTACTTGTTATTATATTTACTTTACAGGCAGGGCTGAACTAGCCCAAAAACAAGTAGATTTGCCAATTCGTTTTTTCTTTTTTGTTTTCTTACACTGGCCGGCTGGGCCATCACATATTTAAACCCTTTTCCCTTCGGGCTTAGTGCCTTCATCCAATAGGACATCTGGGAAAAGAGTGCCAAAATAGATAAGACAAAACATAAAGGAGGCACAGAGAAATTGTGGGCCCTTAAGGCAGAAGCTCATAAATGTGTAAAACATCCTGCTATGTTTGCTGCAGAACCTTCTTACACCTGTAGCTGATGATGGCACAATGTGGAGGACGGGGAGAGGGAGAGAGTGGAGGGAGGGTAAAACTTGCAGTAACGTACAGCACCAAAAATAATAATAATCTAGAGATGGATGCTACCATACGTGCAAAAATTACACGTTTGTTGCAAGGGCTGAAATAGCTTCAACATCTACAGTACCCGGCCTTGTGTAGCAACAGGTAGAACTTAAAGGAGGAGAGCTGGCTGGCCATGGCCACTGCCAGGCAGGGGAGCAGGCATGGGACTGGGCATGTCATGATGACAATGATAATGATTACTTTATTTTTTTTTAAGATTCTTTTTTGGGGAATTTTAGGCCTTTATTTGATATGACAGTTTGAGAGGGGAGAGAGAGGGAGAATGACAGGTAAACTATCCATGTCCAACTATCCATACTTTAAGTAATGGCGATTGATGACAAGATGACAAACTCATAAAGTGAGACCATCAATTATTGATGGTGTTTACTCAGTCAATATCAGATGCAGTGCAGCATAAGCTATTTGTCATTGTTTTTGTGGCTATAGCATAGGAAGCTGTACTGGTGGGTGGTGTCTGACGGGATGTGGTGGGCCGGTCCGGGCCAAAAACGACAGTGCAGATTTTTCTGTTCCAGTCTAGCCCTGTTTACAGGTCATTAGAAGAGCCAGATCATGTACAGTATGTTATTTCAAATGGAAACTCACCAGAAAGCAGGAAATAAAGCATTCGATAACTGAACTTTTGGAAGTTCCCCAGAGTTGGTTGATGATTTATTTGTTGCATTCATACAGGCACGGATTATTAAACGAGTCAGCATATTAGCTTCCTGGATCCTTATTTATAACTTCACACTTCCTGCTCTTGCCAGAGCCTTTAAAGCTTGTACATCAGACAGTCTTATGAATTTTATCCCCAGTCTTTCTGAAGTTTCTCGACATGATAATTGGTGGATGATACAGCCGCGCTGAAGAAACCTTTCAGACTAAATGACAGACTAATTTAGGTGTGATATTATAATATGTATCAAATATAATATTACATCTATAGTATGGCATAATTGTATGATGTGATAAAAACAAATTCTATTTTTTCCTTCTTTTTTTGAGGTTCAAAAGTTGTCATAATGACACTTTGGTGAAATAAAACAGTGGTTTGTAAGGTGCTGTGAAGGGTCTGTATGTTTGATCAATACTGTGTCTGTTTTTTATCTCTCATGTAGATATTGAGCTGTTAATATGGAAAAGGGTTAACTTATCTTTTAATAAAATATCTCCAATTACACAGGGATGTGAGCCATCACCCCTGAGGTTCACAAAAAGGCTTTTGTGAATGAAAAGATGAGAAAGCATCACAGGGATCCTTTGATCAATATCTTCACAAGATGGTGATTCTTTTCACAGGAAAATTGCCCATGATTGTATGTGTCTATATATGTGTGTGTGTGCTTGTGAGAGAGAGTGTGTGAGAGTTTGAAAGAGAGAGAGAGAGAGAGAGAGAGAGAGAGAGAGAGAGAGAGAGAGAGAGAGAGAGAGAGAGAGAGAGAGAGAGAGAGAGAGAGAGAGAGAGGGAGTAGCCTGTATATGTGTGTCTTCCACGTGTATGCAAATGCACAAGTGACCTAATACATCAATCACACACTGACAACAGCATTACTGACAAGCAGTCAGTGACAAATCCAGTGGGATTCCTCTTCACCTCCAATGCGCAGTGAATGCGACACTGGGCTTTGGGGAGTTGGAGAAGTGGGGGGAGATAAGTGTAAAATCACCTTGTCCAAGGGTATGGCCTGTACAGATCAATATCTGTAAGAATTGATGCCAAACACTGGAGTGTAGGTGCATGTATTGTGTGTGTGTGTGTGTGTGTGTGTGTGTGTGTGAAATATGGCCCCAAGGAGTCAGACAGGCTGAGGATGAGCAGCAGCTCCCCCTGTTGGATAGAACTAACTGCTGACGTGAATAATATCAAGGCCTCAAACTAGAATGCTGACCATTTAAACTACATCTCCATTTTAACCAAAGTTGACCACAGATAACCCACTTAAAATATTCTTATTCAATGTCCATAGTGGAGTACTTTGTTCACTGAACAATTAATTTAGTGAGTAATCAGTGTTTTATTATATATTCAGACATGCACATAGTATATATATGTACAGAAGAAGCTGGCTTACCAACCAACTTAGAAATACTCAGCTAGTAAGTAGTAGTAAGTAAGTAAGTAAGTAAGTAAGTAAGTAAGTAAGTAAGTAAGTAAGTAAAGGTATGCAGGTATTACCAGCAAAATAAAAAAGTACTTATTATTCATAATGGTTAGAGGACTATTTTGACAGATACATTAATATGTGATCAGCATTTGTGTTGCAACTGATTTATCTATCAAACAAGCATCAAGTTGGACAATTTGGTTAGCAAAATACTCAAACTTCTGAAGATATTTGTGCCAATAATTATTAGATAAGTTCTGAATTCTGAATTTTCAAAATGATTGCATTTATTACGTTATTACAATTAATTATTAATTAAAATTAATACATTTACTTGTTCAAAGTGGTTTAGAAACGTATCTGCAACAACAAGAGGGAATACGTTAGGTTGCTGCATTGGAAAGATGAACATGTTGATTTGAGAAAATACTTAAAACAAGGTAAGGTTGAAATTTTCTTGCTAGAGTGGCAAATTATTATTCACTTTGAAAAAGAAAAAGAAAAACTCAAAAGGACTCAATTACTTCACTGTTCAGTGAACCATGTTTTAGAAGCAGATCACATTTGTGTTGTTGGTAAAGGAGAAAAAATAGGGCTTTCAATCATTTCTGTAAATTAGTCCTTGAGTCAAGTAAACATATTGTTCTGAGGATATTGTTATTATATTCCTGCTTTTGATAGATCATCGTGCTGCAGCAGATGTTGGTGTTCTCTCTCTACTTGGTCTGTTTTGGTTGACAGTATTTTGAATTGGGTCTAATTATCTTTTTAGTCTAATCAGATTAGGGCTGACTAGGTTCCCTTTCAGATTGGGTCTCTCTTTTGTTTTTTTTAGTAATGCACATGGGCCATGATGAGCTCTAGTTTTTGTGTCAAAATCTTTTAAGTTTGTTTAAATTTTACATATTTTAATCCTGAAAAAATGTGTTAAATCAAACAACCACATAGTATTCCAGCAAAAAACACTGTACACATTGCACAGATAGTATGAATAGTGTGTGTGTGTTTGTGTGGAGACCCCAAAGCTCATTTCTGTCACGGGGCACCCCAGCAGGTTAATCCAGCAATGTGTGTACATGATGTCTGGTTTGTGTAGAGCATGTTTACAGATGGATACTGCTTTAAATAACCTGCTTTTGGCTTTGGAGCTTTCACATTTAATTTGTGCAAAATGTACAGTTTCTTTGCCCCCACAAAGATCCTTCCACCACAGTCATCCATCTACTATTTATGTTCAGCAGCAGTCATAAAACCTCCACCCTGTCCTTGCACACCTTGGGCCCATTGATGCGTTTGATAGGTGCTGCCTTCGGTCTGACATTATTTGGCTCGTTTTTCATCTTTTCCTCTCTCTCTGCTCATAGCAGCCTGAGCGAATATAAGTGTATGCATGGGTAAGAGTAAGAAAGAAGTGTGTGAATGTCAGTCAATGTCAGCGAGTGTTGAAGTATCTGGGCATGTGCATGCATTCTTGTACATTTATCCATGTGTAAGCAAGGTAAGAGAGCAATATTTCACTCCGTGTAAACTGTCTTATAGAGCGACAAGGGTACTTCCCTGCCTTCCCTGCTGTGCTGTGATGGAGAGGACAGTTAAAAAAACATGCTGTGCTATGGAAGCATAACATATACTGTAAAGTGTCCAAAAAGAAAACAATGCTGCAAGTCCTTCCACGCCAGCAAATTTAACACAGAACAGCACTCCCCATCAAGTGCCACATTAACTCTTCTCCTCAGGTGGCAATTTTCACCTGGTTGCAGTCAACAATAAAAAAGAAGCTCTGCAATACTGTGAGAGTGCGTGTGTGTGTGTGTGTGTGTGTTTGACTCATGGGAAGCGCAGCTGCAGCACAATGGGAAAGAGAGCAAATTGAAAGCAGGTAATCACAGACATTGCTAGTCTATTGTGCTACTCGCACTCAAGAGACAAAAAGTGGACAAATGGAGTGTAGGGGATATAATAATCTGAGTTGTTGTCCTTCCCTTTGCCATTAATCTAGTATGGGCCTGTCCCAGAAAAGAGACCATTGACTGAACTACTTCATTGTGGCAATGGGTCGCCTTCCACATCTCCTTTATTCACAAAGTAATCACTTTGAGCTCTCCTCCCAGCATCCAGCATTCATCTGTCCTCATTGTTCTGTCACTGTTGACCATTAAGTCAACTATGCACCCCCTCTATCTCTTTCCTTTAAATTATATGGTAAGATTTCCTGCAGTTCATTTGTTATGTTGACATTATAGGGAGAGAAATAGAACCCAGGCCCCAGTATAATGATTAAGGCCATATCGACAACTGAATTATTTCCTGATTGGCTGGCATGAAGGTTGGCCTTGGTTATCCTGCCTCTCAGAGAGAAAGCAATTCCCTTTAAAGATTTTCCTGCTCAATATTTTCCCACTTCTTCTCTCGCACCTATGTATTCCAGCCTTCCTTCTCTTTTTATTTATTTATTTTTTACGGCAAAATCCATCTACAGGCATGAGCTTATTACCCCAACCAAAGGGCATCAAAGGTTAAACCATATAATTCTACATTTGTCCTGGAAACAGAGGAAGACAGCATACGAATCACTTTTATGGCCCCTAGTGTGCATGAAGCATTGTCGCTACATCCGCTATAATATCTTGTCATTCACACAACGCTGAATGCCACTGCACTGCTGCCACTTTCGCTGTGAGGGCTTCCATGTTCCAAGGGAAGAAAATGATGACACCCCTCCTTGCAGTAATGATAACATTTGGAACCCAGGCCACGAGGATGATGGGTAAGGGACTGTCAAGCTGGCAGCCATTGTCAGTCAGCTGCAGTCACAGAGAGAGAGAAGGCAAATGCCAGGACGTCTGACGCCTCGTTGCATGCCACTCCGTGTCTGACAGCTGCCAGCGCTGTCCAAGAGCCGGGGAGGTTCAAGAGAAAAAAGGGAAGCGGCGTCTTTGAGGCGAGCTGCCATGTTCCCAGGCCCGGGGATGGGGACGAGGTCAGTGACGGTGTGCAACACACGCTTGTCAACAACAACAACACACGCTTGTCAACACAAAAACTACAGAAAACACATGCACAATGGGACAAACAGCCTATTGAAAAAATCATACTATGTATTTATGTTAGTACATCTGAGGCAAACACACATGTGCATAACCAAAAGCACACCATCAAACTCGTCTGACATAACCCGGCTCAAAATGCCCTGCTGCAGAAAAAGTGCTTTCCTTTAACCTGCTTCAATTACCAGGCTGACAGAGAGTAAATGGTTGCCCTATTACTGCTGTGGGAACATTGAACCTCCTAATGCCTTGAATGGGAAAGGGTAAAGCGTTGGACCTGGGTGTCAAAGAGTCTCTTAGGAATCCTTTCAGACTCACTGGATGGTCTTTGAAGTCAATCAAAAATCAACATCCCCTCATCTAAACATATAGGCAGGACTTTAAGAAGGAAAATGACATTTAAAAAAATTTATCACTTCTGTGAGCACACACTATACACACACAATAGAAAATATCTCTTTAAGTCCTGGTAAACACTGCAGAGACTTTCAACAGATTCTTCACAAAACCTTTCTTCGATCTATTTTCACAATTCCTCCAAAAGAGTGGTCTCTAAGGCTAAAGCACACATTTTTCTAAGCAGTTGATGAGGAACTGTAAGATGCTTTATTCCTCTGACTGCCTTGCAGAGAGATTATATCATGGAAATAAATTACATTACGGCAAATGAAAGAAACCCCTTTTATCACGCTCTGCGCAAAAGTCTAACCGTCTAAATGTACACAATTTATATTGAAAACTCAAAATATTCTACCAATTTATAATTGCTATGCTGACTCCCACTTTCCTCGTTTACCAAACTATTCCCCATTAAACTCTTCAACACTTTTATCTGGCAAAAACTAACATTGTGCAACAATTTTGCATGGCACTTTGTGTTAACTTTGCAGCCAAAAGTACAGCTAGTCAAGTCAAGTCAACTGGGGCATAATAACACCTTAAACACCAAGATGTCCTTCTGTGAGACTATGGCTATATATATATATATATATATATATATATATATATATATATATATATATATATATATATATATATATATATATATATATATATATATATATATATATATATACACAGTGAGGAAAATAAGTATTTGAACACCCTGCTATTTTGCAAGTTCTCCCACTTAGAAATCATGGAGGGGTCTGAAATTGTCATCGTAGGTGCATGTCCACTGTGAGAGACATAATCTAAAAAAAAAATAATCCAGAAATGTATGATTTTTTAACTATTTATTTGTATGATACACCTACGATGACAATTTCAGACCACTCCATGATTTCTAAGTGGCAGAACTTGCAAAATAGCAGGGTGTTCAAATACTTATTTTCCTCACTGTGTGTATATATATATATATATATATACACACACAACAGTTTTACACTAGTTTCTTAACAGTAGCTGCTATACACACATCTCTATGCTGGAAACATGCGTTTTGGCCTCTTCTAAGCTTATTGTGACGTTATATATATATACACACATACATACATACATATATACATACATACACACACACACACACACACACACATATATACTGTATATCCAAAATCTGTGCATGTCATGCTTTCACTGTGAAGTCTCCACAGGAATGTGTATTATAGTGAAGCATGGAGAGCAGGTGAACTGGGACTGTTTTTAAGAGTGCACTGTATTTTCAGATCACCATGTTTAGAAGAGGATGTCCAAGCTCCATTAACCATAAGCTAGTATTCAAGCCCTAGCTATCCGGTTATTCAGATATCCTGAATCTGTACAGTGGCGTGATGAGTTTTCTTCCCTAATATGAGCAATATTTATTGTCTTGTGCTTGTTGTGTATTGGTTTGAAGGTAATGGGCATCAATCTTATTGAATTAAATAGCGTTAGTCATCTATTTATATTTTGACACAAGCCACTGGCAAAGCAGTAATTCTTGACTGTGGGAATGAGGGGTGTGATCTCAGCAGTTGCTGACAAATGAAATGCAATATGTTTTCTGCATTTTGGAATTGAACAAAATAAAAGAAATTAATCACCCACATTTGCTTCAAAATGTTTTGGGTGCATGATTTATATTCTGAATCCGTTACGAGGGGAAACAAGCACAACTAGGAGTTTTGTGTTTGCCAAGCTGGCTGTTTACTTACCATCAGCAAGAACTTGAGAGTAAACAACATGCAAATGTAGGGCTTTAGCAATGTGCTAAACTGATACTTTACATAACCACATGTCTGCTCACAAAACAGCTATCTTCTGTAGTGCAACACAGACGTGGCAGATGCTCAGGCACTCTCACCAAATGCTTATCCAGCATCTAACATTGATAATAAAAGAGAGAGGGAACATTTATCCCACCAGTGACACATTAAAACAATCCCAGATTCTGTTTGAAGAAAGATCCTCCCGGACAACACACAACGCCCCTCCCTTTGTGCATTTAAATCAAGCTGGCTGTTTACTGAAGCATGCCCCACTGACTTCCCCCTGCTCCTGGCACCAGCATTGGGTATCCCTTGGCGGCAAAAAGAACACAGTCCAGCACCCGTGATACTGCTGCACCACATCCCCAGCTGCCTGCCCCTCGCCAGGCCCTAACTGCCACCATCTGACTGCCTTTTAAGTCCAGTGGCTCTGCAGCAGAGACAAAATCCTTGGTGAGAGTGAGTAGGTAAAGCAGCCCCGTTGCCCTTCTCGCCTGAGCTCAACAATCCGACTTGTCTAACAAATTGCTCTTAGCAGCTGCTCCCCAATCTGCCTGCTGAGTTGAGCGTTGTGCACTACTGCCACCACCGTGCCCTACTTCCCCCCACCGCTGTGTTTCTGCATAGACACCATAAGCGAGGCCATAAGTGTGGCACCAGTCAGCGGCGAGTCACTCTATCCTCTACTGTATAGCTCCCAGTGGGGGAGAAGTGACACAATCTGCTGTTATTCATCTGAATACTGTAATATATGTCAGAAAATTAATCACTTCAGCTGCTGCAATTTGCGTAAATTGTACATACTCATACTGCTTTGTTTCATGCCTTCACGACAAATTGCCTGCTGCAAAACAAATGAGGGGAGGGCTGTCAAGAACGGAATTTCTGTTTTTCAGATAATTTATAGTCAATCTCAAAAATTGGAGGTAAAAGACAAATGACTGCTTGACCCTGTGGATCAAAATGTTTAGACAGAGTCACAGAATAATGGCAGTGCACAAGCTGAACTAATATTTACCTATGTGTACCTGGCACCATGTAGTTCCTGCAGCAAATCTAACAAACGCGCCTGGCTTAAAAAGTCAATGGGAGATGACATGAATGTTATACTGCATGTTACGCCCAAAACACACCTATGATTAATGAAGACACTAAGTACAACCCTTTTGAACCATACGCCCGTGCACAGACCCTTTTTCCACCGTTAAACTAGCAGTTCGGTTTCGTACACTCCCAAACGCACCTGCGCCAAGCGCTTCGCGCGGTGCACTTAGATCATTGAAAAAGGGCCCTCATTATAATCATAGCTAATATATAAAAAATGGATTAGTGCAGCTTTAAAGATAGCTCCTAATTTTGTTACAGCACAAATCCCAAAATTACCACTCTGATCCTTGTTTTGAAACTCAAAATGATTGAAGACAGTTTCAAGACATCAAAAGAGAGTTGGGGAAATTTGGGAATTTGGCAGTTAAATGAGACACTGCAACAAAATAAGTGAAGTCAGAAAAAAATACATTTGAAGTTGAAGGGCTTGTTATAGACTATTATTTGGGGCCAGATACACATGTCAGGGGTGGAGACACCCTAACCCTTCCATAATTGGTTGTTCCTGGTATCTGTAATGATGCTGTTTACTTGCCCCGGCTCTCATGCTAAAAGCTAGTCAATTTCCCCTGGAAATATAAAAAATAAAGTAGACTGGCCAAAAAACATTTTACATAGACTTCTTTGGAAGCCATTTGCCCATTTTCAGTAATGGACACAGAGAGCTGAAAAAGCCAGGACGTTAATTATAACTCAACACATCGGGGGCAGCAATTGCTGACGGTTTACAGCCTGTGGTAGCCTTCCACATTAAGTGGTTTAAAAGACCAAACTGTTGTACTGAAGCAGAATACCACTTAAAAGTCTTTATGGAGCTGATGCCTAAGAAAGTGAAAATCTTTTAATACAACAAAGTTGCTTCTGTCATGTTTTCCTTGCATGTTTCTTTAAGCTGGAGAAATATTCTTGTCACATTCAGCTTTACAGTGTTGAAATATGAGATATTTGATGTGATGAAAGTGGAGCACTCGTCAACACTTGTTCATTTAGAAAGGCTGTTGTCCCGATGTGAAAAAAGAGCTTATTTCACTGAATTCTTCCCATTCTTTTTTATTTTATTTGTTTTAGACACTGGGGTCAAACCTGTCAGCCTGACATTAGTATCCTTTTTTCCAAAATGTTCTGTGTCAGCTGTGTTTTCAGTCATCACTATGCAGAGAAAATACAACCTCTGTAACAGAAATGATGGGCTGTCTCAACGCATAGCCTTTGCTCTTCAATGCACTTGGCTTGGCCATTCAATTTCTCATCATTCCTCTTTTCATGCTTGTCATACCAAACTTACAAGTCGACCATTTTACTATGATCTGCTGTTTCTTTTTAACTACTATCCATAGCAATTTACTATCTTCTATTTTCTACTGAAAATTGGGACTGACAACCACAAACTGGGCCAAAGGGAAACAGATTAGATTAAAGACCGACAAGACAAGTTCAAACATGCTGCTGAGAATCCACTGTGGACCTGAACTGCTCCTGTCTAATAGCTGAATCCCAACAGGAATGACATCCATTTGTTTTACTGCATAAAGCTCTTTTAAGGTCTCAGTTGAATTGTTAGTTTCTATATGTATGTGTGTAAACTGTCAGTGTTTGATGTAGAATGAGATCCTGGGAATGAGTAATTACCAATGTCATTCATAGTCTTTATAAACTCGCTGTTGTGAGCTGTAAACAGGATGAATTCACTCATGAAAATGACAACCAAGCAGTAAAGACATCAGCAGAGTTAGTGCTGTTGTAGATTATTGCTTTGCACTGTAAAAATGCTTTTCGAATACCAATGATGCTGCAATGTTGAATAATTTAATAACACTTGTGACTATACTGTATGTGTACAGTTGGACTTACAAGCTTGTCACATGGGTTGCTCTAAGGGTCAACAAGAGTCAACAAGACTATGTTTCAACATGTAGATTTCCATCCCTGCCTCGTACTGTGCCCCTGTGCAAATGCGATGATGAACTTTATGTAAGTACATTAAACTACCGTAGCCGAGTAGTAAAGAATTGTAACTCATTAATAAAGGATTAATTACAGCCAAATTTATTTATTATTGCTCCAATTCTGCATCTCAGGAGACAGTGGAGTTTTTGTTGGGTGGTCATGAGACACTGGTATTGACAATAAACGTGATATTTAAAAAAAATAAAATAATGTTAATGATACACCTATGGAGGGTGCGGCCCATGTACTGAGGTTCAGTCCTTGCCGCAGGGGGCTGGGTTTGAGCCCGACCTGCGGCCCTTTGCTGCATGTCTTCCCTTTCTCTCTCCCACTTTTCTTGTTTTCAGCTTTCCGATCCATCCAAAAAAGCCTCCTCTGTCTACCTCCCTACACTCATATTTTCATATTTAAATTCCTTTGCTAAAAAGGAGACTAAACGCCCAATAAACAAAGTTAAAAAGGAATTTGACAGATATCATTTAATTGTTTTAGACACAGTTTTCACTTTTTTTATAACAAACCCTGATATATTGTACTTAAATAGTATTTAACTGAATAATGTATTTAAATGGTATATAGTGGAGTGGTAATATTGTGTTAATGGGTAAATTCTGATCTTAAATATGAATTGCTGGTTACGAAAAAGTCGGTGTGTTAAGCGGTTGTATGAATGAGAACTCTCTAGCAGCCATGGACTGTATTTCCCAATTATCGCCAAGAGCAACGGCACCCATGAATAGTTTTGTAGTTTAATTGTATCCAATGGGAATGAAAACAGTTCTGATTTTTATGTTTTTACAATGTTTATGACATACTCTCCCTGTGGGTGGAGAATACACATCAAGAATCAGGGGGGAAGCTATTGTGTCTCACACTCTCCTATTCAAGCATCTGGTCCATTGCAGCTTAAATATCGTTTAATCACTACATCGCACAAGTCACAAGTCATAGAGTATCATTCCAAGAGTGAAAATTACCAAGTACGCGGTTTCTACTGCTGTCCTGCATTTTGCACTGCATTATACCTTAGTATTAGCCTCATAAACATTTGCTACACAATGAAACAACACCATTCTGAATCCATTATATAAGCCTCCCATTAAACCTACAGAAAATATAACTAAATAGCTTCTTTGTCCTTTGCATTCACAACAACCTCCATACCTAGACAAGTCTTGTTATGATTCCTAAACTATTTCTGTCCCCTGCAAGAAGAGAAGATTATACACAATATACAGTATGCAATGCATCATGTGCAAACCAGATGAAGTTTGACCAGTGGCACTTGCCATACCTATCAATCAGGGGGACAGGGGTTAATAGGAAACTAAACTGCAGTGCCAAGGAACTTCTTTTCCAGGTTTATGGGCGAGATAATAAGGCTTCCTGCCACAGGTAATTACTATCATCAAATCTGTGAACACGTTTTCTTTTATACAGTAATCATCCTCCGCATATATCTAACAGACACAAGTAAAAAATGGTCATACTTTCCAGACAATGTCAATGGACTACCAACAGGCCATAATAACCAATCACACCTGCCATCAAAGGTGTTTAATACTCTGCTGTCATTTTATCCATCTACGTGTCTCATATAGATATTTACATCTATCTTAAGGTCTTTCTTAAGCAGCATGTTATGTTATGCCAGGATCAGACTACACAAGTTTTTTTGTCTTTCACGACAGTCACTATGTCAGACTAGACAGACATATTGCCAAAACATTTTGCTGTGTCTTGGGCAGAAGAGAGGCAAAGCTACAAGAATGACACCGACCAGCCCCCAGAGCGATAATTGCGTACTGTCATGAAGATCACGCGCAAGTTCATTTAGCAACTGCATGGCCTATTTCTCGCTTAACATGTTTTCAGGGAACTATCTTAGATTATGTCACACTACAAGAGGTAAAGGCACGTGTTTGTCGGTCCCAATCCTGTGTTTATGTTCATGCATTTACACATGCATAGCTATGTGGGCATGCAGCATATTTGCACATACAGTATACAAACATTTATTGTCCATTCTAAAATCATCTCATTTGTCACTCTCCTCACCCTCCCTATCAGGGCACCCTAAAGTGCTTTTCTTTTCTTTGTCAGTGCTCCCATAGCCTCCTCCAAACCTTTTTTTTGTCAGCAGAGATTTTGTCTCCCCTTGCTCTGTTTTCAACTTAGAAAAACAAGCTCACACTCATTTGTCAGTGTTCCCTTATCTGCAACCACACTGTGTTCTCAGGACCTCTCTACAACTCAGCTTACTTGGGTGGGTGGAGTAGATGTTTGTGGTGGTGTGGTGGGAGGAGGGCTAGTGAGCCAGAAGTCCAGTGCCAATTACCTCCACACTATCCCACCATTCCAGAAAGCTCTCACCTCAGACATGAATGTCTAACATGTAGAGACTCTGCAGGTTTTTTACTGTTATATTTCTTTCCTATAATGCAGCTACATATGAAACGAAGATGGAAAACAATTAGGTCTGTTGTTGCAATCCAAGAAGACATTACACACACTTACAAACACTCACACTGTCTTTTGTAGCCCTGAACCATGAACTTATACCTTGTAAAACGATAGTAAATCCTGGAGGTATAGCACAAATAATGCAGCTCTCAGATCTAATATGGAGACCTGCTATGAAGGCACAAGGGCAGAGTAACATGAATAAAATCTGCATTCTTTGTGGTGATTGCCCTCAGTGAGCAAGGAATTGCTTCTCGCTTCAAACGCTTCTGTGTGGGATATGATTGTTGACTTCTCATCAGCTTAACAATATGTTTGCTGCCTATATATGTATATAACAGTAATAGATCCTAAGAATCCTTGTACTGGCATGTCAGTATTAGCATTTACATATTTAGATTTATGTACAAAAAGGAGAGAATGGTTGCTGTAGGGTGCAATATATCCAAGAATGTATAAGAAAGGCCATGAAATGCATTGCTATAGAGCATGTTTACTACCTCTGTTTGCCCCAATTTTAGCCACATTAGCCGCATCCTAAGGATGGCAATCATTAGCAACGTCTCTCGTTTCACCACTTTGGGCCAGAATGTAATATCTCAACTAACTATTGAATGGATTGCCATGAAATGGTATAGTTCAAACAATTATGGTGCACAGAGGATCACACCTAATTACGTTGGTGTCTTTCTGACATATACTCTAGCAACATTTTGGGTTTTTAGTAAAATATTACAACAATTGTTGGATGGAATGCAAGGAAATTGGGTTTAGACATTTCTGTTCTCAGGATGGATTGATCTTCTGACTTTTCATCTAGCACCATCAACAACAGAGCTACAGGAATAAATTGGTCATATAATGTGAAATACTGCAAACAAGTTAACAAACCATGCTAAAATAACTTGTTGATCTTTGGCTTTGAGCGGAACATAGTGAGCCAACTGTCTTTTTTCATTCAATTCTATATTTCAATTGTAAAAAAGAATTAGATTATTATTTTGATGTATAGTATAAAACATTCTGCAAATGTATGGCAAAGCTTTTACCAAATGTATTCCAATATTAAGCAAGTGTTGTCACACAAGTGACTGCTTCTAATCCCAGAATGAACTTTCCCTGATTTCTCATTCAAGTTGAGTTTCATTTAAGCTCTAGTCTAATGAAATGTTCTAGGTGTTTTATATGAACTAGCCTGAAAGCTCCTCTGGTCCAAACCATAATTAGCTCTGGTAGGCATAACAGACTTGTGGGCATTACATTACAGAGTCTTGCTGATATGAAACTGAAATCCTTTCCAGCAGAACTGACACCTTGAACACAGGACAGAATAAAAGCTTCAACAAAAAGGAGAGACTGCGTTGTGAAATCTGTCATTTGCGCTTACATCTTGTTGCACGCAGTCCAAGCTCACAGGTACAGTCATGATCAGATGGTGAGCGAATAAGAAAAGACAGCGAGAGTGGGAGAAATGTGAGGAAAAGCTCCCATTGCAGTCTTCACCCAGTCAACGCAACAAGGTAATTCAGCAGCCAGAGTATTATCTGTCTAATCCAGCTATCATTTACACCCACACATTCATGGTTGGCCGGTAGACACATTTAGGATTTACATGCAAGATTAGTTGATGATCGTTCCTGGAAGATGATGACGATGGATATTCTGACAAATGAGGTGACCTCCAATATATTGATGCTGAGAAGGAGTGCACATGTACAGTACAGGTTGTGAATTGATACATGCTAGTTTTCAACCTGTGCAATGTCATCATAATAGGAATTTTAAGACTTGTTTCTTGACAGGTTCAGGCTCCTAATGAGGCTACTCACCGCATCATTTGTTTTAAAGGGATACTTCACTAATTAGCATTAAGCTTTGTATCAGTAGAAATCTGGTAGTATTTTCAAATGACTGTGCTTCCCTCCCTCATGTCCACGAGACTAGATTTCTCTGTATTGTGTGAGTGGAAACAAGCCTCTGATGACGCAAAGATCATCATTTAGTGCCATCAGAGGCATTTTTGTCGAGAGGCTGTGGACTACAAGCCAGCTAGTTCTGCATGTTTTCAACCCCCCCGTAGGGAGTGGGACTGTCATTACCCAATGGACTGGTGCAGAAATGGGGTGCTTTTATCCAACTACTGCTAATTGCTGGTGGAGTTTGTGAATGTTAAATGCAGACAATTGTACATTTCACGCAAATTCACGGCTGTGTTTATACTCAGTGTTTACAGCCCACCAAGCGCTAATGCTACCGCTAATACGTTAGCTGAACTTTACCGAACCTATAATGTGTGTGCACTAAATGTAGCCTATTTTGTATGTTGTTTTTATATAATGAAATGACAATAAAATTCATTTGACTTGACTTACTGTCTAGTATGTCTTGTAGGGAAGTGAAGCAAGTGCAT
Organism: Etheostoma perlongum; assembly: GCA_026937815.1. Classification (NCBI taxonomy): domain Eukaryota; kingdom Metazoa; phylum Chordata; class Actinopteri; order Perciformes; family Percidae; genus Etheostoma; species Etheostoma perlongum. The sequence goes on along the minus strand of CM049390.1, from coordinate 5,667,754 downwards.
TTGTTGCAGAGTTGTTGTTTTTTATCCACATGAGTCAAAAAATACATTTTCTGGCTTTTCTTGGTCCAGAAGGCACCAACTTCTAAAAAAAGTCACATTTTTACTACATAAATGACCCAATTTAATAAATATTCATCTTTCCAGTGGTGAAATATCCCTTTTAGGCATTTTTATTTTACAGTAGAAATCAGTATATTTTACATTGTATACTGCCATGTAAAAGCACCAAACCACTAAAATAAAAATAACTCCATTACAAGTAAAAATCCCCAGCTGGCTCAATTTGTTTGAGCATACAGACATTCTCACTTGCCCTTCTTTCAATAATTCATTTGGTCCAGAGGGGAGTTTGGTGGCATATTCCAGACTGCCAGCAGGGATACCCCTCTCCTGAAGACAACATGTGTGTAAATGTTGATAAGTGCATGCAAGTGTGGCTCTGAAAGTGAGAGACAGAGAGGAGCGAAAGGGCATGTAAGATAACAAGTTTGGGGCGGAGAAGTGTGGAGGGCAGCATGCAACGCATGTGGAGAAGCATGCTGCGCCATGGTGCCATAATAAGAGTGATTAAAACAACGCCTCAGGTCAGCTGTGGATTGGGACAATGGGAAGGATAGAGACAGCCAATCACCATCTGCTAACAGTGTGCTGACTTTGCCCACCCCAGTAGTTAAGGAGACACTCCTACAGTCCCCCAGGGTATGTGGCGACATGTGGCCTACTTTTTTAGTCACTTTACTGACACGTGTACATGCACACACCTTTAGGTACACACCTCATCAATCAAGAGTGTGGTATTAGTGTAAGTAAGTAAGCCTCACTGATAATCAGAGGTAATTGTGAGGTAGTAATTTGTGAATGTATGCATTCTGGCTGTGTCATCCTATAAGTTAAATCAATAAGATGAGGACACTTTGCCTGTGCTCAAGCAATACAGAGTTGTGGTTTACGGTTCACGAATCAATACAGTTTACTTTATAGAAATGATAAATGGGTCCTCACATGTAGAGTTATATAAGTGTGTTTATTGTATAGCATGTGTGTCTATTTGCTAAATTATGCAGGGTGATGCCAGCACTGTGCTGTATACGGTTTTCTTTTTGAACATACTATATGCAAATAGCTTCCACACTGGTGACATAGCACTTCAATATAAGGCAAAAGAGGAAGAGGGTAAAGCACATTGTCTTGTTTAAGCAATTGTGCTGAATACTTTTATACACAGTGTCACTCTCTATGTAATGTGCACCCTGAGAATGTAACACTTGCTGACTCATGTCAAAGCAAGCATTCTCCTGGCATGCACTGAGGGACCCTAAGAGCACAATGGGAGTTTTGTCTGAAATGCTGTTTCAGATGAAGCAAAATGTGATTAATAATCCATTAGTAGAAGACGTGCAAGCGTTGCAAAGCGGAGGCAAACAGCAGACGAGCTGCAATGGAACAATAAGGTTAGGCTGAACTTATTGAAGGTAGAATAGGCTGTATGCATGATGTGTTTTTTCCAAGCGATTTGATCTTTGTGGGTCCCTCAGTGGGGATATATTCATAACACATAAGAAAAAACACTATTTCTCAAAAAACAATGTCACCTTTGCATGCTTACAAGAAGTCTCTGCTTGACTAGTTGACTAATTGATAACATTAATAAACGACTTGTAAATGAATCCAATGATTATGTCTGAGAAACAAACAAAGCAATAAAGAACTATTGTGAAAGTCACACAGTACAGCAGATAGATAGATAGAATGACTATGTAAATAAATACTAGCATTGTTCCAAGGGGACCAGGCAACCTTTTCATACGGAGCAGTGATATGTAGTTATTAAGTGCTGGGACCAATCCCAGCATGCACTAGGCATATGACAGCATATTTACAATCCATTACTGGACGAACAAGAATCAACAGCCAATCACTTGCTTTGACATTACTAAAGCTTTCAAAATGTAATACTTCCAATTAGCCTGACATTATGTTTTATTCATATTGAAACTTTGCTAAATGTAAATTAGAAAAGAATGAATGCACAAAACAGAAGCAAAGGCCAACTTTTGGAGAATGTCCAGCAATAGAGCTGAAAAGGAAATTCAGCATCCTGGACAGTTAGTTGGTTGATGAACCACGGTTTCAGCACCACGTACAGCTCCACTGCTCTGAGTTGCCTTCAGGACCACAGGAGGCAGCATGCACACACCAGCTTCAACTGCTTCCAGGCTCATTATTAAATCCAGCCACCATAAAATTCACTTTCAATTCCTGCATCCATGACACCAAACAAAACATTGACTATTGGCTATTTCTTCACATCCGAGCACTATATAGTTTACTTTCACTAAAGTCTTCATTTTGCTGCTGCTTTGCAAACCTGATGCCTTCTTCAGAAAGGTGGTGAATATGATAAAAAGAATTGGTACTGTGAGAAAGATTGTCCATTGTACAAATTGACCCGAAGACAAAGCTAAATAGTGTTTTTCAGCACTTTGGTGCCCTAATGGACCATTTACCTGTGCCCCATTATAGTCTTTACAAAGGACCAGCATTAAGGGCAGACAATACATATGGGCGGGTAATAGATTTCAGATCAGCTCAGTTGTATTGCACTGTTCCATCTGCTTGTCAAACAAAAGGAGTATGTGTGTGTGTGTGTGTGTGTGTGCATGCGTGTGTGTGTATTTGTTAGTCATCAGTATTGGGAAGACTACTCAGCTTTCATTGAAAGGGAAGAGGAATATGGCTTTAGTTGCTGTGTCTTTTAACCAGTCTGCTCTCTGATCCGTGGAGAGCTTGGACTGCAGTATTTGGGGGGGAGAGTACAAGGCAGGTCTGAATTCTGTCCACAAAGCAGCACAGGTCTACGAGACCTGGCTGCACTATTGATTGAACTTCTGAGACGGCACTTTCAAACGTGAGGGACATGCTAAGAGCTACCAGATAAGCAGGAGAGGAGATGTGTGCATGTTTGTGTGCAAAAAAGATAGAAACAAAGAGAACACAGGATACACAATGAGATGTCATGTGGATACATGTTGTTCAACAGTGAATGTGGGCTCAATTCAGAAAGAGAGTTTAATTGGGAAAATGCATGTGTACGCAGGTGTAAAAAACAAATGGGTGTGGTTCAAGAGGAAATGAAAGTTAGCAGGCTGTATAAAGCAGATCACACAATGCATCGCACATGCCAGTGTTCTATGAAACTGAAATCTCATTTCGCTGTGAGCTATGATACAAAAGACACATGCGAACAGAGCGAAGGCCAGCTTGAAAATTGGAAGAGGCAGTGCCACGCAACAACGAAGACAATGCCACAACTCATTCAAAGTGTTCTCAAGGTCTGACAAAGGCAAAATCCAACTCAAGTATTGGAGGAGGCAGAGGTAAACATATATTTATATTTGAAAGCAACGGAAAGGTAACAGATTATTTCGCTTTGCAACAGTTTGCCAGATCAAATGGAAATAAGAAGGAAAGGGCAAGGCACAAGAGAAAAGGTAAGTCATTGAGCGATAAAATGTAGAACAAAGACCGGAGTTTCAGGAGTGGAAGAATATGAAAGTGTACTTGTCTGGGAAATCAATTTAGCTTCATTGATTTGTTCCTTTTATGTTTTTTTTCACTCAATGATCTCCACCCCCTGCAAAGAACAAGAACGCCTTTACCTCTGGGGTATGTTTTATTCTCAATTCTGAAACTGTGCAGGCTGCAAAATTGAGCACAGGTGTATTGAAGATTTATATACCAAGAAAGTAATCCATGCTGTCAGAGTGGTAGCGCCCATACAATGTTTCTTAATGATGATGCCATTAACTATTGATTTCAAAGGAGAAGGCTTACCGTGATTGTGCTACACAGCACTGTTTCTCCCACTCATCCAATGTTACGTGCCCACAGAATTAATGTGCAATGTGAGCATCAAAAAGAAGCCTTTGCCCTTTTTGTTTTATTAAATCTCTCCCAAGGATAGCTTCACTCGAATCCTCAGTAACTCAAGGCAAGTGTATCGGAGAGCAAGAGTGAGATAACCTAGGGCTGATGTCTTTTCTTCAAAACTGCCCGTCAAATGTATAACTATAACTGCATTCTAGTGTGTTTATAACTGGGGCAAATTCTAGTGTGTTGAAAATGTTTTTTGGCATTTTTCTGGGGAAAATACAGGATAAATATTCTTATTCCCCCAAAGTAAAACTAGTGAAAATGTTTTTTTGGCATATTTTCTGTTGCCTCTATGAGCAATTCCAAGTATAGACAACAACACTGTTGGCGCATCCACATTATGCAAGCCTTTGGTGATCACACACCACCCCACCCATGCAGTTGTTAGTAGCGTTTAACCCCTCAAATTAAGAAGGACATGGAGGATTTAAAAGAAAACATGATGGACTCTTCAGATTAGGTAATTATCTTATAATTTGTCATCTTCGTCTCAAAAGCTGAGCGTTTCTGCTGTCCTTTCGCTCGAGCTGCAGCCCACGAATGTCGCCAAACTACACCATTTTGTAAAAATAGCCATACTGAGAAATACAGAGTTCTGTGGAGCTTAATTAGAGACTTAATTAGCTTTGTCTCAACTCATTTGGTAATGGCTTGCACCATTACTTCATGCAGTACTTAGACTATGCCGCTGTCAATAAATGACCAAAATGACTGTTTTCTTGTTTTGTAGATGCATTTTTGATGAATGATTTATACATTATATTTCCTTTGACCGCTTCATAATAAAAGCTGGCAATATTTTAGTTTTGCATTAGAGTTAGTCTCGCATTGCCAGACTTTCCACAGGGGGCTGCGGAGATGGGCCTTCTGACTTGTCTAATGCAAAACATATTATTTCATCAATATGCGGAAGCCCTTTCTCAATATGTATCTGTCATTTTGTTTTGGTATGAAATGAGATATATGGTGGTTTCTGTTGTGTTGTGATAAATGTCTACCAAAATAATATACAATGTTGATATAGCCTGAGGAGAATTTATTTATTGTCTGAATGTGCTGAGCTGAACAGTTGTTTGTTTTCAGTTCCTTCAAATTGTACTGTGCAAATTCTGCTGTTCTTTTTGTCTTTCTATGTATTTTACATTATAACACATTTAATCAGCACATTTTGAAACAAACAGTTTCTTAAATTATTCTTCTAAATGTCAGTTACTGAACTGAAACATACACTTATGGCTAAATGTTGCATTTTAAAAATGATTCATTGACTGGGGGTGATCCAACTATAACCCCAAAATATACTATAACATTACCATAAACCTGCATTTAAATATTAAGGCAGAAACTGAAAGTAAAGCCATGGGTTTAAATGAACTCAACTAAAAAATTCAACAGATTTTGGAAGGTTTACATTGATTTTCCATAAGAACTACGCACGTTCGGGGAGAGTGACCATGCGGCCATTTTGTTAAGGTATTTTGTAAGTATGTAAACAAACTATGGCACATGCCCCCGGTGACGCGTGAGGTCAGGAAATGGTCAACCTAGTCAGAGGCCGCCCTACAGTCTGCACTACACGACGCAGTCTGGGGCACATTGCAGGACAACTGATTTACTGAGTCTGAGTCCCACATTCTATGATGAATCATGCACAAGTTGAAGGATCTGATGGCATTATATTTCAGTGGAATTGTACCGCATACGATTTTCACGTGACAAATAATTGATTGGGGAAAGTCAGAATTGAAAGGGTGAGAATCGTTTGCACTTTTAGAAACAGTTTGACATGCTAATTCACTTTTTCACGTCTCATCTCTCTTCCCATGCCTACAGTATGTTTCTTCTTAATAGTTTGTGCTTAACAAGAAGAAGGAGGACATATAGAAGATCAAAGGTACCCAAAGTGGGCCATTAATTTCCCCTGAGCGCCACTGACTTAGTCACTTTACTAAAATATGTCAATAAAAAAACATCCATATATTGAGGCCTAATCAGAAATGCCTGAAAGATTGACGAGGCATCAGCGAACGGGGAGCCGGGTGTCTCTTTGATTGATCTGTTAATTTCTTCTGCACTAACATTCCTTGCATGGTTTGACCCACTTTGATATATGTTCTCATTTGAATCTACAGGACATTTATACAAGATGGGAGCTGCCAGAGAGAAAGGAGGCTTTGCTGGCTTGTTTTTTTAGGACTTCAGATTTCATTCTCAAGGTTTGATTAAGCTTTCCTTTCGACTCTCTCCACTGCTTTGGCGCCTCTAAGTGCCCGATGGGAAGCTCAGAGCGAAAGCTTGGCTTCTCTTCCGCTGTTTTCAGAGCCAACCCCCAGCTTGGAAGCTCTTTAAGGTTCTTGTTTGTATCCTGACTGAGGTAAATATGCAGGTCGCTGTGTTTTGCCTTGAATTTCTGGTTTCCTCAGGAGGAAACTGCCAACCCCCCCAGCTTGTTGTCGCAGTGATGAAAGGGAAACAAATGCAGAATGAGCAGTCTATGTTATGAGAGTTGTTAAGATTAGTTTGCCCGGGGTGAATGTTTGGAGGAGAAGAATATGGCAAGGAACAAAAAGAGAAGCAGAAGATTTGAGCATAGACATGTAATGTAATTATGGTGATATAACACAAAGACTCATTTCAACTCCTATACACATAAGATGCTGGTGTTGTTTGCACCTTGTACCTGCTATAGTGGGAACTACCACCGAGTCCGTTTTGAGGACTTTGCCAGGTTTCCATATGTCTACGGCCAGATTTTGTCAAGGTGATAGCGTTGCAACCATGCAAGATGCAGTCCCAAAACTTTACAGGTTTGTAGTTTTAATCAAAACGAAGGCTAAGTTTGAAAATAGGTGTTGTTGTTGCAATAGCCATGGCGCCCTGTCTTTCGCCCCTGGGCCTACAACTGTGCAAGATACAGTTGTGCAACTTTCCAGGTGTGTAGTAGAGGTCACAATCAAAGCTAAGTTAAAAGATGGTTTTGGCCCAAGCAAGGGTGCCAGAAGTAGAGAGATGAGAAGGTGCCCCCCCCACTTTAGGTCCCTGGCCTGATTTGGTGGCTGGTGTGATCCCCTTGCAAGATAGTCTCTAGTTAGACATGCTACAGTAACATCATGGTTCTAGGGTTGGCAATGTGGGTCCACCACTGTGGTCCACATGTAAATATTGGTGGATGGACTGCTGTAAAATTTTGTACAGGTATGCATACTGCCCAGATAATTAATCATATTGACTGGTGACCCCCTGGCTTTTTATCAAGTGGAGCTCAGCAAGTCAAAATGATCAGTTATTCAGTGAAATATTTCAACATGTACACATCATCATAATCTGGCTGTAAATGGTTAATGGACATGGCATTTATATAGCGCATTTTTGCCTTACCAGACAAAACTCCAAATTCCACTCCAAATTTGTTTTGCATTGACACATTCACACACACGGTCACAACGATGGTGGCATAGCTGCCATGCAAGGTGCTGGTCTGCACACTGGGAGCATCATTGTCCTTCTCATGGACACTTCGACATGTGGACAGGAGGAGCTGGTGATTGAAGCCTGTAGACTCTTAGTCTTTTATGTTGTTTCTTAGAAGTTAAGAGCTCAATCAAACGTCAAAACAGACTGACATTTAGTCAAATATCTTAAAATGTTTTTATGCAAACTAGACTGAGTTTACCGCCATATTAGCAGCTCTGTGAGAAGGCTTAAAAAGGTAACTAGGCCCATTTCCAATATATATTAGTAAACATGAACAACTTACTCCCCAATAACTAGAGTGGGGAATGTAGTAGTATATACAGTTTCCTATTCATCGTCTATGAAGCCACTTCAGACTTCATACTTGATGACATCAAGTTTGAAACTCACCTCTTTTGTTTCTGGCTTTGAGAGAGAGTAGCTCATGTTCACAAATATTGATTTAACTTTCCTAGGCAAATGGAAATAACATATCATAATTTAGGTGGTGTTTCCCTTTAAGCTCACACAATGACATGCTGATGTTTATGTTTACCAGTGCTGAACTCACTCCTTTTTTACTATATAGTGCATTATATTTACTGAGCTCTACTGTATAAATGTAGCGCCCTAAAAAAATTCCACAATAGCAAGACAAAAAGTAGTGCCCATGGCATGTAGACTTCTGTTCCCACAATGCGTTATATCTTATAGATGCAAAGATTGCAGCTGTGTCAACATGAGTGTGCCTCACAAAATGACAATTATGCTTCAGTGTCCAAAATCTTGATTTACTGCTCACTTTAAAGTAAAGTGTTGCAAATGTAGTACACAGTGAGTGAGTGAGTGAGCGTGTGAGTCATTCTGGACACATCCTTGGTCTAGTTTTCATATGTATATAAATAAGATTTTTTACAAATTGACATCGATCCCACGGGCTCATTCGGCAAATGCACAAACTAGAAACTTGTGACTGAATGGGTTCCAATGCAGGCTATGCTGTGTCACTTTTATTTACTAACTGCCTACTGTTTTTTTGTCTTATGACTATTATAATAAATAAGTACTCACCTAGAAATATTTCTCTCCAGGGTGGCACTCTTGATTACCCAGTGGAAACCTATAACAATTGAATTTTTACTTCTCAATCTAGAAATGACACTAAACAACACTTTACCTACACCATTAGAATCCAGGAGCCCATCTCTAGAACCGTCAACACCGTTTCTAAAGCCACCCAGCATTCTCTCTACAATTTCAATTATCTTTTGTAAAACTTGTGTCATCTGCTGTAACACTATCAAATATTACAGCATCTCTGTGGCAGTATTGCTACAGAGATGCGGGCGCAGTTGGTGTAGGCATGCCGATCAAATTAAACCCCACTCCTTATTGTACTGACTAGATCGTCTACAGCCGGCCAAAGAAAATGCATGCTGGGAGGAAAAGGCACCCTGAGGTAGCTCTTGGCTCGATTCATTGTGGCACATCTCGGTACATAAACACAAAGCCCCGAGTTTGGAACGAATAACAATAGGCCAGAAATGGTCATGTGTAATGTAGGAAGAAATGATGGTGGCATCCATGTCTAGAGATGAATACAAGGCAGCCCCTCTTTACCCGTCGCTAGATCTTCATGATGGATAACATCTAGACTTGTTTGCCAACACAGACAGATGGAGAAAGAAAGAGAGGACAATATATTGAGCAAAAAGATAGAGTGAAGGAAACACAGAGAGCAATAGACCACTCGTAGAAGGCTATAGCTCATGGGGTTCCTGCTGTCTGTCTTTGCTGGCACAGACAATCGTCCTGACAGGGAGGTAAAAGTCTGGCAAGGGTGTGTATGTGGTTACCAGGCAGCAGCGACTTGATTTTGTGGGAGTTCAACTAATGGTTAGAGAAGAGTTTTACAGGCTGTGGAAAACAGAGAAAGGATTCTTTTACAAAGCTCATAACAGAATCACAAATGTTTTTTTCCCCTCAACAATTTAGAAACCATTTGTAACAGCACAACCAAAGGATGGCGTGCCATAACATTCTTTTTGATTTCAGTGTATTTGCAGGCAGCACGTGTTGGCATTCTGTTCATGTAATTGCCTGCTGCAATCAATCCCAGAGAAACAAGCACATCATTTCTTTGCTTTTATTGTTCCATAATAATACAATAATACAAGTATTACTTCTCTCAGATGATGCAGTTAAACAATTAACCTCTTGCAGAGACAACCAAGATGAAATATTGATCAATTCAGATTGAAAAGTAGTTTGATAGCTGTTGGTTGGTAATTTTCTTGCCTGAAATGTAAACTTTTTTTAGGGCAATAAACCGTGAAACACTGTATGGTTTAGAAAATATTTCTGCTTAAATAAGTGGATGTCGTGCCAGCAATGAGCTACACCAACTTCTTCAACTTTGACACACTGGATTGGGATACTGGTTAGACACATGAAACGATCTAATTACTCCAGCAGCTTTATCAGTGCTGAACACCACCGCAATATGTTCTTCGAACTTCCCACTTATCCATATCTTATGTTAAATTATCTCAGATTGAGATGAAGTATTTCCCTGGCACATGTCTAATTGAGTGTTGCAGCTCCAGTTGGTGGGGTTGTTGCTTGGCTCCATTCCTCTGTCTGCCTCTATGCCTTGCATGACACTGCAGAAATGTAACTGTTGTTTTGCCTGTGTTTATTTTGTCTCTTCTACAATGGATGCAGGGGTCCTCTATAATGCAATGCAAATCATTTCTAAGACTGGTAATGCCTTGGTATCTTCTACAGTTTAAGCTTAGGTAAAGCTCAATTTTCGCACCATTATGAGTGCAATGGATTCTGTTTGCTATTACCACGCTCACGACTGCCCACTGATCCAGTTTCTGTGCAGCGCCCCATAATTAAGAATCAGTATGGCTGGTGTATCTATTTGATTACATTAGGCTCAATTTTCATTATATATACTAGATGCTGCAGTGTTCGTTAACATTAGCTCTGTTCACATCATTAATCAGACAATACATAATAACCATTTGCCTGCACTCCACCGTTTCTACTATCCCTCACTTTTTGGATATCGCACAATTATCTGCAAGTGAATTATTGCAAATCTGACATGGATTTGAACTGATTATTTTGTATAGCAAAAAAAGTAAATAATGTATATTCAGAAGCTGTACAACGTTATTTTTGTATTCCTCTGTGCTATAAAGCTCCACTATTGTCCAAAAGCCAATAAAACATACTAGGTCTCATGTTCCTTCATTTCAATGAACACACACACACACTGTACAATACTGTAGTTTATTTTTAATTAGCCATACTTACTGTACAATGACCTCAAGTTCTAATTACTCACAAGCACACCAGAATAACTCTGAAAACAGTGCTCAACAAAAGCCCTTTTTACTCCTGCTTGAGGAACATTTAATATCTTGTCAAAGACTGGAAAAGTCATTAATTGCGGAGAGACAGACTAAAGCATTATCCTTTGACTGCTTAGGACATTGCTAAAAAGAATTCACACAAGGCAAGAAACATGGTTACTCAAACAACATACAACAACCACCTGGATTTATTAAAATGTGGTTGTAAGACAAAACAGAGCCTAAAGGTAAATTTATTTCCCAAACTGTACGTCCTTAATGTTGAGAACAATATAAGAACTGGACTGCACATGTTAGTTGGCCTGCACACTTTGTTGTAGCAATGTCTTTTTAATCCCAAATCTCTGCATTTTCTTTGGTGAGTAAAATGGATATACTGTAGGTGATTAGCAAAACTACAAAAAGTAGAATAATCCTTAAATATAAAGATTTATTTCAGACTATTTCACACTGCCACATTGCCAAATTGGCTTCCGCTTCAATGCATCGAAGCCAACGTTTTCACCATGGAACTCAATAAAAAGTATATGTAAGTGCAGATTGAGGTTCACAGTTAGAGGTCTGGCAAGCACCTCTAGAACTGGCATAACACACACTATTTGGGGATTTATCTCCCATGCTCCCTTGACCCCCCTGGTCATGCACTACTGGATGTTGCCAACAATAAGAAACCAGGCTGACTGTCACTGACTGATTCCTCTGAGCATCAGATATCTCCACCACCTATGATCCTGCCCATCTATGTCACCCATCTGGTAAGCATGAGTAGAAACCTCTCACCAGCATCTGTCAGTCAAGTGCATAATATCATTTGGTTTTCCTGGGCATCTCTGGCTTTGGGTAGAAAAAATACGAGAACATGTCTGGTTGCATTTGGGTGAAAGACAGCCTGAGGTGACACATCACATTAGGTCTATGTGACTGACTGGGCCTGGGATGAAAGGCAATGAAAGGTGAATTTTTCTTTTCTGGCCATCACATGTCTGACAGGTAGCAAAAACCTCTATTTTGAGCTTTGTAATTTTGCTTGCTGTTTGGCCACAAACAAATCTACCATTTCTGACAGGAAAACAAAACTGTAGCTGAGTTAGACTTGCACTTGAAAATAGCCTTTAATTGAAACAAGAAGATTCATGATGATTGCATAATTAGGGTTCAGAAACAGGGTTGAACATGTCAATATGCTTGCCAGACAAGCGTAACCTTTACTGTCAACCAATTTGATGTGAACATGTTCATCTTTTATACTCCATGAGATGAGTAGTGAATTGCCTGTTCTTTCAGTAAACTTGTGAATATAACCCCTTGTGATGACCCCTAATTAATTATTTTAATTAATTAATCTCTTCACTTCACTTCCAATTTGAAGGTGTAGAGGTAAGAACAGAGATGCTTAGTCAAACTGAAACTTAAATTCTGCCTTTGTATCTAAGGAAATATGAACTGCTTTGTTAAAGCTATAGTGCGTACTTTCTGTGTGAATTTTAAGTAATGAGACAGTTGCTAGTAGCCAAGAAAGACACGGAGGATTAAAAAAAAACATGATGGAGTCTTAAGAGGTAATTATCTTCACTCGATTTTCGGCATGCGAAAGTCGCTGGATGATTACGGGAAGGTGTTTACGTAGGTGGAGCGTTCAATGCAGTAGGCTGTGAGATAGTGAAAATGGAACTTGTGAGCAGAGAAAGTGTTGTTAGGCAGTACGTTAAGTCAAAAGGAGGCAATTCAAGTTGAGCTACATGTTAAATTTGCAAAGCTGATTTATCTTGTGGTGGCAAGGACCCTAAACAATACACAACATTGCCGCTGTTAAAACATTTGTGTATGAAACGTGAATTCGGTGCATCCCTTGTTTGGGACAAGACAGTAAAATGACTTCAGATTTGACGTGGTCACAGTCAGGGTCATTCTGAACATGACTTAAAGGTACACTATGTAACATTTCTGCATTAGATCATTCTGGGCAGCTGGGAGATGTTCTGCTACTGCACAACGGCCATCGGACGTCCTTGCCGTCCCAACCCGGCGATTCCCCCGGAAATCCCCACCCACACCCGTCTCTCAGCCTCGATGAGTAGCTAGTTAGCATTACAACAAACCCTGTCAGCCCGGTGTTGAAACCATCCAAAAGATGACATTGACATGTGACACATTTTGTGTTTTAGCTGCTGGCTAATGCTAGCTTAATGGCTCACTAGTTAACTGGTTAGCTACCAATAAAAATCAAGAAAAACATAATTATTTTGGGGAAAATGCAGCTATTTTATTAGAATGACATTACTAAATGTGACTAAATGTAACATGAATAGTCTTGAATGGGTAAACTTTTCCGTGAACAGATGCATTCTATTCAGCGATGGAGTTTAACACTAAAAACTACAACTCCCATAATTCACTTCAACTTCCCAACGTCATCAAAAGTCTGTGTTTACCATCCATTGTTTTGGTTGAGAGACCCCTAGCGGCAGAGAGTTACATATTTACGGTAAGTTATATAATTGAAAATGTTATCAAATCCCTAAAGGAAAGGATTTCATAGAAAGTTTAACATTTCATTTCAAGAATTAAAAAAGGGCAAAAAAAAATGTGAATTAATGCAGACTTTCTATCCATCCAACGTTATGTGGATATAAGAGGTGTTTGTAGAAAATGTGCATAGAAACAGGTGGATGCAACTACACTTAACCTTTGGACCCCAAGCAGTTTACTGTAGTGCTGTTGGAATTGAAGTGATATGAAAAACAATTTCGGTGCCCACCCACACAGACATTGTACCAATCAAGTTAATAGCACTAATGTTGTCAGTCAGAACCAAAAAAAGTCACAAATTCATAATTATAATGTATAATCCAGATATGATATATACTGTGCTCCATAGCTTCAGACTGACATGACCTACTGATGCCACAATATCTTAAGCTATAAAACTATAATTACTGGGATATAAAAGTAACACAATCACGTAGGAGGTTACACAGCACTCACAGTTTTATCTACAATACTGAGAATCCATTTGCTATACAACCCTCTCACTCCCTCCGCCGCCCTGTTTCTGACCTTGTCATATAATAGAGTTGTGCTTCCTTGTCATTTAGAATTGGAAAACATTTGTCCTTTATGATGCCACCGCCTGCCTATGGTGGGTAATCTCACATCTTTGAGTGCTCATCTCATCTACCTGACTGGCTTTGGCAATATCCCATTGGCACTGTGAAAATCGATCTAGCAGCACCTATTCTCCCTCTCTGTAGCACGAAAACAACACATTACCCTCCCCTTAAGCCAACTGCAGGAACAGTGGAGGAAACCTTTAGGAGCACTGGTGTAAATTGAGTCAATTCTGGACATAACTGCTTTGTGAATGAAACAGAAACTAATCAGCCATTCTACTGATTGTAATAACCCAGCAAGTAATTTGCCACCAAAAAGACAGAGTGTGTAAGTCTTATTATTTTCTGTAGGTTTTTCACATGAAGTTGCCTAATGATTTCAGCAGAGTCTTTAGGTAGTGATGTCCAAATGAAGCTTCATTAACCATTAGTTGTGTTTGTTGACCCAACTAGATAGCACTTCTGCATTAATAAAAAAGGCTCAGGTGTGCATATGGTGTGCATTCAACTCATTCTTTAACAGAGTACCATCTGTTGGGCTAAGAAAATACAATGGGCTTGGGCTCCAGTGCACACAAGTTACTAGTTATGTAGTCTATATCCACAACCTTCCACTTGCAGGATTGTTCAGGTGCCCCCAGAAATTCCGCCGGATGTCTTTCATTTTGTCCGGATGTCCGTTACTTTCTGCTTTCTTCATGTTGGCATTTTAAACTCAGGTTGATTTATGAGTCTATGGTTAACTACTCCTCAGATCTCTGCAGGGTAAATCCAGACAGCTCGCTAAATTATCTGTCCAATCTGAGTTTTCTGTTGCACGGCTAAAACAACCTTTGAATGTACACCTGTTCCACCAAAACAAGTTCCTTCTTGAGGCTATTTTGCCATGGCGCCGTTGCTCCGTGTGGTTCTTAGCACCACCCAAGACGATTGGGATTGGTTCAAACAAATACCAATAAACCAGAGCATGTTTTTATCTCATGCCGGAATGCTGTATGGACTTGCCAGACCCTCCTCCTCCGCAATGCAAGATTAGTTATGAAACACACACACACACACACACACACACACACACACACACACAAAATGCCGCCTAAACTAGCTACCGTATATTGTGTCATCTTGTCACATGATCAACATCCACATACATATACATATTACCCAGCAATCACTACATGTCTGTATATGAAAAAATACCAAAAGAAAATAAGAAATTATTCATTTCAGGGGTGCAAAATTGTTGTACATGGTGTAAACAAAAATGACAAGAAAAATGAAAACCATGATGGAGAAGGTTTCTCCTTTTTGAAGGCATGTATAGCAAATGGCACCTTTTCTTTTAATATTAATATATAATAGGAATTGAAGTGAATATGAAGTATTTTTGGAAGTGGCAATCTGAATCACTTGTAAGTTACTCTCACTCTCTTCACATTGTTGGAGGGCCTGCTCTGTCTATGGGCCCGCCCACCCCACGGGCCCCAGTGCAACTGCACTGCTTGCACTCTCTATGTTTACACCCCTTGATTTGAACAACACTACCTTTAAGACCTCAAAGTAACTGTTCTCACCTTTTGGAAGGGCAAATCAACTGTGCAATGATTCAGAGCTTGCAGACTCAAGAGGTCAGGATGAGAGAAAAGGGGTCACAACTTACTCCAACTGGAGGCGTTTTAAGAGACAATGGGCCCCTGGACAAGGTCACGTTTGGTAAGCCACCCATGCATACAACAACCCGGTCCTCGCAACTTGTTCATTCCCCTCGATTTTTACACAACAATTAGTCCTTAATAAATATAAACGACCGTGGCTTGCCTCAGGAAATAACCGCCCCAAACATTAACCTTAATGTAGTGAAATCAGGCCCAGCCAGCCTCTCACAGCTTAGCTTGATTGTTGAACTTCAGAGTCAAATCCTCTGATGGATTTTTAGTCTGCAGGCTCGAGTTGAATATCTTTGACTTTGAAAACAAGCCTGTAGCTGTGCTTTGTTTGTAGACGGCTAACACTGCAACATAACACATGTCGCTTAAGATTTAAAGAGTGTGTAATTGTTTTTGAAGCTGGTAATAGGTTGTGTTAGGAGGAAATAGGAGGCTAAAAATATGGAAGCTATTCCATAACATGAACCGTGGCCATTTTTTGTTATTGTCATAGTATTAAAGCTGCTTATCTAAAAGTCCAACAACATATTTATTTTTTAACAAATACTTAGTGAATATTTATATGTGGCGAACAAGTATGTGTCTGGTTTCATATGCGTGCAATAGTGTGCAACTACGGGACATGAAAAGGAAACAATTCTGATGGTTTTTTTCTTGTTTTCTTGTTGGAAAAATTCTTTCTGCACATCATTCTTTTTCCAAAGCCTGAAGACATCCCACATCTCAAGCTCAATTTCTTGCCGACTCCCTTCTCTGAAGCAAAAAAAGTAATTTTTTCAATCACAGAATGAGTTTTGTCCTGACTGTCAAAAATTTCATGTCACACTTTCTTCTTTGAGTTAAGGAATTATAATAATACACGCTCTTTTAAGCAGGACAAAAGAGTTGGATGATTGCTAAAAGTGGGGCAATTAGACTGATGTTGAGCAATGGCCCATGCTAAGCTATGTCAACCGTTGCAGGAACATTCCTGATTTTGACAGCGTATAGCGAATGATTTAGGATACTGACGCTTGGAAAGTATAGCACAGCTGCATTATGGTGTGCTTAATTCTTGTAACTTTGCTCTGCTGGCTAAAGCTGACTTTGTTTTGATAGGAGAAATAAAGTACATACCACATAGAACTTTATGAACTTCTGTCCTTTTGTACAGTTTGGATTCATACAGGGTATGAACTAAATATAGTCTACACAAACAGAAGATTATTATTTGGATATTTCTGCATAACAGTATGTGTTTCATTTCCCTGGAGTGAAATCAAACTGCTTAAACAGCACTGGTGACATTTTAATCAATATTGTAACAGTTTAAGTGGCCATATTTATCCTATGATGCTTTTCCCTTAATGAGAGCAATGTCTTCCTGTTTGTCAGCGACACCAATTACCAAATGCAAAGCTTCCATGATCAAAATGATCATTAAGCAGGGCTCCATTTACCAAGATCTTCTTAATGACTCAACTGCAAAGATGCAGAAGGGGAAAAAAACTATTAAGAAACAGACACTGTTTTCTTGCTACCATTATAAATACTAAGGAAGTACAACATTATCTGTTATCTGAAAAACAGTGTCCTGCAGTATGAGTGCTCCAAACTCAAAATTAAAGTCTACAGCAGTTTTACCATTTTTGGCGTTACGGTTTGGCTGGAAGAAGTACTTTCAATTGTTTAACATCTCCCATGAAAAGGCACACAAATCCTTTCTGCTCTGTGTAAATCTTGTAATTGGCCATTATTTCAGGGAAAAAGCAGCAGTATAATAAACTGTGCATACAGCTGCCCCACTTAATAGTTTGATTAAAATACAGTCTGACATTGAAATCAATAAATTAATGAAGTCTGCCATTTAGAAGACTTAAAAAGATAATCAGTTTCTGCATTATGTATGAATATCAAACAGGTATAACACAAAGTTTGTCTTTGGCTTGCTTGTTATGTGTGCAGTAGAGTGAGCAATTTAACATCTTAGAGATCTACCAGCTACTTTTGCACACACACACACACACACACACACACACACACACACACACACACACACACACACACACACACACGTACTATCATTCATACATACTCAGTGTTTCTACATGGTTTTAAATGTATTATGTCCATGCTGCTGCTGAAGACAAACTACATCAGGGATTCTTTGCCTGAAAGAGTAACAAAACACAGGACATTTAGAGTAACACATGTAAAAACCTTTTTTTCCACGTGGTTCACTAGTATGTGAAAGCAGTAGAGAGCAACGAACAGCCCTTTAATTGGATGTACAGTACAATCTTTTGGATTTCAACCAGGAAAGCCAAAAATAAAACATTATAGCTGCTAACCGCTTGGCTTTTTATAGGAGCTTGGTTAACTATCCAAAGTAGTCCATTATTTTTGAAAAGCTGCAGTTGACACTGCTAACAGGCTGTCTTTCATGCACAGTTGGGAATATTCCATATTCCACAAGTCCCCGAGCACTCAGCAGTGTCACAGTCACAGTATGATGAAAAAAGAAAAGACAAAAAATAAAAACCTAAGGAGCAGTTGGTCAGAACGCTTCGAATCCGCTTAGACACTAGCTGGTTACCAATTACAGCCCAATGTAATCTAGCCCTCTTCACAGACAGCTTGGAGCCCTTAGTGATAAAATATGCATCATCTTCCCACGCCCTAGTCTCTGGACAGCCAGCAGAAGGGTCGGGTAACCTCCATACATCTATGTGTGACAGCAAGCAGAGTCTGACTCGGTGCCAGAACCACAACTCTCCAGGGAAATCATTTAGTCGAGAACTTGGGCCCGGTCACAGCCTGCTCACTGCTGATAAAGGGGTCATCCCGTGCCTGGGTCCTGCACCATCTCCACATCCCGTTTCAAAAACCCATCAGCCATACGATGATTAACTCAGAGGAAAAAAAAAAAAGATTAAAGGAGAAGAATATCATGAAAGAAAGAGCAGCAGGGGTGTGCGGTGTCTATGTAATCACACAAAGTGCCACAGTTTTACTGACTAGGATATATAATGGCTGTCTTTGAAGGGATAGAAACAGGCCGTAGCTTTGATGTAGGACTTTGATTCACTATCACTTTTCAGTTTTTCAGTTATCTGTGTCCCACTCACGGTGACACCTATCATAAGCCATTTCCAACTTAGACTCATGACATTCATTATGTTATTTGTGGAATTACTAAGCCTATCTCGTTAAAGCATGTGATGCCAGGCAGCGTGTCAATTTGTACCATGCTGAAACAAATTAGGCTTTCAACATTGTCATGCCAAAGATAGCCTTCTCCATTTGGTCAATTATTAAATATATGTGGCAATTAAAAGGATCCATTATGAGCTTAATTACCGCATCAATGATGACAAATCCACATACTGTGGCAGGATAAGAAATGGAGCCTTCTCAAAAATCTGGGAAACAACTGAAGATGCAGTGCTGAAGCTGCTCCCGGTGGGACTTGTAACAACTGAAAATCAGCTGGTCAGGTGTCACACCCCTGTTCAAGCATGTATGCCTCAGTTACAAATGTATGACAAAAAGATTATCACTGGGAGGCAGTAGAACAGCTACAGCTTGCAGCATCATTTGTTCTGCAGCCAACAGCACATTGATAGTCTGCCTTTATCTGCTGGTGAAATAAAAGCTGTACATGTAGGAGGAGCCACGTACATGTAGGATGGGAAAAGAGGGACGCATTTACACAACCAATTAACAAGGAGCCTTTTAACTTACCTGCTGAGAGAGAAAACACGCAGAGGAAAATCACAAAGTGGAGGAGTGATTAAACAGTGTTTAGTGCCTACAACTGTATGCACTCCCATTTGCAGCTGTGTCTACTCCCATACTGATAACCCCACATAGTAATAATGAGCCTTTGCAAGTTTATGCTATAGCACGCTTTTGTTCTACTGACAGAGGAGGCATTTCTGTCCACAAGTTTGTTTGCATTTTTGCAGGGAGAAATAGCCTCGACAGCAAAAAGGAGAAAAATACATAATTACATAAAAAGAGGAGAAACCAGTTCGATAGTAGTTCGGCTCTCCTTTGAAGAAAGATTAGAATTCTCTGAAGAGTGTGTCCGCAATAAGTGCCTAGCAACACAAGAGCATTTAATGGGAGGGAAATAAGTGTTTTGGCTTTTGGAGTCATTCTGTCTCAAGAGTGGAGAAACTAACAATTTGGGCTTGCAAAGGCCCACGGCTTAAATTATCACACAGCAGAATTTACCATAATCTTTCAGCCATAAAGACACTTGTGAAGTCTAGGGTGGTCATTAAGTTTGAATACAATCACATTAGAATTTGACCCTCATTATAACTGCATACTATTTTTGTCGAAGGTTAAAAAGTCAGTCTATTTAACTTTTGATAAAAGGCATAAAAAATTGTCCTTTTACAAATGAACAGTTGAATTAATGAGCAATAAAATACTTAGTGAATTGAATTCCATTGGTCTGGTATGGCCAGTAGATACTGGTGGCTATTTAACTTTAGCTCAGTGGTTCTCAACCTTTTTGGGACCAGCGCCGCACCCCCCCATCAATTATCCAGGTCCCTTACTGCCCCCCCATCAAACAAAATGTAGGCTAATTGCCCTGAATATTAATGATTAAGTCTTATTATTGTTATGATCATTATTATTGTTGTAATTATTGTTACAATTGTTCAAATCATCAAAAATCATGTCATTGAATGAAACATGTTCAGCTGCTATGTCTTATTAAAGATAAATAATCTTAACGTTAATCAATCTTAAGTTCATGACAAGACTGATTCATAACGCTGCAGTACGGAGTTTATAAAAGACGATACTCTGACGTCCCGTTCCCATGAAGGCAGCACGGAGCTGCAGCCTAAAGAAACTTTAAAGAGAAGAAGAGTTATGATCCACAGTCTCGTCCAATCGCAGTGGCATACACTGAACATCCTCTGAACCTCCCCTGGGGGGCTGTACCGCCCCCCGTTGAGAAACACTGCTTTAGATGAATATTGCTAAGTCAGTTAACTGACACTAATACTCTTCTCTACGATGTGTTCAGATTAGGAACAGGATGCAAATAAACAAGAAAACAACCCCGGCAAAGTCGTAAAAAAAAATATCGTATTTAAATTTTTCATTGCCTTCATCAAGGCTTTATGGCTTAGAACAAACAAATGAGAAACTGGAATAAAACAACTTCAACTTCTATGTGAGTTCTCTTCACACACATGGTCTGTGTGTACTTGGCAAGCTAGCTGTGTTTTTTAACCTATGATGGCAAAGTCATGACCAACCCTACTCTGCCTCTGAGTGGCTCAGTACTCATTGCCTTCATTTGTTGGGTTGCCAGGATGGTTAGGTTTAGGGATAAGGACTTACTTTGCTTTAGAACGCTAATAGAGAGTAAAAACTCCACAGGGAACCTACCACTTTGATGTTCACTTTTCTGCTCTGTAGGGTTTGGTGCTTGGTATTATTCACCCACATTTAACTTTTCAATTTTACCCGCCATTTAATAGCCATATGTACTACTTCATATTCCCAGCATGTAAAGTGTGACTGAAAGCATTGTGGTGTGCTACGATGCTAAAACGCTTAAAAGCACGTCCTTTTAAACATTTCTTAAAGTAGCTGTGACTAAGTAATTGCCAGTGTTACAGTTAGAACAGTGTGATGCTGTACTAATGTGAGTATAACTTGTCATTCCAATCAATTATTCACTAATTCAAATAATTGAATACCATAGACCATTGACAAGTGGATTAGCTGCTGTGTTAATTGCTTGTCTTGTCACGCTTCCTGAATTTGTTACTCAGGTGGCAGATATCCATATCCGAATACCATTGTCTACTTGTTACTACCTCACAGTCCTCCCAGCCAGCAGATTGTATTCATGGAATATAAAGCATGCAGCAAATGCAGCATTAGGGGATGTGAGCAGTTCAGCTCATGCTTGTTGAAATAACATATCCAATACTGCTACAGCTTCAGGAAATAAATAATTGAAAATCGGTCTTCTTATTCTTGTGTGATTGTTATTTTTTTTGGAAGGATGTGTTTTACAGTTTTTCTCCATTGGTTTGGCTCATTTCTTGAAACAGAAATTACATTCTCAAAACAACATGGACAAACCTCCAAACTACTTGACAATTGTTCACAACAGAATTGAATTTCTCATTCATTTCATCAAATTGCAAATGCCTAAGTACATGTCTCAATGTCTCAGTACATCTTTGCAAATGATTAAGTACAGGTAGCCTACATTTAGCACAATTTCCAAGTGAATAGATCTTGCTGATCTAATCTGATTGCTGATTCTCGGTCTAATGGTTGTTCACTCCAAAACTTGTCAGCATCATTTCATTGTATAAGCCATTACATGCACAATAGTCTGTTCAATTGTCAAAATGAGTCAAGAACATAATACCATGAATACCACATATGAATCCCTTGGAACATTTGATAAAGTTATTTTTTTACAGCAATTGACAGTCAGGTGAAACTAGAACTTTACTAACGAAGGAGGAGTTTCACACATCTCAGATGACCAATCAAACAGTATGTTTAGTTACATGACAGGTGCTGTCCATGACTGTGAATGCTCCCAAACATGTATAGAAAGATCTTGACAATGCAAGACCAGCACAATTTCTGAACATGGAGGCACCTGGCCAGGTAAATGAACAAGAGCAACTGCCTGCTCGAGTAGGAGGAGGTAGAGGAGGAAGAGGAGGAAGAGGAGGAGGAGGAGGAAGAGGAGGAGGAGGAGGAAGGGTGCGTGGTGGTGGAATAGGAGGAAGAGGCAGAGGAGCACGAAGACATCATGCTGTCCCGGGATGAAATTCGGGCCACGATTATAGACCATGTCATCAACCATGGTCTCACAATGGCGGAGGCAGGTCGCCGAGTGCAGCCTAATGTGCCTCGCTCTACAGTCTCCTCCATCATCCAAACCTTTCGCAGGGAAAACAGGTATGTTGTCAGTCAATGATGGAATTACTGTATATGTTGTATAGGACAGGACACTGTTCATAGAGCAAGAAATATATGTATTTACACATTGATAATTACCTATTCATTTTGTGTGTGTGTGTGTGTGTGTGTGTGACTAATATCTTACCTCAATGCTATGTTACTAAAAAATGACAATGAAAAACATTGGACAAAATAAACTATGGAATAGTGAATAGTGAGGGAGTGTGAGGGCGGTGGCCAGGAGAGGAAGGGTGAGGACGGTGTAGGCTGTATATAATTTTCATAGATTTTTTATTTGTGTGTTTATATTACAGTGTTATGCTGTATACATTTTCTTTTTACTCTGATGTATAGAAGTTACTTTACAGTATGTGTGTGAATGATAATAAAATTCTGTATTACAGTATATATTTTTGTGAAATCCTATTTCTTTTTTCAGTTTTATACACAATTGTATTGTGTAAGCACAAAAAAACAGTACAGTAACCATTCGTGAGCTTAGAATTATAAGGTTATATCTCCACTTTTGGTCGACATTAAGTTTTTGACACAATCTGATCCATTAGGTGTTTATTACAGTAATGCCTGTGTGGTGTTATTTTTGTAAAAAAAAAAAAAAAAAAGAAAGATTACATGTAATAGATAAGGCTATAATAGAAGATTAAACTACATAACGGTTTTGTCAGCTGGGATGTAAAAACTTTGATGCTCAATATCTCAGAACTACCCTAAACGGAGATAGAACCTTACAATTCTAAGCTCACGCATTGTCGGGTTGTCACCATTGTTAATGAAGGACTGGGCTGAGACTGAAAGGTGGATATGAGGGATATTTCCATGTCCTCTGCCATAGTGACAAAATATCTAAACATTTTGACTTGCAGTGCTTACATAATGCTAAAGGGACAAAGCATTTTGGGGGCACTGACTGGTTAAATGAGAAGGAAATTTAGTTTTGACACATGAGTGAACTGTTTTGGGAGAGGTATGAGCTTTTACAGGTGAACCATGGTGTTGTGCCGAACCATCCACGTTATTTTGGCAAAAGCACCAAGACTGTTGAGAACGTCCGGTCTGTTTCGAGAAATGAGCGAAGCAATTGAGAAGGATCTTTGCCATTTTGGTGGCACTGACTCTTTATATGAGAAATGAATTTAGTTTTGAAGCATGAGTGAACTGTTTTGGGAGAGATATGAGCTTTTGCAAGTGAGCTATAGTGTTGTGCTAAACTGTAAGAATGTTTTGCCAAATGATCTTAGAGTTTTGAGAATGTAATTTCTGTTTCAAGAAAGGAGCCAAACCAATGGAGAAAAATTAATACCCTTTTCGGGTCCAACTCCTGGAAAGGCAAAATGTAAAGCTGCATCTCACCAGTCATCTATTGAATAATTTTCAACCAAATCAATGGCAAAAAGTAGAGGAAAACAAAACTAGTTTGAAAATAACCAAAATTATCCTTCCAGTGTGACATATAAACTGCCAGCTAAAAAGCTGGTTACAGAAAGCTAGATTAAAAAAAAAATACCTCCTCACACTTTTCCTGATATTCAAGGATTGAATTAATTCACACTGCCTTTAGGAGCAGCCTTCAGCAGCTACATGAAAACATTTTACATCTCATATATGACAAATGCACTGCTAATTCTTGTGGTGTACAGTTAAGTTTTGCAGTTTTTGTTCCTTGTTGCACATGCATGGAGGGCATTTAACCGTTTAACCTCATGCGTAGCTTCATTGGGAACCCAGTGAAGCAGTTAGCTGGAAAGAGCAGAGAAAAGTCTTGTTCACAGGATGTTCCTCTTGGCTGCCGTGGCCCCTGTGTGCCTCGGGGCAGAGCAGATCTCCTAATCATGTCAACCTGGGAAGTTGTTGATCCCACTTGTAATGGTGTTACCAAATCAAGAAAGTAAGTAAGATTTAGGGGTTATGGAACGCCAAACATTTTCACATGGCAGCCCAAGCATGATGCGCGACAATTTTTTTAGGTGCCCGGAGCCTTGTGTCATCACTATCACCACACACTTTTTGTGTGTTTGTCTTTTTTTAGGTGTGTGCATAGAATAAAGTAGTTATTTCTGAGGAGGCAAACAAGAGGAGGAGGCAGGGAAACACATTACAGCAGATGATGCTGAACTTATTCATTTTGGAGTGCACTGGGATAAATAACGGTAAAGAACACAACTTGCTATTTTCAACTCCTTGTTTCTGCTCTCATACAGCCCCTCTTTCTCCTCCCCATCTCTATTGTATTCAACACACAGGCAATTTTCTACTTTCATGTTGTTTGTCTCATTTTCTCAGCGACTCTTGTGCTCTGTCTCAAAGGGCACATTTAGAACCGCGCAAAATTAAGTCCCTCCTCCGCAGATTGATCCTTTCCGAGATTGTCCCATTTCTGACCTAATAGCCTGCAGCGTGCATGAATAGGATTTAGTGTCCAGGGGTGTAAATGGTTGTATTCAGTATGCAGAGTGGCTTCTCACAACATTCTTTTTATTCTCATGAGCTGAAAATAACTAAAATTACAAAAAAGATTGTAATATTTAGAGATGTGCTGTATGAAGTCCTATAACCTCTGAAAACTCCATTAATGTTATAAGAACTTAAAGGATAATAGTCCATCTTAAATCAGTAGTCCAAAAGAAACAGTGCAACTGTTTTTGCTAGTATAGTGTAATCATCCTTCTTTAATATTGACCATTAACAGTAAAATAATATGTCCCTGTTCATCTCAAGCTATTTATGTGGTCATTATCACAAGTTGTGTTCCCACTTGTTTCAATATCTCTCCTCTGCAGCCCAGCAAAAAAAAAAAAAAGGCCATAGTTTGAAATGAGCCAGGTCTGCGCAGAATTGATCACTAATCGCCGCCCATTGCATGCCGGTTAGATTTGTGTCCGACTTGATCCCGACTTGCTCTGACGTCATGCACACGTAGGTAACGATAATCTCACGAGACCAAAGTGGCCACAGTTCTCAGATGCAGGCAGCACAGGTGCTTTTCACTGACTGCAAGACCCAGGCAGACCCAGAGCATGCTGGGAACAGTTGACATTTCACATAGACTTTTTATTAATTTTGAATTGGAGGGATTTTAATTGCCATTTGTCTGATTTAAAGGCTTATTCTGTACAGAACACACGTGTGGCTGATAGTTACGGTGAGAAGTCAGAGAGCCTAAATCTTTTCAGATTACGGATCATCTGCAGTCTGTTCTTTAAAATCAGCAACATATTGCAGGTAGAGCATTTTGGGAGCTACTCTGTCATAATTAAAACAGCTGGAGACTTGTACAAGATGATATATGGGTCTGATAAAAATTTTACTAAATTGGAATCACACCACAGTGTTTTTGTCACTTCCTGTTCAGCCTGAAGGCGGCTGGAATCGGCTGGACACTGTCCGACTTTACCGCAGCTTTTTGTCACCACCCCCGGCTGTTGCCGCCTGCTCTCGTCCACTTTACAGGCGAGGCACAGTTTATCTCGAACAAGCCTATTGTCTGGGGAAACAAAAGGGGGGTCGGGGGGGTGGGGGATTTCTTACTAAAAAACTCTGGAAATTATCTTCAGCTGATCTTTAGAGCTGACGTTGAAGACTGCACTGCATTATGTACAGCTTTGTCTCTTCCATTGGAGACATATGTTAAGCAGGGATATTTGTTTTTCTCAGTTAATGGGACATTTTACAAAACATGAATGGTAATATTGTATATTAAATAATGTATAACTCAAGGTTCAAGGTACAATTTGTGTCTCTACTGTAGGTCTTTCTCAATGCAGAGTATATAGGACAAAGTACACCTAACATGTAAAAAAAAAGATAGCAGCTTAGACGGGCTTTTGGTCATTACTTCAGTTGTGTGTGACAATAATTTCAACTCCACTATCGCTTTTTATTCACAAGCCCTGTTATCTTCGCCGTAATGTATATTTACAACATGACTAAATCACACTGCTGTTTGAGTTCTTTGTACATTTAAAATGTCACAGACGCAGCGCTATTGTGCAACAATAATATCCATAACATTCGTGGTGGATTCTGAAGCATTCCCAGGCCAGGGTGGAGATATAATGCCTCCACCTAGTCCTGGGTCCTCCCCGAGGCCTCCTCCCAGCAGGACATGCCTGGAACACCTCCCTAGGGAGGCACCCAGGAGGCATCCCCTATCCTACCAGATACCTGGACCACCTCAACTGGCTCCTTTCAATGCGAAGGAGCAGCTCTACTCCAAGCTCCTCTTGGATGACTGAGCTTCTCACCCTATCTCTAAGGGAGACGCCAGCCACCCTTCTGAGGAAACCCATTTCGACCGCTTGTAGCCTGGATCTCGTTCTTTCTGTCATGATCCAGCCTACATGACCATAGGTGAGGGTTTGAACCAAAAAGACCTGGATTTCAACAGCCACATTAAGACAATTACAAAGTCAGCCTATTACCACCTTAAGAATATATAAAGGGTTAATGGACTTATGTCTTAGCCGGATTTGAATAAACTTGTCCATGCTTTCATTTTCAGTAGACTTGACTACTGTAACGGGGTCTTTACAGGTCTCCCTAAAAAACCAATCCAACAGCTGCAGCTGATTCAGAACGCTGCTGCTCGAGTCCTCACTAAGACCAAGAGAGTGGATCACATCACTCCAGTTCTGAAGTCTTTACACTGGCTTCCAGTGCCTCAAAGAATTGATTTCAAAATACTTTTGCTGGTTTATAAATCACTAAATGGTTTAGTGGGGCAGCGTTCAGTTTTTATGCTCCATACATCTGGAACAAACTCCCAGAAAACTGCAGGTCCGCCGCTACTCTCAGCTCTTTTAAATCAAAGCTGAAGACCTTTCTTTTTGATGTTGCCTTTCTTTCAATGATTGCTAATTTCTTCTACTGAAGTTGATTTTTGTTGAAACTGTATGACAATCAGCAAGGGTAACATCAAAATTAAATGGACTTGATTAGACAGTAATTTGACTGTTCTGTTTCTAAACAATTAAGTGACGAAAAGGGGAAATTTTATCATTATTGTTGGCTGAAACAACTATTAAAGTGAACTGAGTAACTTGTTGCCTTTTGGGATGTTTTTGTTAACAAATTGGGAGATTAAGGTTGTGGCCATTCTGGGGGTATTTCTGAACAAGAAACAAATATATGTCTGAGAATTTCTCCAGCATGGGTGTGACATAGATTCTATGTTAAAATCTACAAGAAACAGTTGGAGCTGTTCAGGATTTTGCAAAGTTTGCCATGATTAAACTAAGCCTTATAGTGATAACTATATTGTAGTGTAAAGAGAAGTACAGTACTACCACTCTTGGTTATGGGTAACCAGAGTACAAAGTCACATGATCCTGTGGGGATCATGTGTCTTTACCATCTAATCCATCCACCACAGGGGATGGATTAGATGGTAAAGACATATGGTTCTGCCTGTATAGAGCGATCTTATTGGTCAACAAAGTTTGGGTTTTCACAAAATGGTTATTGCGCTCCGATGGCGTGTGTGGGGCAGCGGCTTGAACACTGCCCCATACTAGCAGCCTAAAATCTGCTATTTTATCTGCTCTTACATGTTTAACTGTTTTAACTGTTAATGTTTTAATGCTAATGTTTTTACTGTTAATATTTCTTATACTGCAATGTTATCTTTTTATGTAAAGCACTTTGAAATGCCCCGTTGCTGAAATGTGCTATACAAATAAAGCTGCCTTGCCTTGCCTAATATATGAACCTGATCTTTACACCTCAGCAAAACCAATACTCCAGCAACAAATCCTCGAAAAAAAACACGACAGTTTATATACAAAACACTTCGGTGACATTAGTGCTACTGGTAAATTATCAAGGGCCTTGCCAAGATTATAAATCTAAATGGTGCATTTCTCCCTGGAAAATATCTGAGACCTTTATTTGGTGAGACAAACATTAATGAGTCTGGTTGATATACTGGTTGATCTCAGAAATGCATGCTGGGATACTTGTCTACCCCAAGCTTTCACAAGTCACGCTACCAAAGAAGAAGAAGCTAAAAACACTTCTGGAGATTTGGACCGGATTAGGCTTGATACAGATTTTGAAGTAGAACCGTTCTTGTGCCATTAATGATGACATTTCACAAGTTCATGAAAGCAAGAACGCAGATAGAGAAAGAAGTTACTGTATGTGCTCGTACTTTGATGAATTTGTCCAGAACGTAGCCCTGCCTTCTGCAAAATGCATGCTGGGATTGGAAAGCCCTCCCATGTTCTTGAGTTACTGAGTCCAAGAGAAGAATAAGGGGTAATGATACTACCAATGAACGCTCTTTGTGAAAATGACCAGATCAAGCAAAGCACGTGTCCCTGTTGTAGCAAAGCTGCGCTACATAAACAGTTTTACTCATTTATTACATCTGACGTCTGACGCCTCGTGTCCTTCAGCTTTCAAGTATTGTGCTTATTTTTTTATAAGGTAAATTCCCCTAGAGTCCCTGTCAGTTTTTTATGTTCACACATTTAGTCTTTCAGCTGGAAAGTAATGCAGTCTATTATTCAATCACTTTTCATGTTTATTATATTGAGCAAAGAAGTTATGAAATCAATCATCCATATGGGCTGCTAAGTAAATCTTGTGCCCGGATTGCAATGTGGCGATGCTTGTAAGTCCAAGGGTTGTTATGCAGTTGCAGGTTGACTGTTTTTTCACATAGCAATGCAATTTACATAACACACTTCTCACTATTTTATATTACAGTTCGTACAGATATAAAGAAAAAAATATTCCAAATTTTGTATATTCATTCCATTTGATTCTAATATTTTGATTTCATTTTAGTGTATTTCCACATTGTGTGTATTTTGTATAAACACGTTTATATATACAGTATATATACATATTCATAAAAAATGCTAATTCCCCTGTCAGTACCTCCACATGGGGCTGAGGCTGATCAAAGAAGCAAGGTAATAATAAGATCATTTTTAAGGGTAACGTGGCTTTTTGCAAACAATGCTGGCACATAGCTGTATATTAAAAAAGGTTAATTAAACAGACCGGCAGCTGCTATAAAACAAGCGGAACAAGATGGAGAATGCAAAGAATATCAAAACATTAGCAGTACCAATTATAAAGGCTGACAGGCATCATGGTGGCTCAGTGGTTAGCACTTACAACTCACAGCAAGATGGTTCTGGATTCGACTCCAGGTTGTTTTTGGCCTTTCTGTGTAAAGTTTGTGTTGGTTTCCTCTGGGTGCTCTGGTTTTTCCCACCATGCGTGCTAGGTAACTACGTATAGTTGAAAATTAGCCGACTGGCTAACACTGGCACATTTACACAAATGTTGATTAATGTGCAATTTTCTAAGAAATACAAATAAGTATAAACCTTTTCTTTATTTTCTAAGCTCAGTAGATAGCGCTCTCTGTTCAACAAAAGGTTGAAAGCACACTGAATTTTTTTGGACATCACTGGCAATTAGTCGCAGCCTGCAGAGTCATGCATCATCATATAAAAGGTGTAGCTGACACACAGCTAGAAACATAAATGACGCTCTCTTGCTGATCTTAATGCATAATTAACATTTAACATTACAAGGCTTATTTTATTTGGTTTTAAAATATTTATCACTGAGTTTACACTTGAGTGAGCCAAGGAATGCCAGAAGGGTGTATACTGAAAGATGTCTTTAGACGACAAAACCGGCTACATACCGCTTTTCGTTGTGGACAAATGTCACGTTAAAGTTTCAGTTCCTCACAAAGATAGCTGCAACACCCCAACGGGCGGTTTCGATTCCCCAGTCCACCTGACCTGCATGTTTTTTGGACTGATGCCCAAATCTCAACCCAACCATGAGAAGACATGCACCATATTAGAGTACAAAAAAAGAATTCTCAGCTCCGGGGATATATCCAGAGTCCTTCATGCTTGAAGCCAACACTGCTAAGCACCCAACCACTGCCAAGCCTTAATGATTCAGTTTTCCAGATTTTCCCAGCTGGTCCAGGGTTTAAAGTTTGAGTGATGTGTGTTTCATGCCAAAAAAAAGTATTTAGTGTTCCTCCCTGACATTGTTTCTAGTCAAGGTGGAAAAGTCTCTAAAATAGCATTTGGGGCGCCTGGATAGCTGGTAGAGCCGGCGCCCATATATAGAGGTTTATTCCTTGACGCAGCTGGCCCAGGTTCGACTCTGGCCTGTGGCCCTTTGCTGTATGTCATTCCCCCTCTCTCTCCCCTTTTAGATTATTAAAAAAGTTAATTCCACTGAAGCCTTGTCTAATGAAATTCTTTTCTGCTCTCAGCCGATTTGCAATACTGCGCACAATGCTTCGTCTATTAGACAGAAAGATGAACTCTGGGATAAAATGATCACTTTCCATAAA
Source organism: Etheostoma perlongum (assembly GCA_026937815.1). Classification (NCBI taxonomy): domain Eukaryota; kingdom Metazoa; phylum Chordata; class Actinopteri; order Perciformes; family Percidae; genus Etheostoma; species Etheostoma perlongum. The sequence goes on along the minus strand of CM049390.1, from coordinate 5,636,907 downwards.
GAATTAATGCGCTAAAACATCACTGAGCACAATTGAAATGAATAAATCAAACGTGCAATTTAGGAGCTTCCTATCAATATTCAATAAAAGACCTGATCAGGGATTCAAACTCTTGACATTTAAGCCACAAACCTGCTATTCTAGCCTTTAAGACTACAGCCAACCCTTCAAGCAAAGTCTAAAGTGTGGTGGCTACTGTCTTGCACAACACAAAGTAGCCATGGTGCAATGAGTTTAATGAAAATGCCATGTCAATAAATAAATAATGAAAAAGATGCATTGTGCTTGACATTCATTAAGTGATGCTGTTATGTTGTTGCAGATTGAGCCGATTCAAAGGTCAACTTAATTTTCCGTCTATAGTCGATGAAGAGATAAACATTTGTAGAAATCATCATAATAGCATGAATATTATTAATTTTGCATAATCAGATCTGCTGTGTGTTTGCGGTGTTGTATTTTAACAGGATCAGCTATTTATTTCACCCCTGAGAAATTGATAGAAAATCTAACTTTAACAATTGTGTTGCCTGCTTTTTTTTCCCGGAGTCAGATCTGCTTCACACATACACACACGCTGCACCAAAATAATGACAAGCTACAATCGCATCAAACGTTAAATTTATTCCACTTAATAGCCCACATAGGAGACATAATTAGACATTTTATGTAAATCTTCAGGATATTTGTTATTGCGTAGCAATAATGAAACTAAATAACCTCAGTGAGGTGAAAGGAATGTATGGCATTATTAAAAGATGGCAAGGTAAAGAATCCTTTATGTCTGCAGCTTTAATGAAAATAATGTTCATGGAGCAATACGTATTGTAGGTTTTAATGCTGCTTGGTATATGCATGTGCCTCTGCTTCCTGATGACTAACACGCTAATGCTCTATATTTATGAATCTTTGATTACAGTTACATTGGGCCATAATGTACAATGCAACACATTTTTCTATTATTCAGGACCTACCTTATGCATGTGCAACACAGCGGTCAGTCCCTGAGGCATAAAGAATAAGCATGTACAGTAGCAGATTGATGTCTCTGGATATTTACCATCAACCTAAACCAACCTGTCAGGCGCACTCTTGACCCATAAGCACATTGAATCTGCTAAACTTTGTAGATTAACACTCTCAAAGTGTGATTAATGACACTTGATGAAGAAACATTAGCAGCCTATTGTAGCCCTGGTAGATGATGCCCCCCCTCCCCCCTCCCTGTTGAGTACACTGCAATTTAATGAGCATAGGGAAAGAACACAACCAGAGAGAGATGATCAAGATGGAGCCAATTTGCACGTCAATGATGGCAAGCACTGCTGTAACGAGGACAAAGCAGACATTGATAAAGAGGTGGAAATGAACAGGAGGGAGCAGGAAGCTGATGCAATTTCCATGTTTAATTAAAGTGACCCTTGTGTTTGTGATTGGAGCCCATGCAGTATTTGACAGACACATTGCTGTGTGCACAGGAAAATATTGGTAAGTTGACTGATTACAGTAACTGACTTATTGATCAGATAATGAAACCGTTAAACAGCAGCAGCTGGTGAAAAAACACAGACCACCGCTCATTATATTTGCTGGGGCTGTCTTGCTTGCCTCACTGAGCCTGGGGTCCCAGATTCATTTTGACAGGGATTTCAGGGCTCTTCTCAACGGGCCAGTGCATATCTATGCAGCATGTGGCTACCTGCACTCTAATGCTTCACTAACATAGTTAATGGGAGCTTAAGCCTTGCCAGATGAGTGAGTGTGGTCATGCTAATGCAAATGGGCCTTACTCATCACTGGACTGACTGCTGAGCGCATCCCTCTGCTGTTGCTTTTTCTGACTTTCACTTTGAAGAAAATGTGTCACTGTTATGTTTACACCATGTGGTGCTGGTGCTTGGGATGATTGGATAGTCTATACCTGATCTCTATCTTATCTACTGCACTATGGTATAACAACAAAAGTACACCACATTCCAATACATTGTGCTAGGGGGATAAAACACAGCACAAACACGTACTACAAAATGTATTCTAAGATTGTTTTTACTCCTTTAGTTATGTTCATTTGATCTAATAGGAAAAAATGCTACATTGCTGCCATTTAGTTCTGGTCCGGTTTGTGTTCATGCTGGATTTTTACAAACAGAAAGCAGTAAACATGAAGGCATATTGACTGACAGTAACTACAATTTTTATTCATCTTGCATCATTAGGACCAACGTGAAAACCCATTTCTGTGATTGACAGCGCATGTAAGAAATAAGTTATGAGCGTTCTTAGTTGAGACTGAAATAATAATGGACAGAAATAGAACAAAAAGAGGTGTCTTGGAGGAACTGCCAAAATACATGGAATATGACACAGATTTACCACACCTCTGTTCTAACAAATTTTCACTTTCTCATGTGTCAGGAAAAATCCCATCACTTTTATGCTGGCATGCATATATGCTACTAATTATGCAATCTCTGAAGCAATAGGAAATCTGTCTAATAGCGATTTAGCCTCAAGGTGCAATGGCCAATATTTCGAGGGGTTGCACTCACAGTACTATCCCACTGCCAAGGTGTCAGTATGCTTCAAACAAAGTGTGTGTCAGATGTGTCTAGGCTATTTCTGTAACTGTCTGGCAAACTCTGTTTACTTACCGTCATTTAAGTGTGGCTGCTCAGAACCATTATGAACACTTTTGCCTTTAGACGTGGTTGGAAAACATGTCCTACCAACTAGTTTGTTTTGACCATATTGACACATTTACTGTGTAGCGAAATAAGCACAAAAACACACATTAATGGCTTTAGCTAATTTGTGGATGCCAAAATTTCTGTTTTAATTAGTCTCATCCTGCTCAAAAGGTAGCATCCTACCACTTTAATGATATAAACAATAAGCTACTGAGGTTTCATTGTCCTTGGCTATCTCATGTGACCGTATCTTCTGGGTCCCTTGTAAAATGTGGAATCAATAGCATTTATGAACATAAAGTCAAAGTTGTCAGTCTCTGACAGACCATTACAGTCCAGCTGACGATCCCTTGTATTGTTTTTTTTTCTCATGTCTCACATTTTTCTCTGCCTTGTCTTCTGCCTTGTTCCTAAACCCCAACTGGTACATGACGAGCCATGTCAGTGAAGTCAAGAGATAGGAGTATTAAGAATGAAGGACAGCAAAAAGAAGGACAACAGTGAAGGATGCTGAACAGAGCCAAACAACCATAACTCATTCTACTTTTCAAAAGTCTCACCTCAAATGAGGTCACTGAGGAAAAAGGGAAAAAATCCTACAACAAGCCGCTGGGATAGGTTTCTTACACTCTTCACTTCACTGGCACAACCTTCTGGCACTCAACCGCCAAAAGATGGGGGGAGTGAAAGAGGGGTAATTGGAATCCAATGAGGACAGGAAATGCTACGAGCAATCTATCTGTCATCGGAGATGTTAGCGATAGCAAAGGGATGATTGCATGGAGTAGTGAATAAGAGAAATGGAAACTAATCGGCCTCTGTCTATTCAATTCTGACACATTGCTTTACTGGAGTTGACAAGCTTGGAAAAAGAGGTGAGTTTGATGAGGGAGACAGCTGAGAATGCCTCAAAAAACATGACCGCTCTGCATAATGGGACAGACAGAGCCCTATTTTATTTTAATAAACAATGCAGAAGACCATGTGCTTGGGTGTGTTTGCATTTGTGCATTCCAAGCACAGGTGTGTGTTGCAGTTGTTTTTCTGCCCAGAGGCCTTTAGCCACACTGCAAACCAGGGAGCTCATAAATGAGGCTCTAACAAGACTGGCTTCTAATGAGAAAAGTGGCGGCTCCACAAACCAGAAAGCTGTTTCCAGCACTCAGGAAACAGTTACATTTAGGAGTACTGGCTGTGTTAACATCCAATTGCAGCCTAATCCATCTGCCTTAGAGTTGTATTCATTTACACAAAGAAGCGAAGGATTAGGTAATTTTTACGGAGTAAAGGAAAAAACGGACTCGTAGCAAAAGAGTGGGGCTGCTGCCACCCTCAAAGGACCAGAACCCACGCTAATGCTCACAAGGCCGAATGGTAGGACATGTCTGTCAGACAGCAGATATGTGTGTCTACAGGAAAGCAGCAAGAAAATAGCAAGTCTAAGACAAGAAGTGCCTAAAATGGAGTTCAGGGAAGCTGCTTTGAATTCTGAAACAATCTGGATGCGCTCTGTGGGTCTCAGCATCCTTTAGATGGGGAAGTTTGTGCCTATGATTGATTGGCAAGTATTTCAGATAAGGGCTCTATTTGGCAAAGAGTGTTGGCTGGCAGTGATGAGGCAATCAGGGCTCTTGCCTTGAATCAGGCAGAAAATGCTTTGGCATAATTTAGCTTCTAGGCTGACTGAGAATGAAAAGAGCTTCAGAGGCCAAAAGGTTTGCTCTTTTTATTGACGTGAGCAGGAGTCAGCCCAAATGAACAGGAAGAGCTTCTCTGATGCCACAATACTTTCAGAATCACTTACATTGACTTTATTGATCATACTTATTTAGTTCAATTAGAAAAAAAAATAGAAGAAGCAGTCTGATCATCTGGTTTTACAACAGATACACTGCTGTCCTGACTCACAAGCTTGACAGTCAGGTTTGTTGTACTGGGTGAAAAAGGGGACTGAGTACCCAGGACCCTAGAAAATGCCTTTCTACAGGGCCCAGCCTTTTGTGCTACGCCCCTGTTGACATTCCTCTAATTGTGGAGTAACATAATCAAAAGACAAATCTGAAGGGTTGTATGTACTGTATTACCGAATAGGTGGTGATATCATTGTTTGACTTTATTGCCTGACTTGGGCATTATTCAGGTCTGGTAATTATATCAGATAAATCATATGAATTTTAATAGAAAAAGATAAGATTACTCACCAGCTTCACAGCCTCACAGTCCTTTGATCCATGAATGGCAATATAATCAGATAGGTTAAAAAGTCCAGTTCAATCCATTTATTCAAAAGACTTATGTGAAAACGACAACAAACGTTGACCGTATTAACTAAACTCTACACACTGGACATTCACTGCATTGCATAACTTCCTCGTTGATCTTTGTCCTACCGTAGTTACCATAGTTGAGGGGCACAGGTTTTTGCAAACAATATTTTCAATGGACAGCTGCGGGACGTTCACTTTCCTCAAAAGAAGTGTATGTACTTGCTCTTGACAATGTCAAGGCCAATTCTGAGCCAGCTGTTCTAAAACGTTGAAATGATAAAAGCAAATATGTGACTGCACCACGGAATGACAAAAATAAAATGTATTGTCACCCAATTCGATTTGAGGGAGAAACATAAACAATTCTGAACTGCGTGTGATTTTTGCACTCATTTAATGAAACTTAATGACCTGTGTTCCAGAAAGCAATATCAGCAGCATGTTGAAAAGATCGTAATTGGGTTCTGCTTTCTGACACTGTGTTTGTGTATGTGTGTGAGTGAAAGGGAGAAGGATTGTTCCTCCAAACTGTGGGAAGTTGTGATGCTCATTTCAAATGCATACACAGCAAGAAGTGAAGAGATCAATGTAGTAAATTAAGGTTTTGTGTGTTGTTCAAATACCAGAGGAGAACTTAAAATTAGATTTCTCTACAGATATTTATTCCTCAAAGGGAAGCTATGACAACTGAGGTGATCTGAGATGTTCCTACCCAATTCCAGAAGAGTTTGAACTTAAATGTAAATTTCTTTTGTTGGATTTGTGAATTGCATTTAGGTCACAGATGTCTTTAGAGCCAAAACCAATCACGGTAATCTGCATGGGCACAGGGGAGAGAAATCCACAAAAAAGAAGGGTTATGCACCGGATTTGATTTGGACTTCCTCTCTTGCCGACTGTAGCCCCGATGCCAGGCTGCTTTTTATATCTCCGACTTATGTTGAGCCAATGTTCACATTTTTTTTGTCAGCGCTTCCCGGTGTTTGAGCATTCAAACCTGAGTGGTCACAACACAAACGTCACTGCGGGGCTGATCTACAAAGACATCACTTTGTGTCCGTGACAGCAACATGTCAACTTGACTTTCCCTGTACACTTTTCAAAGCGAGATACATCAGTGGGGACGGCAGGATTCTTGTGCTTTGTGTCCTATGCTACAATCATCAGTGTTTCCAGGAAGCAGAGCTCAGCTGAGGAGAGTAAATACATTCCAGCCTAACCCATGAAATTTAAAAGTCAAAATTTTGTGAACAAAAATGAGAGCATGTCACAGTGTTTATTTAAATAAACCTCAGAAGAGGAGGGAGATGCTGGGAAATGAACTGGGTTGGTATGCATCAAGGAAAGGCTTTGGCAGACAAGGTTACCTGGGTCCTCATCCTTAAAAATATACAGTAGATGCCTTTGCAACCTAGTTCTACAAACTAGGCTGCACCTTGCATAGAATGACAGACAGAACAAGAAGAGAGGAAAAGTGAAAGTGAAGAACCATCAGAGGCAAGAGGCAAGCTGGATTTTAATTGGTTCTTTGTTTTTCATCAGTCCCAGAAGAGACAATATTTATGAGTTTGATCTTTCTTGGTTGCTGCAAAGTAACGAGACCTCCTGGTAGAACGTGGCGTGCAATGAATGGTTTTCTTTTTTCTTGTAGTGGCTTGACATTTTACACGCTCTGCCAAATTTATTCTGGAGTACAGCATGCTGTCGATGTTAGCCTGAATCCTGTGAGAGGTGGTGAGTGCAACGACAGTTACGCCAACGCAGATTTGGACAGTGACAGTACCTATTAGAGAAACGGCTGTTATCAATTAATGTGATAAAATGTGATAAAAATGGGCGAAAACATGCAATAATCTGTGTGGAAAAGCGGTGTCATGATTTGCTAAGTTTTGATCTCACAACTGAAAAATATTGGGCTCAGACGCAGCTTGAAATTTTATAAGAGAGGAAAGACCATCACGCCTAAACTACCATCATTTGCATTCATTTAACTGTATAATGAGCCGAAGGGCCAGGTGGAGACAGAAAAGGAAGTGTTTAACCAAACCAAAACGCTGGGAATCAGATTAAGATATCCGAGGAAAAGGCTTGCATAATAGAATACCCAGACAGATAAGCTGTGCTATGAAATTATTGATGAGGTTTTGCAGTGTTGATGCAAATGTTTGGCTAACCTGACCTTGGGTTAATCAGAACTTGAGAGATTCTGTTGTGAGGGATAAGTCCCTGCCCCTACCTCTCAATGTAGAGCTGATGATTCACACTCATCTGAAATACATCCAGTGCAGCCTTATTACCGTGTGTGTGTGTAGATACCATTTAAATACCAATGAAAGCTTGAATCATACTTCTGTCTGAGGCAATGGAGGAATGCCATCTGTTTATTCAGGAAACCTATTATATTTTTGGTTTAATATGATTAAAAACATAAAGCCTGCGTTTTATTGAGATGCATTCACTCGACCACATTTTCTCATCCATGCAGAATGATTCTTGCTTGTTCAGGATCTTCAACAAAAGGTCTGTCTCGAGCCTTCTTATTAGTGGGGACATTTGGGACTTTTTAAGTCGAAGTAGCACTTCATACTTTCACTGGTAAGAAACAAAGAAAAACTAAGAGTGAAGCACAAACTGGCAAATATCATCCCACACATCTACCCACTACCACTCAAGTGCACCTTAAGACTCCCACTAACGCTGTCCTGCATAATCTTCAGGTTGGCTTGCGCAGACTTTCTGATTTAACTCAATAACACTTGACCTATTGTACATTCCAAACAAAAGTGCTGCAAGGGTTCAGCACATAAGTCAGAAACAAATGTGAGCATCCTGTCAGATGGGAGACTGGGCATCAGGTGTATTAAAATAAAACAAAACAAAGAATTTGAACAAATGCCAGAAATTACTGGTAGAGGTAGAAAGGGTAGCATATACATCAACCTCCTAGACACAGTTAGCCCACATTCCCATGCACCCAGAAGCACCCAGGTAATCATGAAAGGTAGGCTTTGATGAAGTAACAGCTGTTCCTCCCGTCGTCCAACAGAAGGGCATTTATAGCAGCCTCGAGGAAGCGCAGATACTAGAGCTAATCCTGCATGCTTCCACTTGGCCATAACATTAAAGACGTTTCCATGGGGCAACTTTACCTGAATTTCCCCCTCCCACACGCCTCAGCAGCAGCCCCTCTGGTGCCACATCTTCCCAGCGTCACTACCTCTGTACGAACTGGGCATCACTTCAGGCAAGACTCTCACCTAAGCTCCAAGTTCATACATCTGTCTGTCTCTCAAAAGTTTGATTCCCGTTCCCTGAGGCGGCGTGAGAGTGAATATATGTGCTAAAAAAAAAATAGGCCACACACTGCAAGAGACCAAACAGAGTGAGTTGCACCTTGTGTAGCACTCAAAAGATGTTATGCAATACAGCTAAAAGAAACAGTAACTGTCAGGAGTTTTAAAATGAGAATAGTGAATCTGTGAATAACTTAAAAAAAGATTTTGATCATGGGGTCCTGAATTAGTACTTGTGTATTGTAAAAACAAATGCAGCTAACTGTTTATTATGGATACAATGAAAAATCTGACGTCTGACATTTCTCAGGCCTGATTGACTGGACATATGTTTGTATAATAAGTTAGAAGTAATCTCTTGGAGATTTTCTTGGAGTTCACCGTAACTCAAAACATCTGATTATCCTATACTTCACCAGCATCAAGCTTCAGCACCTTGCACATGTACCGTCCCACTAGTTGGTACTTTTGGCAAGCTAGCTGATGTGTACGTGTGTGTAGCTTCTTGTGAAGACATGAGGAGTAGAAAGTCATACGTGATATGGTACAGTTTCCAATTTCTTTGAAACAGATATGCATGGATAAACTTTTTGACAACACTTAATAAATACTAATATAAAATCCAATTACATAGTGAGCTCCAAGACTGGAATTGTTATATATACACATCATGTAGAACCATACAAAAATAACCGGGGAAATAAATCCAGAGAAGTCTTCACCTTTAAACAGCTAATTACTATTCTTGAAACGTCAAACACTGTGCCACCAACTCTTTATATGTTGTGAGGGCGTGGGTAAAGACAGAGGCAATCAATTATAATTAGAGATGTCTGGGCAATATGTCTGTTAACACGTTAACGAAGTCCCAGTCTTCAGCGCAGCTTCACTCAGAGACATATATCGGTCATAAAGTGCTGAGTGCAGCCAGAGATCAACACTGAGCTTATTGCACTCCCAGAGAGCTCTTGGGTACCCGTGAACCGTCCTGCCCACCGTCAGGTGTGATCCCACCCTGGTATCTTCTACCACAGCCTGCTGGGAGCAAAGCAGGCAAGCAGGGGTGATTGTGGCAAAAAGAGACTCACATTGAGGCCTCTGTGTGCACTGCCTCTCTAAGCTGCTTTGGTCTGCAGCTTTGCACTTTTTCAAAGTGCTGGCTTGTGCCATGGATCCTAAGCTTGCCATTCGGGGGCCAGCAGGCAGTCTCGGGATATACATCGTGACAGAGATAAAGAGAGACAGAAAGACAGAGAGAGGGATAGGTATGAAGGGAATGAGAGAATAAGATCACAAGTATTAGCCAAGGGGCATTGGTGTGTCTATGAAACACTGAGCACACACACACACACACACACACACACACACTCCAAGAACCCCCTCTGGCAAAATCTCCCTAGTGTTCCTAATTTGATTTCAGATCCGTACGTCAGCACTCACTGTGCATATGAGTGAGAAAAACGAGCAGAAGAAGCTCTTGCTCTTTCCAATGTTCTGCCCGTTCACATTGCTCGCATTGCCCCAACTCTCCTGATGCTAATGAGTTTGAAAAAAAATCAAGCCTATTCTTATTTTGTCAGCGAGCCTCTCAGGTCTTCCTCTTTATCTTCCTGTTTGCAGCGTACAAGGCCGCGCTCTCGCCCTCTTTTCTCAAAGGATTAGACATGCTGAGTGTTGAGGGCCTTTGCATACAAAATGGCAAGGGATAAGAAGAAAGATACCTTAGTGTGGACTCCAGGGCAGTGATTGGATACCCCATTTAACAAATTGGAGATGGTTGTTTCTGACAGCTCCTTATTGACCGACTATAGCAAGAATACACTATCCTACATTGTGGGTGTCATAAGAGAGATAATTAACAGTTTATGCTTTAATTTCTACCTTTCATCATCAAAATACAGAAACAATTCCTCAGCAATTATACATGAAATAACTTTTTGGATTCTTTTCATCATGATCAAAATGCTTGAAGCTGCAGTATAGGAAATAACTTTAGATATTGCTGAAAAGATTCAGATTGTGTTTTATAGGCCATGTGTGCATTTACGAGTTTGGAGCAGCTTATATGACTTGCATATATTATTCAAACACTATAAAATGTGCCGGCGCAGTTTTGATCAGACAATTATCACCAGCTAGCTATCATTTAAAATTAAACTCAATAAAAAAAAACAATGAAAACTGCTATCATCAATAGCTGTTTTACCTCATCCTAGGTACTGCCCTTCTTTGTATTGTACTTGTTTAGTTTTTTTTGTCCCCCTCTCTTTTCTCTTCTTCTTTATTAATTTGCTTTCTGTCTTTCTTGCATTCTTGACTTGCCAAGGGACTAGACATGAAAATGAGCTTTATGGCCAACTCTGGCACATTTGGATTTTGAGTGTAAACAAAAAATGTAAATTGACGCAATTGTCCCTTTTAAATAAACACATAAATAAGAAATCTCTCACAAGATGATGTCAGCTTAAGCCAAGAGTACAAAAACAAAACAGTTGGGCACAAAGAGTTCCGAACAGTCTGAAACGGTCGGAGGTCTTTGCTCACAGGGATCACTTTTATCACATTTACCCTACAGATATTACAGAAAATAAGATATAAAATAAGACTCTTTTAAGAACAAAATACTTAAATGCATATCTACAGAACTGGATGGGGAAGCAATTTGCTGATTAACATTCCTTTTTTAATTCTAAAACATTTATCAACAACCCTGGAGAAGTTCAAATGTAATGCTCAAGCAGCTGAGTGAAGCATAGACATACGCATTAATCCTGTCCTGTGCAAGGCACTGTACCAAGCCTCTACATTACTGCTGAATCATCTCAAAAAGCCTCCAGCTATCTTTAACTCGAGCAGATCAATCCTGGGAAAAAAGGCAGAGGTCTGACAATATCCGAGGCAAGATATTGAGATGCTGTGCACACTACTTTATTTTCCCCTCCATCTTCACAACGTTGCTTGCACACGATGCCAGAAAATGGGAAAAAAGGAGCTTCAGTTATTCCAGTTGCCAGGAGCAGTAGCTCTTAGGTGTTGAATGACTACTACCCAATGGCCTTTACATCCTCAGTAATGAAAGTATTTGTGAAAACAATTTAAAAAGCTATTCTCTGCAACATTGAAAACCCATTGGCTTCCTTTCTGCAAACAGGCAGGTACTTTCACCCTTTTGAACCTCAACTACAAACAACCAGAGGGACCAAAGCCACATGCAAGGCTGTTGTTGATATACTTTTTTTTTAATCACCTATTAATGTTCTGTGTGCTGACACAGAATCACTCTTCTGCTCTTTCTCTGGATGTCAAGCTGGATGTCAGTGCACCAGATGTCTGCAGGGTTTTGTATTGTCTCCCTGTGTGTAAAGATGATATATGAATGACTGCCACAGCAATTACAAGGACACACACATTGTTAAGATCACAGATGACGCTGTGATTCTCTGTCTCCTGTGGGATGTAGGTTAAAGAACCTGCTTTATTATGCCTCAATGGTATAAACATAAGTTATGTAATAAACTAAAATAACAACCTGTAAAAATCCAATTCAAATAAATATGAAATAATGTTCTAAATATGACCTATTCTGTGTCAGCTTCAAAATCCAGCTTTGACTAAATATCTCTTAAAACCTTTTCAATGTAATAAGATAAGGTTTTTCGGTGTCCATGTGAGCGTTGAGATCTCCAGCACCTTCATTAGACACTGAAACATACTGTATGTGCTAGCTTTGCACACGGTGTACTCCGCCTTCCACTTGTCCCGACCAGGATGGTACAAGGAAAGTTTTTTTTGCAGTTCAACTGTGAAGCTGCACTAACGCTTCGGTTCGCTTGTGTTCGCTGCCTGCCTGCCTACCTGCCTGCCATCACTTAAGACTCTCCTGCCTGTTTGCTCCTGTCCACCAGCCTGGCTGTCCGCCCTGACAACTCCCCAGCACACTATCATCTGGCTCATCTATAAACCGGACTTCACCGCATCTCCTACCTGTTTGACTCTTCTTGTGTTTACACAATAAAACTCTGCCTATTCACTTAACTGTGGATGTCCGCATCTGTATCCTCTCCCGTGTACCATAACAAATACTATACTACTATAATACTATCGAAGTACTGGACTTTATGCAACCATCCGGTACCACCTAATAAAGAAAAAGAATGAAAATCTACGTTATAGTAGTTCATTTATGTTCTTTTTTGGTTATAACTGACTGTCAAACTGGATAAAAAAAGAAAGTTCTGTGGCATTCATTGTTTGTGTAAGTCCATTTTTAGAGTTTAACCTGAGCCAGACCAACAACAAAGATAGAACTCATATCACATCCATACAGGGACAGTAGTGTACAGTTGTTAAAACATAATAAAATATATGAATCACTGGTATCGCATCAGTACTCGGCATTGACTGATAGGCAAGTTCAGGTATCAGAATTAGTATCGGGAAGCAAAAAATGGTATCGGACCATCTCTAGTATAATTGACACCAAATTCACCTTTGACGCTAACACTGAGGCTTTACTGAGCAGAAAAAAATGAAACTGAATGGTACATTAAAGTATACGGTTGTGCAATAGAGTGGATTGAATATAAATGTTCATGATCATTAAATGTAGTGTGTATTTATTTAATGACATAAGTCTGAAGTCTAATATTGTCTACTACAGCCGACTTCCAATCTCTTGCAAGAAGTAATTATTTTAAAATGTGCAGGCTCGGGTCTAGATGGTTTGCTTAGTGCTCATTTCTCATTAAAATATTTAAAGTTCCTCAGTGGAGACCCCCCACTGCTTCCACCCCGGAATTTAAAGCTTCGGGTAATATCCATTCCGGTACCAAAAACATGATCATTTTTTCACATTTTTAAACTCTGTGCATGTGGGGACTGTATAACTGAGGGATTTAGTGCTGTGGGCTAAATGAGTTAATGGATTGTCAGGTGCAGAAGATTGTTAATGTGAGATTGAGTGAGTAAGAGGACACAGTAGGCAAAGTGACACAGGATGGAGCCATTACAAATTTAAACTACAAATAGATTCATTGTCTATGTGAACTACAGAAAGTAACATCTTTCATGACAAATTTGATTTAGAAAATGAAAAGTACAATAGCCACCACTTCTGAACAGACTCAAAAATGTGCCACTTTCAGAGGTACACAAGCACTTTGGTCATGTACTGTTTTCTATTGTTTTTATCCATGTGTTACTGTCTCTATAACATGTTTTAATGTTTGGTGTGTTGCATGTTATGTGGTGGTCTATAAAGTTTTATGGATGTCCTGCCTCTTAGACTGTAACCCTAGTTTCCCGACGCGTACCAATAAAGTAACCTGAACCGGAAGTAACTCACTTTTTTCTTTTCTTGGTATAACACTGCAGCCATGAGTGTTTTACACCAAGTACAAGCCAAAAAAACTATAAAGACATCAAGTCTGCATCTGGCTTCATTGGATTTTGTAAGACTCTGCTGCAACACAGTAGAACATCATGTAGGAAACTCCATACATGTTTCTTGTTGTGTACTATGAATGTCTACAACGAGCCTCATTTAAAAATGTAGTAAAAAAATTTCAAAGTTGCAAATTGCATAGGCCAAGGCTGCCCAGTTTGGAGCCTGCTCTCTTTGTTTTGGCCCGCCATGGGTTTGACATGCTCATGCTTTTTTCTCCTCTTATTTTAAAAGTAATGACTACGAAACATACATTTTATGCAGTTAAAAAGAAAGTAATCGGAGTTTAACGGCAATCTAAAGCACAGTGCTGGTAAATCTCCCATTTACAGACGTACTGTACATTTCGTCTACGGAGAATGGAAAAAATTATGTTATTCTTCAACATCAACATTTATATTTGGCCGGAATAGTACTTTTCTTTTACATTAAACACTGGAATGTTGTAAAATGACATCCTGTCTTGCCACATTTATTGCTACCCCGACAAAGTAGCTGTTTCTCCAAATCAAATCTCCCTGAGATGTGCACCTGCGAATCTTCTTTTCTTTATTCACCAGGTGCAACTGAACACCTGTAACACCAGCACCTGCATGTTCACATCTGAAGCCAATTCAATTACCATAAATATGTAAGCAGCAGTTATTGAAGAAATGTTTTGGCTTGGTTCCTAACAGGGGCAGCTGGAGTCACTTGAAATCTAGAGAGGGAAGCATCTTTGGGAAGATTGGCATAAAGTATTACACATGGCAATCATCTAACCACCTGATTATTTTATCAGATGGAACTGGGACAAACGTGGACTGGTTTGTAACACATGCATGAATTTACACAATTCTGACGCCCTAATTCCATCATGCTCTACTTTCATTCCTTACATTCCATATTCATTCAGTAGTTCAAACATACATACTACATACTGCATGTACTGTATTTGGGACATGGCTTTCAAAATGCCAAAGTGAATTAGCTTCTTTGTCTAAATGTACAGCACCTTTTTCCCATAAACCCATGTTTTTTCCCCCACACAATTTCCAATTATCTCTGCTTAATGCTTCTAACAGCTTTCCATTGATTGGTACTCCAACCCCCATGCTCTAATAATTCAATTCAGCTCGGGTTTTAGGTTTTGAATAATAACACTGTTTAATTCCTCTCTTCAGTTATACAAAGTCAAAATGCTATTTCTTCTATTTTTTATCCTCACTGGTTTACTGTTTGCACCAAATAATGCAATGTTATGTCCAAATACTTCCTCTGTGCTGCACCTCATCTACCACTGTTTATTTTTTTTGCGAAGATTCTTGACCCAGTATCTTGTGAGTCAAAGGCTTTAAAGCAGCTAAAGAGATTATAGAGCATGCTGCCTTGAGCCTCTAGTCTAAACCCCAATCTGTATTCGGCAAAATCATTCAGACAAAGACACTGCCGTTCTAATGATATCACAGCTCTAACAGATATTACAGATCAACAGACAAGACAATGACAGCAACACAGCATTCAGTTTCCAAGTTTTATATGAACAGAATAGCCTAAAGCACATCATACCAAGGGATCAGCATACCAAGGTCAGCATTAATCAACAAAAAAGATTCAACATGTAAGTAAATTCTTGGCCATACATGTGGTAATAAAGCTAATCAGTGGGGCAATCTAATAACACTGAGGTCATCCAATCCAATCAGCAGTGCCTATGATATTGTGTGACATATGGAGGAATATATAAATGATGGAGAACCTCCCTTGACTTGATCAGTGTAATTTTAAAATGTAATGGTGAGATCCATCACCATATCAGATATATGATTGAACAAACTGACAGGAACTTGTCCAAAATCCTGTCGGCAATTAAATCCGATCACACGGTCACGCTGACACATGTACCACACAGCAGATTTTACAAATGCGCTGCCTTTCTCCCTGCTATGTAACTGCAAAAGGAAGGACAGACTTCATTACACGCAGGTCTGCATGACTCATGCTTGGTTCTTCCAAATGATTGCCATCCATCATTACAAAGATGAATCAGTTAGTGTGACAACAATATAATTTATGGACATCTTAGAAGCAATCATTAATTTATTGAGTATAAAAGCCCTTTCACAGTGTTCCTGAAATGTTCGACCACTGCAGGGGATTTCTACCTTGACCTTTCTTATTCATACCTCAGCCTGGAGGCTGCTGCT
Source organism: Etheostoma perlongum (assembly GCA_026937815.1). Classification (NCBI taxonomy): domain Eukaryota; kingdom Metazoa; phylum Chordata; class Actinopteri; order Perciformes; family Percidae; genus Etheostoma; species Etheostoma perlongum. Next base: position 5,621,031 of record CM049390.1, on the reverse strand, counting down.
GGGAGACAGTAAGTACTCAGACAGTGATGCCATTTGTGTATGACACCGTCTGTGATCTAGTTAAAGCAGCAAAACACGGCTCCCCTTCAAAGTCATACCAACCATGCATTTTGATGGTTGTGAAAACAAGTAAGAGCAACTGTGTGTATTAGCCATTACACACAATTTACAAGCCATCTAGACAGTCTCGAAAAAAGACTTATAATGAGCTCACAGGTGATAATGGCTGCATGGGCTAGACAGCATACGTCTATACAGCCTCCCATTTGAAGGGATATGGATTGTTATTTTTATGGAATCTAGAAAGTAATGTTTGTAATTGAACTGTAAACTGTGTAAAGAAAGGGCCGCAACACTGGTTAGGGTCAAGGGAAGTAGTTTTAAACCAGCAGACATTTGCTGTCTAATTTCATATTATGCCAAGTCAGAAAAGTTTTCAGCAAAAAAAAAATATATATATAAATAAATAGAACTGTGTGATCAAATCTGTGGCTCAGTACTACAAGAGCAGCTGTCTTTTACCCTTGAAGCCAAATCAATCATTTCCAGCCACACTTTTACCTTTTCTCTGCCTTTAAAAAGCCGTTGAGCCGCTGACCAGCTCTCATAATGCAATTGGAAGAAGCGATTTCCCACAGATCTAGACCGTAATACAACTATAATCACATCTGGTTCATTATGTGTCTGTGAAAAGGTCTCTAGAGACAGAAAACTGAATAATGTGTTTAAACACTGCTGTCACGTTAGCTGCAGCCATTACACTGGCGCATCCCACCTTCCATAAAACATGGCATACCGTATATTATAGATAATGTAATATCACTTTGTTTCTTGGCTGGAAAAATTTGTTTTTTTATTGTTTGCAAGGAAATCACGGATTGTTAGGTTTGCTGTTAGTTCCCAAGCAAGGGACATGGGAAATGAGCAAATGTGATACAAATCAGCTCCTGTGTTTTTACAGGAAATGGAAGTGTAATTGTAGTAGAATTAGATTCAGTGGTTACTGTTGCATGTGCTTGGTTAAAATACAATGCACTTGACAGCAATATATTCCCTGAAAATGTAATCCATTTTTTGTTGCACCTTGAACCAACGCTGGTGTGAATCAAGAATCTCTTGTGTACACAGGACATTGAAGAGATCAAATCTGAGTTTAACAAAGTTATTTCTCCACTTACTGGGATTCTTTTGGGGCTGAATGCATTAGGGGAACAGACTGGGTATGGTAATAAGAACGATATGATGATATGTTCAATCCACAGTCAAAGAGTGTCCAGCCAAAGTGTAGGTGGCAGTTCCGGCTTGCCAACCTAGTATGGAGTGTGAACTGGTAGCTGGAGAGGTGCCAGTTCACTTCCTTCCAGGGCCCACATCTCTTCTGTAGTGCATGGTATAGGTCCTGTTTGTGCATGTGTGTGTATTTCGGGTATTTCGTGTTTTATGTGTATAAAAACTAAAAACAGAGTGCAAAAAATGTAAGTCCTACTTGCAGGATCAGTAAAGTATGTCTTCATCTTAATATTAACAAATTGCAATCAGACAGTCGTTAAAAATCAACATTAAGCATCAAATAATTGACGCTTGGAGTCATTTATAGCTTAGCTGACACCCACAACTAAGTGGCTTTTTATGTTCAACTAATACAAATGCGTTGTCGCTCTTTTCTTTCCCTCACACAGCCAATTACTGTGTTTTTATTCTCACCTCTTAGCTCCACAATGCAAATCACTCAGGACATTTCAGGCTGATTTGTTTACTGTGAATAAGTAAAGGACATCTGCAAAGCAGGATCATTTTGATCTTAGTGCTTTGTCAGTTCACAGGGTTCCTTTATTTTCTCAAAGGACATCAGCTGTTTTTCTTGTCAGCAATGCTAATCAAAATTGTGTGCATTTGTTTAAACTGCCAACCATCTGTCAAGATCATATGTATTATCATTTGTTTGTGTGTCGTCCTGTTTGACTTTTGCCATTTCATCTAAAAGTATGTTAAAAAGTACCAAAATACTGTTGACGTGTGCTGCTTTTATTCTTTTTGCATATTAGCATTCACTTGTCTTTGTAGGAGACGAATCAAAAGCAAAGCAGTAACTCTTTAATGAAATTAAAACAGTGATACTGACTGAATGTGCTAACACTATTGAACATTGATTGGCAGATAGCACGTTACCCAGCTGTCACAGTCAAACTGATGAAAGCATGATTTGTTTGGATGACATTCAGCTCGTTGAGCTGAACACCTGAACCGAATTAGATCTGACAGTTCCATTTCTGTAAAACTGGAGAAATAGGCTAATTTAAATCAACCCTGTTTTCGACAACACCCACCAAACTAAGCGATTTATCCTGAGAACATTTAGAAAGGTAATTAATTGTTCTCAAAGATTGCTGCTGAATTAGGATTTCTTGGCACATATCTCTAAGCCAAACCATATGGCTATTTCATTGGAAGAATACAATTGGGTTTTTACTGTCTTTACGCCATTTTACCCAGACAAAGCACAGTTATGAGATTATGTGTGAATTAGAAAAGGCTACAATTGAGGCCATGATGGCTGAGTGTGAAACCAAGTCAGACTCTAAATGATTTCCAGAGGCCTTCATGCTCATGGGAATGTGCCCATGCACAGTGATGATTGGAAACATAGTTAGAGCTTCCATTGTCTGTTGATTGCTGGAAAGGAAATTAGGCTAGGCATCAACATCTGCATGTTTTGATATTAATTTTCTCTCCCAACACTCAAACATACAAGCTGATTTGCAGAGGATTAGTAGCCTTGTAACAGATCATATATCCAATCTCTTATTAAATGAGGATTGGCCAATGTGTGGCAGGGTTCCCAGGGTGCTCTAAACAGGACAGGGTTTCCCAGGCACTACGCCAGCAGAGTAATATTGTTAGGTATGGGGACATAGATACGGCATGTCTTACCTGTAACCTTCAATTTAATTAATTTGTCCAATTCCATTGAACAAAATGGTGTTTATTAGTATTGTTGCACTTGTTGTCACACTTTATGGAGCAGATAAGTCAAAATGAGGTTGCTAGTTGCCAAGATATTCCCCAAAGGTGTACGTGCTACTCTCTTATCGTGTCTTTGCAATCTGTTCAATTTGCTATGGGACTGAGAGTTGGAGCTGAAATGTTTGTCATAGGCACATATTTAGTGGTTAGTTTTGGACATCATCGTCTTATTTTTGTGACACAAAATATTTTTTTGTGTAATCTGGTTTATGGTTTGCTCCTTCATAGTAAGATGGACTTTTTTTTACTGTGGGTCCGTCTCAACACCAACACTTATGAACTAGGTAATGGTAGGCCTATTTGTTTGTGTGTATGTGTGTGTTCAAGCATTAGAGAGCAAACAGAGCCTCGGACAGACATCAAAGCCATGCAAATAGAATCGTGTGATGTGTTTGGTATTGATTTGGCCCCTTGCTGAGAAAAAGATATGGGTCTCAGTGTGTAGTGGGCAGCTTTGGTAAGTGGCGTCCCAACTTCTATCTCTTTGGCACAGCGTTAAGATGAGTGTGTATGAACATATATGCCACTCAACAGAGGAGTGCAAGTTAACTTAACGATGTTTAGCAAGCAAAGCGCAGAGACTCCAGAGATTGCACAAAGCCTTCGGGTTTCAGGCCGTCGTCTTTTCAAGCAACAGTGAACAACAAAATAATTGTAATCACTCTAAAGATTTTGGACGCCGCAGAAAAAAGAATCAAATCACTGGCTGCTTTTATTCATCGCTCACATAAATGTTGCAAATGGAAATTATGTGCAACTTCACTCACATGTAAAAAAACAACCCAAAAATGTGTCTGATAAAAACAAAGTAATATAGTCTGAGTAAATTCTCAACTTCAAAGCTCTCTCTCACTCAAACACATACAGTCGTTGCACATTTGATTAGCGCTCCTAGTGATGCGGTAATATTTATATACAGATAAGTTGTACATTTTTGATATTGATTGCGGTGGGTGAAAACATTTTCTTCTTGCCAAAGATTAAAAAGTGGATGTGAGCTAACTGTGTTAGCGTCACAGAGTTGTTCACTGAGTGGAGAGGAAACAATGGAGCAGGCGTGATGATTTTATTTTTTGACAGATTGTAACTGTGTAGGCGAGAGGTGAGCAGCCTGGTGTGTGTGCAGGGGGAGAATATGCTCAGATGAATCAAAGCTCAGGAGATCTCAGCAGCTTTTGTTCATGGAATCTGATCTATTTATGAACATTACTTATGCCTGGATTGATTGAAAAAGACATCCATGTTCTGTTACAGTCTCTGAAGTTTATTTTCCTCTGCATTGGGAATGTTGAATATATAACGTGCTCTAAGATCATTTCCCTATGAAATATTGAACTAAGGCAGCACCTCACATTTTGCTAAATTAACAACATAAAACCAACTTTATTTCTAATGTCAATACCTATCCCTATCCGACACTTCTCTAGTGACCTTGACCTATGAGAATTCAAACACCATTTCATTACAGATTAGTAGCATGGCACAGTTATTAAATGTGTTATCAGCGCTTGCACAGGTTAAGCACATTCTGTGCATATCCAGCGAGGTAGGAAATAATTATTCTTGATAGGATTTATCTTTAACTTCCTCATTCCCTGCTCTGTTTCACTGGAGGGGAGTGAAAAGAACCTGGCATGGCGTTTGATCCTGCGCGACACGGGGAAATTAAGATGGCAAAAAGTGGCATTGGTGTGCACACGCTTGCACTCAAACGTACACGCATAGCAACATACATGCTTGTTCTGTAAAAATACAATCAAGTAGGCTGGTATTTACCCCACAGTGTTTTAGGGGGCACATTAAGAGGACATATGGGCATATATGACTGCTTTGTACCCACAATGTTAAGACAATGTGTGCCTTGGTATTTGAAACATATCTGTGCAGGATCTCTGAAGCCAGTAAAAGCCAGACACAAGGCTGTATGAATGACTCATTGTGCTTTCACGTAGGCATGGGCCGGTATACGATTGTGCCGGTATGATAACCGCCAGCAAAAATATCATGGTTTCATGGTATTGTGGTATTGCAATTACAGCTTTAAATTTTACATTAACATTATTTTTTAAATGTCTAGACAAAACAACAACATTTAACAATGTTTTTCATTAAACACACAATGGCAGGGAGAAGGATTTCTAAAGTGCACTTTCTGTCCTTGAATACTCATAAAAACAGAGTATACCTTAGGAACTCTATGATGGATGCCACTGAGATTTCTACCTCCACCCAATACAGATGATTGAATGCCATTTTATTATGATTATAAATTAAAATTCATGAAATTAACTTGTTCCAGAAACAGTACTCATAATCCCCACAAATCACTGTCAACGGTTTTCATTGGAACTATTTTTTCAGTAGAAAGTAGTTCCAATACAAACTCTTTACAGCAATTTCTACCTTTACTTTTAGCAACAAGGCTAATACAGTTTAAAAAAATATTAGGTAAAGTTCCCCTTTAAATTATGAAAATATAGAGACCAAAAGCATGTATCAAATGTGATTTAAAAATTAAATTAGTAAAAAATTACTGGTGAATACGTTCACTGTGAAGTGACTTTGGCTTCTGTTCTTCAGCTCTTAACATTGTAAGAAATAAACAGGAAACAGACCGATGATATATCATGGGAATTTTACCTCCCACACAAAAACCTCCATTCTTGGCCATACATGTTATTTACAATGACTTGCCATTGAGCATTTGAGCTGCTACATATTTCATTTTCTCTGTTCCAAGATTATGCTTACAATTATTCAACATAGTGTAAAGTATATCACAGTCTATGTACTGTATCTATACTATGGAAAGATTTTGGTGTGCAGTATTATAACTTAAGTCTCAATGCATTTTACTGTTGGCAGTATCATCAAGTCCCTGGCAGTCCATTCATTTTTAGTACAGTGGTGAGCTCACACCAGCGTATGTGTCAACAGTCAACAAGTGTAATGAATGATCAATGTTTAAAGCTGCACTAATTAATATTTTTACATTAACAATAAGTTGACTATGTGTAATTTGAGACCCAGTCACAATGTTGGTTTAGAATAACATCTGCGGAAAAAAACTCCTGCGGCCCTGACATACAACGTAACGGCTCTAAGCAAACAGGGACGAGGAACAACTGGATATACTCTCATCTTGTCCATCTGGAATGCATGTTTGCTGCTTTCACATATCAACCTTTTCAGTAACATTAGGTTGGAGGTCATACAGTTGCGATGAATATTTTGCTTAGACAGAAAATAATTCATTTAGAATATATATTTGTAAGTTACAGATGCATCGTTGCATTTCCAGTGTTGCATACGGTAACTTAGCCTATTTTGGATGTCTTGTGAGCTAAACTTGGTATCACTGTCACTGTGTCAACAGCCAATCATTAAGAGTTTGTTGTAGCAGTAAACATAATAACTTAGACCAATATAGCACATTTCATGAAATCCATGGATGCCATAGACAAGTATCGATACACGGGTACAAGGGAAAAGAAAATAGTAGGCCAACACAAAGTAAAGGGGAAACCTCTGTGCGGAATGGAAGGAGGACGCAATTTAATGTCAGCTACTGACGTACAACCACATTGCCCATTTTTAAGTTATGTCATGAATGAAATAGACATATTACATACCTGAGGGCCAATCCGGGGTGGGTTTTGAATAATTTACAATTCTGTCATTTTCTCCATCTGTTGATAGCCCACGAGTGTGACACGCGTTATCGCCTTTCACTTTCCCTTTTTAGTTGATGGTTTGCCCCAGTATCAGCCATAACTGTGGCAGATAACCTGTAAAATAACAACTTTAACTGGCTCAAAAGGCTGGATACACTAACACACTTTCAGGTGTTAGAAACAAATGTGTGACCCATCAGAATGTGTTACTGTAGCACTGTCTACCATTATGTCATTATGTAACTGCACAGGAAAAAAAAAAAAAAAAAAAAAAAAAAAAATCGAACCCAGGAAGAGGCATACTAAAAACTATATAAAAATGGCCTTCTTTTAATTGTTAGTCTTGTTTGCTCTTACAGGTAATTTAAGGTCATTATATGCAAAATGACAGAGCTTCAGAAAATGAAAAAGCTACATATAGTCACTTTACCTACAGTATATATATCTTCATATTTCACAGTTACGGCTGAAAATGTTTTCACATATCTCCGTAATTGACATCAACTGCCATTTAAAATATAAAGTCTTTATTTGCAAAGTACCTCCAGCCATTTGACAGGTGTATTGGGTTGAAAATAACTAGTTTTCTCCCAATTTAATTAGTACCACAAAATTTAATTACTTACATAAAATAATATCTTCAAATTTTACAGAAGTGCAGGACTAATTGTTCTTCTTGTCTACTTTCCACTCTTTGCCATCAGCAGTAGGACATATGCTTCTTACTTCCCCCATAGATGTGTTTTTTGTTTGGTTTAAAGTTTTCAACTACTCTACAAGATGAATTGAAAAGAGTTGAATAAATTATATTTGTAAACGACAGCACAGTCTGACGTAATTTGATGTTTGTTGTTGGATAATACTGATTAATTAGGGCTTGTCACAGCGAGGAACTCACCAAACTGATGCAATGTTATGATGATTTTAAATACAAAAGCATTCTATCCGCATAAGACCATGGCACAGAAGCAAACGCGACAGGTTCAAAGTTCGATTGAACCATAAATCCTATTCTCTTTTCACTGACGGTACAATCCTTTTGTACGTTTGCATGTTCATTCAACATACACCAGCCTATCTTCCCCTTTGCTGAAAATATTAAAATGATTATTGATACAGGCTTGATGATGAGGAGTTTATTTTTGAATGAATCAATTTATTTTTTCCTCACAAAAGTGGAGGTAGCAAAACTATAACTTTGCTCCTACTAATTATATAATGGGGATGTATTTGCTGTACTTGCTCCATTGCTCAGGCACCCATGGTTGTGAGAACACTGACTCAGCTGTTTCATTAAAAGGAAGATCATGGTAAGTCTATTATCGCTGCCAGCATGCATAGCATGCACATTATCTTGACATTACTTTGTTTATATCCAGCCTTTGGGTCTTGAGTCTCGCCTGTAGAAGCATTCTGAGAAAGTGTATGTCACTTAGATAGGAGAAGTACAACAGGGAGCAATATAACCGTAGTAAGTGACAGAGTTAGTTGGTGGTGAAGAAGAATCAATGCAATCTGCTGTATCAGCAATCACTGTGGCAAGATTGCCTGGACATGTAATGCATGTAAGTGGCTTAATGAATTATTCTGATAATCATAATCAGTGCGAAAATGGAAAATGCGGTTGATGGGTTGCCTATTGTCTCTCTAATATACACCCTCCTTCAGACACACAAACACACACACACACACACAGAGTTAGCTGGGGCCATACATCACTGGATTGCACAGCTGTCTTCTGCCACACCAGTAAATTGATGCTAATGCAATTAGCTCTTTTGCCTTCATCTCAACTCCACCTCGAACCTACTGAGAGTGTGTTGTGGTTAGTGTGTGTGTGTGTGTGTGTATGTGTGGGCTCAAAAGAGATCTAGAAAAAAAGAACAGACCTCCGGAACTAATTAGGGGAAATGCGTTAGAGGGAAATGGGTTCGGAACACAGTCAAACTGCCCCTATTTCAGGTGCGAGCCATACATTTTTACAGACATCAATATTGCAACAGCAAGGTCTGTCCTGCCAGCTATAATCAAAGTAGTCTTGATTCTAAGAGCTGTGTAAATATCACCAGGTGAATATATGAAATGCGAAAATGAGTCACTGATGTAACCTCGCCAACACGACACGTAGGACTAGCATATGAGTGTGTTTAAGCCTCCTTGGCAGCTTTCATACCCTGCAGCATTACTTCATGCCCTGCAACCCCAGCCTCAAAACAGTAACTATGATAACCAGGGATTATTATGACCGTCTTGCAGATGAAAGAAAACAAGTCTATTTATCATGGTGCTGATACAGGGAATGTGAATGTGAACATGTCAGAGGGCTGAAAGAATATTAAGGACACACAATGGCTTAAAGCAATGGCTTTGTGTTTCAGAACAAAACTAGTGAAACTGAGAAGCATGATCACTAAAACATTTGTGGAAAGAATGTAATGAAATGTAATTTAATGTAATGAAACATTAAGCATGTGCTACAGGTTAGATCTATGATTCTACCAAACGCCAGATTTAATGAGCAGAAATTAGCCTGCAGTTTGATGCAGCAGAAGAATGAAATTGTATGATAATGTGATCAACCATTCAGGGCTCTTGTTTGCTCTGCTGTACATTTCAGTCAATGCTGCAGCTTTTTCTGTCGATGCTGATGCCACAACAGTCCAACGATGCTTCATGGTATATTGTGAAATTAACTTAATTCAATTAACTGCGATATAACGGGCCGGTATTGCTCATTTGGAAACCACTCATAAATTAAACTGCCTAATTCATCTCCTCTTTCCCACACACTAAATTTAATTTATTCAAAACATTAACGACAGTGGCAGCCAAAGCCACAAAAACAGTAAAGATGGCAGTTCAGTCATCCAAAATTATTAGGCGTCCTAGCTGCTCTTGATGGAATCTTTTACACCTACTAATTACATTTTTAACACAAGGTCTCACATGAGTTTTGTTTGGAAGTTTATGCCGAAGGTGTCCTTCTTATCACTGTGCCACCTTCTCTCATTTACCCTCCGTTCAGCTAAAAAAAATTAAAACACTAATCCTTCTCACAAACACATGCACACCCATGCAAAACTAGCCTCCACCCTTATCTTAGAGAGCTGCTGTTGCCAAAACGCAGAAATCTATTTGAAACATGGGTTTCAGAAAAATAAATAACACCTGTCATCTTCACAGTCTCCCTCCTTCAAAAAAATGGGGCATCTGTTGAGGCGATATCTTTATAGTGGAGCCGTGTGTCTGATTAAAACGAATAGCACTTGGTCAGGCGCTCTCCATGTCCTTTTTAATTAGTTTATGATAAGAGACCGTTGTCTTTATACCGTCCAGTTATTGAGCTAGATCTCATCAACAGCAACATAAACAGGGAAAGCACAATTGTGAGGATACCCGGTTTTCTTCTCTGAGAAGAGTTTTTAAGGTGTAAAGGGAAAAAGTAAACCTCATTTGTAGGCCGTGATAATCCATTATGTTGCCGCTGTGAGCGGTTGACAGTCGCAGGCAGGTTTCATCACTTCATCACCCTGTATTACCTGGCCACATAAACAGTTTCCTCCCCTCAGCAGTCAGCCTCACCAACAAGGCCCCCGGACCCCCACTGACACTGACTGTCAACCACTGCCCATCCATAGTCCCTACACTTGCACTAACCTTCATCCTGAACTCTACATCTGCCCATTGCATGTACTTGACATTGCAATATTCTTTGCAAATTTTTCACTTAACCCATTCAGCCTTTTTCTACTGTTACTTTGTATCTATATATTTGTTTTACCTGTATTTATTGTTTATTTCATATTAATGTTTAACATGTTTGTTCCACGTAATTGTATTTATTGTGTCAATAAAACCTGTTCTGATTCTGATCAAGAGAGATCAAGAGACGCACTAATCCCGACACACATGTACTCTCTGCCATTCATAGGTAATATCACGGGCACTTACAAGTATGATAAGCTCTGTGTTACACTGTATCAAAGGGACAACTGTGGATTTTTATGTTAAAGATAGCACTTATTTTACTTTGATCATTTGGCATTGGCCAATTTTGACTGCTAAAATAATGCTAAAATAATTATCCTTTGTAAGAAGAAACACAGAAACACCTTAGTGCCTGCCAAGCTTTCAAATTTGGCACTGCACATGTATTTTACAGTGATAATAGCTGCTGATTTACCACTTGAAATTTGTAGTTTTTTTTTAAAGTCACCCATTGCCAGAGTGACAACTGGTACTGGCGAATTTCAGCTTCATCCAACAAGCAAACATTAACTCTGTGAGTTGGTTGAAAACGGCATCTCAAGCTGAATTCCTGGTTTCTGGTTTTAACCAAGAGGGGAAGCGAGCTGTTAGCATTCCATTGACTGACATTTATTATGGCGCCACTCTGACAGCGAATAACTTTACATCTGAAGTGTTTAAAAACTTTAGTTGTCCATTGTTTATTTCTAAAGAAGCATGACAATGTATACAAGGCTCCATTACCTTATACCTCACATTATGGCTCCGTAGCAGGCGTTTTTGTAGAAATAAAGTAATGATTGTGTCATAACCAAGCAACCTGCTGTTGCATAGTCAACTGATCACTATATTGTCAGGGATCGGTTGGTTGCTGTCAACTGCCTATGGTTTTAACATATGATTGTGTCTCAAATCACGCACTTCTGTACTTACACTAGCTATTTTGAGTACATGGTGCGTTCACATTGTCTAAATGTGGTCAAATGCAGTGCACTATGAGTTCCTGGATGGTGTATTAATAACCAAAATCTTGAGTGTGGAACAATGGACACTTTTAACCCTCAATGGTTGTCATCTTGGCTACGTAGCGGAAGGGGCGGAGCCACCAACATTTGCAAAGCTTTCACTAATGACGGCCAATGACGCAGTGGCAAGTCCAGTGGAGCAATACAAATGTAAATTGAACATAATTCTTTTTGCTATATTTGTATAACATATAATCCACCTGTATGTTTATTTGGTTAATATTGCAGTCGATAATGCTTTTGGTACAAGTTTATAACACTGGCAAGTAAGATATGAATTAATGTTACATGTGTTGTGGCCATACTGTTTTTTGTGTTAAATCCTCATCCTCACTGTAGAATATTTATAATATGTCAAATGTGTGATCTTAACATAATCTAATTTTAATATAATCCATTTTATTAGGGACAAAGAAGGACTAGAAGTCTCTCATTTAGGAGCGACGATGGCCATCAGACCGTAGAAGAATCCCATGGAGAGTCTGAAGTCCCCCTTTATGTCACTATCCCCATCAAACTAAAGTACAGTGCCAGCACTGGGACTGGGGTTTGGAGCCTGTAGAACTATAAGCACAGAACTGTCAATTAAATAAAATTCTATGAAATGTATTTAATGTTGTATTATATTTTGCATTGCACTGACTGTAGCAAACATATAACAAAAGAATAGAAGAATGGGATCTATTTACATGTCAATTATGTTGCCTCTGCTTTCACTCTTGAATTGTCACTGTATGAAAACCATTTAGGATACAAAGAATTGTGACTTAAAATACTAGCTTACTCTTATACATAGTAGACCTACTCTAGTAAGCCACTGATGTTAACATTTGCAGCATAAATTGATGCTGAAAATACATCCATTTCTTATGCTTCTGCACTTATATTTGGAAAGGCCATAACAAATGACACACCACTCTTACTAGCGCCACATACACACTACTTTGGCATTTAGAGGATTTTAAAGCTTTGACAGACCGGCCACACCTACTTATGATTGGACAATCACAGTGACTCATGGTCCATTCAAAGCCACAAAATCAGTAACGCATGGGACATGACTGCATTCGTGTAGCACTTTTGTCCAAAATGCTTTACACTTTCCCTTTCTTCTATTCACACATGCACTCACACAACAATGACGGCGGGAGACCATGCAAGGTGCTTGCTTGCCTAACCATGAGGATCAATTATGGGTTCTTGCCCAAGTATAATTTAACATGTGGCCAGGACATGGACATGAACATTTGAGTTTTGGCTCCCCGAGTTTACACTTTACAGGAGAGAGTTATGTTCACACATTGTTGTGAGCCAGAACAGCATAGACTTATACTGTAACCTTTTTTAACTTGATTCAAATGCAAAGAGAGAACCAACAGTAGATGCAGATTTCAGTGCTTTACTTTAAGATCCTTTATAATTACAGTCTAACACCTCAGACATACTGTATACAGTATAAAAGCAACAAAGCCTACTACCACAATAAACAAAACACTAATTTAAAACAATACTAATCAGCTCTAAATCTGAGGCCATGGTTCTCAGCAGGAAATCGATGGAATGCCTTATTCAAGTAGGGAATGAGTCCTTATCCCAAGTCAAGGAGTTTAAATACCTTGGGGTCTTGTTCACGTGTGAAGGGAAGATGGAGTGGGGGATTGGTCGGAGAATCGGGTGCGGCATTACATTTATCGCACTGTTGTGACGAAAAGAGAGCTGAGCCAGAAAACAAAGCTCTCGATCTACCGGTCAGTTTTAATTTCTACCCTCACCTATGGTCATGACGGCTGGGTCATGACCCAAAGAACGAGATCCAGGGTATAAGCGGGCAAAATGGGTTTCCTCAGGAGGGTGGCTGGCGTCTCCCTTAGAGATCAGGGTGAGAAGCTCAGCCGCTGCTCCTTTGCGTCAAAAGGAGCCAGTTGAGATAGTTCGGGCATCTGGTGAGGATGCCTCCTGGGCGCCTCCCTAGGAAGGTGTTCCAGGCACGTCCAGGGAGGTGTTCCACACTAGGTGGAGAGATTATATCTCCAATCCATCGGGAAAGGGAAGTTTTGGGGTCCCCTGCTGGAGCTGCTGCCCCTGCGACCCAATACCAGATAAGCGGACAAAGATAGATGGATGGATGGATGGATGGATGGATGAACTCCCTCTAATTAGTATATAAGATATCTAGATGGACTATAATTGCTGCATCTCATGAGAGAAGTATACACTCTTAAAGGGAATTTTATACCACTGTAATGAACGTATTTAAGTTTGTCTTTCAGCTAAATTGTAAATTACTGCCAAACAAATTCTCCATATACTACTGTGAAATATAGCTGTGAAAACAGCATAAATAATAGACTTATTCTGATGTTTAATGGGCTCTGCTTGATTAGCATTCATACATGTAAGGTGCTATAATATCTCTATGAGCTGGTCATGCACAGTACCGGAATTACTTTTATCTGCAGAAGCTGAGAATGAGTAAATGGCACAAAGCAGCAGTTTTATTATGTGCACAGTGCTAAAGTGTGGGTGGTATCATGAATTAGTATTTAAGGAAGCGTCATGCACATCTGATCATTGATTCCCACGTGCACATGTTCAGTTAATTAAGAAATATATGGAAATTGGCTGTTGGCAGACGCACACTGCTCTGCAGATTGGAACAGTCAGTCTCCTTGTGTCACAGGTAAGGAGTTGCATCGGAAGGATTACCAAACAGACACCCAGGGGGAGAGATACGGCATTCGCAGCGGCCTGCCAATAGCTGTAAATAGTCTGCGCTGCCAGAACCTCACAGTTGTCTCCTGTTCCACAGACAAATGGCTCCAAGAAATGAGTGCCCCATGCAACATTTATCCCCAACTTCCCCCTCCTCATTTTGACCCTAATTTAAACAGCTCAAAAGCTTTAAGTCAGTGAAGGAAAGTCAGTTTCTATAGAATATGGGAAAATGACCTAATTTCTTACTTGATTTATTACCTCAGTTAACTTTTTCATGAGTTTATGGTCTCAATCCTAGTTTTAAGCATTGTTCAATACAGCATGATGTTCATTTTGTACCTAAATTATGGTGTTAGGGCATTTTAACATGACTGTCTATGGGGATTGACTCCCCTTTTAAAATAAGCCTCAAGTGGTCACTAGAGGAACTGCAGTTTGTAGCGCTCCTGCATTAGGTTAATTTTCAGCCCTGGATGTTGCTGCTTGGTACTTACTAACAATTTTGAGCTTTCAACCTCAACTTTTGGTATTCATGAGCATGTGGTGTTTCCTCAGTTTTCATGTCCAAAATATGGAACTTTGGTTACTTGCTAGTAGGTGGATCTTCTTCAGTGAAGAAAATTTAGTCAAACTATCATTTCCAAAGTCAACTATGAACTTTACATACTTAACGTAACACTGCTCAGTAGTGTAGTGTTAATAAAAAGGTTAATTATCCTCCAGTTGTCAACCAATCACATTGTGTAACAAATTATGGCTGAAAAAAAACATGTTTTCAGAAAACATTCATTTATGCTGTTAATTTAAACATTTTTTTCTTTTTTATACTTAAATTGTTTTATATGCTAAACAGTATTTTATCTTCTTTTTAATGTATTAATCCATCATTGCTGATTTCATAATCTAGAATTGATCATACTTGTACGGTAATGGATGGAGCAGTGCAGTTACTAAAATGAAAACAAAACAGTAGCATTATTTTTAAATATTAAATGGATTTCCTTAGTGCAATCCTTAGTAGCCCTGTTGATATATACAGCACATGAACACATTCAAGAAAAATTAATTAGTAAACTCTATTCTGCAAATATACTGGGGCTTTAGATAAGAATTGGTTTGTTTACCCTGGTCACAGTACCCCTTTGAGCCCCTTCTTTGTCTTTCATGACTATGTCTCTCAAAAGGCAATAAACTAACAGTGGCTGAGTTGACTGGCTATTCACTTTAATGTAATTTCCCCGCAGTATCCCCGTCCTTGTATCGCTGTCTTCAAAAGCAGATGATTTCAGTCAATTTCAAACTGAATGCACTGAATGTCTTTTATTGGCGTCTGGGGTGTGTGGAGATTGCAGCGTTAAATGGCTGTTAAACTAGCCATTGTACCGGTACAGTCTGGAGATCTCCTGATAGACAGGTGCTCACAGAATCCGGCAAACATCAGCAACCATTTGCTTATCTGTCTCCTAATTAGGAGATCAAATGCATTCAGAGTTTTCTAGGGGTTCTATTTAGAGTGGGGAATTAGATGTCAATGCTGCACTCTAGAAAACAAGGAAACAATACATATCAATATACCCTACTTGATCAGATTGTCAATTCAGATGCCATGATATGCCTCCTGATGGTCGCTCTCTCAGATGATCTGTCTTACTTACAGCCAATGACGAGGGAGTAGAGATTTTTTAATGAGTGACACATAAAGCTGGGAGCTTATGATAAACAATGAAAGGTAAAAAAAAGAGCCACATGTTGCAGTAATTGCGTGAGCATCATTTGTCATGCATAATGATGTAAGTTCTCTGGTATCTGGGTCAGTATTTGTTGATAGCACTGTGTGGAAATCTGGAAGATTCCTGAAAGAACAGGATTAATTAGTGTGGAATAAGCCCTGAAACGCATTGAGAGAAATGTTTATTTCTGCCTAGTAATGCTGGATATGAGTACAATGAATGATGCATTTCTTAGAGATAAATTGCCAGGTATGCTAGATTTTACATGCTCCATGTGCTAAGTAACATCGTAATTTTGGGGTGTTTGTTTGCGACAGGTTCTTTCATAAGCACTATTAATTACTCTAAACGTCAAAGGCAAGGCCACTCAGCTATCCTGCTCTGCACTACTCTTCTGTTGAAACTCCTCCAGATGAACCCTTCTGTATATTTCCACCTCTGTGCTGAATCACTGGGGAACACAAGTGATCATGTTGTGTGCCTTGCATTTGCATCACTGGGAGATTAAGGAACAATTCCCACTGGTGCATGAAATCCCACTGCAAAATCCCAGCACACCACTAATCCCTTGAAGATGCACTAACTGTATTTGGTCAGGGTCATCTGGAAACTCAGGGCACAACATAACCATTTCTTCTTAAAAGCCATCTGGCAGATGCACAACATTCGGTTTCAGAACATAATATTTTTTGCCACCTGAACAAGAAGAAGCATCACATGACTTCTTGGGTTTAATATAGATCAAGAATCAAGAGGCCCAGATATGTGTAATATTTTACACAGTTGGGAATAGTCGTGTCAAATTCAAATCTACCTGCAGGTAAAATTTGAATAACTCTGACAGGCGTGGCTATCATGAAATATCTATTAATTCCCTCATGTTCCGATGTTTTTTTACAGTTAATGACTGGGGATATATGTCAATGGAGCAAATGCGCATTCTATGTGGATCACCACTGCAGTAATAGTAATTTGAACCATAGACTAAATGAAAAAGCCTCTACAGCCAAGTACAGGCTCCTGATTTTAATAATATCATGTCAGAAGTGGCTCTGTGTCTGTGCCTTCAATGACAGCAAACAGAAGATTAAGATGTGAGAGAACCTTAAGACAGTAGAACGGAAATTTGTTTCCGTGCTTCTTATTTCCTGTCCTCCTCAGCATGTTTCCTGCTCTGTCAGAACAACTACTGCGCCCTCCTTGCTGTAAAGAAACATGACAGACATTGTAAAGAAACTATACAGGCTCCCAGCAGTTACCCAAGAATTGAAACAGAGGCAAACAACCCCACATTTTAATTGTGCGGCATTAGTTGATGAAAACCAGTGTGTCCATTGACTAAACAAGTGGGGTGCATATAGCAGGTACCTTTTTGCGAGTGAAAAAGTGACCCCCACAAAGTTCCTCTGTGGTCAGCCCAAGTTAAAAATCAGGACATGTTTGCCTTCATTAATTACTTAATTATTTTATCATAAGACATGTATTCCAAAAGATTATTTTATATTATTTAAACATATCATATTTGTTAACAACTTTAAGCTAACTTCCCTACGGCGGGGGGGGGGGAGTCTCCTGGGGGGAAAAGTCTCCTGGGTCATTTGAAATACATATGTCAAGTTGTTGGGATGGTTCTAGAGGCAGAATGGAGGATGAAGGTTCAAACCCGTCACAGGGATAAAAGGTGCAGGAGTCATTAGAGGAGGCAGAAGGAACGCAATACTTCAAGAGAATGGATTTCACACAAGCAGCAGCTTAGGGATGAGAGATCTACGAACCAAGTTTACTTAAATCACAGGCTCAATCTCTGAAAGTGATAACCCTATTGTCTGGGTGGTGTGTAACAAGGACATAATTCTTGCTCATTGCTTCCAAATACCAGGTTCACTTCCTGAAGCTACTACCTGTGGTGAACAGGCATGTTAAGGATGATAGACCCATGGTACGGAGTTACTGTGGTGGATTGCGACTGAAAGAAATGAACTCAAAAGCAACCAAAGGAGATTTCCCTTAGAATATGAAATATTTGTGACTCAAAAGAAATTTAATTGAAATTCGCACCCACCAAAGCATAGACCTAAGGTCAATTCACAGCTATGACATTTGGTGAAGGGTGGTGCAATGTGATGTCAACATTTTTACACACATTATAAAACGTCATTTAAAGTGCCCCATTTGCACAAAATACTGATTGTTTTTCCCTCCAAGCAAATCTAGATAGAGAGTATCCAGATAATGGAATGTTGGAATTCATTTCAAAAGACTACAAAGTTATGGCAGAACTCCTCACCTACTATGATTGATCTGTTAATCTTGATGGGACTGCATCTGTGAGACTGTCCAGATAAATATCACATCCATTTATCAAAAGCTTCCAGAAATATGTTCCATACTTAAAATCTTATCAGACAGAAACCATTTTAAATTGTATCACAGTATACATCTTTCTGGTACTGTTGTACTGTATGTTGGTCGGAAATATTTATTCAAAGACATCATCAGAGCTGGATCATGCACGTGGGAACATAGTTTTGTTGGGGGGTGATGCAGCCTAAATATGCGCCCAATGCACAAGCTTATACATATCCTCCTTTTCATCCATTGCAATAACTACAATCACCATTGCAATCACTTCCTTTTAAAGCCATTTCATTTCAAGACATAATATCCTCACCCTAAATGACCCAATATTTTACGCTACACAGAACCGAGCTGGCGTAACACAGTAATGCATTCATGTTTAGCCTACATTACGCCATTTCTGTATATGCTCTTCTTCGCCCCTGTTGTCGACCACACACGGGCAGACAATTTGTGAAGCAGCAGCACCTTCTATTACTAGAAAGCTGAGACCCGGACGCAAACAGAAACAAGAAATTCTGGACCCCAATGGCCTGGGAGACACAGCCCAAAATAGAACATATGTCATATGCTTGGTATTTGCTATTACACGATTATCAAAAAACAAACCGGGACTCACCTAGTAACGTAACATAACGCTATCTCTGTCTCCGGTGCCGACCATGTTTTGATCAATACATAATAATGTCCATCCAACAATCCTTGCCAATAAAGTTAGTGTAGGCTATTTGATAAACAAATAAATCCTCATTTGCCGTTGATGTTCTTCTTGATTGACATGTTAGTAAAATAACGATTGATCGCATTCGGACCCACAGCTGCTATCAAGTAGCTTATCACCCTAACCCTCTCCCTTTTGCTCTTTGACCTCACTACTTACCATGTTTCAGCGTATAACTCCTTAATCATCACCATACAGTAAAAGTTTCTTTCCTATATTGTTTAGTTCAAATTTGGTCATGCCCATTTTAACCTAAATATATAGTCCAAAACATTTTTCCTACACTTTCTTTCAATCTTCCAAAGTTCTTCCAAACAGGATTTACTATAGATATTATTTCAAATTTAGGGATGTTGTTAAACAGCAATTGTCTGCAGTACCATTGTGTGTACTGTGATGCAGATCTGCATAAAATTTCTAAAAAGGTTATAATCATTGTCTGCTGCTCCGAACCTGTCCAGTAGTTGGCTGCTGGTTTTAGGGTTGACAAAAATGAACAAAAATTAAGTGTAAGACTGACGTGTTGGGTTCAACTCGTTATTATTAAACTGCAAACTTATGGCAAATCTACCACAGAAGAAGGATAATTCCCTTGTATCCTTGATTGCTTAGTTTAAATATAGTCAACCCAAACATATTTCCAAAAACACTTTTCCTACATTTTCTCCCAATCTTCCAAATGTGGTAAATTTGTATGGGTCTAAAAAAATATTTTTGACATTTAGTTTTTACCTTTATGGATGACAGTTCTTAGAGTAAATAGAAATTTGAACATCTGCAACTCCATGAAACTCCATCTGCTGACAAAGATAATGTGAAATGATTAATGAGGAAACATTTACTGTCATTACAAATTACATTTTAAAACATTGTATAGCCTTGGAAGGTGTGTATGCTATTTGAGTGCTTTCTAGTTATTGTTGAGCTGTAAAGTCATACTTGACGCACAAACAAAACACCCAAGGTGTTATTTAAAGGCACTCCCCTCACTCTGCTTATCAAGACTTTAGAACATAATGGCTTTGTGAAGTTTGCTTGTGCAGTAATGGCAGCTGTAACCTGAAGACAATTTGGCTGTGTAGGGGACATGGTCATATTTTCAGACTGTTCCATGTTATTCTCCGCTTCCTAAATCTTTCTGCCAATATGCCCTGTGTCGTAAAGAGGTGCGCCTCCCCACTCCCAAGTCATAAAAGCATAGATACTTTACTTTTATCTACTAAAAAGAGATAATGATTGGGTTGGAGTAAAGGATAGTGGTGATATAAGCGTTACAGACACACTTTGAGTATAAAGATGGCAAATATATACAACATAATTGTGTTGAAAAGCCAAAACAACAATTCTCACTCTTCATACAAGTTCCTTGTTTATGTTGTACAGGATTCAATAAAATATTTATACACAAATACTTCACTGGATTGGCTTTAAAATGAACTGTTTTGCCACATTTGAATATCAAAATGAAAAAAACATATTGCAAATGATGCCCAACTGATCTGCATTCATCTAGTCCAATTTGAGAATTCTCAAGCATCATTTTCCATGAAACATCCTCTCCACAAAATGGTAAGCAGCCCAGTTATGCACCAAAAGCTGCTGGGAGGCTAACATAATATGCTAACAGAAACATCGCTTACTGAACTGATGGATTGCGTGAAAATGTATTTCATAATGAGCAACATATTTGCTGCAAATCCTCCATTGGATGGCTTTGAACCCCTTTGAGTGGCCAAATGTAACTGGCCAGGACAATGATGGAGTCCTTTCAAACTGCAACCTCATTGTGACTAATTACAACCATCATTATAACCTACAGCAAATGAGTTTAAAATGCTCAGATAATTCCATCATTTATGATCTTTGGCAAATATCTATCCTCTGGATGGAAATGTATTGCTTTAAATGTATCTCAAAATTGTTATTTTGTGTTCCTCCGGACCCTGAAATGAGCTGGATGCTAGTCAAATATTACATTATTATGGGTTTCTTTGCTCCAACATCAACAGTTGGTGTTATTTGTTTTACTCTTCCTCTGAAATGTAAGCACTTTTAGATATGACATTTACAGATTGTCCTCACACAGAAAACGGCAATATAGGTTGATTGTTTAAGCAGCTCAAAACGATTTGTTGCTAGGCGGTGATTTCTAGTGGCCGTAGTAATGATCTCAAGAGCAAACACGGAAGTGAGGTGACAAAGTATAAAAGTGCCAGGTTGGCGTGGTAGATTGCTCAAACAGGAGTTTTTGGCAATCAACCTATTCTGTCCTTTAGGTATGAGTATGTGGGAGACATCCCAGGTTTGAAAATAATCCCTAAAATGTTCCTTAGTTTCCACCATTTTCTTCTGCTGTTTTGTTTTACTTTAACCAGTGCCTTTAGCTTTAAAGTACATGCGAGCCTGTGGGATGCTTTTAAATGTATGCATTTAACATAATTGGCAAAAGTGTTCCATGAAGGTAGTTCAGAGTTGAAAACCACTAAATATGCTAATACATTTTTTGTTCCATCAAGCTTTGGTTTTAATCGATTGAATAATTAGGACTTAGAAGAGGCTCCACAAATGCACAGCGAATGACCCTAAACACTGTATACCTGTATATGCAAATGTCTGCTTGTGCATAAAGGCACTTGCATATACAGCACACAATCACTTTCCTTCTCTACCGCGTCCATCTATCTGCCTAGCCACAAGAGAGGTTGCCAGTGTGAGTGCATACATTAGTGTGTGTGTGTGTGTGTGTGTGTTAAGCATGTCCTGCTTCTGCCTGTGATCAATTAGACCTGTGTGCTGGCCAGCAGAGGAAATTTTAATTATGCCTGCAGATGTCGGCGCAGTGGCACAGAGGCTGTCAGCTGGCTGAGAAAGCCTCAGAGGCACGTATTGTATTTAAATAGACTCTCTTGGTCCATGATACAGCTATTAGGCTTTGCAGTGTCAGGGCAGGAGAGAGAGGAGTTGTCGTGATCCTGAGATGTTTACAGTCATCAATGGGAACATCTTGTTGACGCAGGATAGGTTAAAGATCACATCACTCTTTGAGAGTATTCTGCCAGATGTAAATCCAGATTAAAAACAGCTTGGGTCATAGCGATTGAACATTAGTATTGAGTGTGCTTTGATTTTCACAATAGTCATCAACTACTCATTAGACCAGAGTCCACATTTTCTTATTGCCTTTATTGGACAGGACAGCTTAAGACAGGAAATTTGGAGAGAGAGGTGGGCGACATGCTTTGCGGTAAGGACTGAGCCTTGGTACATGGGGCACGCTCAACCAGGTGAGCTACTAGGGCATCCCCAGAGTCATCGTTTTACATTTGTAAATATCAAAGATGGGGAATTTCCCACTAAAGCCATGTACTTTGCTTCCCCCATGTATCAAACCTTTTCTGTGCTGATAATGAGTTGTTGCACGGCACTCCATTCTAGTTGCCCCATTTGGTGTCTCACCGTACAAAAAAAAAATTTAATTCTAAAATGTATTAAAAAAAAATTAAAAACAGGCTGAAATTCCATGAAATTCCAGTATTCTGCAGGTCATCATGGTCCTTTGTGTTAGGTAATATGCATCCTTTCCCTTGAGGAAGTGTTCACAGATTCACAGCCGCCCTATTTGGATTGAGGATTTCCCCGGAGAAAGGCAAAATTTACAAAATAACGCTTGCCTTATTATTGTTGATGCAAGGTAGGCTGAGACGATGCCAAGGATGTCTGGCAAGCCTTGTTGTGCAAAGATATAAAAGTGTATATATAAGACAAGGGATACATAAGTAACTTGGAAGTTTTGATTCCACTACTCTGTGGAGAAATGCAATGTTTGTGCCTTTTGTTTATGAGGGCCAGAGGGAATAAGGCTAGCTTAGCTTATACGCCACCTTGTTTTCTGTCACACACACTCAGCCAGTGACTGCACACAGCCACTCCACAAAAGCAATCTAGGTCATCTTTCATCATCTGGTTCTCCTACTCAGGCAGAGGAATGAGATCCGAGTTAAGTGGACACAATATGTGTGCAGAAATTCAGTGTGCAGAGACTGAAAGAAACAATGAAACCCAACTAGTGGGTGCAGCTAATGACGTTGCATACTGTAGCAATGCTATTACTTTAAATAGTCTGCCCATGTTTAGCATGAGAGAAGAAACACTGCTGGCTCTGAGATGTTGCGGTTTCCTACGCAAGCTGTGGCTCATTTTTCCCTTATAGTATACTTGTGTTTGGGTTTTCCTTTTTAAATAAATAAGCTGGCGAGTAATATAATATAAAATCAGAATACTGTGAGGTTAGAAGTTATCACATGGCATACAACTATGCTATATATTTACTCAAATCGTGTGCCAGCAGTTATGTGAGGTTCAAATATTTTTGTTGAAAGCTGAAAAAGTTTTTCCTCATGGCCATTGGGTTAAATTATCTTTATATTATCTCTAGTTTCCATAAAGACATGACGTTATACTTTTAATTCCACATATTGTTTTGTCTTTAAATCACCTAGAGACACTGGCTACAGTAATGTATTAGGAATACAATAGTAATAGAAAAAAAATGCTTTTCTTAGTTCTAAGTGGTTTCCTTACATGTACAATGTGTCATTCACAGGTGTCAAAACCATCCAAAAATACATGTTGGATGTGAGTAAGACAACCCTGTCTCACGCCAGTTTGTGAAATGGTCATGTTATTTTGATTTATTAATTTGTGTACATGTTACGATTTTCGAAACATGACCATTTTGGATGCTGTCACGACACTGGTCTGCTCTGGGGGACGCAACAACGGGGAAAAGAAACGCCACACACCGGCAACAACAACCTGACAGATCGCCATACGCGGGACGCAATCCCTAGGCGCAGGGACACGATCCCAAGGCGCAGGGACACGATCCCAAGGCGCAGGGACACGATCCCAAGGCGCAGGGACACGATCCCAAGGCGCAGGGACACGATCCCAAGGCGCAGGGACACGATCCCAAGGCACTGGGACACGATCCCAAGGCACTGGGACACGATCCCAAGGCGCAGGGACACGATCCCAAGGCGCGGGGACACGATCCCAAGGCACTGGGACACGATCCCAAGGCACAGGGACACGATCCGCGGCCTCCGTGGCACGCAACAATGGGGAAATGAAGCTCCACATGCCGGCCACAACAACAGGACGGTTGTGGTTAGGAGAAGAAGAACACGGCAAGGAACTGCAACACACGGGCAGTGGCACCGCCAGGGAGGAGCTAGGTGGTGCTGTAGCTCCCCCTATAATAGCCACAGCACCCGCCCAGCACCCCCAAGAAGAAGAAGAGATATTTTAATGTCGTGTTTGAATAGTCTTTTTCATGTTCTTAAAAATTGGAATTAAATGATAAATAAAAATATATATATTTTAGTCTAAAATAACAAACATGGGATCTTCTTTGGCCAATGGGCGCAGTGCCCAGTGAACCTTTGACCTTAACGCAGGGCAGCTTGTTTTTGATAGCGAGTTTGGAAATTTAGCAAAGTAAAATACACCAAAATGGATCGTTTTTTGCTCCCTAAACGTCCATGTTCTGAGTCACAATCTGAAGGGAAACGAGACTGTGAAGGTGGAGACACACTGCTCGTCGTCACAGAGCCCCAGGACCAAGACAATTCTGGGGAGGAAGACGAAGGAGAATCGCCGGCAGCGGTTTCCATTGAGGATGCTAACGTTACGGTTTGTGCTGCAGGTGATATTAGCAACCATCCTCAAGAGGGCCCAAGAAGGCCAGTCCTTCAAACACACCCCACACGGCAATTTGGGAATCAGCAGAGAAGTTTTAACAAAAGATGGATGGATCAGTATTCATGGCTGGAATACAGCGTGGTAAAAGATGCAGCATTTTGTTTTGCGTGTTGGCATTTTCAGAAACGAGGGCACGGATTTGTTCGGAGCCAACATTTACCAGCAACAGATTTAACAACTGGCGGGAAGCATCAGCATCTCTGAAGAGCCATCATGAAAGTATGGGGCACAAATTTGCAATGCAAGGATGGAGTGAGTTCAAACAAAAAGAGACAAGGATCAAAAATAGTAAGGGACATTCTGCGTTAGTTATGGAGAACTGAAAATACATGATACAGCTGTGGACAAGACGTTAGCTTGACTGCAACAACATCATAGATGCCTTCGCACTCAATCACAGCAGTATTGTTTTGTTGTGAAGACGTCTGGTAAGAGCTTGATTTTCCCCCTCTGTTCGCTATTACAAATTTAATTAATTTGGTGGTTGAAGCATAAATCTTGGCTCTTCATAGTTACATCTATGATGCTTCAACAATAGGAACACTGCTGATTCATCATTAGACTAGTGGTGGTAACTGGCGTGCACAGTGTCTGTTGCTTTTTGTTGTTGCTGTTTGCTGCTCCGTTGTAGTCAGGGCTCGACTAAGACAGAATTATGTGATATATTATTTACAGAGGTTTACATTGGCAAGCTTATGTATGTTGTATCTATAGCTCTTCTGATGAGTATATATATATATATATATATATATATATATATATATATATATATATATATATATATATATATATATATATATATATATATATATATATATATATATATATATATATGTCCTGTGTTTGACCCGACCACCACCCCAACCAACCTCCCTGTGTGGATTTTCAGCTTTTCAATACTACCTGCTATTGTGTTTGATTCTGTGATCATTACATAGGCTTCCCGTTGAAATACATTAAATTAATTACAAAATTCACAATCAACACACGAAAATAACAACATTAACGTTACCTGTACACAAATCAATAGATTAAATAACGTGACCATTTCACAAACTGCCATAAGACTGTTGGGTAAGAAGACCTGTCCTGCATTTTCTAATCTTCATTTTGTAGATGTTTGATCTTTACACATAGAGAGAAGCCAAATACCATTTGTAATCTTGGCAGTGAAAGAATGATAATAATAATAATAATAGAAGAATAATCCAATAATCGGAAAGTAAATAAAACATTTGATGCACAATTTCACAGTCTGATTACGTTTTTAGGAGCAATAAAAATTACTGATGAAATCTCTGCTTATAAAGACTCACACTTTAATATATTTTGCTTCCATCACCAGGGTGGAAAATTGGAGAATTTATGTTAGCTAAATTAAAGTGACGCACAATAATTCTCAATGTGATATAAAGTTGAGACTTATACAGTAATGAAGCACAAGGATGGAAAAGAAATACAAAGAATGATCAGATACTGTATGTCACATCTCAAAACCTAGACCAAAATATATCTAATTTATTTTAAGGTCAATCACCTCAGGGACTTTTAGTCTGAAAGGTTTGTCCAACAGGATGGACAAAAATGATAACACTTGAAATGAAAGAAAAAAGTTACCACAGCAACAAGGGTGAGTTATATTTAAACACATGTCAGCTGTCAGCATTAGTCACCAACTATGTGTCCTACCTTTTATTTTTAAGTATGACTGCTATTCCTCTTTGTCAGTGCTTTTTGTGTTTATCATAAAAGTAGTTATTTCCAGACTGTTCCACACGACATATTATATAAATCAGCCATTTTATTTTTGATTGTTGCACCTGCAGTTTGGGAGCAGGTGATCTAGTGTCTTTGATGCTCTGTTTAGTTCTCTCATGTGTGAAGACCTCTTTTTGGACAAATGTGGCAAATTGGTATTCAACCTAATTTAACCCACCTTGAGAGTTTTTTTTTTATAACCATACAAAATTGCAATATTGTTTTTGGGATTATTATCTATCCTCTCTTTGTTACGGTTAATGTTGAGCATTACATTTACACAGTTACCAAGAGTCTTTGCCAAAGAAACAGACACATTAAAGCTTCAGTGTGCATACTGGTCTCTCTCAGAAAGCAGCGTGGTCTCCATATTCGTGGTTTTCAGTTGAATGGCGGCTATTACATGAGCGCTGCTCTCTCCTGGGTGCAAACAGACAACCAGGGAGCATCTTGGGGGAAATCACATATTGCTTTTTCTGTGCTATGTTGCCTCATTGATTCAATTTTCACAGACACATTGTGGCAAGCAACGAGCTATATCAAAGCCTGGACACTTTCTTACCTTTCCTTCCCAGACACAGTGGCTCCAGGAGGGTTTTTTTCTAAAGTTCTGGCTTTTCCTCATATACAACTTTAAAATGATAGGTTATGTGGGGAGAACAAGCAACCTTGAGTTTCTACATGCTTATGTTTGATTTCCTGATGTTTGCATGGTTTATTGATTTTCTGCTGTCGTGCTTGATGCTCCCATATGTTTGTATGTTTAAGCTGGATAATAAAACTCTACAATATCATCGATATTTGGAAATCTGCTGGAATTCTAGACGTTTTCTTATTGGCCGGGCACAGTGACTTCCTGGAATCTTGTCATCACACAGGAGACTCCAGGTATTAGTTACCACACCTGTTACTAGTTACTAGTCACCCTAATGTCTTAGTTTTACATGTGTACAGATTAAACAATGAAACAAAGTAGAACGTGTTAATTAGTGACCAAATTGGAAGTAGCTTCATATTTTTTTAAGACATGAGAGTGGATCAGATTACACACAGGGAAGACATTTCAAAAGTGTTCTATTAGAATAATAAATTTGTATAGTACAGCCTTGACTGAGGTATGCAGTATTGCAGTTTTTTCCTCCATTCTAAGTAAGTGCTTGTTATTTTAAAGTTAAACCAAGCGTTCAAAATTCAAAAGAAATTCACTACATTTCTGAAATCGGTTGAGATAGCAGCCTGGTGGACAAATCACTTCTTCTCAGAAACCTCAAACAACTCCCTTGCTGAAATTGTCTTCTATCAAAAACTCAAAGGAAGTCTCAAAAGACTGAAGGATATGTAGGAAAAGAAACCTATTTCCGTTTGAAGTAGAAGAAGCAAATGTCAGGCGATTAATAAATCTGAGAACTAACTACTAACAACTACAGCAGTGTCTTGCCAGTCTACGGGCATGAGATTTACAGTACATGCTGCATTTCTCTCAAAAAGGTAAGACATGTACAATATTTTTCTTTTGTTTTTGAAGTTTCACTTTGAGAACACATGAATAACTCAACAGTGTTCATTCCACTAAGGATTACATATCTCTTTCTCATCTCTCTTATTCTCTCACCCTCCAATCTCAAGCCTGTCTTACCTTTCATCTCTCTTCTTCAGCACCTGTTTATTTGACTCTGTCTATACAGTCCCGGCTCTCACTGAGACAATGTTATCTCACTGCTCATCAAACGAGAACGCAGCTGGAGCTGAGAAGAGAACATTTGAGTGTGTTTAGGTCGACTATATAGTCTACAATCTGAAGCAGCATCCAACCGAGATGAGTCGAACACAGGTTGGATTGTCTTGAACAGCAAAACACGTAGGGCAACCATGCTTTTATCTAACGTGTGGTTCAATAAAATTACAAACAATTTGTCTCATGGGAGACAATGTGAGGTCAAACAATGTATCGTGAATCTTTCAGCTTTATTGAGATGGAGAATGTCAAATTCTTGTCACAGAGACCTTTTTTCAACGGACCATTGATCAATGCACTCAAATGTTTCACTGCTAGAGTCTTACTTGCTCTGGTTTGACCAGTAACTTGATGTTAGCTAATGTACTGTGTATGTATAAGTTAGTTTACTAGCTTTATCACACTGTACGTTTGCGGTTACACTTTGAGTTTTCTACATAACAGTGACATGACACTGTCATGAACATGTCAAAACATAAACAAGTGATAAACCGTAATGACATAGCACTTTTTTAGTAAGTGTCATTCGGTTTTGTCATGACAAGTTATGGTTATTGTTAGGATTAGGGTTCATGCGTCATGACTGTGTCATGTGTTCATGACAGTGTCATGTCACTCTTATGTAGTCAAGTAAAGTGCTTCTGTGACACTACATTTTAGCATGTCGAAGATAAACATTTCAATTGCTTTTATCATCAAAAGTAAAATAGCATGAGCATTCATTTATTTAAGCTAATGTTAAGCTAACTTTAGAGAGATGTTCCTGAATAACATATTACTGAGTCACTTCACTGACTCTCTACTTCTGCTACTCTTACACTATTTGTTTCTATAATTCTGTAATTGTCACTTGTCTTGTCTCAAAGTCTCATAAAAGGGTCTTTAAAGGTTTTTTTAAGCCAAGGACCCCTTAACTGAGAGAGAGATGGAGCAGGGAGTTCCTACTACATATATTGTATACAATGAAGTTGCATATTAAACAGCACCTACAACAATGTGTAGTGTAGCCTAAAGCCTAAGGCTGAATCTCATGTATCTGTCGTACTCCTTCCCCTTACCCCTTCCCCTTAGTTTTGCGCGTTCACATGAGAGTAAGGACTGTCCCAATACTCCTTTTGTTTAAGGGATAGGGCTAAGGGGAAGGGCTACATACACCTCAAAACCAAGCAAACTCCACGCATGTCTACAGGTATATACAGGAGGACACACAGCAGCTGATCCACTTTCGGGCTGAAAACAAGAAGAGGTTTCTTAAATAATGTGTTCATGTTGTAGTCATTAATTATTGTATTGGTACTATATTATTGTAATCATTTCTAATTAATTACTGTTCATGCACATTGTTGTTGGTTATGATACAGGACACTAATGAAAGAAATGGGGTTGGAGGAAAGGGTTACTGGCCAACCGGCATCAGACTGATCTGGAATATTGGAATAGATGTAGTTTATTTGTGGTCTTGTGTCTATTTTTAGTTTTATACATTTGAGTGCGTTTGTGACATACAAGTCATGGTTCTAATAGTTGATAATGGTTCTGCAATGTACTATCGGTTATGTAATGTTTATGCCTGTTACGTTTAATTTATTGGGCAAAAAAGACAAGGGTGATAACTGAAACAGATATACAACACGCCATGCAGTGTGTATACAAATATGTATTGCAAACAGACCTAAGTACTACTCAGATAAGAACATTTGCACCACCACCACCAAAGTGAACATAATAGAACTATAAAATATATACATGCATATGATACTGTTGTCAAAACCCACGCAATCGACATAGACACACTTGCAGACAACATTTTGATAGTTTGTGATCAATACTATATGGTGATGTAACCAAGTGGTGTCCCATTTCATAGAGGCATGTTTTCCCCCCTGGCCCTTACCACTCGGTTTCAAGGGCCAAGGGGTAGGGGTAAGAGAGAAAGGAGATTCAGCCAAATACACATTGTATATATATATATATATATATATATATATTTTTCAATACATTAAATACTAAACTATTAAAATAATAATTGCTGACATGATTTTATAAATCATGTTTTAATGTTAAACAGATACATATAGTCCAATAAGCCTATTATTAATGTGTCTTTTCACATATGGGCTGATTCAAATGTAAAGACATTTTAATTTTTTCCAAAAACGTTGAAAAATTTGGTAACCCCCCCCGTAGTAACTGAGATTCAGTACTTCCTCCACCGCTGCCTCTAGGGGTCCTGGACCTCCTATTGAAGATCTCTGCCCTATAGCAAAAGTTCATGAATGAATCTGTTCTTGAATGTACTGTAGTGAGTGACGTAGAGCGAGCTATAACCAGCATGCCGTTCGACAGGGTAATTGTTAATTGGGTTCCCTCTCAATACACAACACATAGTGTACATAACACACTACTAATAGATATGTCATGTAGATTTCAAGAGCTCACACCCAACACTGCACTGCCATTCACCCACCAAGTCTGAAATCGATTGGATGAACGGACGTCGAGAAAATCTAGACAGACAGCCAGAGACTTCTTCCATTTTAGTGTTTTACAGTACAAACCTGAAATAATATTCTCCATAAACTGTTTGTCTTAACTCATATTCAGGATTACCCTGTGGTTGAGCAGTAATATCCATGCATATCATAAAATGTACTGCTAATGTACAAGAAAAAATCATTCCAATTACTGGAGAAAATGGCTCATTTGTAAAATTATTACCACTTTTAGGGGCAAAAAAACCCAACGGCAGATGAAACGGTGGCAGTTTAAGCAGTCATTTATCCTGGGGAGATAAGTAACCCTGCCAGATACAAGACAATGCAGGAAGATGTAATTAATCACTGTGTTCCCGCTGGGTCAAAAGAAGGAAAAAAAGGATTGGATTTGCAGTTTTACTACTCAAGTGTTAAAAAAGGGTTGAGTAAGATAGTGGACGTAAAGCTATAACTCATTTAAACGATGCTGTGAATGTTTGAATCTTCCTACACATTGATTTCTCATAATTTCACCTTAGATGTGTTTTGAGTGTTGTTAAAGAACTTAACCTTGCGATTCAAGTCTTTGTCCTCGTTAGCAGGATTTGCATCCGAGCCTGTATCCTCCGACATGGCTCCGTTCCCACATTGCTGATGGAACAAGTAGGTCCCTATGATTTTAACTCCTTTCCTGTGCTGGCACGACAATGAGATCAGAGGGAGAGAGAGAGTGCCAGAGGACATGCTTAATGGGCCCCTTGAGTGAGATTATGACCTTTTAGTGATAAGACGCTTGTCTTTGTGCCCAGCAAATTTATGAGTTGAAAGAAAAAGTGCTTTCTAATGTTACCTGGCTTCTGTTTTTTATTTTCCTTATCCACTACATCTCTGCAATAAAGACACCATATGCACTGGAGATGGTTTCTGTGTTAATTATCACAGGGCTCATTTGAACTATGATCAGTCCACCTTTAACGATAATCAAGCCTATGACATTACTGTGAGTGCTTGATGCACAACTACATTACTGATCTAAAAGCTACTACCATGCTCACCGGTCAAAAGTTCCAAATGACGTCAAGTTTTGAATACAAGAAATTGCTTTAAATACCTCATCATAGTGATACAGAACTGTAATGTTGTATGTCTCATTACCTCTTCATTTGTCTTCCCTGTCTTATAGAATAAGACCATTAGTATGTCATTCAAGGTGAAAAAATGACATGTCCTTTTATTCCAGTTAGCTCTTTATTACTTCCCATTTCCTTCCTTCAAATCATCTTCCCTGCACATCGCCTTCTCCCTCATTAGCTATTCACATCTGCCAATTATTCTCCTAGAAACGTCCCCCGTGGATTATGACCCTCAGTCCATTCTTCATGGAAACATTGACTTGTTTGATGGTCTCACGCCGCTCTACAAATATATTCTCCCCTATCTATTCAAATGAGAGAGCCTGTGGAGAGGGGCAGTGTGCGGATCAATGCGCAGATCTCAACAATCTCTACCCAGCTGCACATGTGTCAAACACCGTGTTATGGGGAGATTACTCTGTGCTCAGAAGCCCGGTGTCTTTCCTCTTTTCCGGCCTGCCAAGGCTTTGGGATGCATGGTGGAAATCAATCATTGCACTCAGGTTAGTGGCATCAACCCTACCGCCCCGCCTTTGGCATAAAGGTTGCCGGCATCCACAGGGATGAACCAGATGGTGGGTACCTAGAGCAGTGTGCTTTAAATCCGAACAGTTATGGCATACACTTTACAATGAGCAACCACATCTTTCAGAATGTCACAACTTACCAACTGCTTCACATTAATGCGGAATAAATGATGGTGTGTGTCACTGGTTGGAAATGTTTGCAATTATACTAATGGTGATAATATTCGATGTATTCCCAGGGCATTTTACTTTACATTTTTGTGCAACTGGATACTCCTTCATAGAGCTTTGTCATAGAAAACATGGTCACCATTAAATGGATTTTCAGAAGCAATTGTACTGTGCCACTTAGTTTTGTTTTTTTGCCATTGTGTGCAGCTTCAACCACAGCTGTGCACTTCTTTTGTACAAAAAGAATTGAAACTCAATATACATTTGAAAGCTATTTTCCTTTCACTTAGCTTGACCAAACACATCCATGGTGTTGGACAAGAGACAAAAACCTCTGTGTGCTGCCATATCTTTAAAATAGAAGCACAGATCGCCACAACGCCAATACAACCTAATTCTAATGGCTTCCTCCCCATTGATGGCCCTGATGTTTAATCAGAGTAAGAGCTGGGTCTCACTTCTCCTGGTATCCATTCATTTGGCCTCTTTTTCCATTTGTTTTTTCTTTTACTGCCCTAAAAGCCAGCTGGCATTCAGCGCCAGCCTGATTGAGTCCTGTTCGATACGAAAGAAGCAGCTGGACTGGAGATAAATTACTCATGGCCACAACTGGCCAAAGGCTACTCACTGACACGGTTGGCTATCTTAGTCTTAACTGCTTCATCAAAAGGATGATTCTGCTCCTCCTACTTTTACATTTTTTTAATTTACAATCATCATTTTTTTTTTTTTTTTTTTTTTTTTTAACATTGAGTTGGCCCCTTTGTGTTTAGCTCCAGAATCATCAATCTTGGCTGTCACAGCGGAGAAGCCAGACCACATCACAATAACAAACACGCACAAACATCACAAAAATGTTGAATCATTTAAAAAAAAAAAAAGGTTTTTCTACAAGGTGTCCATTAATTTAACAAGTGTACCACAATCTGTCATTGTTATGTTTGGCACAGTTACAAAGGGGCTTGCAACAAGTGATGCCAAGGGGCTATCCAAATTTCACTTGTTTACAAGCAGGTTCAGCAGCAGATGTAACATTAATCATTGTAAAATGAAAAATAAAAAAAATTGTACTGCAATAATACATCCAGAAGGAGGTAGATTAATCTTGTGTGAGCAGACCAGCAAAGATTAGGTAAGATGACACAGAATTTATTGAAGCTAAATTTTTAATACAGTAATGGCTTTAATACAATAAGGTGCCGCCTCTGAACCTCAGCTTTGTCATTACAGTGCTGACAGCCATCAGTCATGAAAGATGAACTGACAGCTATAACTGATACAAACTGAAGAAGATGGAGTAAAGTTAATTCCAGCAGCCAGTTGTATTTGAGGTGAGTAAATGGTTAAATATCAATATGATTAAAAGAACTGTGATGTTTTTTTTCTATTAATCAAACCCAAGCAGATTGTTTGGTGCCATGTGTTGAAGGAATAATTAGAAAGATTTTGGGAAATATGCTTTTTTTGCTTTGTTCGAGGGTTAGTTGATAAAATCAATACTGCTTATTTGTCTGTCTGTTCAGATAGATAGCTTAGCTATCTTAGCTTAGCACAAATGCTGGAAAACTGTCCAAAGGTAACAGAATCCTCCTCTAAAACCCACACATTAGCACAGTGTATCTTGTGTGTTTAAAAACCAAAAGTGTAAATTGTGGTTCTCACAAGGGGGTAATGTGCCGGGCTTTTTCTGGAGTCTCTTCCTTTATCCCAAATTGTTGAATGATTCCTTCAAGTATGAAGCTGAAGCATTAGCTTAGCATAAAGACTGAAAGCAAGGGGAAACAGTTAGCCCGACCCTGCCTGAAAGTTAATTGCTGTAATTGTTTTGGCAGACAGATGGGCGCAATGACTTCCAGGTGCATGTTTTTACTTTTGAGAGCGCCAGGCTAGCTTTTCTTCCTGCTTTCAGTCTATATGCTAAGCTAGGTTAATCACCTCCTGCCTCCAGTTCTGTACTTAACACAGACAGCGTGGTATCAGTCTTTTCAACTAATTCTCAACAGGAAAGTGTAGAAAATGCCCTGGTCTTGGTAAATTTTCATATTTCCCTAAATAATTTTAAAAGGCATCAGACCAGTAAATTATAAATAGAAATGTTAATTGTAACATCTCTCTAAAAGCATACTAGCATGAGTCATACTGAAATATGTAAAACTGCACAAATGCCCATTAAAATGAATCAAACCTCTTCAGAGACGAGACCTCCAGACACTCCACCTTGACTGTCTCCCATCTCTGAAGGAATGACTATGCCCTCACCCAAATATCAGAACACACACATATTTTGTGGTGCTACAGAGAAATGTGAACTATATAATTTTAACTCTTTTTAGTTGTAAATATGTTTGCTCCTTCAGAGGCATTAATGAACACTCAGCAGTAAATGTTGCATAGTTAAATGAGGATGGCTCCTTATTAGTGACTAAAGTGTCTGGGGTGAAAGGGAAAGGAGCTACACTGTGTTCGAAGATACTTCAATTCAAGAACCTGTTGACCTCTGAGGGAAAAAACTCTCTCCTTTCTCCTATGTCATTAGCTGTAGCTGGTTTCCACACCACACTGGCCTTTTTCTAAATGGGCTGGTGCCCTGACTACATGGGGGCTGCTCTGTGACCATGTCAAATCCGTCACACTACATAGATCCATGCCATCAGTTCCAAGGCTGAGTCACCACAACTAGTCCATTATGTGACTTGTCATTGCCGTGTGAAGATGGACCCAGTCACTCGTGTCATTTAACAACGCCCCGTGGTATTTCGGCACTCTTTCAAAGAATCGTGAGAACTATACTGACGCCTTTGAGCAAAGCCAAATCTCTCGTGTCCCATTTTGTTCCTTTGTGATACATTGGAACTTGATCCATGTCACATTATAGTTACAAGATCTGAAATTCACAATGACAAAGGAGAAACAAAACTGTCAGAGTCCAAGTTCACTTTGTAACCTTTACATAATCTGTCCTAAAGCTTGTCTCTTTTTTAGCACAGCCAGCCTCAAGGCAGCTTTATTCACCATCTTTCCTATGATGGGGCAGTAGCCAAGTGTTCTTTTTAAATGAAATGCCTGTAAGGTGACAGCTAAAGCCCTTCTCATATTTGTCAGTCAGCTGCTTTGCCCTGTTGAAATTTGAAGCGTGAATCAGGAGTACATGACAGTTTAGACAGGCGGGAATGAAAGATTGAATCGTATGTTTCTCAGAGTGCTCGTTTTGCCACAGTGAGATTACATATTGGCTGATTCACTAACCCTGACACCAACTCACCACAAGTATCTGATATCACTTCATGATGGATTCAACATTTGCATTCCTACAGTTTTCCATAGATGACTGTAAAGGGAAATAAGGGGGGCTAACTTGAAACATCTGACTTTTTTCTTGTTTTTTTGCTTATATGAGATGTTATCTAACTTAGTGCATTTGACTAAAATAAAAAACTAGACATCTGGCTAATCAGAGCTAGTCTGTGTCTAATTTAGAGATGCCTACAGCCAAAAGGCAGACCACAGAAGGCAGATTTTGGACATAATTGGACAGACAAACCACTGCTAGTTTGCTCATGATTTACTGTGGCACCTTACTGATGAGCCTTCCTGCAGAGCCTCTGCAGCTGTAAAGCTTCAGCAGCGTCCACCCACAGTGATTGCTTGCATCATGGCAAATTCATTCCATGGAAGACCAGGGTCTTATCTTGAATGTATTTGCAGGTCAGCAAAACCTTCCCACTTATGATAAGCAAAACTCTGCGAGGCAATCAACAGCAGCATCACCCAGTGTGTGAACCATTCCCCTCGCCCGGCCCGACAGCCAGCAGCACTGCTTCGTTTTGACCCCATGTTCTTTTCCTACTTAGCACCACAAGAACAACCACCAAGCAAGGTCAGGCTGGAGCAGTGGTACATGGAAAAAAATTGTGTTTGTGTGTCGTGGAGAGAACAAGTGTGTGTTTGTATTAAGGGTGTTGAGGCCAAGGGTCGTGGCTTAATTCATGGACTCTGTGCAAGCGCGGCAAGGACAACATGATGTCGTCCAGCTGGCACTGAACAAAAATCAGAGGTGCTGATTCTCATTTATTTTTTTCCCCATGTTGCACTGCTGATGTTGCTGCTAGCTGTTGGCTCCAGCTCAGTGTTCCGGCAAGAACAGACAGAAGGAGGAGGCTTTGTGTTGCCTGAAAGCACCCCAGTGCTCCCTGGTGGACATGCGCACATGAATGAACACACACACACACAGACAGGAAAAAACACTAGGGCACATATTGATATGAGCACCTGCACAATGGTCCTCTCCAACATTCAAATAACCACACGCACACACGCAGATGCACAGACTAACAATTGAAATGCTGATGTCTGAAGTCAAGAAAGATGAGAAATGCGCCAGACCTTTCAACTCTGCACAGTTCACACACACAAATGGAAATACACTGCAAAACCTCAGTGCCAGTTCAGTATTTCAGCCAAAATTGTAAGAGTCCACCCTTTACAATATATGAATATAAGAATACACAAAAGTGATGAATGGAAATGCTTCTGTCAGGATGACAGTCTGTCAGATATTTGTAATTTCAAAATCATTGCATGACTTAAAATGGATATTCAAGGGAAGTTCAAGGGCTACTGACACATGAAGGACTATCTTGCTTTTTTCAGTGTAATTTGATAAATGTAAAGTCCTTCTTTTTTCACCTGGAAAAAAAATAATTCTCGCTACCTGCACTCATCTTTTCAACACTCTCCTTTATTCATTTGACCAGCATGGCATTTCTCCATGGTGATTTTCTCTTAGAAAAGACTGTATTTTTTCTTAGTGGGGACAAAGGCATCAATACCATGACTGAAATTATATGGCAAAGATCACCAAAGTCATCAAAAAAGTTTGCTCAGTATTTTGGTGACCTTGCAGATATTTAAGAATACGGCTCCATATGAGGAATTCAACTAAATAGCAAAATATTAAAATTAAGCTAATTTCCCATAATACATCTGCTTGCACTGGATAGAATTATTGTTATAAACATGAATTCCAGACTGCATACTAATTTGACCCATGCGTATTGAAAGAGTAATTGATTGCTGTAATCGTTGCTTAGTTCCATACTATGGCAATGAACTGGTCCTGTTAAGAGATGGGGGACAAAATCCACAGTCCTCATTCTGTGCAAAAATGTATTTCAAAGTTAGTCTGAATTGTCAACTAGTTACATTGTATAAGTTTCCATCGTCAGTATGACATTGCCTTCACTCTAACCGATTTCCATGGGGGATGGGGATTGGATTTTCCCATACCAATCATTAAGACCAACATATCTGCTTTGATCATTTTATGTCCGCACTGATGCGTAGCCATGCCAGCATGGACTTTTTACACTTTGCAAACCTATTACATGCCCAATCCTTAGTTGCGGTGCTCATCAGATCGATCGTTTTTTAAATCAAGAAAACACAGTTTCATGTCACGATGCCAAACGAATCAGTCAACTCGGTGGAGCGGGCAGATTCAAAGGTCTGGAGCAAGGCAAATTCTAAAGTTCAGCCAAAGTTGAATCTTCAGGAGTCTGAGTTTGAAAAACTGACTGGGTATCAAAGTTGGACTTTTAAGAACAAAATTTGTCCACAGTTGAGACAGAGGACGTAATCCAACCATTTTTACAGACAGTAGTGCTCCTTATGACTAGTAAATTAGTTTTGACATGTAAAATTTACTGGTTTTGCAGTGGCTATTTAAAAACAAAAACGTACAGTGGCTTGCATAAATTAACACACCCATGCTGATTAAAAAGAGGAATAAAACATCTTTTGGAAATTGATCTTAATGCCTTATTTAAATTTTTTTGGGGAAAATACAGGGGGCATAAGTATACCCACTCCTATGATAAATTCCCATAGAGGCAGGCACATTTTTGTTATTAAAGGCCAGTTATGTCATGGATCCAGGATACTATGCATCCTGATAAAGTTCCCTTGGCCTTTGGAATTAAAATAGCCCCACATCATCACATACCCTTCACCTTACCTAGAGATTGGCATGGTTTTATTTCAGTTAGACTAATAGCTGGTTTGATTTGCATTGAGAGATGATCTTATGGAAAGTTCCCCATGCTTGAGATGTTTTTTATTTCACTTTTTAATCAACTTTAGCACGGGTGTGTAAACTTTTGCAAGCCACTCTACATGCACAAACTTATAGTTTGGATAGCTGGTATGAGCAACTGTTGCTTAACAAAGCCAGACTTAAACTATCTGAAACCCCAAAAGCATAGCTGAGCTAAAAGGAAGAGTGAAAGTAGAGACCTCAAACTTTTCATCAGTGCACTCCTCTCTGCTCCAGCTGAGAAGATAAGCCACCTCAAGGCATTGGTGAGTTCAAAACAGCGGTGTCAACTCTCGGGATTCACTTGCAGCAATCTCAGCCGCTGAACAAGTTGCCCTTCCATCCCTTGAGCCTGTCAGGCCTATGAGTATGCTGGGGTTCGTGCTCAGATAAGCCACAAACATCTCTCATGGCACTGCTGCTGTCTCTTCATCTCTGTCTGTGCACCCTTTCCCCAACATGTGAGCACACAACACAAGCATGTACACACACGTACGCACACACGCACGGGGTGGGAATGTGAGGGTTCAAGGGATAAGTGGGTTCAGTAAGAAGCTTCGCTTCTTCGCCCTTTCATAGCGGATCACATCCCATTATGTGAGTTTTGTCCTGTGATGAGGCTGCTGGCGCTCCTCAACAATCCCATTACAGATCATAAAGGAAGCTGGGGATGTGGCCTGAGAGCACTCAGGCTGCTCCTCTAAGGCTGCCATGGCTGTGTGTACAGTAACAACACCACATCTGTTAATGTCTTTTTAACTCCAGGTGAATGTCCGGAGCTTTTCTTCAGACTCTCTGCGTTACCGTCTGATGCTCTGTGCTCAGTGGCAGGGACTGGTTTGATTTAGCTCAAATGTGGGTTTGCCTTAAGATGTGTGAAAACCAAGAACTGCCTGACAACAGAAAAAAAAAAACTCAGTGGTAGTGCTTCATTGGACTAGAAAGACAACGGTGTGTTACGCTGCCTAAAATGCTTTCTTATTTCATTCTTTATCCACCCTCTTTTCTTTGGTTTTTGTGCTGCCATCTTGTCAGAATATTGTAGGAAATTAATGAGCAGCTTCCTCCAGGATCTTAGTAATTATAACACTCTCCTATTGGATGTATATATTTAACTCCACGATCAACAAAGCTGAACTAATAAATATTTTTTATTATCTCTATTAAATTGTCAAAGGGGTCAGCTGTAGTGATGAACCTAGAAAGAATTAACACCTGCAGTCAATCATCAGCTTTATGGAGCCTTTAAGTTTTGGATCTGTTTTCTGGTCCACAAACTCTGCTCTCATTAACCTTGTTTCAAGTTGTACCAACAGAAAACAGATGTTAGCAACTAGCGGGTGGAACATTTAGCATAAGGTGACCAGATTTCTTAGACAAAATCCGGGGACATTTTCAGCTCAGAAGCGTATATACCTCCAAAACACGTCATGTTTTTAATTTTTGTAAAACTTAAAACGGACACTAGAGCTAGAGCTGAGTATCAGATACAATATAAACTATTGAGGACATATTTTCCTTTGACATTTATGCAGTATGAAACGAGATCGCTGCAGTCGGCAGCAGAGAAACAAGCTACAATGGAAGTTAATGGGATAATTGTCCAGCTTGTATTTACGTTCATAAAGTGCTCGTTTTGCTGCTGACAGACTCAGATTAATATTCTAAGTGTCTGATAACATTATGGAAAGGATTTCTAAGGAGGCTGACCTTTCTGTTAAAGATTAAGATCATTTTTTTAAAACATAAAAGTCCGCAAAATTGTGTTCGCTAAACCCACCAGGCTCCATGTAAATAATCAGTGATTTTAGCATCGTAAAATACGGTTTTCTAAAACATCTGAGCTCTGAGCAGTGCTGCTCGATCGGCTCCGT
This sequence comes from Etheostoma perlongum, assembly GCA_026937815.1. Lineage (NCBI taxonomy): Eukaryota > Metazoa > Chordata > Actinopteri > Perciformes > Percidae > Etheostoma > Etheostoma perlongum. The sequence goes on along the minus strand of CM049390.1, from coordinate 5,580,511 downwards.
TTGGTCAGAGTTTTCTTTCTTTTATTCCAATTTTGGGTCTGTCAGTCACAGTGAAAACCGGGGACATTTCCGGGGACAGATCCAGCCGGGGACAGGTCACCAAAATCGGGGACTGTCTGGTCACCCTAATTTAGCAGCTAAGGAGCCACATATTTCCACAGTAATACATAGAGACCAAAATGAAACCATTATATTTATATATTAGACATACATTTGTTGGACGACAAGAGACAGCTTCAAATGAACAATGCTTCATGCGTGCTGGATTTGTAATTGACAAATGTTAGCAACTTGCTAACAGGTTGTTAGCGTGTTCTGCTGCGGGTGGAAGACTACTGTTTTAAGTTCAATATCTACAACATTCACCCCATTGGGGAAATTACAGTTTGTTGAATGTGCTGCGACTGCTTTTTTTGGGGAGGGGTTCATGTAGGAACACTGGGTTCATGTAGGAATTTGAACCGGCAAACCTAACTCCCTACGGACTGAGCTACTGCCACTCCAAATAGACCAAGCTATTAATTTTATGTATGTACAGTAATAAAGGCTTTAAAGTCAAAGAGATTTATGGCGATCATATACCCATAGCTTCACATTCTCTGTTTACTCAGTTCCTGTTACTATATGCGGTTACTATTATGTTATGGTAATTTAAATTCAGATACAAACCCAGAAGATGAGACTATGGATGAGACCTTAGGGAAATTGTGGTTTCAAGTCTGTTTAATTTTGCTCTCATTCCCTTTCCTCGCCTCTCTTTCTAATTCCCTACAGGTTAGTTACCGACAGGAAACAAATGGGAGAAGAGAGGACACAAGCAGAAGGAATCACAGATGGCTACAGAGGGACCTTATTTCAGAGAAGACTATAGAGTGAGGTGAAAGGTGACCAGAACTGCTCTTTTCCTTTACTAGAATATTCAATTATTGAACAAAATATGACACAGCTTGCTTACAAAAGGTTGAAAGGAGCTCCTGTAAATTGGGCCGGGCATCCTGGCATTTAAATTAGCAAACGCATACAAAAATACCACATAGCATGTGTAACTTCCAGAAAGGTATGACCACTCATTTATGCACATTATTTATTTTTCTCATTATGGAAGTGGGGCATCTCAGGGAGTGAGGATCACATTCAGCTCCTGTACAGTACGCCCTTCTCTCCACACCTAGCTCGTAGTGAAACTCCTGCTCCGAGGCCTCTTATAAGCATCACCATTAATCAAACAGGCAGCTTGCAGTTTTTTTTTTTTTAGAATGAACAAGAAAGTGGCATAAATAACTAAAACATCAGGGGAAAGAAGGGAGAAAGGACAGTGGAGTATAAGAAGTGAAAACGAGGCAAATCAAAGCCAAAGTCACCTCGACTCCTGCTAATTTAAAACAGTGACACAAGCATTAACTACAATGGGGGGGGGGGCATGCTGTTTCCATTGTCAAGGTGTTTGTACATGGCTCCCATTTTGGCAAGCGTCATAATTTAACATTTTATATTAGTATTGCCGGCTATAGAACAGCTTGTCTTTTGGGCAACAGTTGTGTTCCCCAAGCTCTTGAGATGGAGCCAACTAGTGTGAGGGCTGGTGCCCAAGCCGTACCTTTCACCAGCTTGGGGCGAGCCAAAACATTGATTTCTTCATTTTCTTATAGTAAAAAAAGAATCCACAGCCTTATTATGCTGACAGCAGCCCTGTTGAATGTGACTGTCATAAATGAATTTGAGCAGGTTCAGGCGGCATCTCATTAAAAAGGCATTCATTTCCAACCATCCACATTGGACATGGTGACACTGAGAATTGTCGTTTCCTGAACTCGGGGCCATCAGAATAGAAAATGCTTCATGAAGGCTTACATGTGAGTGCTGCACGGGGGATGTGTAGGTGGTGACTGTGCTGGCGGTAATGATATATCACCACGCTCATTTAGCTCAGTCAAGCAGCACTCACTTTGGAGCACCGCTTCAAGGTGTTTAGATTGCAGAAGATCTCGTTATTCATATTTGTAAAAAGGAATAAATTAACAAACAAATGAAGGATCTGACACACACACTCATCATTGTGACACAACTACAGCACTTCATTTCATTTTGAAGTCCTTGCTCTCCTTGCCTCCTCATTGTGACTACAACCATTCCATCCTGACGTGAAGCCTGTGCAGCTAACACTGACAAACATGCACTTGATCATGCTTGATCCAACGTGCAGTATTGATCAACAGGGTGTCACAAGTTTGCCGGGGTGTCGCGGGATGCTACAGACTCATTGAGCGAATTGATCATAGTAATGCATAAATAATACAGTGGCATGTCATTCTGACTTCCTATTGATTTTTCCATTAGCAGCTGATTGATACAAGTTTTAAATGTCAGGAGTCTCATTGATTACCACGGGTCCATGCACTCATGTCACTTTTCCGGTGGCTTTGCAGTCTTCCACCTGGATGGACTAAATTAAATGTCAACAGGTGCACCTGGTCATCGAGCTGTTGCATTCAGGCTGGGTTCCCACCAAAGTGTTTACACACTCTACAATGTTTACTCCTCTGATTTACTGCCTTTGAGAATACTACCACTCCAACTTCATCACACAAAATGCCTGAACTTTTCCTTCCTGGTCTCAGGAGAGAGAGAGAGAGAGAGAGAGAGAGAGAGAGAGAGAGAGAGAGAGAGAGAGAGAGAGAGAGAGAGAGAGAGAGAGAGAGAGAGAGAGAGAGAGAGAGAGAGAGAGAGAGAGAGAGAGAGAGAGAGAGAGAGAGAGAGAGAGAGAGAGAGTCCGTAGACATGGAAATTTGTCTTGCAATACCAGAAAATCTGATTCCTAAAAGAAAATGAAAGACCCATCTTTAGGTTTAGCGTGCAAAATGCAAAGAGATCAAGCCATAGTCTGCACTGTTGTTCAATATATTTCATTAATTTATCGCAGATGCTACAATTTTAATAATTAATCGTTTCTCATTAATGCAGAAAAATGTGCTGGTTTCAGGCAATGTGTCGATTAGTTTTGCTGTTTAAGGTATTGTTTACTTTTTCACTTCTGGTCAGAAAACTATAGCCAATTAAAGCTCAGAGCTCTTGATGGATGTTTTCAACATTTCTATCTTTTTTTTCCTTTTCTTTTTAAGAGAATGAAAGGCGTCAGTTGCAATCCTACATTCAAACTAGAAGGGCTCTTAGAGAGCGCAGACCTCCGCCAAGCCAAGGCATGCCCTATCTCACAATGTTAATGCAGTGTGAATTCTCCCATTCAGGAACTCATTTTTCAGATTATTGCGACACCACATGAATGCAGCAACAAATAACCTCTCTCGCAATGTAATGGAAATTGAAAATGAATTTGTGTATCCACCTCTATGACTCGGATCTGCTCTAAAATGTGTTGGGTTCTTCCTTGGACCATGCTACACCCCTTCCACTTAGTTTCATAGTCTACGCAGTTTGTAGTCCTGCTGACAGACAAACTGCAAAAAGCAAGAAAATAAACTTTTCAGCAATAATGTGGCTTAAAAAACAAAGCAACCCTCACTCTTACACACCCTCACAAAAATCACAGTAACTACTCTTGAGGCTATACACCAGCTACTTTGTGAGGAGAAAAAGGAAAATCATTCAGGATGTGGAGAACTAAACGTATATTCGTCTTTAAAGGAGAAACTTCTTCCAAAAAGAGCCAAAAGCAACACAGGGTAAACAAAGTACCAAGCGTGTAATCCTCCTTTATAAATTAACTGTTGACTTTCTTTATGAATCAGGAGAAATTGCAATATTTGCCTAAAAGCTAAAACATCTGCACAGTGGGATTCTGTTTTAAGCCTCTCAAAAGGAAATGGTAGACTGGGAACGCTCAATAGAAAAGTATGAGAGCGTGTGTTTGCACTTGGGGCAGAGCTGAGGGGCAAACACAGGGAGACGAGCCCGAACGTACACAGTTGTTCCTCTCAAGCATGATAGTGTTATTTACTGCAGGGCTTCAATCCCATCCTGTTGGGCACGTTTATGAAAACACTCTTAAAAAGTGCTCAGCGGCAGGTATGTGCAAGTTAATGAAGCAGGGGTACCCACTTCCTCCTGATTCAATGATGCTGAGATCATTTAATGATTCTCTTGCAACCTATTTATGGCAACGCTTGGTGAACATAACAGAGGTTAATAAAAGTAGAGGTCAACTCTTTATCACAACTGCCCAGCGCTGTTTTCCCCTCTCATACACTATAAGTCATGGAAGCATTTTCTCATTAATGATCTCTCCCATAGGGCGAGTAAGTATAAATCTACTGTGCAGAGTTTAATGCCTTGATTCCCGTAAGCATGTTTGCTTGATTATCAAATTATTCTATGTGCCATGGCTGGTATTTATTTCATGCTAATAGCCAGCATCTTACCGGAGGCTGCAAAAACAAGTGTAGCATGCATATTACACTGAAAAATGTCAAACATCAGCCAATCAGGGTGCAAAAAAGCTGATAGAGGGAGACAATACACATTGGAGCCTTGAGTTGAGTCATATTTAATGGAGGAGGGAGTGTGTGTCACTGGCAGAAAGAGTATGTACAGGGTCGAAAAAATAAATTGCGTGAGAGAGAAAGAGAGAGAGAAAGGTGTTGGGGTCTTGAGTCTGCCTTTGCATCAAAAGCATTGGAACACATGATGCCTCGTTGAAAACTCATGATGTAATAAAACACTTATGATAACTGCCAATCTGCAAACAAGCAGCAGAGTAAAGTAGTAGGAAGCGTTGGTGAGGCTTATAGTCTCGCTTTGCCAGACCTTCCTCCACAGCGCTGCAAAGGAAGGTCTGGCTAGTCCACACAGCATTCTGGGATGGGAGAAAAACATGCTCTGGTTTATTGGCATTTCTTTAAACCAATCCGCATGGAGCAGCTGCCAAAATAGCCTCGGGAAGGAACTTGTTTTGGTGGAACACGTGTATGCTCAAGAAGTTGTTTTCGTCGTGCAACAGAAAACTCAGATTAGACAGATAGTCTAGCTAGCGGTCTGGATTTACCCTGCAGAGATCTGAGGACCAGTTAACCATGGTCCTCATAAATCAACCAGAGTTAAAAATTCCAATACAAAGAAAGCGGAGGCAAACAGACATCTGCGGCACCGGAGCAACCCTGGAAGCGGAACGTTGTGGATATAGACTAGAGGCTTATGGTGTCAGTGGAGTCGACATGTGGTGTTTAGGGTGAAGTCTAGACTTCTGCTTGTCTCTGTTCCTAATGACAACAGCCGTGTAACCCTTAAAGGAGGAATGTTACATCCATCCATTTTCTCTACTCAGATCTTTTTTGTTGTCCTAAAGTACATTGTTGTCTTGTTACATATCGTCATGTATTGTACTGTCTGTTACAAAGTAAACAATTGATAAATAATGAATGTTTTTATGCAGCTGTTTTCAGCACTTTTGGCCCAAGGCCAATTTCCCACGGGACAATAAAGTATAGTGTATATATATATATATATATATATATATATATATATATATATATATATATATATATATATATATATATATATATATATATATATATATATATATATATATAGTGTTTTTATAAAAACTTACAACCAGAATCCTAACTAGTAACCAACACCAAATGTAATGACTCATTAAATTATCTGCATTTTGAGTTGCTGTTTGCATGTGGGTCTATATGCACACGTGCCTGCAAGGTGGGGGGGTTGTGTGTGTGTGTGTGTGTGTGTGTGTGTGTGGGTGTGTGTGTGGGGGCTTCTGCTTTGTTATTGTCGTCTGATGGTTCTGTTGCATTTTTGTGGGCCAGCCTCCCTCATCAAAGTGATTAAGCAATTACACTGATTGTGCCGATGCTCAAAAGAACCAGAGAAGGACCCTCGAGTATTGAGTGCTAAAGCTTTCTCTGAGATAACGGCTTAATTTGTGCCTAATCAAAATAAAGCCTGTTCTTTTAAATCTTCAACCTTCCTTCAGCAAAGTGTTGGCTCGGGGAATTGAGAAGGTAAGGAGAAACCAACAGATATGGGAGCCCTGCTGGGGTGTTTTCCACCTTGAATATAATTACATATAGACCTTATGCAATTACGTGTTATTATCAGGCAATGAGGCCTCTCTTTCCCTCCAAATGAAATAATAATTAACATTTCAGAACTTAGAACGATCAAAACCTTTAAAGAGGCTGCATATACCCAGCATGGATCCCCACTGGATATTATTAAAGAGTTTGGGAATTAAATCAACATGCTATGTATCTCTATGTGACACACGCACACACACACACACACACACACACACACACTTTTTCCCCCATCAGCCCATTAAAAATAGCTGATTTTCCTCCACGTGCTGACATGTCTTTACCTGTTTTGTTCACCAAGAAAGCCAGCCCCAGCAGCACGCATCTTTAGACACACTGGATTCAACATCAAACATTAATCACAGCAGAACTCAGATCACAGCCGTGACGGAGCAACATGAATTAGGCCTGCTGATGCATGTGAGTGCGTGTGAGCCTGGGAACAAGATTGGAAGAAGTGTGAGAGAGAGCGAAATAGAGGGAGGGAGGGAGAGAAGAGAGAGAAAAAAGGGAACTCACCCCTGGAGGATATCTGAAGGAAGAGGCGGGGATCTGCAGCACGTATGGCCGCTGTGTATCGATCCTCTATGGCGGGCACCTGCGCTTTTTTCTCGGGCATAAGCCGGACCCTGAGCCGGCCCCCCTCTGCGCCGAACCACCACTCCAAAATAGTTGTGAGGTCCATTTCCAGAGTGAGCACTGGGGCCTCCTCGTACACAGACAGCCCCCCGCATCCCGTCCTCACTATATCCTCTCCTATTTCCACCACAACTTGGTTTGATTTTCTGCTGGCTTTCGTCAAGCCTAATTTCAGAACTTTGGACAGCGGCCGCTCACGGAAGAAGGGGAGCTGTCCATCAGCAGACACGTTCCTCAGTGCAAAGTCCGTAGCCGACTTAGAGTCCACAAAAGTGGATATGGTTTTCTGCAAAGGTATGCAGTGCATTTTCAAATTTGCGCGCACCATGTAACATCCGCTAAAAGTCTGGCAGTCGCCGTTCAGAGGTCTCTTTATGAACTCTGCCAGGTAATAGCGCAACAGAGAGGGGACCGCAAAATCCACAGCCAGGGTTTTCCTCTTGAGCCTGGAGTTTAAGGTTTGGTTCAAGTCTCTTTTGCTCCCGGTTTCCCCGCTGGTACCGCCTCTCGTACCGCCGCCGCCGCCGCTGTTGATGTTGCTGAAGTCGGCGGTGGGGAGATCCATCCCCGCTGTGGCCCTTGGCGAGGCGCACTGCAGCCCAGCGAAAAATGCCGCAGAACAAACAAGCGAAAACAATATCCTGGTGTTCATGGTTAAATAATTTGAGTCTTTCGTTGAGGAGAAGCACCCTTAATCCCACTGTTCACCGCTTCCTCTCTGCTCTTGTCACATACGCAGCGTAAGATCATAAAGTGCGAATCGATGATCCTGCGGGTCCTGCGCCTCTTCGCCGGTGCGCATCCGTGGCAAGACGAATCGAACTGGGTTTTAATCTGGTTGCAACTGACTGTTGCTGTCCTCCCTTCTTCAAAGGGGAAAAAGTGCCATTCCGCCCCCCCACCCCCCTCTGTTCCCCACACACGGACACACGCAGACGGACACACACACGCACCTTTGAAAGACAATGCTTTTTCTCGCCGGAGCGAACCAAGCGAGTCGCTCTCCGGGACGCTGATTGATATGCCGGTCGGGTCCGCTCCGGTGGCTTTCAAAGACTCCCCTTCTCTTGGCACAGTTGTGACGGCGGTACAAGTGGTCTCTCTGTCAGCAGCGGGATGCAGCGACGCTCTCTCTCCCCTCACAACTAAATCACGAATTCACAGCGAGTTTGGAGACGCCGAGCATCAATTAAAGTTTCACAAATAATCATATCTTGCAGTCTCGGCTAACTGAAGAGCCCGGCGGAAGCCTCTCAGGTTAATTGTCTGCTGAGGTTTTCGGTGCTCCATTGGTCTTAACAGGCAGCTCCGGTCGTCTCTATCATACCAGCACATGCGGTGAAGTCATTCACACATCCATTAGACGCCAATATAAATCCTGTCCTTTGAACACGACTCCCTTGCGAAAAAGAAGTCAGCCGTCAGCGCAGGAGCCTCCGCCGTTATGAACGCGTCTGGTGCGCCCTCAGCGCAGCCGTAATGGTGCCTGGCTATGTCTTTATTGAAATTGCAAATGCCAGGAGGCACAGCTCCACAGTTTGTCTCTCGTGATTTCTCAATGAATCACCGAGCTTTTGTGTTTCCGGAAATTGGATTGGATTAGCCGCACTCTCCTGGTTGTATGTAAATCAAATAGTTTCAGAGGGAGGCCGTTTGGGTTGGAGCCTATTTGGCTGTGTTATATCTGATGTGCAGAGGCCAATATGTCCTTAAAACATCAGGGAGCTCTCTTGCCATCTTGCCAGTTCATTTAGCGCACAGGTTCCTTAATTGGGAATCAAAGGGTCAGTGTTTGGGGGGGGACCAGGAAATGCTCCCCCCCTCCAAATTAATTTCAAAGGGGCTTCATTGGCATATGAAAGTGTTAACTGTTGCCAAAGCATCAGAATACAATTAGTTGAAATGTTCAGATTATGTAAACACAACATTGATATATGATTGATATTCTCTCTCTCTCTCTCTCTCTAGATGGCGTCAGCACATACTTATGGTAATTCACTAATTTTCACTTATTGCTCTGGATTTTTACAGTCTCATTAGAGCCTTATCTATGGAGGAGGATAAGGGCATTATGTAAAACATCCACATGAGAGGGATCACAGAATCCATAGAATGAAGTCAGAATTTTGAGATTAATGGTGCGTTCACGCCACCTGGGAATATAAGGGATCGCCCTCGTGATTGTGGTGGATAGGTCAAACACAGGACTTTCACCCAGGAGAGGGGGGTTCGTGTCCCGCGTATGTCATCAACCGGCCCGTTATTCCCGCGTGTCACGGAACCGTCAACCCACCCACGAGCTTTCCCTTAACCTAACAGCATAAAAGGGACGGCAATAGTCCAGACCAAGTGCATTTAGGTAAAGTGTGTTATATATGACTTTTAGCGTAAATAACATTGACAAAGGCATGACCAAGCGTCCATATTTTACGAGATGGGAGTGAGAATGTGGAACACACTGCCATGTCAGATTTCCATGTTCTGGGTTTAGGGGACATGTTGGGAGTTTGGCAACTCATTACATGCAACTTTCTATTTAAGTTGAAATACCTTGCAGGGATAATGGTCAGTGATTTGATCAATTTAGAAATATGCTTCTTCCATTCCAGTTAGATCAATAACAGCAGTGTCTTTGTCAATGTATAGTAATGAAAATGTGTGTTTCAGTAACATTCATTCACTCATGGTGTGCTGCTGACAGTTTAACACCAAAGCAATCCTTGGCCTCATGTTATCTGACACGCAATGAGACTTACATATTTTACATTTAATGTAGTAACGGGATTCAGTGTCAGCAGATATTTCGAGATAGGGTATCCAAATCAGCAGAGAAAAAGTTGGATTGCTGGCACTGCAACCCTACACTATGTCACCATCAACCTTGTTTTACACAAATTACATAAAAATGAAACATGCATTCACTTTTATATACAAGCCACACAGCCACATGTAAGACCAAGCTAGGCCCCGGTTGGAGACTTTCTGATCAAGTCCCAAACAAACAACTGATACTGCTTTTGTAAATGTTAAAGTGCTTCTCACAACACTGTAGATAGGCAGTATTATGTGATGTAATACCATATTCATTGTTATGGCTATTTAGAGGCTTACAGCATCCAGTGCCGGCTGATTGCAACATTAGTTCTTGTTTAAGCCAGAAAAATATACAGGTGATTGTGATTCATTATTAACACAAAGAACTTAATTGTTGTAGCCCTGGACAATATGAGCCCATTCTTTCTCACTAATCAGACCAGTCATTGCAGTTTTGTTGAAAATGTAATAACGGTTTTTTGTTTCTGATTGAGAAACAACCTGTTCTGTTTTTTTAGGGGTTAATTGAGATGAACGGGTAGTAAGGGGATTATTAATGTATTTATCATTGATTGATCGCTGCTCTGTGCCTGCATAATTACTTCCCAATAATGGAACTGTCCTCCGTAGAAGCTATTCTTCGTCTCTTTTCTTCTTTTTGGCGGTATTGGTTTATTTGTGATAGGGTTGTATATACATACAAGTGCATTTGTGTTCAACAGCGCGCGGAAATACTTTAAATTCAAGGTTTGTAATGGTATCATCATCAATCCCTTGTCTTGTTTTCTCCATTTCACCCCTGTCCCTCATGCAAATTCACATTCCTATACTGATGGCGTTAGATGAAAAACAGTCCAATGGAGTACAATCTTCAGTTAGTCTGCCTCAACCTGTGTTGGAGCAGCAGCAGAGAGCAGACAATCCGACCCAGCAGCACATCAGTGAAATACTTATTTTCTTTATTCATCATGCACTCTACCCAATAACTGAAAACATTATTCAGGACAAGTTCTTTTATTCATAGTCGGGGAAGGTAAGCAATCTTAAATGGTGTGGGAGGGACTGAATAAGGCCGGTATGGAGCAGCAGAAGGAGGGAGAAACGGTGACACAGACACTCTGACCACCATTCAATATCTAATCTCAATCTGTACTCACAAGTTACAAGCTATTGGTACAAAGTTACATTGCCCGCTGCATTTCTGTTCATGACATTGTACTTCAATATGGGAGATTCTACTCGGTAACTGCTTGAGTCAAGATGAGCCTGTAGCAACCAGAGTTTTCAGCTAGTGTGTGGCTATTGCAGCTTTGAGTATTTGGCTGCAGAGGCAAATGAACTGTGGAAATGGTATAACAATTCACTAAAACTAGACAATATCTGGCGTTATTGATTAAACACATTGGTTATGTTAGCCAAATTGATTTTTAACTAACAAAACCCAAACTAAAGCATTATAGCTCAAGTTCCATTTCTCACACAAAATTGATTTTGATGAATGGATATGTCCGCGCATAATTGTGACCCAGATTAATTAATTTGCAGCACTGCAGGCTATAGAGAAAGAGATGGCTAGAGCACGTATGGGCTGAGATGAACGGCACTTTAACAGCTATTGCTGGATTCTTGGTAATATGCATGCACTTTGAAAGTCATTTACCAGACCGCCAAGGCTGACTTAATTACTTTCTGATTGATCACTTATTTCCACTTTTCAGTCCTTATGCAGTAAAATGAAAAAAGCCTGGTTATCAGATACCCACAATGCTGCTAGCTTCAAGCACACTTACCAGCTATTGTCAATTTCATCTGAAGCATCATTAGTATCCAGCTCAGAGGTCAGTACACGGAAAAAGGTTGGTAGAGAAGTGGAAGTGTGATAAATTACAGACAGATAAGTTCTTACAAAGACCCCATCACCCCCATCCCCCCTCCCCCCCCACCCCACTTGAGCACCACTTTTCATGGCGAGTGGTAAACCTCATAAATCAGCAGCTGAGTCCCTACAACTAGCCACCCTTTCAGCCAGCATCATCGTACTTCATGGCCTTGTCCATTCAACAGTGTTGTCGCTGCTGAAGCAGAGATGGATGTTTTGTCACACAGAAAAAAAAGGAATCCCAGAGCGTTCCTCCAGAGTTGTCAATCTGCCTCTGTTCCTCCTTTCTCACAGCTTCACAGCCATTTTTATCTTTTGTCTGCTTTTGCTTTCGTGCATGCACAACAGGCATCTGCAGTGATTGAGGAAGGAGCTGCTGAGTCTCACGCGCCCAAGCCATGCATTTTACAACGCAGAGGCAACAGTCCCACTTCCTTTAGCATTCCAACCCCACGACATTTTTGTTGTAGTTCCATAAATCAAATCCCCCGGACCTGCCGAGTTGAAAAAAAGAAATAAGGCTTTTGAAGAAAATAGAAAAAAAAGAAGCTTTTGCACGGAAAGTGTTCAAGATTGGGAGAGTTTCCTGTTGACAGATGTAATAAGAGTTTTTTGTGGGGGGGGGGGGACTTTTGATAAGTGGCAATTCCCCTGGGTAGTGGACTTGAAAAATGTCAGCCTTTTAGCTCCGGTCCACGTAGCCTTCTGCATGACCAGCACTCACATTAATCATTTTACAGCAAGGGTTGGGCCTGATTCGAGCCAGGTAGTTAGCATGTCATGAACTCTTGGTTTGATTAAAATAAAAAATTTAAATTTTAGAACAACAATGTTAATTAGAGTAATGGAAAAATGACTACCTGGCCTCTTTTAGCCCCACAGTGTGAATAGTTTGACCTGACAAATGTTAGATTATGACTTCCACTATTCCCTAACAGGAAATTTAATTCAGACAGCTCTGAAAGTGGCTAGAGTTAGTTTAATAAAGATTGACTTTTTGTGCCAGGTTCTTCTCAGCAAAAGCCAAAAGTGCCATCAAGTTTAAGATTTGAGCGAAGTGGATAATCCATAAAAAGGTTGCAGGAGCATATGTAGCGCAGGGCAGGCGAAATTGTTTTTTTATCTGGGTCCTTTTTACCCAAGTTTTGCTCCAAGACTTTTCTGAACCACCCAGCGGTTTAAAAAATGCTTTTTACTTTTGCACAGTGTGACCATGTTGGCCAAATGGCCACTGTCTAAAAACAACTTTTGAACGTATACACGTTATACCAAAAAGTTCCTTCCTGAAGCTATTTTGCGGAAGCTCTGTGCGGTGCTTAGTGCCACCCATGACGATTGAGATTGGTTTAATGACTTGCCAATAAACTAGAGCATGTTGTTTTCCCATCCCGGAATGCTGTGTGGACTAGCCAGCGGTGTGGAGAAAGGTATGCCAAAGAGAGACTAGATGAGCATAAGTCCAATTTACTCCATTCACTAGCTTTTAACTCTGTGTTGGGTCTCCACTAACCCCTGGGTGAAATATTCAACCAGTTCTCACTCAACCAACTTGTAAAATATATATTTTACAAGTTGGTTGATCAGTCAGTATGGTCAGTCAATATGTTCTGACCCAGAGCGTCAAAAGTCACGCCCAGAGTCCCAACGCTAAAGAAGACTTTTAGTGTGAATAACAAATGCCAAAGGCACATTACCAAGCATACTTATTTTACACGATGGGAGAGTGAGAATGTGTGGAAATATCTGACTCTATCTGCTAAATGCTCCACTATGTTCACCGGCTAGTCTCTCACTGTGTCGGTTTCCCTGTTTGGTGCTGAGCAGGTAGTGTATAGTGGGCGTGACCTTTAATGCTAAAAACAGCTGCCTGCTGTGGCTGGAAGAGAGGTTGGTAAGAATCATTTGCTCCCTTGTCAATATCAGTTTGTTGATTAGTTTAGTTCTGGCAGTGGGAACACAGCTTTGTGACTGCACTTAGACCTTAATGTCACTTGGGAAATAAAATTGACAGAAAGACAACAAATGACGTCAACGCCACAATGACACACACACACACACACACACACACACACACATACACACACACACACATACACACACACACTTTAAATTAACATTCTAAGTGAGACAATAGTTCTTAATATAAAAAGATAACAAAATACACTAGTTGCAAATAGTAAAACCACATATAATCAAAACAAATAAACCATCAAGTTTTGATGGAGGATGGCATAAATGACTTTTTAACCGGTTTAGCCATTCTGCAACAGCATCCTAACCATTGGCCTAAACGACGACGTGTGTTGGGTCCTTGAGAATCTTCTGCCTCGCTGAACACATTTTTTATGTAAAGGCTAAAGATAGTGATGTCCTTTTTTCTTTTTGATCTTCATGGCCGTTTGAGTAAGAATTGAAGTCTTTTCAAAAAACATTCAGTTGTAGCCTTGAAAAGAGGTTTCAACATGTACATGCCATGTGAGTGCAAACAAAGATACAGTATATATACATGTTTTAAAAAAACTGAGCCTTAACCGGCCAGATAAACCAGGCAGGTTCAAATGAGCACTATCCCGTTGATTTACGGGAGGCGTGGGATTCATTATTCTTGGAGGTTATCCCAAACTATGGACAGAAAGTTGAGATATCTGAGCCTCTGCTGCATCAGTTTTAACCTTTTCTTTTTTAATCACTGCAAAAAGTGTAATACCAAATTGCTTGAGTAAAAGCATACTTCCATCTAATGCAGGGTGGCTGGTGACCCAAGCTCAGAGAACTGCATTTAATCAAATGTGTTATGGATCATTTCATTTAAATATCTGAAATGTTTAATCATAAGTTTGGTGCAGTTGCTATACTTTCCCTACAACACAATTCCATTACAGTAATCTTATTGCAAACTGCGAGATTTTTCTCTAAATTGCCTGGGAATAATACGGTTGAGTTTTTTTTTTTTTTTTTAAATTTAAGCTTCATTCTAAATTCTTTACACAAACCATCTTCTCCCTTTAGGCTCAGAGAGAGGGTAAGAAGTTGGAATACGTCTGTGTTTGCCTTATCACTTTTTATCCTGTTGGCTGGCCACCTCATAATGAATTCATTGCCTTCGTTCGTTCTACTACTTTCGGGCTTTATCGAAAATGTTTAAAAATTGACAAGCTGACCACTTCCATAGAAATCCATCTTACCCTGAAAATGAATTTATACAACCAGAGGCATCCAAAAATAATGAAAAGAATGTAGGTTAAAATAGGAAGCAGTCTGGGCACTCTGAGGCGCACACACACACACACACACACACACACACACACACACACGATTAGATCTCTACAGTTTTAAATGCTTAAAGTTTCAAAATGCAGCTTTCTTCGTGTCAAAGTTTATCCCTCCCGTCTATACGTTTTTTTTCCAAGGCTTGCTGGCGTTTCCTATATTGTTATATCAATAAGCACAGTCCTTTCTTAGTACGCTGAATTGCATTTAGCTCGAGGATCATTCCTCCCCCGTCTGGAAACACACTGCTGATCCAAGGCAGTGCAAACCTGAAGCTCAGCTGAGATCCTCTGCACTATCACAAGACAAGTGTTTCCTTTACCCACCCTTATCCTGCATACATGAATATGCAGAAAAAAAGACCTAGCCTAATGATTCATTATATCAGTATCAGATTCAGTTAAGGCATTAGTCATCCAGGCCAATCAAGGTAGCTAGAGTAGACTCTGATTTTGACTGATTATGCAATCACAGTTATTATTGGACGGATGGGCAAAGAAGTCACTGTTAGAGCTCTCCTCAATCAGTTAACCATCGACCTGCCAGGGCCTAATGGGCCATTGGCATTCGACTCCTGCACCACATCTAATGAATTCCCACTCTGAATCTGAGAATCTCCTTTCATGGATCAAGCTTCTCAGGAAAAGGATGGGACAGTAAAGGATGCCATCGGGACCGCCGGCAAATTTTTCACTGGTCCCTTGTCAATATGATCAGGCACAGGGCTGCAGTACGTCAGAGTTGAAAATGATGTATTAGCTGAATGGAACGTGATAGAGAGCATGCCCAGTATTTGACTATGATATGCATCACAGGGGAAAGGTTAGAGGTGAATTAATGAATAAACCGGTATCAGCGAAGCGGTGGGAGGGGCAGTATGGACATTGGATACAGTAGGGAGGAGGTGAGCATAAGGAAATACATGCACATTTGTTTTGCCTTTGGGAAGAGCAAATTGTATATCAATGACTCAAGTTGCAAAAAGAAAGAAAATCTCAGAACAGGGGTGGCATTTGGGGTGCAGTGTGGGGAGAAGTGATCGCTAAAAATAGACTGCAGCAAAGCTACTCCACTGTGTATCTTCAATACACAGTCTTCTTTCCTTTCTTGGGAGAAGCATCAGTTTATTTTCCCTCTTCCTTCTTTCCGTCTCATCCCCGTTTCCTGGTAACAGACGTGTGTGTGTGTGTGTGTGTGTGTGTGTGTGATGCGCCCTGTTTGTCCATAGGAATATAAATCACGGTGTTTGTTTAGTATTCATATCTGAGAGTTTTCATTACTCCCTCATCCCAAAAAACAACTGCAAAAGCACAGCTGCAAGAATGTATCACCAATAAGCAAATGCAGTTACAGTTACTGTCATGCATAAAAAGGGACAGGCAGGCCGGTGTGGGAGTTCCAGCATGTATTGACCATCAAGAGCTGGCAGAAGAGATTGCCCTCATTTCACTATCTTGTTTTCTCCAAATTGCTACTAGTAAAAGCAGATGCGGCCCCCAAATCAACTGGCCCAATGTGTCAATTTCTTATAGGTTTGTTTATTGCCATCTTGCCTGCTATACGACTATCTCTGCCTCCCTGTTATCCTCACTATAGCGGTGTCCTCTCTGTGTGTCCTCAGCCTACAATACAATTTGTATTTGGCTTACTGTTCAAACTCTGACCTACATGTAGAAGCTTTGCACAGATGAACACAAAATGTTGAAAATACTACTTTTTCCTCTCATTTGTTTGGACGTCATTAGAGAATATATCAAAAAGATACTTTCTGATTTCTGAAAAAAACATCAGCCATCTCAATACTACTAATTATCTATTAGTGCTAAACTGCCTTCTGTAAACTGTAAACCAAAATCGTATCAGTGCTTTAAAACAAGTCCATAGATTCTCATCATAGAATAAACTGTTGCGGCCAGACACAGCTGCAGGAATTCTAATTAAAAGCCATTAAAATGTGCTTCTGGACGAGGGATTGTTCTGACAGGGAAAACATTTTCTTCAGCCTAGCCTGAAGCTGACCACCTGGCTGGCATTTAGCATTACTTGTCAGTACTTTCACTTGTGTGTGCATGTGTGTGTGTAAAAACGTCCTATGCTATGTCCTATTTCTGTGGTAAATCCTATCAACACATTCTCACTCATATACCCAATTCTGTTCTGATGCAGTACCTACCAAACCTTGTATGTCATCGGTTATCTGTGAAGTGCAAATGTGATAGTAGTCGGACATTGTTTTCATGCTGCAAAGTCTCTAAGGAAGAGGTATATAGGTGGATGGAAGGGTCAACAAAGTGTGTGATTGGGACATTTTGAGTACTTTAAAATGGCGATAGAAGAAAGTGGAGCATTTACCAGATATTCCCCTCAGGAGTTGTTGGAAATATTGGACCCATATGGTGGCCAGAAACATCACTCTCAATAACCGTCCCTGCTGGATGTGTATAGGCAACAGTTTTTTCTGGTTTACTATTTTAACTTGAAATGTGATAATATGTCAGTGGTATGTTCAGACAGATGCCCTTTGTGGCCAAATAATCAATTATTAAGGCTTTAGGATTTAAATGGTTCAGGATCAAATTACTTACCGGTAGGTAGATTTGTTTTGCAGCAAGAATATGACATCTATTTTGACACCTAACTATGAAAACATACTAAAAACTGAGTTAAGCGTACAAATACTCAAGGTTCCACCGATCAGGACAAAACAGAGAGAAAGAAAGAAAAATCAGTCAAAAGAATATTCTCTAAAAATCGAAATCAAGATAAAAGCAAATGTGTCTGTGCAAATTTTGCTACAGAAAGTTGAGTTCCCGATCATTTTTGACATTGGAAACATCAGCTATAACACAATCTCAACATGCCTAACCTATGGCCAAATGGCAGCAAACCAGAAAACAGTCATATTACTCATTTTTGTATATAGTTATTGTAGCAGTTTCTGAAGGATCAAGTGATTGCTCTGATCAGGCTCATTCCAGAAAGCAATAAAAGACAACCTACATTTATTAACCAAGCAACACAAAGCAGCACTATTGGGCCCTTCAGTATACACATGCAAATTCATACACATGTACATACATAGGTTACATAAATATCCATAACCTTTCTCAAAAGGTATGAAAATATTTTCCTGCCTCTTTAGAGACAATTCAACATGTTCTACCTGCGCCCCATGCTTTCTGGCACCATGTTGTTTGGCTGCCATTTGGTCTGAATAAATAATATCCAACCATGAAAGTGCCCAATGTCTGGCTCTTTCAGCAAACAGCAAGCAGGCTTTTGCTGTTGTCATGCCTATAAGATATACTCTTCATGAAACCATAAAAAATAAGCTGACAGTGTATTTTGTTGTTTAGGTTGGACAATGGTATGTCAAGGATTTTCAATAGAAATGTGTAGTGTTTAGCCATCTTTTTTTGAAAGAATGAATAAATAAAGATGAACTGTACATCATGAAAGTATACACGCAACGTTAAATACATCAGATGCAGTATTAAAGAAAATGAAATACAAGTAATGCATCTCTGCAGTATATGCAGCATAAACAATAGCAGGGGAATAAGGAGTAGTGACTCAGACCACACTGGATCTTCCCTCCTATCTGAGTAAAGAAGAGAAGCTATATACTATAGCCACTTCACTTTTTGAATTAGTTTGGCTGTTATTTGATCTCTTGACAGTGAAGCAAGAGGGATATAATGCAACATAGGTCCAGGGCCAGATGCAAGGGCATTGTGCTTACATGGCGTATATCTCTAGCCTGGACACACCGCTCTCATCCCAACACTCCACCCACACACACATCCTGAGAAAAATTGCCTCATTAAACTGCCACATCACGAACCACAACCAAACTGCAGTACACATAATGTTTGTGAGCTTCACTAAAGATGTACCTTAGCTGGGTTTACTAATTGCCCTCATTTCCTCGCCTGCCCTTTTCCCAATCCTTTTTCCTCCCTTCCTGTCCTCACATCACCTCGCCCAGTCAACCTAATGAAGCTATCCAGTTAGGGGATAAAGTGTTTAAAGTGTCCTGCACTCCTTTTAAGCTCCTGTACAGCAGACACACACATCAGGAGGGGAGTGAATGGGGAAAGGATACCCTCCTTAACCCTCCCCTGCTGTCTCTTCTCCTTTGTGGACTTGGAAGTCGCTGACAGAAGTAAATCACTAGGGGGCTGGCAAGAGATTTAAATGAGCCGATTAATCCCCATGCTAATAATCACTCCATTAGGAATGGTGGAGCAATGATTAAAGCTCTTGGAAGGCACTCTGCACCATGCTGGGTTTCAGCTTAGAAAAAACACCCATGGGAGCATGTGTTTAAATATACATTGAATAAGTGACTATTTCATAAGAAATAGGAGTTTTTACCGTAGAAGCAAAAGTAAAACTGTAGAGACTATGATGGCCATTTTTTTTTCTCTACATAAAAAGTAAGTAGATTTTGTTCCTTGTGTTTGTTTGTGGGACAAGTTTTTAACCCAGGGGGAGTCGATTCATCTTTGTTGGCAGTGATATACCTCTCAATGATATTCATTTGCCTGAGGGTTTGTTTCATAATCTTGTTTACTTGTGTTCCCCTCTCAGCACCCCATCTTTCCCCCACTAATGTGACTCATGGTTTTATTTGTTCCGTGTTACTCTCGGTCTGCCTCTCTCTGTGCGCCTGTCCCACCACTGTCATACTCACTTTGTTTAGCCCAGCATTGAAAATCATTCATGCAGTTAGGTTTTATTTCCTTTAATGCTTCCTTAAACCACGACATGGAGGGTCAGAACTCCTCATAATATTGCATTTATTCCTGCTCCGCCCCCATTAATTCTGCTGTTCAGTGGTGGTCCACTTCTTCTAAAGCTGTCTGACATGACAATGTTCATTTGGAGAACTGAAAGAGGTTACAGACCATACAGTCCAAGGGTCTTAGATAATTTGGTTGTGTCATCATTTAATTATATTTACAGTACATGCTACTTTGCAAAGTGACAGCAGAGCATCTGGCAGACATCTCGCCTGTGACAGTCCCGACAAACAGCAAATGTGGAAAGTTGCCACCGCAAGTAGCACTCGACCCTACTGCAGCACTGCCACGTTGTTGGAATAAATCCAACACATAAGCGGAGGAGACTAGGCGGTGGCTGGTGCCTTTTGCTGTACGTTGTAGATTTATTCAGGCTTCAAATCTCTAAAAGTGACATAGAGCATGTCCTTGGATGCACATTAAGTTCCAGTGAATTATTAATGGCTTGCTAATAAATATGTTCACCTCTTCCTTAAAAACGACTTTGTTTATTAGTCTTGAGTGAGGACAGATGGGGAGGGGGTGAAGAGTTAGCCAGCATAAAGGGAGTTTATCCAGCAGTAGTTAGGAGTCCACACAGGTCAAGTGGACCGTGCTTAATGGAGCATTGAGGCTCTCACACTGTTTGTAATTTACAGTGATGGGAGAAGTATTTACATCATTTAATTAAAGGAGCACCCAACAGATTTTACACTTAGTCGACTTGTCTCGAGAACTGCCTGTAAAATGTCTTCTATGGCTCTTTTTTTGCATGTTTGTGTGCTGCTGCGCATCCCTGTGTGTGTGAGTGTGTGTGTGTAACAAGCATAGTGTGCGCACTGCGCATAAGCCAAGGCACATTTTGCTAATGCACTGTTAAAATAACAATGAAATACTGCGTTATTGACTTTAGACCAGGTTTTTGTTGGACAATGGCACAATCCCTTTCAGCTGCCTCAAGATAGCAATACTTCAAGAATTCACCTGAACACACCTCCCTGTAGGACCAACACGACTAAAGATGGGTGCAGGTGCATTTGCTATTTAAATGATGTGGGCGCTGGTTGGTCTTAAAATAGCACACACACACACACACACACACACACACACACACACACACACACACACACACACACACACACACACACACACACACACACACACACACACACACACACACACACACACACACACACACACACACACACACACACACACACACACACACACACACACACACACACACACACACACACACACACACACACACACACACACACACACACACACACACACACACACACACACACACACACACACACACACACAGCTCTATTCATTTTTGTATCTTTAATGTCCATGAAATGTCCTTTTCTTTTTCTCAGATTGTCTATAATAGCATTGTAAATGGTGAATTAATAATTAGCTACACATAGAAAGACAAGAGGAGATTGTTATTAACAATGTATCCGAGCAAGACGTGCTTCTAGGAAATAGCCACAGTCACATGGGCATTAACATGAATGAACATCGCTAAGACGGAGCATTGATAAGACAAGGCTTAAGTTAAGTTAGTGCAAGACCATAGCAGTGGCGGTTCTAGGGGGCAAAGATGGCCTGTGCCCCAGTGATATTAACTCCCATTTGGCCCCCCTTACTGTGGAAAATATTTCCATACATTTTTAACCCCAACTGTATCCCCAAATAAAAGATATTATTCCTGTGCAGTGGTAGATAACATATAGGTTAACACTGAATAAGTATCCTTGTGTTTTTAGTTATATTTGTATTGTTAGTCTTTTGTAGAACCAAACCTATGGATGGATGGTGATATGTAACACTTTGTTTATATTATATTTGGTACCCCTAAAATCGCACTTGGCCCCAGTCTGGCCCCTCCATTTGGAATGGTCTAGAACCACCACTGGAAGACTGACTTAGCAGTTAGGACAAGGCTTAGTAAAGACTAGTTGGAGCAGCTGTTCCAGG
This sequence comes from Etheostoma perlongum, assembly GCA_026937815.1. Lineage (NCBI taxonomy): Eukaryota > Metazoa > Chordata > Actinopteri > Perciformes > Percidae > Etheostoma > Etheostoma perlongum. The sequence continues at coordinate 5,559,086 of CM049390.1, read as the reverse complement.
AAAGTGCAAGTACTTCACCCTGCACTTAGATACAGTACTAAATATGGGATTAATGTCCATATGCAAAACATGCATTTGCCAGCTTTACTTTCTTTTAAGTAATAATTCTGTTCACAAATACCTGTCTGTGTTCTCTTGTGTACAGAAAATGCAGAAATATTGTGACTACATCCTTACGTATCTTACTTCTAAGCAATTACCAGAAGTAAATTTAAGCTAATTTAAATGGATTTAATATTTAGCAGTGTTTTTTAACAACCACCATTAGAGAATGCCATTTGTCAGTTTGATTAATTTCTTAAATAGAGACAAAGCAGAAGGAACGGCCTCTCTTGTGTTTTACCCCCATTTCTCTCCCCCTTTCATGTCTATCCACTGTCACTTTAATAAAGGGAAAAGCCCCCAAAAAACCTTTAAAATAAATAAAAGAAAATTCCTGTGCTGCTTGCAGAAGCATGCTCTTCTGCAAGCAGCACAGAAATTTATGTTTATATTTTCCTGTGTTGAAAGTAGGCGTAATACATTCAGAACATTAAGCTGTCATTTGCATCTATGGAAAATATAAAACTTGGAACTCTTAAATATTCACATTAAGAGCATGAGGTTACTAATTAAAATGGTTCTAATTAACAAAACTGCAACCCAACAATTGAATTATGGATGTATAAAAGCTTTTGCGGTCATGGTGACATACATTTTCTTTCCATACACTCAGACATTGTAAATGCTATACCTCTACATGTCCTCTGTCTGTGCGGTATTCAGTGTGACCGTCATACTTTATCAGATTTTATTTTTTATTATCAGATTGTATTTTTTTCTATAATACAAGCCCAACTTTACTTTTAACCTTTGAAATCCTTGCAGAATAATACATCCGCTCAGCTTTTCCAGCAAAAAAGGAAAAGAAAGGAAAAATGAATCAAGCCATTCTGATCTTTTGCATTGTATCGTTTATGTACATGCTTCATTGCAATGGTGTTATTCACCTGCAGGACAGCTTTAAAGCTTTTTAGTCATGAAAACAATGTCCTACTGTAAACTCATATGTCTTTCTCAGGAAATCCATTTCTTAAGCAAAGAATGAATGAGTGTCTAGACTTCATTTGACCCATTCTCCTTCCTGCTGTCCTCTGACTTCCTCTTAGTGGCTCTTTTCCAGGGCAAAAGGTTTTATGGATTGACAGAAAGGAGAGATTTTCATGTTAACTGACACCGATGGAGGTCGACAGCAACAATGTCAACGTACAATGAAGTCAGACTGCAGTGGGCCGTTTTCGCTGGACACAGTAACTGGCTTGGTTGTAAACCTTTTTGTTGTCCCCTCAGGAGCCTCCACTTAAGCTTTTACCAAGGTTGTATTACACCACCGTGTTCCTACAAGCAGACTTTGCATTGAAAGAGCAAGACCAGCATACTTTACAAGGCTGCGGCGCTGACTCTGCACTTCTCTCGTGGGATTTAAGGGTTTTAAACTATAGCGCAGTCACATTCAAGTGTGATCTCTCCTTAGCCCCTCTAACAGCACAGCTGCCTCTGATTTCACATCACATCCCCCCCAAGGGGCGACTGTAAACAAGCCTTCGGCGTCACTCCACCCAACACAAGCTTCAAGATAGAGAGGAAGACAGACAGAGACGCTAGACAGACGTCGTTCTCCGCTGGGGAAAAAAGGAACAAACCAGAGACCCAAGATGTACATCAACACCAGCATCCCTTCAGAAGCAGCCTTTTGTGCACAGATGATAAGAGGTTTTTCATGCACGGGGTTGACACACGCATGGAATCTACACGGAGGCAATGAAGGCATGCCCCTTGCGGTTTGAAGATGCAAAGGAAAACATAAGACTTGTTTGATCCAATTTATTTAACATCCCCAGTTTGAAGACAGTCTCTCACATGTTTGCATAAGAGTCTGTGATTAAAGTGTCAAGCCATGTTATTCCCACAGAATGTGTATAGAAATGTAAGAAAAATGAAATAAAGTCAGGTGCCACACTAGAATTCCTTCAAATTTGCCTAGAAAAAAAAAAAGGTTCTTACCCAAAGTTTTCACGTCAACTCAAGAATTTCAGCTTTCGAGAGAGAATGATGGACCTGTACTTTTGGGAGTATTTTGTCTTAATCCATGTAATCTCAGTCTCTCTTACTCACATAAACTCCTTTCACCTTCAACACCAGTCCATTCAGACCAATCTGCCCAAGCTACATCCACTTTCTCTCCATTATTTGCTCTAAATCTTATATTTTAGAAAGTGTTAGACACTCTTAAAGCGAAGCTCTCCTGTTCCTTCAAGATGTTCAGAGAGCCTTTTTGGTACAGTCTTAGTTTTTCCTTCCATTTTTCCAATCACAAAATTTGGCTATTTCTGGTATTTACTTCGACATATTGCTGTAATTGTTTCAAATGTACCATGTTTCAATATCAACAAGTCATTACCACAAAAATTGGGACAGAAGCTCATATTTGGCTTTCAAGACTTAAACACAGTGGGATAATTACACCGTTTTGTGGTACGGTTTCTCTTTTTCTCTATATCTAGATTGCCAAAAACTTGAAACAAGAGTATTGAGACAAAGACACTTGATTCTACAGGAGTTATGAAGCCAATTTACACTCTAAATAACTTAAGTTATTTCAGTCTGCATTTGTTTTAAGCACAAAGACTCAACAAAACAAGTGCAGACTGAAATAACTGCCATCTCAATTTCTGTTATTCTACCCAAGTCATGCCTACATAATGTTTTTCAGTCTGACAAATTTTTTTATCTTTGAAATGTGAGGTGGGCAAATTGGTCTTAAAGATGCACAAATGCAAACTGTTAATGCTACCGGTTAATTTTGTTTGTGATTTCATAGAGCTTCTGGTTCACACCTTGCTCTGCTACACATGGACACATGCACTGATTATGAAAACATAACCGGTGCTGATGCTTTCGTTCAGGTGAAATACATGATACAAATTAACAGTTAACATCCTATCAGGCTCTGTGACACGTATAAAAAGGCTGAACAGACCCACCTCACCTTAATGTTCCATCAAGATGCAAACACAAATGCTGAATGCTTAGACGGGTATGAAAATGAAGTGAGTCATATGCTATGGCCTTTACAGTCACCACATCTCAACCCAAATTAACACGTGGGAGACTTCATGTAGCACTGGTAATGCAGAATGACAGTCACCAAAACTCTCCAATGAATTACCTGTCAGTCCAAATAATCCATGTTAACTTCATTTACAACAGTGGTTCTCAAAGTGGGGTCCAGAGACCTCCCCCTAGGGGTCCTTGAAGGGGTTCCAGGGGGTCTCCAACAAAAAGGAGGATCATTTATTTTCACAATAAGTTCATCCGTAAGTGACACAATGACAGATTGTATGACTATTTGCTCATGGGTTTCATTCACTGTCTGTAATAAAACATTAACAAGCAGAAGTCTTTCAGGCACGGGACCCTGGGACAAAATCTTGTCAGATGGGGGTCTGTGGTTCTAATTTGTGTCAGTTTAGGGGTCCTTGATGTGACAAGGTTTGAGAACCCCTGTTTTACAGCACCCTCCACCACCATCACCAAAACGACAAATGAGGAGATTCAACCCTTTCAAACACTTATCAAGGGGCCGCAAGGTTGTTCTGGAGGCTTATAGTGGCACAACACCTTACTAAGACACTTCATGTTGATTTGCACTCTAAACTGTCACCCATTTGTATAGTGTATGTATGTTGCGCAGTAATTAACCTGTCAGCGGTCTGTGTATACAACTGATTATCCCCACAAGTGTCTCAGTGGGAGACAAGTACTAGCGTCTGTGGGACAAGGTCTAAGAATATGTAGCATCATCAACATTTCTGTTCTGTGCTAGCTCTGTAAAACAACAGCTGCTCTGTGTTGTATGACAGGCAGAGCACTGATTAGCATTTACATTGGCTAGATGATAGCTATTTAACTCTGATCTACCTTTGTAGTGCCACATCTGCCGGAGTTGGTACTGGCTGATGGTGGGAGAATGTGTGGTTGGAGTTTTCATTTTTACATTTTCCATAGCTATAGGTGGTTTTCTTTTGGGTTGTAATGACTCCATTCCATTAGAGTCTTATTACTGTATATCTTTAAAACGACAATATTGAGGTTGTGTACCTGGCCTAATACTGTATGTTTCAATTTAGTATTTATTCGATCATAAGCAGAAATCCTAAATTCAAATAGAACAAACACAGAAACTACATAATTCATTACATTTTTAATAGTTTTTTTCCAGATAATGTGGTTAGTTGTAGGGAACAGTTTTACAATGATGCGAGTTTTATCTGGGTTAATGAGAGATACAAAAGGATTGCATATTCATTCACAAAACTGGACTTAATATTTTTGTCTCGGTATATATTTAGTATATATATTTATATTTACCCATTTGTAAATATTTATGTTTACTATTTTGTATACTGTATTTATGTTTACTAGTTTGTATTTTTTTGCTCATTTTCTCACATTATTTGATCTGTTTTTTGTTTATTTAGCTAATAATTTAATTATTCACTAAAGGGTTGAAAACAAAGGGCTGAGGTCATTTTATTATCTTCTTAAAATAAAATCCACTGTATCTCTTATTTTATGTTTAAAAATATTATTATTATATATATTTTAAGTATTTAAAATAAATTCTAATTCTACAATTTTTACCCATTCATAATGACGGTCTAGTTTCAATGTATTATGTACTGTAGCTCACTGGACCTCATCTCTTCCTCAGTCCCTCTACACAATAATAAGCGTAGCAGGAAAGAGATAAAAGTAGCTGACCAGTGTCTCTCAAGATTTTCTCTCCCACTGGTGCTTTAAACCCCGTTTCTATATGCATATCTGCTTTGTAAGAGTAAAGGGTAGAAGAGAGCGACAAGACAGTCTCACTGCCAAGGCCTTCATAAATCTAGTTTTATCTTACCTAGGTGCTGCCTATGCATTAAATGCCTTGACACTGGATTCCATTATGCATGTTTTTCATTTAAATGTAAGATTGTATCTGAGATATATTCTCGTGATTAAGCAGAGCAGGCTAACCATACAAAATCCTCCTGTGATTTCCCGAGGCTGATACCTGAGATTGCAGGTTGAATCCCTGATCCTTCACTCTTCCTCCTATAGAGGCGTTTAGGGTTCAGCGCTGCCTTGTCTACGTTACCCAAGCTGTAATTGTTTGCACTTCCTTCTGCCATTAATCGATGCCTCCATCTCCACGGATGACATGCTCACCCAAGCCCCACTGTCAGTATTCTGCCACTCCTCTGTAGTATCATAGCTCGGATATGAAAAATTAATTTCCTCCTGGCAACCAGCAAGGTAAGCCTATAGTGTGTGTTTTTACCAAGACAGTAAGAAAAATGAAGAGTGTGAGTGAGATGATGAAAAGGAAAACTAGATGAAATGTGTAGTGGCTATAAATTCATAGGTAACTGTCTCATTATATATTTTCCTGTCCACTCTTGTAAACTGAAAACTTAGAGGACCACAGGGGCTATACTTTCTGTTTCATGGGTTCAAAACGCATGAACATGGTGGGCCTTGGGGGGCAGTGTACAGCTATAATTCACTGCAAACTGGATGTTTCCCTCGCTAAAAGGACTCCAAAAATGAACCAATACAATCTACTTTCACTTTACTAGGTTTCATTTTTAAAGCTGTGAATTATGGGATGCGCTATAATGACTTGCTGTAATAACATCATGATGTTACAGTGAGCTGGCTACAGTACTAAAAAATGCAGTAGATATTTGTTAGCAGCAATGCATTCTGGGGAAAATAAGGCTGTTTTGTTAATATACAAGGCATATGAAACTAAACAGTAATGTGCTACTTTTGAGTGTGGGATTCCTGATTGCAGTTTTTAGCCCAAAAAAATGTATTGCATTTAAGTTATCGGTATCATAATGAGAGACAACCAACTCTGCAGTGCTGATTTGACTTGTCATTCTGAATTTTTCTCTATGCATTGTGAGGATTGTACTAGTTTCTAATCCCATTAGATGGAACAGCAGCACCTTGTCCATTTATACAGCATGAGAAGACAGTTCGTTGTCAACATTCACATCACATGTATCAAGATGTGATAAAGAAAAAATATGTTGTTTAGGGAACAAGTGAGAGTCAAGCACGTACTGCGGAGGGTGTGTCCTTATATTCAGAAAACAGGTGAGGCTGCCTCAACACACACACACACACACACACACACACACACACACACACACACACACACACACACACACACACACACACACACACACACACACACACACACACACACACACACACACACACACACACACACACACACACACACACACACACACACATAAATAAATGCATCGGGCAAAACACTCCTTTCCTGCTTCAGTGTTCCCTAACCAAATGGGAACTGGCTCAGTATTTCCTTCTCTGATCTGTTTTCAATACATGAGTGATGCGAATCCAAAAACATCATCATTATTTTTAATGGGCTGATGGGGGAAAATATGTGTGTGTGTCATTCAGGAGTCCACTGCGCAGACATAGTTATGAATATTTGGGAGGGCAAAGTAAAGCAGACAATTCTGAAAGTCAGATCCATTGTCATTGGGGTTGATTATCTAAAGACTCATTTGAAGTAGTCCATCCATTGGGTTTCGGAAAAAAAAGTGATGGCAGTCTACTGTACCTCACGCAGCCATTTTACCTCAATCAGTCGATCAACAACTGAACAAATGCAACGTGGTCTTCTTTGCAGAAAGCAAGACATTTTTGTATTGTGTATGACTTGGTAATGGGACAACTGTTCAAGGATCTTACAGACCTTGAGGTCAGTGGCATCCACTTGCCTGATGATTAGATTTCAAAAGGGATTATATGCATCATTGGATGCCATTGGGTGTATCAGCAAAAGTGTTTTCTTTAAAAAAAAAAAAAAAAAAACACGAGATCGGACCATGTCTAGTTTTCTTGGGGTAAAGATGGAAAAGTTGCTGCAGAGATTTCTTAGCTGGGGTGTGCAAAGTAAAGATGATCTTAAGCATGTGGAGGGAACTCCTGCAGTGGACCAACTTCAAAACAAGACATTAATGAATTTCTCTAAATCTATGAAGGTTAAAATTTCAATGAGATGTTTTTATAATAACTTTTTAAGAATGCATTTTGCTCATGATACATTTGTTTATCAGCTGCATTGCATCAGGCAAGCCATTTGTGTGCATGTTACTTATTTTCTCTCTCTTGACTAGAGAACATTTGCCTAGTGATATTGCTCCACAAATGCCATCCTCCTCTTCCTCCACTGTCACCTTGGACACCATGAGCCCACCAATCCCTTCTTCACTGACAACAATTTTTTGGTCTGACCGAATGCCAAGTGAATCACACAGTGTGAGTGGAAACTGACAACTTCCCTGTTACTGGTGCAAAACAATTTGCATCCTTGTTGAAGAAATTAAAAAACGTGAGAAGAATCCATGCAGAGCAATGTGTCCTCACTCTGGCTTTCAAAATTGTCAAATTAACCAGTTCATCCAGCGATATAGCACCAAGAAGGCTCAATAGAGGGCTTAAATACAGGCCAAAGAAAGACGGATGCATTAAAACAGGTACAATACATAACAGATGGAACTAGACTGGCTAGACAAAACCTTCAGGGAAGAAACTACACATAATTCAATTTGAATCCCACCACTTCACACTCACACAGCAAGCTAGGGTGACTAGAACTACACAACAAAGCAAGCATTCAAAATGGCTGCTCTTCAACTCCCCCCCACCCCACCCCACCCATAGCAAATAGCCCCACAACTAATAATAAATACACAAAAAATGTCTCATGAACAATCAAAAAAATTGTCACTTATTATATATTGAGCATAGTATTTTTGGTTTTACAAATGCAGTCATACAGGTACAATCATAATTTAAAACATTAAAAGGAGCCTACCAAATCAAACACCAAGGCTGGCCCCAGCTGCTGTGTCTCAGGTGTGGAATGCAGGAAGTAGATCGCAGGTCAGACCCTGCCCCCTTTTATAGACTCTGCCCCTACTCTGGGTCCTAGTGCTACACTAACAACCTTCCCCTCTACATTAGGAGCAGTTTCAGCCAAATTACAAAGAAGTATATATTTTCTTTCTTTCTTTTCTTACTTAATAATCCACAGAGCATGCAGAAAGTAGTTCTAACTAAAACTATTAGGACATTGTTTCTTAAAAGACACATTGCTGTTGAATTCTGTAAATGTAGTGTCTCACTGCTGTGAGCACCACAAATGAAATTACCTGAAGTGTGTTGTATAAAAGTGTAGAATATAGTTGCAGCATTGACAGTCCCACCTTATTATTTTATTTATTTATTTATTTATTTATTAATTCAGGACAGTGCACATTAATGAACATGCACGACAGTACACGTAAATGTGCCAGATTGTAGCCCGAGGGCTAATTTCCATCTGCAGTCCAATAGGCAGGTTGGAGTTACAGTAAAAAAAGACATAGGATAATAACACTTAGCATATAAAAACAAAAAGAAAAAAAAAAAGAGAAAAGAAAAAAACATTAAATAAATACTTAAAAGCCAAAAAAAAAATGCATTAAAAAAAACAAGACAACAAAAAACAAAATGTAAACACAAGTTATGTCTGGTGATCACATGTTTGGTTAGCGAAGATGTATTTAAGCTCATACACATAAGCTTATTTGAGACATGGCTCTTAAAAGGAGGCCAAAGTGGGACACACACTTTTAAAACAAATGATTGTAGCTTTTTTATATATGTTTTTAAAATGTTTGACAGCACTAATATTTCAGAGCTGTAAGAAAACTTTGGAGAGAAAATATTTACACTTATATGATTTATATTCTAATATTTCAGAGCTGTAAGAAAACTTTGGAGAGAAAATATTTACACTTATATGATTTATATTCAGCACAACAAAATGATCTTAGTATTGTTCACAATAAGAGACAACAGTTGGTATGGCAACAAGATGTTACTTAGAGCGGCATTGCATAGTGCAACTTGCGTGCAATCAGTTGCAAATGCCAAGTAAAAGATTTACTTTGGCTTTGACACTAAACTCATCCTGATCACTCTGATTTATGATACAAGTCTGTGTCATGATGCTGAAATCCAAGTCCGCCTTACTTCCTGTTTTACACTGCTTGTATTCATGTTGTGGCCTTATTCTATCAAGAAATCTAGAACTCAGATCACAGCAACCTCTGACCTCGTCCATATTTGATTTCTGTTAGAGTCCTTCCAGACCTGCCACCTAATGTGCCATGACATGAGTGGCTAGGAAGTGCAGCACTGGAACAATAGGTGTAACCGCAGCATATGAATCAGACCTTTCAAGAGCTTTTCCTCTAGTGAAATATGAACAATTGAGATTGATCTCTAGTGTAGCATATAGCATGAACAACCTATTATGTGCTAGGTCATCCACACAAATTAACTGTGATTCCTTTGAGCATGCAGCTGTGTGAGCTTTAAGTGGACCCGGATCGCTTGCAGTTCACCACGGTGACGCATGTCTGAGTCAAAGGGTGGGGGTGTGGGGGGATTATTGTCATATCAAGGCTATCCAATATTTGGGATGTTTCTCTTAAGAATATTTTCAGCCCAATGCAATAGGGATGACGCAGGCTGTAAGATTCACTCCGTGTGAACGTGTTTGAGGGTCAGAGGCATTGTCATAGAAACAGTTTGCTCTAATCCAATGCTTTAAATGGAATTATAAGATGGTCTAAACAACAAATACTAATAATATTGAAACAGACATGGGTCCATAAAAACACCTTTGATTAAATATCTGACTTAAAACTGTCTTTGCAATACAACAATAACCATAACCAAAACACTTGTGGTGGCTAATGGTGGTTGCTGTTGGCACTTGCACTAAACTTTTAGCATCTCATAAATGTAAATTTAAAGATTAAAAAATGAAAAGGGGAGATAGGCCGCTGTTCAGAAAAAGTCACATAGTCTCACTTTAAAGTGCTTCTGTTGACTTGAGAGCAATACCTCTGCAGGCGGGAGGTGGTGTAGGCTACATTAGGCACAGGGTGCTGCACTGTTACATCTTCGTCCTGAAAGAACTTTGGAATCATCTCTTTCTTGCAATCGAGGAAGCAACCTCTATTGCAGTCTTCAAATCAACACTAAAAGCCTCTCAATTTCAGCACCATCTAGCTTGGGAACATTTTGGTCTCTTTTTTTCCCCAGCACTGATATAGAAATCTGCAGTTGGGACCTTGATGGAAACTCATTCTCTGTTTGCTGTGAGATCACACTAATCCAACGTCTGCTATCTATGTCAGAGTGAGTGTGTGAGTCGTGATTTACACAGTTACCTGTCTAACTGTCTTTCCTCTGCCCAGGCTCGGGACACCATGGCTGTGTGTGTGGGTGCTGCCTCCTACTTAGCAGTTGATGTGAATGCTGCCTGTGATTCTGCGTGTGTTGAATCCCATCTCCAATGCTTGACAGTTACATTCACAGAAGCTGGCAATGGCCAATGTCCCATCTGTCCTATTTGAAGCATATGAGACTGGAAAAACATGTCCAACTATGTTTTTTTCTACCATGTATTCTTTGATTCATTGTGATTTTACATTTTTGATGATAGGGAGTCTGTCTTAAGCACGATGAACCCAAAGTTACCTTCATTACTTTTTGTCCTGAGAAGTTTTATACACTGTAGGCTCAAGGTTGGTACTTCTGAGTTGTTTAATGTTGTTTAATCTCATTATAGTTTTCTACATCGTTCAGTTACTGTCTCTTTTTCTGTTTTTTTTTTTACTCTTTGATACTTGCTTTGATAAAAGGATTTATAAATAATTTAACTTGAATTTCTGTAAACTTGTCACCTCCGTCAAGTATACCAAAGTCTGGAAAATTCAAACAGAGCAGGTGGTTAGAAAATTATTCTCACAGCTACACCTCCACATAAGCTGGAGCTGGTCCTGGAGAAACTCAAACTGATTGCCTTTTAAGGGACGAACCAAGAAGTTTGATTTATTAGACCAGATTGAATAGCGCTCTATGTAGAAGTCTTGTATGTATGCTCTAAGATCGAACACGTGCTTGTACATGTTTACTGACGTCGATTGAGCATTGATCTATTGCCTTACCCAATCATTACTCTTAAATGAGAGTTTAAGATGACTTCCTTACATGTGCAACTCTTGTTGCAGAGAATTATTTGTTATCTGCTCATTCTGTCTGACCCAATTTAATATTATGTTGTTATTTGTCAACTGTAGCTTGTGTGTTAATTTTTGTTCTTCGGCTCTTAACTAGAAAATAGCAGTTTCAGCTGTTGCATAGCAAGGGTCAGGATATTATTTGATCTTGCTGATTTGTCTTACTTTATTAATGACTGTAGCTAGTTAGATGGAATTACAGCAGCTAGCTGACAAGGTTTCTGGCAGCAACTGGCAGAAATGGGTCATTGCAATTCTTGCAATGCTTAAGCTCAGCCCTCATTAGGCTGGAATGGTATATCAACCATAAACATGACATATGCCTAATGTATATTCACCCACACTTGTAGTCATGTAAGTCTGTCGGACTGTCACTGTGGTTCACATATATTGTTAAATGATGGCTTGCATATGTAGTAAATTATATTTAATGCTGTCAATGTTGTCTCTACACATAATACAGATCCACACATTCCAAACCTTGCTCCTGAATGATAAACTAGTAAGGTAGTTGGACGTCATTTTTTATTAAGCTAAATGAGGTTATCATCTGTAGAGACAGTTAAGTCAAAAATAATGAGACAATCATGATTAATGCTTCAAAAACTGTGCTTTGTAAACCAATGCTCTAATTAAAACACCCTTGCCAGTGTGAGAAGGAGCAGGGACTAATCATAATAAATATAAGGAAAAGAAACTTTGTAATCTCTCACGTCTGATGGATTTTAAGTACTGAAACAGAACATGAGCAGCACATCCAAAGGCATAATGATAAAATCCCAACCCAATGTGAAATACTTTATTGTGTGTGTTACTACTTTATCGAAAAAGCCCAGGGTACTGATTAAATATGCAAGCACTGCCTATTGTCCTTATGCAAAAGATTTATTAACTCTACACTTTATGTAGACTACAACAGCTGCAATATACTGAACCTATAGATTTTTCACTTCAGCTATGGCCTTTTCCTTCCCCAGCATCAATGTGCAGAAATCCTTTGCATTATTAAAACTTATTGCAGATGATAAAAAAGAAAAATACAACAAATGGATGATCACTACTAAAGTTTGGTGTTATAAATTGCATGTACTTTGACTCAGCAGCAGTTTGTCCCTGTAAGCTGTATTAGTGTGTTTCTGCAAACAATGGGAGCATGAGACTCACTGGGCAGAAACCTGAAGGAAAACAATGAGTCTGAGTGTGAAATCAGACTTTTCAAGGGCAACAATGGTGAGAAGAATCACACCAAATTTAACTGGTGCTTCAGAGTAAAAACCGAACCAGAGGGGTTAAAGATAACACACTTTCCTGTGTCTACTAATTTAAAATTGAAACCAATACACCTCGTCAAACCTTCCCTTTTGTCCTTAATAGCATTCTTTTCTCACCGTTTTAGGCTACCTGTGTTAAGAACTTGACGTGCCAGGGATTCTGTTATTCCTGTGGCTATTAGGAACCTGAATTCATTTGATTGACATGATATTTTTATACGGTATGTGATACTTTATTTATTTATTCAAGTCTATGTTCATTATGACATATTTACCTGTGTACTGTCCAATTGGATTTTGTCATTGGTTTTGGGGGAAGGAGTGTTTCCATTGATGTGTTGTGTTTACATATCCTCTTGCACACTAAATTACCTTTTCTAAGGATAAATAAAGTGGAACTTGAATTCAAGTACCTCTACTCCTTTGGCCTACTTCTTACTGGATATATTAAAATATTATTTGCAACTCTCCAGTGGACTTTTATGATGACACCAGCAGACACGGCCGGGACACTCATGACGTAAGCGACAAGCCTCTGTTAGGGATGAACGTGGCAGGAGACGCTACTTTGTGTTTTCCAGCCCCCTTCTTGGCTCACTGGTGGAATAAATGCTTGAATGATGATGGATACATCTTTGAATTCGGTAATTTACGGAGCAGTTACTGCTGGGATATTTTAAAACGACATAGTTTAGTTTAAAATAAAAACGGAATGGATATATCGTGCCTCTAAAATGGCTGTCACTCACACAATATTGCAGTTTGCAGCGTAATATTCCTTCATTTATAACACTGAGTGCTCTTCTCTATGAGCAAATCAATGGCAACCTCGCTGTATGCTGATCATCTTTTATTTTAGCTAATGATGTTCCCCAGGAAGTCCTTACATGACAGAGGGAGGCTATTCTATTGACAGCATGACCCAAATACCTCAATTATTCCAGAAGAGTGAAATCGAAGGAGAGAGAGAATGAGAGAGGTGTTAAAATAGAAACAATATTCAGAAATATAGTTGACACATTTGGAAAGTGGCAAATAAGAGCCATGGCACCAGATCAGACACATTTTCAGATGAATCAAGCATTAGATAGACAATCACATTAAGCTGTGCAGCCGTGACATATTTCAGGCTATAATCTATATGCAAATATTTTACGTCTTTTTTTCATTGCGCCCTTTATGGGTCAGTGTAAATGTTAGCAAAGGACAGTTCTAACATTTTTCACAGAGGTGAGTATGCTGACCTTCATGCATTAAAATGTCCAATATTGACAATGTTGGCCGTTTCTGTGTGCTGCAGTATGTATTTTCATCAAATATACAGTATATAACTATCTCTGCACTTCTTCATGCCCTCTGTAATGAAAGAAAATGTCAGATTATATTTATGTATTAATATCTTGCTTTCCTTTTCTGAAAAGTTGCTCAATGAAGCTTTAATCTGGTGATGGCAAAGACTGAATGAAGGTGGCAAACAAAGTTGCCCTGTTGCAGTGTCTGGGACGACATTTTCAGAGTCAAATCTTGGAAAATCTTACTGTTGCTTATCCTCTCTTGCAAATGTAAATGTTTGATGAGAGCCACTTCTGTGGGTTTTTATTTTCACAGCAATTGCACATTAAACATCCACTGTTTCCCAGGGTGTTCGGAGTCTGACTCTGCGTGTGTGGGTGTACAGAAAGCCTAGCCTGTGAGTGAGTGCTCACACTGGCAAGACTCTCCTCTTTTGTACAAAATATAGCATTGTTAATGATTCATGGTTTACAAGTTAGGCTCTTCACTGACACTCTTATAAAGAATGATTTTTTTCAAGTGCAGCAATAAAACAAGTCAACATTTGCGACTGTTATACAAAAAAGAAAGCAATTCCATGCTAAAAACTACTAGAAAAGCATGGACGTGTCATCTATGCTGCCTGAATGTTTCACCAGCAGATTTATTGGAAATAAATGAAATGACCACAACCTCTTAACGCCACTTTACATGGTGGTGGCACATAATGTGTGAAAATTACATGCCGGCACAATGGAAATAATGCCAAAAGAAAGTCAATTAGAAACTAGGAAGGAGGTCGGGGAGGATAGATAAGATAAGATAATAAACTAACGTGGAACCACTCACATGACTGCTGTAACACACTTAATGTACGTCACGTGCGTAATGTTGGTAACATAACTAATTTAAACCCAAACCATGATCTTTTCTTAAACCTATATCGTTATCCAAAGCTGCATTTTATGTTAGGACTAGTATCAATTTCAATTTCAATTTTATTTATAGTATCAATTCATAACAAGAGTTATCTCAAGACACTTTACAAGGACCCAACAGTTCTAGTAGTTTCCTCCAGAGCAAGCAACAGTGGCAAGGAAAAACTCCCTTTGGGAAGAAACCTCGGACAGACCCAGGCTCTTGGTAGGCGGTGTCTGACGACCGGTTGGGGATAGAATGAAGAGTGGCAATAACAGTCCCAAAAAAATTAAAAAATAAAAATAAAAAGTAGTTTGTAGTAGTTCTTTGTAGTAGTTCATGGCATAGCAGGGCATTGTGCAGCATCACATGGCACAGCAGGACGTAGCGGGGCACCGCAGATCGTGGCAGGGAAGGGAACATGTAGCGGGACCATGGCGACAGCTGCAACCATGATTTTGGGGCCTCCCTGATCCAAGGAAACATGCTGGGAGAAAAAGAACAAAAGGACTCCGGGGAATGACTCCCCAGAGCTAGGTTAGTAACAAGCATTTCTGGGACATAGATGCACACAAAATAGGAAGATAACTAGTGACGTCCAAATGAAGCTTCATAAACCACTAGTTGAAATTTTTGACCCAACTAGATGCTCTTGGTTTACTGATGATACACAGCTCTATATGAGCACCAAACCATCCACTCAGCTTCCCCCCTCTCCCTGGTCAACTGTCTGCAGCGGCTTCAGGGCGGCCACATTGCATTGGGTATTGGGAAAGAAAATGCAAAAGAGGATAGAGCCAATGTAGAGCTGAAGTGAGGCAAGTGAATGGTATCAAACACAGCTGTGTGTCATAGCCTGACACATCTGAAATCAATCAAGTCTCTTTAAGCCTTAATAGATTCTCAATGCAACTATCATTTCAAAACACATCAGACAAAGTGACATTAGCTTCAGACCATATTTTTTTGTGGGAAAATTGATTGACTTTGTATATCAAATTCAATATAGTCTGGATCCAGCTTCTGGTGATTATTAAAAAGGACTGCAGCTTAAGGCATTTTCATATCGTCTTCAAAATTCAGCTACTGTGGTTGCTGCTTGCATCAAGAAATATCAGTATTACAGTAGCCTACCTCATACTGGCCCTCATTTATCAACCTAATGTAGAAACCAGTGCAGATATGAGCAAGGAAATCATCTTATGACAGGCTTCATGTGGGATTCATGAAACATTTGTATCACACCAATCAGAGCATCAGAACAGAGCATTGATAAATGCAGTGGCTGGAAAAAAATCGTAATTTAAATATCACGCCCCAATATATTCTCGGTTTTGAGGCCTCGCCCCTACAATTTACGACATGGCAAGACGTACTCCAGCTGCGAAGAGGCACTTTTCAGAAGTGGAAATTGAAACCCATCTCAGGTTCGCACAGACGTTTGCACTAACGTGTATCCTATTAGGCAGCCTGAAAACTGGAATTGAAGGCTGTAGAAAGAATAAAGAATGGAAAGAGATCACTGATGCGGTCAACAGTGTTGCCGTAGTAAATCAGACTCCAGCTAAAGTTTATTTAATTTATACATCCTTGACATATGTATGCTAGAGTCCTAATAGTAATATGCAGACTTACTTATATTGCAATCTCTTAGGCACACAGTAGTAGAGTTTATGCAGTGTTTTTTATTTTGCACTGTTTTTTCATGAGTTAGAGTCAGGCAACTGTAAGCTGTGAGGGAGAGTATGTGTCCTCCGCCCTCTGTGCTGGACCACCACCCCTAACCTGTCTCCTGACAGCAGAGGGGCTGGAAAAACAAGCCAAAATATGTCGATCAATAGCAGAAAGAAATCCTTCACTTGTGGCCATTAACAAGACTTGAAAAGACAAAGGAAAACCTGAAGAATAAATAAAAATGTTGTGCATGGTCATGTTTCCTGTATTGGATATCATTGCCAAACATAACACTATACCTTTTAAAAGCAAGGAATAATATCTTGTCTCCTTCGTATAGCACCCAGTTGGGGCTGTGCTGGACACTGCTCTTTGGGCATCGGGTCATCTGGCTCCAATATTACATTTATGCCACCCTGCGCCACAGGCTAAAACAATATTGCAGACTTTTTCTGGCTTGTATAGTAGGGTCCCCCCCCCCCCCCCGCTGATGCAAGACAGAGCCATCTGCCCTTAATCAATCCGGAAGAGCGCTCCACCATGGCCCGTGTGTGTATGTGTGCACTGTTGTACCGGCGCATAGAAGTCTTCTCAAAGAGCCAGATCTGCCATTACCAATAAGTGATCAAGTGATGATTTCTCCTTCTAATAATAAGCTGCACCGCAAGTCCACACTGACTCCAAAACGTACATACACAAGTTCAGACCAGACGTGAGATTTTATCGCAGCCTACGCTCACGTTCAAATTGATAAATGACAAGCTTTGTGTAGGAATTGGCATACGCCCGTCCTACGCCTGTTTAAGGTCGTACACACGTTTTATAAATAAGGGCCAATGTGTGTCCTTTAACAACCAGGAACTGACTGTCCAATCAAATCCAAAAAACAATCACTTTTTGCAACGTGCTAAAGAATTCCCTTGCTAGAATGGAAATGCGTTTTTAATTGTAACCCCCGGCCAGGTTATGATAACAAAAAAAATGGAAATAAAATGTAATTTCCTCTTTTAGATTGAACATGGTGACGTACCGCACCCATCTAATTACCTTCAGCACAATTAGGCCTCAACACTTACAAATACTCCTCACTTCATCTTTTAGTTTCTGTAATTGCATCCTGTGTTGGCTCTCTACGTCATTTATTTGCCTTATGCTTCCAGTCTCTGTGGCCATGGGAGACGTGAATGAATTCTAACTGAAGAATAATTGTCACACTCTGTTCATCAGTTCCTTAATGATTTTCCAATTATCACTGCGGTGCTTTTTTACGACACTCGGGGCATTTGTGGCAGGATATTAACATGGCGATGACTCAAATTAGAGAAAGTTGAGACCATTCCATTATAAAAAAGAGCTGAGTTGAGTTGCATTAAGGAATAACAAAAAAAAATACAAAGTCCATTTTTAAAACTCAAAGTTTTCCATACTTTGACCTGAGAAATATTTTAAAAGCCATCTTCTCTTACACATAACACAGACCTGTTACCCCTGGCTGGATCCAAACTGTAACGTCGTTGACTAGAGACAAGTCCATCATGCAGTACGTGAGGAGAGCAACATATTCTTCATAAGTCTTCTGTCCTGTGGGTGTCCCTGCAGTGCTGTTTGCTCTCATTCTCCTCCATCATGAAGCCTCTGCTTTCAGCTGTCACTCTCTCACTAAAAGCCGAAACAGGGGAGCTAAGTTGGACCAATCATTGCCAGATAATGCGCTTAAATCCGCCAGTGGGTGTGAAAGCCGACCACTTGGGTTTCAGCTTCTCACTTCAAAGCCTCCAAATTTGCCCGACTCTCCTCATTAGCTCTGAAGTATATACTACAAACACTGCTTTCAGTGCTTAATCAATCGCATAATGAAAGTCTTAATGCCTTTGTGTGCCTTTGGGCGGTCTGGTGCTTGTTTTTTGTCGTAGGTCCTAGAAAAAAAGAGGACCAAAACTTCAGTCTTTGTGCAAAATGCACTGAAGCTTTTCCTTTCAGCCTGAAATCAGTTTATGGAGTGTCTTCACCAGAAACAGGGTTCCTGCACCATTTTCAAGTAAAATTCAATGCTTTTTAAAGACCTTTTTAAGACCACCACAAATATGGTTTAAGACCTTAAAATGTTGAAAAAAATATTTGATAGGAAAGAGAATTTATTGGGTCATTAATTAGATTGTTAATTAGCTTAATAGCTTAACAATGTCCATATAATCCTTGTGCATCCTCAAAAACAAAAATTATAATAAGTAGTTTCAAAAAGGCAATCTGAATGGTCAACTAGACATGTAGAACATGCTCAAATCAGCACGACAGCCAATACATCCGTGATGACAGCACACCAGGCTCGTCACTTAAAATAGTATTCTGGCATTTCCATTTCAACATCACAGAATTAAATCAAAAACTATTATTCAAACATTTGTATTCATGAAAAGAAATCAGGAACCACAATGGAACTCATCGACAACATATTTATATGTGATTTGTTTTAAACGATCACTGTTACTGGAAAATTTGTTTTTAATGTTATCAAATCTTAACTCTGCCAGTTGGTAGAGGGTGACATCTAATTACCAAGAGACCTGGCAAACTGGTTTACAAACTGGGATTGAACCGATGAGATCATTTGTGCCACCAGAACATTTGTGTATAACTAAAACTCCATGCTGCTGACATACTGGCATCGTGCCAAATCATACCAGCGACATATTACTAATGGTACTCAAAAAATTAGCATTAGGTAAGGCCTTTTCTAACATGACATTTATAACACATTTTGGTATGTCTATTAAGAATAATTTATGCAGCCTGGTAATTGTAATTTCAACAAAGCTTTAATTTAAAAACACTGGAAACATAGAAGACGTTTCAGTGCTCATCCGAACACCTTCATCAGATGTTTAGAGTGCACAGGAAGTAACTCTGTTGTTACTAACTGTCATTAAAAGAGCAACCTGGTACTGTATATGCGATCCAATGTGAGGAGTGTAAAGATCTGTACATTTGGGAGACACAACAGCCGCTCAGCCGACCCATGTATCAACACAAGGCTGAAAAACTCCTTGGTACAAGACTCAGCAGTCTATACTTATCTACAAAAAGAACAACACAGTTTTCAAGATCAAGATGTCTATATCCTGGACAGAGAGGATAGGTTATAGGTGGATAGATAGGTGGTTTGAAAGAGGCGTCAAGGAGGCCATATTTGTTAAAGTGGAGCCTACAACATGGTTCTGAGAACCATTCATTGGCATTTTACAGATACACCAGCCTGCTCCATTTCTTGGGGGGGGCATCGTCTGAAGCTTCTGGGACACCATCTTCTCTGGCAACACAAATGGACTACATCTTAGCATTCATGTGTCTTCCCGCAATGAGATCATGTGACTGCCTTGTGTATTAAGACCAGAGTTACTTCCTGTGCACACTAAACAACTGATAAAAGGTGTTTGGATGAACACTGAAACGTCTTGTATTTTATATTTTTAAGCCAGTGTTTTTAAATTAAAGCTTTGTTGAAACATTTTGGTATGATTACCAATCCCCATGACAGGAATTTCTTATACTCTTTTCACCAGCACAGCGTCATTCAAATTATTTTATAACAATAATTAGAAAACAGTTAATGTCCTTTTTGTGGATATTTAATTTGTTAACTAGGCACAGTGTGATCCAAATTGTAAAAAAAAAAGAGTAAAACGGTGCAACTGCTCTCTTTCCTTTATAAGATTTATGATTGTTTTTTTTATGTGCAGCACCGAGGGGATTCCCTACTGTTATACAATAGCCTAATTTGTTAGCATTAAGGATTGCCATTTAAAATGTAAATTGGGATCACAGCTAAGGTCATGCGGCTGTAGAGAATTAATTAAAGATGTGTTTGCATTTTCAAGACGAGTCTTAGAGCTTATACAGATTCAGGAGGCTGGGATATTATATTACTAGAACAGCTGTTTTCTATGAAACCTATTTTAGTGAAAGAGTTTTACCTTTTTTGTTGTTGTTGATGACATTTTAATGAATAGCAACAGAATCGAGTTCCTTGCCAGCGGAGGAAACATTTTGGCCCAGAATCAATAGGTGCCATCTGCAGTTTAGCCATATCACACTATCTCCCACATCTCTGTGATCAGGACATGGCTGCAGCTCAAACGCTAGCCCAGAATGACGGCTGGGGACAGAAACAGTGGGTGGAGAGAGATGAAATCTCAGCTTGGCGAGTGCTTTGATGTGAGCCAAGGCGTCCGTCGATTACAGCTGCCCTGTCTTTTGTGGTCGGGGCTGCTTTGCTCCTTTGGGGATTAGGGCTACACCCCGCAGAAACCAGCTACTGAAGAAAAATATGCCTCTTTTGTAGAACAGTAATGCTGGAAATCCTGTTCCTCAATTTGAATTGATGTGGAAAGCGGATGTGTCCAAATGCAGAATGTACACCATGAAGCCTGTCAATGCATGCTGTCTGTAGCTGTAGGCTCTGTGCCGTCTTCACTGCCAGTATCATTGCTTTGAGTGGGTGTAAGAAATGTGCATATGAACACAGACATGCATGTATCCATTTATCATATAAAAAGGTAATTATGCATTCATTTTTAACTATTGCTCTCTGGAAGTTTGCGTGACACTTCATTGCAGGATTTCTGCTGACAGATATAAACAAGACGTCTCCAGAAGGAAACCCTGTTAAAGGCAGACTTCATATTTACCACCAACAGTGACAGCACCGCCCCAGGAAGTATTCATCCTCATCCCAAATAGTGTTAGTCGTCTGGAAAAACGACAGCAACACAGAGCATGTTATTACATTTTCGTTCGGGGCCAACACACAATGCTGACAGAGACAGTATCGTTTTGGCCGGGAGCAAGCAGCAGAATCACAAATAACACTTCTTAATCAGTGAGTTGCTGCATTGTGTTCCCCGGCTTTACCGCCCCAACCAAGGCAGTTGTGGGGGTTTCGTGCTGAATTCCCTGGGAGAAAACCTTAAATCGTTGTGGTTAATCCTGTCAGAGGCATTTAGGATAAGCACATTATATTTCATTTCAATATGTGAAAAGAGATGCCACACTGCCTTCACATCTTAAAATCTGCTTCAGCTCATGTTCAATTCAACTTTATTAATCCCCATGGAGGAAATTGATTTAAAGGCAAGAAGAGTGCCTCAGACAACAAGATAAGGGACATAAAGACTGAGTCATGGTGAGAGAGAGGTAGGGAGAGGCATAGCAAGTGCCTTTTGCAAAACTAACTTAGCCAAGGAGAAGTCTTCCTTGTGTGGGCTGTGTGTGTGTGTGTGTGTGTGTGTGTGTGTGTGTGTGTGTGTGTGTGTGATTTTTTAAGGGCATTAAAAACCTTTTTTGTGGCCAGGAGCTTAAAATAGTGGGTTTCCGTCATTGTTGAGGCATCCACGGATGGTACATGTGTGCAAGTCTGTAATAAATCAGGAAAACATACAACAAAAAAATCAGTGTATTTGGAAACATAGCTGGCAAGTCTGTTATTGAACAAGAGAATTGTGCTTCCTGGTAAGTAATCACAGACGGTCTTCAAAATTTCCTGTGAGAGAAAAATTTAGTTTTTCCTGCTCTGGCACCATAGCTGTTAAGAAGAAAGTCTCTCAAAAAAGATATTTTTTCTTTTCATGAAACCTCTCTGTGTATAACAGAAACAAAGACATTGGCTGTGTTTGAAATCGCATACTAACACAGGGAATACTACGTCCTGAATCTGTATGTCGATCTGTGAGTCGGCAGCTTCAGGTTCCTCTTGGAAAAAAGTCTGCAGCTTCCTGTTCCTCTGTGGAGAGAGCCTTCAGTTTCATGTTCCTCTGTGGAGGGAGTCTGCAGCTTCAGGTTCCATCAGCAAGGACCTGACCACATCGACACCATCACAAAGACAGCAAGACCTCTGAGCTCAGGAGATTCAACATGGACAAGAACAATTTACAACGTCAACAGGTGCACCACTGAGGGTGTCCTGACTGGCCGCATCGCCGACTGGTATAGCAGTTGCTCCACTCTTAGTCTGTACTCACCATGTTCCACTTCTGGGACTGCTCCGGTGCCGCTGGAAATTGCCAGATGTCCTTCTCTACATTACCTTGCTGACGGGTAAAGAAGAAAGTGACTTTAGGAAAGGGGCCACGCGGGAGACAAAACCCAGTCTCTGGGGCGAAAGTCTTATTTGACCCATCCCATGGAGTGAGAACGGGTTGAAACAATTGGAATAACACACATATTCCATATATAAATCACAAAAATAAACAGTTAAACTATATTTTTTATAAAATAAAATAATACACATTTTTTACGTTTTAATTTTGGCAGGGTAGGCAGTGCCTAGTTTGCCTAGCCAGACTGCAGGTCTCTGCTCGCCAGACCCTCCTATGCAGCACTGTGGAGGAAGGTCTGGCAATGAGAGACTACTCCACTCTCAACCGTAGGCTCTACAGTTGAGAGGATGGAGAAAACTGCTGAGCACACCAGGACTGAGCTGTTCTCCATGTAGGACCTCTACACCCGGTGGTGTAGGAAGGTCTGGTAAAGGGTACTACAGCATCCGGTTCCGCACCACCAGGCTCAGGGACAGTTTCCTCCCACAGGCCGTAAGACATTTGAACTCTTGAGCTCTGAGCTCCACATATCAATTTACCTGTAAACTGTCATTTTATCTGTATATATACACTTTTACAACACTGTATACAGTATATTACCTCTTACATTACTACACTCCTTTAACACTGTTTACATTCTGTTTTATGTATTTGCAATACTGTCTACACAAATTATAATTATATCTGTATTTATATCTTAGATCTTAACTTGCACCATTTCTTTTTCTCTTAGATTCAGATTTTTTCTTATTACTTGCAGAATGTTCCTAAGATTGTTTTGTTGCCAATGACCATGTCCGTTATTGTTGTACACATGACTAATAAAGAACCTTGAGCATTACCTCTTCCACTCAAGTAATATTTTCCAGTATTATTTTAAGTAAATGTGAGCTGCTGTGCTTATACTCTTAAGCAGGCTGATGTGTGCTTTAAAAGAACACAAAGAGAGAGGAAACCAATGGTACCCTCGTGGAATCAATAATACACCACTTTACCTTGGGCTTTATGCATTATTTACAACACAATCAATGTGCTTACTCAAATATGAGTGTATCTTTCCTGAAATAAAGTTGCGGCCTAAACTGATGTTTTTTTTGATAATCCTGATCTCAGCGGTCATAAAATCCTTCCATTACTCACTGATTCTTTTAATTATCTACATCTCCTTTGAGATTGACATGACAAAAGAAATAATTTAAAGATAATGGCCTTTATAAGCACACTGTACATAAAACACGTCTAACCAAGGTAGACAGTGGGGTTTTATTTTTGTGGATTAAACTGTAGAGCCATGTATCTCGAAACCTTGGCAAATACAACATTTGACAATTTTTTTGACATGGGCACTTTAAAGCTGCACAAATCTCATTTTTATATTTTTAACAGTGGGTTGAATGACTGATAATTGTGAGCCATATGGCTGTGATGAACCCACAGAGAATTATCAACCAATTAGCTTGTTTTGGTTTTATAGCCTGTAGCACCCAATGCTGTAATCATTTCCTGAAAATGTAATCAAATTTGCACTTAACCTTAAAGAACATAGTGTCTTTGGTTCTGCTGGATGTGTAAATAGGCAACTGTTGCTAACACATTCGCTGATAATATAAAACAGTGTTGTGAATACAGCTTCTTGAGCAGCCCCCAACTGCCCAGACTTTAATGGAGACACTGTTTATCTCAGATATGGCATAACAGCACCAACATTTCATGTTACTTATTAGCTGACATGAGCTTACATTGGCCCGAAACATTGGTCTTTTCTATTCCATTAGTTTCTTATGTCTCACACACACACACACAAACAAACAAACAGGATCTCAAGCTGCCAAGTCCCAGACATCAACATTCATATCTATATTCATGTCAGCGTACTTTATTTAGACCTAACTTGCTAATCCACCTTGACCCACCTTTGAATGTAATATGTGATTCATCCACTGACAATGGCAAGAGCATGACGCCATGATATATAATTTCAAAATAAGGTAAAAGGAAAAGTTGAACATGAGTGCAATGATTAAGAAAAAAAAAAAAAAAAAAGTTAAAAAGGCATAGCTCCATTTTTGGCTAATTTTACAGAAGAGCTAAAACGGCCAAAATAATGTATAGTTTAATTGTTTTAATCATAACTACAACGAGCTTAAGTAAAAGCTATCTGGCTTTAATCAATGTGTAGTCTCTCTTTGCCAGATCCTCCTCCAAAGCGCGCTGGAGGGGAGTCTGGCTACTCCACATAGCATTCATTTAAATCAATCCCAATGGTCTTGGGTGGTGCTTGGCGGGGGAGAAAAACCGAGGTGCCTCTGCTAAATAAGCTTGGAAGGATCTTGTTTTGGTGGAACATGTAACATACATGATAATCTAGCTAGCTAGATAATAAACCAGAATTATCCTTTAAGCATAACAATTTATCTAACAGTACGTATATCCTGATTAACAAATGCAAGCACAACTCACACATGTGACTTGTTAATGCAGTATTTAACTGATTTATTAACTGCCTGGACTAAATGACAGCATATTGAACTTGCTGACTATAGAACTGACTCACAGCTTGTGTCAGAGGCCTCTGTATGATGCACCAGTGGCTGTGTGGTATTTAGCTCCAGTCCTGTGGAGATCTCTGACCTATGGGCTCCCTCTGGACAGCTGCTGTCTCCCCTTTTATGCGACTTCATCAATCCTTGCTGTTAAGTCCCGAGCTGTGGCCACTCTCACTACGGAGAGAAGACTTGTGTCTGCTTTCTTGGACCTGCGGGATGATTTGTTGATCTTCATCACGGAGAGCATTTGCTCACTCAGACTGGTACTTCTGAATGCGCTCAGCACAAGATGGAACTGTGGCATCGTGTCTGGGATTAAATGGGCCAATTTGACCCTCTGTGCCTTTGCTGAGCCATGACTCGCATGTTTCTCTTTCTGTCAACTACTGAAAACAAATTGTTCTTATAGTCAGACTCTGTGTCCATTTTAGAGGAACTAAATTGCTACCTGTTTATTGCAACTTGGAGACGCTGCCGTAGACATTTATATCTACGGCAGCGTCTCCAGGTTTCATACCACACAATTCATTGACAGCCTGGTTAACTGTAGCTAATGTAAAAACATCTTACCCCCTCCTGGGTAGGTATAGAAACTGTAGCAATGTCCAATTTCATGGAGCTCCTCATTAGAGAGACTGACTGTCTGTAGGCCGGACCTGTACCTCTAATCCCAAATTATAGTCTATAGCTTTAAGTGAGTCGGCAACTAAATGAACGATCAGGGTAATTCTGTGTGTTTAAAATCCAAATGCTGCATTTCTTATAAATTCTTTCTATTTTGTACAAAGTCAAAAAATAACTCAGAAGAACCTCTGTGATTGATAATAGCTTGTATCCCAATGACAGGAGTCATTTTGCAGAGGTAGCCGCTATAAGGTTTCCACTGCTGATACCTCAGAATGAAACCTACCCACCACTTAAAATGGATTTGTCACCATTTCATACTGAATTTTAGAGCCTTAAGGTCAGTTGCATTTGCACAAAAAAACCCACGACTATGTTGAATTTCTGCACACACAGTACCTAATTCTGCTTTTGAGAAAATAGACAAGCCAGGCAGAGAGGAAGGTTCTCCTGTTACGCTTCACTCTGCAGTTTAGTTTGGGAGGATGTGGCTGCATCATGCATATTCAAGAGCACCTGTTTGCATCGCAGCGATACACATTGAGAAAAGTGAGATGATTGGTTATGCCACACTAAAAAGCCAAAACATTAAGTATAACCGCC
Source organism: Etheostoma perlongum (assembly GCA_026937815.1). NCBI lineage: Eukaryota > Metazoa > Chordata > Actinopteri > Perciformes > Percidae > Etheostoma > Etheostoma perlongum. Next base: position 5,532,873 of record CM049390.1, on the reverse strand, counting down.
AATCAAATTGATACGTTACTGCTTTGAAGGCCAGGAAAGTGGGGATTCTTCATGCATTTGGTAGAACTTACACCGAGCTTCTATTGAGCTTTTCCAACACAACAAACAGATACACTTTTCATTTAAGATGCCCATAACAAGCAGTGGTCTGAAAATAGGCCTATACCTTATTTAAGGCATCAGGTGGTTTCCTTACTCAGCGTTGTAAAATCACAGCACTGTGAGTCAGCTTAACAGCACAAAACCCTCTAAACGTAGGAAAAATAAGCTCATCTAGGCAAGTTTAGACTCCTTCTCAGGTGGAATGCAACACGTAGGGAAAACCAGTGCTGGTTGCATGAGGCTAGGTAAGCTTAAATATCATTTTATGCATTAAAAAAGTTCTTATAGTGTGTTTTTGTTTTTCAGACTTTGAGTTTCTGTAACAAGTGGACCTGATTACCATTCATTTTGAAAATTGGTTCTGAGCTTTAAAGTATGGAGGACTTTATGAGTGGTCATCTTCCCTGTGGTAAGCACTTACATGTTTATCTTGGAGCACTAAAGCATGCATTTGGAGTGGCATGTCTTCAGCGCATCCAAGTCAATTTTCAGAGTGAGAAGATATATTTATGACTACAAGTGTCATGATTACCGATATTAAGTTAAGCTCAATGGAGTGCAAGTCCTCAAACTGTTTATTTCCTAAGTATAGTTTGCCTCCCTGTCAATTTTAGGTCTTGCCTGTCTGCATTTGTCCTGAGAGACACGTTTTAAAAATACTGACAAAACTTTGCAAGACATCTGAAATTGTATCCTGCCGTTTAGTTTCCATGACAATTTTACCCTTCAAAGTAAAAAATGTGTACCAACCTCCACAAATGCAGAGCAGTAGATGTGGTTTCCCTCCGCTTAACCTCCCTGGGAGCTGATCTCCATATCAGCTCCTTCATGTTGTACTTGCTGTTGTGTTCCATACGGTTCCAGGCTGTAGAGAAGGGATGAGCAGTGAGAAACTCATTCCTGATCCTGCTGCTCTACATGGGGGCTTGTCAAACTTAGTTTACAGGCTCGTGCTGGGGTCTAGCCTAAAGCCTATAAAGTATCTACAAAACCTTCATGAATATATATTTCACCTCCTCACTCCCAGTGCCTAAACCCATCTATGTATTGTGGTTAAATGAGAAGTTCTCTCATTGTTCAAGTTTTATTTAATATTCTCACTTCCCCTGAATTTAAATTAAACATGGCAGTCTGAGCTGTTCGTTGTCAGCGAAATATGACTTCATTCTGGCACAAAGGTTGATGCCACTATGTTGAAATGTGATGCATTAAACATGCCCCTGACTCTTTATCTCTTGTTAAAATACAAGAACATCCCATGACTCATTCCTCATGTGCACTCAGGCTAACCTCATACATGCATCCCAAATAAATTAAACTGTAATTAAATAATTGGATGGCTCAGCTAGTAATCTCAGCCAAATGGTAACTTTTATCTTGGATTTAAAAATAAATGTGATGGAGACTCTAATCCCTATGCAGCTTTATGTAAAAAAAAAGAAAGGCACTAAAAGGCAGTACAATGGTTTTACACATGAAGAGAAGAATACAAGAAAAGAGAACAAGAGAAGTATTACACAGATTGTGAAATCAAAACAGATATTTTAGATTGGGCTTGATACAGTGAAAGCGACTAAATTTATCAAATGAACCATTTCCCAAGAAAGAAGAAAATCCAAACTCAATTTTAAAACTATTTTCAGGCATAATCAATTAATCAAGAAAGTAATCAACAGATTAAACAATTAGCTACAGCTCTACTTGAAACTTTAAAAAAGAAACCGTGATGACGAAAAAGAAACTAATTACATCTTGGGGATGTGTGGTTTAAAAGATGTGTGCATTGGGAGGGTCTAAGACACAAGTTAGTTGCTTCAAAAATATAAAAATATTTTAAAAAGTCGGTCTATTAGCATTTTAAAAACATCTGAAGAATCAGAATCAAAAGGATTCATGTCTCCACAAAAAAATAAAAACACAAGCAACGTTATCTTGTTCAGAATGCTACTGTTAAATCCTAACAAAAGGAAACTGAAGGTATCACACCAGTGTTACATAAAAAAAATATATATATTGAGACCATGTTATTATGGAATCTACATAATTTTGACGAAGCAGCTCGATGGCTTGGGGTTAGGCATTGACCCCGAGTTTTAAGGGTTAGGATAGCCAATTGGTCAGGGGATAGGACCTGAACAAATGGGGTTACGTCACCTTGCGTAAGCATGGACACCTGGCCAATAGTAGTGTGTAAATGCTATTGAAGGGCGGGCCTTTCCATGAAGTTGCGTGGGTTCCATAATAACGCCTTGGGACCACATCTGGATGCTGCTGTAGACACACGCAGCCTGGCAGGTGCTGAATGTTTTTCACTAAAGACATCAATAAAACCATCTAAACTTCCTTCACTAAGATGGATTAAAATACTGTATGTCGCTCTTGATGAGTATGGCTTCGCTTTATAAAACAAACAGAGACAGACTATTTCCCGGCCCTGAAGAGCCTACACCTTTTGTTTTCCATGATCCTAAAAAAATGGCCACGCCAAGGCACCTCCAAAGACACAAAAAGAGATAGGTCTACCATCCAAAGTTTAATTTGCTGTAATATGACTTTTGGCTGACAATGTAGAACTTAATCCTGACCCACACCCAACAAGTATCACTAGCCCAAGCACTACACAGCCACATGGAGTCACAGTACCACTCAATGGCGCTCAGTGTGCATAATATCTGATGATGATAGCTGATGCAGTACTTTTTACATGTGCAAAATACATCCAAAAAGCCTCCTCACAAAGCCCCTATTATACTCCTTTTCAGCATCATATTTGTACCTTTGGAGTGTCCTAAAATAGGATAACATGCTTTGATCTTCAAAACACATTGCGTTACTCATCCTGCCCATTGCTGCTGTGCCTCCACCTGAAGCACAGAGCCAGAATGCTTTTGCACCCACTTCAGCCATATTTCTTTTGCAACGTGCACAGATATGTACAAACAAGCTGCACTGAGGTAAAAGCACAGACTGTCTGGGACTGAAATGGCAAATTGCACTTTTCCGTGTCCTGCATATGCATTCATGGGAGGGTGAAGGGGAAAGCGGGAGTGCAATATCTATGTCAGTATTGTCTTACTAAATCATGTCTCTAATACCCAAAAAAAAAAATTACGAAAAAAACAAACACATACATCTTTAGATGCAACACATTCAAATGTGTTCCTGGGAAGGGAGGCGCTTGATTGTAATTTGTAGCCCTAGAATTAATTACACAGTCAGGATATCCTGCGCTATGCTGCACGCTTTTCCCCCATTATGTTTTACATTTTTCTTTTTTCATTCTTCAGGAGTACCCCTTTAAAATGAATGAATGAAAGTAGGATTATTATAGCCCATGAAGGAGAATTTAATTCTGAAAAACTAAATGAAAAACCAACATAATTGTCTTAGTTTGGTGCTGTTGGGCCATCATGAGCCTCAACAACAGCGTTGCTCCTTGTCAGACACTTCACCTCACACACACATTTCACAGCTAGAATAAATGTGAAACTTAAAATCTCCAATACGTATCTGTACCAGTCTCAATCCCACCTGACCATCGCTCATCACTCACATTCAGACTGGCAAGATTAAACGTTGATTTTTGTTTGCTTTGAACCCATAATGAAAAAGATTACAACTATGTCAAACCGGGAGACTACTGTCTTTATGCAATTCATACATTCATTCCCCCCACCCCTACAAGCAGAGCATGATAGCTGCAAGCAGCTCTCCTCAAATGTAATTTAGTTTGAATTAATGAGGGGAAGGGGGGGGAGCCGGCCCGGCGTCTGCTTTTAAACACCTTTGATGAATGACTCCTGTCCCAGTGGCTTGTGCTGTCATTAGCTTGACACCAGATAGAAGTGAAGTCCTAAAAGAAGATGGAAAATTGATTTACCTCAATTTTCATCCGGAGCAAATAGTTCATCTCCGTAATCCCACGCGACGGTGCACAGAGCGATTAGAAAACTGCCGGCGTTTGCTTCCTGCCGCGCTCATGTGGAAAGACACCATTCTAATGTGATATGAAAGACAGTCACCAACGCTGGAGTCTTAATTTGGGAAACGTTTCAATGGGACCTACTTGGAAAGCTAGTTCTATTAAATCTAGCTAATTGTATTAGATTTGAGCATATGTTCTGGGCCTATGTGGAAGAAACTGCTGGGGATTATTGAAGAAAAAAAAAGCTCAGTATAATGGAGCACATACTGTATGTCACAAAGTGTAGCCAGGCAGATAGTGTTTTCTTATTTTTATTATATTTAGTGTTTTTTTTGTGCTTTTGGTTGTGTTTTTGCTTGCCTGGCACAGACACTGAGGACTCCTCCAAGCACACCTAAGGCACATCTCCTAATCAGGGGAGATGCTGGATTGGCACGAGGACGCGCTCCAGCACACCGGTAGCACATCTCCTAATGACAGGGTTAGACGCGAGATCGAGAAGTGATAAGTGTTCTGGTGGGTGAGAGCAGCAGGAGTGTGAGCTTTGACAACGACCTGAGGTTGTACAAGACTAGGGGGTAGTAGACAACGACGAAGCACGCTCCAGGGATGCAGAATGGCGCGAGGCTAGATGGGCTGGACAGCGCAGTTGGACCCTTGAGGAAAAAGGTCAGGCTGTCGGCATGGAGAAGTGCGCACACATCTGACGGATTGGAAAACCAGTATTGCACGAATACCCTGACCAGGAAGAGCAGACTGGACAATATGGGTGCCACTAGTCCCTTTCCTGCCTCCGTCCAACCCGGTCTCACAGCAGTTTGTGAAATGGTCACTTTATTTTGAGCTACTGAGGGACACGATTTTCACGTTGATTTTTGTGGTGATCACCACAGAATGGTAATGTGACCATTTCACAAACTGCCAAGCCTGCTCTGGGGGGCAACAACGGCCGCTGGGACACGATCCACAGTCTCTGGGGGACGCAGGGGGGCAGTTGTGGTCAGGAAAAAAAACAATGGTGATAGGAACCATCACACGCAGGAGACGGCGACAACAACAACAGGACGGTTGTAGTTAGGAGAAGAAGAAAACGGAAAGGAACTGCCACTTGTGGTACGCAATCTCCGGTCTCAGGGCTGAATGTCCTGTGTTGTACCCATCCACCACCCCAACCAACCTCCTTACGCAGATTTGCAGCTTTTCAAGACTACTCGCTACCGTATTTGTGTTTTGCACGAAAAAAAATCGAGTAAACCATGTCCCTTTTAGGGTAAAGACCATATCCCTTCTTTACAGACTGTTTTATAGACTGCATTACACTGGACCTACTATTTTTTGTTCCACTACAAACATTTAATTTGCTGCTACTAAGAAAGAAAATCCTATAAAGACTATTTTCAAACTAAAAACCAAGGTTTGTGTGTGTGTGGGGGGGGGAATTCTAAAAGAACCTAAATGTCTACTTTGTGACATACAGTAGGTGTTGGATACAATGAATGATGGGTAAGCTTAATCATGACAAGGTGTACATGAATGTGATGCATTGCGGGTAGACATGATTATATTCTTTATTGAACACTTTGCTAAATGTTCTTTAGATCTTATTCTAACAACCTTTTTATACATACTGGCCCTGGTCTTTTATTGCTCTGGGAAGGTGTAAAAGCATCTGCCCCTTCAACACAAGAGTTTGCAGCAGAACATTTTCTGCCTCTAACAGAAAGTTAAGTTCACTGGCAGAGCCAAAACGTCGTCAGTTATTATGGATTTTGCTACAGACAAAAGTTGCATGTAGATTTGTCATCTATATTATGCTTTAGGGGAGTTGGAAAGTTCTACGCTGCAAACAATTTGACTTTGTGAGTTGGGTCGTATGAGGACGTCAGAGAAAAACCAATAGTGGAAAATGGTGGCAAATAAAAACAAGAGTGAGACTAAATGAGAAGAGATTATCATCTACCCAAACACATTGGCTGTATTTGCCATCTGTTTCTTCTTTTCCTTCTCTGTTTTGACTTTATGGAATCTGGATAACTCAGCCTGAGGCAGGATGCCATTTTAATGCAGACAGCTCATCAAGACAAGTGACAAGTGTCGAGGTGTGAATGTGACCAATGGTGACAGAGACAGGCAGAATTAAAAAAAAAAAAAAAAAAAAAACACTCCAAGTTATGGTGTAAAGTTGCACTTTTGCTTTTAAAAGCAGACCCGCACACGCATAGACTTTGTAGCCCTTTGTTTAGTGATGCGTTGGTGATGTCGAGACAGGTGATTCACATTTGGCAGCTTAAAAAAGCTTTCAGCAAAACACCATGAAGTAGAAAATGTCTGAATGTTGGGGACTTAGTTAATGGACGAGTGTCCTCGCTCTATATGAAACCCATTTTTGACACGTTACAGAAATAGGCACACATCGCAGCTGTGTTAAGTTCTCTAATGGAGCCTTGGTAAAGTTCAATTTACCTTCTCTCCTACTTTTTCACACCTTTTTACTTTCGACTCAAACTGTTTAATACTTCCTGTTTACTTCTTTTATCCAATTAGTTATATATTGGATTGAATCATCCAGCCAACGAGCCTAACCTTTCCCTGGTGTATGAGGGATCCAATAATTAAGCCATGTTCTTTATTATAATACACCTAATCAGCTGTTCCAATATCCTGCTGCCGCCAGCAGATGTTGTCATTACACCTTAGTTATTGTTTTTAGTCGTGCCTGCATCAGGACTCCAGGGATGTCAGTCAATCTGTCAGTTGGTCCACCATTATCAAAATATAAACAGCCATATAATTTCAGTTTAATAATATCATTAATACGTTATTGATCCCAGGGGGGAAAATAACAATTTTAAGCAAATGTTAATTTCAATGCACATGGAAATTGCTTTATTAAGCTACTTTAATACAAATTTACCAGTATAAAATGGACATAAGTCCATATTTTTGGTAAAACTGTTAATACACCCAAACGTGCATCTTTCCCACACAATCAAAAGTTAATGTTAAAAGACAATGTGTTTAGGAAATGAAAAACAAAATAGCACAGATTCGTCAACAGGAACACGATTTTCGCATTTCTTTAGTGGTGATCACCACGAAATGGGAACGTGGCCATTTTAGCGGCCACTGGGACACGATCCGCAGTCTCTGGGGGACGCAACAACGGGGAAATGAAATGTCACACGCCATCGACAACAACGGGACAGACCGTCACACGCAGGAGACGGCGACAAAAACGGGACGGTTGTAGTTAGGAGTAGAACGCAGAAAGGAACTGCCCCTCATGGGACGTGACCTCTGGTCTCTGGGCTGAATGTCCTGTGTGGTACCCATCCACCACCCCAACCAACCTCCTTACGCAGATTTGCAGCTTTTCAAAACTACTCGCTACCGTATTTGTGTTGTCACAAAATATGCTTCCCATTGAAATACAGTAAACCATGTCCCTGTACACAAATCAATAGATTAAATAACGTCACCATTTCACAAACTGCCATGAGACTGGGATGCGCCCTTAGGGTAAAGACGGTGGAACAGAACGGTACTGTTTCTAACTTCTGATTGGTAGACAGCCTGCAGCCCAGTGTTGGGTACTGAACTTGGTACTTTTATGGGTGCGGACCAAATTTGGTTACTAATCAGTACCAATATACGTATTATTATTATTATTAACAACAACACCACATTTCATTTATAAAGCACTTTACATTGAAAACAAATCTCAAAGTGCTACAGTGTAAGTATCAATATAAAAGACAGCAAAAGCATAAAAACAGGAGACTAAAAGACAACAACCAGCAAGGTTAACTAAAAGTCTTTAACAGTCTTTATCCTCAACGTTCCACTTCAGGGATTGCTCCGTTGCCGATGGAAAATCCGCCGGATATCACTCATTTAAGCTGGATATCCATTGACTTGGGCTTGCTTTGTGTTGGCATTTTAAACTCCTCCGATCTTTGCAGGGTAAATCCAGAAAGCTAGCTCGATTATCTGTCCATTCTGAGTTTTCAACAACTTTTGAGCGTACACACGTTCCAAGGCTATACAAGGCTTTTTTGCAGCGGCACCGCTGCTTTTGCCGGTGCTTAGCACTGCCCAATACGATTGTGATTGCTTCAAAGAAATGCCAATAGACCAGAGCATGTTTTTCTCCCATCTCGGAATGCTGAGTGGACTAGCCAGGAGGTCTGGCAAAGTGAGACAAAGTCACAGGTCTTGCAAAAAAAGAAATGTTTTAAGCCCTCAGGTGTCCTCAGATGATCAGGGAGGGCATTCCAGAGTTGAGGGCCGGCAGAACAGAAAGCCTGATCCCCCACCGTGCTAAACTTAATCCTGGGGAGTAGGCGGTGATTTGGCAGCGCAACGCCTGCCTTTACAACTGTGAGATGCAGCTGACTTTTTTCCTAAGTTGCATACATTATCTGTAACAGCCCTAATTGGTTTGTCTTAAGCGTTATGTTGGAGTTCTTTCTCCACACTGTCAGGAGTCCTAACCCCCACAAATTGTTGCACATGAAAGGAAGAGGAACTTAGTGATATTGGCCCATGAGAAATCAATAACAAATACCTTAGACACGGACGAATGTGTTAGTTTTTTTGCCAAGAGAAACAGGAGACTGAATATTGGGTATGGTGGTCTCACTTGATTAGATTTGAGAACTAAGCTCATTCAATGAAAAAGGAGTCGATAATGTTAAAATCTAGAAGATTTTTATTTTTTAAAAAGTAAATCAATCTGCCCTCCACTAACTCCAAACATAGGGTAGCAGCAAACTTCCAAGCTTCAAAATGTTCTTTATTAAATGAGAATAACGTAAAATAGACTACTTTATTAAAACCATGAGCGAAACTAATCTTTTGCATTTAACACATCCAAACAGCCCAGAGCCATAAACTGGAGGTCTGAGGGCACAATGGCAGAAACCTGCATCTGTGATTTTGCCAGATTTCTGTGCTCTCTAGCCAGTTATTCAAGTCGGCAACCTACGGGCTACTAGTCCACTTCTCTAACATCTGAGCTACCTACCGCCCTAATATACAGTAGCAGGCTAAAAACAGCCCTGGTTAAAAAGATAGTTAGCAAGCGAGCAAAATTCCACGAATGAAAATAACACGTTACATGTATCATCTTTGTCTTAGTGTTTATTTGGCATCCTAACTGGCAGACTTAGAAACTGGTTCTCTGCCCAGCGACGTTTAACTGAACCAATTCCCGACACCCGACGGCTCTGACTCTAAGAAATGTTTGTATAAGGAAGTACATTTTTTATTCTTTTCTGAATGGCAACATCTGTTTCTCTGAGAGAATTGAGATGACAGATCTAAATGGTGTTTTCATTTCCACTCAAGTTCAGCAAATAAAACTGGTACACCACCTATGTGAATAATGTACATCTATATGCGAGTCTGTGTGATTAATTTACACTCCACCTCCTCCACGTCCCCTCCCTCATCTGTCTCATCATGAAGGGAACATCAAGCAGACCAGACAGAGATGCCAGCCCCCCCCATACACAAACACAGTTTATCACGGACATGCTTTTGCCAATGAGGTCCATTTTTGTGTCACACTTGATGAAAAAGATTTGCTAAGCCCTGTCCCCCTTAGTTACTGTTGCTATGCTTATTAATGCACTGCACATATGCAGATTAGCCTTACAATTATAATAATAGTGATAGAGTTACCAATCATTTAAACTATGGTTCCCTGATTTTGACTGTCAGAGGCAGAAAAAGCAGGCTATTCTAGCCGGCGGCTGGTAATTTTTCCAGCCTCAATGAAACTTTACTGTAGCCAGTTAGCTAATTAAAGGTGCTCTAAGCAATGACATGCGTGGTTTAGGTTACAACATTTGTTGTCACATACAGCAAACATCTCACTATCCGCGAGCTGAGTGTCCCCAGAACATTCTGTAAGAAAAAAATAAATAAAAAATAAAAAAAAGACAGTCCAGGCTCTACAAAACGGCAACAAGAAACCCTGCACCACTAAGCATATAAACAGTGTTCCAGCTAATAACCAACAAGAAGGATTTGGAGGTGGGGGGTTAGTACACAGATGCACAGGAGGGAGGGGACGGGGGGGGACTGAGAACCCCCTAGGGTTCCCATACCCCCTGTTGAAAATATCTGCCATAAAGAGCAGGACAGTGATGCTAATGTTACGCTAAGCTAATGGCTCTAATAGCGTACTGCACAGTGGACTGCTAGTTGTGAATGCTGCTTTTCTATGTTTCTACGTAGCCTGTAACTCCGCTCTCTGGTTGTGTGTATGTTACCTATACATCTTTGCACCGATTGCAATACAAAGTGACATGAAACTTCCAACTACCAAGTGAAATACCCTACATGTATCCATTGTGGCAACCCTGTGACCTTTAATCTAGGGGCAAACATCTGGCCAAACGAGTTTACTTTCTAGCACCTTATGGATATGTATTAATTCCTGATCCTGTCATTTTACACAAACTAAAATCAATGCAAGAAAAAAACAAAAACAAAAAATGGACTTTTCTTTTAGTGTCACCACCAGGCCAAACTTCAGCTATCCCTGTATCAATATTGTCGTTTGCCCAGCATAATGTTGTCTGTGATAGTAACAACTAACTGAGGAGATGATTAGACCTTGGCAGAGTGCTTAGCTTGTAAATTTCTACCATGCTTCAGTGGTTTATGCTAAAAATAAAGGCAATTGAGGCTTGGTAAAAGTTGTTTCAATCAGCATTACTGCAAGGCACTGATGCTCATAATCAAATTCATGTAGTGATAACAGACACACATACACTGACAGACACTCACACCCACCTGCGCATCAAAAGAGCGACATGTTGGTGGAGCTGTCCTGGGGCATCTTTTTATTCTGGTCACTCTGACTTGACCTTCTGCATTGTGGCAGCTGGTCTTATTCGGGGGAAATGGCCTTGGGTATCGTGGTGTGATCATCAGATAATGTTGCATGTAACTCACATTAATTGTAAACATTTAAACTAAAGCTTTGTTCCAATCCCAGGGAAAGATTTAAAAACTGAGCAATATTGACATCTAGTGGTTTCTAATTGATTGAAATCCTGTTTTGTAGCCTTCAAATTTAGAGATCCAATTTTCCTCACTGCAATGCAAAACTATTACAATACATGCAATTGATGTTTAGAATTGAATTTTGGTTTGCATGTAATTACACTAAATGTAGGTGTAAAGACAAAAAAAATTACTACATTAGAGCCTTACATTTAAATAAAAAATTGATTGTTGGTGTATTGTAATGAAGCCTATAATATAATGAACCGTATGCAAATCAGACTGATTGTAATGAAGACAATATCATTAAAATCATTTCTTTTGAAACATTGTTTAAAAAGTAGCACATTGAAACATAATCGGAATCAGCTGTAATGAACTGAGGGTGATGTTAAAAATTGAAAGGGGACGAATAAAATTAGGTCAGTTTTTGGCTGCCTGCAGGCCTTAAAGTGCTCATATTATGCTTAAAAAAAACTCAATGCAATTAATTAAATTACTGGAGCACCTCAGTGATACCTCAGAGAAATGGATCCTGGATGGGGGAGATTTGTTAAGAACAAGATAGACATTTCACACAGGAGAGGTACGCAACGTGGACCTGCTAATGCACATTTAACCCACGTTGGAACAGATCACAACACAAGATTTTCTGTTTATATAGCAATGTCATAATGACATGTGATGACATGCTTTCCACAGTCTAGACCAGGCCCCTGGGGAGTTCACATCTTCGTCACCTTTTTCACCCCTGATGAGTTTGCTTACCTTGGCTGGGGAATCAGCTTTCCTCAGTGTGTACTCCCATCATAGACAAAAATAGATCACCTTCCCCCTCCTCTCTTGACTCTGAAGCATCCAGCACTTGCTGGTTTGACACAAGCAACTCCGTGATACCCACAATCTCACTTAGATACAAGCCATTCCTTCCAGCACTGCATTTTTAAAGGCCCTAAACACTCCCTAGTAATTCTTGCTGATTAGACCTCTCCCAGGACTGTTTGGGTGTGTAATGATTGACTGACATCTTCCTGAGTCTCCTGTTAGCTTAGTTGCACCTGAAAGGGCAGGACAAATGACAGTATTTGTCAATAATTCTTATTGACAAATAAAAGTTGTGCCGTAACAAATTCCCATATGAGCTGCGACCCACCTTTAACCTGAGCAGAAGTCTAATCAGCCAGCCTTTGATGTTCACATCGCAATTAGAGAAGGTGGCTGAACGCTTTGTCTGCAAAATTAGCACTACACCCAATACCACTGTAGCGACCCTGCAGGACTAATATGGGAGAGACTCTTGGGGTGTTCATTGGGAGAAGATGTTGCCCTAGTTCAGCCGATTGGTCAGGTTCAGAAAGGGGAGGGTGGAAGGAGGATAGGCGGGAAGGAGAGGAGAGGAAGCTAACTTGCTAGTCACTGCCAGCAGTCTTTTTGTTGTTTTGGGCCCTCTTCCAATCCTGTTATTAGCCAGTGATGTAGGGTAATAAAGCCCCGGTCCATCTGGTTACACTTCAGCCACCTCATGGAGGCAGCATCAGCAACTACTGAACATCCCAGCCATTCGCTTCCTTTGAACCAACTTCTGTTAAACAAGCGCTTTTTTAACTACTGTATAGTAGGGTTAAGGGTAGGATTGTCTGAACTTGGGCTGGCTTCTCTTTCCCCAGACCGACATGTGTGCTCTTAATGTCAGCATGCCAAAATGCTCACGCCAATTTATTTTCTAGCAGGTATATTGTTTAGTTTATATTATTTAGTTTAGCATGTTAGTAAAAATGTATTAATTCATAGTCTATTAGCACTAAACAAGAGTACAGCTGAGGCTGACGTGAATGTCATTAATTTCGTAGGTATTTGCCCATGAAGTAGTTTGCCCCTTAGCCCTGACCCTCATGACCTTGGCCCTGGGTGTCTCTCCCCCTACCCTAGCCAGGGGAGGGTTTGGGGAGAGTTGTGGCCTGGCCAGGCTCCTCTCTTTACACTGTCTCTCCTGGTTATGCTGTAATAGTGGTTTTAGACAGCTGGGACTTCCTGTAACACACCTAGTTCCTCTCTCCTCTATTTTTCTATCTTTCCAATTATGTGCATCCATGTCCCAGAAATGCTTGTTACTAACCTAGCTCTGGGGAGTCATTCCCCCGGAGTCCTTATGTTCTTTTCCCCCAGCATGTTTCCTCGGATCAGGGAGGCTCCAGAATCGAGGTTGCAGCTGTCGCCATGGTCCCGCTACACGCTCTGCGATGCCATGTTCCTCCTGCTACACTCTGCTATGACGACTACAAAGGACTACTAACAACTACTATTTTTTTGGGATTGTAACTGCCACTTTTCATTCTAACCCCAACCGGCCCGTCAGACACCGCCTACCAAGAGCCTGGGTCTGACCGAGGTTTCTGCCTAAAAGGAAGTTTTTCCTCGCCACTGTCGCACTGTTGCTTGCTCTGGAGGACACTGTTGGGTCCTTGTGAATTCTGGAGTGTGGTCTAGACCTACTCTATCTGTAAAGTGTCTTGAGATAACTCTTGTTGTGAATTGATACTATAAATAAATTGAAATTGAATTGAAATTGAAGTAGCAGGCACCTACCAATCACCTGACATTGTCATCGCTGCTATGCCGCTAGCAAATCAAAAAATGCAACATTTTGATAATGGGTGACATAATTATTGCTTGCAATAAATAAAGATAGGTCAAATAAATGCCTGTAATAAACTCATGGATTCATGAGATAAATCCCTTCTTTAAAGGAAGCCATCGCTAATCAATTGTGTTTTTGTCATTCGGTGTGAGCACCCCATCTATCAGGCCGCCATGGCAATAAGAGCTCAATGTTTAAATGAAATGGACTGTGTGATGAGAGAGAGGACTGTGGAGTGGTGAATATCAGCAAACATTTACATTTCTATGTTTTTAAAATTGAACTTTTCCGAGCTGCTGCTAGTGCTTCCAGACGTGGTGGTGACACTGAAAAGGAGAGTGGGGGGAGGGGGGGGGGTCACAGTGTGGGTTGGCGTGTAAAATAAATGTGATTTTTATCTCACCAAGATGTTCCGACTTCCACTGTCAGGGGCCCATCGCTAAAGGATCGACTTTAACAAGGACAAACCTGCTGTGTGTGCCAGTAAACACTTTTGAAAGTTGCTAAAAGTGTTTGCAGTTGCAGGAAATGCCTTCGGGCAACATTTTAGCAGCACGAGTAAAAAAGGAAAATAATTGGGCATGGTATTTGTGTTTTAGGTTTGAGTGAAAACTGAAACTGAGTATGTGTGTATAGGGACAAAAATGTTGAAACCGGAAATGTTCTTCACCTCTGGTGTTCGGCTTTCCTACTTAAAGTAAATTATGTCCAAACGTTATGGCTTGATGTTGGCACTACGCTGTATTACCAGACAAATTAGATGAAATATGTAAGATACTCTTCTCAAAATGTATTCAAGCACTAGATGAGATCAATTTCCCAGGGAGTCGGGAGGCAGTTCCTTCTCATTTACTCTAATGCATAATTCTCTGTGGACGGTAGGGGAAATAAGTTTGCTGCAGCCACCCGTCGCTTGTCAAGACACTCAAGAGGCCATTTGTTATTCCTCGTGTGTGAGACGGACTGACATTTCCCATTGGCAGTTGAAGCACATCTAGCGCTGCCCTCTGCCCTCTTCATCTCGTGTGGTTTGCTCAGCTGAAATAGAACAAAGCTCACGGGGGCTTATAGAAATTCACTTTAGCTTTTTTTTGACAGATGTGCCAAGGTATTGTGGGACTGCGATTGCCTCTGGAGACAAGTAGATCACCTTATTACATACATTTACACTGGAAATGGAAGCATGAAGATATTTGAAGCCATGAGGCTAGTTATTACTTTTGCATGCTTCCATTCAGTGCATAGATAGAAGCTGAAGAAATTAAATATTAAAGCAGTATGTAGGTAGGTACAGATTTATGCTTTTACTGAAAAGGGTGAATGTTTTCCCATAACATGATCTGGTTCCTATTATTATTTTGCAGATTGTATTATATCCATTGTCACATCCACCCTGCTCAGTTAACATCTAACAAAACCCATAGTTCCCCTGCTGAAAGCATTTCTACTGCCTGGAATACCGCCGTGCACCAGGGGTCTGTTTCAGAAAGCAGGTTTAGTGAGAACTGAGTTTGTTAACTCCGTTACAGAAAGGGAGGTTATTTAAACCTGAGCGAGAGAGGTAACTCCAGCCCGTTCCAGAAAGAGAGGTAACTTAACCTCAGAGTCAGTTACTATGGTAACTGAGTCTGTCTCCAGCACGCTTTAATTTCCTCATTCAGTCTGTTGCATTTTGTTATCTGCATGGATAAAAAACAGGGTTGGTTTATTAACTGTGTTAGGCTCACTAAAACGTTTTTGCATGTCCTTTTGTCGACGATCCCGTGGATGAAGAAGCTGTATTACTTCGCAGGGAGTTAAACATACTGTACGTCGAGAGGTGATATTGAGGCCCCAACTATGTAGATGTATTTTCATTTCCACATAACTACCTATTTGAGCTGTATTAGTTAGTCACTAAAAACTCATCTGCATCTTGGGCCATTAAAAGATGAACTCCATCTCTTGTTTCTAAAATGTAGCACTTAAACCAATTTTGCTTATTTGATGAATTATTTGTACTCACAGGATGCTTGCAATTTAAGTTTTAGGAGGAATCATCATGGTTGAATGCACTAATTGTAAGTCGCTTTGGATAAAATGTACTATAATTTAATTTAACGCTACGGTGTATCTCAATTTTGATTGATTTAACAGTCCTGAATCAAATGGTGCACAGCCTGTAAGGTCCTAAAAGACATTTCACAGCTGCAACAACCAACATGATCACACGCCAAGTTATCATGAACAGTTCCACAAATTTAAAAGAGAAAACATTTTTTTAAAAAAGTCTTATTTACTTAACATAAGAGAAGTGTCCTTTTGTTAAGACGTAGGGCACTCTCTCTGCCACAGTTTTTTCACCAAAACAAAAAAGTGTTCCTCATTAAATAAATGGTAAATGGACTGCATTTTCTAGTCTGAATAAGTGAGTCACATTTAGGATGCTCAGTTTCATTTAATATTCTCAAACCTTTTTACTTTTTCTCCAAACATCATCGTTTCCCCTCCACATTCTCCAAAATTCGATGCATCAGCTCAAGTGTTTGACTTACCGCTCAGCTGTTTGTTAGCAGGTTGGTAGATGTATCTTATCCAGATACTGCTCCCCTACGATTGGTCCAGGTCAAGAGGTCCAGGTCAGCTCTGTGACAGCGAGAGAGAATGTGATGACAAAACACAGCCTGCTTTAAAATGTTGCACTGTTACAAAGTTTGAACTATGGCAGTGGCATGAATTATGCATGCCCTTCATTATTCATGCACACTCACAAATCCATTATTCAATATGCAAAAAAAAGGTCTGCTGTTTATCCACACAATTAGTGGAACTATGACATTTGTTTATATAAGAGTTCATGAATGGTTAACCAGCGATACCGGTGGCCCCGGGTAACCAGTCATCACCAAACATTTGGAAGGTACATGGTTCTATCTTCCCTTGGCTGAACTCGTCTCTAATGAACCACCATCTTTTCTGTCCACCATCATCTACAGCAGGGGTGCCAAACATACGGCCCGTGGGCCAGAACAACGTGTGTAATCCGGCCCTCTGGATGTCTTTGCAAAGTGTGAAAACTGCAGAGAAGTAAATCATTACAATTCCAAATTCACCACTTTAATCTCAGAGAATATCCCGACTTATTTTTCCGTAAAATCTACAACTTTAATCTTAGATTTTCTTTTTTTTCTCTTCAGAATATTAGCCCTCTGTCTCATGTCCTTATTTTTTTCCTACTATGGCCTTAGAACGCTATTGCAGCAGAAGTGACTTGCCTTTACCAACATCAAGCTGACAAGAAGCTACAGTATGTGGCAGATAAAGTATCTGATCTTTTTGGAGTGGTTTACTGGTCTGGTCCACTGGAGATCAACTTAGGCGTATGTGGCCCATGAACTAAAATTAATTTGACACCCGTGATCTAAAATCTTATGGGCTAAGACGGGATCAATAGCATGACAGAAAGACATCTCTGTCTGGGCCTTCAATTAATACGTCGGACAGCTCTCTCTCATCTGAAAAACCCCTCTGGGCATGTCCTAGGTCAAAGAGCATGTGTAAATCTGACAACAGACGAGGACCCATGGTGATTTGCACCAAGATTAATGTATTGCCATCTTATTCAAAACAAGCAGGAACCAAGTCAATGAAGGGTTTAGAGGGAAAATTGAGCTGAAACTGACCAGAGGCACATCTATTTACAGTGAAGAAAACTGATGTAAACAGCTACAGAGCAGCACATGGTAAACATATATTATGGAGAATTAAAAAAAGAAATCACTGCATTTTACAAAGCAGTAAGTTGTAGACCAGCAGTGGTCTTACATTTTGACACAAGAGATGAACTGTTACATCAGTTTGTGCAACTTAATCATAAATGTACAAGATGTGTGAGGCACGACATTAAAAATACATGAAGTAAATTAATAAAATCTGTTAGACACTACAGTTCTCTATCGGCTGGGATTACTGTGTAGATGGTGAGACATGGGACTGAGCTCAGATTCGAAGTACACAATAAGTGCAGCCCTAGTCAATATGGGATCAATATGACATGCGGCAAACTAATGATCACGCTTCAGAATCAAAGAAGAGCTGTCAGGGAGGAACACACTGGATAATGCTCCCACGAACATAGATTTAATTAAGAAGAAACACTGTTGATTGGCTGTAACACTGCCCTGAAAACTAGGCCTGACCAGGATCAGGCCTGTGAACTTAGGAACCCAAAACAGAGCACACTGGAAGACTGGTTCAAGTTTGTAATGACCTTTTGTGGGATCAGAGTCTTCGATTGTGAGGCATGAGGCCTGAAGAAAGGTGTGTTCACACAGAGGCTGAAACTCACCCCCCTTATGTGATAGCTCCCAGACTGAACCGGAGGTTGTTTTGTACCTCCTCGGTTAAGGGTGTCTCAAAGCTCTTATTTCGTCCACGAGGACCGAGGGCCGAGCATTGAGGAGAGGCCGTCGAGGAGCTAAGACGCGAGGATAGGAGGCAAGTGAGGGAATCAAAGAGGCAATTTAAAGTGCTCCTATAACACTCATTTTCAGGTTTGTAATTATATTAGAATAGGTTTATTTTTAAATTTTACTAACTTTTATTCACTATTGACTTTTTTTTTCACTAACTTTTATTCTTGTGTTTTATCCGTTTGTGTAAATCACTTTGAATTGCCATGTTGCTGAAGTGTGCTGTAGAAATAAAGCTGACTTGCCTTACTGCACTCTCTGCTGCAGCTCCACTTTTTACCCTGTGTGTTGAGCTCTCTGTTTTAGCTACAGAGTGAGGCATCTCACTTCTGTTACGTCTTTGTCGGGAGTCGCACATGCGTAGACTGCTAGCTAGTCAGTCGCAGAGTATGAGGGCGGGCCACGCTAGCAGCTAGGCGAGCATTATAACGTGTAACAAAGTGATGCACATTCGTCACGGAAGCAAAGGCTGGACTACGATAGAGCTGTTTGGAGCGGTTTGTTTTCTGTTGGAGACGGCAAGTCCCTTTGGGGTGGACTTTGGGTATTTTCAATTCATAAACCTATTACATGCACAAAAAAAGATAACACAAAGGATAGAGAAAAAGCTCAAATGCATAATGTGAGCACTTTAGGTGACATGAGAATGAGCCAGATGTTACAGAATCACTGTCTGACAGACGGGCGAAACTCACATTAAACAGGAAGGGCTGAGACGGGAATGACAGAACAGATGGAAGGCAGGTCTGGTTTCCAGGAACACGACAAGCCAGGAGAATCAAAAACAGGCAGGGTCGGTAACAGCATGAAACTGGAGCAAACCAGGAAAAAATCGGGCAATAAGTGAGCGAATTGGGGAGGTTTAAGTGGTGACTTGATTCCAGATGAGGGGCAGCTGTGTGTCCAGGTGAGCAGAGTGGCTGGTGAGGTGGGCGTGGCCGGTTGGCAGAGTGGAGCAGAGGTGGCAAGAATGGGAAATTATCAGGCAGCAGGTATTTAAATGAAAGAGCAGGTTGTGACAAGGCCAGTACGGAAAGATGTTTCCATGGTAACTTGGAAACACTTCAAATCAAATCAAATCAAATAAGCATTATTTTCCCGTGAGGGAACATAATTTGTGGTCAGGCACATTCAGACACAACATACATCAATACATAGTCAATGATCATATCCGGGAATGAAAAAACAAATGTAAAAATACTATAAACCAAAACCCCGTGGGTAGTGGGAGTGGGTAGGGAGAAAAGGTCATAGTCTGGAGCAATTCTCATTCTGTCTGTCTGAATATACTCAGCTGAGGAATCCCTGCAGCTGCAATTTCTACCTATACTGTATATTTTATAGTTATTATGTAAAATCACAACTGTACTGAAGTCCTGATGGCTCCTGAACATGGCCTGTGGGCATTTCTCTATGGATCGAGCGTTTCCTTACTTTCACAATATTTATATAGCAAATTGACCTGCCTTATAATAGTAGTAATTTAAAAAAAACATGGGAACCTTACCTTTTTACAATTTGGGACTTTTAAACCTTCTTTATGAAACTGAATTTTCTCAAAATAAACCTAACTTGCAGAAAATCGTAATCTGTCTCTCTGTGTTAATATCATTGTTTGTTAGAAGTGAGGCGATCACCAATTAGTGGAAAGCACTTATTTTTCTTCTTGTTACAGCTGTGGACCCCCACCAGAGGAGCGAGAACTCATGCTTTGTCACCTCCATCATGGCTGACTCTCACTCAGCTGTTTCTGCGTGCACTGGGAGCAGAGCAAGCCTGGATGAGAACTACAGTGTAACTGCTGCCACTGATGTTTGCTATTACATCATTAGATGCCATTCCCTCACGTCAAAGACAGCTCGCTGCCCCCCGGATGTCAAACCTATATCCAACCCAAGACAGGACTGCACTTTCCCATATTCTCTGTTGAATGAGATGGTTGGTATGCAGCTCAGCCTCCTTCACAGAAGAACAAAGATCATCAGCTGAATGCATGATGGATAGTCGTCCTATAGCGTAAGAAGGACCAGGACCAGAGAGGCACTTTGCTTGGTACGCCTAAATCACAAAAAGGTGCAGCAGCAGTGGAACGTATCCTCCTCCCCTCCAATTTTAAATATACTCAATTTACCAAATGAAATAAGATATTGTATATGATTGCGGGCATGCAGGTACAAGAAATAATGAGGTATAAATTTAGGAGCATACATTAACACAAACAGCAGAAACAAGGTCAACGCACAAAAAGATTTTTCAAGGTTTTGGAATGTCATGGCACAAAAAAACTCTGCCTAGTCTGCCTGATGATCTCATCTTTAACGCCACATTGAAACTTGAAACATTACTCTCATTTCACTAACCACATACAGTACCTGTATTTCTGTAAAATCTCAGTATGAAATAGTGGTTGTCACTCTAAACTCTCACCAATAATAGACATTTGTACTTTTGTACATAACAATTGTACATATAACAGGTGAAACGAATAAAACATTTTTTTTTTAAAAAGGGCTAGTCCATCTACAGTATGTGTCAAATAAAACTGCATCCTTGATGTATTTTAACTAGTGTTAGTATCTTGCTCCAGTCTTGTGTTCTCAGCGGGAAATAATTTATCCATACTGAAATTATTTAGCTATATGTCATTGAAAGAAAAATGGACCAATTCAGAAGTAGGGAAAGTCTGTATTTGACCTATCAGCACAGTCTCTGATAGATCCCACAGAAAAGCAGCTATGGTCACAGTTGGGCCGGATCCAAACATTTGATACAAACCTCCCTATTTTACCACGGTGACTAATTAAAATGATGACGCAAGGCTCTGACGGCGTCACCAAACTGTTGGCTTGTGCCTACACTGTTCAGAAACTGAATACTAAACACTAATAACTAACAGTGGTTGTCATGTGATGACAACCATTTTAAGGCATTAAATAAATATTTAATCCTAGTCTATTTAAGTGCATGGAATTTTTTTATTTTTTAATGACGGTATTTAAACTGATATCGTTGCGGTTTTTATGACCCTGTGGTATACCGTATAACCGCCCAACTCTAGCTGTGGTGCCCTTTATCAGAAGCTAACCAGATGTACCCATCTACCAAATAGTCTATTCTGGCATCGGGTCTTCGGTAAACCCCAGCCACAGCCGTAGTGAACTCTACTGCACCTCGAGGCCAGATCCTGGATAGCTCGGCTGGTACTTGGCAGTAAAACTGGTCTGAGTCCAGCCGTGGCAGAGCAAGAGGAACGCAGAGATGCTCATGTTACTGACTGAAGTAAACACGCATTACAACATGTTGCTATGGTATGTCTTCTTGTTCTCAAAGAATGGAGTGATATAAAATTGTCTTTTTATGCCGTAATGCATATAACTCCTTGTAATATCTGGGTAGGATTTTAAACTCATGATCATAATTCAAAATATTAAACCAAACGTATTAGCTTCTCGTTGTCTAGATAGCCACTTACCCATGGCCTTTTACTCTCCTACCCCCACTCCCATCAGACACAACCAGCCATTTTCAAAACCTATTTATTCACATTTTCTTTCTCTCAGTTGCCACGCGACTATGGGTTCAAGGCAGTGGACATCAGGGCATTCCCAGAAACTAAAACGCACAAAAATAAGACCGTTAAAACAAGAGGGCTGCAACAAATCTGTTAACAATAAAAAACAGCATTCAGGAGACTTTACAGGAGTTCATTTAATCCCAAGAATTTCTGGGGAATAGCTGTAGAGGGAAGAGCTCATACAAACACTTCGCTGTACATACAGATTTACATTGTGTGGGAACATGATGCATGGTCTTGCCTGACAAGCCTACCTCTGGATCAGGCAGTATTCGTCACAACCATGAGCCGATGGGGGGGGGGGCTCTGCATCCCAACTCCACTCCTGCACTGGGTTTGCAGCTGTGGGCTCCACTAAACAAGGCATGTTTCAGGTGGCCTAGAGTTGTCTTAAAATAAACCGGTCACAGACAGGGTGCTGTCTCATCTACTGATGGTAATACAATATACTCTAATACCATTTAATACATAACATAAAATTTGGAATGCAGATTGCAGTGTAGGCAAACTAACACCAACAAATAATATTTTCAGTCATTTTCACTGCAAGCTCATCAAGATATAGAGCTGGGATGCAGACTGAACTGACAGCAGAAGGGATAGAATGATTTTTCTTACTCCCCCAAAATGCTGCATCTGTTCCTCAAAGAGGGAAGAAAATAAAGACAGGGTGCATGACATCACCACTCCTGTGGCTGAACTGAGTTGTGGCGAGGCAGGGGGCCAAGCTGCCCACATTTCAACATCATGTGTCCCTTGATTTTGTAAAATCATACTTTAAAATAGAATCAAAAGCATGAAAATAAAATGAAAGTATATATAACTCTTTCAGGTCCATTTTATGTATGATTTGCATTCCTCTCCATTCGCTCTCACTCCTCTTCACTCTCATTTCCATGCTCCATGTCCTCCTCTCCGTTTGCTTTGGAATCTGTTCTGCTGTCTGGGTCATCATTTCCCTCGTCTGTTGGTTCCTCCTTGTCTTCTGCCATCACCTCTTCCTCCTCCTCTTCCCAGTTCTAGAAAGAACAACAAAAATACATTGCGTTAATAAAATGTCTGCAGTTTATGAACATAGTACTACTTTACAATGGGAACATTACTGGATGACCTCTCCCAACCGCTGGAAGGTTAGTTTTTAACTTCTTTGACACTTCTGACTGACTGGCCAGATTTTCATAACTTACATCAGAGTCGTCACCATCATCAGGAAGACCTTCGTCACCAGAGGCCTCATCGTCAGATGATTCTGAGGGCACACGGAAAACAAATTTATTAGCGGATACCGCAACAATGTTTCCACTACATTAATGCTGGTACAACCCCTCCCACACGAGAAGCTGAGGAAAAGGTATAAGGAAAAGGCTGTTATGCGAGAGACAGCTATTTGCATTTCAATACCATAGCTGGGCCATTTAGTTGTTTGTTGCGACAATACGAACTCTGCGGTGCAGGAGGGGGGTGGAATGTCAATATGATCTGCTGTGGCTATCTGCCCCAATAGGTCAGCCAGGCATTATCTGCAGGTGATGGGCGGCCTTTGATACAGATATTAAATATTCTACAACTGTATGTCGTAATTGTAAATATGCGTGTATGCCATACAACAGGAAAATAAGGCAGAGGTAGTTATTATTACAAAGACTTAATTACTTTGTAAAAAGGTGGCACGTCATTTTTTGGTATTCCAAATAGCCTCAGGAGAGGACATTGATTATTCCTGAGCCACAATTAGAAGTTAAATGATCCAGGATAATTTACGTTACAAAAGGGATTTTTTTTAAACCAACAATAGTTATTAGGTTTGCACACATATCCACAGAAATGGAAAAAATAAACATGCTGCATGTTGTGAAAATGCAGTTTTTCTATAACATTTACAATTTGTGTATTATGAGTTATGTGCATCACCCTTGAGTGACTTGTAAATCTAATTCAGACGACGTTTCAGCCGCTACTCTAATTGCACCAGCTCATGCTACAGAATGGTTGATTAATGTAGAATTAATGTCACCTTTAAAAGGCAAGAACCAGTACAATTAGAGAGCACATTTGTTTGCAACTAAAACATAAATTAATCACACCCATTTTAACTGTACATGCTGTCCACACAACCTGAGCACACTGATTCAATAACTAGTCTGACACAACTGAAACAAACTGAAGCATCTAGTCAGATTCCCAAGGTGGACCCATAATAAGCCCGGAGCACAGCAGTGCCCAGAGCACAGTGGCATCCGGTAATAACCTCCCGTTCATCAGCCCCCTTTATGAATTATTTTTTATTTATTTTAACAGACCTTTACATCACGGACCACTGACAGGGGTATTGCAACTCAACGCAAAGTTAATTATTTCATGAAAGCCAATTTTTGACGTGGTTCAATAAAGCATCTTATACAGTACGGTAATGAGAAATGAGAGTGAACAAAACGAGGCCTTGTTATGCCACTCCAAGGGGAGGATCTGAACGCTGCCGGTCAGGTTGCCAGGCAACAGGAGACATGTTTGCGTGTGGTGCATCACCAAGAGCAGCTGCATGGTGGGCAACATTGGCTCCATAAATCTTAACCTATTCAGTTCAGTCTTCATGAAGAGTACTGAATGACTCAAGGTGAATTGAAAAAAAATGAATGAATGAATGCCAGTCAAAACAATCAGAAACCATTAGTCTGGCAGGGCAGACATTTCAAGAGAGCATCAGTGGGACCTGTTGCACTGCAGTGGCTTTAAGGGATCACTCCAGTCAATCACGCAACAGAAATGTACAACTGATGAGTTAGAGACCCAAATAAGATTATCTTTATATTTTGGTCAGCTGCAAGTCACGGCTCAACAGATTGAAACATCACAGGGACCAGTAGATTGACCCAGGCTGTGATTATACATTAGATTTCAAGGGCCTAAGAAATTGTAATTCTACCAAGTAGGACGGTTTTAAAGAATAATGGCAGCTGGGAAACAAAAGACTTAACATGAGGCATACAACAAGACAAACAAACACTTACCTTCTTCATACACCAGCTTAGCCGTGTGGTCAACATCTGTAACTGTGTTGCCGCTGTCACTTGTCGCCACCTAGTGGTAAAAGGGAAGATGGGAAAGCTACCATTATTATCAACAAGTCACTTTTTTAAATTAAATGTATCTTAACACAAGAGAATGTGATACATGTCTTGTTTTAAAAAAATAAATAAAATCGCCATAAAAATCTCACATTGATGAATGTTGTAGTATTTAGATGTGTTTCAGCAAGATCTTGTCTGCCTATGCTTTTGTTCATCAGCCCAGTCCTCAAAGCCCACAGGCTCTCTTCATTCCCCTAATTGGATCAAGTGTGCAACAGGAATGATCTACATTCATGTGGCACCTTCATTGGGATTGGGTGTGTAAGAAATGGAGCAAAAGCGCAGATGTGCATTCTGTGAAGCCACTTCCATGTCAGAGATGCCAACAACGTTGACTTAACAGGGGCAAATGAAAAATTCTAAGATTTGTTGTCAGAATGACGCATCACATTCACGAAGCACTTGGGGGCAATATACATCCAGACCTGAAATCCCTGTGTGGATGATATCAAGAACACAGCCAGTCTGTACCTACAGGGAAGCTCGTCTACTACCTTCTCCACAAGGTCAGAAGCTGTCAACTTTGCATTTTGGAAAATGATAATTGTCCCCGTAGGTCCTTGCCTTTGCAAAATCTGCAGATGTATCTTTGTTTGAATTTATTGTGATGCTGATGTCAGGGAACAAGCTAAAACCTGTTTGGGAGACTCTCTGTCCACTTTCATAAACAGATCGCTCCGTCCAATACAACGTGGTAACACCTTTCCTCACCAGTATAAACTTTGCATTTTCGGAACAGACAATTGTCCTTATAGGATAGACTGTTCAATATAAAGACCAGTCGACTGACAAACGTATTTAGTATTTCAAAGTTAAATTAAAAAATAAATCTTGAGTAGCTAGTCAAGAATGCATACCAGGGATAGTGTCAATTGTCCTGTTTGTTAATCATACATATCACATGAGACAATGCCACGGTGTACATATTCCCTTCCCAAACAGAAACAGAAAAAAGCTTTTGATAAAGGCAAAAACCTTCATTTAGTGCCATCAGAGGAATTTTTGCCAAGAGGCTGTGGACTACAAGTGCAGGAGTTCCAGCTAGGTGCTATGGGGTGCTTTTATCCAACTACTGCTAACTGCTGGTGGAGTTTGTGAATGTTAAATGCCGACCATTCTATTTCACGCAAATTCACGGCTGTGTTTATACTCATGTTTACAGCCCACCAAGCGCTAATGCTACCAATGAGTTAGCTTAACTTTACCGAGCCTATAACGTGTGCACACTAAATGTAGCCTCTTTCGTATGTCGTTTTTATAAAATGGTTTTACATATTTTAAATGTGTAACATCACTTGAGCCACGGTGAAACATTTGGTGCACATGGTTGAAATGACAATAAAACACTTAAGTTGAATGCCTCACTGTCATGGCTGTAACTGGTAGGCGTGGCTTGGGAGTGGATTCCTAGGGAAGCGAAACAAGTGCATTCTGGGAGTTGTCTTTCATCCACATGAGCCAAAAAAATATTTTCTGGCTTTTCTCGGTCTAGAAGGCACCGACTTCTAAGACTTAATTTCTACGATATTTTCCTTCCACGTACTGACATAGTACCGATCTGATACCAGTCCGTAAAAAAACATGTATGGATGAGTTTGCTATTGTTTTTGTGCGGCCTGGCTCAGGTTAAACTAGCTTATGTCTGTACATGGTGTCACCTACCTGTGTCATTAAGAGATACAGTTTTCCATGCAGCTTTGTTAGCTTGTGGAACATCTTCACTCTGCTCTCAATCATGTGATAAAGTACTCCCAGCTGGGTAACCAGGTCAGGCAGCTGTTAGGATACACAGATTAATTACAGGTAAAAACATTTCGGCAGCAGAAAACACACAAAATCACACTTAATGTCATAAATGAGGCAGGCCACTAGCAAGGTCTCACCTCCCTCATTAACTATTGCTGTCCCATAGTGTATGCATCAGGATAGCAAGTAGACTTTAACTTACATTTATACATTTTAAGTGGAAGACAAAAGTTAAAGTATAAGTGAAAACCAATCTGCTGTTAAGATCAACCTGAACAGTAAATAGGCTGTTCGTATGACCTTGCAGTTCAGGGAATAAGTCATTTAAAAATCAAAATGTTATGTGCTATGGTAAAGGTCACAGGGACCCCAAAAACCAATATGTTTTCTCATCTTTCATCATAAATGTGCAAAGTTAATGGATTTCAGCTGCTGGTTAGGAAGATATTAGAAGCAATCGCATTATCTCTGCTGTGTGGTGGCGGTAATGGCCGTAGATATAAATATGAACGTAGACCAAGAGAGGAAATATGCACAGAAAGATGCCATGTGTTTGTATAAACTGCCATGTGCTGTGCTTAGGGGACTGTGGAATATGTGCATCTGAACAGAAGGCATTCGAGTACAGGTCAAACAAGCAGCAACAAACTGTGTGGGGGCTTCATATCAGCAATACAGGCAGTGAAGTGGACTCACCGATGCCAGGTATGATGTGTGGTGCATGAGCACAGCCTTGAGCCACCGTACCATTAAAACTGCCCTGCAGGACGGAACAAATAAATATGCTGTCAAGTGGGAACCACAACTGCCTGATTGTATATATCCACATGATGGGGCTCATTGTGTTTATAATGGAAAGTAAAAGCAGCAGCAAATACATCACTGCCTGCATTAGTGACTTATGTTTAATGTGTATGTCAATGGAAGCCAACTAAATGCCTGCAGTTGATCTGTCAAACGTCAACTTACGTAAAAGGGTGCCCCTGGAGTCTATTTGTGATCTAGGGGAAAGGAGATAAAGGGTAGATTAAAAACTGCAGTAAATCATTGGACAGAGTTAAAACAACAGTGACAGACGGTTTTGGCAGGTTACAAAAGAATAAACTTCTGACGTGTCCCATGCATTGAACTCTGCACAGAAAATTGACTCACCTCTTCCACCAAAGGTAAAACAGCAGGGAGCGGTAACCGAGCAACCGTTTTCTTTATCACCATCTCTTTACGAGTCTGAAAAACTTTCTGTGGGAGAAAGTTTTTGTAATTAGGATTTGACAAATTTAAAGTGGAGGCTCATGTGAGATGAGCTAAATATCCAGGACAATCAGGTCAACTTTTGCAATTGTAAAAGCTTTTAATAGGTTTAAGCTTATGAAAGTCTCAAAATGTTATGAAAGATGTCTTTCAGGGAACTCAAACTCAAACTCTGGGAGAAACACTTACATTTAGGATGTTGGCATCGTTGCTCTCCAGGCCCTGCACCAGCAGAACTGCAAAATTGTCTGTCTGTAAAGAGGCCATCCCTTTAGGAGCCCCCTTCTCGGTGGAGACTGTGGAGAGATCGATTTCACCAAGTCGCTCCGCTATCGACATCTACAGGAGAGCAGAGTTAGTTTAGGTAAACAGAAATTGGCGAATATCTGTTTAATATCAATACCACATCACAGAAAACTAGTCAGAAAGCCAAATGGCAATACAACACTATGCTTAACATGTTCTTATACTTGAATAACTCCGATTTTGTTCTGTATAACTACAATATTTAGAATGTGGTGTGTATTGCATTTTAGGTTTTCTCCAGTACAATAAACAGTTTCTCAAATCAATTAATAAATTAAGTAAATTAATGAATATGTCTTCAACTACTGTAAAATTAACTAAGTGAATTGATGCAGACATACATTGTCACCAAGCTAACTGCTCTTACAGTTAAACCAGCATCTTTCTGACCAAATCTGTTTATCTGACATATTGTGTTCATTAGATTTTTACGAGTATGAGCCAATTCCATCAAAGTGAAAAACAAAGGTGGAGTGAGCCAGTGTGTGGTGCATCATCATGAACACTGAACCCACCTCTTTGGTGTCTGTGTCTTTTTTCCTCTTCTCTGATCCCTGCAAGGTTCCCTTGACTGGGGCTTGGTGACCAGGAAGCCCTGGGACCAAGACTCTGCTCTTGGCGTTGACAATAGGGGTTTTGACCTGGAACACAAAACAAAATCTCAGGTTCTCATCTTCAGTCAGCTATAGCCTAAATGTAAGACCATAGCAAATAAGACCATAAAGAGTCTGGAGAACATGCTCCGGCTAAATCAGGCTTCTTGACACATATTTAAAAAACTAAGACTTGAGTGTTACCTTAGAAATAGTGGTCTCCAAGAAAAGGGACAAACTGGTCTGAACATCCCGGCTCAAACAGACATGTCTCTCTGTTGTGTTGATCTCCTGTACAGATAAGAAGGAGCATGTGAGCAGCAGGTAAATCAAGAGTTTGGCAAACACAGGATTTTAAAGGCTGATAATGATGCCAAATATATCTCTGCATGTGTTGTCTTTAGGCTAAAAACTGAAAAGAGTCCAAACTGATACGTTAGAGATTCATCATTACGTGTGCTAGTATTCATGTATTATTATCTAACATGAGGAATACAAGTCTGACGTCCTGGAATATGCACAATGTTTGTTATCCTGTTGCTTATATAGCATAAAAACAGCCATCAGGAAAATGAAATACTCTATAAAAAAAGGAGATATGGAGAAGAAGCACTATCAAACAAGTTGTACAAAACATGGTTATTCCGGCTAATCTTCATAGTGGTCTAATCTAAGCGGTGAAGTTAGAGCTGTGCAATCAATCTATTAAAAAAATATATTTTGCACATACATTTTGCAAGTAAACTTATTAGTTTGTGTTCTGAAGTGGAATTCAGAAAGTTGAACAAAAGTATTAAGGGAAATTTGACAGTTTGAGGGTTTTTCATGGTTGATTTTTTTTTTAAGTTCAATAAATGAAATCTCTTTCCAAAAGTCAATGAGTAATCAAGTAAATTATTTATGACTATTGAATGAATATTCATTTCAATATTTACCCAAATAATTGTAATTTCTCCATAAACTAGAAGCCCTAGGTGAAAACCCATTCAATTTTGCAGTATCCAGTGTACTTACTACTTTCTCCATTACAGGCTGTAGGTGGTTGCCGTAGGCCAGCAGGACAGACCGTGTATCGGGTCTAAGGGCAGCAGCGAGCAGTGGGATTGGTGCTGGGGAGTCCTTTGTGTCTGACATCTGCACCGTACACAAGGGTGAAAACGGCTTCTTACAGGGTCTGTGGGGACAGAGGTTTAGACAGATGTGTAAGATGAGATTTATTAAACACAAATTTTATCCAAGCCAGCTGTTGGCAGTGCAATGTCCTTATCAGCCAGTAGGGGGTAAACACACCAAATGTGAACTAGCAAATATAAAAATTACTTTCAGCCTCCATTGGGGTGCTCTGTATCTAAAAATACACTTGTTTTAACAGAGCAAATGAGAGGTGAGCGTAACAATAGAGCAACCAACCCTTTAAGTTGAGATGCTCGCTTTGTTTAAATCAACGTTTGGTTTTAGGTATAGACACACTCAGAGGAGAGAACAAGTGAACTACGAGTGAAATCAAAATGTCTTTTAAACAAGATAAAGTAATTACTTATCCTAGGTGCTTCAAACTGTTATCTTACACAGCTATATGTTGCATAGTACAGTGTTTTAAGGGCTTACCCATTTAAAAAGTGCTCAAAGAGATGCAGCTGTCCATCCTTACACACCACTGCCAGTCTCACCGCCTGTGTAAGACAAATACATGTTACTGTAAAGCATACTGTAGAAAGGTTACATAAAACACTATGTCTGTATAGCTCCAACATAATTTTTCCACTGGGAGAAACACTTTAGCAGGCTTGAAGCAAGTGCTTATCTTATGCTCTATCCTAGTAAATGTGATCGTTAAAAAGGAATACCCCTACTTATTGAGACTTTAGCTTATTCACAGTATCCCCCGGAGTTAGACAAGTTGATACATACCTTTCTCATCTCTGTGTGTCGTAACTCTGTCTGATGCCCCTACGGCTTGCCTAGCTCACCACAGATGCAGGAGGTAACCGGCTCCGTCTAGCCTACTGCTCCCAATAAGTGGGTGCATCAGAGAGTTACGACACTCACGGAGATGAGAAGGGTATGTATGGACGCCGTGTTCCTTTAACAAACTCCAAGTATACATTAAGACGTCTGCCAAATTAAATTATTCAGACTTTGGTCCACTCTGACCTCTTCCTTGCTGTTGGACGTGACAAGGTCAATGTGTTTTGGCTCGTCCGTCAGTGTGAAGGACACCACTGAATTCTTGTCCTTTCCATCTTCTCGTACTTGCCTGCAGTGACAAAACTTCAGGTCAGCTTCATAAAAATTAGCATGGCAATCAAAGCCAGACAACAGCCGTATATTTCAAATGACGTCTAACGACACAGCATCACATCTACCGGAAACGGGCTGTGGCTTTTACGTGTGCACTCACCAAACACTGAGCAGTCGTTCATGTGCAGCACCAGACAGGAAATAAAGACCATTGCTGTCTGGAGGTCGAGTGGTGGCAAAGCGCAGGGTCGTCACAGCCGTGGAATGGCCTGTAAACTTCTGCAGAGGGAATAATGACAAAGAGAATAGTTAAATATTGCTGTAAACACTAGACCCATGTTTGACTAGCTCATAATCCTAATTGTATTTCTTCAACTAGACTGGGATCAGACATTTTCACTTGCATATATTCTGTAAGAGTGTGGTTTCTAGCATATTTCTGTGAATACTCAAAAGTTTACAATATTTTATAATTTATAATAAATCAACAAATATGAACATAAATCAGCTGTTTACACAAGATACTTACCCTGTAAACCTCCTTGGTGTCCAAGTCCCACATCTTGATTATCTGACCAGCTGAGAGCAGCAGTTTGCCATCAGGGCTCACGCACAAACTGGTCACAGCTGCACGGTCCGCCTTCCACTTACTAAAGAGAAAAAGAGATAATGACAACTGGTGGTGCATGTGTTTATGCATTTTGGGGAAGGTTTATATTCTAACTGTATTTTTATGGAATACCATTTCTTCCATTGTTCACATCATTCAACAGAATCAGGAGCATATTAAACACCGGCTTAGCTCTCCATTGCATGATACAAGTAGCACTTTGTCTATTGTGTTTTCCATCACAGCGTTTTTCTTTTTTACATTTAAGTGAAGAGCCTGAAACTTCACTGCTACATTCAACAGCACATTATTTACTAGTGCACTTCACCTGATAGCAGTAAGAAATATACAACGCTCACCACTCTACAAACCATTTTGTGGACCACAAATGGGCTTTTGGAAAGCATTAAGTGAGGACAAATGGTGACAATACAACTCATGATATTGCACACTGACTGAGCCTATACTAAAACGTAAAAAAGTGTTTATGATGAAATACAGAGAGGTACTCTAATTGGGCCAACTGCAAACATTTCTTTCAGAGGCGATGGTCTGACAGCAGGAAAGTAGCTGAAGGTTTACAGCAATAAGGACAATGAAAACAGATTGAGCATCAGTAGAAAAGTTGGTAGTTATTCAAAGCCATTAATACACGACGCGTGTGCTTTTTTGTCAAACCAGATATCCCTGTGAGAAAGATTAAGCTAACTCAATCAATAACATATGGAACCTAATTTTGCAGAAGTTACTTAATGAAAACAAACAGCATTTCACAGCCAGTCAGTTATTTTCTTCGAATGATTTTCACCCACTTTCCCTTACAGAACTATACAAAAATCAAGAATAAGGCTGTTTTGTCTTGCTGAGTCCTGATATTGGTTGAGAACTGCACTTAGACTCGGGATGAACAGAGGTCTACCACTTACTGTTAGAAAACAACTCCAGACAATTATCTCTCTCTATCAACAGATACACACAAATGTCTGATTGGTGGAGTAGTTTAGAAACATTTCTCCACCATTATAGTGGGGGAGTTTGCCTTGGCTAATATGAAGTGCGCCTCCACTAATGTCTTGAGAAAATTATGCAATATTAGTTTTGAGGAAAAAAGGCCACACGTTTAGGAGAGAGCAGACCGTTATACCAGTAACTACATGCATCCCAAGATGAGATGCATTAGTACCAGTTTTACCTGGCCCCGACTTTTGTTTTCCTGGCTACAATGACAAATGTCACCGGCAGCGGGTCATGTCATCTGTCGCTAATTGATGTTAATTCCATAAACAGCCAAATGGAAACATGGATGTTGTCTGGTTGATATGCTATCTGCAGGCCCGTGTCTGTACTTGTCAAAGAACATTTATGATTAAAAAGACACGCTCCTTAACCCCAGAGCAGTCATGATTGGACTGTGTCTTTTTGTAGTTTAACAAGACCAACAGAGGAGAAACTCTGCTCTACTGAAAATTACAATTAAAATGTAAAAGAGGCTGACATGTTACCCAGGAAATACAACAGGCTTCTATTTTTCTGTCTTATATTTGTTGTTGTACAAAGCAATAAGAAGAAAATAAGAAAATCCTAGGTAGGATTCATAAAACGTGCACTTATGGCGTTTTTCCACTGCTGGCAACAGCTCGACTCGCCTCGTCTCTACTCGATGCATTCTGCATCCGTTTTCCATTGCAGATTGAGTAACGCCTCAGCATGGCTGGTCACCATAGCTACGCATGATGATGTAATTTTCAACGCGACTCACAACAGCACGTCGGCTACTTGCCACAGCCAGAAGAATTTTGTTTCAAAAGAAGCTGAAGGAAGCAACAAAAATCACCGCTAAAAAAAACAGGAGTTTGAGAATTCCGGCGGAGTTCAGACGTCGACATGACTATTTTTTTGGTGACAAAAGGGTAAGTTAAGTTTCCTGGTAACGTTAGCTAACATTTGCATATGTTAGGTGCTCCGGTCACTATTTACTATATGCTATATAAAAGTACATGAACGCAGGCCGTCTGGTGGACGTTCGATGTCCGACGGGTGAAATATCTGGTTCTGACCCGCTATGCTTCATATAATCTTTATGAGAGTCATGGAGAAGCTTATGACAACGGCTGGGATGCATCTGGGCCAGCAGAGCCGGGGGGACACTGTCACAGGGTGCAGAGGAAGAAGATCGGGATGTACGGGAGGGTTTGATGCGCTACTTGAATAGCTAAATAAAAACATTGATATAGTGTCTTGTTTTTTTTAAAGTAACAGTGTGCAATATTGGAAACGACATGCAAAAGCCCCTAATAGCCCTTAATATTGAACAGTTGAAAAGTGAGAATAGTGCAGAGAGTAGATAATCTGTCGGTGTCTAGCAAGATTTTTTAATTTTTTTTTTTATATATAAATTTCGCGTTTGTTCCGGACACACACTCCGCACTCTTGGTAGTACTAAAAAAAGTAGCTGGTAACTGGCCTTTCAGTATATGGATAGGCCACTCCGCTACCGAGTGAGCACATGTCCATGCTCCAGAGTCTTGGTGCTATGGACTCAAAAGAACAGTCTCCAAGGATCCTAAGCTGGGTGCGAGGAACAGGAGACTGGACATATTGGACCTTAGGGGGCGAGCTGATAAAGACTTGCAGTAGGTCAGCCACATATGCAGTTGAATGACCTGCATGTGAGAGTGAGAATCTTAAACTGAATCATAAGGAGTGCAGAGAAGGTAAGACGAGCATCTCTAGTTAAGCAGTTAAAACTACAGATCTCTGTTTACAAATATTCCTCAGGGGGAATGTATGTGCGTGTCATTTAGGCTTCCACCTGATCATCTTGTGTTAACTTTTTTAAATTATTAAATGGATAAATGACTAAAGAACATTTTTTTGTTTTCATAAACTACAGTGATTAATTTAAAAAAATATATATATATATTTCACAGCACAAAATGCTAATTGGCTTTAGGGTGTTTTTGCTTATATGTGCTCCAGATCACTTACATTTTGACCTAACCCAAGAACAAGTTAGAAGTACACAACTTTTGATAGTTGCCCTTGATGTTCCTAAATTGTTAGTACACACAACTTAAGATCACATCTGTACTGCACGTTTCATGCATGAGGCCCAATGTTCTTCTTAAGATCACCCTCCCTGTTTGAGACACTAAGTGATATAAATTGTGATAAACTTAAAACACACCACTAATTTGCCTTCATCTGGCACTGTACCACAAACTGCAGCTTTATCTGGATGTAATGTGTAATTTTCTTATAAATCATACATCCCATTTAAATTTAAACCTCAACAATGTGACGTCTCCTTCCCCAATCAAGAGAGACGCCGACATTATTTTAACATTGCTTTTTGAAAACTAGATACTGACCTTCGTGCCTTTCCTGTCTGCAGGTCCCACTCTATAATGTTTGTATCATCTGAGCCGCTGTATAATAAACTGTCTTCAGGGTGCCACTGGACACAATTCACTCCTCCACTATGGCCTCCATCCTGGCAGAGACAGAAAATGATAGTTAGCAGTGGTAAACAAAAATTCAAAAAAAAATTAATCACTTTGGAGCTTTTTTTTTTTTTTTTTTTACACACAAAAAACATTTTTTATTAATCATTTTGGGAACTATATGAAATAACCTTTCAGAGTCTAAAAATTACATTGTGGTTTGCATCTTGCATTTTATTTCCCTTTTTATAGGATGTAGTATACAAGCCAGGATATGAGTGTGTAAAGACTCAGACTCACCAGAGTACAGTGCAGTGCTCCCTTTGCTGTACTGTAGATGAGCACACTGCCCGCTGCTGTGCCCATCGCCAACAGGTCTGCCTTCTCCTCCACCTGCCCTGCCTCCGATTTCCTCTTTTTCCTCTGAGGCCCCTCCTGAAACACAGCATAGTTTATTTAAACCTACCTAAACAGTATAAATAATAATACAAGTATGATATATGTGTGGTTCAGTCGGGAGGCTTTATCTTTTTTAGTATCACAGTAATACTACCTTTATAAAATATCTATAAAGCCTAATGCATCACTGACCAGTACATACATTTAGCACATTGACAGCTAATAAGGCAAATGCTTTCTTTGACGGGCTGCTACTAATTAAGATTTAAAAAATTAGCTTGCTCCTATTACAACAACCTATTAATTAGATACTAATATAAAATGTAATGCACACAATAAACATTTCCTGGAAAGCCTAATTACGATTCAAAGTTTAAATTTCTGCCTTAAACTAAGCACATCGACTTTTGTCAAAAGTTTTGCAAACAAATTGACAGTAACGTTAGAGAAACTAAGATAACACTTTTATAACTCCCTCACCCAGAGGTGTAATGGTGGCACACGCTTCTGAAGCTTTGCTGTGCTAATGCTAACTTAAATAACGTGTTTATTTGTACAACTAGCTTTCTAAATAGACTGAGAAATTATTGGTCAGATTAATGTGGCTGCGATATGTATTCACTAGAGTTAGTTCTCCCTTAAATACCAAATAAAGACATTGTCATAAAGACAAGTTTTCTACACTACCATGTGGGACTAACATGTGCGTCCTGCGCAGCTGTTGCAAGCTAGCTAGCTGCTAACGTGGATTCCCTTCTAACCAAGTCTTTGTCACATGAAAGCGTCAGCATTAACACATAGCCTACGGTTTCAACCCTTCTTTGTCATTTCCTTAAAAATAAATAACAGTGACAAGTTTGTGTTATGTTGTGTGCACTTCTATAGGAAACACCACAAGAGCTTGCTCGGGCCTCACTAGCTACTGAAGCTAACACAGGGAATTCCAAAGCAGCCTCACGTACCTTGACTGTCCGGCATGGTCCCCATGCTATGCAGATACAAGTGGCACTCAAATGGGCTGAAGGCACATATTCTTGTTGAAGTGTTTTACTATCTGTGTTCCAAATGCGAAGTCTGCCATCCTGGGCACACAATGCTAAGTACTGTCGTGATTTTGGTGAAAAAACGCAGGGTAGCTGCAGCGTAGAGCTCCCAGCATCGGCCGCCATTTCTGAGCCGCTGCTTGCGTCTGCGTGCGTGGTTTACAGAAACCAACCACGTGTGGACCTCAGAAGACATGCGCGTTGGCACGTCAAGAGCACGGCCCTCCCATTGGCTGCTACCAAAGACAACAAGCAGGTTTGACTCGCTGCCTTCAAGGCTCCTCGTAACAGCCATAGCAGCTTCTTCCTCGAATACGACAGACAATTTGACATCATCAACATTGCATTACTGCCTCAGTCTTTATCAGAATAACTATATATTATTATTCGTCATTCTTTCCAACCACTTCTTCAGTCCCTACCTACTTAATTGTTTTAGCATGATAGGCCTATGTCTTATTTTATTATATAATAAAATGTTTCTCAAATGTCCATGTTACAATCAATCTGATTTAGGAATATCACTTTCCATCTAAAATATCTTCCAATTTGTCTTTTCAAATACCCATCTCCCTCCCCCTGTCTTCTGTGATGTTTTGACAATTACTTCTAACTCGAGTATTCCAATTAAGTATATCAATACAAAATACAATAATATTTATTATTTTACCTTTGTAGCCCTTTGTTGGATATTGGCTATAATTACAAATTCTTGAGCCCAGCACCTGAACGCATCAACAACAAATGGAGTTCTCTCTACTGTAAATAAACCGAGCTACTATTGTAGCTGTCTTGATGCCATATTCTCTTGATATTTGCATTTCACATACACCAAAGCAAATAAGGTGATGTAAGTAGCCCACAATAAATGTGTATACAATTCACAATGTCGTAAATCGAATTTCTTAAAAAGAAAGCCACAATTTCCATTTCAAAAATATTATGATTGTTCCAGCTAGACTTTGAAAATGATACTGTTCAATGTGACGTTAGCTGTTATTACATCGATTCTCTAAAACTAGGCAGTTTCATGAAGTGTGTCACACATTTGACGGAATAATCCGAGGTTGTTGTTCTGTGGATTCAGTATTCCAAATAGTGGGCCATGATCCAGTTATAGGACAGAAAACGAGAAGCAGTGAGAATGTTAAGACTGCCGAGTTCCACATTGCAATGCCTATTCGAGCTTGGATGAGGCATAAATATCAAAGGCAAATTAATAGTTATAATATCGCCCTCTGCTGGTACTATTGAATCCCTACACCTGTCGCGCAATTATGACGTTCCTCACGTGTGTTTTCCTGGTGTTTCCCCCATGAATAGCCTAACGTATGTTGTGAATAGCACGGTGACCTCCTCCTTGGTCTGTAAATACAGCCGCGCTGTGGAAACATGAAGACCAGCGAATTATTAGTTGTTACACTGTAAATGGAGTAAGTGTACTTTCCACCAGGTTTACTGTTATATCCACTTTGAGTTGCTTATTTGGAGGGATTTATATTATAGTTAACAACTACAGCTGTCATTCTTTTTGTCATCTGCTTTTAATTATTTGGATGGGATCTCAGGAAATAGCCTTAACTTGATTTGTTTATATATTATGCTATAATCAAGTAATGGCTGTGCAAATGCCCTTTACTGGACTCCTGTTTATGCACAGACTGGTGAGAATTAGCACATCCAGTCAAAGACATCTCAGTAGCATGGTCAGTCTCCTGAAATATGAGAGGGAGACAAGAACATTTTCAACTGCTTCTGTGAAATGTAATGAGAATAAGGGAGACAACGCAGACTCCTCACCCGTGGCCACCAAGCTGACCTTCAGGCAAGCACTGCTGTCCAGAAGGAGGCGACCCCTGTCCCCCCTGGAGAGGCTCAGTAACCTGCTGCCCCAGGACACCCTAAGCTCCGAGGTGATGAAACTGAGGGAGCAGAACCAGCAAGACCCTGAAGAAGTCCCAATCATCCAGGAATTGGGCACACAAGACGGAAGTGGACATGAAACAATTCCTAAAGAGGCTAATTCAGAGACCCATCATGCATCAGATGTGGTTACGGAGACAAACGCTTCAGACACCCAGTTGAACAAAGCATTTCATGAAGACAAAAGATTGACTTCACCCACTCTTCCTGGGGAGAGCTTACTTGCGTTCGGGGAGCTGCTTGTCGCCGAGTATCGCAAGAAGGGGCGAGTGGAGTTCAGGAAGATGTTTGAGCTTCAGACAGGGACACGTCTGCAGAGCAGCTGGGGGATTATCCAGCACGACGACATAGCCGGGCAGCCTGCAGGTTGCTTCCTGAAGACAAGCAGGGGGGTTCTCATCCTTGTACGTCGGGCCAGTCTGGAGGATTATGTGCTGTATATGAAGAGAGGGCCAGCCATCGCCTACCCTAAGGTACAGCATTTGTGTGTGTGGTAGTCCCACGCGCATTCCTGTTTCAGAGTGTCTCAAAATGGTATTGATCATTTGTTCTTCTTACAGATATTGTGTTTGGTCTCTTTCTCTTTTCCCAGGATGCAGGTATTATGCTAATGATGATGGATGTCACAGAGGGAGACCGTGTGTTGGAGTCGGGCTCTGGGTCCGGGGCCATGTCTCTGTTCCTGTCCAGAGCAGGTCTGCACCCATCAAACTGTCACAGTCTCACTTTGACGGTCTTTGACATCAATATTATATTGACATCGACATATAAGACTAGATATTGTCTTAGATTTTGGGTATTGTAATATAAGACATAAGTGCTGTCTTTAACTGGTTTTAGAGGCTACATTTTCTAAACTTTCCAGACTGTTCTAGCTGTTCGATTATCTGCCTTTACCCACTTTGTCATTATATCCACATTGCTACATTAATATCAATATTGAAGTATTTGGCCAAAAATAGTGATGTGATATTTGATTTTCTTTATATCGCCCAGCCCTAGATCCACTACATATTAGTTAAATCAGTTACGAGATATTGCAGTTATTCATGTAAAGAAGGAAAGTGGCTGAGGTGACTAAAATGTCACAAAAATGTCAACAGGTTAACATGTTGTTTAGCAAATTATGCAATGCTGTATGTAGTGTATTCCTGCATGCTAAAATGAAATGTCTGAGGAAGTTAACAGAAGTGACATTTCACAGTGTGTTTTTTATTTTACCAGTTGGCTGTAGGGGCAGCGTGCTGAGTGTGGAGGTCAGGGAGGACCACCACCGGAGAGCTGTGCTCAACTACAAGCGCTGGAGGACATCATGGAGTCTGCGGCGAGGGGAGGAGTGGCCCGACAACGTCCAGTTTCACAACTCTGACCTCTGCACGGCTTCCTCGCTCCTCGGTGCTCAGGGATTCCATGCGGTTAGTGTCTGGTTTAACAGATCAATTTGTAAACAGAGACAGATGAGATGGAACAATACAGCAACACCTGATTATATCATTTAGTGCATGGATTCTGTCTGTTGCAGGTTGCTCTTGACCTGATCAACCCTCACCTGGTTTTAGCCATTGTGATTCCACATCTGCACCCTGGAGCTGTATGTGCTGTCTACCTTGCCAAGTGTGTATCTCCAGTGTTTCACCGTCTCCTCTCAAATCAGACCTAAGACCAGAGGCTAGAGTGAATGAGGTTGCATACATTGAGCTCTGAAAAAGTGCTGTGGCTTTACACTGTGAAGGAATAGTGCGACATTTAGGGATATACGCGTTAGATGATACCACTAGCCGGGTCCTACCAGACTCTGGTACATTTCATTTGTGCAGAAAGTCTGTCCACTGACAAGTGTTAACTTTCTTGTTGAAACTATTGGATCTGCCATAACCAATCGCTAAAGTTTGGTCGTGATGTTGGCTTAGCATCGCTAGTGTTCGCCACACACCAACGGCCGACCGTCGCCAGAAAAGGCAGTCGGACTGACGGCCTCCCAGAGTGCCTCAGAACACACCGAAGTGACGCCGACTTGAGCGTACGTTCTGCGCGATACGTAATACGTCTCCATAACAGCAGACGGCACTAATCTGAATTGTCGCCTAAACAATGAAACTGGCAGCTGAATGCACAAACGCGTTACGTGGGTCTGGCTTCTCAAAACCGACCAAAATGACGGCTCGTTCCGAATACAAGTTCATATTTTACGAAAATAGTTAACCAAAACGTGTTTCTGCAAGAAATAGGCCGTGCAGATGCAAAGGTCAGTTTAAAAGATTTTCATCAGATTTTGAGAGGCAGTCGTCTCGCTCATCCCGCTCGTCATTTCCGGGTTAGCACTCCACCAATCAGTTTGGTCATTGAGTCTGACTGCCCGCCCCCCGATTCAAATGAAGGCCGACAACTCCCCCGACGGACGATAATCGGGTTGGTGTGTCAGCGCCGTTAGCCAACTCCTTCACCACTAACGGAGCGAGCTGGAAAATCAAACTTTCCCAAACCCCGTGGGGGAGGAGGGCCACAACATCATGGCCCCCAACAAAACTCAGCAAAGACTGTTCTTGCTTGGGCTTTAACTTCTGGATATTGGGCAGCGTTGCCACAACGGACCAAATGGCTTTGCTTGCATCTTTCTCCACTGCCAATACAGAACTACAAGTCAAACTAGGGCACAACCTCAACGTCATCGTTCTCAGCCACTCCCTCTGTTTGCTGATTGGGCCGTCAAAGAATTGGCCCAGGAAATATACCACAAACCCAGATGTAGTACTAAAGGAAAATGAAAATTGAGCGGAAGTACGTAGGAGGGCTGAGCGAGGCTATGATACCACTCTCATGGCAACTCAATATCAAGCTACAGCCAACAGATGGTTAGCTTAGCACAAAGACTGAAAACATGGGGAAACAGCTAGCCCAAGTCTGTCCAAAGGAAACAAAGCCTGCTTACCAGCGCCTATAAAATCCACTAACATGAAATATCTAATTTCCGTTTAAAAATGACAAGTTGTGGTCTCCACTGGTTGCCTGGCAACATCATGGTGACAACAAGATTCCAGAAAGTTACCGCTCCAAGCTCCCAGCCAAGGAATGGTTGATGCTAGAATGGATGGTCTGGAGGGACGGGTGAAGGCATGACCTCTGATTTGTTGACCGGTTGGTTAGGAGACTTGAGATTCAATTCAAACAACTTTATTCATCCCAAAAGGTCAATTCAATTTTGCAGCCAACCAGTCACACATAAGCAGAAAAGAAAAAACACCATCACAATCAGTGCACACACACACACACACTTTAAAGACCAGATAAAACAATAAAGGACACAGTGAAAACAACTGGGAAGCGTCCTCACCTTCTGTCACACGATTTTCTAGCATCAATGACAACACCAAGGAATAGTCCGGCACATAACCCTCAGTAACACACCTTTAACTACAAAACACTTCCAATTAAACTGGCTACGTGCTAATTAGTGAACTTAAGAGGTGTGGGTAAGATATTTTTCAACCTTCAAATAGATCCAGACTTGCTGTTTTCAGTGTTTGTGGGAAATTTGGATTGTTGAGTGCATAATACTAAGTAAAACAAACAAGGCTGAACAAAAACAAAATATCATGCATGATAATTAGTGTCACAATACTAAACTAATTTGTCAAGTCAGCTTTATTGTCAATTCTGTTCTATGTGCCAGACATACAGAACAATTAAAAATGTTTCTCTCCAACCCATGGGGCAATAAGGACACAAGTATACCATAAAAGATAACAAATATATATAAAGATAAAAAAGATAATATATATATAATACAGTAATAAATTCTAAATAGTGCAAATGTAAGGCAAAATAAAACATGCAGAAAACTAAAGATGAAGATATTTATCGTGCTCAACATCCTGACACATTCATGGTGTTCCCCAGTGCGTACTACATTTTCACTTTACACTCAGACTTTCCCTCTCTAACCCAGTATAACGCAGGTCATTGACCTACTTGAAGGGCTTCGATGTTTGGCACTCCCTTTGCTGTGTGAACGCATCATCGAGGTTCCAATGCGAGATTGGGTAGTGGCTCCGGCCCTCCAGAAGGACGGGAGATACTGCACCAGAAAATCACCAATCCTGGATGAAGATCAGAGGGACGATAAGACATTGGTTGAAGCTGACACAGGTGACTGTTTGACATATGATCCTATTTTCAATCATTTCCTTTAGTTGATGTTTTACTGTCATATTTCAGAAGAGATGACCAAAGAGAAACACCCAGCCTTCGGGAGTATTCCCTACATTGCCAGACCTCATCCGGAACAAATGAGCCACACAGGTAGATATTACCACATTTCTAATCCCGGTTTAACAGTGTTGGTTTCTTGTAAATGTTGTAAATAAATGCTCATTGTCTTTTTTATTTTCAGCATTCCTGGTGAAACTGAGGAAGTGTGTGCGGTAGCTTTACTGCCTGTTTTATTATCTTGCAAATGACAAGTTGAAAATCCTAGACAAAATCCTCTAAGTTTGAATTTTGAATCCTGAACAATGAATTGTGAAATTGACTCTGTAATGGACATCAATTTAATGCACTGCACAATTGTGTGTAAACAGTTATTTACTGCATTTAAAGAACAATACATTTGCAAAACAAAAGCTGACAGTGACAGGTTTATCTTCTCCATTCCTGTAGTGAAACCAAGTAGTGCAAAAAACAGTTTGTAATAAAGACTCAAAGATAAATTTCAGTTAAAGTCTTTATTCCAAACTTAAGAAGCAATGTGGATCATCAAACAGGCACATTGGTAACAATACTAAAAACTACTAATACTACACCCACTAGAATCCCAGTATGCAACAGAGGCTTAACTTTGATTCAGCCAAAGTGTCAAACAAAGGTCTGTCAATTTCATTTAACATCTGTGTATAAATAAGTGGTTGTCAAAAAATCCTACAAGGGATTTAGTAGATAAATATATAAATAAATAAATACAAAGAACACAGTGCAGGTTAACACATCTTTACATTAGTGTCTCACTGCATGTTGCCATCACAAAATGATGTATCGAATGACATTAGCTCATTCTTACAATCACATAAATGATTAAATTGGTTTTGACCAGTCATGTTAAATCAGTACCAGGTTCACATTGTGTTACACTTGTGATTCAGAGAGCAATACACAGAGCAGCTGGGTCTGCTGAGGTGGTGCGACGCTCTACTCCTCACTGATCCAGTCCATGGAGGTGTCATATGTGGACCCACAGCAAGACTTATCCTCTAACAGAGGAGAGAGAGGGAGAATAGAAAAATGTAGTTTAATGCAACTTGAATT
Organism: Etheostoma perlongum; assembly: GCA_026937815.1. NCBI lineage: Eukaryota > Metazoa > Chordata > Actinopteri > Perciformes > Percidae > Etheostoma > Etheostoma perlongum. The sequence continues at coordinate 5,489,185 of CM049390.1, read as the reverse complement.
ATCTTAGGAGTCAATGTGCTAGAAAGAAGCCTATTCCTAAACCAAATATTTAAGATTTACAAATTTAAGTCAGAAACACAGGGGGTGTGTGTGTGTGTATGTATATATATATATAAAAAAAGAGAGCGAGAGAAAGAGAGACACACACACCTATCCTATTTTTACTTTACATTTACTGACGATTTCATGAATATGCACAATGCATCAATGTCTGTCACTTTTCAGTTGGCTATTTGCAGTGATGTCCAAATAAAGCTTTGTGAGCCATTAGATAGTGTTTAAAGAAAATGGCTCAAGGAATGGTAATTCAGTGGGCTTTCAACCCTTCATTTATTTTTGGAAGTTTCATTTGGACATCTCTAACGCAAACCATGAATAAATAAAATAAAAAAGATCCCAAAAAAAATTATGAACATTTTAGCCTTTTGCTTTTGGGAAACATGATACCTACTGGGAACCTCCTCAGCACAGCAGCAGAAGGAATGTTGTGCCTGGCTTTTAGTCTCCACTGCCTTCCTGCAAGAGACTGCAGCTCTGGGTGGGGTGATCTCCAAACTCAGTGCAGAGGTGAATGGGTGTGAAAAGGCAGGGTTTGGGGTCTGCACAGAAAAACCTCTGGAGGTAGAAGAGGCGCCTTGGCCCTGACCCAACACAGTGCCACGTTGACAGAGGGCACAGGAGACCGGGGAGGCCGAGGGCCCACGGGGGATACAAGTGCGGTACCCATACTGCCGCTGGGCGCCGCTGTGGTGTTCCGACCGCTCCCTTTGCCACACGAAGTGAGTGGACACAATGGCCATCACCTGGGGGGCAGAGATGGGAACCCACAATCTAAGAAATACATAAATACAGCTCCATCAGAAAAAAAAACACTAAGAAAAAAGAACCGATAGAACTTCTGGCATTAAACCAAAGCCATAAAAAAGTGCACTGTGCAGCCAAAACAAGACATGTAAAAGAATACCAGAGAAACACCATTTATCATTCTCCTCAGGCAATTATACTTGTGTACCTCTTCACAGCAGCGCCTGCTGACAGCAGCTCTGTACTCGACGCGAACCCACAGCTTGTCTCGTTGCTTGAGGAAGCGGGGAAACTGTTTCCTCCAGTTCTTGCCCAGCGCCCATGGAAAAATCTCATACTTACTCTCTTCCTCATCCTCCTCCATGGTGTTGGCAAGATATCTAGATGTGAAGCACATGAACCTGATTTAGGGTTATGGTTTTCCGGCAAAGGCAGAATAGATACATGGTTCACTTTTGAATAAGAATAACATACAAATGCAGAATGGAATTTCTTTTCCATGAAACTTACAGTGCAATGAAAAAATTCTTTCTGGTGTATTCAGCAATAGTGAAGCGGGCCCTTTTGAAGTACACAAAGGTCATGGCGAGAAGGTACTAATGATTAAGGAAAAAAGTTAAGAGTCCGTTAATTGTATGCATCTTAAAGCTTAAGTGATATTGTCACTTTCACCAAATCAACAGATTTACCTTGTCAGTCATTTTACAGCAACAGTCCATCCACAGAAAGTCATGGATCAGGTCATCATCTGTAACCCAACATTTTTTATTTAATACTAATGTCAAACATGCTTAATTCTTTCAAGTTTAAAAGGAAGCGTGATCACTTTGATACCAGTGAATTTAAATATGCTTTTTTAAAAGGGGTGGGCTATTCATTTACCAAAAAGTCTAAAGAACGATGCCATTTCCTGCCGCTGGATGACAATGGTTGGAATCATGGTCCTTTCGGTATAACAGATCTCGTCCCGTCGCTGGCTTGGCTGGCTCTTCCCTGGTGGGCCCTGGGCGTCTCGGGCGTTGCCTCTTTTGAGCCGTAGGCCTCTTCTTATTTGGAGGGAGTGGGAATTGCTGGGTTTGACTCCGACAGTCATTACGGGAGTAGCCTGGCACCAACTGTGCGTGTGCTTCATCATGCTTCAGTAGTGGAAGGCTCTAGTGTGTTAGAAGAAATGAAGGAGAGGTAACGTTATGAGGTTGAAGGTAACATTACCACTAAATGCTTACCTGCAACCCTACAATAGTTATTTATATTGCTCGTTCAATATAGCTACACAAAGCATAATTAAGTAACGTTAGGTTTAACCTCGGAGACAACCTAATTTTCACATAATACATACATCGCAATGGCAACCAGATACTAAGCTAACGTTAGTGGTCAGCCACCTAGCTAGCTTAGCTATCAAAAAAACGTCCAGCTTGTAGAAAGCTAGCTAACCTTGACGTTATTTTCGAACTTGCATGTCAATACACTTAACGTTAGCAAACAAATATTAAAGTTAAGTCAACACTAAAAATAACAACGACCTCAACCAAGTCCTTACCTCCGCAGTTCTTCCTTTTCGCTTAGCGTTAGCTAACTCGAATGAAGCAAAGTTGAGCAATTAACATTAGCTAGGTTAACGTCACCTTGAAAACCGATAAAAAGGTCGACAGATTCACTGCAACCAACACCTGTATCAGTGACACAAAGCTCTAAGAGCTGAATTGAATAATGTCAGCGAGAACAGAAAAAGCTAACAATTACAAGGTTTAAAGCTAAAACTGAGAATAATGCAGTTAGCAGTCTTTACAGGGCACAGAGACTAGTGAAGACGGTGGTTTGGGAACGCGCTTCAGGATCCGCGCCAATCAGCCGTACATTTGCACGCGAGGACACGAAGACCAATCGCGCCGCTCTTCTTCTTCTTCTTCGTCAAGTAATGGCGAACCACCCCCTACCTCACTCTCTAGTGTGTATTTCCCATAGTATTTCCAAATATTGTCATGTAGAAATGCAGATTTAAATAAAACACATTCATGAATGAATACAAAACTAAAAGAATAAATTAATATAATTGTGCAAACACATTTTTATTTTAATTTCTCTTTCAATTATTTATTTATCAGAATTCAAATAATTAAATTTTGTTTGACTTCATAGGCTACAATGTTGTGTTGTTGATTGTTCCTCTATATTATTTAATATTTCAGTAACTTATACAAGTACTGCATAGAAGAACAAGACAGCAATTTGATTGGTGTAGGCCTGGGCCTACTGACTGATCATCTGGCAGCTTTAACTGAAAATGGGGGCTTAACCTAGCTTGATTAATACATTAAATGGTGATTTGACAGAGATTACAAAGACAGAGATAAATTGAACAAAAATAGACAAAGAAAATAATTTAGATAATTTCACAGAATGAGGAAAAAAAGGCAAAACAATTACAGTAGTTGTAATGAGTAGCAGTAGAACAAATGGCTTGCGTATGGATAGGGACAAAACTGTCACCTTCTCTACACAGATAGTACAACTGATTGTCATTCTTTTTGTCGTCATGTTGTAATCTGTGTGAGGCAAGAAGTCAAGGGCTCATAGGTATTGGGATCTGCCATACTGAAGAGATGCAGTTTTTACTAATTTATACAATATTCATGGCAAATACAAGACATATACAAGGCAATACAGGGCAAATACATACAGAAATGGGCAAATACATAGGCTACACATGTAACTGGAAATAGATCAAATGAGAGGATTTGAAATGTTCTAACATCAATTTAGGTAATATATACCCCAAATCCACTGAAACAAGTTGATACATGATGTGTTTGTCAAAAAGCCTTCATCATTCATATCATGGTTTAGGTTGAGTATACATTGTTGTCATTGTAATCACAACCACAGGGCTTAGCCTTCTAAATACATTTATCTTATAATCTTTTCCACTTCATTTTAGTTTATTTGTTTTCAATTACTTTTCTCAACAGGATTCAAAAGAAAGACCAAAGAGGAAAGATTACTTTAATCTTTTCTTTTTTACATTTCAGTGTGTACTACAGAGAAGCAGAGGCACTTCACAAGTTAATTTAAAGCTTGCCTCACTGTTCCAGGAACTGATTCTAGATAAAGAAGATAAAAGAAGATCAACAAATAACGAAAATAACTTGCTGTACAAGGGCATGACAAAGGTATTTAAGTTTGTTTTTAGATATTTTGTCAAATGAAAACATTTTAGAACAGAAATGATAGCCTAGAATAAAGTTAGTGTACCTGTTATCTGCAGAACTACAACCACATGCAATTGAAAAGAAATACTTTTACCATTTGTTTTTTAATGTAGTTGGTTGTTTTTAATTTTGCAATGGAAATGGCCCCAGGGCTAAATAGGGAGATATTGTTTTGCAGGCTATAAAAAGCCACCTGAGTCCAGGTGGCTCTCATTACGTAAATGAGCTTATAGTCTTACAAGTAGGTGAGTTTTATATGCTTTAACATGACATGTGTGCACGCTGAGTTCACTGAAAGCCTCACTAATCCTCTCGGCTGCTTGTCCTCTTAGAGAAGGATGTGTTTCATAGCACGCTACAAGGACATTTTTTCTAAACATCACCATCGATTTGTGGATTTATTTTGCCTATTTATGACAGCTGGAAGAGATTTGTAAAATGGATGTATCAATGTTTTGTTTTGGTAGCATCCTTGTGGAGAGGGATCTAATCAGACTTCACAACCTAAGCCATCTGAAAATGACAGATACAGCAGGTGGCTAAGGACCTTGGGTATTCTTTGCATCATTCAATGCTCTGCTGTATTTGTGTCTGAACAAAGACAGAATTATCAGCTTTTATTTGAAAACATTTGAAATGGGCTGCTCACCATCCAAAGGTAACCATTTTGGGATTCTGGGTCCCATGAGGAAGGGGCGAATGCTCCCCCCTGCACCTCAAGAAATCCCCAGAGATTCCCACTTTGAAGATGGAGAGAACCGTTATTCAACTGGATCAACGGATGGTGATACAAAAGAGAGAAAGGCAGCCGGACAAACCCAGACATGCCAGAAAGAAGCTCATGTGACACCACAAAAAAAGAGATATGTGACCGAGCTATCTCCTGAAGCAGTAAACATGGATAAACTGGGGAGTCAAAGAATGGACAACAACACAGTTTCACAGAAAAAAGACAAGCATGTTGACAAGCAGGATGTGACCGAAAAAAAGCCTGTCAGAAAACAAAAAAAAATGACCAGAGGTAGTAAGGGGCTAAAAAAGAAAGACAAGGAAAACGACAATCCACCTACAGAACAGAAAGTGGACTTCCCAGAACCTTTGGTAAAAGCTCACCAAGCTGCTTATGCTTTTTTGAATCCTAGCATAAACAAATATGATGATTTACTAGGACTTTTGGAACAAGCAACCCAAACACAGGTTTCTGTGCAGACTATGGTTGCTTTCATGGCTCTTCGCTATGAGGAAATAATTCAGGGTCTGGAGGAGATGGCCGACGAGGGAGAAAAAGTTTTAAAAGAAAATGGAGAACATCTTGCTTGGCCAAGTCAAATGAAAAACCTCTCATCTTCTCCACCTTTGAAGTCTGGCTCTGCTAATATTGAGGCCCCACCGGATTTGTTGCAGCAGCTGCTTCAGTACACCACACAGAGAATGCAAAATGTGAGCCAGACTGTGGGTGGAATTGGAGAGTCTGCTTTGGAGGAGGCAGTGGAGTACTTTGCGTCTGTCTCAGAACTTTTGGAGGAGAAACTGAAACTCAAACATGCAGTAGAGAGTAGGCTAATGCGAATCTTATCTCGCATTGAAATGGCGTCTCTGCGCAAGCCCGGGCCAGAGGATTCTGCTCTCTTTAGTGAGGACAGTGGTATTGGGGCTGAGAGCGAATCCCTTGCTGGATCTGAAAGACGCCATAGACGAGAGAGCTGTGCGTCCACTGGGACAAATAGAACTACTCCTGCCAGTCCTATGGGATATACCTCCATGACCATTAGGCAAGGAGTATCAAGACAAAAGCTTGCAAGTCAAATAAGTCCCAGTGTTTCTCTCACCTCACTCAACTCGTTAGGTTCTACATGTACCATAATGGCTAACTACCAAAGAGACTCATTGCTAGGATCAGTCTCCTTAGATTATGGGGAGGAAGATGACAATGATGATGATGAGGAGGAGATGGATAGAGGCATGGGAGATGTAGGCTTTAGACCGCGATCAAATTCTTCACCTGTAGACCGTGAACAACAACAACCACGCCGCCTACCACCAAAGCGCATAGAGAATCCTCAAAATGTCGAAATGACTCTCAAAATGAAAAATGCTATAAGTGGTAGGATAAAGTTTGTCCCATCACAGAATGGTAGTGCCAAAACAAAGATAGTTGGCAGTCCAAAAAACAGTAAACACCAGTGGACAGAGGATGAGGAACAATCTCCAAAGAGGCCTCAAACAACAGCACCTCGGAAGGCCGTGGTAAAAAAGACCCCAGTGGCCAGGGAACAACGTTCACAGTCAGCAGAATCCCTGCGGAAGAAAGGTGAAGATCCTACTCTGCTTGAACTAGAAAGGACACAGAAGGATTTAAACCAGAAGTTACAGAGGATGAGTAAAAGCAAGGCATGTGGAAGCAAAGCAGGTGGAAAGACTGCTCCGTCAAAGCAAAATCAAGGAACATCACCAGCACAGTCTCCAGCAGTAATTCCCAAACATCCCTTACTACCAAAGAACAGCAATCCCCAATCACTTGATGACAAAGCAGGCCTTATCAGGAGCAACAGTAAAAAACATGAGGTAGCCAGTGATGTAGAAGAAGATAAACTTAAGGACAAGAAAACATCCAAGGGTCCAATAAAAGCCACCCCACCCCCAAGCCCTCCTGCATCACCACGACCATCTTCGGGACTTTACAGAGGCAGGAACTCAGTCAAAAGACTGATTGATACCTTCAGCCAAGGAATAGAGGATCTAGAAGGTCCTAAAGTTCTGGGGCCTCTCAAAGGAGTACGAAAGTGTGGTGTTCCTGTGTTACCCGGTTTAGGGAATGTAGAAGCTGTGTTAAGCACTGGAATAACCAGCTGTAGACTGGAATCCACTTCATCTGAGAAAGCCAATGATTTAGATCTGGATAGTCTTCCTCCACCTCCACTGGAAGTATTATTGGACAATTCCTTCGAAAGCGCCCAGAGTCTTTCAACTGGTGGAGCAGATGACGGGGCTATAAAAGTTGGAAAATCACCTGTATTAAAAAGGGCTGCTGTATCGCATCGACTGAGGGCCTCAGTTAATTCAGGGACAGTGCTGCCAAGTAAAGGAGGCCTGCCACAAGCTTCCAAGGTTATTTCACTTGCTAAAGCAGACCAACAAGACACATCTGCTCCGTCAAAGTTCAGGCAACCAGATGTCAAACTGGAGGCAGACCAAGGAAAGGAAAAGGATTCCTTATACCAGCAAGACAGAAAGAGTATACATCTAAGACACTCTTCTGACTCACAGAGAACTTCAACAGGTTACGTAGCAACACATCGATCTGCCAGTCGAGAAGAATCAGCAGACATACAAGATGGTGGCAACCTTTCAGTGCCTAGATCTAACTCTACAGTGTCTACAGTGCCTCCTTCTTCAGTGGTCAGGAAACAACCACCTGCCACGCCCCCCATGTATAGGCGAATGTTACCCTCCACACCTTCTACACCAAGTAGTCTACATCGAAGACTTCCCAGTCCCCATAACTTCAAAAGGCAACCTACTCCACCCTCTTCAGCTAGCCCCCCCTGTTAACAGGAAACTCACCACACCACCAGTAGTTCAAGAGAGGCTCCCCAGCCCACCTGTCACAAAGCAGAATATTTTAAACTCAAATTCATCCTCCTCCTACCCTTTCAAAGCACCTTCTCCACCAGCCTCGCCAAAAGTACAAAGATGGTCAAGGGAGAACAGCAATGAAGACTCATCTAATGCACGGATGATTAGTAATGCACGTTCAGTGTTCTGCCCTGCATCCCCATCCCTGTTTGAGGCCCATCCTTGTCCAGTTCCTCGACCCCCTCAAGCATGGACCTCTACTGGGGTCTCTTTTCTCTCACGTTCTTGGGGGAGTCGTGGGAGGTTTCCTGTATCTGTTCAAGGACCTCGACCCTTCATCCGACGTAGCCATTCAGACCGAAGGCCAAGTCTAAATCTGCCACCAAGATCACCAGGCATCTCAGTGGCTGAGACTTGTGGAAGTGAGCCTGCAATATGCTCACAGGGGTGAGTGTTTAATCCGTTAATGGCTTTTAGTTCAATCTTTTGTAATAGCTTATTTTGCAGGTATCTTAATTTCATAGTTTCTGTAATTTGCTGGTGTTAAATGGTTAATTCTTAGGAAATTTTCCATAATGGGCAATATAAATTGGTACCAATTACTGTGTAACATCTTTAGTTTAGTTGATATGTACTCACAAATTGGATTCTTTTCGAACAGAACCAGTAAAACTATAGCAGTTATATAAAAAATAGCAAACAGTAGCCTATGCATGTAGGTGGATTTTATAAGAAGCTGTTTGTAGGCAAAACTCCGTAATAAGAATGAAAGGAGATTCTTAACAATTCTTTAACTGACAAAGATTAACATGGGAACCAAGTAAATGTTAATGTGTAAGTGCAATGCTTCACAATTGTCTAATTATGTTTACCTGTAACTTTAAACCACTCTTATTGACAACAATCTCCACACAATCTTACAGGTTGGATGATGAACCAACCGGGGACGAAGAATTATGGGGGAGCCAATCAAACCTCAGAGCTCAACTACGCTCTGCATCACACCCGGACCTGTGTGTTGTTGGACAGGCCTTGCACAGAGACTGAAGGGGCCAGTGGGATTATGGATTAGCAGGTTTTAGCAAGGATTTAAGAAGACAGTGTTTACGCCACTGCGAAGAGAGGAAGAGCTATTTTTTTCCCCACATTGCTGCAGAATGTTTGTAATACGTTTGTTAAAAAAAGTGTGCATATTTGCATGCATACTTGTGCACATACACTATTTGCATAATTATGTTCTTGAATTTGTTTGTGAATAATATGACTAAGAGGGAAAAACTAATTTTACAGAATTTAATGTTTACAATATATGGAACTCATTTCCTGGTTTCATAATAAGACTACATATACAGGTGATTAATCCTGCTTCATACAAGGTTGCGTTTACGTTCAGTTCATTTAGTTCAGAAGCGCCATCTTCAAAATTCAAATACTATGTGGCGTCTTGGTAACTAAACGGTTAAAGATGTTTTTTCTCAACTTTTATCGATTTAAGAAAGAAAGAAAACGTTCAAAAAATAATAAAATGTAAATAATAAAATGTGTTAATACATAATGGATAAGTATTGCTTCATTACTAATAGCCACTGAATGAACTGAAAGTAACTTGATCACATGAGTGCCATGAACCAGGATTTTAAAATTATTTCTAAAAGTATTTCTTTGATTTTTGGAAAGCCTAATAAACTAACTTTAATGTAATATCATCATGATTGTTGATTGAATTCATTGTTAAATTTAGACATTATTTCTCTTTGTTGTCATATGCTGCAAGCTTAAGCCACCCTAAACCAATATTTAAGAATCTTTTTTTATCCAATTGTTATTTTTCTGTTTCATATTTCCTTTTTACAATCTGTTTATCAATAAAAAACCTCATATAATCAATCATACCTTTGCATCACCTAATATCCTCAATAATTGTGTCATAATTAGTATTTACTGTTTTGTGAGATGTCTCACTCTGTAGCTAAAACAGAGAGCTCAACACACAGGGTGAAAAGAGGAGCCGCAGCAATGTGTAGTACAACAAATATATGGTGTTTTTTTGAAAATTAAACCATGTAAACCTATGCTGGTACAACCTCTAAATACAATTAGGAACCTTAAAATGATCATAATATGAACACTTTAAAGGGTTACTGCAGCACTTTAATATTGCACTCCCATTAACAATTCTTAAAAAAGAATGTTCAAAATTGAGGCAGCGGAGGCTGAGATATCCTGACATTTATCCTTAAGTCATGTTCCAAAAATACTGGATCCTACAATACTTATGTTACAACTCAGCAACATTTGACCATTAGACCCTGTCTTGTACTGTAAATGTCCATGAATTCTATTCCACTTTTTAAAATCCAGTTTAAGCTGCAGGTTTGATGCTGACACCATCAGGGTTATTTTCTCATGCTACAGGAAGCTTGCTACAGAGTATATTATTATTATTATTATTATTATTATTATTATTATTATTATTATTATTATTATTATATAGTACTCTGATACAAATGAACTGATCTTCATGTGTAAAATTGGTAAAGCACCCCTTTAAGATAATGTCCACACAAGACTATAATTTGGGAAAGTACTGTTAGGACCATCTTGACATTTATTACCATTTATTGCTAACACGTGCCAACAAGAGACATGGCAATTTCTAAAAATAAATCTATCCTTACCTTTTCAAGATTCTAATTAGGAGATTAGGAGTTTTGCTTGGAGGTGATTCGCTCACGTTGCCGTAAATGCTAGCATCTTGTTCAAAACTCATTAACGTTTCTTCATTGTCGTCAGCTGCATTTGTTAATTACAAATTATGTAATTATACTATATGGCTTATAGTGCATGAGGACTTCAAGCTAAACAAATCCATTAATAGCTCCCTTTAACAATAACCAGGTAAATAATATTATTCCTGTCCTGCACCTGAGGACTGAGGGCTGGGTATATTTTCTGCCTTTTGATAGAATTAGGCATTGTAATGAGTCTGCACTGAAGCACTGAAGCTTGTTTTTCCTATTGAATAAATCATCTGTTTCCTTCTAACAATGTAAATGAATAATGAAATAATACAACAATAGAATACTGGGTGCATTCTTTGATGTGAGGATAAAAAGAAAGAACACATGATAAGCCTGCCTGTTTACCACCAGGATCGACACTATTTTTATTTCAGAATATGCCTGCTGTAGCCTACAACTTTTCTTAGTCATCCGACTTGAAATTTCAGGTCAGTCACTTTATTATCCCAGACAGGAAACTTGATTAGCTGTCAGGAGCGCAAGATAAAAAAAACACAAGTACAAATAAACAATACAAAATAAAGAGGTACAAAAATGTTTCCTGTACATACAATATAAGTTACAGAACAAGTAGTCTACATGTACTGTGTATATAGTATATACAGTATATACTGCATTATGTAACCAAGGAGTTTTTACTCTTACTGATCCTATTACCCCAGCCACCTTTACAAAATGGTAATTTAGGAAAGAATGCTTCTAACTTTTACACTCCTTACGCATGGACTTGGTGTCAGGATTTTATTAAATTAGAGCAACTTGTTTCCATTGGGACTTTAAGATGATGCTTGAAAATGTGTTACACAGGGACTGCTCTTGTTGTCAATAGCCCTCTTATTTGTCTACATCAGTGATTCTCATTTGATTGTATTGGTTTATATATACTGCAATTTTGTGATTGTTCCTTCATTAATGTTTTTTCACACATTGTAATTTTGGTATTGTTTCATGATCAGATTATTTAATTGTAATTTTTGGGATTTCTTTTTATTTGCACTATAGTCAGGGAGTCATTGGAGAGTAGAGCTGGCTCACAATGGCCCTCCCTGAATAAATAAAGGTTATAATTACATAGCTTATGTCTTGTTTTTTGTCCCTGACGAGGCTAGGAGAATCATGGAAGATCCAAACCACCCGAGTCATGGTTGTTAAGGTCGGGAAGAAGGTATCGGATACACCAGGCCAGCAGGAGGAGCTTCTACCCTCAGGCCACTAGGACCCCCCCCCATTCTATAATGGATCAAGCACAAATTGAAGGAGCAGGTGATGGGATTACATCACAATTTGATGTGAATCAATACATTTCATTGAAATCAATCGATTAAATTATACCTTAATACAAAGAAGAAAAACCTGGTCACTGCAGGAGTAAAAGGACTAAAAAAATATTATCATGATTAACTTATATTCAATGTAATTTATTTCCTTTCTACTATACATACGTATGTTATCCACTAAATTATCTATCACTAAGTCACTATCCCTAAGTTATCAAAAAACAAACAAAAGCAACTCTGTATAGTAAATGAGCTGCAGTCAGTGACGGATGATTGGTCAGGTTAACTCAGGACTGTAATTACCAGGAAGCCATGCCTGCAGTGAAACCTGTTCTCCACCAGAGGACTCTCTCTCACCCCACTATCCCTCTCACATCATCCCTGCCCTCATATAAAACCTGGTTAAGACGCACAGCCGCAGGAATGCAAATGTAGTGCAGAATTATCTCATTTAGTTTGGTATCGTTAGGTTAGATAAGAGAAAAACACACACCATTATAATCAGTCAATTATCTAATGTGTCAGACAATACATATGAGATAATGTATGCTTCTTAAGAAACAAAATTCTGAAATGTAGAAAATGTAAAGCAAGAGTGGGATGGAATACTTCTGCTGAGTCTGAATCTTCTCCTAAGGGACAGGAGCACAAACATGTGGATTATGGATTATACCAGAGGAATTATACAGAATATAATAAACCTCACGTTGATGAGGGAATGTTACCATAACAACCTATATTATGGTCTTAATTTTATTCTTTGTCCTGTCAGAGGGTGATTCATGTTGCATTCCTTTTTGATGGACAAGTATACTTAATTTTAAAAATAGCTGGAATATTCACACAAAGCAAGTTACTTTACTTATTATATTACTTATTATAACTGTTGATAATGAAGCATTAGTGGTCTTGTATTTTAAGAGTGAAAGTTAAGTAGGTTTTTATATGTTAGTTTACTTTAGGAGACATTAAGATTAAATTGATATTTAATAGAAACTATTCATTTGGTTGGGTATGACTTAATATATAACAAATAAAACAATCCATCCACAAGCACTGAAAGAACATGATTTCCCATAAAACATTAGGGATTTATGAAAAGCACACTTATTTCCATGCATCCCCTTTTGACTTTGTGTTAATATGGCCTGGCAGTGTTCCCTGAACCATCTTACATCTATAGTTTTAGTTTTTATTTGACCCTTTTCTAAATTTGAAGTTGTTTTTATTACTATATAAAGTCTGCCAGTGGGATTGACACAGAAGCAAGCTGCACCCACGTTAAGGTCCCTGTCATGTCAGTTGAACTAAAGTGAAATAACCTTTGTACGCCAAAAAGTTCTGATGACAATGACAACATATTACCAAACACCATTTTAATTAAATTTGCTTAAACCAGTTGACAGACAAAGTTGAGCTTTCAGGGGGCAGAGGTTCTTGGTTACACTAAAGTAAATGAAAAATTCAGCTAATTTATACGCCATACAAAACTGTATTTGTTGCAGAGACTCCGTAACTTTTGCTAAAAGTTTTTTTTGCTACTTTTGCATAGTGCAAGTAGAGAAAAGTCATAATGTTGGTAAAATGACTGTAATATCAGTAATACAGCAATATTTATCTTAAATTGGCTGACATTAACCACCACAAGCTACTGTCTTAGCCACCAGTTTTAATTGTTTATTATTTGCATGGCGGACGACTACAAAAGCTCATGGGTATTACAATACCCATGAGCCTTTGCCTCCATTGCCATGGACAAGAAGCCAGTCAGAACGTATGCAAATTCAAAATGCTTCCTTGTTTTAGTTGAGAACAAATCACATTGTCATAGTTGCTGAATTCATCCAGAATTGAGCCAGACTTTTGATTTAACCTGGAGATTGTGTTTTTGGTTGTCCCGTCAACAAAACATGTCACACAATTTTAAGCTCTGTGATTGGTCACGTAATATTCTCTATGGGAAAAAGGAATGGGAATTTTACTATTGGAACCACCTAACTCAGTTTCTTTATCCGACCAAAATAGACTTATAAGCTACTAAATAGAATTATGGCAACCGTTCCAGTTTTATCAGGACTTGGGGTTGGGGCATTTAATGATGCAAGAAGGATCCTGATTGTTATTCTGAAGGAAAAAAAACTTGTCAACAGGTAAGGTAAGGGTACTTTATTCTTACATATACATACATGTAGCAAAATTCATTCTCTGCATGTAACCCATCCCTCAAGGGATGGATGCGTAGCCATTTACAGCGCCCAGGGACCAACTCCAGATCTGAGCCAGCGCCTTGATCAAGGGCACTGACTGGAGAACCTAGTACATGTTTTTTTGATGGTGGGGGAAACTGGAGCCCCCCGGAGGAAACCCACGCAAACATGGAGAGAACAGACAACCTCCACACAGAAACAAACCCAGAACCTTTTTGCTGTGAGGCAACCAACCATTGGGCACCAAGCTACAGGAGATTACCAATCCCGATGTAAAAGCCATACAGTATGGAAACAGTATGGAAACTACAAATTGTCTCCCCACATGGGAGATGTAAGATTGTTCATGGTCCTCTGCATTTAGTTGAATTGGAAAGAGTGTTCATCCTAATCACAGCAAACAACGTACATTGTGAACTTTTGGCATGATATCCCTGCTCCCTGGCTTTACTATTATAAGAACGGGAACATTGTACCTTTTGTAGTTTACAATGCAATTACCTTCACATCTACGCTCCCTCAAATACAAAATGTGCAATGGAATGTGGCACATTAATCATCGGAGGAAAACAAGTTAAATAATGATTTATTATTTGGGTTTTTTCCTGTTAATGAGATGGGGCTAAATTGATATGTACTGAATGAGTTCCTCTCATAATTGCCTCCTCCACATTGTTATTGCATGTTTTCACACCCTGTCAGGAGGTGAAATTAACATTTGCCTTGGTCTCCAGCTCTTCCACGGATGTCACAGTTCCAAAATCTGCATTTGTTGTCTGGATCCGACTGGCTAACATCACTTCACACAGGACAGCACCAACGCTGGCAAAACAAACAGTAGATACACAGACAACAACTACACACAAAAATATAACATATAGCTATAATATTAATTATTTGTTTACAGATCCTTTCTACATTCTATAATGATCTCTTTTTTTACTGTTACTAACTTCATTATCATGTGTTTTTCTCTTTCTTTTCTGTTTTCCAGTATTTTGGTATCTTTCTATTTCAATTGGATTATGTATTGGAGAGTGCCCAGAATAAGCCGCTTTGAGGTTTTTTTGTATCTCTCCGATCACATCTTTTATTGATATGTTAATTAATCTGTAGTATTTGTGAGTAAACCAATAAACATTGTGAACATTTTTTGGGTGGACAGAAACATGAATGCTAACTTTGTATCTTGATGCGCAAATAAGCCCAACATTGATCTCGTATTGCCAGACCTTCCCCCACTCGCTGTGGTCGAAGGTCTCGCTAATCCACACAGCATTCTGGGATAGGAAAAAAAAGTGCTCTGGTTTATTGGCATTTCTTTAAACCAATCACAATTGTCATGGATGGCGCAAAGCTAAAGGGAGCCGCTGCTAAATAGCCTTGGGAAGGAACTTGTTTTGATGGAACGCGTACTTTCAAAAGTTGTTGTAATAGTGCGAGAGAAAACTCAGATTGCACAGATAGTCTAGCCAGCTGTCTGGATTTACCCTGCAGAGATCTGAGGACCAGTTAACCATAGTCCACATAAATCCATTGGAGTTTAAAATGCCAATACAAAGAAAGCGGAATGAAACGGACATTGGCAAAAAGCCACGGATCCAGCGGAATATACTGCCGCCAAGGAGCAATCCCCGAAGTGGAACATCGTGGATATAGACTAGCACAACACTAACAGTGCTAACACGTTCACTGTTACACCTATGAAAGGAGAATTAATAATACATGAATTCTGGTTTAAATTAAAACAAAAATATTCCAAAAGAATGTTAGTAACCTCACAGCTAAGAAGTGTATTTTTCCAGTGAAGAATGCACAACAGCACATTTCCACCAACCTCCATTGGCAGATTTATTAATTGGCTAGAATGTGCTTTATTTCAAAAATAGAAATAACAATGTTCAACCCATTTACCTGGATATTCATATTATTAAAGGCCCCATGACATGATGCTCTTTGGATGCTTTTATAGAGACCTTAGCTGTCCTCTAAGGGCATTACGTTTGATACTAAAGTACAGTAAATATCAGATACTCTAAAACCTTTACTCAACTAATATGTGACTTCAACTTCCACCAATGTCATATTTTAGTAAGATACTTGTACTTTTACTCAAGTATTGCTTTCAAGTACTTTATACAAGACTGGTCTTTTTCATTTATATGTGGTTGTAATGTAGCATTTAGCAGCAGAAACTACATTGGTCTCATTCTCCAATGAGTTGTCCCAGATGGCCCCAGAGATCCCTGACACAATAGCAAACCAAAGTATCACTATCTAAAACTCTCCCCATCTTGCTGAGTTGGCCCAGATTCCATTCATTATACAAAATCTGGAGAAAAGCAAATACATACAGTACATCCGCAGTGTCTCTCTTTATCCCATTTACACAGGCTGACTCCTCCGGCTGGCTTAGAGCTACTGAGCTCTGTGGTCCAGTGGGGCTGAGGAAATACATGACCCACCAGCTGCCATGGACGCCTCTTATCAGGCCCTGTGTGTGCACAGTGCTGGTCCGAACATGGCAGCTCCGGATAATACTATCTGAGAACCGTCTGTGTCAAATGGCCCTAACCTGAAGGTGAGCTCCAGCTGGGCTGCACTGATGCAGATGCAGAGATGCAGAAAGAAGACATGGCCCAATGGGAGGGGTAAGCGGGGCGAGCATTCAGAGAGTTATTTGGCAACAGGGCTCGCTCAGACAGCTCATCTGCATGCCTGCTTCACTGATTCATATCAGATAAAAGCATTTATTTCCATAGAGGTCTGCCTCTATGGTTTTTTTTTTGACAAACTTGTCATGCAAATATGCTGTTACAGCTATGTAAATGTAAACACATTCACTTATTGGGAGGATGTCTCCAGTGCCTACAGGAAGCAGGGATTATATCAAGACTGCATGATGCACGTCTGTACAAGCTGTCATGTCACCAATGGTTAACTTAGTTGACAAGCAATTTATAGATTCAAATGGTAATCTGTAAATACAGTATATAAGATCTCCCAAACTGAAGTTCCATTTTTGATCTATTGGAAATACAATTAAAATTAAAACAGTAACAAATATATTTGTTGGCAACCTTTTTTCATGACAAAAACTACACCAAAACAAAATAAAAGGTAAGACCTGCATGCATCTGCAGAATCACACACTGTAACTCCTATTTAGTAAAACAGTGTCTTTCACCGCTCAACATGTCTCTTGTTATAAGGGAGTTAAATAAATAAGCAGCAACAGCTGGGAGAAACATTGAAAATATGTTATCAGACGAAAACAACACCTGTAACCATGGTTACTGTACAAAACTATAATGGCAACAGCTAAAGCCTCAAAATGCTTAGAAGCAGAAATCTTTGTTTGTAATGTCCCTTCTGTACTTTTTGCATTTGTTTTTATGTAGGCCTATAAAAGCACATTTTATTACATGTTCCTTTTAATTCGCTGTATAATATAATATACTATTAAAAAACAGACTTCACAGCAAAGGAAGGTTAGTGGTTTGATTATCAGCAAACTGTTGCATACAAAGCAGCAAGTCTGCAGAACACGGTTGAACTTGAGGGAAGTTAGAAGAACTTCATAAAGAGATATTTAAAACCCACTGAATTCCTGATTCTGACAAAATCAGACTATGATTATCTCCAAAATTAAGCAATCATAGCGAAAATGTAGGTAGTTCAAAGTGATCCATGAGGCTGTTTCATTACAGTTTTTTCCCAGATTGCCAAACAACAGTGGGCACAACTGAAGCCACATGTGCAAAACTCAAACTACCTGAACTCAACAGTTCACATCACCTGCCACACCCATTCCAAGCAACACAACTCTTAACACACACATTTCGAAACTCAATGCAGCCAAACACTATGAACACTCCTCTAGATAAACACACAGAGTAAAAACACTAGCATCAAACACCAATACAGAAAATACAAACTTTTCATCTATGCAGCTTGAACAATTGAAGTGACTTTACACTAAATAATTTATTTAAAGAAAAGATATTTTATGTACTATACCATTGTTTAAGCAAGGTAATCAAGAAGAAATGGAAATCAGCAGTTTGCTTCAATATAGTGTTTTGTCTCTAGTAATTTATGGAATTACTGGAGAAAAAAAATTTAAAAAAAAGTACATAAAAGTAAAAAAGAATCAAAGAATAGTGTGACTGATCCCGCCTCTCTCCAGCATCATGCAGCAAGTTTTCTTCATCACATTGGATGTCTGCATCATCTCTAAATACTAATGAATGAAATGAATGTGGTGTTTCCATTGCTTTCACCTCCATTACTTTCCGAAGAACAGTAAGAACGCAGTTTTACTCTAGTAAAAATATAACGTTTTTCACTTTCACTTGTTGATAGCTGTGTGTACCTCAGACATCCGACCTGGACATATTGGAATCTCTGCTCTTTAACTTGTTTCTCTCAAATGGTACAGTGTATAATTGTTTGTACACAAAAAAGGCTTTCTGAGCTTTCTCTATATAAATACCGTATATGTTCACTAACAAGTAAGACCCCTGCTCAGGCTTTCAGCTAAAATTGCAGTCAGCTGTTTGATAGCCACCAGACTGAAATCTATTGTGTTTTGAATGTGTGGTTAACAGTTGTGACAGCAGTGTGTTAGTATTTGAACAAAGTGCTGTAGAGCCACAGTGTTGTGCAGGTTGTGGTTAAATCCATGGGATAAGTGTGTAGAATGTTCATGTTGCGAGTTGTACTGTACGCTGCCCCCGCGACTCGATATCGGATATGCGGATGAAGATGGATGGATGGATGGATTTTGTGTGTTGATAAAAAATTAAAATTGTTAATCACCAAAAAAAAAAAGCAGCTGAAGACACATCTTTTTAGTCAGGCGTTTGTTTAGCCACATTGTTGACTGTATAACTATGTATCTGATGCTTTTGTGTTTTACTATGATTTACTGTGATTTATTGTGCTTTTTTAATATCGATTTGTGTTAATGTATTTATTTGACCTGTGAAGCACTTTGTGACTCTGTCTGTGATAAGTGCAATATAGATAAACTTGATTAACTTACTAACATGTCTTTTCAAAGCATGTCAGTCTTGTTCTTTCATTATATTAATATGCCATATGCAAAAGTGTTAGCTAGAGGAATCGCCATATGTGCATAAACCAGTCTTTCATCTACTGTAGTTCAGCTGTTTCTTGTTTTGCTATCTGTCTGCCCTCCGGCCCTGACACTCTTTCATCTCTTAACACGGAGCTCACACTGAGTCTCATGATGTCTATTTTTGCTTATTGCTTGCATAGGAACATCTAGACTGGTTTGCCCCATGTGTTGACATTTATGTAAATGACTTGATCATTAGATTATCTTTCTGCAAGAATCAGGAATCAGAGAGAGGCAGAGATCACAGCTTTTTGTTCTGAGGTACTGTAAAAGATGATTAGGGTTGGAGAGGAAGTATAAAGGAAAAGGTGCGTTATGTCTTTCTTTTTGCTGAAGGGAGGGTAGTCTGGCTTTTTGAAAGAACAGAAGGTTTTTGTTTTTTTCCTCACCCGAATTTTGTATTTCAGCCTTCCCTTGGAAGGATCAAATAGTCAGAGGTTATAGCCTCTAGTGTGCACAGTGGGCTTTATTCATTATTTATTAGCTAACACGACCAATATGTCACTTTTGAGAAACAGAGTAAATTTTTTGGATATTAATGGTTAAATGCTATCTTTATCTCTCTGTATATGTATGTGTCATTTAGAGTTGGCTAACTCCAAGTATAATACACATATTGGTAGCTATTATACAACTTATTTAATCTAACTATTTAAATTGCTCATACTATCCTCATCCAGCCAATCAGAAGCAGAGTATGAGGGCATGCCCCACGCAGCTGGGCGAGCATTATAACATGTTACAAAGTGACACACGTTTGTCACAGAAGTAAAGACTGGACTACAATAGAGCTGTTTGGAGCAGTTTGTGAACAGTGTTTTCTGTTGGAGACGGTAAGTCCCTTTGGAGGGGGGGGACTTTGGGCTGTAAACCTTACATGCACAAAGAAGATATAACACAACACAAGAAATGGAAAAAGCCAAAAAAAGCACAATGTGAGCACTTTAACTTTACATGAGAATACACTATGGTAAATATTAACTGTTTTTTAAGATATTGTGGAGAAGGAAGTTTTATTTTTTTAAGTCAAATAATATGAAATATAATATGTTTGTGGAGCTCAAATAATGCCCAAAGCAAAACTAAGGGTAAAGCCAATCATGATGGAGATTTGCATGATATGCTCCAATATCTACTGTAAGCACTCAGAGAGCATTGGGAAGGTTCTGGTAGAGAAAACAATTCTCAGCAGCCAGACATCTATTGTGGTTGAATATTGTTATTACAGTTATGCGAGGCTGCTGCAAATAAACATCAATCTGACCCCAGGAAGTTTTGTAATAACTTATTGAATATGTGACTTTATTATTATTATTTTTTTTTCAAATTGATAATAGTAAGTCTTCCCAACAAAAGTCTGCTATATACTGAGCCACTGCCGAATTCCACAGGTCATTTGCATATAGATAGCACAATCAAAGATTTGCAATGACATGAGGTTAAATTTGCTTAAGCGTCAAAGTGATGATTGGATGAAAACTGATGATTAACAGGAATAGGTTCAATCAGTTGCCTGTATGATGAAACGCAACAATGGAAATAAATACTAGGGTAGGGAAAGGGAAGGGCAAACAGGTCAGCTTTATTGGTATTCAGAGCAGGGCAGATGTGGAACCAGCATGTAGGGAATAGATCTCTAAGCTTAAAGATGGCTTAAAAACAAATTGTGTGTGTATGTTGTATAGGCTATTAGTTCAGAGCGTGTGCATACATCTCTGGGCTTTGTAGTACCTCACTGCATGAAAGCTGGGGTCCCAGCACAGTGCTGGCATGCTCTGCATTTCAATAATACCATTAGCATGCAAGGTCTGTAAACTCTGCTGGACTAAAAAATACTGGCAAACTACAGCAGGGAAATGGGTGTAGAAACTTCCCTGTGCACCAGGTGGCAGTGTTAGCAAAGAGATTCTTGTCATGGGTTCTTACACTTCTTTAATGTTGGTGAATATTAAGTAAGTATAGTTCACAATTGTTTCTGCTAACTAATTTTGCTGCAAGTTGAGCCACATACCAACCTGCCCTATATAAGGATATGAAAAGCAAACCTGAGATGGGCATTTTCCAGGTGTAAATCACCGGAGGTTATAATTTTCACATTCTTTATAACACCTTCACTGATCCATTTACCACATTGTTTTTTTATAGATGATGTGTAAGACAGTCAGCAGGTGGTAAATGAAAGTAACTAGCATGTGCAACACCATTACACCTTTACTTCCAGAGCACAAAATAACTTTTTGTGAGAGACTGCTTTGTCCACTAATACAGTTGAGAGCGTCTCCGCGGTTCTTCTGACATGGCGTTGCCTTTGTGAAAGGTCAGGTAAGCAACTGTGACATTGTTCTACTCCCCAAATGTCACAATGTCCCAGGGGTCCATGTGACTGACAGGGGACCTTATCGGGTGGGATAACACCACTACTGGTGGAGGACTATGCAAGGGTCACTGGTGGGATAGTCTCGCTTTACCTTCCTCCACAGCGCTGCGCAGGAGGGTCTGGCTAGTCCACACAGCGTTACGCATTTCTTTAAACCAATCACAATCATCATGGGCAGCGCTAAGCTCCACAACGAGCCGCTGGCAAATAACCTCGAGAAGGAACTTGTTTTGGTGGAACGTGTACGTTCAAAAGTTATCTAGACTATCTGTCCAATCTGATTTTCTGTTGCATGACTAAAGCAACTTTTTAATGAACACGTTTCACCAAAACAAGTTCCTTCCTGATGCTCTTTTGCAGCGGCAATGTATCTCCATACGGTGCTTAGCGCCGCCCACGACAATTGTGATTGGTGTAAAGAAATGCCAATAAATGAAAGTGGACATTTTTTGTGCTTACTACAAAAGCTGAAACCAATCCCTTTCATATACAGTGAGGAAAATAAGTATTTGAACACCCTGCCATTTTGCAAGTTCTCCCACTTAGAAATCATGGAGGGGTCTGAAATTGTCATCCTAGGTGTATGTCCACTGTGAGAGACATAATCTAAAAAAAAATATCCAGAAATCACAATGTATGATTTTTTAAACTATTTCTTTGTATGATACAGCTGCAAATAAGTATTTACATGTACCTACGATGACAATTTCAGACCCCTCCATGATTTCTAAGTGAGAGAATTTGCAAAATAGCAGGGTGTTCAAATACTTATTTTCCTCACTGTACATCATAAAGAAAAGATGGCACTAAAACACCTATTTACAGATGAACCAGTAGTTATTTTTATGACATGCCTTGCTCTTGTCTGCAGACTAAATATTCCCCTGTCGGCCCACCTGTCGGATTTTCAATCAGATCCGGGTAATATTATAGAAGTAAACATCAAATATTATTGAATGACAAGAAGGATAAATAGCAAAGATTTACATGAATTAGAATCGTAGTATTATTAATAATCCTACACTAAATCACAACTCTTCAGTTAAAGACATGTTTCTAATCAAGAACAGCAGTGAGTGCATTACTACACTTGAGCTAGTGTGTAAATGTAAAATATATATTATGGGGACCATGAATGAACTGAAGACATTTTTGTTTGGAAAGGCTCAGTAAAAACAGGTTTGAACTAAGCGCCAACCTCTGGTACTGAACAATGAAGCCAATGCGGAAGTGCAAAAAATGCCCCATAGACCTCCATGTTAAAATGCCCAACTTGGCTCTTCAGAAGCCTATGGCTGACGTTACAGAGACTACATCCATACAATCTATGGTTTGAACCCCAAAACTGAGAGAGCAGGCCAGTAAAATAAATTTCACTTTTTTTCCAAGTTTGAAATCAGGCAAAAAGCAGGCAGGGGAGGTGAGGCAAACTTATTCAATAGGGATCAGGCTAGAGAGCAGGAGTCCAAAAGGCAGGCAGGGGTCCTAATAGACCAAACTTCGACAGGCAGAGAAAATGGCTGGACCACTAGGCAGAAGCACAATAGACAATCTGGCAGGGAATGAATGGAAATAAGCCTTTATGTATGCTGCTGGGCTGAACGTGTGTGTGGATGGGCAGGGGAGGCCATGTGATGGGGGATGATGGAAATATGAGGTTTAGGCTGCATTCACACACACGGTGGGGGTCCGCCGAAAACGCAGGATTTCCCATTAATTTATGTTGGGTGTAGAGTGATAAGGCTGTGGCGAAGGGGGCCGCAGGGGGAAGCCGGAAAAAAACCTACAGCGAAAAGTTAAGACCAATTAAACCTTTGGAGAAACACAACCCAACGTCACCCGCCCAATAGAGCCACGGTGCTGCTGCAAAATAGCCTCGGGAAGGAACTTGTTTTAGTTGTGCAACAGAAAACTCCAATTGGACAGATAGTCTAGCTAGCTAGATCTGGGGAGCAGTTAACAATTTCCCTCAGATATCGACCGGTGTTTAAAATTCATACACAAAGAAAGAGGAAGGTACCGGACATCCGGGCGAAGAGCGGGATCTGGCTCAATCCCGGAAGTGGAACGTCGTGGATGCACTACCAATCATATTACCATCAATTAGACGTGTCGATCTGTTTTGAGGCGATGTGAGAGTCCAGTCCAGTAAACAGGTTACATCCCTGTCTCTATCGCTGACACAAGAAAGTTAAAAAAAAAAAAAAAAAACTATGAGGGAAAAAAAACAAAACAAGAGTGGTGTTTGTGTGTTTTCTGGAACAATCTATTTTTTTCTCTCTTTTACTGTGAAATGAAGCTGCCTTCAATTGGTATCGTTTAACATGACTTTACAACATTATAACAATATTTAGGTTAGAAAACACGAAAAAACAATATAGGTGATCTTTAATCAGAAATTGACCTCATCAAAGAGATGATTCACGTGTTACATAATCAGAGTTCTGGTTCCTGTTCAGGGTGCTCTTTCTGTGATCCCCCCATAATCCCTCAGTTTGAGGCAACCTCCGTAGACTCTATCTCTAGGTACCTTCAACAAATTAGTACTTGCCACTAAACCAAAGTGCTGGCTATTCTACACGCTCAATGCCAAGCTCATTATAGACCCACTGTGTTCACTCTCATTACTACTTTCTCCACTGGTATTGTGCCCTTAGCCTGTTGAAAGAGCAAAGATTAAAACCCTGCTCATCCTGGTTCCTGAAATCTTTAACAATCACAGGCCCATGTTAAATCTCCCTTCATCTTTTAAATACTGAAAGACACTCACTTAACTGATTGTCTTTTTCAGCAAAAGAGTGTCTTCTATAGACAAGGTTGTGTGTGCATTAACCGATTGCTATGTCCATTAAGCTTTGTGAAGGATTTTATTTATTTTCTGAGGCCAAGAGAAGACGCTCTCTGTTAGACAAAGGGTTAAAAGCACACTGAATTTTCATTCTTTGAGACTTGCTCTTTAAACTAAGACACCATCTGGCTGGGTCAACAAATTCAACTAATGGTTCATAAAGCTTAATTTGGACGTCACTACCGATTACACACAGAAATTTAGTATTGTGGCATTTGTAGTCAAAATTGGATGGAGTTTATTTTTCTCTCTGATTATTGCAGACATGTTGTGAAGGAAAGTATAGCTGCAACATATCAGAAAACAAAAAAGTGACAAAAAGGCAGAGTAGTTGAGGATTTGGACCTGTTCTGTTAGTAACCGCTAATGTAGCCTGGACCAGGTAACCTTTAGCCTTAAGCAGAGATGAGGAGAGGGCTAGAGATATGTGGTAATCTCACTTCTTTTCTAACTCCACACCCCCAGATTTATTTTCATTTCAAACCTGTTGTTTTCAAATCCAACCGAAGCTGAAGCAAGTGAGATAATTTGAGGCATACAGCTCCATCTCGAGCCAAAAAAATATACATATGCAGTAGCACTCCTGTAAGTCCTGTGAATAGACTGGTGTGTAAAATCAGTGCAGTTCTTTGGTCTTTTGAATAAAATATGTTTGAATGAGGCCTAATGTGACAGAGAAGGACTGACATCAAACTATTTTGCTAGTGTTGGTAAACTAAATCAATAAGATTTGTTATGTTAGGATGCCATTAATGCAATCAACACCAAATACCATAGTTGTAATTATTAGTAAGTCTCATATTTGAGACTAAGACACAAAAAAGCTGTTGATTACACTTCCCTCAGGATTCAAATGTTTTGTGTTTTCCTCCTATTCCTAAAATGGAGAACATTTAAAGCATGCCTCTGTGGAAGTCATGAACTTGTGTGTTTTCATCGGCGTGTCCTCAGCCCGGGAACAGGAGAAAACAAACAGGAATAACAGAGGCTGGCGTAGCCTTCCCCTGGGCACTACTCTGTGCAACACGCACATCATCTAACTGTGAGTTTGAATGCTCTATTTGACTCTAAGCCTAAACTTATGATGTGTTTTGTAAATAAATTGACACCCACTGATCTGCAGTTTTGTCAAATGCATGCCTGCAAGACATGTCTGTTCGCTGTTTGTTTTCTGTCCATGGAGATGTTGCTTGTGCTGCCGCAGCTGACTTTGAGGAAGTGGTGACTTGCGGACAAAAGAATGCTTCAAATGGGCCACGAAGACACGATTCAATTCATGAGCAAACCTTCAGACGATTCTGCTTTAAATCAAATTAGAACAAATGTGATTAACGTTTCATTTCATCTACAGTTGAAAACTGGTATACTATCAAACAGGTTTACAGCTGCCCTAGTCTCTCATTGCCAGACCTTCCTCCACAGAGCTGCGAAAGAGGGTCTGGCTAGTCCACACAGCATTCCAGGATGGGAGAAAAAAGTGCTCTGATTTATTGTCATTTATTTAAACCAATCACAATTGTCTTGTGAGGAGCTAAGAACCGGACACAATGACGGTGCCTCTGCAAAATAGACTCGGAAAGAAACTTGTTTTGATGGAACATGTGTACAAAAGGTTGTTTTAGTGGGACAGAACACTCAGATTGGACAGATAGTCTAGCTAGCTGTCTGGATTTACCCTGCAGATATCTGAGGAGCAGTTAACCATAGTCCTCAAAAATCTACCGGAGTTTAGGAAGTGGAACGCTGTTGATATAGACTACAGCTGTTGATCATTCAGGTCCAGTAGATCAGCAGCAGCTCACACAGTGGACAGCAGAGAGCCTAACTTGAGATGTCAGATAATCCCACAGCAATTATAGACTGTATTAGTTACAGATAACATGCTTCATTTTCTCAGATTTGGCACCGTGTATGCATGGCTGTATAAAGGACTGGCAAGCTCTAATGGCAGGAGCTGCCAAATGACTCCCGAAGTGACCTCACTATGTGAGACAGACTGCAAACTGCTGCCAAATCCAGAGGTAGGGTCTTCAAGAAGATGAGGGGAGGCAGCAATAAAGGCATCAGCAGCTATAAACAAATAACAGGCTTACAGATAATTTCCTGGATACAGAACATGCTTTAATGAGAGTTTGAATTCATCATATTTCTCAAGAGACATACAAACCTTTCTGTAGGCAGACAAAACAACGGCCATGCATGGAATTATAATTCCTGTCCGAGAGCAAAGGAGGAAGTTGGATGACTATCACAGACAATAAAGTCAGCAAAGGGAAGAAGCAATGGTGGATGTCTAGGCAAATAATTTCTAATAAGGGAAAAACTTCCACTCTCTCAATACTTCTGGCTTCTGAACTGGTTGCAGTTCCACCAGAGTTCCACTGGGGGTGATCGCAGGCGAGTGCAGAATGAATGGTGTTCTATGAAGCTATACCTCTCAAAATCCACTTTTCTCAGGATATCATTTTGTGTCTAGTAGTTTCAATGTTGCATTCAAAAGGGGAGGCTAATAAAATACACACTGCTGGGAGGAAGATTTTTTAAAGTGCCTTTTTTGTTCTAAAAAGCCTTTTAAAATGTCAATGACGTCATACACATCGTACGGCCAGAGATACTGCTTTACAGCAAGCTCTGAGTCACTTCCTTTGTTCCCTCGTAACATTGACAACACAGCTGACGGGTTAAGCTCTCCCTGTCAATACACGCACTAGAAAAGGTTTGCTAATGTTTTAAGACCACGCCGAAATATTCACTCAGACATTCTGGTTTTGCTTTGGATGCCGTCAAGCGGGATCTCTGGTTGTAATAAGTCCTTCACTGACCAATTAGCATTCATTAGCAGAATGCTAGCATTCTATGGGCAACAACGACTCAACCTGTAAGAAATCGAAAGGACATAAATACTCGTTCATTTAACTGGCGACCTTTATTCCTATAATCTTGAACTTGCAAAAACTATTATCAAATCTGAGATTTCTCAATGGCAATCAGGCGAAAGAGACAAATTTAGCCGTCTAGCTCCATAGAGTCCCATTCGTTTTGCACTCACCTATGGAACCATGGTGGAACTGCAACCAAATTTGGTACAATGGAGCTAAATAGGGAGTGAACAGGCTTTCTGTAGATGGGCTTTGGTCTAATTCAACAAATTGAAGGACGTTGTCACGGTGGGGAGGGGCGCTATAAATCTATGGTTGGTCCCTAACCTTAATCAAGTGGTTATTATTTTAAAAATGATGGCAAAGCCCCCCCTAAATTTAATGAAGTTGTAATTTTCACCCAAACTATGATATTCTTTTAATCTTAAAGAAGTAATTATTTAAACCCAAACACCACTCTTGTCCTAAACCTAACCAAGTTGTTTTTGCTCTTAAATACAACCAAACCTCAACCATAATGTTGTCACATCATAAAACAAATGTATTTTTCAACAGTGACGTAACAGTTTTGGTCTTGCCAAAATCAGGAAACACTTCCATGTTGCTCTGGATGGCAAGGACAACAATGTATTTTGTCATTTAATTTGGTGTATCTGTTGATAAAGAGCCAATCTCGGAACACATTGGCTATTGGCAGCAATATTTCCAGTGTAGGCAGCGGATTTCTAGGCCTAGACTTCCTCTTGCGTGCCCTGGTCATTGCAAGTCAATACCTTTTGTAGCCGTTTTAGGTCCAGATAATCTCTATGAACAGATATCTAAATATGAATGCTGATTAAATAAAGCTTATAACTAAATTGTCGTCAGATGATAGCCGATGAGTTCTGAGGCCAATGCATTCCGGTTCTTAAAGTCTCCATACGGACTGCTCACCTGCATACAAACGATGCCTGCTAAGACGTGATTGGTCAATATTACTACTCTTTGAAAACTCTCATGAACTGTTCATCCAATCTACTTCACATTTGGTTTTCTGGGTAACCAATGGACTTGTGGTTTGGAATTTGGAACATTTTGGACAGCTTTGGATATTGAATATTAATAAACTTTGAATTTAAAAAGGTTTGAGGAAAACAGCGCTGCCATGAGCGGGCTTTTCCGGGTCTACCCTTCACAATAAAGGTCCAGCATAAATTCACTCAGCACTATGCTTACCCTGGGTGCGGTTGTTTAAGAATGCTGCTAACTTATAATAACACTAATAACACTAAACACTCAGCAAAAAACCCGCAAATCAAATCCATACCTCAACATTTACCATCAAACCGCTGAGCTTGTATGGAAATTAAAACCATGTTTTACATCCATTAACCATAGCATATATGACAAGACAGCACCGCTGTCATTAAACGCTGACTGTAGCAATATCAACATGTATTGTTGATGAAAAAGACACCCCTCTCTCTCTCTCTCTCTCTCTCTCACAATGGTTCTGGAGAAAGCTTCAGGCAGCTGTACCACAGGCCATGCAATCAGCCTGTTCCAAACAGGAACATTTTGAACTCAGTAGTTTTTCAAAACAAAGAGGAATCATATCTTTCATCGCTTAATACTTATGAGTAACTCTAACACCTGCATGCTTAAACTAAAAGTCCCATTGTAAAAGATTCCTGTTCTTTGAAAATAAATATGATACAATGGACTAGTTCCTAAGTCAACCCTTTTTTAAAATACCTTATTTAAAAATCAGGAATGCCACATTCTTAAGGAGCAACTTCACTGAACGCCCCTCTTGCGGAAGGAGAGGTAACAGTAGTGATTTTAGACACCCATGATGAGGATGGAGCTATTATAGCAGAGCTCCGGTCTTCTTCAGCCTTTTTCTCTGTGATGCCACAGCAGTATTAGCTGTCAAGCGAGCCCCCCCCCCCGCCTGCATCTACACATGGTCAGCAGCAGACTAATGAACAGGGCAACGCAGGACAGGAGCCCAGAAATTCTCAATGGCTTGACAAGTCATTGCAACTTTGCAGGTGCATCATTACTGTCCAAGATCTTTACTTGGCACCATCATTGAGGACCAGTGGAGAAGTAGTTACACTTAAATCAAGATTAATTATATATCAACATAGCTGGTTCTACATGAGACACTTAATGTACTGACCTGCAGCTTTTCAGCCCAATATCCTTATTTAGTTAGTTCAGTGGCAATACAAGAAGTAGTGTGCCCTTTATGTAGCCCTATTATAATGCAGTAGCTAATGGGCATCTAAAAAAAACAAAAACAAACTAAGGGTGTTCATGTTCTGTCACAGACCCATATGTTTTTTCAATAACTATCTTTTTCCTAACCTTAATCTAGTATCTATTATTATCTATCTTCCTTATTTATTTGCCATGGCCACAATCTTTACCTAACCTTAACCGTATCCAACACATTCTCACTCCAATTGTGTAAAATACAGACGCTCGGCACGTGCCTTTGGCGTCACTATTGACACTTTGGGTTGGGACATACGTTTAACTGACATGCGGCATAAGAATGGGACAGTAAAAGAAAAAGAGTGTGGGTGGGGTTGTTAAAAGTATGTTTCAGTAACATGCGGGACAACAACGGGACACAAACCCAGGTTTTCTGTGTTATTTGACCCGTCCACCACCCCAACCAATCCTCCTTAGGTATTAGGTATTAGGTATTTCATACTACTCGCTACAGTTGTCACTCCTAATACTATGTCATCTTAAAGCACAGCAGAGCTGCTGCTCGACCCGGTGTGTTCCATACAGACGCTGAAGGGTGCTTTTTGCGTTTTATCTGATGCTGAGAGGCACTGACCAAGCGTCCGTATTTGACAAGTTGGGAGTTAGAACGGGTTTCCATATTGTTGAACGCGCAGATATTACAGAAAACAAGAATTTCAAAAAGCGTTGCCCCCTGGAATTTCTTTTCAAAGTAAGATCAGTGTGATCTACTGTAAGTTAGTTTTTGGCAGCTTTGGCAAAAGGCTAATTAAGTCAAAGTTGTCAATATTGCTCTAATCAGCAAGCAACTACTGGTCAGTATTTAAGTGAGAATTCTACAGACAAACTAGATGAATACACAATAAAGCCAGACAGATATCTGTCTAGCTCCAATATTGCAGCGAGTTCCAACCCTAACCTGTGCCCATTAGCTCTGGGTAGTGACTGAAAGAATGGTATTGCAGATATAAGTTGCCAAAATGAATTTCCCTCCCTGGGTGAGGGATGTCTGAAAGGAGTTTGGACTAAAACCACTGTTTCTTTTTAATGAAACCAGTTGAGACAGAGGTATTCTGAACATGCCTAACTGTCAGGAGAACCAGGACATACCCAGACCCTGGAGGGATTACATTTCCCATTTGGCCTGGGACTACTTCAGGATCCCTCATGGGGAGCATTAGGAGCTGGGCGGGGAGAAGGACATCTGGATTATCTTTCTCCTGCTACGACAGTGACCCCATCCCTGAGCTGGGAAAAAGGATTACAAACTGAGTTTCATGTTTGTTCTTTTAGAATCAGCCTGAATTTTTGCCTGAAGACCTCCAAGACAATGGCAAGGGAGGGTGTCACTTCATTTAAATAAGCCATCTATATCTTTTCCATATGCGCTGTGGCACTCAGTAGGTTCAGGGATTGAGCCAATGACCCGCTATAGGTCTAGAAACCATCACCACTGACCTGAAAAGCATTCAGTCCTTACACTGCTAGCACACTAGAATCAGAGATGATAGAAAAGCTTAGAAATAAAAAAAGACATTTGGTTAACAATTATTGACTGATGAATAGGTATTTTTCTCACAGCTGATTTTGTGCTTTGATACTGTATATTTTCATTTTTCCTTATCTTTCTTTTCAGCTCTAACACAGGCACATTTCATTGTGTGCTTCAGAAGACAACTTGAGTGCAGTGACTTATTGTGTGTGTGTGTGTGTGTGTGTGGGTGGGTATGTATTGCATTACATTTTATTATGCAGGGAACTACCTCAGTGTTGTCAGGTTTTTTTTGCAAGCATGCCATTTTTACTGTGCTTATCCCCGCCTCGCGCATAGCAAATCAATGAATCCACTCCTATCGTTTATACAGGTGACCAGATAAATGCATAACTCAAATGTGGCTGGCTGGTGTGTTTATCAGTGTATAAAAATAAAGCACTCCTGGACTGTATTCAGTGCCATCTAAAAAAGGTGTTTCAAGAATACGCCAAAGTCATTATAGTGATTGAAGCCTCTCGAAGCTTGTGGCTCCATTCATCCCAGTCTAAATGAATCACTGTGTATAACGAAATCTTTCTTTGATATAGTGACCATACAGTACATATATGATATATAAAGAATATTTGTTAGGTAATGGTTACATTGTCTGGAGAAAATGTATATTTCACTTGGCATCACTGTTACTGCGTTTTAAATTCAATTGACTTTTAATATTTCAGTTTAATATCCGTCAGTTAATTTTTTTACTGTTAACTGTCTGGTTTTAAAAAGATTTTTTTCTTGTTTTATTTTAAATTCATGGAGACCTGGTTGTGTGTATTGGGCGGGGGGGGGGCGGTGGTCTCTGCGACACCCCTGCAGACTTGACCAGTGCACCCCAAAATGTATTTATAGTCTGCATGTTGCGTCTCTATGGTAAGCTGCCTTAACATGAGCTGGGTTACATATATTAATTTTAATCCTTCCAATGGGTAAAAGTGTGTTTAGGATTCATTTATCTTCAGCATTCAGTTACTTGAGTCAATGCAGTTTGTCGATTTTGTGTCTTTCATTGTTCTAAATGATGCTTTTCTGTTGATTTGTTGTTAACATGTAATGTTTTTGCTAGCTTCATTTAAGCTTAAATGCACTACAGACTTATTTGTTTTAGCATTTTGTGTGAACTGTGGAGACCTACTGTAACTGTTATGCATTGTTACCCATCAGGTAAATGGCTGGTTGGAGCCAAAGAGAAAAAGAGTACATGTTGACATAATACACAGTTGAATAGTCATTTCAGCATTTGATTAGTAGCGATTGTTATGTGATAGTCTTGGAACTACATTTGACTTCCGGAATTCGTTTTAACAGTCATTATATAACCAAGGCAATCTGATCTTCATACTAAGCTCACTGGCTTCCTCTGTAAAATTTGCCACGCACTACCAATGAGTTTAAGAACTCAAGTCTCAAGGTTTAAAGAAATGGAAACAATCCAGAGCATTCTTTTCTGCTATCCCACCCTGTGCTGTATGTGTGGAGCAGCCAGACCTTACTCCGCAGGGCTGTGAAGATCTGGCAATTCGAGACTGTCACCTAATGAGGACTACTGAAAGCTTAAAGTTAGACCAAAGGTTAAGAAAAATCATTCATTCCATTCCAAACATTTGACCTATTGGAGTCAATGGATAACTTGTATGTAAAGGAAGTGAAGTCCACTTACTACACCTCCAGCCCAGTCAGGCAGATAACAGAGTCTTTGACACTTCTCACCTCTAGTTCTCCTTCTAGAAATGTTTTTTTCCATTCTGAGGTGCCAGCTTCTTGAAGTGTAATTAATTAAGCTAATTTTTAAAGCAGATAACAGTGGCATTCTGTACATGTGTGAGTGTGTGTGAGAGAGAGAGAGAGAGAGAGAGATTGGGGTTAATGTGAAGGAGACTATGACAGAGGTGAATGAGAATGATGGCTGTATTGGATGGGTGTTAAGTGTCTGAGCATCTTTAAGTGTGTAATAGATATGCATGAGGAAGCGTTCAATACAATGGAAGTGTGTGTGTGTGTAAGTAAGTAAAGGACGCCTCCCTCCTTACTCCTGCTAGGTACAATCCCACTTACCCAGTGAGACCTGACTTCAGCTGTGTTGGAATTTAATTACCACCTCGATTTAGAGGTCTGTTACTTTTTGGTGTGAACCCCTTAAGAATGCTGGAAGCTCCTATATCAGTGGTAAACAAGCTGGAGGTTAACCCCCCCACCCGTCCCCCCTACAGGGTCATAAGATAAGCCAGAGGGGTCGTGAGATGAGTAATGGAAGAGGAAAGAAAGGTTATATTTCTGCTGCACTAGATTATCGGGTATCAGCTTTTGCATTTATCTGGTAAAGTAGTGAATCATATTAAGCCTCTAGGTCTCTGATAATTAATCAAATGAAACAGTCTCAAGAGAGTGAATCATTGCTCACCTCTCGTGGGCGTATTAAGCCTGTCATAGGAGGTCGCGAGTGGAGATTGCATTGTTTTAAGGAGCCAAAAAGGTTGACAACCACTGTTAAATATCATGTACAAAGATACAGCTCATCCATCCTCAGCAGGGAGACTAAGTTTGCCACAGGAAGTTATAGCTTTGTTGTTACATATGAACCATGTAACCTCACTTTTTAATTACTTTCATTTGAGAGGGCAGCTTTGGAACCTTTTCAAACCCAGTGGATAACTTAAGGAAAAAAAAAAAATAACATAATGCCCATTTATAAATGTAAAGATACAGTTACGGAGAGCAAATAAAGAAAATAATCATAATGCATTGAAATACTTAGATACTTACATAGTGTAGATACATTATTACATTCACATACAGACGGGACTACTATGGAACTACTATCACATTATGAAAGTATTGGACCACAGGACTAACATCATAGGATTTGTTACACAAGACCATCTGTGAAGCTGTCACTGGAAACGGGCACACACTTTCAAAAAATACCTGGCAGGTGGTTGGATGATTTAACTCTTGTCGAAGCCAGGAGAAGAGCGAAAACATCTTTTCCAACGGGAAAAAGACCTTCAGTGTCATTCTTTGCTCTTTTTTCAGTGAAGAAATCCTCTGCAGCGCTGATATAACTGATGTTATATCAGCAGCTATCCTCATTACGAGCCGCCATTGTTGAATGAACAGTCGCCCAGCACACACACCTAAGCCACGGCCATGTCTGACTATAAGCCAAAATCTCCAGAGTGCTTAAACTCAACATGTTCATTTCAGAGGACACAGAGGCACATTTAAAAACAGTTATGAGTCACAGGTCTGAAAAAAAAACTCTTCAGCTCGTGACTTCTGTTGCTGTTGGTATGTTGTGAAACCTTGCAAAAAGTTTCTTGTGACTTAACTTAAAAATGCAGTGAGAATCCTGAGACTTTTTTAGACTCATTTGTATGTTTTAAAATAACTTGACATTTTAGCTGTCTACAACTAAAGTTGATAGAAAATGAAAATAATGTCTGAAGACATGATTTCAAATCAAAAGGTGACGTCTTGCCAAAAACTTTAGAAAGTGTCTAACTTTGTAACAACTTCCAACAGCAGGTAGGAAGAACAGGAAGCACTTTAATGACTCACATACAGCTACTTCATTATTTTTGGAATATTTTTAGAAGTAACAAAGCCTGTATTCTGTTCTTACTTTCATTCGCCAGTGGCTATGGTCCTGACTTTTAAGACTACATGCAAGGTTTGTGTGAAAGACTATTTTTGCCTCTCTTCTAGTTTCTAAATGTTATGTTACATTTTCCTCGGGTATTTCAGAAAATATTCTCGCTGTGCAAGACCATCCACATGCTACGGAGTGGTGGAGGGTCTGGCTAGTCCACACAGCATTACGAGATGGGGGAAAAACATGCTCAGGTTTATTGGCATTTCTTTAAACCAATTACAATTGCCATGGGCGTTGCTAAGCACCAGATGGAGCCACTGCAAAATAGTATAGAAACTCTGATTGAACAGATATCTGGGTTTGATATCGGGAAATGATGGTGGAGACTTCAACAGATGACGAGTCCAAAGTTTCAGATCGGATGTCTATACAAGGGTGACTACTGAACATCAGAATAGCTGTGTTTTTATATTCTTCTTATACTCTCACATGGCATGTCTATTTCTGTGTTACCTTCAAAATACTCCTTATATGTAAGATGCCTCTAATAGATTGACACATTCTGATCTATTCTCAAATGTGGGATAGGGTTACCTTAAACTAAGCCTTCTGTGAAAGACCTTTAGAACACATTAAAAACCTGTATGCTTTAATATTCCACCATCATAGCTGTCTAAATGAACCCTGCAAAGATCTAAAGAGCAGACAACCATAGTCCTCCATAAATCCACCGGAGTTTAAAATTCCAACAAAAAGGAAACCGGAAGGAAATGGAAATCGGCAGAAATAAATTTCCTGCATCCCCCAGTGCAATCCCGAAATGGAACGTCGTGGATATAGACTATTCAGGAATGGACATCTGATGTCGCACCATCCTCTTGGCTTCCTGTGCCAATCCAAACACAGCTCACTTCTCACTGCTTTGCTTCGCAGAAAGAAAAAATCAGATGTTGGTCCAAATAGTAAAAAAAACTGTTGTTTTATGTAAAACTGCTTAGAACGCTGTGAAGCTCACGACTCGTCCTCCTCACTATGTCTGCTGTTATGTGGGTGGAGTACTCTCCCACTTCACAGATTTCAAAAACATAGTTTGTTGGTTTTGTTTGTTTTTCCCTCAAATAATGTTAGAGACAAAGCTGTCTGCAAGTAAATAGCCTAATGTCTGTCTGACAAAGTGGATAATGGAACCCACATGCATTGTTAATTACTGTTTATATAGACACCATAATGGACTACTGAGGTTGCTTAAATACACACTTTCAGTAATATGTGTTGGACCATAAAATGGGCTATGTCATATTACATTAAAAGTTTATGTATTGTGTTGTATTGTGAAGACATCTAAAAACAACAGTAAACACAACATTAGGCATGCAGCAACAACTAACTGTCCGTCTCACATTGTCAGTGATCAAGAAAAATATTTGCATATGAATACAATAATTTGTTAGAATAAGGCCATTGCTCACTCTGCTGGCATTTGCATTTGATGCGGTTTTCAAACAAAGTAGCAGTCACTCAGAACCCAGAAGAGTCCATGCTATAAATCTCTGGTTTCTGTTTCTCTCCGGTAGCATCTGGCTGGCCAGTGACGTAACGAGCCAACACGGGGCCCTTATGTAGGATTATCAAGGCGGGCCCCCTACTACAGCACATGATGACGGCGCAATGTCCACGAGTAGGCTACCATGAATAGGACAGGATAGGATCAGAGAGACACAGCATATGAGATGAGAGAATCAGGAGTAGCCTAAGCACACCACAACAACAAAAAACGCTGGTGAATGCACACAACACATTAAAAAAACACACCAGGGTAGTCCCTCCAGGATTTTGCGGCCTTCTTTTGAGATAGTTGCAGTCCAAAATATCTGATTTCTTGGGAGCTTTTGTAAAAAATGACAATAAAAGTGATCTTTTGTATGTTTGTTAAAATGAAGTTGCAGAAGACAGGGAAAGTTGTGATTTGTTTTGTATAGTTCTTTAAAAATTAAAAAGGAACTTATTTTGGGGAGAATAATAATTATTACTATTAATTAATTACTCTGGACTGAGATTTCCTAGGAACCTTACCAAAAAGGCTCAAAATGCTGCAAATGTTGGTATGATATGAAAATGGCTGGTGGCTTTAAGACAAAAAATAATAATTCATTGACTGAATCAAAAATCAACACATCTGTCACTGTCAATGGCTTGTTGATCTTTAAATAGTTCATTTCCTATCCTGGCCTGGGACACATATATACGGTTTGATGAAGTACTGTACATATTGGAATTTAACTTATCATTGCACTTACAATAATGAGCGTAGTTGTCCACAATTGAGGTCATCCTGTACGTCTCATCTCTTATGGCGCCATTTTGATGCTACCTAGCACTCACCCGCCGTTAGCATCCCATTGACTGCCATTTATTTTGACAGCAAATAACTTTACATGCTAAGTGTTTAAAGACTATTTGTTCATTATTTATTTCTAAAGAAACAGGACAATGTATAAAAGGCTCCATTACCTTGTATCTCACGTTATGGCTCTGTAGCAGACATTTTTGTAAAAATAGGCTAAATCATTGTGTCATAACCACACAACTTATTATTGCACAGTAGAGGAATTGTCAAACAGTACAGGATAAGCTCGCAGACAGTTTCGATCTATATTAGCTGTTTAGGTTTAATTACTAATGTTTACTAGCATTTTAGTTTTTAGCAATAATTATACTGTGCCTATGTTATCTCCCAACATATACCTACATCTCTGCAAGAATCAGAATGATTGAGATTTCTCTTGGCACAGCTACCAGAAAACTTTCAGAAAGGCTGATCACATCACATCTACATCGTCAAGCTCAGTTGGGGCTGTGCATTAACCCTCAGCCCTCACCGGAAAAGTGCTTCTAATATCATTCACTGGTCCCGTTAGAAATAACGGCATCACATTGTCCATTTCTTATACTGTCTATGAGTTTTTCCTGCATCCATCTTGTGCGATTGTGTGTGTGTGTGTGTGTGTGTGTGCGCGTATCAGTCGCGTGGGGAATGGAGCAGCAGCGGCAACAGGACTGAAACAGTCGCAGCTTTCAGAGACTTTATGCTGAAAAATCATTACAGCGTGATGTTAAAATGTATACAGGTTGGCAGCACGGTCTGAAATGTCTTTCACTGTACGTTTTGTTAGTAAATGTGAGATGTTCGAGTCACACACGTCACGTCTTTATATCAGAAACCCGGAAATGAATTTAACCCATTCTTCTAGCTCCTGATTGGTCAGTGGCTCTCAGAGGGAACGTGGGACTGCTGGGATTGTTGCGAGTAAAGAAATTGCAATAGGGGGCCCGGCTGTCAATATCTTCCAGTCATGCGGGCCACTGATTGGTCCAGGCCTGTAAGCAACCACGTACCCTGCTTAGCAATAGTTACGCGTCTGTGGCTGGCTGTGCTTCTGCCTTTCTGTGTTGCTTTTCCTCAGCAGTGTGGCTCATAAAAAATGTGCTTTGACTCTGACAACACGTAATAAAATGTGAAATAATTCATAATGTCCTCTGAGCACATATAATGGAACATCACTTTAGTTTCCCAAAATGCCCCTCTAAAACTTCATAGTTAAGTAGGCAATAACAATGCCTCTTGCATCACTCTAACTGCAGTTTCTGCAATCTACTGATATTACAATACATCCGCATATGATAAAAATTAATACAATTTCATTTCATATTGCAGGCTTTTTTTGTTGCTTTTTGAGAAACTCTGAGCCATATTTAAATTCTCCTTATACTCTTTGCTGGCCCTGTCAGTTGAAGTTTACCACTTAAAAACACTGACGATTGTAAATATAGAATGCTGGGATGTCTGCCAACTCCCAGCAGGGGATTTCAGCTTATTGCTGTGTGGCTAGAAGCCCCTAGCTCTGTAGGCACTGAATACAGAGTAGATATGCTGTCTATATGAAGTCTGCTGGGTGCGTTCGGACAGTCAAGTGAAATATCGTTGGCGGATATAGCTCTCTAAACTTGTGCTTTTTGTATTATGTTCAATGCAATAATAGGAAATCACCTTCAGATATAATAAAAAAAGTGCAAGAAATTGTAACTTGAATGATTTTAATGACCTTTTCCTCCAGCCTTATATGAAAAGCAAGTGATACAATTTGTTAAAGGTTAGGATTATTTTTTTCTTCTTTTGCCTACTTATCCACATGTCTTGTTACGTAACGGTTAATGATACATCTTGAATGATGCATGGCAGGTCTGTGAGTCTTTGGATTTCTCTATGTGAAGGCGGTGTGCATATGGCTGTAGTTGGAGCATTAATCTTGGAGGCTTTGGTTGTTATTTTATCACCTTCTCAAAACAAAAAATAGAGGAGCAAAATTGTATGGAATGGACTACACAGTATGTTTGTCTGCTCTAACGGTTTTGCAGCTGTTATTTTTTAAAACTTCCGAAAATGGGCGGATTTGATTTTGTTTCACTCCTTCCCACCTGTGTAGAGTAATGTGCTTCCCCCTACTGTTCATCCTTAAAATTCTTGTCTCATGAAAAGGGAAACACACCGTTGGACAAAAACTTCATGAAGCATATATCTGTTGTAGGAAAATAATTCATGGAGCATACATCTAACGTTTGTTTGGTCCACGAAACCTATGAATGTACATTTGAACAGGGTTGTTTTCAGAGTTGTGGTGCTATGTGCTGCTGCATCTTCAAAAGTGAAAGTTAGCCGAGGAATTTCTGCAGAAGCTACACAGCCTCTCCATCCAAATGTAATTTGCCACTTGTATTAGAATCAAAAAAAACTTTGACCCCCAATCACACTTTTCAATTCTCCATCAATCGGGTGAGCTAATTACTCCACAACAGATTACTATGTCATTATTATTCTTTTCCCAACGCAAATGAGATTTGACCCACAGTTCCCGAGGTAGAACGAGCTCTGGCAGCAGCCTTTTGCTACATTGCTCCACCCATGTCCTCCGTTGCAAAGAGAATGTGTAATCGTATTTTGTGTGACAACCACAGCAGCAAGCTATTCCAGACATATGTGTTAATAACTGCAAAGTTCAAAGTCACGGTGTCCTTTTAATTCTTTTGTAAACACTGAACTGCTGAATAAAAAGTAAGGAGAAAAAATGAAGGAGA
Source organism: Etheostoma perlongum (assembly GCA_026937815.1). Taxonomy (NCBI): domain Eukaryota; kingdom Metazoa; phylum Chordata; class Actinopteri; order Perciformes; family Percidae; genus Etheostoma; species Etheostoma perlongum. The sequence goes on along the minus strand of CM049390.1, from coordinate 5,449,558 downwards.
ACAGGAAGAGATATCTTTGAATGGGATACGCGTAAACAATAGAGCTGGATGCCGTTAAAGCCACAGCGCAAGGTTTAGTGTTGGCTTACCCAAACTTCAGATCAGACTCACTTTCAGCTGTGGATCTGGAGGTAGAGCTGAGCTTTAAGTTCGAGATGTTGCAGCCCTGTACACCAGCACAGGGGTTTAGATTTGAGCAGCTACAGGCCATCATTGGAGGGAGTATAAAAGGAGAGAGTGAGATAAGATAATTTGTGAAGGAAAAAAGCAAGGTGGCCTGTAAAGGTCTCAATGTGCCGTTGGTCAGTGTTTCAGGCGGCAGTTGCACTTTAGATTTAAGACGGCTTAAGTTCAAAGAGCAGCGCAAAGTGTCTAATGATTAGATGTTGGCTGCACATTAAGCTGTGTGCAGTATGGAGGCTATAAGTCACTCCATGGAAAAAGAATGGAGCGTTAAGCTTGTTGCTATAACTATAGTATAAAAAATTGGGGCAGACACTGGATGGGGGATAAATGTTGGAATGTGGATGCAGGATCCAATTTAACGGAAGTAGGGAAGAGGAGGTTTACCCTGGGGGGGGGGGATGACAGATGGGAAGACATTTACCACAGCATTTGATGTAGAAATGCTTTCTACCACAGGCTAAGTGATGATTCACACAGAAGCCCAAACTCGGATGTTGATCATTATTAATTTACTAACCCACACTAGTGACAATAGAAAGCATACATGGTACGCAATCATCAATCTGCAAGACCATTGAACAGGCAGCTCCATTCAGCAGTCACCTAATGTAAATGTTACTAGGTTGAGTGTGTGAATGTGGGTATCACAGATGCTTTATTGAGTTATGGCCCATGACACCTCCACTATAAGCTCAGCGGTGATTTCGGGCACCATGACAGTACAGAGTACACGTTGGGGCAATTTGAAGCCAGTGCTGATGTAGAGGCGGCTGTGATATTGGCAGAGCTGATCAAAGGGGTGCTTGTTTTGGAGAGAATGGAAAGAGAATGATGGCGTAGGTATAAACTAGGCTGTGAATAGGTTGGAGGTTGAAAATGGAATAATTGTGGCCTTTCTGAAGCTGATAGATGTTCACACTCTGTCTTAGGGAGGAGATGATATTGACAGTCAGGTGCTTCAGTAGATCAACAGCAATGGTCTGGAGAGAGACAGTACAGATGGGCCTGCTGGTTTTAAAAGGTATAATATATAGCATATTACTAAAAAACAATGTATAGATGAATACAGAAGTCTTAATCATCACTAATGACCGGTGTCTTTATATGCAGATACTCTGTCCTCTGCCTGTATTTCTCTCCTTCATTTCTTCTTTTTTTGGTGAGTGTGGAACGTTTTTGGGCGTCAGCAAAGAGCTTTAGGGACCCACTTGGGTGTGTAACATCCAGCCAATAACAGCATGCAGGTTGTGTTTTCTAAACAGTTATGAGGACATAAACATTGGGGCTTTTGCATGACAGAGCATCAGCACAGGAGTGGATGTAGAGGAATGTTACGTATAATTTGAACAGTAAACTAGACTATGAAGTTATGACTATGCTCAGTTAGCTAACCTTTGCTAACAATGCACTCACTGTATTGGCCAATCAAAATCAAGTGTAGTAACTCTTGTGGATTGTGTTTTATCCTCTAACCAGTACCCATAGCAACAGGGGCACACCGACACAGCCTCTTGCATTTTTTTCTGCTTCTTTCTGCTGAAAAGGATTAAATCTCAACAAATATGCAAGCAGGCAATGTAACATGAATAAGAAGGCATGCAATTAGAATTGTGGAACTAGAATAAACTTTTGTACTTCTAACACAGTTACAAGTTCCTATAATGTGACCTGCAGTATGTAAGCGTAGAGGCCAGTACAAAAGGCCTATTTGTATTCACAATTAAACATAAGGTAAAATGTGGTGATGATTACTGATGTTAAAATGCTACTAGCTTTACATGAGGTTAGAAACAAAAGGTATCTTTAGCTAGGAGAAGCAGCTTTGAATGTCATCAACAGATGATAAAGCCAAAGTGACAAAGAGGGTAGAAGAGTCAGAGCTAGAAGAACAAGTGGGAAATAGCAAGAGAGAAGGAAGCAGAGTAGGACAACAGGATAGAGTAAAAGAGAGAGAGGTCAGCCGACGAGCCACGCTTCTGCCACTTTCTCTTAACTGTTTACAGTGTGAGTTCAGTTCACAAAGCTTCAGACTCCTGGGGCAGGTGGGGACAGATGGGAAAGGTCTAGAGGAACAGACGGAGGAGAGGAAGAAAAGACGAGACCAAATGTTATGCCCCTTGGTGATGGCATGAAGGTAGACAGTCAAGAAGGCGTATCAGGGGTTGAGATTGGGAAAGGAAATGTTAGCGAGAACCTGAAAGGCTACCAAGAAGTATCACCACTAACTTAAACTCTTACATTTTTACACTTAGACATGCTCCGTCAGGAGGGATTACTGCATGCCCAGTACCGAGCACATTCATTATTTTTTCATTCAGACATGACATGAATTGGTTTTGCTCAAAAACAAAATAATGTACTCATTATTTGTTTTTGATTGCTCACTTCCCGGAGAGGAAAAATCCCATCTACTCGCAAGTTGCTTCTTGATTGTTTGGCAAATTGCGTTATTTGTGCCAAGAATTAGATTTGATGAAGCTGTCTCTTCATTTTTCATTTTGGCAATGTCAATTAAGGCTCAGTAACAAAATAACATGCTGTTAGGAATAATGCTTTAAACATCACTACAGACTTTTGCACGTAGTTATTAATGAAACTCTGACTTTACAGGCCAACAACTCAAAAGGTTTTCTCTGTGTATATGGCAACATACAAATGGCATTCCTGAAAGTCTTCACCGTGGTCTTCTCACCTCACAAACATGCTGTCTCTGTAAGGTTGCGAGGAAAAGGTTGTGGTGAGACCTAAAAAACGCAGGGTATCTGAAGCGGTAGCCGATGAATGCCGATGGTGCTTCAGAATCTTATGAAAGGTCAATGACTTGCTATCACACGACTGTGTGGAGCTGTCCGCTCCACCAAACTCTGTTTGTCCCCTTCTCTCACACTCCACTTCAAGGATGAGCATTCTGTTCATGTGGGACCCATAACATAACTGATGAACCCCCACTAATTGTCAACACAAACCTTTACCCTTTCTCCCCGCTGCTGAAATTTTGTTATTGTTGCTAGAACTGTAATGTTAATTCTACTTAACGTCACCATCAATGAATGTCTGTCCTCCCGCTAACTGTGAAAAACTAAAAGTAAGACCATAAACGAGTCTCTCGTAGGACTGTTTTGAGAAACAAGATAAACATGGGTCCAGATTATTTTAGTAACAAGACAAATATTCAAACAATATCACTGAATATATAGTTTAAATTAAACTACTTACATTGTGTGTAGCTGGAAACTGGTATGTTATTTGGCGACATGTATTACTGTAAAGTAACATGTACAGTAGCTATATGTGATTTGTAGGAACCTCCTTCAATCAATGCTGAAACCAATTCAGTAATTTTATACGAGGGAATGACAAGATAAAGAAATCCCCCTACAAAAGTGCTAAATTATGTACATACATTCAGATTTTTGCACATCGCTCGTCATACTTCTTGAGCCCCACAGCAGCACATCTGTGACAAATTCACTTGGGATGCAGCAAGCCCCTCGGATGGGGGGGGGGTCGGAGGATCTCCCTGTAACTGACTGGTTAAGTTATGAGGAAGAGCCAATGGGGCGACACACCTGCCTTCCACCAACTATTAGTGTGCAGATAGATTGCTGAGTTGAGGCGAGGGTCTGTGGGTGATATGAGATGATGTGTGAAGGGATGACAAGGTGTTTAACCTCTTTGCATTAGAAGGATCGGTTCTTTTCCCAACCTGCGGGGTAAAAAGCAGGGTGTATACATCATAATGTTGCTCTTTGCCCTGTAGGGAAGACAGGCTCTTTAAATACTGGCTCATGCCCTGAAACTATGTGTGTGCGTATTACTGGGTGTATGCGTATTGCTGTGTGTCTGTGTGTGTGCATATTGCTGTGTGTGTGTTCAGGGAGGTGTGTGTATATTACTGGGTGGAAGATTTGTTTGTGTGTTTCTGTGTGACTCTATAGTAGCATTATGGAATGGCACTTATCTCCCAGCCATACACACACACACACACACACACACACACACACACGCTATATTCTCTCTTCCTGCCCCTGAACTAGCATTCTGCTTTGCCCCCCACACACTGGAATTAACCAAACTTCCTCTGCCCTGGGAGCCTAAACAAGTCACCAGACAGGAACTGTGAGCTCAGTTTCCAATTTACTCTGCTACTGTTTTTTCCACAGCTGCCACATGCTGCCTGTAGTGAATGACCAAGGAAGGTCTTGAGAAATGAACAGGAGAAAAACAAAAAACATCTCTTGGTCTCATTCTCTACCCTGTTATTTCTCAAATGTGCATACTTGACTTTGGAATTTTTTTGTCACATGCCCAGCTAATTTTTGTCTAACTATTTTTCTTTTGGTGTCCCAAAGTGTCTTTGTCAATGTAGAGTGTTGGTAAACTGTTTTATTATGTCTCAACCAATCACTGTGAATTCAGAGCGACTCACAATTTTGACCAATCACCATAAGTTTACAGAAAATTTGACCAATAACCAGGGTTTCTTCACGACATCAACCAATCACAGCAGTCCCACGTGTCAGACTTTGTCTCATTAGGTGACGCTGAGAGCCACTGACCAACCACGAGTGAGACCGGGTTGATGTAACACACGTACGTCGCCAAATTCTTTCCTAGTTTCTGAGACGTGCGTGATCTCACATTTACCAACAAAACGTACAGCGAAACTGCAAAACATTTTAGTCCGTCCTGCCAATCTGTATACATTTTACCATCAATGCATGCTGTAATGTTTATTCACTCTAAAGTAGCTGAAAGTGGCTGCTGTTTTAATCCTGTTGGCTCTCTGCAGCCCTGTGACGCACACACACACGCACACACACATACACACACAAAAACACACACACACACACACACACACACAAACATACACTATGGATGCAGGAAAAAACACTGATGAGATGTACACAAGGACCTAAACTGAGGACAGCTACGTTCGTTATTGTAAGTGCAATGATAAGTTAAAGTACAATAAGTCCTTTATCAAACTGTATGAATGTGTCCCAGCCCAGGATAGGAAATTAACTAACAATGTAAAGATCAACAAGCCATTGACAGATATGTTCAAATTTGATTCATTCAATAAATTATTATTTCTGTCTTAAATCCACCAGTCTATTCATATTATACCAACATTCACTGTCTCACAACTTCATTGCAACAAAAATACAAAGACATTGCAACTTTTATTGCAATTTTTTTACAAAAGCTTCTGCAAATTCAGGCATTTTGGGCAACAACAATCTCAAAAAAAAGGCAGCAGGCCCTGGAGGGACTGGTTTGCCATGTTGTTTTATACAGGCATTCATTGTCCCCAGAGGACATCAACTGTCATTGTGGATCTACTGACATTTCCTCGAGCACAAGCACAAGTTAAACAGCTCGGCCGGAAGGGGTCTCTGTCAATATGTCAAATTTCTACTGGATACAATTTACCAAATTTTGAAGAGTCTTTCGAACTGCAGGAAAACAAGACTGTATAACCGTGTTAGCTGCAGGAAGTTCTGGGCAATCCAGCATTTGAGGTCAAGGATGCGCTGTTTAGTTTATTGATTTGATAGAAATCATTGTGGTTAAAACAGTGATACAATTGAGTATCATTGGCATATGAGTAGGAGCTCACTTTATGCTTGCGTATCAGTGGTTGAAGAAGTATTCAAATAATGTACTTAAATAAAACTACTAATACCGCACTGTAAAAAATACTCTGTTACAAGTAAATGTCCTGCATTGTAATTGCTACTTAAGTAAAAGTATTAAAGTACAATCAGGGAAATGTACTGAAAGTATTACAATTGAAAGTACTCAACGCAGAAAAATCTTCACATTTTAAAAACTGAAAATGTTCAAAACAGTTGTATTTAATGGGTTAATCATTTCAGCTGTACTTGTAGCCTACATATCGTTAGGTAGTTTAATTTATAATAAAAACATTCTATTTTAAAAACTGCATGTGTTTTGTGTGCAAACATCTTAATGCGTAAAGTGACCAGTAATGTCAGCTTAATGCATTGGAGTAAAATGCACAATATTTCTCTCTTAAATGTAGTAGAGTAGAAGTAGAAAGTGGCATGAAAAGAAAAGCTGCGGGTGACTTGCCCCGCAGGGATAAAATGCAGAAAGAGAGCAAGAGTGGTCTAAAGACCATGAGGTATCCCACAAGTAATCTTTACAGACGATGATCGTGTGTTACCAAAGGCTACACCAAAAGAAGTAAGTGGAAGTAGAAATAAAACCACTTAGCATAAATAAATTTGATGGAAAAATTATTCATTGCTATTTTCTAATGTAGCTAGACTAAAATGACAAGTTCATGTTTTTTTCAAAATATGAACTTATTTTCTAAGTTGCACTCTGTATCTTCCGAGATACATAGCCTATGTAGGGTAACATTTTCATTGCATTCTTTTTTATTATAGTTCATATGTCAACTTTTACAATAGTTCATAAACAATGAATTATCTACATTATTTCATGTTATCCATACAACATTAGAAACATTTAGAAAAAAGATGCATTGACCATGTAGGATATAAATTTAACATTTCATAACTTTTCATAACAGTTCATGTGCCAATTTTTCTAACACTCTTTTCCTGTTATTTTTTAACATCTATGGGCAATGGAAGCTGGGAAAACAGTTGTGAGCCCTTTGACTAGTGACCAGGCAAAGCCTCACTTTGCACTTCTGACACATGACGGATGTCTGCCCATCCTGGCACATCCTGCATGGGCCTTTCACTGACAGGAAGTGGTCAATCCTGTCTTACACTGGCCTGGGGACTTTTGGTTTGTTTTGGTTGCTCACTTTTTCTGGCATATTGTCTTGATATGACTCTTGAAACAGAAATTTCCTGAAAACATTCAATTAAAATTATAGGTAATTAATTTAAATTAAATTCATCAATAATACAAATTTGAGAGTAAAATAAAAAGTAATCAATGTTGCACACCTTTATCCCATTCAATATCTAGTAGAGAACGGGCCTCAAAACACAAGTATATGTGTGAGTGATCACCCTGTTTTATACCCTTATATGGGCAATATATCCCCCGGATACAGGCATTTAATGCCTGATTGTCAAAGTTATGAGAAGACAATTTTAAAAATATCCACCAGAACATGTACAACTATCCTTAAAAACTATTTTCTACAACAAAATCACTCTAAAATATCATAATCGTGAAAAATATAACACTTACCTCATGGCCAGAGTCTTTGCCCACATGTGCTGCCATTTTGGATTTTGATTCACATGTTTGGAATGTTGGCATAAAGTAAAATGAACTGATTACATGATCAACTACCACCACATAATGCCCCTCCTCCCATAGCTCCTCCCCCTACAGCCTGTCAAATGATTGTATCCCCCAAGATACAGAAACTCTTCAAGGGTTAAAACTATAACAGAGATGCCAACCCAGTCTTAGAGACCGTACAACAAAACAGAAATGTCAATAGTATTAAATGCATAGATAACAAACTATGATCTATAAGATCTATCAGAACTGAAACTGAGTATTTTCCAGTATCAGCGGCAAACAGCAGGTCATTCATCCCTTTAAGTAGTACAGTCTTTATACTGTAGTTTTATAAAACAGTGACACAGTGAACTCAAACAAATTATTACTGATCTCTACCATAATGATCAGAAAAATATACCATATTACTTTTCTGGGAAGTATTGAGGAAGTTTAGATTTCACCTTGGACTTATTATTTTTCCATCAATAACAAGCAGCGTAAATTATAGTCTACAGGTTGTTGCTATAGTGATAAAAGAGTCACTTATTGTCATGCTCTGCTAAGCCAGGGAACTCCCTATCAGATATAATTGTGGATCCAGCAGAGAATGGATCTATATGTTAACCTTCAAAAATGCTTCTTTGTTCATGGCTGCAGGTATAATCCTCTGTAAGAACATTAGGGTTTTAAAGCCTGTAAATGTCTCAGGGGAAATGAGGTTGCCTCTCAGTTAGAGACTTTAAGATTTAGATTGTAGATGGGTATCCTATGTAATGTAATTTTCTTTGATTTGGTCCAGATGATTGCCTCTTAGAATGGGAACATTATTGGCTGGAGGAACTTACATTTGATTAAATATATATTTTGAAATAACTCACATAACCTTTGTTAAGCAGACAACATATATAAAATGAGAATTATAGCAGTCAAGATATAAGCCAGAGTAGAGTCCCCAGATGGAGAGATGATAAGCAGCCATCATAGAAGACTGAAGGCCATTGAGATCATTATTTCCTTAAGAGACAACGAGTAGTCTCATCAAAGCCATTTCAATCTGAAAGTGATGAAAAAGCTGGTAATTACAAGTATGCTATCCTCAGAGAGACTTTTCAGACTAATCAGACTGAGAAGAGCCCTGAGTGGACTCCTTGAGTCCATCAACAACAGCAGCTTAATGAGCCAAAGGTTCCACTAAAAAAGCACATCTGCTGGCTTGTTTTGGATATGGTAATGGTAAGAGGAGCTGGCCCACAAGAGACTGCAGACAAGAGTTTTAGTTAAACACAGTTATCACATGCAGCTGCTGCACAGGTTGAAATAACTTCATTGGTTGTGTTAAACATAAAAAGACAGGGGAAGAAACAAAGACAGGAGGAGGGATTATCACAAGTTCATTGACCTACAGTGAGGAAAATAAATATTTGAACACCCTGCTATTTTGCAAGTTCTCCCACGTAGAAATCATGGAGGGGTCTGAAATTGTCATCGTAGGTGCATGTCCACTGTGAGAGACATAATCTAAAAAAAAAAATATCCAGAAATTAAAATGTATGATTTTTTTAACTATTTATTTGTATGATACAGCTGCAAATAAGTATTTGAACACCTGAGAAAATTAATGTTAATATTTGGTACAGTAGCCTTTGTTTGCAATTCCAGTGCAAGTAATACAGTGCATTCGCCCTGTCCCATGTGCAGAAAAACACCCCCAAAGCATGATGCTACCCCCCCATGCTTCACAGTAGGGATGGTGTTCTTGGGATGGTACTCATCATTCTTCTTCCTCCAAACACGGTTAGTGAAATTATGACCAAAAAGTTCTATTTTGGTCTCATCTGACCACATGACTTTCTCCCATGACTCCTCTGGATCATCCAAATGGTCATTGGCAAACTTAAGACGGGTCTTGACATGTGCTGGTTTAAGCAGGGGAACCTTCCGTGCCATGCATGATTTCAAACCATGACAACAGTAACCTTGGAAACGGTGGTCCCAGCTCTTTTCAGGTCATTGACCAGCTCCTCCCGGGTAGTTCTGGGCTGATATCTCACCTTTATTAACATCATTGAGACCCCACGTGGTGAGATCTTCGATGGAGCCCCAGTCCGAGGGAGATTGACAGTCATGTTTAGCTTCTTCCATTTTCTAATGATTGCTCCAACAGTGGACCTTTTTCCACCAAGCTGCTTGGCAATATTCCCGTAGCCCTTTCCAGCCTTGTGGAGACGATGATGGTTTTATGCAGCTAACGATCTCAAATAGGTGCATCTAATTTAGGATAATAAATGGAGTGCAGGTGGACATTTTGAAGGCAGACTAACAGGTCGTTGAGGGTCAGAATTGTATCTGTTAGACAGGTGTTCAAATACTTATTTGCAGCTGTATCATACAAATAAATAGTTAAAAAAATCATACATTGTGATTTCTGGATTTTATTTTTTAGATTATGTCTCTCACAGTGCACATGCACCTACGATGACAATTTCAGACCCCTCCATGATTTCTAAGTGGGAGACCTTGCAAAATAGCAGGGTGTTCAATTACTTATTTTCCTCACTGTATAAGGTGAAGGGTTGCCCATATCAATTACAGTTACCTGTTCCCATCCCCATTGTATTGTGCACAGAGGAGGAAGGGGCAGACAGATTGGTTAAAACTGCACCAGCAAAACTAAAACTATCAACATGGATAGATGTAGATGCCTCTATAGAGAAAAGGAGAAAAGATAATGTTTGATTTGTCTTTGTGTTTTTGCAGGGGGGAAACCATTTAAATGTACAGGTTTTGCGATGAACTATGTTTCCCTCTCGTTAGAATACTTTCTGTGGTGGGGGGTTAGGTATAGCAGAGATAACTGTTTGGGGTCAGTGTTAGGGTTTATTTTTAGCCACGCTATTCGGTTTGTTGATTCAAAGGTCGATCTAAAATTTTGTTTGTAATTGCAAATGAATCATACTGATTTTAGGGATCCCTTGACTTTTCCTCTAGCACCATCATGAGATTGACATGACTGATTCTTAGTGAAATGTCTTGACTGGGGATTGATTGCTATGAAATTTGGTACACACACACACTAAATTATAATAACGGTGATCTATTAATCTTTCAAATTGCAAAATGTTTAATTTGTCCAATAATTTGGCTAAATACCTGCAAAACTAATGACATTGTGATTAGCAGCTGCACTTTGTGTGTACTGCTAATTAGCAAATGTTAGCATGCAATAATCATTCCTCATTGTATGCATGTGCTAAACTAAACCCTCAATGTTACATAATTTCCTTTTAGACATAATTGAATTTTACCACTTTGCAAGTACTGTTTAACAGAAAAAAGTAAATTAAATAAAATGTAACCTTTAAATAACATTATTGAATACATGTGAGGATGCTCTATGCTGTTGCCATGTTATCACTGGTTACCATACTGTATATTGACTTCAGTAGGGACTTTGGTTCAGTTCTAACTTTGGCAATTTTGCTCCACTTCTCAGTTGTTAAAAATGAGAGCAAAACTCTGAAGGCAGCACTGCATTGGAAATTATGGCTTCTCAAAATTGCCCTTATGAATGGTCATAAACATAACCTCAGTCTGAACAAATAAGCCTCACTTGGGGCAGTAGCAGAGCAGCCATTAAACAAGAGTGCCCGGTAGCTCAGATTTTACTGGTCAGTCAGCCAAAAATAAAACTCAGCAGTCCATATAGTAAAGGGCTGTAACAACCCTGAACCAAACAACTCCCCTTAGTCTTTAATGGAGGCCTTTGGGAATGGAGTATGAATCAGGAGGCTAACATGCAAGTCAGGAGGAGCGGTGCGAACAGGGATATCACAAGGCCCAGCTCAGACAGCAGCAATAATGCAGCCCTCCAAATCCTATTATCATTGTAATGGTAAGGATGGCATGGGAGGAGAGAAGATGGGTGGTGTGGGAGGGGGAGAGAGATGAGGTGGATGGGTGCTTCTTCTCTCTGTTTCAGGAAAATACACACATACATACTGTATTCCTGTATTTTTTTGCCACTGTAACAAAACGTTCTGAGGTGACACCACCGCTTCAAATAAATGCCTCCCTAAAGATGACACATGCCAGGAGAAGTGGTGATTTGTGATATAACTCTAAACTTTAACTGGAAAGATCCTTCAAGACTGACAGGAGCAAGTCAGCAAAAACCCGAACGCAGACGAGAAATGTATAACATAAAGAATAAATATGATATATGGCAGCAATACTTTATATTGAGATTTGGAGAAAACACTGTTTCGGAATGGAAATTGTTATTCAGAATTCATGTAAACTCAATTTCATAGCAGTCCGAGAGACAACACACTGGAAATGGGTCTTCATCACATACTGTATAGTATTATTCAGTCAAAGTCATCCTAAGAATACTGCACAGAATAAGATGTTGAACCTAATAAGAATGTGCGCATACTGCAGCCCTAAGAGACTTTACTTAATGGATAAGAGAAGCAATGAACCGCTGTCTTCATTAAGTCTTCAAATGAAACCATTACATTTTGCAAAAGTAATTGAGCTGGTCAAGGGGGCAATACATGACTTGTAGGCGTCAGGATCTTATGCATACCTTAACAAGACCCATGCCAGTTGCAGAGATAACACCTGGGACCCATTTGGACACGTTTAATAACGTCTGGGACACCAGTTTCTGTAGGTGGCATGCTATCTTCCATCCAGTAGTTATTACCATTTAACCTAATTACCCTACTTTTCTTATTTATTATGAAACATAGAAAACCAATCGTTTCCTTTGTGACTTTTTGCAAGAAGACATGCCAGGCAATAAACATAAAAGTTTTCATTAAGTGGAAATGGGGGGAAATCAGTATGAGTGAATTGCTATTTTGTTTCACTTCATTAATTAAGCCTGATTGTGTTCCTGTTAAGAGGGTGGGTTGTTTTTTTGTTTATCAGGAGAAGTAATATATCCTTTTCAGTTCACACAGCTTCTTTTACATTGATCAAAGAAATTTGTTGAGTTAAGAGTTGTTATTTCTGTTGACTTGCCAAGTAGCTAGCTAACTAGCTACGTAGGAAGATTCGTTAATCCTGCCTACTGACTTCTGATTGGTCAATTGTTTGTATAACTAGGGTAAATAGTCTTTAATTTGCAGACCACCTGACCAGTGTTGCCAACTTGGCAACTTTCTCGCTAGATTCTGTGACTTGTGGGACGTCTTTTGCAAGTTTTTTTTCCAGCCAATAAATCAGTGATCTCGATTGTTTGTGGATGGGAAATCTTTATTTTTTTATGATTTAACTTGACTTTTAATGTTTTATTTTTTAATTAAAATACAGTTTCCAAGAATGAGTCTATAGAGTGTTGCAGGTTTGTTGTCTCTGTAGACCATGCCGCAAGTTAGCATTGTCGTTTACTTGCCCTGGTTCCCTGGTTCCCTCGAAAAAAAGCCAATGGGATTTTCCATTTGTTTTTTTGGCCATAAATGATGTGAACTACAATGTTAGGCTATAAAAGAACTACACTGTCCATGGTCTCGCACCACTAGCTCCCAACTGATTTTGGCGTGTTCCCACAGTTGGGCCTAATTTAATGCCTTTAGCTTTGCAGTTATTTGGTTCTAAAGAAAGGCCTATCAAGTAGGACAAACGTAAGTTCTGACCTGATGATTTCAATAGGGGACAATACGTGGGATCCCCAATGTTATTAATATCCTTTCTGAAGGAAGCGTGAATGTCTGTACCAATGACATCAGCAGCATTTCGCAGGGTGAGTAGCACCTCATGACAAGTACTGATCTACATGAGAACATCTTTAGCCTGAAATCATTTGTTTGGAATTTTCTAAGGTGTCACTGACTGTATGTTAAAGTGCCTCGTTTGTTCTTCCAACCTTTTTTATTCCTAATTTATATAATCATTTCAGATAAAGCAGAGCATGGAGGAACAAGAAAAGGAACTACTTTAACAAAAACAGCAAAGGGCCCCTAAATGGCCCAAAATGAAATGAAACAAAACGGTCTCTCACAGTACTTGTTAAATCAATTTAATTATACCACAGTGCAGATAACAATGGGCAATATTTTCCTTTCTACCTGTCTGGGAGGGAATATTCATGTACGCCTAATGTGAGACTTTGCAAAGCTTTGTAAAAAAAATGAAAGGCACTGAGTGTGGCACAAACAAGGGGAAGAAACAAATAGCTAAACTCCCAATAGATAACATTCATGTTTTCTCTAAAAACAAAATAATACATCTTTCCAGTGTTGCCGCTTTGTGCTGTAACAGTCTCGCTGAAAGCGATACCCATTATGGCAACACCTATTTCCATGGTGATAATTGTAACGCTGACATAGTGTTTACTCCTGAACCTGTAAAATGCTCTTCCCACATTATAAAACCCATTCCATTAACACTGCATTTTAAAACAGAAATCAAGTGTAGTCAAACTTTATGTTAGTTTAATTAAAAATGTCATATACATATATATGTGTGTGTATATCTTGGAAACCTTTGCAGCACATAATCAGTTCAGCAGTGCAGTGAAAAGATGTGATACAAGCAGGCCTATATAAATGGTCACGATAAATGGTGATGGAAAAGGGCAAGAATAGGGGGTGAGGGTGAGCTGGTGGGCTGAAGAGTGTTACCCCTCAGGTTGGGAGTGGATTGGTAGCTGGAGAGATGCCACCTCACCTCCTGGGCACTGCCAGGTGCTTCTGACATCTCTCTATTTGTGCATGAATAGGTCCTGAACATGTGTGTATATTTCAGGCCTGTGTGTAGTGATTACTAACAAACAGAGTGTAAATTGTAATTTCCCCAATGGGGGAAGTTAAATTAATTAAATTACGTCGCGCAACCCCCCCCCCCAGACTGTACATAAAAGTGGACATGTCCAGATAAAAGAGGATGTTTGGTCACCCTAAAGTACACACAGTGATACACTGGTAAAAGCTAATTACGTTTCATCCTGTGGTAGTTCTGCGTCCAGCACAAACAAACAGTCCATTTAAGTAAAAGACTTTGCTGTGCCTGTGCATTTCTGACTAATTTATACAGTTTTAAGAGACAAATATGTAAACATTTTAATTCTCGTATTTCAAATACTGTTTATAATGCGCACTGTACACCTTCAGATTGGCTATTTTAAAAGACCTGCCCTCCATCGACACCAAAACAATTAGACTGGTTGCAATTGGTCTCATTTAAGGTATGTAATTAGCTGCATACTTTTTATTGCTGATAAAAATGCAAAAGAAAGCATTTTCATGAGGTGACATTTGCTCCTTCATTCCAGCGATTAATGAGCGCTTCAGCACCCAGCTTTGCCAATGTGTTGTTCCTCATTATGTCATCCATACAAAACATCTCTCCCATTTGCCGGCATATCTTGTCAAAGCAGTTCAGAAAAGCTGAAACATTGCAGGAGAGAATATCCATCAGCTCGGAACATTGGACTTAAGGGTCATAATCAAGGACAAATCCAGCAGTGCATGAAATTGCAGTAATGCACACGGCTTAATTAAAACATGTCTGCTGTCAATATGATAGGCTTGAAGTAACTCTAGTCCATTTTATTTAACAAAATATCACTAGTGTGTTCATTTTGATATTTTTGATTAGATGAGATTTTGTGAAATCCGCCTGTTGATGCAGGTGTTAACATGGCATTGTAATTAAATGACACACGTGTAAGAAATATTAACCATGAAATGTAACAGTATAATTTACTTATGCTCTAAGAGGCTTAACTGACATTTTTTGTCATAGGTAGTCCAGATAGGCATATCATTTATATGATATTATATTAACAATAAAATCAGCATGGGGCTCATATCTTTGAATATTGTCCAGTTATATATTTCCTAGACAGTTCTCTTCATCTATATATCCCTCTCCCATATCAAGAAGTACAACTAAAAAGGTAGTTAAAGGATTTCAGTCTTCTTACTCCTGCCTCAAAACCTACAATCTAAAGCCTGTCCATATTAAGAGGCGGTCTATTGATCACTGCTCTCTTTGTCTAGTGTGGAGCTGTGCTGCCGATGCAATCAGTTCCAATGTAATGGGCCCATGCATTTAATTGGGCCTGGCCTCAGTGTTGTCCTCTAGTGATTGGAATCTCTGGACTGAACCCTTAATCAGTCACCCTTAAGTCAGACTATCACATCCTGATAATACCTCATGAGACAGTTTTTACAAAAAGGCCACCATATTCCTTGGTTGTTATGCTATATTATATTGACATAAGTGGTTAGACATCCTTAAATATCAACATGAATATAATTTGGATATGATCAAATATCATGGGAAATATCATTACCAAAAGGTAATAGGAGATTGCAACCCTGAGTGCAACCAGTAACTAAGTTCACTGTGAGACCAGGCACACAGACTCGCGATGCGATTGAAGCGTTCATTTTATTTACGAGTTTTAAGGGACTAGAAAAGGCAGTGGAAAAAGAAAGAAGATTACAGGTTAAATATTAAAATAAATTTGAGATGGTCTTTCATCGCAAAATAACTTTTAAAATCGAGTGGCAAAGTTTTGCAGTTAAACGCATCCTACAAATCAATGATCCCAAACAATGCCAAGTAAATGTGTTCATCAATTCTTTGGGCCATCATAACAACATTTACGTAATTATATTAGATTTCGGAAGAAAAAAGTCTGGAGTGCTCAGACGTTCAAAACAAATTATGAAGGTTCTCTATGGAAAGGGAACACAAGCTTCAAAGAATAAAAAGGATCCAAGACACTCTTCTTGTGAACATTATAAAAAGCCTTTATTTAGATGGCTATTATATATCGAAATCTTACATTAAAAGGTCCCATAACATGAAAATTTCACTTTGAGTTTTTTTAACATTAATATGCGTTCCCCCAGCCTGCCTATGGCCCCCCGGTGGCTAGAAATGGTGATAGGTGTAAACCGAGCCCTGGGTATCCTGCTCTGCCTTAGAGAAAATGAAAGCTCAGATGGGCCGATTTGGAATCTTGCTCCTTATGAGGTCATAAGGGGCAAGGTTACCTCCCCTTTCTCTGTTTTGCCCGCCCAGAGAATTTGGCCCACCCATGAGAGAGAGACGTCATGGCTTTCAAACGAGCAAAGTGGCAGTTGGTCAAGGCCACACCTCCATCCCCCCCTTGCCCCCCCTTCAGTACACACAAAGTCTCTGAGGTTATTGTTAGGGAGGCACGCACCTGTATTAAAGGAGCGGTTTAGCTGCAATCTTACAGCACAATATTACTTTTATCCACATTAACAAAAAAATCATAATAAAACTCAATAACCACAAAAACAAAACACTGCAAATCTATAGTAAAAAAGAAGACAATATGTGTCTGCATTCACTTGGTGCTCCATCTGTGGGGTGTTGACATCTTAAAATATGATGAAAACCATTTGGTACAACCAAAGAGTAGTATTTAAAGAGCAGTAGTTAAGTCCAGTAGGCATGTCTCCTACCACAATCACATAATAAAATAATGAAGGCATGTGCAGATAGCCCCACAGCTAACAATACAAAATTCACAATTTCCAATAAACATGTCTAAACTCGTCATCCCAGAGAAGTGATTCATAATGCAATCATCAGACATACTGATTTCTGGTCACCCATGAAAAGATGCAAAGAGACTCAAAGCACACACTCAGACACTTGGACTCACTCAGTCAGACAGTGAGCTGACTACAGCAACCTCACCAGTCTTCCATTAGATATAATAACACCTATATCATTGAGCCCATTTAAGAAATCTCGATGGACAGTTGATAAATTCAAAAACATTTCAGCTGCGGCCATTTCCAATGCCTTCATCTTGATTGTTTTTAAAAAGTCTGTTTACTATCACATCTCATCCTCCAGGGAGGCATCATTGTCCAGTGGGGACCTCTGTAAAGCAGAGCAGTCACAACCTAATTGCTTGCAGTGCACAAACTAATAATGTGCACTTTAAGGGGGGGGGGGAAGCCAGGTAGTGGAAAACAATTACAGCACCCTTTGCTGCTAGGTTGCCATTTGCCCGGAATATGCTTTGTAGTCACAGAAATTGTATCTATATTTCATTAAGTACAGGCTTTCACTAGTTTATATAGACATTACTCTGCATAAGCTCTTTCTGCTTAGAGTACAATAATGGAACATTTTAATAGTCTTAGTAAATCACAATGAAATTCCTTTAAGTGTACTGTTTGTTTACTACTGTATTTGCAGTGAATACAGAGTGGCTAGGCCTGCTTCCAGGAACAGAAAAAGGAAAAATAGCCACAAGAAGTAATATGAAAAAAATATTACAGTCTGCATGATTTAGACGCAGAATAAACAAGCATAAATATTATTTCATTCCACTCTGGACACACAACTGATGGAAGAGACTGTTGCATCAATTATTCATCAGTACATTGAAGTAAATAATACTAAGTGACTTCTTAGAAGTGGGATTTGAACATTTATATGCTTAATGAGCCTCTCCATAAACGTATTTATTTTTCAGAGATGCCATAAATTGATCTGGGTGCTGCAGAGGACTTAGTATGAAAAATGAGTGCTGTGTAGCTGTCTGAAGACCACGCGCTGCATGCTTCCATGCCTTGCCTTTTCCCCCATATTGGCTTCACAACACTGATGCAATGAGTCAATCATGGTTACTGATTTGGTGTCTGTTTTTATAACATTTATCTTTCATCTGCTGCCCCATATCACAACGACCCCATTTTAAAATTGGGAAACAAAATCAATACTTCAATAAATCAAGAGATATTGCTCGGCGCACCTGGTGATTACTTCTTTCAAGCAGGTCTCAGGTCAGCATTTTACGGTCTGTCACAGACTCCGAGGACAGAGCTTCAGAGCATTATTTGTTTTCATGGTTGCATCTCAAAAAATGTATTGAGGTTGGCATTCTTTTCTCATCAACTTTGTTGACACTTTCCATTAGTCAGCTTCAGATAAATTGATTTGGGAAACCATAACTTGTCAAAACTTGTCAAACATTTTGTGTTTTGCGAGGCCCGGAACCTCAAGTATCAGAAGCTTAATTCAGCTCTTTTTTTTTTTTTTTTTTTAACCCCCAAGAAAATTAAAAGTCTCAGTTTCCATTCCCTTGTAGAACAACAGCGGCATGAAAGCAAATAAATGAATATAATAATACATTCAAAATTAAATTTCAAACAAATCCAATAACAACTCAAAGGACAAAACATTTGTTTAACTGTGGTAGTCAAGGCAATGCGGATTTCTGTGCAGGACCTCCTGCTGTGGTGAAGGATTTAAGACTGAATGCATGTCATTTGATCATTTAAGCTTTTTGATTGGTTTACCAACTCAAAACAAATGTGATTAGGCCTAATCAACTCGCACATCAAAATGTCTTAAAAACATTTTTGTTTTGAATACATTTCCATAGACAGGATTTCATATCAATTGATTTGTATTTCTGTTTGTATATATATTGTTTAATGTGCTTTAGTCAATATCCACGACGTTCCACTTCCGGGATTGGTCTGTTGCCGGCGGAAATTGCGCCGGATGTCACTCTTTACAGGCTGATGTTCATAACCTTACTTTTTCTTTTTGTGAGAATCTCTGCAGGGTAAATCCAGACAGCTAGCTAGACTATCTGTCCAATCTAAGTTTTCTGTTGCCTAACTAAAACAACCTTTGAACGTACACACGTTGCACCTCCCTGAGGCTACATCGCAGCGGCAGCGGGGCTCCATCCGTGCTTTGTACCGCCCAAGATGATTGTGATTGGATAAAGAAATGCCAACAGACCAGAGCATGTTTTTCCCCCATCCCAGAATGCTGTGTGGACATTCCAGGCACTCCTCCGCAGCGCTGTGGAGGAAGGTCTGGCAATGAGAGACTAAATGTGCTTCATATCTTGCAGTTACACTGTCTTGCCCTATATCCCCTAACATTGGAGGTGCATGCTAGCTGACTCATATTTGCCTCCAGCATCCCTGTCTCTTCAGTTGAGATACTGAAATGTGCCAACTTGGCCATGGGGGTCTGCAAAACCTGCTCTTAAAATGGATGCATATGAGAGCACAGATGGAGGTCAGATTAACAGCAGTCTATTCGCCTCTTTGGCAGTTGTATCGCAGGCTTCAGTCTTTTGAACCTCACACAGACCTGTATCATTTTTAAATAACCTGAGCTGTTTTCTAATTCAGCAAATATGACTACTCACTACTAAGAGAATGAAGATATAAGTATCATTTGAAATGACAAACCTTGAGTTCTAAGTAAAAGAGGATGAGATTGTGATTTTAGAAAAGATCTATCTATCAAAGTAATTCACATAAAAGACGGCATGGAACTGAAGCTCCGAATTATTTGATAATTAAATTTTATTATCTTTTATTCAGACAAAGGCAGGCCTTAAAAGAACAATTTAACGGAAAATTCCCTGCTGTTGCAATTTGTGTTATTGTTACCAGATTAGTACAAATAACAATGGCAAACTTTGTTATTATCGAGAAATTACATTTTCAGCGTGCTTTGTTGGCTATGTCAGAGAAACGTCTTTAGATGTCCTTAAACTCTGGATGCAATGGAAAATATGAATAATAAAACAGAAGACAATCTAATTAGTTTAATAGCCATTTATTATTTAAAGAAAAATAATGAAATTATATTTGTATCTGGTGCAATTTACATTTGAATTTGCCAAAATGAAGCAGTATCATGCAATAGATACTAATGGTGCGTTCTCACCAAATGCAAGCAAAATGTTCGAGCGGAGTGAATACATACAAAGTCGATGCAAAGACGCCGGGCGCCGCAAATTAGGCGAATATGAAACCTTTTAACTCATGGGAGAAATTTGCAGGATGCTGTGAAAGCTTCTCAGCTTCTCCTAATGTCACTGAAGCCTGTTTTTGAATGAGAAATAGAGGAAAAAAATCATTGTAACTGTCTGTGGCTGGGGAAATTAACCGAGCTGTGTGCGCCTCCGGGTGGTGTTATGAACCTAGACAAGACGGCGTTTGGTTTTCCGACGTATGTGGGACTATCCCAAAGCAGCAATGTGTGTTATTTTGGCCATGGGTGATGAAAAGAAATGGCGAAAAGAAATGTATCTATGCCACATGGAGCCCCTACGTAAATGATCTTGCTCAAGTAACGTGAGCTGAGAAATTGCTTCACGTTTGTGGTAAAAACAGCATTAGACTTGAACCTGAACCTCTGTGAGGGTCCTCGTTTACCATTTTTAAGGGCACTATTCCCTTAGTAAATGGACAGTAAATACAGCACACTATATAGTAACAGAGATTGATTTTGGACAGCCAGAGGAAGCACAAGCAAACATTTCTGTCTTAAGAATTTCCTCATGTCCTCCATTGAAGGCAGAGCAAACAAGCCTCTTCCAAAGGTTAAAGATCTGTAACTTAAACTGAAATAACAGCCAAAACCTTTTGACAGACTCTTGGCATGGTGGGTTTAGACTGTAAAGAGCTACCTTTTAGTGAAATGCAACACTGCACAATTAGACCTCTGATAATAAATTTGAATACAATGATACATTTGATGCAGAATGGGAAAACAATATTTAGTAGAAAAAAGGGGGAATTATTAGGGAAAAAATAAACACAAGGAATGAGTGCAAAGTCAAAAGTCAAGTGTCAAATTACAGTTTGGTGGAATGGCATAGGTAACATTGCAAAGACCCATGAAGAGCATCAGGTTTTAATATTTAACCTGCTCTTTGCCCCTTTAGTTTTTTTTACATTAAATATCACACCTGAAATGATCCATCAATTACATGATGAAGAGGTAAATCCTTTCAACAGCTTTAAAACCCATTTGCACAAGGGCCGGCATTTAGCTTTCAATTACTTTGAAAGAGCTGAAACATGGTAGATACAACTCTGATGGCATACATTCCACAGTACTATGTGTATTTCTGTAATGGGTATCACACCCCAACAATGTGTCTTCTGATCACTTCTCAAAGTCTTTCTTTCTTTCATAGCTGCACCTAATCAGAGGAGACAAGTTAATTGTCAGGACTATGGTAACAGTAATAGCTTCATATACATGAAGAACCATTGTAATGACTGCATCTCCATGCCTATTAGGTTTAGACATATTACTGATAACCTTCCAAGTGAATCGGCTTAATCTAGAATCCTTGGTGCTTTGAAGTATTTGCAGTGGCTACACTATATATAAAGAAGTCTTCAAAGAGATATATGAGCATCAGTGTGTATTGTTTCTTTTTAAATGAAATTAGATGAGGCCAGGCTTTGTCATATCAAGCAAGTACTGGGCTCATGGGAAAAGAGGTGAAGCCAATGCATTTATTTTTGAGGTGTAAAAAATATGGGACAAATTTCTTTCATACGGGATGAAAATCGATTAGTTTGTGTTCCCTCTCTTTCTTTGCTGTTCAGACACACTGTGCCATTGTTTGGATTTTTCTCTTTCACACCTTTTGAACTTTTTTTTTTTTTCCAAAAGATGTTTTTCATTAGTCCAGCAATATGTATCATTCTTTCTGATATTAAATGTATGCTGTTTGGTTGTGAGCACGTTAAAAAGGCATATTATGGCCAATTGGTATGAAACGAAACTACAACCTTTACCTCTCACAACCACTGCTGTACATTTTACTCATGAGACCAAGAGGTGTGCTTCAAATGCAAAACTGTCTACAAGGAGGATGCAGAGAATAAGCGGAAGCATTTTTTCGGATTTTGTTGAATCACAGCATAACAGTTAGACCTATATGAAGACAAATGACCCAGTCCATTTTATCCACATCATTACAGATCAGTCCTAACTATGATTGAGGAGCTTTGTGCAGGGGTGCAGGTTATCAGGGTGCTTTCACACTTAACCTGGTTAAATGAATCCTGGCGCTAGGGCTGGGCGACATGGAGAAAATCTGATATCGCAATATTCTTGTCCTAATACCTTGATGTTGATATTGTGGCTGATTATAGGGTTGACAATTAGTGCTTTAACAAAATATCTGCACAATGAAAATTTAGATAATCTTTAGTTATGTACAGTAGATATAATGACTAAGTGGGTAACGGTAAAAATAATAGACGAGCTAGAACAGTCTGGTAACATCACTTTACTGTAATGCAGCCTTTAAAACAGGAAGAGACAACACTTAGGCCATTTATGATATTACAATCCAAAATCTAAGACGATATCTAGTCTTATATCACAATATCAATATAATATCGATAAATTGCCCAGCCCAACCTAGTGCATTTGTTTTAAATGTTCATTCCCCTCCAAGTGGGCTCTAGCGAGGATTTTAGCAAGAATGTAAAGTTACTACTAATAAATCCACATGGCAATAGTGAACTGTTCATAAGCAACAATCTGTATAAGTATAATGTATATACTGTATTTATGTAAAATATTTGGTAACCATAGTAACACATATGCACGTCAGCATGTGAGACCGGAGATTTCTCTGTTGTGCTTGTTTCCTACTTTGTGTACTTTGGGCGTCCATTGGATTCATTAGTAGCAACCCCCATGCCTGTTAGTAATAATTCATAACCAGGTGGATTTACATCTTGTATCATTACATCCATGATATGGTATTGTTGTTGGTCCACTAGTATCACACATTTTATAGCATGGGTGTTAAACACATTCACTCTGATTGGCTAATGCACTCTGAGGTTTTTCTGACTTTTTTTTTTTTTTTTTTTTACATATGTAATAGTTATATAGGTTTGTATCAGCCTCATACCATGTGATATTACATCATATGTTGCTGTGCCCTACCCTGTACTAATGGTAGTATATCACATCCCATACAGTGTTATTTTAATTGCAGTAGCATGCCGTTGCACCAGTAAAACACCTGGAACATATCCTTTGTTAAACACACATAACTCTCAATTGGAGTCTTTCTGGAGTTCACACAACGTGCAGGGTAAAGGGGTGGGGGGTGCGGGGGGGCGCTGCTTGTGCTGAGAGGATCTGAGCTGAGTCGAGAGGGAAGGGAAGGAAACACACAGTGAGGCAGGTGGTGCAGTCTCCCTGGTGGCCTCAGTCTTCTTCAACATAAGAGCCTGAGTAAAGATGGAGAAGAGAATGCAATGCAGACTCATCTTAAGGGTGACGTTGCAGCCGGGCTCACAAGCTATTATGTTATATCATGAATACATCTGTCGAGGAGGATATGTTTTCGGTTTGGTTTGTCCAGCAGGATGATGGAAAAACTACTGGCCTATTTACTTATTTTTTAAATCAAACTTGGTGGAAGGGTGTAGCATGGTGGGTGCTAGATCACACCTGATACATGTCAACATCAACATGGGCACAGTGTACAGTGTGCACACTTGGGCTATATTTTCCATATGCTGCTAAATGTAGCTACAGGCTAACACCAGGAAAACTGTAATCTTGGCTGTCGATGTTGTTAATTTCTCCCCGATTTAAGATCCAATTCTTGCTGGAACATGTCCAGTTGCGTAGTTTTTGGTTTCAAAGCCTATATAGGGGATTTTTGACAGTAGAACGCGCTGCTATACTCCGCCATTGCTAACTACATGTAGCCATATGCTAACACCAGGAAAAACTCTAATCTTGGCTGCTGATGTTATTAATTTCCCCCCAATTTTGAATCACATTTCTTTTGAGACATGTCTAGACACGTGCCTTTATATCATTTTATTGTGTTGTGATAATCATTACTTCCTGTGACAGACGTAAGGGAGTCAGTAAGTGCTGTATGGGATAGGTTAAGTTGGAATAGTCACTGACGTGAAATAGATCAACGATTCTCCCTCTATCAAATCAGGGGATGATAGCAGATGAAAAGTAGGAATGCATTATGCAAATATTACTATTTCCACTGCTTAAAATGTGTGGAGAAAACTAAGACATAGACGGGTCAGGGTATCAGCATCACCTTTGGCGCCTCAGTGTACAATATACTCATGTAGAGAAAAACAAATGAGTCTGCATCATTGCCAGTGGCAGATGGCACACAAGAGCAGCAGGAGATAAGGAATGTTGAGGCTGGATGGCTGAGAGGCATTGTCTGAGAAAACAACTAAGTAACCGCTTAATACCCAAAGCATAGATTCCCAGAGAGCTCATAATAATCAATGTTCTCCTGATAAAATTCTGCAGTGCTTATACTCATTTTATGAGAGCGAAGGGGTTTCAATAAAATTACACAGGCTTGTATTATGGATGCAAAGCAACAAAGGTCTGATGACCTGTATGTATATGCTTTTCTACTTTCTGCTAAACTCACAGCACCTGTTCCCTCATATATACCCGTGCCCTCTTTCACTTAAACTGTTTTCATTTTCTATTTTTTCCTCTGCTTCATAGCACAGGGGACATATTGTAGTGCTGCAGCACAGTGCACCAGAGGTGTTTTAAAGTGAGCCGCTAACTTAATCAAAGTCAGAGCCTTCGAGTGTACTTGAGTCTGAAAATGATTGGTGGAAAACTGTGTCCAAAGGCAAGGAACACCAAGACAGTTTGCCAGTCCATCATAGATAAACTCAAGTACAAACACACACAGTCCCATTGACCTCTATGGGCTGTCTAAAGCTGCAGCAGTATACTTAAAATTAAATCAAGCTTCTGCAAAGTGAGACAAAAGTTGGTGCTGACAGATAGCATATACACATGCCTGCTCACTTTGGCAATTGAAACCTGTGCTAGATATTATTGTGGTTGCCAACCAGCCATTTGCAGAGACATGCCAATTTCAATTTTTGTCAATTCTGTCTTAGTTTGCCTCTCTTTGGAAGTCTGGCAGGAAAGAACAATGGGTGCCCAGAGAAAACCAATATTGAACCAGGCAGAACATTTATATTTCCTACAGAAACATGCAAGATTGGTGTGAGGTGACAGTGCTAGCCACTAACCCACTGCACTTATCTATGTGCCTCAAACATGGTTATATATTATATTATATATATTATATATATAAAAAAATCAGTTGGCAAGCACAAATAGTGATTTATAGATCAGTATAGCTAGACCATGCTTACATTGGAGCAATCCACTGGAATCTAAAGGATTTGGTTTTATTCCCTCGAGTAAACCCAGCTCACATATCCCACACATCCTTTAAATGCAGCTTTACTGTGCCTTTAAACTGCTTCTCATTCAGTTTAAGGCCAGTTTTCTTTAAGGGCTAAACTCTCCTTTATTAATAATCCCAACTTACTTTATATGCATGTGGTGCCACCGCTGGCCATACAAGTATAAAGTGTATCATTAATTTTGTAGATGTAGTAAAGCTGTCCAATATCAAAGCATGAAGTATTGAACTGTTAAAAAATGTATATCAATCAATATGTAAATTAGCTTTAAACTGTTGACTGGACGCTAAATAAAGAAGCAGACAGGATGGTCGAGTAAAACTGAAATACCTCATGTTCCATAAACATTTTGCTCATTTTGGTACTCAACATTGAAAAGCACTACAGTACACTTATCTGCACTAACCTGTATTCACACTTACTGTAAGCTTACAGCTAGTTCACAGCTAAATACAAATGGCAGTGAGTCACAATCTCTCCACAACGTGATGCAATGGGAAACCCTCTGCACGCATTTGGTACAATCACTCCAACAGAAACGGCACCTAAAATCACGCTCACTGATTAAAGACGCTAGTACAGTTCTCTTACCAATGTGCAAAAACATTTTTTCTGCTCTGCATTGTACTTTAAGCTGTCAGGTGGACAAGTGGCCAGTTTGGAATAAAACGAAAAAGATTCCCAACAACAAAATCCCAAACTAAGGATAAAGTCCAAGGACTTAGAATTGTAAGCTTCTTAGTGGAATTATTTACAACAGATACAAACATTTTTAATAAGCTAAAATATTAATGGATTTCTGTTCGACATCATTTCAAATGCAGAGCCAAATATGTTGACCCTAGGTTCATTTACATGGACTGATCTAACCTTATTCTTCAAGTCTTTTTGCTAAAATGAGCTAACTGGCTGCTCGCTGTAGCGTCATGTTTAGCATGACATGAAAGTGGAATCTAATTCCCAAAACGTTCCTTTTGTTTACATAATTTATCAGTAAAATTCAAAGTTGCTGTGAAAGGTATTGCACATTAAATCCATAGTGTCAAATTCTTACATTTGAGCTGCCTCTACATCTCCCTATCCTCACATTTCGAATGTTCCTGTACAGTCAAACTGCAAATGTTCCTCAAAGTACGCTTTTTATTCTGTCTTTCTCTTTATATAGTATACAAATCCACTTTCATTTCCTACAGTCCTCTTTGAGTTCATAGCCCTTAGACATTAAAAATTATAAGACTTCACCTGATTGCTCTTTAATTAGCTCCCCTGAGTTGAGTCTGTTGCGTGTTAAATGAGCCAATAGGAGATGTAGTCACCCCTTGAGCCTTCAGTGGCCCCTCTGAACGCCTGGGCAGGACAATCGATACCGCACTATTTCCATGAATTGATTTAGATTGAATGAGCAGTAAGGAATGGGGAAATATTGAATGGTCCTAGTGGTGTCACCGAACACTTTTCAGATCCCTTTTACATAGACACGTGTAATTCTCCTGCATACATCTTTTAACGCTTGAGCTAAAAGGCTTTCCAACTGATCAGGCGAGCAAGAAAGACAATTGAGTCAAGTGTTAGAAAGAGTAATTGCACAATGCAGGTTAAAGCCAACAGTCTGAAAATGATTGATGGTGTTTCTCTCTTATTCCAAATAACACTAAGAGCCTACGGTTCACAAATTGCTAATGAACAGTAGGAAAGAGTGAGAGCTGCATCCATCTGCTCTCTACCTCCAACCCTGTCATTTGAATCGCTGTACTCCATGAGACATCCTGCTCTCGCACCATTCTCCAACTTGCTTTGTGAAAGTTTGCAAATCTATTTCGACTGTGCAATTCAATAGCGCACAGTGTGCCGGCTGATTGAGATAGATGTGTTGAAGGATGAGAAGAAAAAAGGAATAACCACCTCACTGGGGATACAGTGAGGGAATTATCGACTACATTATTTATTTATTTAAATGTTCCAACAACTTCAATCATGCATGCACTAGATCTGACTTAGAGGCATTGCTTCAATATATCATAAACAGTGCACACGAACATAGTCTTTTTAAGTTAACATCATCTCTGAGGGTTTATTATATCATGCAAATGTGGATGAATTGAACCGTTTTCCTGCCTCCTTCAAGCATAAAGACACACTAAGGTACCTTGTCAGCAGCTTTAATCAACTATTAGATTTCCTAAGGACCTGTAAGTTCCATGGGCTACCCTTCACCGCCTACCTGCAGTATCCATATAAATTATGACCAACTAAAACAAAAATTCCATTCAGTGTTAACAATATGTGCAAAAGTAAAGAAAGACAGAACTTTAATTTAAACCTAAATAAAGAACATAATCTGTCAATTTTCATCTATTATAATACAATTAATAAATGTTGTACTTTTTATATATATGGAAGCATATATATGTGTCTAGAACATTATGTGGAAAGTATATGATCTACTCTATGTTTTTACTTTTTTAAACCTTTATTTAAACAGATAAGACGATTGAAAACAAATTGTCATTATTAACAATGGCCTGGCCAAGACATTAAATTAATTATCTTCCTTTGAGTTTTGTTATTCATTTGAACATTTCTCTGTGTGCATCTGTTCAAAAACTTGTTTACTGTTCTATGAGCTGTGACATGAGATGTAGTCAAAATATGCATATGTTGAGGTTTTTTGCTTACTGCAACAGCTGCAGGATGCTTCGAGACTATTTATGGAAATCTTTATGCCAACTGAGTAAAATAGATGACAGCCTGTCCTTGCAAAAGGAGACAATATGTCTGAGTAACCATTAAGGGAGAAAAGCTAAATACATTTAATATATATACAGTACATGCATTGGCTGCTTTCCAATACGTATAGACTTCTTGTTTTGGGCCATGTATATATTCTCACTATGTGTCCCTGTGTTCTTTGGAAGCTGCTGAGTAAAACTGAACAGGTGAGAACTTTTTCTCTGTAACTTCCCTGAAATTAATTATTACATAAAACCTTTGCAATATATCACTTTAATCTCTGTTTTCTGTGCTTGGTGTTTGTTTATTGAGTCCAAAGGTACCTCACTAGAGAGGGCACAAAATCTCCCTAACAATACAAAATACGACAAAGAAACTACAAAAATACAGATAAAAAACAGATAGTGTAGTACAGAATACAGTATGTGCAAATGGAATAGTGCAAAACGCATTAAACAGATATTAAATTAACATGACAGCAGTGCAGGTAAGATTGTGCCAATATGGGGGTGCATAAGAGACAATAAAGGGAGGGTGTGCAATACTGCGTGAATGTCAATGGAAAAGAGTTAACACATGCAGCGGTCGGACAAGAGCCCAGACAGCAGTACTTTAATGTTAGTGTTTCAAGTTTTTTTTAAGTCATTCCAGTGATTGGCAGCTGATGACTGGAGGGTGGCCAAAGGAGGAGTGGGCTTTTGGGGTGACTAAAGAGATATATCTGCTTGAAAGCAGGCTGCGGGTAGGTAGAGCTACGGTGATCAGTGAGCTTAGGCACAGCGGGGCTTTGCCTAGCAAGGTCTTGTAAATAAGTTGATACCAGTGAGTTAAGCACCGGATATTCAACGAGATTGCAGATTTCACTATCTCTATCTTAAGTTTTTTGTACTGTTTGACAGGGAGGTCACTAGGATTGAAAGATGGGGGGCGGGGGGCTTAGCCCCGAGGCTATGCAAAACTTTCCCTTGCAAAATCTTACTAGCAAACTCAAAACGAGAAGCTTTTAGATACATCAAAGCTTCATAAAACACACTACTCCAGTCAGGCGTGATATGCTTAACTAGCTTGTTACAATATGGTTGACAAGGATCCTATTTAAAGTATGTCTGAATTTAATAACCTGATGGCCAGATGAATGTAGTATGTATATAAGTACTGTATGTATGCTCTTGTATAGCCTAGTCTATATTTACACACCATCTACATACTTGTTTAATTTATTAACAAATAATAATGCTGAACGTTAAGTTGGTCAGAACACAAATAATACATATCATGAAATAATTTAGTTTAGGATATGCCTTGTTGCCTAGACCTGCCAACAAATGCATGTTAGAAGAACCCCCCCTCATTGAATTGAAGGATATAATGGTAGCATTAACAGTAACACTATGTTATTTAGGGACTGATATTGTTTTAATAGAGATAGCAAGCAATATTAATGGTAAAGAATAGAGAGCTTCGGATACCTTACTAGGAGAGCTATTTCTTGTATTTCACTTGTTTACACAAGCTAGACTATTGTTTTCTATAGCCAACTAAAATATTCCTTTATCTTTACCTCAAGTAAATGTCGCTAAAGTGAAGCAAGTAAAAGTCATTAACAACAACTTACAATTTCACTCTATCACTCACTGTGTGTGCCGTACATGCAGACTGTATATTCTACAATCTATGGTGCGGTAGTAAGTCCAGACCAAAGATTTGTGATGAGACGAGATGAATCCTGCAGCTGCTTGCAACCATAGCCTGTATATTAACAGTCTGCAGCATTCTGCAAGCTGCCAGTTTAAACCAATGAGAAGAGACAATATGATTTATTATCTTCATAGCCATTGACTCTTTGTACTTCAGTCTAACTTTTGACTTTCTGGCTTTTTTGTTGCTTAATATATTATTTGTTGTTTCTAATTATGAATTTGGATAACTTTAATGATAGTGAGATACTTGCTACAGTTGCGTTTCGAGTGATAAATCAGCAAAAACATTTTATTTCTCTGATTTACTGCTTTGTTTTAATGCTGCCTGGCGCTCTCTCTCTTCAGTAACTCTCAACCTCGCTTGTCCACACACCGTTACCGTGCCAGCGGCTGCTCGTCTCTAAAACACCGTCATTTCGACCAGTTGCCAGTTGGTGAAATAAAAATAAAACAGACAGCAGCGCACGACGACACCAACAGATGGTGAAGGAAGATTGATTCCACATACAGTGGGTACGGAAAGTATTCAGACCCCTTTAAATTTTTCACTCTTTGTTTCATTGCAGCCTTTTTCCAAAAATCAAAAAAGTTCATTTTATTTCTCAGTAATGTACACTCAGCAACCCATCTTGACAGAAAAAAACAGAAATTTAGAAATTTTTGCATATTTATTAAAAAACAAAAACTGAAATATCACATGGTCATAAGTATTCAGACCCTTTGTTCAGTATTTAGTAGAAGCACCCTTTTGATCTAATACAGCCATGAGTCGTTTTGGGAAAGATGCAACAAGTTTCTCACATCTGGATTTGGGTATCCTCTGCCATTCCTCCTTGCAGATCTTCTCCAGTTCTGTCAGGTTGGATGGTAAACGTTGGTGGACAGTCATTTTCAGGTCTCTCCAGAGATGCTCAATTGGGTTTAAGTCAGGGCTCTGGCTGGGCCATTCAAGAACAGCCACAGAGTTGTTGTGAAGCCACTCCTTCGTTATTTTAGCGGTGTGCTTAGGGTCATTGTCTTGTTGGAAGGTAAACCTTCGGCCCAGTCTGAGGTCCAGAGCACTCTGGAAAAGGTTTTCGTCCAGGATATCCCTGTACTTGGCCGCATTCATCTTTCCCTCGATTGCAACCAGTCGTCCTGTCCCTGCAGCTGAAAAACCCCCCACAGCATGATGCTGCCACCACCATGCTTCACTGTTGAGACTGTATTGGACAGGTGATGAGCAGTGCCTGGTTTTCTCCACACATACCGCTTAGAATTAAGGCCAAAAGTTCTATCTTGGTCTCATCAGACCAGAGGATTTTATTTATCACCATCTTGGAGTCCTTCAGGTGTTTTTTAGCAAACTCCATGCGGGCTTTCATGTGTCTTGCACTGAGGAGGGGGCCACTCTGCCATAAAGCCCCGACTGGTGGATTGCTGCAGTGATGGTTGACTTACTACAACTTTCTCCCATCTCCCGACTGCATCTCTGGAGCTTAGCCACAGTGACCATTGGGTTCTTCTTTGCCTCTCTCACCAAGGCTCTTCTCCCCCGATAGCTCAGTTTGGCCGGACGGCCAGCTCTAGGAAGGGTTCTGGTCGTCCCAAACGTCTTCCATTTGAGGATTATGGAGGCCACTGTGCTCTTAGGAACCTTAAGTGCAGCAGAAATTTTTTTGTAACCTTGACCAGATCTGTGCCTTGCCACAATTCTGTCTCTGAGCTCTTCAGGCAGTTCCTTTGACCTCATGATTGTCATTTGCTCTGACATGCACTGTGAGCTGTAAGGTCTTATATAGACAGGTGTGTGGCTTTCCTAATCAAGTCCAATCAGTATAATCAAACACAGCTGGACTCCAATGAAGGTGTAGAACCATCTCAAGGATGATCAGAAGAAATAGACAGCACCTGAGTTACATATGAGGGTCACGGCAAAGGGTCTGAATACATATGACCATGTGATATTTCAGTTTTTGTTTTTTAATAAATATGCAAAAATTTCTAAATTTCTGTTTTTTTCTGTCAAGATGGGTTGCTGAGTGTACATTACTGAGAAATAAAATGAACTTTTTTGATTTTTGGAAAAAGGCTGCAATGAAACAAAGAGTGAAAAATTTAAAGGGGTCTGAATACTTTCCGTACCCACTGTAGTAAGTGATAAAAAAAAAAATCTAATTATTATTTTTCTTATTATTATTTTGGGGGGCTTAGGAACATTTTTGGGTAGCTTCAGCCCCCCTAAAATAGCACTTTTTGAGCTGATACCATTTGACACATTTGGGGTTACATTTAACCAACTTTGTTTTTTCAAATGGTCAAAAATCCCTCTAAAATACATTAAGATACCAAGACCCACACATTTGGTGATTTCTACAAGAATTGCAGGTTCAGGCAACTACTTGGTTAAAGGTCCCATGGCATGAACATTTCACTTTATGAGGTTTTTTAACATTAATATGTGTTCCCCCAGCCTGCTTATGGTCCCCTAGTGGCTAGAAATGGAGATAGGTGTAAACCGAGCCCTGGGGATCCTGCTCTGTCTTTGAGAAAATGAAAGCTCAAATGGGCCGATCTGGAATCTTGCCCTTCATGAGGTCATAAGGGGCAAGGTTACCTCCCATTTCTCTGCTTTGCCAGCCCAGAGAATTTTGC
This sequence comes from Etheostoma perlongum, assembly GCA_026937815.1. Lineage (NCBI taxonomy): Eukaryota > Metazoa > Chordata > Actinopteri > Perciformes > Percidae > Etheostoma > Etheostoma perlongum. Next base: position 5,417,031 of record CM049390.1, on the reverse strand, counting down.
CCATGAGAAAGAGAGAGATCATGGCTTTCAAACAAGCAAAGTGACAGTTGGTCAAGGCCCCCACCTTCTTGCCTCCTCAGTACAGACACAGACTCAGAAATGGCAGTTCCTTAGGAAAGCTCATTGTGGGACTGGCTCTAGTGGCTGTAATTCTGCACCAAGGCTGAATTTTGAGAAAGAGACTTCTCATACAGTAATTGAGGACCACTAAGGCCTATATATAAAAGCATCCAAAAAGCACCATGTCATGAGACCTTTAAGCTTAGAAAAAGATTGTGGTGTGGCTTAAAATAAGTACATATGTTACCTAACTTCCGGTTAAGTCACTTTTTTTCCCTTTTCTATTTGAAACGCAGTGTCACTGACTGGGAAAGCCAGTATGTATCTGACACTGAGCTCATGCAGTTTTCACTTCACAGATGTGTTGGCTTTCCTCTTTTACGCCAGCTCTTTCAACATATCCGGAAACAGTCGGCACCGTTTCCAAACAAGCCCACGTGTTGTTTTACTGGCGCTGATCACCTTGACCCACACCGACTGCCTCAGAAAACTAATCAAGACCGGTTTGGGAGACTCGTCTGTGTTCGGCATTGGTACAACCTCTCAATCTCAAACTCTCCATTTCAACACAGAGTCCCTCATGTGGAATCCTTTGAACACAGTTAAGTCTCTTTCAAAACCATCGGTCTCACGTTGTTTCGCCTGCTCTGGTTTTCAAGGATATGCATTCCATTTCACAAACCTCCATGTGTTTATCCCAACTTTATCCTTTACTGCTCCAAGGCTGTGCACCTCAGCCTCCCCTAGCCTATCCTGCATAGCAGTCACTGTCTTTTTCCACTTGAAATGTCAGTTGGAACAGTCGTTTCATTATCTGTAAAACAAATTTGTCTCCTAATGTATTTACTGAAAAAAAGTGCAATAATTACAAAACCATAGTAAAACAACACAAATGAGTGAAAAATGTCTTCTGTTTTGTACATAGTAAAGGACAGTAGTGAACGATGGGAGATTTCCACCATGACCCGGATCATGTCAGCGTATCAGCTCACTGTCGCCTCCAATTAGCTCCCATCACAGTGCTGGACGTGTGAGTGTGGCCCGACATGAGCAGCTGGTATTTCTGCCTTTCTCCAGTCCAAAAAAATGAGTCTTTAATAAAGGTTTCCTGTTGAATAACACCTGCAGTTGGTCAGTAATTGAGTCTGTGTGATAATTACATTAGGATTGGAAATTAAATTAGGGAGTTAAAAGAAATGTGGATGTCAGTTACACTCGTTAAAGCTAATCAACCGCTACTGTCTGAACCTTCCAATCAGTAATATAATCCACTAACATACAGTCTATTATGGGCTAAATTAATTGGTTCTGTGGCATGAAAGCCAATGGTAAAAATCACACACACAAGCCCACACACAACAAACTACCACATTTTTAACAGGCACTCGGTCCAAAATAAGTCCAGATTGTTTAAGTACGCATGAAAGTAGTGTATTTTGTCCCCAAAGTGCAGAGAATGAATTACTTAAAAAGTGTCATGACAATATCTCTTGGCATTATCTTCTTTACCTCACGTTCGGTACCGTCCCTGCTACTCTTCAGAAAGAACTATAATTATCCGTCCAACTGTTATGCTGTCAATCATTTTAATCATTTTAATTAAGTTTCTCTAGTTTGCTACATGGTAATGTCATTCTGAAAGAAAATAGATCTCAGTCCTCTCATAAGTCTTGGCAAGAAAGCAATTAAGTTAATTTCCCAAAATGTCAAACTATTCCTTCAATGTTACCCGGAAGTCAGAAGTTGCCGGAAACGTTTCACTAAAACAAGTTCCTTCCCCAGACTGTTTTGCAGAGGCATCGTTGCTGCATCAAGAGCTTAGCCAATACAATTGTGATTGGTTTAAAGGATTGCAAACAAACCAGAGCGTTTTTTTCTCCTATCCCAGAATGTGTGTGCGTGATGTAGTCAGACATTACTCCAGCGCTGACACACTGTGGAGATAGGTCTGGTAATGCAAGACTAGTAAATAAGCAAGTGTTTGCTCAGCTTTAGGGTTAGAGTATAAGTTCATCATATCAGCCTAACTGATGATGATGCGTCAGGTGTTTACAACTTGTTTCTGCTGCCCCAAGTGGCCAAAAGATGCAGTTATTGCAAGTTATTAAAAGTTTAGAAAATTTTCTGTGGGGATTACAATGTTATTCAGATTGTTATAAATGTAAATTGACTGTTCTTATATAGCACTTTTCTAGTCTTAACGACTACTCAAAGTGCTTTTACATAGTACAAGAACCATTCACACACATTCATACACTGTGGACGAGGCTGCCGTACAAGGTGGATAAACAACACACACACAACACACACACACACACACACACACACACACACACACACACACCAATGCACAGCATCGGGGGCAACTCTGGATTCAGTGTCTTGCCCAACGACACTTCGACATTTTTTTAAAATTAATCATAGAAATACATTTCTCATTAGAAAATAGTGTTATACACAACATATTATATTGTCGTACATGTGTGTGTCTTGTAATGTCATTGTACAGATATAGATTCATACTTTCAACTGAAACTCAACATCATGAACAAGCCCAATGCCTTTTTGAATAACTATCATCCCCATTGCTTGTTCAGCACAACAGAGATATGACAAAAGTGCAAGTTAGAAATGTAATAGTAAACACAAAGCCCTTTCTATTCTCTTGTGCTGCATTGAAGTAAGAGATTGGGAAAACAGGTTGGCAGCAAATGATGAGATTAGACTGTTAATGACCTACACATAGTGACTGTGGCCAGCAGATGAAAACGAGATAATTACATTTTCCTGGGCAACAATGTGAAAACGCATTATGATGGAAAAGAAGAAGATTGAAAAATGAAGTAATGACACTGCAAGATTCCATTGCAAACTAAATTATGAAAGTGTATGAGGTCTCAAACGGCTTGGCTTGTCTCTCACATACCATCCGCACCCTTGCATTTGTGAATTGTCGCGCAGCAAGAAGGGTTTACCCGGGACAAATTGCATTTTTTCCAATTCAGACTATTCATGTGTTCGAGGTCACTTTATTGCATTTCTTTCTTTCTTCTAGAAGAATTACAATGAGTCTGCTCTCTTTGTTTGGTCCCTCATAATTTACCAGACACACAATGTGTGGTACTTTACGGGTGTCTGCATGCATGTGCATTGCTGCTGTGCTGAAGTGGTTCTTAATAACTCTAATTTCTCATAACCCAGACAAAGGTCACACACTAATTTGTCAGTATCAAAAACAATAACAGGAAGTTATTTTCTAACCCTAACCATATTTTTCCTCTCTCATGCCTTGATAATTATTTATGGAGGTCCTTTGTTGCTATTGTGGCATTAAAAAAAAAAAAAAAAGAAGACACTTTTAGCATGAAAAACAAACGCTAAAGGAAGGCAAGAATCCCTTCGCTAAAGGAAACTTTTAGCGTGAATAACAACCTACAAAGGCACATGACCAAGCGTCCGTATTTTACACAATGGGAGAGTTAGAATGTGTTGGGCTCTACACAATGTAATACTTTCCGGTTTTGTTTCAATTCATATTCAGTGTATTTTTCATTCCTTGCTCCATCTTTGGGATTTAATCTACTCAAACCACATAACTGCATCTTTGTCACACTGACCCTACAATCTGTGCCACGACATCTTTCTCTTTTCAGCTAAAGCTGGAAAGCGACTTTGGGCTGTTCCCCTTAAGGCATAATTAAAAAGAGGAAAAGTAAAGTAGCCGTTGGTAGACGAATGGGTAGTTGGGTTATGCTCAGCTCTGACCATCTGTTCCCTCCACAGGAGGTTCTTGAGCCATTATATCAGAGGAGGAAAATAATGGAGCCTGAGAGAGGGTCGCTGGCCCTATCGAAGAGCAGGTCTAAGACAATGAGAAGGTTGCTGGAGTTAAACCGCCTTCTCCTGACTCTACAGGATTCAGTTGACCTTTGTTTGGTGTGAGAATGCAGTTTTAAGTAAGGAACACAAGACTTTCCCGGAGAGTATTGTGTTGTTGGTGAGATGAGCAATATGGACTAAAGTCTTTCATTCTAATTCTTATATCAAATTAACTGCCATTAATTGCCACATTTGCATCCTATAAAAAGTTTGGAATGAGATAATGACAGCAGACCTCATGTCTGGGTTCTCTGCAAGTGAGTGGGAAGCGTGCAAATTGTTGAGGGATCTCCAAAGTCACTGGGATACATTGTTTGAGAGTCATGAATGTACCAAATTGACCTGCTGGTGTATCTAGATAAAACGTTAGTGGTTCGCCAAAGTCATTAGGGCTAATCTGCTGGGAACCATCAATATATGTTCCCAATTTCATGGCACTCTATCCAACAGTTCTGGAAGTATTATGGACCAAAGTTGTAGGCCAACCGACAAACACTGCCAATCAATGGAACCATGCCACTTGCATAGCTAACAATATGCTAGTAAAATAAAACCCACTGAGAAAGAGGAATTTTCAAGCCATAATGAGCAAATATAACCTCATCTTTAGTCTTTGATTCAATTTCATTCAATTTTATTCAAATCATATCAAAAGTTATATCGAGACACTTTACAGAGTAGGTCTAGACCATCCATCCATTCCTTCATCCATCCATCTTCATCCGCTTATCCGGTATCGGATCGCGAGGGCAGCAGCACCAGCAAGGGACCCCAAACTTCCCTTTCCCGAGCCACATTAACCAACTCCGACTGGGGGATCCCGTGGCGTTCCCAAGCCAGGTTGGAGATATAATCTCTCCACCTAGTCTGGAACACCTCCCTGGACATCCCTAGGGAGGCACCCAGGAGGCATCCTTACCAGATACCCAAACCACCTCAACTGGCTCCTTTCGAAGGCGCAGCGGCTATACTCCAAGCTCCTCTCGGATGACTGCGCTTCTCACCCTATCTCTAAGGGAGACGCCAGCCACCCTCCTGAGGAAACCCATTTTGACCGCTTGTAACCTGGATCTCGTTCTTGGTCATGACCCAGCCTTCATGACCATAAAAAGGGTAGGAACAAAAACTGACCGATAGATCGAGAGCTTTGCCTTCTGGCTCAGCTCCCTTTCCATCACAACGGTGCAACAAATTAAATGCAATCCCGCACCCGCTGCGCCGATTCTCCGACCAATCTCACGCTCCGTTGTCCCCTCACTCGCAAACAAGACCCCAAGGTATTTAAACTCCTTCATTTGGGGTAAGATGGTCACGTGGTCTAGACCACACTCTATAAATTACAAAGACCCAACAATTCTAGTATTTCCCCTAAGAGCAAGCAATTAGTGTAACAGTGGCGAGGAAAAGTCCGTTTTAGGAAGAAACCTCGGACAAACCCAGGCTCTTGGTAGGTGGTGTCTGACAGTGCCGGTTGGGGGTGTGATGCACAGTGGCAATAATAGTCCAAATAAAGATAATGGAACAGTGACTACAAATGGTAGTCGTAGTATTTCAGTTGATGAACATGTTTGTAACCAAAGCGAGCATTTAAGCATTAGTAAGGTGTAGAAACAGTGAGGTAATGTGCTGTTGGGGATTAGCTTGTTGTATACAGTGATATTGTGTTTGTTGCTAAAGTACAGTATTACCATTACCTTCTTAAATTTAAATGGTAAAGAGTAAAACAAAAACCGGCAACTGTTTTCAGTATGTTAGACTCTGTGGCACATCATTTTATAGTCCTCTACTTATACTTATGTTACACCAACCAGGTTGGTCTTGTATTTATTCAGATAATTTTGCATACTATTTCTTTTGTACTTAACACATTACTAGACAGAATATTTAGCTACTTTTGTTAGTTTTGAAAAGGAAAAAGGCAGCTTATGTAATGCAGCTCAGTTCTGGGGACCCTGAAGGAATTTATACTTATATTACGTAGAACACAAAATATATAAAGAATAATGCAACAAAATATATTTAGAACAAAACAATAGGGAACACATTTGGGACTGTGTACATGCACTTAGAAGTTAAAAGCTAACAAAAATAATTTAAGATTTATAGAAGAAGAGTTATATTTTCACAGAAAGACAAACCTTGAAATAAAAAAGGAACACACTAACAAATTTTGTCATTGTGTTTCTTGACAACTGCACAAAGTTTTTTTGGCCTTGTCCAACTTGATTCTCCTCCATATTGTTGAATAATCTCTCACTTGTCTGACATGTCTGAAGGGAAGGTCACAGTTGGTATTTTAACTCTGGAACTGTGCCCGTATTTAGCACTCTGGCCACTGGTGTGAGTCAGCACTCGGGCCTGGTGGTCGCTCAGATTATCCTTCTGTGAAAGACTGGGTACTCTGGCCTCGGCCGATGACTGAGGAGCAATCAGAAAAGATTTGTTAAAGCAGGTTTAATGTAGTTGCTTCAGTCTGGCCCAGCATATGGGAATTTGGCTCTAAGAGCAGAGACTTGGCAACTTCAACTCATTTCACATCCGACTTCCTGGTCATCTCAAGACATGTTAAAAAATGAATTATATTTGGCCTTCATAAAATAATATTCCCTTATTATTTATCATCATAGGCAGTAGAGCGGGGAAATATATTGATATTATAACAATATCATGATATGAGACTGATGCATGCGCCATATGTTTCACCCAATGAGCAGCAGCTTCTAATGGAAACTAACGAGGAGGGGAAGAATATGAAAAAAGGGAAATACGGCTTAAACGGAGAGAAAAAGCCCAACATAGCGGACCAACTGAATGTGTGAGGGTGTAAAAATATCCACTTAGCCTATAGTCATTCCACATTTTTGCAAAGTTGGAGGCTACACTGTGTTTTAATTGCTTTAAATAAGCTAGTTTCATGTTTCTGTTTTTATGTGATAAATGTGCTGGTTTTACTGTAAAGTGTCTTTGACTAGCCTACCATGTAAAGCACTATAAATAAAATGTATTATTTAGCATTTGCCTTAAAAGTGAGCAGAGGGAATTAATGTTCCTCTGGAAATGGACCCTAATGACTAGGCTTAATTTCAAACCCTTATTCACAACGCGAGAACATGTTTTACAACCATATGCACAAATCTCTATAAGCTATGTCTAATTATTTGTACAATTAATGTTCATACAGAACAATCAGAAAGGGACAACAACTAGAAAATGTAGTAAGTGACTTCATGTACACTGTGAGCATATATGTAAAACAATATTCATGGTTTATTCTTCTGACAAGTGACCGCACCAAAATAAAAAGATGAAGCATTGTGGTGTTCCCGGTGTGATGAATGATAACTCCACTACATACGTCCTGTATATAGGCCATGTTATTGGTCCAGGGATGGCAGACTAATGGAGAAGGTTATGAAACCAATGTAAGTTATAATAAAAAAACATTAAGCCTACATATTAAGGAGTAACACAAACTGTCCTTTATTAGAGAAGGATAAGCAACAAGAAAATGAAATCATGAATGTATGGGTCTCTGACCCGTCTGCCATTATTATCATCTGGGAATATTGCCACATTAATATCGTCACACTTAATCTTCTGAGCGCGTCCTGTATAAACCTGAAGTTGAGACCACGGACGCTGCGCTGCTCATCTCTACTTTTACAGAGAGAGTGGACACTGACGTGACTGCCGCACGCCAGGCAGCCTTGAAACAGTACCGTCCCACCGGGAAAAGTCCCACTCCGCATCAGGGTGCCACTGCAACCATTTCTAACCATCTAAACAACTGTAGTAGGGTTTAAATCAAACTCGCGACAACAATAGTGACAAGTAGGCTAATGCATGTTAATAAAAATAAAGCAGAACACATGCAGAAGACAACGGAATAACTGTTAAACACGTTTATTTCGGATCACACGGCAGATGATTTGACACATGAGACTCCAGGATTAACTTAGCCTGGCTGTTAGCTTGCTCTGGACCAGGCTAGCCGCAAAGAATAAATCTCCATGGTTACATGGCTGGGTTTAATTCAATCTGGTTTCGTGCAACCGAGTCAAAGCTAAATTTATCCAGGATAACTTAAATATCCCGGCTTAATCCCTTATCCTTATCCATCCGCCAGATGACGCAAAACAACGCGTTTCACAGGATCTGGAGCACATACTGGTACAGGGGGAAGCCAAACACCGTTCATCTACACAGTGCCAACAATGCCATGACACAGAGCTGGATTTAAATCAGCAAAATATCTCTTTAAAAGGGTTACCAAATATTAACCTGAACATACTGTATTTCAAACATCACTTGTAAATATATGGAATAACTCTTCCTTATGTGTACATTTCTGTTAAGTCTTGAGATCACCCAATTCTGTTCATCTTACCCTTGTTAATATAATGTGATAGAAAGGGATTGTATTTTGTCCCTTCTAAGTATATTTATCTGAAGACTAAATGATTAACCACTGATTTATTCCTGCAAGAGCAAGCCATTACAGTATTGAATACAGATCCATCACAGCTGCCGCAGTATTGAAACAGAGAAACACAACATGGTAAAGTTCAATTAAACTTCTGGTATTGAGCTGGTCTTATTTTCCAATCGGCTAGACAAGGTTTAGCAATAATGGGATTCTGTTAGAGGCATTAATAAAAAGATATTACTGTATGGATTACTGTCCCACCATGTGCCTCTGGGACGTATGAGGTCAAATGAATAATGATTTTCTCATCCATCCTACAAGACTATAGCTGTGATCATCCTTCCTATGTATAGTAGCTACAAAATATTACAATATACTGTATATTTTTGGATCTATATTTATTGCTCAGCATACACAGCAATCTTATCTTGTCGCTGCTTGCCAACAAAAGGTATAAAGTAATGCCATCAGGGCTTTTGGAAGCTCATAACTGAACTGGTGAGCCTCATAGGTTTCAGGCAATATAAAGTAAACTTTTTTCAAATGCAATAAGCAAATTCCCAGTCTTCACACTTTTTAATGTGGAAAAATGTTATTGATTTTGTGCAGGCAGGCAAGCTACAACAAGGTCATTCAAAGTCCAGTATGACAAAAAGTGTGGGTATGCACAAAACTTTACCTGCTTCTTTTAGATTATAATGCTTTAAATTGCTTGTAGACACCGGTCTAGGATTGCGTCGCCCACATACTATACTGGAACGCAAATCCTCACAAGAGAAATTTTGTCTGCCACATAAACATCATGCATGAGCTCTCAGGGTGAAATTAAGAGTCGGCAGCGCAGGAAAATGAAGTTTGATTGATGATTAATAGATGTAATCAAAAGTGATCTCCTGATGTGCACATCACCATGAAGACTTCCACCAGCTGTTTGACTGACTGCATGGGCCTCCATTATTATACAAGATAAACACATCATGCACAGCCAACACCACCCACTCCTGCGAGCACACACCTACACTCCTTGCAAACGAAGCATGTTCTGTGTTTTAGGTATTCGTCAAAGCCTTCAATAGAGCCATTGCATCTTGTGCTAAAGCAAATTAGGATTATCCTCTCTTATCCTGAATGCTTTGTCACCTGGTCTATTCCATCATTATGACAGCTATGAGCAGTGGCCTTTCCTTAATGGGATTAACCCACATGTTCACCATAGGGAATGTGTAGGATGCTGGGAATTTTCTGTCTGTGTACTCTGTGACCACATCTGTCTGCATCCTCACTGCATAGGCTTCTGTTGCATGATGATGATGATGATGATGATGATGATGATGATGAGGCATTGCTGTAAAAAACAGTCCATCTTTCTACAAAACATACCTCCCATACACTCTTACATTTATTTACCTTGTAAAGGCTTGTATATAACGCATTTCTATTTTTCCATACCATTTATGTATATTTACTTACATTTTAGTAAGACTACCTGTCTTCTGATCTGCTCCCGTTATATTTCGCTGTGAATACAAACTCTACCCTTCCTCTTAGTTTTCATGTTGTCATGATACAATGTATAATGCATAATGTGCTACATCAACACAGTCATGCATGGCCAGGTAAAGCTGTTATGAGCCCCAGGTCTCGCTCCACCACCACCCTCCACCATTATTGTATGTGTGTACTGTATCAACAGAGCTGGCTGGTTGTGTTGTGCCAGATTTTTTCTCTCTCAGTGGCCACTTTCGGTACTGCAATTAAAATGAATGTTTAATTAATTTATCCAGACACATTATGCTAATTTTCAGGTTTGTCCTCGGGTTTCTACTAGAACATTTTTACATGTTAAAAAACATGTTTGTTTTTTTAATACTCTGTCTGAATATACCTGTATTCACCCTGACTGACATGCTCCGTTACAGCGCCTGTCTCTTTAAGCCCCCCTCTTAAAAAGCCCTTTCTACTTGATAGGCTTGTAATAAAAATATGGCGCACATTTGCTAGGCACTCCGGATACCCAAGAGTATGTGCACAAGCGCTGCAAAAGTCGAGGTTTAATGTTTGTAAAACTCTCTTATCGCATAGAAAATAGAAATAACGTCTGATTTGAACCCAAACCACAACCTTTTTTTAAAGAGAGTAGTTTTGGTGCCTAAACATAACCAAACTGCAGCCATCTGAAAACGTTAAAGACGTGTTCAAAATCACAACCTTTAGGTTGTTCCACAATCTCCAGTTTAGATATAAGAACCTAGATATAAGGTGAAGGCTGGGGGTGTGGCCTTGACCAACTGCCACTTTGCTCGTTTGAAAGCTGTGATGTCTCTCTCTCATGGGTGGGCCAAATTCTCTGGACGGGCAAGGCAAAGAAAGGGAGGTGACCTTTGCCCCTTATGACCTCACAAGGGGCAAGATTCCAGATCAGTCCATCTGAGCTTTCATTTTCTCAAAGGCAGATGAGGATACCCAGGGATCAGTTTACACATATCGCCATTTCTAGCCGCTGGGGGACCATACGCAGGCTGGAGGATGTTAAAAATGTTAAAAACCTCATAAAAGTAAAATTTTCATGCCATGGACCTTTAAATAATAATGCAGGACCTACATTAGTTGATTTGTGATTCCATTTAAATAATAATATACAGTTAATCAAATTCCACATGGCAGTTACCCACTTTACCTTGTAAGTAATCCAGCCTAGTAAACAGCTGCTATTTATTCATTTATTCAACAGAAATTTTGTTCTCACTATTAATTAATTGCCGTCTAGTCTACTTTGCCATTTCAGTGTTAAGATACCGTCACTGAAACTGAAAACTTGATGTTTCACTATTAAAAGCTTTCCAGCAGCTCAAAAGGCATATTCCCTCCCTTTCATAATAGCCTGATGGAATTAGTGTTGTTGAAATTTGCATTATGCTAAATGTACCTTGTAAACCATACTACAAGCAATTCAGCCTCCTCAAAATCCTTTTTAACTGGTCTTTATTAGGGACAAGCCTTTATAGGCTCATGTCAGCCACACAAACTGGCTTTAAGAATTGTTGGGAATTTACAGTTTGGTGTTTGAGGACGTCTATGGTTTAATGTTTTAGGGACATTTAGTCCTTTCCTGATCTGTCTCATGCTATAAAGACTTCAAACAACCCTGCAACAACTTCCACAAAACAAATCTGGCAAACCTTGACACTCAGGTGAAAGACAAAAACCTGCCAGTAATTTACTGTCATTGGTATTGATCAACAACCCCATCAACCATCAATGGGTATTTCATGGTCATGTTGTGATACAAGGCAGAAAAACGTACGGGGCCTTTAATACACCAAGCATCTTGTCGTGTAAATCACCTAAATATCCTGCAGCCGCACATCCAAAAACCACAGGAGTGTTTTCTCAATCTGTGAACGACCCGGGGCGTTGTTTGTATTCTCGTCATATGGTGTTGAACCTTGTCTCTCTTGCCAGTGGAAAGTGGCACTGCTGTCTCCATTCACTGTTATTTGGTATTCCAGTGGTCATGCGGGCAGCTAGAGCTTGTCCGCAACTTCTTGTCTTTTGCTGCAATGGAGGTTTTAATGCCAGGGGTGGAAAAGGCAGTGACATCTCCCCGATGACTCTTTATGGAGTCTTCCTGAAAAACAAAGTCAATAAGACCTGGGATGCCGGGCCATGGATATTGATTATCTGCCTCTGACTATGAAGAAGGGGGGTGAGGAGAAAAGGGGAGCGAGAGTGAGGAATGGTCAGGGATATGAAAAGCGAGAGAGAGAGAAAACACAGAGAGGGAGGGTGGATGTTTTGATGCTTTTTGGAATTCACAGGCATCAGTGAGATGCAGGTGCTTGAGGGGAAGCACACTGCTGTTTTCAGTGATGATCGTGGGAGAGGTTGAGCTGGAGGAGGCGGCGGGCTGGTACAAACCAGAGCAATGTACAGAAAGCGCAAAATGCTACATTCTAAAAATAACACGCCAGCAATGCGCCGCATCCTTGCATCTTTGTCGGACAGCATCACAGCTTTCAGTTTAGTATCATGAAATGTTCGTATACATACGGTTGAAAATTCAAAACAATGATTCCACCTTAACCCAGTTAATTAAAATGTTGGATAAACAGATCAACTGTTGAGTAGTTAGCATGAGCAGTAATAGCTACAGTGTTTCCTTCAGGATTTTTTTTAGCAGTGGGGGCAGGTCTGTCTGAAAATCAACACAGTATGTGGAGTTAAACTGGACGGGCCCAATAACCTCTGAATAGTTCTACTAGTTGTTAAATTGCAATGTGAGTGACAGCCAACAGGGGGGTGCATTATGTCGGCAGGATCATTTAAAAGGCAACCACGACTACATTGTGCCCTATTTCTGATACATTTTGCCATGGTGGGCCACCACAATAAAATCAACAGAAACACTCAACTGAACAGACAAGGCGTCATGCAATAGAATGCTGAAGCAAATATTTTCCCCTGTTCACATTACTGTGTATTCCTTTTGCAATTACAGTCTACACAAATGTAAATTATTTTATTTATGTTTTATATATGGGACAATCAGAAGTAGAAAACAGTCACATTCTGACCTCGCCCCTCACCGACACTTTATTTCACGTTTAACTCTATGAGAGCGTGTTAGAACGTGGTTTGATTAACTAGAATGATCAACCCCTTCAGGAGTCAGGGGGCCCTCAAAGGTGACCCGTATTGGACAACCACCCCCTTGCCACAAAGAATCAGATACCTTCTTCAAAAATAAAAATATCAGTATGGTTCACTGAGAAACAACCAAGGTTATCCACAAGAGTTAAACTTTCGTTACACGTACACGTTCCAACAAAACAAGTTCCTTCCTGAGACTATTTTGCAGCGGCACCGTGGCTTTGCCGGGTGCTTAGCGCCACCCCAGACCATTTTGATTGGTTTAAAGAAATGCCAATAAACCAGAGCACGTTTTTCTCCCACCTCCCATTTAAGAATGAGGTGACGCTCTTGGAATAACACATTTATTTCCTGTAGGAAATATGAAAACACAGTTCAGATCAGGAGCTGTAGCATGTACACTTAAACTTGTTCATCAAGTACTGACTTCTACTTCTGCACGACTGGCGTCAGCTACTGATACCCAGTCAACCTTACAGCGCCCTCTGCAGACGAAGCAGAGTTAAGCCCAAATAATATAACTCATTCAAAACACATTAATTCAGAATCCCTTTAGGTATATTATAGACAACAGAGGCAGTAGTTAACTTCTGTTTTTAGACAAATATTAAACACACAGTGCCACACTGGCAATATGAGACTAGTAGGAGACAGGAGGCAAAGACTGGTCTGTGGTAGGAGGAGCTTTACTCTCAATCATATGTATTATAATAATGTAATGCTGCATTGGCCATTGCTACTCACAGACAATAGCTATTTGCATGCCCACAAGAAGTCCATGTCACCTGTGGTATCGATTTTTTGGCGAGGACAGTCTCCAGTTGGAGCACACTGCTGTCTGTTACTTGGGCTGTGATTGTCTGGTGTGTTTCAACTGAACCAAAAAAAGAAAATGCCTCTGCACTCAATTGGATAGACCTACAACCAATCAGAGAAATGGAGTATGTGACGTATGTTGAGCGACGCATAGTTGTCAACAGAACTCAACTGTTAGCTACCGCTGATGTTAGCTACGGGCCGATAGCCTTGACAGTTTGCAAAACGCTAATGATGTTACATTCACGTTTTTAGGCTTTACAGCATGCATACATCTCTCGGATGTATTATTAGCCAATACCATGGATGTATTAATAGAACACATGGTGAATTAAAACCATAAGCTATTCATATTATTACAGCTACAGGACCTCAGGATACCGTCAAATGAGCATGCACAGTGCAGGGCGATATGGGCGGGTGCAGTCCCGCAGGGTCTGCTTTTGTTCAACCCAAGCGCTCTTTGGTAATGGTTTGGTTGGTTGATTACATTACTGTTGATAATCATCGTATAAAGTCCACCCTGACAATTTCATTGGTGCATAGTTGCTCCACAATGGATCAAGACCAGACCAACCTTCCCAACCTCAAATGTTGTGGGTGGGGCTAAGTTCGGCTGGTTTCCAGGCTACAACATACTGCTTTTTTCTCTGAAAATCAAGCCCTGAATACAATATAAAAACAAGCGCAGATTCTGAAGCCCTGCGAGTTTATATTGTAGCATTGATGATTAATACAGGTGTTTTCTTTTAATGGGTGCAAAGTCAGCAGCTCACTGGCATTTTCTCCCATTTTTTTAGTAGAGGCATTTTCTGAGCTTTGCTTACTACAAAAGGACCCATTTTACTGCAAACAATGGTGATCAGCAACTTCTCAGGAAACAAAAAAAAAATTGCATGTAAAATAAATCCACTGAATATCTCTTTTAGCCAACCAATCTTTTCCCTCTAAGGAAGGGAAGACATTTTTTTTTTTTTAACAGAACATACCGGAGAACTACAAACTAAATAAACACATTGCCTTCTTGTTGTTGCTACAGCTTGTTAAATTCTTATGCCACTGCACTGCTGATTTTATTTTTTTTTTTTTTTTTACACCTGCGCTGCACTGTGGTACTTGCTTGCTGTCAACAAGATGACACCGACAGGAAGAAATTGAAGTGTCACCTTTATTACTTTGTCACGTGTGGCTTCCTATCTAGTTTTGACACTGCAAAATTGTTACCCGTTAAGATGATGAAATGAGTGAATGTCAAGAAGTCTAATTACATACAACATGCACTGCAAAATGATCCGAGTAGGGGTGTAAAGTAGACATAGGAAGCAGAATATGGGCCCAAATTGACATTTTATTTTGAAATGCTGGATACACTGTCACTGTCTCAGTTTGATGCAACCTCACTATATAGCAGATTTTTATCTAAATCCGGATGACCAGCTGAACCCATTGTCTGCGTAGTGTGACAATATCTCACAGTTAAGAGCGGCTGCTTGAGAGGTCAGGCTCTGATATCATATCTCAGAGAAAATCATGACAGACTGTGATATGCATGCCCCAGTGTGGCTCCAAACCACTGGGAGACTTAGAAGGCTCCTTTTAAAAAGCACACTTCCTCTCATCCCTGGGAATCTGAAGGAAAAAAGAGCTTCCACTGCTCATGGCTATCAAAATAGTGAAAAAGGACCCAGGTGAGATCAAAAAAGTGCCAACGCAGGGGAAAATGGGGTGGTGTGGGGACGGGATGAACCCACTTCCCCCCGTGGGATCCCCCACATAATGGGATCCCCCACATGATTAATTTGTAGCGCTCAGCTGTATAACTCGCCATGGAGCCATGTCTCAGCGTGACTTAATAAGTGTGAGACATCTGACACTGGAAAGAAAACAGTGTTGGAAGAAGAATAGTGAATGTTATTGGCCCGTTCAAGGATCAAGTATTGACCAAGTAATGTTTTCTGTCCGTTTTGAGGAATAGTCACTGTTTATTACACTACCAAACTCTGAGCTTTCATGCAAACTATACAGTTATTCTTCTATTGCCCAGAAACTAGAAAACACACTTCTAAATGACTGACAGGTTGAACTGATAATACAAGTCTTTTAAGCATGTTTCTAGAATAAAAGTTTTTTTTTTTTAAACTTTTATTAATTGAAAAAAATGCCTGTGAACCTTTTATTTATGGTGTAATTATCCAAATAAGGAATACGCAGAAAAACATTTTCCATCGCATACGACAGCATCATTGGCATTGGTAGGCATTTTGTTGTTGAAAACATTCACTCTTTGCTGTCCTCGCATCTGTGCTCCTGTGAGACTTAACCTTTCCCTTACATGTTAAGTAATACACCCGGGAGTTTCACTATATGGAAAAAGCAATATCCCACTGCTGCACCATTACTAGGCTCACCTTATAAAGGGCCTTGGTTGGCAGGTCATTTTATTCTTATAAGAGTAGGGGTAGGGAAGAGCCTCGGAAGAGGAAAAAACACTCACACTGCTTGATCTGGGGTTTTAGCTCTTTTTTGTTTGATACACTTAGGGCTGGGCAATATATCCACATTATATTGATATCGTGATATGAGACTAGGTATCGTCTTAGATTTTGGATATCGTAATATCTGGTGGTGTCTTTTCCTGCTTTTTTTTGCCATGGTTGCTGGTGTGTAAATATGTGTGTGATTGTTTATCTGATGAGCCTCGACCACAGTGTGTGAATGTGTGTGTGAATGGTTCTTGTACTATGTAAAAGTGCTTTGAGTAGTTGTTGAGACTAGAACAGTCCCATTTCCTGTGGCAAAAACAGAAAATAAAAACTAAAGCCTGGCTAAAGTTGTCTAACGCTCATCTTTAAACATACATGTACAGGTAGGACCCAGTTATTTTGTATGTACTGTATACATTTGTTTCTGTTTAATATGTTTGTTTATGTATGCACTATTCACCAAGGCAAATTAAGTGCAACTTATTGTGGCATTACACCCTCTTCTAATTCTGATCAGACAGAGCATGTATTAGCAGCCTGGGGCTGTTTTTAATGAGTCCGAAGCGTTTTGCCTGCTGGAAAATCTCAGAGCAGAAAAAACATTTACTTTACAGCAAAATGACGGCTGGCTGAGGACGGGAGATGTTTTTTAAACAGTATTTGTGTCAAGGTTTTTTTTTTGAGAACGAAGAATGGCTAAAAAACAGATTTAAAAAAATCCCTGTGTACATGTGGCTAGGCCTCAGATACAGAACTGGGAATTCCATCTACTCTGCACTGTGGCAATGGCAATTGCGTGTGCTTTCAACTCTTTGTTGAACAGAGAGAGCCAATCTCCCTGAAGAAAATTCTTCACAAACCTTCATTTCCGACACATGCACTACAAACAATGATATGAATACAAATCTATTTGAGTAATTTAAATAATGATCA
Organism: Etheostoma perlongum; assembly: GCA_026937815.1. Classification (NCBI taxonomy): domain Eukaryota; kingdom Metazoa; phylum Chordata; class Actinopteri; order Perciformes; family Percidae; genus Etheostoma; species Etheostoma perlongum. The sequence continues at coordinate 5,399,784 of CM049390.1, read as the reverse complement.
AGAGCTTATTTTCATATAGTATATTTCACCATTCCCCCAGTGCTGTTTTCTTACAGGTTAATCTAAGTGATAGTTCATTGTTCATAGATTTTAAATCCGTTGCTCATTATTGCTTCTTATTATTTATTGAAAGATTTGTTTTCTTCAATAACCCCAAAATATGCCAATTTGTCTTTTTTTTTTATTTATTTATTTTTTTAAAACATCCCTCTGATGACTAAGGATTGACCTTTGATAAATGACTTAGCTGGCATAGCCAAGTAGCATCATCTAGGGCGTAGATTTAAACGGATCCTTCCAGGCCTTTCGTCATGTTTTGGGATGTCTGTAAATAGTCCACACTCTGCTGTAGCAATAGTTTAGTTTCTTGGGTTGCTTACAGTGTGCCAAAAAATACTTTCCTCTACACTTGTCGCAGTTCTGCCAAGAAATGCTGAACTTTTACTTGAGAGCATTATGCCTGTAAAAGATTTTAAAATCCAAATATGAACTGCTTTTCTCAGTTATGAAATACCTCAATATTTTATGCATCACTGAAAACTAGTGGAAGGAAAAGTTGCTTTGTAGAACATGAAGACACCACAAGTACATTCACAACACCAAGATATACTATGTAGGCGGTTGTGGGATGACACAATAAAAGGCAGTCACAGTTTCAGCCCGGCCCAGTTGTCCCAGCATGTCTATGACCAGTGTCTGCTGGTTCCCAAGGGGAGGAGAACAAAGCAAGATGTGCGAAGCACACAATCTAATGTGAGCCTTTAATACTGTCAATCAATAACGTATTATCAGACTTTGAGGCAAAGAACATCACAGCTGGATTCCAGAGTTCAAGTGAAGTGGATGAAAGAGCCTGGAGAATACATGGTTTTTCTCGCTCACATACTTACATGTTACATATTTTTAATATGAACATAGTAAGAAATACAAAATTCATGACTGGTGCTGCTGCGTTTATCAGTCCCTCCAGGATTTTGCGGCTATTTTATTTATTTTTTTAATAGCTTTTGTTAAAAATAAAAAGGAAACTTATTTCAGGTTTTCTAGTTACCTTACCAAAAAGGCTCAGGATGAATCTGACCAGCCCTGCCCACTGCGGAGCGCCAACAGGATTGAAACAGCCGCAGCTTTTAGTGGCTCCGGAGTGAGAAAGCGTTACAGAGGACTTTGACGTTAAAATGTCTACAGGCTGGCAGGACGGTCTGAAGCGGTTTTTTCGCTGTATGTCTTGTTGGTAAGTGTGAGATGTTTGAGTCACACACAGCAAGCCGTTGTCACTCCTGCTTGGTCAGTGGTTCTCAGGCAAAGTCTGTCACGTGGGACTGCAGTGATTGGTTGAAGTTGCGGGAAACTCTGGTTATTGGTCAGATTTGCGGTAAAGCTGCAGTGATTGGTCAAAATTGCGAGTTGCACCGAATTCACGGAGATTGGTTGAATTTGCACAACACAAATTCCTGGAGAGACTGGTTTAGGGTTTGATTTAGTTAAATTACTTGATTAAGATTAGGAACGATTTGTTTCCATAGTGAGATTTGAAGGAATGCAATTAGCCAATCGTGAAGACCGCGATTACTCAATTAATGTGCAATATTTAGTAAAAAGTTTGGTGTAACTTTTAATTATTATGTTAACTGTTTTTAAATAAGATTCATGCTGATAGATGTCCTATTTTCAGAGGAGTTTTCATTCATCTTTAACACGGTCGTAGAAGGTGCCATGTGTGGATGCTACTATTGAACTGAAGCATATCAGCTATATATATATATATTTGTTTTTATTAAATGGGAATTGTTTTGTTATTATTATTATTATTATTATTATTATTATTATTATTATTATTATAACTAGCTTTTGTGAAAAAATGTATTTGACTGTTCAATGCTTTTTTTAAAAGAACACTTATTGCTGGCAATTCCTATCTATCTATCTTAAGAATATAGAGCAGTTTTGACGTTATATTCATGTTATAATGCTCCATGACATGTTTTATTTGTTAATATTGAACTTTAGCTAAACTTTTTTTTTTTTTAAATACAGATACACAAAAAAACTAAATTGCAAACGCATACAGCGGTATCCTGTATCATATCCTGTCTGCACCTCTCTCTCCTGACAGACTCACAAGAGACCCTTGCCAGGTAAATGTCAACCATAGACTGCATAAAATATGAAAGAGTCTCCGTGGATTTCTTCAGAAACAAAATTAAGCCCAAAGTGGGCCGTCACCATCTTGCCAGTACCCGACTCTGCCTTCTCTCGGCTAATCCCAAAAAAATGTCATATCTGCATGACAAATTCTCCAAAGGCACCAACACCACAAACATGGCCGAGGGCTATGGTAACAGTGACAACTAGTAGAGCAGACAGCTAGCGCTCCACCTGTCAAGAAGGGGAACTTAGCTTTAGGAACTAAACCTTTTTTTTTTTTTTTTAACCAGGCTGTAAACAGGTTTATTTCTGCTGTAGAGTTGGGCATTTTAACATGGGGGTCTATAGTGATTGACTTCCTTTTGGAGCCTCAACTGACCACTTAAATAACTAATTTGCACTAGTTATTGAATTGAATGATACACTATAGGCTAAGAATAAAGCTCCAACCACCTTTTTCTCATAAATTTCTCTCTTTCACCAGTTGTCAGTCTGATGTTGATTAAAGATGTATTACCCTCATCAGGGAATTATAGGGCAATAAAAAATATCTTGATTGTTTCTTTCAAAGAAATAAAATTGGTATAGCTATGATTAAAACATGTCCAGGATGTTTCACTGTCTTCTGTCCAGTTGCCTGCTTAAATAAACTCCAGCAGTGCCTCTCAACTCAAAGCATATATAGAAAATTAATGATTAAACATGTCAAGGGCTGATTTTGAGTGCAATGTTGTGCCCTTGGCATTAACAACGACCCAACTGAAATGCAGTAAACCTTCCGTAGTGAATCTCTGCAGGCGGTTGAGGCCTGTAATTCCATCTTTCTGGTCCAAGTTGTGTCCCATTTTTCTAACTTATTCTTTGTGTTTGTCAGCAGATTCCACAAGTAATCCAGTGGGATGTCAGACACAGGAAGCACAGGCAGCATTACTCTGATCCAAGCTGCATCTGGGAGACAGTCTCCTAACCTCTGCTATGTCTCAGGGGACGGCTAGATCTGACTGCTGCTGCTGGGTTTATACTGGATATACATTGGTCCAGGCAGTTATACAGTTGGTATCCATTTTGTTATCAAAAGTTATGTTTCTGTGTTTTTTTTTTTAAAGTCAAACTTTGTAGAAGTTGCAGGAAATTTGCCCATGAGTGCTCTAGAAAAAACACCATGTTGTAAGCTGAATGCTGACACATATGTTTCCAATGTGTGTGGATGTGGATGTGCACCCAGTAGCAGGCACACTGATAAAATTTCTGCGGAATTTTCTAGTTTATTTTATGCCTTTGTTGTTCTATGCAGCCAACAATATGCTTGTTTATTTATTTAAAAATCAGAGCTTACTTGTGTTCAATTTACAGATTTTACGACTTGTAATTGCTCATTATTAAGGGTGTCAGGTTTAAATATTTAAACATCGCAGCCGAATCCAGAGTTATTAAACTTGGCATGATGAACGCGCACAATGAACCCGAGCATATTTGTGTGCACTTCTGATATGCTCATTACTGCATTCACCAAGTGATGCACAGTATGTCTTTAAATATGAAATATCAGAGCACTAATTATTGTCCAAATGAAGCTTCGTGAAGGATTTTCTTGATTTTCAGAGCCCAATAATTGGCGCTCTCTGTGTTGACAGCACAATGAATTGCCATCCATAATTACCCATATGTACTGTATTTTATGTACTGTATTTTATTTAGCGGGCTAGATGCTACAGATGATAGATAGATGTAGCTAAATGCTGCAGGTTAATGATGTGAAAAACAGCACTAACCATTAGCCATATGGCCACATGTAGTGCGTATTTACTTCCCGTGTCTTTATGTCTTTGCCACACCGAGACAAGCCGTTATTGCATCTTGTAAGATTTTTCATTCGTGCTCATGGTCATACAGAGATGGATTATTAGTAATTGTTTGGGTTTCTATCGCTAATCTCTTCGCCCTGTTTGCTTTTAAGATGCATCTTTGGGAAATGTAAATACATCACATCAACATTTTAACTTTAGTAGAATTTATGTTAATGTGTCTGATTTAAAGAAAAAAAAATCCATTACAACTCTCAAACGTACAGAGATCAGTTAACTTTATAATTTAATTTAAGAAAAGAAGGATTTGGATTAATCCGGCTGGGCAAACCGCATTATAGAAAGGTTGTAATGCCTTCCTTTTAAGCCTGAGCCTTTAAATCCTTTAAGATTATTTAAAAATCAATAAATAGAAATGTTGCATACAAACAAACGGTGTTCAGTTTTATTTTCCATTTTAAGAAACAAGCATACCATATTCTAAGTGTATCAGTTTTATCTTTTGTTAGTACTTTTATTAATATCAATATACAAATGTAACCCCTTCCTGCTGGAAGTATAAGGTTGCTAATGTTTTACTGAGTGCTTAGCAGTTGGTGGTGAATTTAAATCGCCATTACCAGTTTATGCTATTATAAGCATGAGTAACTTTTAAATTAAGTAGGCCTAAACTATTTTCTTTGCCTCACAAAAAACAGATTTAACCTATGCTTCATTTTATGATTAAACCGTTTACTTTAACATGAAATACATCTGACCACAGTCAACAGTCAATGCAATTACAATTCTGGCTTTAACCAGGTGTTAACCTTTTTAAATGTTCAGAATATTAGCAAGCGCTTGGGTTTTTAACATTAGTGGCCCTTATGTTGGTTCACATATGAAGAGATAAAGCCGTTGCTCCTTTAATGAGCTAAGACACACACTGTGTCTGATAGAAACACCTCTTGTTACTCACACGTCCAAGCCGCGACAACGAAGAAGCGAACCGCCGAGTAGAGTCAACGAGCTGGGCTGATGAGACAGCTGCAGGCGGCGGAGTCGCTCCGCTCCAAGGCCGTTTAGCCACAATGCTAATTAGCACTGTCCTCTAGCGAAGTCTTCGGTGAAGGCGTTTACAGCTCACTGTCCCTCCCGACGACGCTAGCTTAAACGTCCACGTTTTAAAGTTAACACGTTTGCAAAGCTAGTGAAAACAACAAACGCGGCTAACCTGGCTTCACTTCCCTTAAAACGTAACAAGTTAGCGAACAGCGCGATGCACACGACTGTTAGCTGCAAAATGACACAATACGTTAAAAGTACTGAAGTCTACAAACATCCGTCACGTCGACATGGAAATTACCGTTTATCTGTTTCCGCTCAATGTTTCTCTCTCAAACTTTTTAAATTTTTTTATTTTTATTGAGAAAATTAATTTACAATATAAAGGCATAGAAAACATGACGTTAACATATCTCAATATACATACAAGGCAAACAGGATAGAAAGGATAACTTAAATTGTATAAAAAATAATATGTAAAAATTAAGGCAAATAGAAAAAATAAGAAAATACTGAAAATAAATAATTTAATAGTAGCCTAATCATAGTGAGTTTGACTTCTTTTGGGTCCTCAAACACCTTCAATTCCTTATAAGCATTGAGGAGAGATCTTGCATGTTTCCCTTTCATTAGTTTCAAAGCTTCAAAGGTGATTGGCTAAAAGGTCCCGCTCCATTTGGAGGTATGGATGAAAACTTTGCCATCAATGGATGGATACATATTACTCATAATTTCAACATGGACTTCTTTTGTCTTGGGGCTTACAGGGTACTTGATAAAGATTCTATTTTTCCTAATGTCTGATTCAGAGAACAGCTGGAGCGTGGTTCTCTCTCAAATTTGCTCTAGCCTACATGTTGTCTCATACTTCCTCGTTTTTCCTACTTCTCAACATAATGATCTCTGATTGGTTTAGATTACCCAGTAAGAGAATACATTACAAGCCAAATCAAAACAAAGGATTATGATAAATGTAAATTTAATTAATTTAACCAGATTTATTTAGCTGTATTTTTGTAGGTCCCTACAGAAAAAAAATAATAGGTTATCTTTAGGCTAGCTCTTTTTTTGTAGGAACTGCAAATTTCCAATGGCAATGGGTCATTGCATTTATTTGTTTTGTTGGAGTGTTTCTCCAGGAAACTGCTAGGAGGATGTTTTTTCTTTCCCCTGTGTTTTTTGAGGGAATGGTACCTAGTCAAGAATAATGTCATGTCAGGGGACCATTTTTGTAAATCTGCAATTATGTGCCTTTTACATCAACAAGGATGCAACTGAATTGCAGTAAACGTCCAGTGAGTCTCTGCAGGCCTGCAATTCCACCTTTCCAATTCAAGTTATGTCCCGTTTCTCTAAGTTTATCCTTTGTGTTTATAAGCAGTTTCCACAAGCAGTCCAGAGAGATTTCAGACATGGTCTTGAGGGTGTGCTTGCAGGACACAGGAAGTACAGGCAGCAATACTCTGTCTCCCAGACAGACATGCAGCCCGGGACAGTCTCCTAACCTCTGCTACTGTCTCAGGGGACTGCTGGATCTGACCGCTGATGCTGGGTTACTATCAGTTCATTCTGGCCTGGCAGGTACACAGTTGGGTCTCCATTTTGTTAGTTTTTTTGGAGAACCATTAATGACGCTTAAGTAACTCACTTAATGAGCTTCTGAGTCCGTTGAAAACACTGTAATGGATGGTCTTCTAAATACAGGCCATTCACTGTTTTATTGCCTTTGTTATTTGCATCTTTTTTATGTGAAACTTTATAGCTGTGGCAGGACATTTTTTAGCTGCTGGAAATTTGTCCCATGAGTGCCCTAGAAAATCACACCATTTTGTAAGATGAATGCATTATTTTTGGATTGAATATTTGTGTACACTCCAGTGATACACCTATTACTGCTTGCATGGTCAACAACAGGCTTTCAGGACCTCAATCATCTTTCTGAGAGGATTACCGAACAGCAGAACACGGTAAAATTGGGCTTGCACCGCAGGCCCTAATTGACAGGGCATACAAAGGGGAATTGGTAAGTATAATGGCAAACTGAGGAGACCAGGTATGTGCCCAGTGGGATTATCACCTTTGTGGGAAATGTGAAATTGCGCATTATTTCAAATTATGTTGGGCTACCATTTTTTTCCACCTTAAAACAACACTGCACATTTCATGTTTTTCACAGACATGTTACAGTTCTATAACTACATATTTTATCATAAATACAGGTGTCAATTTTGATCAAATATGATTGTATGTAGGATTACTGGCTATTTCTAGATAAACAATGCCTAATGAACTATAATAGCATGAAATTAAGTTATACTAGAGAAAAGAACGAGGAGAATTTAAAAGAGAGTGCACAGCATAAATTTGTTCTATGTCGTCTGAGCAACAACAAACACACGGGTTCAAATTCATTTTCCTGCTCATTTTCCTCTTTGGGAAATGTGTGAAAACGGCAGAATAAATTTGAATGGTCTCGATCCAATTTCCCCACTGGTAAAGGCAAACAAAAAAGATACAACCCGAGAATGAGTGGTACCCTGTGGATAGGCCAGAGAAAATATCATTTCAGTTCATACAATTTGTAGATGGAGCATATTTCCTGGACCATTTACGACTTGAAAGTATGCCATAACATATTCATAATGTTTGTTGTTGAAGAAGAAAATCTCCCACCTCTATTACAGAGGGATTTTTTATGCATGAGATTTGCAAACAACTTTATCATATATACTTGCTACAGTTGGATGCAATGATTTAGTTCCATTCATCATCCCAACCAGCTTGGTGACACAGAGGCAGATGCAGCAGTTGCATTGGGGACTGGAGCCATAGAGAGACACAGTTCAAAGTTACACACCCATTTACACAATATTTTACAACTTGGTGAGCTGAGGTGAACTGTGGAGATGCATCATGCCACGCTTCAAATCTCATACTGAGCCACATTATACTGGGCTTATGTTGGTTGTTTGAGACATGGCTCAAGCATGAATCAATACATAACATTATTTTTTCCTTTCAAATAAAGCCTTGGATAGTACTCATTTTTCATGTTCCAACTTGTGATTCTGCAGATGTGCTTTTTTTAGGAAGTGTTAGATGATGAGGGTTGGGCGGCTACATCAAGCTGACCTTTATTGAAAATCAATTATAGCCCATAATAGCACTGTAATCCATTACCAATACGAGAGATGTTCCCGTTGTCACAAATGCAAAGCTAACCAGGGCTGGTGACACAAAGGCACACAGCTACTAAAAGCTAACATAGCTTTCAACGTTAACCCCCTTGTCTTCTTTTCCCTGCGTGTTGAATTTAACGAGAGAATGAGACTAAACTTGCCTGGATGAGTGTATGTTTTTCCTGCTTCTCGAGGGGTCGTGCTGTGTTAAACTGACTCACCCAGACACTGCCTGGTTTCTGAAAATGGCCAATTGCTGCGCTGAACACGCCGTCGCTTCAGTGTAATTCACAAAAGTTTGTGTAGTGGGAAAACAAGAATAGTCTTTCTTTGTCTTCAACAGTGTTCTCTGTGAAGAAACCTGTGGGTTGCAGCCGTCAGTGTGTCGCTACCGTAACTGCCTCCAACCGGAAGCAATCTCATCGCCACACAGCTGCAATCGCTGAGTTAAATTAGATCAACCAACACTCTCCCCCATGTGACGTCAATCTGGCCCTATCCACCAGCCTAAAATGTGATTTATGGTTCTGCGGAGGCTCCACACAGAGCTTTCTCTGTAGCCTACGTAAGTGGCCTAAAGTTTATACTTGTACGTTGGTGTGTGCATTGGTCTCTTTAAGAGAATAGCAGGGCCGGCATGTGCATTTGCATGGGGAGTGTGTGGTAGAGCAAGTGAGAGAGTGATGGTGATTAGCTTCGGAGCGAGTACCGACTCTACAGTCATAGATGGAGAAACAAAGTGTCTCCCCTGTGCTTTCTGACCACGGTGGGAAATCTGTAGAAAAAGTTAACCCTCTCCTTGATATCATGTTGTTCATGGAGAAGGAGAACTAGTAAATGAGTTGGGGGAAATGCAATGCAACCAAGCCACAGCCAAGCGGCATGCTGCGCAACGTGTAGTTCTATTTTTCGAGAGGTGAACGTCAGGCTATGGCGTAGGGTCCATGCCTCCACATACCTATGTACGTAGCCTCAGCGTAGATTTAACGCAGAAGCATGAATCATGCTTATTTACACACACACACTATCAGCTGACACGACTAAAATGTAACACTGTAGCCAGGGAAGGCTCTCTGTATCTCATAGTTTACCAGAGTTGTGGTGTCTGGGGTGACATTCCTGTTCCTGCTGGAAGAAATGCAGTGAGGTTTTACCTCAACCAGCCAGAGCTAAAGTAGGGCAGAAAGGGGGGGAGATATCTGAATGTACAAAGAAAAAAAAAAAGCATTTAACCACTGTAAGCTTCACAATATATTTGTTTACCTTTTTATCTTTACAGCCTCTAGTATCCCTGGTGGGTTTGTACTTCTCAAGTTGGAAGGTGTACAATAGATTCAATGAAGTTGGTAAAACAAAAAAAAGGAAAGAAGGGGAGAGAGCCAAGAGACCATAGCAACAATAGTAGTATCAGAATCAGAAAAGATTTTAATGGCAGATGGCAGATAACATTCTAAGAAACGTCCATGAAAGGTTTCTGCAGTGGATGCTTCAGAGGAAGGATTGTAGTAAAAAAAAGAAGAGGAAGAAAAAGAAAGTGTCAGTGAGGACGGGGGCAGGAGGGATTCAGTTAGCTCACCTGCAAGCGTATGTCATAAGCACATGTGGACAGTGTAATTACTCTCACTGCCAGAGGGAGACAAAAGTTCAACACTCCAGCTTTAATAGAGTAACTGGTCAAGGTGACGCTATTTTTAAAGGCTCTGAAAACACATGTTCTTAGTCAGCTTATACAAAGAGCAATAGAGTCCTCGATGAACACATTTTCTGAAAAAGTTATAACAGTTTGGGCTTTGGGCACACTTGGCATGCCTTCACGACTGGCCAGAAGTGCTGCAAGATGTTGTGGAGTTGAAGCATAAAATAGAAAATAAAATTCTACTAAACTGCAGTACTGTTTACTTATGTTTTTCTATATAAATGAAAAAAGGATGTGGAACAATCTAAAAACCTAACTTTGACACTTTATGTTACATTCCACATTCCATTCTTATCCGTTTTATTTGTATCCGAATTTGCAACCTCTGTAATTTGTTTTCCGATCTGTAACCTTGGGACAATCCTTCTAATTTCTCACTGCTTTCATAATCAACTTACAGGGGTCAAGCCAGGAGATAATAGGATTCAAACCACAAAACAATCCTGATTGGATTGTTTCACCACAATCATTTTCACCATCTAAACTATCTGCCCAGTCTGAGTTTTTTGTTGTACAACTAACAACTTTTGAACGAGGCCTCTCCACTTCGCTTTACCTTACGCAGCGCGTGGATGGTCTGGCAAAGCGAGACTATGGAATCATATTTCTACTTGAGGGTAAATATCCACTTTTCTGTTGGGCTCCGCCAACTCCTGGCTCTTGCTCCACTTGTTCATCACCTTGTTGCTCACTGCTACTGCTGTTGTGTTGTTGCTGCAATGAGCTGCCTATTGCTGCTAGAATTTCCAACCTTGTTGCCATTAAACAAACATTTCAACTCAATCAAACAGCCACCGATTGTTGAACAATCCCTTCTCTCAAAGGAAACTCTTATCCCACTGATTTAAGATGCTAAATGTCTCCCTGCATTACTTGTAACAATCAGTTTCAAAAGGAAACGCGTGACATTAAGAATGCAAGATTGAATCCAAATTCTGTTTACTGTCACTCAAACAGTTTCAACAGAGTTTAATGTTCCAGAGGTTCCAAATGTTTCCTCGTCTGTGAAAATCCTGTAAACACAAATATCTGTAATGCTTACTTTTCGTCATAGGCAGAGTTTGACATTCAAGCCAAAAAAACAAAACAACAGCAGCTTGTAGCAGCTGACACCTGGCCTACCACAGGAGCACATATGGATAAAAAAACATGCTAAATAAACATATATTTTTAAGGTAGATTTTAAATTACATTGTAACAATTTAACAATTCGCCCTTATGAAATCTAATCGCGGCATGGCTGTCTTGGAACGCAATAGACAGACGGTGGCAGAATGCTCTGGCACTTAAATTCAACTAAAATGTAACAGTGAACATGCAGTGTTTGACCTACAGTTGAGATAACTCTCCATACGCAGAAACAAAGCACAATCACACCATTAAAACATTAAGACACGTTATGAAAAAAGATCCGTATTTTGTCATAATCCAATGACACAAAAAAAAGTAATCTTCACCAGCCAGCTCCAAACAGTTGAACGAGGCCTCTCCACTTCGCCGTTATGATCTGTTTTCAGCAAGTGAACAATTTCGTTCCTCTTTAGTTTTAGACAAGTATTTATGAGCTGAGTTGGTTGTACATAACCAGACAGACTTTACCTTATTGAAATGTGCGTTTGTTGATAAGTAGATTTATGTTTTCATTTTATGGAGATACGAGCTTCATAAGTTGCTAGTTCATAGTCTGCATTAGAGAGGACAGAGCACACACACAGCAGACAGGAGTGATTTCAGTGCCAAGTCTCTCATCACATATAAGGTGAACAAAGGGTCAAACATATTGCAGTAGTTGTGCTTGGACATTTTTGAAGTAGAAGAGATAAGAAGCTGGAGGTGGAGAGGTGACAACCAGGCACTCGATGATGGGATATTTGACAACTGAACGTCTCCCTGCACGGAAAGGGACCTCAGGCCTAATGGGGGTGCATCGCATGAGGGGATGAGGGGTCTATCAGTCACTAGTATGAATCTCTTTCTCTTATCCTGAATATTTTTTTTAAATAAAGTGGTATTACTACTTTAAAGTGCTCATATTATGCTCATTTTTAAATTCATGATTTAGAGGTTATATCAGAACATTTTTACATGGTTTAATAAAATAAAAACACCATATTTTTATCGTACTGCACATGGTTGAAGCTCCTCTTTTCACCCTGTGTGTTGAGCTCTCTGTTTTACCTACAGGCGGAGTCATCTCACTTCTGTTTCATCTTTTTTTGGAGTTGCACACGCACAGTAGCTAGGTAAGGACTACTAGCCAGTCAGAAGGATAGTATGAGGGAGTGCTTAGTTAGCAGCTAGGCCAAAATTATGTTACGATGTTAACGTGTGTTACAAAGTGACGCATGTTTGTCACGGAAGTAAAGGCTGGACTACAATAGAGCTGTTTGGAGTAGTTTGTTTTCTGTTGGAGATGGTAAGTCCCTTTGGGGGGGACTTTGGTCTTTTTCACTCTGTAAACCTATAACATGCACAAAAAGATATATAACACAATAAAGGAAAGGCAAAACGCCAAAAAAGCATAATATGAGCACTTTAAAATGGCCTTGAGAACTTCCATCACTGATTCTTACATTAGTGAACATATTTACTACAATAACTGAAAATACTGTACAATTAATTATTCATAATTCCAGACATGAACACATTAGGATTGGAGATACATTTCCTATTAAAAATGTGCAACACCCTTATGAAGAAATACCGTAAATGACAGTTCATGTAATAATGTGGTGATGTGATTGCATTTTCTAGCCATCCAGAGGAGCCTTTTATTACACTATCCAGCAAATATCAGTTAATTGCTTGTTACAGAATGGAAGAAAGACTGACAGCGGATGAGATGCGTATTAAGACTGAGTGAGGTGAAACCAACTGTGAGACGAGACAAAATCAACTCGGGCAGGGTCAAATTTCACTCTCCAATCCTGCTGTAGAACTTTTCTCCAGCCGCACAACTTTGTCTTGGAAATAAACAAACCACACACACCGTCAGCTGTTCCCTCAGGCATTATTATTAATGAGGTTATTAATATATGATTCTGGAAATTGAAGAATGCCCATGAAAGTGTTGATGAGGCCACAGAAGTAGATGACAAATAGCTTGGTTTCAGAGAGCTTGCTGTGATGGACATACATTTTTATGGGGAATATGAGAGTCCCCCCATATGCAAAGTTTTAGTCATGACCTCCGATATAGTGTGCTTTTCCTCTATAACAAGACAAAATACACTGCTGCGGGCCATGCTCAGGCATAAAAGATGATGGATAGATACACTGCTGAGCTGCCAGTGTGAAAATGCATAAAAGAAACTGCAGATAAAGTACTTCAGAATACCTAAAAGGGGTTATTGCCCTGCAAAACATAACTTTGTTGTAGTTTTTGGAATAAAAACGGTGACAGGGAAGGTAATAGAAAAGAGAGGAGTGAGATAATTGCTGTGAACATCCCCGGTAGGCAAGTGAACAGTGATCAACAGATCTACTGCATCACACATCTGTTGTTTCCATAGAAGTATTTATTTTGTTTTGTCGAAGGTGACAGGATATCAAACCAGTAATTTTGTTCAAGTGATGGCACTGAATCTAAATGTGTTGGCACATGTGCAACAGTCCTGTCAAGTCAGTTGCCTCATGCCAAATAAAAAAGAAAGAAAGACTCAGAGCATGTTTTCTCTTCAAAAACGTCTCTTTCACTTTGACTGAATTGAAACCGGAAACAATTCTCATGTTTTCAGCCGTGCTAAAAGCGTGACTCTAGGGACTAGAGACTGTCTGACGGTCGGTCTGAATTATTTTAACAATGGACTGCCATGAAAACTTGTACATTACAGTCACTTGAGAATACATCCTACTGACTTTGGTGATTTATGATCAAATACCTGCAAATCTGACTCATCCGTACCTTGTCTTTAGTTATTAATAAAATGTGAGCATTCGGAAATAAATGGTGAATATGATACACAATACCTGTTGAATATCAGCATTTCAGCATGCTGAAACATGATGATGCTACTACTTTTATTATTCTTTTAAAACGCCCACCTAGAGCCAAGTTCTGTTTCAAGGTTTGTTCCTAGCTGCTGGCCCAGGCCCACATCCAGATGTTGGGTCTGGGAACTGTTGGAATTTAAAATTTTATATGTGCTTAAACATTGTGGGTGATTTGCATTATACATTCAAGCTAAAAGGGAAAAGCATTATTTCAACATAAATGAAGACATGTGGGTCATGCATTAAGTTTGTTATAAGTTTATAGTTTGTTGTTTGTTGCATTAAGTTGTTTAGCAATACTTTTGTTTTATAATATAAGATGTTCTGGTACATTTTGTTATAACCCAGCTCTACAAATGTGTCACAAGCTGAATTGATGTTAGAGACACCCTGTCTCTGGTTTCAGTCACTCTTTATGGCCCAACTGCTCTGTTGCTTTGCAAGTCCTGAGGGTCATAAACCCACAGTCACATCCCAACTAAAAGATAAGGAATAAGCACAAGACCCCACCCTTTGTGAGATAATACTGGGGGTCGGAGAGCCAGAGGGTCAGACAAATTTGGGGGAGAGCTGTGTTAGGTTGACTCTGTATTTGTCTCTAGGATATCCTATGTAATAAAATGGATTCACATTTCAACATCTGAGATTTTGACTACTAACTGAATGAACCCTGAGAATGGAGCAGGATTTAGCTCCAACAGAACTCACCATTGGCAGGACTCAATTTGAGGGGCGGGATAAACGGTTGTCTTTTAAATTCCCTCTGCATGCATTTGTCTGGTTGATATTTAAACTTTTGCCATCTGCAAAATGCATTAGGACTTCAGTGCTTAACTCCAATCTTCCAGGAATTCGAAAAAGCGATTCTAAAACTGTTGGCCCAGCCACTTTCCTTAACAGGAAATTGGGGAATTGTCACAACTCTGCCAGCCTTATGTTAAGCCCGCCCACTGACTCTATAAACAATGTGATTGGCCTGAATTTGGTTTGGCTAGCTCGCAAGCCAATGGAGAGTTGCTAGACTAACTCTGGCTGCATATTACATTACGCTAGAGTGCGTCTAGATTTCTAGGCTATTAGGCTTTTTGTGTTATTTATAGTGTGGTCTGGACCTATTCTATATGCAAAGTATCCTGAGATATCTTCTGTTATGATTTTTGTGTTTTTTAATATTTTTCTATTGACATTTTGACAACATAAGAAAAAAATAAATAAGAATCAACACCAAAAATACAAACAAACATGCATACTCACGCACTTACGCACACACACAAACACGCACACACATGCACACACACGTCATAAGTATGTCCAATTTTTCCTAACCCCAAGCTAGGGAAAACCAAAACCCAAAGTTGTCCAGTAGTATGCATACAAAAACCAAACAAAGACCGGCATAGACTAAATCAGTAGAATCAGTAAATCAAAAGTAGAATCAAACTGGGTCCATATATTGCAGAAGGGAGGCCCCAGGATTCTTATGCTGATGTTTTGAATAGTTGGTACACAGTTTTTCCATGTGCTGCACTGAAACAAGTTCATGTAGCCAGCAGGAATGAATTTTTTTTGCCATAACCATGCCCATCAATAAAGTTAGGGAGGATTAAAGAGTCCGCTGAGCATCCAAAAAGGGCTAATTCTCTGTTCTGCACCTGTGACTAGCAAGGCTGTAGACATGCAACCTTTCTTAGGTTCTATATACTGCAGCCAAATTGCAGTTGTCCTTACTTGCACTGATATTTGTGCTAGTAAAATAGAAGAAAAGTGGCACTGCTGCAAAATGGTCATATGTATATATGTATGTAATATGTATTTACGTTGCTACTGTTCAGAGGTGCACAATCTGGGAGGAGGGAATGGAAATGTATACAAATAACCACTCCACCAGATTTATCCCCACGGACTGATCAGTGCTGCAGACAACAGTGCATCTGAAATGCACTGTCAAGTCTGGGAAAGGCAGGCGGACAGTTTTCAGCATCAGACAAACACAAGGAGAGATACTAAACCCAGGTTGAAACAGTGAGCGAGAGACGGACAATGCCTTGTTTTCACCCACGCAACTTTATCTTTTTGCTTTAATATGACTGAAGCAGCAATCAATACTTATTGTCTGTTTCTGAAAAACATGTCTGATTTCTTATGATGCCTAGGCACTAGTTTTTGCATTTAGTATATCAAATATTACTGCTAAACATCAGCATGTTAGCACGTTTTTGAAGCCTAATTTGAGCTGCTATTAAGCCTTCATTGGCCCTCAACATATAGTAATACTAGCTCTAGGTAGGATGTAAGTAGCAGTCTAGCTGCAGCAGTGCAAAAAATGCATTTGTCATTTGTTATAATCAGACTTTATTTAAAATGCATCCTTTGTCTGTTCATAATGTAGTCTTTATCCTTGACGTTTCACTTCTGGGATTGCTCTGTTGCCGACGGAAATCCTGTCAGATTTCACTCATTTAGGCTGGATATCCGTTGCCTTGGGCTTCCTTTGTGTTATCATTTTAAACTCTGGTGGATTTATGAGGACTGTGGTTAACTGCTCCTCAGATCTCTGCAGGGTAAATCCAGACAGCTAGCTAGACTATTTGTCCGATCTGAGTTTTCTGTTACAAAACAACTTTTTGAAAGAACACATTGTACCAAAACAAGTTCCTTCCTGAGGCTATTTTGCAGAGGCACCGTTGCTTCTCATCCCAGAATGCTACGTGGTCTAGCCAGACCCTCATCCATAGTGTTGTGGAGGAAAGTCTGGCAATGGGAAGGTCTGGCAATCGCAGTCGTCTTGGGTGTCGCTGAGCCCAGGACACATGAAGGTGCCTCTGCAAAATAGCCCCAGGAAGGAACTTGTTTTGGTGGAACATTGGACAGAGTGAAGCTAGGTGCCTCGAATTACCATCCGGACGAAAAAAGGCACCTGAACAATCCCGGAAATTAAATCGTAAACACTACCTAGGCATTAACCATAGATGGCGAAGGTTAGATGGTTAAGGTTAGGCATTGACTTTGAATGGTCAAGGTTATGGATAGGTCACGGTGTAGCCAGTCTTGCGATAGTTTTTGCAAGATTTTGCAAATCTAGGATTATCTAGACCAGGGGTTCCCAAAACTTTCAGCCCACGACCCCCAAAGTAACAGTGCAAGTGACTTGCGACCCCCCCCCACTATAAACGTATATAAACATTGCGCGCAAAAGCGCACGCACTATAGGAGTATCCAAACACGAGCATATTGACAACACAAAATAACACAACAGCCATAACATTACTCTACAGTAATTCACTCATTACTTTAATCTGAACTTAACCTCACCTAGTGAGATGGATGTGCAACATGTTTGGAGCACAGCAGGTCCAGTCCTGGTTTAATGTTGGAGACCGCTACTCGGAGATCATGTTATTCACTATTCATTAACAGTATAAAGTGTTTTATGTTTTATGTTCATGATATATGTTATTTGTTATATGTCTGCAACCTTGTTGTTTGTGCTGCTGTTTATCTTGGCCAGGACGCTCTTAGAAAAGAGATTTTTAATCTCAATGAGTTTTCTTTCTGGTTAAATAAAAGGTAAATAAATAAATAAATCATCCTCCACATCCAATCGCACTGTACACTGACCTGCTACAACTGATTCTGTCGCTAATATGTCGTAAATCTGTCGCAATGACCTCAGGGGTCAGAGTGGTCAAAGAGAATCCAAAGAGCCGTTCCCTTTTTATTTATTTGCTTGTTTTTATTTTTAAATTTAGCCACTAGTTTTATCTTGTGTTAAAATCATGGCTAACATATGCTATTTCGAATCGTTTTTACATTTTTATTTTATTTCTGGAAATCAACTTGCGACCCCCCCCCTCTCTGGCTCACGACCCCCCTGTGGGTCCCGACCACCACTTTGGGAATCACTGATCTAGACCCAACCCCAATTTTAAACCTGTGTGTTTACAAACGCTCCCTATCCTCATTCACTCTCTAGCTTGCTCGACCACCACTGATTTGAGCTGAGGAATCTGAGCTTTCCAGGCTCAAACAACACAAGTCAAAATTGGTCTTATTATGTATCTGGGATATTTTACATCTACAGTCTTAGTAAATGACTGTGCTAAATTAAAACAAAAAATTGTGCTGTTGATGGTAATTTGCAACAGGCTTAGTAAACATAATCCTTTGTTTCAATTGATATCTGGTTTGATTTCATTGCAGCCCAGAGCAAAGCAAAGAGACAGTGTGAGAAAATAGAATAAGAATATAGTCGGCTTTGTTAGGTGTCTTTTTTGAAGTTGTACTTTTATTTCAAAAGCATTTTCACTTCAGGGAAGGTGGGATGTTGTCAGCCGCACACACAAATAAAGCTGAGAGACTCGGAACAGTTGATGACTGATGACAACATAAATTTGTCTTTTCACTGAATATGTTTGCCTATATTTAAATGTCTTCTGTATAATGTCGGCACAAAGCCTAATAATAACCTTACATACATGTTTGGGTTGGGCATCGTTTTGATTTGACCAATTCTGATTCAAATTCCAATTCTTCCTTTCGATTCAGGTTCTCATCAATTCTTGAGGGGTGGAGCTGAACCAGGTCACATGCTCATTTTACAGATAAAGGAAAATTGCATTTTGATTCAATGGTGGTTTACCTTTTTAATGTTTATTAAAGCCACAGTAGAGTGTCACAACTAGCCAGGAAATACGGTGGCTGCAACAAAAACCCTAACTTGCGCATGTTAAATTTGGAACTGCCGGAAAACTGTTGGAAACAACATATGTCCAAATGATTCCAATAAAAATACAATTCCAAGTTGCAAGCGGTTCTTGATGCCCAATTCTACATGTAGTTATGTTCCTCCTAAGCCTTCAGTAGGTGCATATCGCTGTCTTCTAATGCCACCCTTGGCCCTCATGGAGATTATATTTACTCTGTGCAGCCGTAAACACCTTTCCTGGAAGATTATATGAATTAAGGCCTTTTAATGAGCTCTGGCCAGGAGCTGCATGTACCGGTGATTTGTAATAAGGGCAGCGCTGAGGTTGAGTCAGCAGCGACTGGCCTGATTACAGCAGCTGGACCTCAGGAGGAATACCCTTGGCTCATCCCCTGTAAACAAAGACAGCAAGAAAGAAAGGACACTCCATTAGCTACTTTGTAATGTGCGTGTAGGAACAGTTTAGGTAACACTCTAACGGATTAGGGCCAAAAATGTGATTAGTAATGTAATCCAAGGCACGTGAAATAATTATGACATATGTTGCAAGAAAGAAAACGCAGAAGAGCCAGTTTGGTTCATAGGAATTAATCAATGTTTTATATTCTTTTGTAGCAAAATGTTTTCACACAGAAACAGTTTTTTTTCTGGTTTTCGTCCTAGAACCTCAGGTGAAAGTCAGGACTATGTCGGTCAAGTACACACTTAAATTGTATTCTCAGTTAGCAGAGTGGAAGAGGACATTACATGATGTCACAGGTAGAGAGAACTGGTTAAAGGGTCAGTTCACCCACATGACAAAACCATTTCTCATTTATCTCTAGTGGTATCTATTCATTCAGAACGTCAGAACTGTCTCAACCCGATACAGTGGAATTTTGTTTGTACTGGAAAAGCAAGTTTCTGTCAGAAAATACTCACAATGAAACTCACAATGTTTCATTTGGAACTTTTTTACTGGTTCAATAGTGACAGATTTTAGAGTTACGTTTAGAAAAAGTTGTATATTTCCAGAAGAATTTCTTTAATGAAATTGCTCCATGAGTCTATATACAATTATTAACATAAAACATAATTCTCCTCCTAGATAGCTACTGTGGTATTCATCTCTGATAATTGACATTATTGTAACTCAGTATATATTGTCATATTACACACCTCAACTGTGTTAGTGCTAGACATCTCATCGAAGGATATCTTTAAACCTGAGCAAATTAAAACCAAGAGTACTTTCATGGCTAGATACCACTAGAGGTAAAGGCACAAAATATGTATTTTTTTTTTTGGGTAAACTGACCCTTTAAAAGCAGCCAGTATTTTACATGTATCATGTAAAATCCCATTTCAGCGTGCCAACTAACAATGACCAAGTTGGTACACCACAGTAAAGCACCTTTCCACTGTTTGCTTCACATAAAAATAAAAGTACTACTGCACAATTTTGACCCCCCCACCTCCCCCCATTTACATTCTTACCCAGTAATTGTACAAAGAAATGCCAATATACAGAACGGTACACCTAGGGATGAAAAAAAATATAAAAAAGATGACTACTCCACATGAAGCAGAAACCCACAAGATATTGAGAAAGGCATCGAAATGTGTAGGGATGTCTCGGTTGATCGTAGGCAGTGATCCAGATAGCCACTAATTCAAAGTATCTTACTGCAATGTACAGCTCCTTATTAAATACAATACAAAACGGATGTTTTTTTTTATAAATCAATTGAAATAATACATTAACCAAGAAAGGTTCTGTATCATGCAACCTGGTAATATAGATTTCCAGCATTTCAGCAGTTTGGCTCTTTAAAAGTTATCTTTCTCCCATTTTCTACAATTAGCATCCTCTCCTGAGCAGCATAATGACCTTTATCAAACTAATAAAAGTCCATTTGGACTCATCCCGCCATTTAACCTGGCTAAATGAATAACTGTCGTATTCTCCCGTTTACGTAACCTAAAGAAAATTAGAGCCAAGTAAAACATCCTGCTGTGGGGATACGCAAATGATTAAGTGGGCGTGATGGATTTAAAAGACTATTCCCACCTGGTGACTGTAATATGTGCTGATAGCATCTGAAACTGTATCCTGAGGCAAACACTTTGTTTACATCAATGGCATTTGAGCCTACAGGGGCCATTTTCACCAGCATTAGCCAATGGGGAGCGTATCCAAGCATTCAAAAAGACATTTTGTAACAGCAGGAATTCAACCTGAGCTGTAAACATACTCATTTTGACTGGCTGCAGACTAAATAATGCTTTGAAGCATTTGAAAACAAGTGAAGAACTTTTTGTTTTGAGCTGTTTGCAATCCTCAAATAACCTCATATAATACATAACCTGAGGTCCAGTGTCACTGATATCTAGAGCATAATACCATACTGTCTGAAAATAAGTTTTTAATTTGTGATTGATTGAAATTGTCAGTTTGTGATTGTTTAAAGTTTGACTGAAAGTATAGCTAAGTGATGTGAAATGGCTGTATGTGAATGGAACACTTGTCTGTGTGTATATTATTCCTCCATTCCACTTCCTTAAAGAGCTGTGCCTCTGCCTGTTGATGAATCACCTCAAATAATAAATAGTAAAAATGATAGAAAAACCCGGATGAAAATAAAAATGACTTTGTTTTAATTTTCTATTTGCTCCTCTGGTCCTTCTCTCTACTGTTACAGTAGTCCCATTTCATGCCGAGATTCCAAGACATTGTGATGCCCATCCAGTTCACCACAGCAGAGGCAAATCATCTTGGCATTCAGTTCTTTTGACAGAGAGGTAAATCCACTTTGAATTTCTCATCTTTCTCTTCCCTCCTTCTCTCAGAGACACTCTCATGTGCCCTGTAGATGGGGAAATTACTCCCTCTGCACAATCCAAGATTCGGTGTTGTTTTGAGAATGGAAAATATTCAAATACAGTTAGACACGGCCAGAGATTTGAGATGATGGCCAGGAATCTATCAATTTGAATGCCTTTCTTACTGACTTAGACAGTATTCACATGGATGAACTTCATGCAATACCCAAAGTTAGATTCCCTCTGCCTCTACACTCATGTTCCTTTAGTTCCTGATATAGATTTATTGGTCATGAACCTCAAAGTTTGACCCACTCAAACTGTGCTCTCCATCACCCACTCAGAGCTCTCAAAAGTGGGCTTCTCGTCCTCACTGTCATCATAATGCAGCAGCATTCCATTAACAGACAGACTGCGCTTAGTCCAGATGTTACTAATCCTGCGAGGGTAGCTGCTGCGACACTGTGCAGCCCCCACATGACCCATGTCAAATGAGTGACTCCTCTTGGGCTTACCCTGCAGGGGCACCCCTAATAGACGTCCAAGCATGGTAGTGGACTCAGCCCGCCCGAGCAGGGGTTCTTTATCAGATGGGGGTAACATAGCCACCGTCATCACAGCATTGGAAGTGGTGGGAGGGGCTGAAGCCCCATGGTGGTCCCGTGCTACCCCTCGCAGCTCCAGTGAGGTGAAGGCTCCTAAAAGGTGGTCCAGGTTTGGCTGTGCTTTGGGGCCATGCCTGTGCCTCCTGAACTTGCTGCTGGGCAGGGTGCTGCATTCCCTGCCTTGCATGCTGTAGCGGTCGCCAGCCCCCCTTCCTGTTTGGCTGTCTATTGAGTTAGAAGAAGATGAGGATGAAGAGAGACTGCTCTGGAGGGATCCACACTTGAACTCTACCATTTCCTCACTCATGACCACTACTGTGGATTTGACCTGTGGCGGGGCACCGTTAAACCTGTTCAACCCGCCATTGGTCTGTGAGTATGTGTTGCTCACAGTGGGTAATTTATTAGTCTGGGTGCCACTGGTCACCTTATACCGCACCATGAGGATGATGATGAACACCAGAAGTGTGGCCACAATGATGCCACCGATGACCAGGATCATGGTGCCCCCCAGGAAGCCACTGTGTAGGGACTGGCACTGCGGGTAGTCCTCCGTGGTAATGAACTGGACACAGCCGACGATGTTGGTGGCAGTGAGGGTGGTGGCAGTGTCATCCCAGATGGCCAAGACACACAGGTCATACTGCATGCCTGGGACAAGATTTGTGACTACGAAGGCTCTGTTAGTCATTGGAATCATCCTGTCAAAAGACAGAAAGATACAGCATTAAGAATACAGACCTCTTACTATGGGAGTTCAAGACAATGGCAGAGAACTGTGTTAGAAGCAACACTGGCTTAGTCTGTTATGCTGGGGCAGATCAAAGAAATTGCCAACATGAAGGATGCTAAGTAGCTATTTATATGCATAGAGTAATCCAGAAAGATGACCTCATTGGTCCATGTACATCCCATTTGATATGCATGAAGCTATAGCAATGAGATATTCAATGGCAACTTTTTAAATATTGTTTTGGCTGAATGTAATTTCTTGTACAATCCATTTAACAAGCATTCAGTTGTTGCAAATTACTATGTTATTATTCCAGATGTTTAAATATGACTAATTAACTAAGCCACATTGTTTGAGGCTGAAATAAAAGCCCATCTGCTGTAGGTTAATTCTCAAAGATGTATCACCAATCAATGACATACTGTAAGACCCTTGGCGTTGTGTAGATAGCCAGTGATAGAACCTTTTATCCAACAAATTCATCTGTTGATGTAGACAGCAGAGAAATACATGTGCACAACACTGGAGCTATCATATGATGCCATGATGGATGTAAAATTTAAATACCTTCTGAAAATATTTCTTTTGTTTAAAAACACTACGAATTGGCATTTTTCATGAAACCAAGAGTGCCGTCTAGTTGAGTCAACAAATACAACTAATCCATGAAGCTTCATTTGGACATCATTAACTGCAAGCAGAATGTGCTGCTAGCAGAATGAAACATCTTAGAGCTTAAGCTTAAGTGACCCGCTTGCAGAAATACTGTATACACACCTGATTGCATACATATTGTAAAAATTTGATAATATTGATGTTTGTCCATTGCCAATGTTCAGTGCCACAGCTGGAATAATGTGTGTTGAGGTCAGGGTGGTGGATCGGATCAGCACAAAATGCAGACATTTTTTCAAAATATTAATGTTGAACATATTCTTGTTTTTTTCAAAATCGTCCAGTACAGGTTTGGGCGATTGCTTAGATTTTCAAATTGCCCAATAGTGGTTCTTCAAGAATGCAGATAATCGATCTGATCGCCAATCTGACAGAGTGGCTAAATTTAACACGTAATTGGTACCTGAGCTCATCTAATAGGGGTATATCTGACAGAAAATGTTGTAAACTAAAGCTATATGCTACTTGGATTAGTCCTGCTGCTATAAAACATGGAGTAACAATCAAGGGCTGTTAAATACTGTAACTGTAGGTAGACAATGGCCCTTGAAGACTCTTTACTATATCTGTAGTTACCTCCACATAGATTTCTCAGGCATCTATCCATTGTTGGCTTGCTGTGCTCTTATAGTACATTCATCCATATCTTTAAACCCTCTGAATTGCCTTTACCACAGAGCCCAGACACCAGTGGGGCTGCAGTCCATTATTCATAATTGCCTTTTTCTTAAGAAGAAGCTGCGTTGGCTCACATGTTTGAAAGAACTCATGCATATTTCTCCTCCCCCATGTGGCTCGGATTGATTTTTCATCATGCCATTGCTGGAGTGCGGGTAGTGCCCTGGGAAACATGTCAGCCAACCAGAGGTGAGAAGTAGTTATGCATGTGCGAGCAATGAAGTCATACGAAAATAATTTCAAAAACAGTAAAACCGTTTCCTTCCAGTTCCTAATTTGTCCTTTGAAATGCAAAAGGACTGCACACCATTCATTACATAAGAGTTCATAAATCTATTGCTTTTGATAATTTTCTTCTGTATATAAATAACATATTGTGTGCAGCTACAGTATTATGACTTACTATGCATTTTAAAGCATCAAATCACATACCGTGCATTTTGGAAGTGTAAGGTAATGACTCTTTACTAACAATAACATCAGGACTGCCATCTCAATGATCTCTTTTTAGGGACATAATTTAGCTGCTTCAAATCAATGAATAGGTGAAAAAATACAGTTTAGAAAGTTCTGTTTGCAATTTTGTTGACTTTAGATAATATGTGTGAATAGCATTTACAAAAATTTCAGATCAGTCATCTGACGTTTCCATCACCGAGAAAAAAAGTTCTGAAAATTCATATTGGTCTTTTTTTTATGGCATGGCAATCTGGTACAGCAAGCTCTGTGCAAACAAAGAAATCAGATAAACACCTTATTGAATTTGCAGGGATGGTGAGTTGCATTCACAGTGTTTGAACAAAGCAATATCTTTCTTCAATAATGTGTACAGTTTGATTTTATATTCTCAGCTAATAATCAGACTTCTCTCATTCTGTCAATTATCTTTCATTAAATCGCTCTTGCTAGAATGCACAGTACAGGTATATTGGGTAGGGCCTTGGCACAGAATAAGATATTGGATGAGTTGTTGCTAAAGATTCACCATCAAGTGTTAGTGTTTGAGGAAGCTGGAAGCTTGCACAAAATTGCTGGAAGTGCTATCCACAACAGGCCAATTTCCACACTATTCTGATGCAGATCTAAATGCTAAAATGAGGGCCTGTAATCCTTTTTCTTCTTGGATTTCTCATTAATGGTTCAGGGCAAGGATTTCACTTTGGGTTTCACAATTCCTAAAAATGTGCCCTGTGGAAAAAATGTCAATGTGAAAGAAAAAAGAAAGAAAAATCAAGAAAGATTAAGAAATATGAATGCTGATCTCCGATTAACACTTCAAAGAAATTGACTCAAGTGCTTAGCCAGCAAACAATTCACAATTGACTGAAGAAGCTGATTATACCTCTGGCCTAATTTACCACTTTGAGCAGAAAGGTCTCAGCTCTTAGTTGGATATAATTGAGTTTCATTCATCCTACTTACCTGTAAATGAGGACTTCATCTTCAGAACAATTGTACTGAAGTTGATACATTTTGACCATTGGAGTTGATTTGCTAACAGTCCACTTGACCAGAGCAGAGATGGCAGTCACTTCTGATACAGACACCACCTTCTCTGGTAGAGGTTTAGGCTCCCCTTTACTGGTCTTGGTGGAGCTAGTTATGTCCGAAAGCCCCGACTTGGATTGTGTGGTACGGTTTGTACCATTACTCAGATGGGGGAGTTGAATGATTGACAATTCAATAGAAGCTGTAGATTCCCCTGCAGCATTGGCAGCTATGCAAGTAAAGATCCCATAATCCTTGGGCGTGGTGATTGTAATGTCCAGGGTGCCATTTTCGTATACCGTAGCTCGGGAGGAGTTGCTGATCAAACGATCATCAGGAGCAACCCAATGCACAGTTGGCATTGGATCCCCAACTGCTTTGCAGCGTAGGCTAGCCGTTTGACCTTCCAGCACAAGTAACTTGTGTGTATGCTGTGTGATCAGAGGGGGCTCACAAACAAACTCTTCCTCACGAACAGACCAAAAGTAGCGCCCCTTTAGACTAGCAGGAGAAGCACAGGTTTCCATATCATCCTCCCGCTCCAGCCTTCGAAGCCAAAGCACTTCACAGTTGCAGTGCAGTGGGTTTCCACCAAAGCTTAGAGAAAGTGGCGGTGCGTAAGGAGTACTCATCACTACATTGCTCTGCGAGCGTGCAAAGATGGGGTCCGGAGGGAGCTTCTGGAGACGGTTGGAGGTGAGGTCCAAGCGGGCCAGTTTATCTAGATCTATGAAAGTCCCCTCGGAAATGAAGGAGATGAGGTTATGATCCAGACTCATCTGATGGAGGTTGACCATCTTGCGGATGGCTTCCCAAGGCACACTGCGCAAGTTGTTATACGACAAATCCAGATCCTCCAGTGTCACTAACAAGTCGTCAAAAGCTGTGTTGGAGATCTGATTTAGCTGATTGTTGTTGAGTATCAGGTGCTGCAGGTTGACCAGCCCTCGAAGATCATCCGGTCCCAGCTCAGTCAACCGATTACTGTCGAGGTGCAGGGATCTCAAGGTCTCCAGGTCGATGAAAGAGAAAGGCTGGATAGTGCTGATGGTGTTGCGGGACAAGGTGAGATCAACCAGACCTGACATGTTGGCAAAGTCCTGAGTGGTGACCTTCAGGATAAAGTTGCCGCCCAGCCGGAGCTCCACAGTTCGCCGGTCAATGTCCAGTGGGACGAAGAGAAGGCCTTTGGAGGGGCACAGAGTCCCCAGAGACTCAGAGAGGTTCTGGCAGACACAGTATTTGGGACATGCATGGACCATCCTAACTGCGGTTCCCAGAAGCAGGAGACTGATGACCACCTTGTCCATGTTAGTTCATACAAAGGGGACCTACAAAAAACAAAGGAAACAAGGATCAGTCTAAATTAAAGAAAATGATCAGCTGAGATACAGTATTAATATTTTTGTTGACTACCTCAAACTAAATTTGGTTTTTCTTGAGCTGCGTAATGATTTTAGTGTTTGATGTCTAAGTTCATTACAATACAACAATACAATTCCAAATATCAAAATAGAAGAACAGAATAGAAATGTTCACTTACTCAACCCTCCTATAAAACATAGACACAGCTGCAGATGTTTGTGTGTGTGTGTATGTGCATGTGTGGTAATGGTAGTAGTTGTATGATTACTACCACTATAAATACAGGTGAGATAAAAGGGAGTCCATGGCGCAATAATTGCTCACTTGATTGAGCTGGTCTGATTATCATCCTTAAGGATTTTTCACATTAATATTCTCTAACATAACACTCGCCATGTATTTTGCAATGCAAAGAAGGTGTGGAAAATCACATGGATTCTCTGAATGAAGCCTTGGATTAAACAGCTAAGAAGCAATTTTAAACACACAAATACTAGACTAAGCTGTCCGTACACATATGCTGTTATGAATGCATTAGAAAGTAGATCAATTGGGTGACATGCATGCATATGCAGCAAGAAATGGATGACATTGTCTTCCCTTTTTCTTTATCTCTGTGTATGTCTCTATGCTTTTGTGTTTGTTTTATTTCCCCATCATTTCTGTACCAGTTTGACAAAAGATAACGTTTGGGGAAAAAATGTTCCACAAGCTGCAGGTTTTAGACTCGTCAGACTTGGTTAACAACCTCAGCACGCCTCTATGAACGTCTTAACAGAACCGCACACCTGGCTGACTCCTCCAAATGGAAGGCCACACATGGCTTCATCCTACGAACTTTTAATTTCCCCAGACATTTGTATCATTAATTCCTAATACACCCATAATCTAAAAATCAATTTCAATCTTTTTCACACTACCAACATTTATTAATGTAAAACTCTGACTAGTCTGCGTGGTTCATACTAGAACCATGGGGAGGGATGGTTGTAATGTTTTTTTTATGTTCACCACGTTTGGTGTGTAAGATGCAGGTCGCAGCATTGGGGCTTTGTACCTTCTACTACCTTGTAACGCCCCTTCATGTTTAAACTTCTCAATAACTCATAATTACAGTGCAAGAGGAAATATCTATAACCCCTCTCCTTCTCATTACCAGTTTGTAATTACATCATGAAGTGCCACTACATCTGGACTGTGCGTGACACAGAGATAATACGTATGAAATGGAAGGCAGGAAAAGAAGAA
This sequence comes from Etheostoma perlongum, assembly GCA_026937815.1. Taxonomy (NCBI): domain Eukaryota; kingdom Metazoa; phylum Chordata; class Actinopteri; order Perciformes; family Percidae; genus Etheostoma; species Etheostoma perlongum. The sequence goes on along the minus strand of CM049390.1, from coordinate 5,371,620 downwards.
AGTGATTCATGGAGACTCTGCAAAAGTCATTAAAACTGAATAAATTAATAAATAACAGTGAAGGAAATGACATTTTCACAAACAGCATGTTCATAAAATAAGCCACATTTACAATGGGATCAAATGCTATTAGGCATTTGACAGTACTCTGCCACTATTTAGCATTTTAATACCATAACAACGCCATACAGAATTACTATAAATAAAAAAGGATCAGCCAAATACAAAACTAAAAGGGAAGCTAACTAAAAAGAAAAAAGGAACAGGTGACAAATATGTAAGTAAGCAAACAAGTCATACAACAGGTACTGTTGTATGACTTGTTGTATGGAGTTAGGTCTGGAAATGCCCTTGACCCCATTAAAGTGAAAGAAAATTCAACTGAGGCTCAGGAGAATATGGATGAATTGCAACGGAAATTAAAAAATGCCAAAATGCATTTTGCCCATCTTTGTACAGTCATTTCACTGTTTCTAGATGTATCTTGTTCTTATATGTATTTTATGTTATTAGAACCTGCCCTGTCACAGGTGAGAGACAATAACATTTTCTAATCTTATCTATCAGACAGTGAAATCCCTGCTAGAAGATTCATCCTTGTGAAAACAATATATACAGATGTGTCAGTATGTGTTGCAGTGTTTACACTCAAGTTGCAGACTGTGGATGCCAAGCCTGGTTTAAACACATAATTTTTAGATTCGCTACAAAAAAAATAAATAAAACTGAACTAAAATAAAAAAGTGTGTCTTATGGTACATGACATGGCTATCAGGAAGTAGGATCCATATGACACATAAACAATGACAAGCTTTGTAGATCTTGGAGACGGCAAAGTTGAGACAAGTGTGGAAAGTTAAGCCTTTTTGTTTTTGGTAGTTGGACTGCAAGGCCATTGGTAGGCACCCATTGCCTACTTGACCAGAAACCTAAGGGGTCTATTTTAACAATCTAAGCGCACGGTGTGAAGTGCATGGCGCAGGTGTGTTTAAGGCGTACCCAAATCCACTTTTGGGCAGAAAAAAGGGTCCATGTCCTGGGCGCATGGTTCAAAGGGGTTGTACTTAGTGTCTTCATTAATTCATAGGTGTGTTTTGGGCGTAACATGCAATAAACCAATCAGAGTGTCCTCTCACATTCCCTTTAAAAGCTAGGCGTTTGTACCTTGGCGCATTGCTATTATGATGGAGGGTTTGCACCGTAATGTTTTTATTTGTAATCTTTTTAATCTGTTGCATGTGTGTGTGGTGCTTGTGTGCAGCCTAGGCGCATTTTACTAATGCGGTTAAAATAACAATGAAATACTGCGCTATTGACTTTAGACCAGGTTTTTGTTGGTCAATGGCGCGATCACTTCCCGCTGCCTCAAGATAGCAATACGCCAAGAATTCACCTGAACACACCTCCCTGTAGGACCAGCACGCCCATGGGCTCACAGATGGGCGCAGGTGCATTTGTTATTTTACTGACTCGGGCGCTGGACAGGAAATTGACAACTGCGTTGGTTTTAAACTAGCAAAAACTCTTGCGTCGGGCTTTGCGCTACACTGTGCTGTGTGAAAGATAGGGTACAATAAAGTTCATGACTGAAGCCAAGCTTTACTTGACTAAGTTGGCAATGAATGATGGCACTCCACTCAAAGAGGTGTCTGTTGAAGTCAGTATTATCCAAGTTATGAGCTAGTTTTGAGCCATGATTGTCATTTTTCCCAAAACAGTTTTTTTATACATTCATATGAAATTAAAGCTAAATGTGTATTGTTCATCTCTCTTGTATACACATGCAGCCCTAAGTCATTTATTTTCACTTGTACAAAACTGTAACATTAACTGTTACTGTAGTCTACATTAAACAAAGTATTTGTACACTGCAACTCTGTACAAGCCTAACAAATACTACACTGCATGTTTTTGTACATGTGACCTAAATGAGCGTTTGTTGTTTCCGTGTCCAGGCAGCCATGAGAATGCGAAGCTCCTGCCCAAAGAAGTGAGCAAGTCAAAAGGTAAAAGGCAGAAGAAATGTAAATTGCCATTTTTCATTCATACCACAAATTGACAGCTGTTGACATTTCTGAGCAGCCCCTTTTTTGAGACTTCAGTCAGCTCTGCAGAAAACTGAAACTGTGGAAAAAGGTGTTTATTTCTCCCAAATAATTGCAGACTTGATACATACTGTTCTGGCCCTCTCAGCACTTTGGAGCTAATCCCCACAAGGCGTCATGGTGAGAGCTGTCAGTGATGACGGACAGTTCCTCTCATGGTTTCATTTTGATGCACAGCATTTAGAAACAGCAACTGAAAAGCCCTGCAAACCTACAGAAGCTGCCTTTTTTATTTTCCTTGGATCTTCCTTTACCCTGAAAGGAGACAATTGTGGTGGGTAAGCATTTAAAAAAAAAAAATAATAACTTGGGAAAAATATACTAATGTGCAGAAAAGCATATAATGCTGGCTGGAAGCAGTTGAACAATTCACTAAAGTTTCTAATCCCGCAACAGTTTCCCATTTAAGCGTGTGTCGTATGTGGGGAGAAATGTGGTTGCTTCTGTGAAAGCCAGGCAGAGGTGACCTTTCGGGGATAGAAGAGGTTCCGTCAGGGAGAGATGCGAGCCATGGATGAAGGTTAAGGTCCACATCCATTTACTATTGGCCTTTACAAAGCATGCGACACCATCTCCAATTTAATGTAAGGGAAAACAGATGCTGCAGAAATACCAACAAGCACACATTCAATACAGTTAGTGATGCCATATGGAACTCTGAAATTCATTATCAACCTATTTGGTAAATGTGGCCCTCTGGCTTCTTTAGGTATTGTGCCTGCCTTCCTCTCCTCTGTGGAAAATACAGTAAGGTTACCTAGCTTTTCATTTCATGTGTGGCATTTAATGCATAGGACTACTGCAAAGCGCCCATATTATGCTCATTTTCAGGTTCATAATTGTATTTTAAGGTTGTACCAGAATAGGTTTACATGGTTGCATTTTCAAAAAACAACATATTTTTGTTGTACTGTATCGCTGCAGATCCTTTTTTCATCCTGTGTGTTTGGGTCTCTGTTTTAGCTACAGAGTGAGACATCTCATACCATCTTTGTTGAGAGTCGCATATGCTCAGTAGCTAGGTAAGATCATATCAGCTAGATAACTATTTCTCCAACTTTGGTCAGTACAAGGCAGGATTAGCTGGGAGACTTCTTCTAAACAAGGGACACTTGTGGAATACCTGCAGTACAGGGACATGGAAGGCACTTTAAGTTATTTGTAACATGCAATTTAACTTCAAACGATGTAAGCTTCAAACGTTAGGCGTGTTTGTCTAAATTGACAACTGTAATGCCAATGTAGAGTAATTTCTTTCAAAGATTATTTTTTTGGGCCTTTTAGGTCTTTAATTGACAGGACAGCTGAAGACATGAAAGGGGGAATGACATACAGCAAAGGGCCGCAGGTCGGAGCTGAGCCTGGGCCCACTGTGTCAAGTACTAAACCTCAATATATGGGGACTCGCTTTACCAACTGAGCTATATGGGCGCCCTAAGGTAGAGTAATTTATAAGGCTGAGGGGCACATCAATATATTATTTTGTGTTGTTATACAGCTAATTCTGGCATAGGTGTGAGGCCCCTGAAATATGAGAGTTTAGTCTCACGTTAGCTGATCTATCTAACTCTTCACTGTATTTTGGGGAAGTTTACATCTCCAGCCAAACTAAGACTAGTAGCTAATTACTTTCAAACAGAAAAAATAGATTTGAAAATTGTTCATAACCCAAACATTTTTTTTTTTTTTTTTTTTTTCCAAACTTCAACTTGTCTTTTTGCTGCCTACACCTTACTGTCGTCAACTCTTGAGAGTCAACTTTTGTTAGCTAAACTTGACTGTAACGGCCACTGGCATGACATCACCTCATGGTGACCGGTATGCAGCTCAAAATGAGATTTTCTTGGCTAAACCTAACACAGGCTCTAAAATGTCATGTGACCGGTTGACAGCCGCAGTATTTAGAAATATTGTGCACGTTTTCATAGGATACCACACAAAACTGGTAATGGGAATGTGTAGATTAGCTTCAAAACATAGCTGCCTCCGTCGGCACTGGAACAATGAAACGTCGTCAATATACACTATCATACTTCTACAGACTGCGCGTGACATGAGAGGCCACAGACTTGTTTTAAAACCATGACCACAATGTGTATCCCTATCCTCAATTTAATTTCAATTTAATTTTATTTATAGTATCAATTCATAACAAGAGTTATCTCAAGACACTTTACAAGGACCCAACAGTTCTAGTAGTTTCCTCCAGAGCAAGCAACAATGCAACAGTGGCAAGGAAAAACTCCCTTTGGGAAGAAACCTCGGACAGACCCAGGCTCTTGGTAGGCGGTGTCTGATGACTGGTTGGGGTTACAATGAAGAGTGGCAATAACAGTCCCAAAAAAATAAATAAAAATAAAGTAGTTTGTAGTGGTTCTTTGTAGTAGTTCATGGCATAGCAGGGCACTGTGCAGCATTACAAGGCACAGCAGGACGTAGCTGGGCACCGCAGATCATGGCGGGGAAGGGAACGTGTACCTTAACCAAGTAGTAGCTTTAAACAATGACCACAGCCTATTTCTAACCATAACCAAGGTTTTTTCAGTAGATTAAGTTGCCAAAGCTTAGAGGTGGCAGATCAGAAAAACTATTTTATCATCTGGGGATGAGGATGCATTGGAACCTCCCACAAGTAAGAAATAAGACAATGACAGGCAGGCATGGCAATGAATTTGTCAAAAACAAGGTGCGTTTTGCAAGTATGACTTTGTTGTACAAGGTTAACCTTCACAGGAACATTACTGCACAGCTGTGTTCCCATCTGTTATACAAAATCCAAGTGTTCTATAAGAACTGTAGGCCTTGAGGGGGGAGGATGACCATTCTGATAGTTTCTTCTTCTCTTGGAATGAACAGACCTTCTATCCATCAGTACAAGCATTAATGTGAAAACAGCATGCTGTACTGTAGAACAATGGCGCCTGCGGTATTCTATTTCATAGTACAAACAATAGCCGTTCCCACGCACGTACATACACAGTCTATTAAGCAAGCAAACCAAAGAGAGAGACATTCATTCATGCCTTTTTTTTTTTTTTTTTTTTTTTTTTTTAACGTTACCGATACAACATCACCATAAAACTCTGATTAGCCTACCACACACATTTCAAATACCAGCCAACAGGCCATGTTACACAATCATAACTGCAGCACATATTTGCAAAAGTGTCATGCAGAAGCCCAACTACACACACACAAAAAGACCTACACACACATTTTCACACAACATTCATACTTCCACACATGTTGAAAATAACGTAGTCTTATCTGTAGTCTTACTTTCAATAAAACTAATGTTTTAATAAGCCACTGAGGTGCAATGCAAAATAAATCAATGTCCAATGCACTGTATAACTTTGGATTCGGCGATCCATTTATTCACAGTTCTGTACACAAATGCTCACTGTAATGTTCCACTACGAGTCAAAGATGGAAGTAAAGTTCTCTCCCTAACCATTTTTTTAAACTACTCAAAACAGTGCAGATGCTGCACTGTTTTGCTGCTGCTGGTGCCACTGCTGTAGACCCAAATAATGTATTTAGGTGTCAATCTACGTTTTACAAATATCTTTCTCTTCTAGTCCGAAATCTAAATATGAGGTTGCAACAGTGAGGAGAACCCGAGTACTCCTACCCAAGACCATCCTGACTAAGCTCTGCCTCTACCTCAGAGCAGCTGTGTTCAGTGGTGTAATCTTCCAACACACACAGGAGGGGTGAGAGCTGGACCCCAGCATTACATCTTTTTGCTTTTCTCTTTCCTCTGCTACACTTTGATAAAACGTGTCACAGGATGACAGCTTGGTAAACCTGAGTACCATGTGTACGATCCACTGATCATGTTGCACTATTTGTGTGTGCTGACGCTCAGACACTCAGAACAGTTATCTCTCACTGATATTTGGAGCTGCCGGCACGTATACACTTGCCTCATGCAGCTTTCAACTGACAAACTAACGCCTATTTTACGTCCATATGATTAACCTACAATCTGGCATCAAGCATCTTTCAGAAAATTCCATGTGGAAACAAACGTGTGCTGCATTGCTCACAGTATTTATGAGATTAATCTTAGCCACATGAAAAATCTTAACAAAGGATGGAGATTATCAGAGTGGAAAATGGAAGCAGCACATCATGGCTTAAACCTGACACTTCTCTGGATGATAACCAAGGTAATCTGTCTGTTTAATCACATATACTTCAACACAATATACACAATCATCTGTGTCTGCTGGATAAGAAAGGACAACCTGAAAGGGTCTTCCTTTCTGGAACAGCGACATGATAACATCAACCAGCTGTGAGCTGCAACCTTTTCTAGAAAGCTCCTCAGAAAAGGCTCTATGTCTGTCTATATCAGTCTGGTGCCTATAATGTAGGATAAGTCTGATTGAACAGACTAATGCTAAGGACAGGCTGTCTATACACATTGGTAAAACTTGTTTCTACTGTTTTTTGTAGAGAGATAATCCATAAATCCAAAAGGCTGCTCAGGTAAACTGATGTTATTATATTTAAAATTGCAATTATTGCCAAAGGTTTTCTCGTTAGTATAAAGGCAGGTCATTATAAAGAGCGTTGACACTACCCTTTACCCTCTTATTCTTGTGCAACCAGTCAAATGGTTGGCTTAAGGTGTAGCTCCTGGCCCTACTTTGTCAAAAATGTTGTGCTTGAGTTGCTTAAAGTATGAAAAGTAAAGTAAAGTAGTAAAGCTCAAAAACGTGCTGTGTTTGCCGGACTTACAGCTGCTAAGAGAATGATTGCAACCCGTTGGAAGCCATCTCATGACATGACGTTTGTACATGAATCCTTTCTTTTTTGGACGTGACATATATGGAACAGTCTACGGCTCGCATGGTTGGAGTCCCTGGAAGGACTGTGGACACATGGTGCACCACTGCTGAGTTTTTAAAGTCCATGTTGTGAGTTGGTGTCGCAGCCTTCGCCTTTGTTTGCGTATGTGACTAGTCCCTTGTCTTGTGTCTGTCTGTGTGTGTGTCTGTTTCTGCATGTGTTGTTTTTGTCTCCCTCCCATTTTTCCTCTGTATTTTTGTGGCCCTGGGACACGTTCCTATGTCCCAGTGTGTTGTTTGTGTTATTCGTGAATATTAAAAAATAAAAAAATTTGATCACAAAAAAAGAGTTGCATGGAGATGACTAACCATTTCCAAGATTTCAATGGATATAAAACTGTCCCAGTTGAATCATCTGTATGACAGATAAAAAACCAAAAGGTATAAGCACTAAAACAACTTCTGAACGTTGCTGTCTGTGGTGCTTAGCACCGCCCACGATGATTGTGATTGGTTTAAAGAAATGCCAATAAACCAGAGCACGTTTTTCTCCCATCCCAGAATGCTGGGTGGACTAGCCACACCCTCTTCTGCAGTGCTGTGGAGGAAGGTCTGGCAATGAGAGACTGTAGTGTAACACAACTGAACGATCCAAAACATGCAGAATGTTTAACGATCAAAGAAAACCTGCAATAGTCACTTTGTTTTCCACAAGACTTTTGAAAACTCTATAATCAGCCTTGAGCTTGCTGGTCAACACACTTTGTCTATGCCAGTCTTAAAGCCTCTGCAGCCCAGTTTCCAAAGTCTTGATATGGTTGACTGGGGCTCTGTAATTGTGCCTGCACTTTTTAACAAGATAACTCAGTGAAACCAAGTACACAGTTATATTCTTTGTGGAAATAAAGTGGCTTTTTGAAGAAGAAATGGAACTTTGACCTGGCAGTTTCTATTTTGTTCTTGATGTCTGAGACCTCAGATATCCTTCATCATAACAACAGATAATTGAGAACTCGGTCTGAGTCAGGGCTTTCAAAGTCAGTCAAAGTGGAGACAAGTAACCCTTAACCCAATGGAAAGCGGAGACTACGTTAACAACAATGTCCGTGGGGCATTCTTTGTCCAATGATGTCAAACACCACATAATAACAGTTGTGTTGTTAATAACAGTTATGAACATTAATCAATGAGTTAATATTCATAATAATGGAGCACAAGTTTTCTAACTACAGTGTGCATAATGCTGTGGGGTGAATGAGTTTTTTTATTAAAGCCTTGTTTTCATTCATGTATATTTTGTCATCATTAGAAGTATGGTGAATAAGCTATTAGCAGTTCCTGTTTGCTATGTTCCAGTGGATACACAGCTTTAATGGGTAACTTTGATACTGAAGAAAACTTATAAAAATGTGATTCTCAGGCAAGTTCTGGAGTTATGAAGCGTCTTTTTCAATAATTTATTTATGTTTATTCTCAAGTTATGTAATCCTTAGAGAGTGTAAGTGGCACTGAATCTGATATGTGTATGTCTGAGTGTTCAAATTTGACAGATTTGAGATATGGCTCAGAGAAAAAGTGCCACTTTTGACACAAATTTTGGCAATTGGGCACTAAGGTGTTTTTTAAAGTATCTTAATTGCCTCCATGAGCTGTGTCACAGCCATTGCTGGTGCCGTCTGTGTTTTGAGAACAACGGCACACTGTAGCTTTGCGTCACCTATCTCGGAATTGTCTGTACGAGAGCAACTTAAAAAATGACACCAGACATTTTCACTTTTCCTTTCAAGACTTCTCGTTTTAAAGTATCATCACAAAGATCTTTGAGTCTCAATATTTCAGAATAGCAAGGTCTGTGTTTGCCTGTCTCAGCTTTTCATTTTAGTGCCATATTTACACATCTGCACACAGGCTGCCATGTCAACAGCTCTACACCATCCTACCAATTGCTTGGTATGAGAGGGACTATGTAAGGATTATGTGGATATGATGAACACTTTTTTTCATTGTTCATCTCCGATGCTTTCTTTCATCAAATGAGACATCTGCTTCTTTAACAAGCTGTCATGGTGGAAAAGGTTAGACATATCAAGACTGTGTAACCCCTAAATTCCTCTGGTTTACCATTGTCTTGTGCTAATTACATACATGCGTCTGACATCCGACTGCAAACACACATTGTCACACGCCCGCTGATTAATTGAATCAGACTTCACAACTCTGCTTGGTATTTGATGAAAGCCCCCCACACACAATAATGAATGCCAGCGCAGAGGGGGAGGTCTCTACAGCCCCAAACAGGATCAAATTAATTGATGCTGCTTGAGGCCAGCAGTTAATATAAAATTGGTTTTGTTTTTTTAAAAGAATTGCCGTCCTAATTAACCTTTATCCCATTAGACTTTGCCTATTTATCCTTGTTGTTTTGCCTGGCATAATATTTAGCTTGTTGTGGCTTTCCCTGAATGCACCTCATTGTTTCAATGTCTCAAAAGCTTCTTATCAATTTCCTGCAGAAATGACATGATACTGTTTTGTAAAGTGTTAAGGTCAGAGAAGTCATTAGGGGATACCAGCGCCCTTCGGATGAAAAATAAAGAATTCAAAATGGTTAATAAGATATTAAAATACATGAGTTGGCAAAATCTAAGGTTAATGGCAAAGTAAGAACAAGCTTTGTCGTGATCATATTACAACGTGCACTGGCAGTCTCTGAAGCCTGATATGAGCTTAATTCATCTTCAACAGCAAATATGCCAGTGGAGGTAGGCTGAATCATCTGAAAAGAGCAGGTTGCACTGAATTGTCAGGGATATTCTGCAGTATAAATGTGCCAGAGGAGTGATTAAGATGTGGATCATGCAGACGGAGATTCAGGCTTTGAGAGGGTTTTATTTTATTTTCAACCACCACAATGATGTAGGTAGCTCAAACCATCTGGAGATTGTCACATATTTACTGAAAACTTGGTGTTACTCTACCTCGGCAGTGCAAACAGCTAGAACTAGATGATGTGAAATTGTCGGTTATTGGCATTTCAGTATAGTCAACCTTGACTTTCTGTTTGAATTAATCTGATAATTTCACTGAATGTTTGACTCAAAGCAAACTGCCTTAGAGTCAAACACATAAATCATCTTAATCCACCATGTTTTCTTGTTATGGTTTAAGATTCTTCCCCACACTATTTTCTTAAATGGCTTTGGATGATGTTCACTCATTTTGTCCATTTTATGATAGCAAAGAAAACCACGACTGCCTAGTTCACTGATAGGGGAACAGGGCATGCAATGACTCAGACAGACGGGCCATTTTTAGTAATTTGAAGAATGAAAGGAGTATCAGTACCGAAACTTGGAGAATTTCTTTGGATAGTCTGGTTGGTTTGGGGTTGTGTAGTCTCGCATTGCCAGAACGTCCTCCACAGCGATGCGAAGGAGGGTCTGGCTAGTCCACACAGCATTCCGGGATGGGAGAAAAAAACTCTGGTTTTTGGCACATCTTTAAAACAATCACAATTGTCTTGGGCGGAGCTAAACGCTGGATGGTGCTAAGGTGCTGCTGCAAAATAGCCAAAGTCTGCAGTCAGACTGAGCAGGATTCTCCGGCGAGAAGCCACTGCTGACAGGCATGAAGCTCTCCTTCCGCCGCAGCGCTGACTGCTGTCTGTCCGCATGGCGGGCAGAGCTGCCGTCTGTCGGTATTAAATTGTGATGTTTCATAACCTGTGAAAACGTTTTGTAGTCCAGTTAAATAGTAGTCCAATTCCGTGTTTTGGTAGGCTACAGTTGGTTTTAACACCTGATGCAGGCTGTATGGGAGTAGCCTACAGTAAAACTCAACATTTTAGAATGGCCTTTTACTGTGGCCAGCCTAAGGCACACCTGTGCAATAAGCATGCTGTCTAATCAGCCTCTTGATATGCCACACATGTGAGGTGGATGGATTATCTCGGAAAAGAAGTGCTCGCTAACACAGATTTAGACACTTTTGTGAACAATATTTGAGAGAAATAAGCCTTTTGCATACATAGAACAAGTCTTAGGTCTTGTTGAGTTCAGCTTATGAAAAATGGGGGCAAAAACAAAAGTGTTGCATTTATAATTTTGTTCTGTGTATGTAAGGATGAGCCAATTTGCTGTACAGATTCAGACAGCTCCCACACAAAGCTGGCCACATATATAGCTGCAGTGGCGGATATGCTCTGGTATCCATCACATAACACCCCTCACACCTCCCCAGGCAAGTCACAGGTTCTGCGCTGTATCAGACGTAAATGGGTAATTGACAAGTAATGATTTGAGTACGCCTCATGCTTTTGCTCCCTTTATCCATTCAACGCATCTCACTTGTGCCTCTTCTTTGTGTAATATTTGGTTGGCTCCCTGCCCGGCACATCACATCGACAGCTGAACTTTCCGGCCAGAGATTCTGAACCTTTCAAGCGTGAGATGGAGCAAAGGCTGAAATATCCAGGGCCAAGATTGTGCATGTGTGTGTGTGTGTGTGTGTGTGTGTTTTTTTTCTCACTATGTGTTCTTGCATGCTCCATGATGCGTTTGAGTACATGTCTAACAGGAGAATCAAGACTCTGAACAAGAGAAGCCCTGAGGGTAAGAGATGGATACAGATCCTGAAAGGTTATTTTTGAGGTGATAATGCATTTTATGGTGATTTGACTAAGAGTGATAGGAAAGCCAAAAGTCACATCTAAATTACTTCATCTATTTAATTCTGAAACTTACTTACTTGGGAAAAATCAATAAAAATCTCTTTTTAAAGATTTTGTAGTTTAAAAAATACATACAACCCAGTTGTGTTATACCTTAAAAGTATGAGCTGTTTTTTGGGGGTATTATTTAGTTTAAATCTTTAACAAACAATAGCAAAGGGCAATTTTTTCTAATAATTGTTGCATATTTCCTCAGGAAGATCTAATGTTATAGATAATTGATTTAGGTTTGAAACCATGTTTTCAGATACTTACATTTCCTCTTGGCAATGAGAGAATTTGGTACACAATTTATTTAGAAGCATTTTAGCCTTTCTTTTAGTAATGGATACATGAAGGGAAATTATGGATGACATCTCTTAAATCTTAAAAAAAAATACATAACAAAAAAAGTGACCAAAACCATTTTGATTTGAGTTTGGTGACAGATATTTTGCCAAAACAACATTAGAGACCTTTATTATTCCGATTGGTTTTAACTCAGTAAGTGGTTTTGATTTAAAAGACTTTAAAAGTGTACTTGTGTTACATTGGGATGTATCGAATATTTTTAAGTAGCTTTATTCCTTTTTTGAAATGCACAAAAGAGATTGGAAGTGACAGACATTTTGTCCAGCTATTGTAACAGGTTTCAGACGATTTAATAAAAAAAAAACAAAGAAAGGACTCTTGAAAACAGCAGGCAAAATAGTGAAAAAGGTCCGGGAAGCAAAAAATACCAGGGGTACAAAAACAGGAACATCAAGATGAGGGGGTAGACTTACACAAACTCTCACAGAATGCAATACAATGGTCTGACACTAGACAACGACAACCCAGAGACTAAATACACAAGGTAACAAGGTGACACAAGGAACATGTGACGCAAGGGCTCAGGAACAGGTGAAACAAATCAAGGTGGGGCAGACAATCACAAAGGCGGGAAAACACATGGCAGGAAGTCAAAACAGACTACAAAATAAAACAGCAAACTGAAACATACACATCCATGACAGCTATGTTAACATTCTCGGTAACTCAAGGCACCCTGGTGGCCTAGCGGAAATAGTTCCTTAGCATAGAAAAATCCTATTGAACAAGAAAAAAAGCGACAAGCTTATAAAATATAGATTTATATGAATTGGGATTTTGGGACACATTCAAAGCTATAGTGCATAGTTTCTGTTTCCCCCAATGAGGAATTCTAAGTAATGACAACAAAACTGTCGGCGCGCCCACATGATACAAGCATTCAGTGATCGCACATACCCCCCAAATCCACACAGTTGCTAGTAGCCAAGGAAAACACAAGGAGGATTAAAAAAAAACGTTATAGACTCTTCAGAAGAGGTAATTATCATCACTTGAGCTTCTGCGTGGGGAAGTCACCGGGCACCACAATCTTCTGAACACAGCCATACTGAGAAATCCAGAGAGAGTTGTGTGGAGCTGATAGTCTTAATTAGCATTGTTGCAACTCATTTGGCAACGGCTTGAATGTAATGGGCGTTCATTAATATCCGAACAGTACACACTAAAGCTTAAAGTGGTCAATGGAGCCATAGAATGTAAGTGATGTAGCCAGCCAGTCTGGTTCTCCTCTTCTTCAATACCCCTGCTAGCAATCAATCTGTGGCCCATGATGCCTTCCCATTCCCATGCGAGACCTAACATAGATATGATTGCAGCAATTAGGTACGTCTTACTCTTTCCCTGGAGTCAGATTTGCAATTAACTGCAGAATGACAAATAATGTTAGTCCCTCTACCCAATAACCACAGCCCCATGTCAAACACAAAATTAAGCTGGTGAAAAAGTGTAACAGGGGAGATACTTTCATTAGGGAGGGGCATGTAAGCTATTTAACAAAGTATGGTATCAGAGTTCAATTAATATACAGAAGTTGCAGTATTTATTCATTGAGCTAAGCAATTAATTCCAAAATGCTTCCTAGAAAATTATTTCAACTGTGATAAACAGCAGTATTTGGCTCAGATTATCACAATAAGTTAGTGAAAGAAGTATATGGCCAGGCTTTGCCTAAAGCGTGTTCCAGCTAGACATGAGTCGCCAGAAGCTGAAGCAGTATCAGGACGATCGACACTCTTCAAGGGAACTCAAAATCCGAAGTTATGTCTTTGAAATAATAAAGTTTAGCTATATTTCTTCCCCTCTGTGGCATAATGTGATAAACAGGCCACTGTTAAAACTGCACTAATATTTTTTTTGACAATGGATCAAGTGTTTAACGTTAAAGGTGAGGTTGCACTCTTTAGTCACAAACTTACAAAGAGTTATCACCAACTAGGCAACCTCTTACACACTAACTCAGTAATGCCCATCAGCTTTACTGAGCTGTTTAGCTTCTTTTAGCTTTAAGCTAATCAACCGAATTTCTAGCCACAGAAGGGAGCTGATTTTAGCAGAAAATCTAATTCAAAAACTAAAACTAAATTAAGATAAGACATTATTGTCTCCTAAAGTAGATATTCGTCTTGGGCAGTCAAGAGAACAAAAGATGGTGATGCATCACACATAAACACAGTAAACATACATAAAACATAAGTATACAATTATTTCATCCAAATGCATTCAATAAACATCTGATAAACCTCACACAAGACTCCCCTGCCTTCCCCCACACTCACAGAAGAAAGAGAAAAGAACCCAGAGCACATCCTCCCCCTCATACTGCACTTAATTCTACCCAGATTGCACATTTCCTGTGAAATCATGCTGTGATCAATAACTTATGTATTGCACTATGCCCAAACGCACAACTGCACAATGCTGTATCAAATTTAAAAAAAATGGACCAGTGCCCTACTAGAAATTGCATATCCTACAACCATTTTGGTGAGTGCCACAAAATTAGCTATGCTTAAACTCAGCACATTCAAGGTGGAGACCAAAAGAGAGCTAAAAATAGAGTGAATATTTGACTTGTGGTGGAAAGAAACATGACTGAATGATAATGTTGCTCTGTGTCTGCTGGATGTGTAAACAGGCCTTTTTTTTGCTGACATGTTAGCTGAATTATTACAGCGTGTGAGGAAATCATCACAAAAGAGCAAAAAATGACATACCCTATAGTACATTTTTTAGTGGAGAGCACATGGGGTCATCGCGTTAACTTTGTGGTCCAAGTCTATTATATAGTAGTTTTTATACAAAGTCCTTCAGACACATCACAAAAAAAAAACTCTCTCAATGGTCTTCCTGTACGACCACATTTTTTAAATTAAAAAACATCTCAGAAGGAATGGCACCAGCTCACTTGCTCTCTTATCAGAGGCTGCCAGATGCCAGCCCACAACACCATCCCACACACAGCCTGAAGGTGCACCGCAACACGAAGCCATCGCACTGGGGAGGGAGAGCGAGGGAGAGAGAGTGAAATACAGTAGAGGGAGAGGAAGAGGGAAAAAGGAGACGTATAGCCTGGAAACATTTGAAAGGAAAAGTGGATCACCGTGCGGAGGAGGGTCGATTGGAGCAAACTGAGGCTGGGGGAAAGTGTATCGGTAGCGTCAAAGACCAATCTCTCTCTTTCCCCACCGTGCCTGAGAGGCTAAAGACGAAAGAAAGGAGAAACAACTTTAGATGGGTTTTGACAGAGTGATCTGTTACCGTGAAAAAGGAGAATAAATGTGGTTTACGATGGTTCCCACGCCAGCAGTGGCAACAGTAAAGATGATGCAAATCACTTGTGAGTAACAAGCTTCATCCATCACCCTTGTTACAGCGCCAACGTACAGCACAGGCCCAGCGGCAAAGCCAATCATGCACACATTGTATGCAAAAAGCCTACAGCCAGTTTTTCACAGTGGGTGTAAGCTCTAAATTTTATATGTGGAAGGCAGAAAACCTTTTACCAGAGCAAGATACACTGTCTGATCAAGCCATCTGTGATTAGATTTTGACAGGCTGCTGAAAGTATGCTGGTTGACAGCCCAAAAATTCAATTTTGTTTCACTTTCTCATGTTCTCTGCTTAAAGACAACTCTCTGTGGTGACATTCAGATTTGCACACACTTGACAAACGCACCGCCGTACACACTCACACACACATGATGATTGGCACAACAGTGACGCAGCTAAGACCGAGGTGCTTGTGCTGGGCTCCGTAAGCGTCCAAGAATATGACGGTGCCAAGAATATGACGTTAAATTACATGCCTAAGAGTAATATTGCTTAAATTGGTCTTTTTAAAGTTTCTTAAGCATCAGGGAGGAATTTTTGGCGTCCTCCAAAGAGGTTTTAGCCAGCACCCCAGTAAATCACCAGTGCAAAATTATAAGAACTGAAAGAAAAAATGTAACTCCGTAATATTAGTTTACCAAACAAAGAAAAACAGAACATAAACTTGAATAGGAACGCTAATCTCAGCTTTATCACCCATAGTCAGGCTGTGCCGGAATCTTGATGATTTTACCAGTAGTATTTACGTTATATTATTTTTTAGCCAGTTTTGTTTATTACATAGTCAGAAATGACAGGCACATTGATTGATTTCTGTCAAATAAGGTAACACAGACTTATTATTGTATTTCTTTATTTATTTACCTTCATTTAACCAGGAAAAGAAATCTCTTTTCCAAGAGTGTCAGCATTACAACTACACGTACTGTACGTAAAAACACAAAATACACAGAAAGACTAAAAACAACTGAATCAGCAAATCCGTCAAAGTCAACCACAATCCAAAACACATCAGGCAAAACATCTACAGCCAGATGTGGCTGTCAATCACCATCCTCTTAAAAGCGACCAATGAGACCAGCTCACTTAGTTTCATGGATTTCTGCAACTTGTTCCAGTTCAGATTAGTTCTAACATTTGGAACAGGAAAAGAGTTTTGATACTTTTAACATTGTCTTTACTGTATGCAAATTGGTCATGCTTGTCTTGCATAGTCACCCACCAAAGGCTCTTTCTGAGTCATTAAGAACCCTGGTAATGCATTTTTTGGGGACTATTTTTAGCTGCGGATTAATACACATTTGGGGAGTTACATGCATGAGGACAAGCTACAAACTAGTGAGGTTTTGACAGCAAGATGGTGTATGTACAAGTCACTCACAATAAACTACGGTGCCCATGTTAATTGTAATGAAGGGACCAGTGCAACAGTGTGGCTCTTTGATGTGCTTTTAACACGGCTTTTGGACAACAATGGAGCTCTATGGCACAGAGGAATTAAGGTACAGTATATCTGATTTTGGCTACACAGACCATAATTGTTAGTAGGATCAATGGAGTGATGGTTTTGATCTTTCCATGGGATTAATAAGAATAAATATTGAATATTTGCCTTATCCTGAAAAAAGAAATAAGATCAAAACCCTAAAGCCATTCTATAAATACAAGATACATATACAATTTAATAATAAAATACAAGTGAGTCCGAAATGTGTTGTAAAAATGTTTTTAGAACATAATTGCGGTTTCTTTGTTTAACCGTAATTAATTGCTAACATTAGCTAAGGTCTTAAAGGTGCCCTGCCGCACGTATTGTCTGTAATGTCTGAAGTTCTATCATGGACTCTGTAACATTTTTTTGTGGAAAAATGCCCTGGTTACCTTGTTTCAAGCCTTTCTAGTGTGGTAAAGAAAGCTTGCAGGAAGACTCGGCTCGATTTGTGCAAGTTCCCATTAATATTCAATGAGCTAAGCTGCTTGACTCTGATTGGCTAACAGCTAGCCAATGAGAGCCCGGCTATTAGCATCCTTTACCTTGCGCAACTGTAAAAACGGTTTTGTGTGACAGGGCACCTTTAAGAGGCTTGACTGTTGATAGTAATTGTTAATTTTGTATAGATTTGTAAATTGTATAAGTCATTACTGGTTGGATTGTTCAGCTAAAGCTATGCTAGTTGTTGACACTTGACCCTATTCATGTTCATAGTGACAAAAATGACAAGGGGGGGGATTCAGTTAGAAAAAATGTTTTACGATAATAAAGAAGCGTTGTTAACTTCATACGCTGTGTACCTGTGTTACTACATTATCTGGGTCACATAACAGTGATATAAGCAAAAGATGTATCCTGGAATTCATTCCAAACTTTGATTGGTTTATAAAAGTAATAAATAAACACATATTTTGAAATTTGACTGAGACAATGATATTGTTAATCGCAATTATTTGTGAGACGATTAATTGTACAGCAACATTTGGAATTGTGACAGCTCTGACCATCTGCCACACCAAGAAGAAGAAAGAAACAAACACCAAGCGTTGTTAGCAAATATACATTGAACCCAGGTCTCCCCACGGACTGAGAAAAAGCCAACAGAGGCAGTGTCACTGTGATACTGGGTCATTAGTCTTAATTCGCACTGTGTGAGCGCCCATGCCAGCAAGGTGTGTGTGTGTGTGTGTGTGTGTGTGTGTGTGTGTGTGTGTGTGTGTGTGTGTGTGTGTGCTTATGCAAAGGACTGTCCATATGGGGGACTGTTATATAATTCATACTGCAGGTGTTAAAGAGCTTAGGATTCCGGAAACAAGACAAGCAGATTTGAAATAGGTCCCCTCATATACAGTGTGCCTGTGTGTTCACAAAATGGCTGACAGGAAGAAGTCATTGAGGAGAAATATGCCCGATACAGGGGTAACACAGTGGGAAAAGAATACGAGGGGCACAAAACTAATCATAGGGCTGTCAGACAGCTTTTTGTCAAACAGGAACAACATGTCCGATGTCAGGCTTCCCTTGCGGACAGAATGCAGTTTGTTTCAAATTTGTTTGAAGATGAGCTGCTAGAGCAGATTCAAATCAAAGTAATCTGCATGTGATCCAGTCAGCCAAAATTCTGGTTCCAATAATAGGATTAACTTTTGTTCCCTACTCAATATGTAATTTGCTTCCAGTTCCCGATAAGGGTCTCTTTTAATTAGTTTCAGAAATGTTGATAATAAAAGAACTCAAAGTGATTAAGTATGATTGAAGTAGGCTGTGATTTAGAGATACTGACTGTTCCCCTATGATGTGAAATGTTTAAAATTCCAAGAAAATAGTGGGATTAGTTTCACTTTAATTTGTGATATATCACACATATGACCGATGAATACTGTGGGCTTAAATTATTTTGTGTGATTTTAAGTGAATATAAGTGCATGTGATTGAATATTGAGGTGCAAATGAGTGTCTATGTCCCATTCATTGTCTCAATGCGCTGTATGGCCATCATGCAAATACATGACTTCAGCTTTGGAGGAAAGGCGGAGACGTGTAGCAACATTAATCAACGCTTCTCCTGGTGACTACAGGGGAGGGGTTTGTGAACGAAAACCCCATCTATTTGGTTTTCTAAAGGTTATTCTATCATTATGAGACTATGAAACTATGACACTAAACTAGGTATTTAAAAAGGTAAGGGCAGGAGAGAAACATAGCATGCACAATGACAGAACAATTCCACTTTTTTACAGCGTTAAATGCCATGGACTTTGGCAGTTCTAGTGTAAGAGCCTTTTACAAAATTTTGTGGTTGTTCGGATTTTGACTGTTACTCAGGCTACTAGTGTCTCAGACTTGTCTTGATCACGTGGGATTTCTTTTTTAACTCAGACATTTCTCAATATTGGTTTGACCTATTTTAATCTTCAGTCTGGCCCAATAACTGCCATTTTTGTAATTTTAGGCTCTGCTCTCCCCAGTCTGCCCACAGCTCTTTCAATGCTGTCTCAAAGGCACCAGAGTAAACTTTAACAATTAGTTCCCTGATTTTTGCAAAAACGCAATGTAGCCAATAGGATAGATGAAACAAGAGAGGAAACACACCTGTAGCTACAGTCACTTCATAATTGATTTTTATGAATCACTAATGTTCGTGTAGTCAGCTGATAGCAGACTTGTGTATCAGACTCAGATCCAGAATATTTGTAGGCCCCAATGCCCGGCCAAATTCCAATTTAAAAGCTGCCCGGACCACACTACTGGTCATTTTCTTATGCCACATATATTAATCTACTAGATTATCCTCCATGTGTCTTGTTGAAACTGTACTTCGCTAATTTAGCATTAATTTCCTATAACATTGTTGTACTTACAACGGTCTGTTAAAAAATCAAAATCAATGCATTACACCCCTTTCTTCCTACCTGGCACCTAGATTACCAACAATGTAACTCAACCATGGACAGTTTGGTTGGAGACTTGGATGTGTTATGCTTGTAGCTGCTAATGCTTATTATTCTGTGATTTAAAGTTATGTTGAGGCTATTTATTTATCCATATGGTTTTAGTGTGGAAATTGGGTTGCGTCTTGGAGCTGCTAGACATCTGAATTTCCCTATGGGGATGAATAAAGTATTCTATCTATCTAAATATCGATCTATCTATCTATCTATCTAAGTTGAGGTCTACAGCCTCAACTGGCGCTGACTCAAGTGACATCATTTGGGGCAATTTTATCAGCATCCAAACAGCTCCCTCTGGACACACAAAAGGCTTTATAGAACTTTTTCACATATGTAGTAGTACTTTCCAAGACCTGTTCACATACTTTGATGTGTAAAGTTGTTATAGAATCCTAGTTGCTGAGTGCAAAGACCTTACAGCAACTTGACTCTGGTCATTGGGTTTACTGCACTGACCAGACACATGCAGTCAGTGGAGTCCATTGATTGAAACATAACAGTCGAGAGGAGTGTAAGAGAGAGGAGTGTTTGTACTGTCAAACTTAGCCTGGTGGAGCTGCAGGTTCCTAAAATCCATTTATTGATCCTCGTTGACTGCTCACTGCTTCCTTTGACAAGATAAAATCCTTAGAAGGACATCACTGACGCACCGTGCTTCAAAGCTCCTACACCTTTACACCCCGTCCTCCATAGGAGAAAATATAACAGCCCATCATCCCTAGGACACAATGTAACAGGTACGCTTGTTGGTTTCTCAATTTCTACTGTAATTTCAGGTTTTACTATTTGGATGGGTGGTTAAAAGTCTTTAAGTATGTAATAATGTAATAACAATGCATGTAATTTTAAGATGTATAATGGTCAACACAAGACAGTTTTCTTAAATTCGGCGTCCATGCCCGCCTTTCACACTTGATGATTCTTATAAAAAAAACAAACAGCTGACTGGCTGTCAATCAAGCTTTATACCCTACTGAACAACACATCTGTTGAAGACTGGTGAAAAGTTGAGGCTCAATGTTTATATTGGAGCTCAAGTCGGAATCTGATAACTATAAACCAAGATCTGGATTTGATTGAGTTATGATCTGGTGTGATGTTTGTCTGCGTGACAGGTCAGTAGGGTGGATGGGTGTGAGGGGGGGAGGAGTGCTTTATACGTTCGAATAATCTTGTAATGTCCGAAAAGTCTTGCATTGCCAGACCTTCCTCCACAGCGCTGCGGAGGAGGGTCTGGCTAGTCCACACAGTATTCCTAGATAAGAGAAAAACGTCTTCTAGTTTATTGGCATTTCTTCACCTCACAGAGCCTCTGTGCCGCTGCAAAGTAGCCTTGAGAAAAAACATGTTTTGATGGACCATGTGTACGTTCAAAGGTTGTTTTTGTCGTGCAACAGAAAACTCAGATTGGACCGCTAGTCTAGCTAGCTGTCTGGATTTGTGATCTGAGTAAAGCAGTTAACCAGAGTCCTCATAAATTGACTGGAGCTTAAAATTCCAACACAAAGACAGCAGCAAGAAACAGACATTGGGAATTTTCCGCAACACCGGAGCAATCCTGTAAGTGGAATGTTGTGGATATAGACTTTTAAAGTTTCTTGCTACATAGTTCTGCCAACACATTCTGGAGGATAAAAGATCACCTGACAAATCACTCTGAAAACATTTCCAAGGCTAAACATGATGCTGATGTCATGATGCAATGCCATGATCTACTAATAGTTTGTTGTCCTGGCTTTTCCACAACAGTTTTACTCTTGCTGCTGTATTACAAGTGACACAGTTAATTATGGAGAGGAGACAGGTGAGAAACAACCTGGGGGAGAAAGAAGAAATGTTTACAACATGAAACCACAAATAGATGATAGAGGAAAACAGATTTTGCTCTATAGGTGAGATTTCAAAAATGGCATCACGGAGACAAACAAGCTCTTTCTTGGAAGTAAGAGTTCTTCTATTTTTTGACTCAGCTCTGTCTTTACTTGCAAGACTTCTCTCTCTTACACGTGGCAACAAGCGAGACAACTCATCATACAAAAGCACATGGCAGCTGGTGCAGCTTTTTAACCACATCAGTTCAGCTCCAGTGGGTTTGTTACAAACTTGCTCCGATTTAGCGCAGATCAATGCTCTTCTTTCTAAGAAGTGTGTTAGACTGTCAGAGGTATCCTAGTTTGCAATGGCTCATTTAAGCTTGTTTAGCTGATTGACTCTGTTGAGGAGGAGTTGCATTTGTGGACCGAAACTGATTAATTAGCATGTGAAATTATTTAACAAAAGCACAAAGTAATCCCAAGTTAATAAGCAATTAAGACAAGAAATATATTTGTTGTTGTTCTAGTTGAATGCTACGATGATAATGCTCATTTGCATTCATGGAAACAACATGTCTCTGATCCATTAAAAAAGATTTGATGAGTGGGCTTTTGATTTCTTCATTATTGGGCTGAGGAATGCCTGCTGGAATCAAAGAAAAAAACATCTTCATATTTGATTCTCACTCACTTAATGCGTGGATATATCACATTGCCTGGTGCATAGAAATAATGTCAGCTTGCAACATAAAATTGTCATAATATATACAAATATGGTGTGGAAGGTTGCAAAATACCTGTTCCATGGTGGTTCCAGCACCACCATACACTTCCTGATTTTAAGATGTGTGGGCATGATTGCAACAGAGGTTGATAGTAACACCTCACTGGTGTTCCCAGCAAGAGCTAAACTACAATCAGTTCAGTATAGATACAATTTTGCTAAATTATTGCTTTATAATTATGATAATTACACACATTTCTACACATAAGACCTAGTGCTGGGTTTCACAACTGTGGCTCTGGACTTTTAAAGCCACTTCTCAAAGCTGAACTGAACAATGTATTAACAATGGCTCACATAGTAACTAACTATGCTACTATACTATGTAAAAAAGAAATCTCTCGTGTAGCGTGAATAACAAACGCCAAAGGCACACGACCAAGCGTTCATATTTTATGGGATGGGAGAGTGAGAGCTGTTGCCTATTTATAAGGTGACGATATGTTGTGCTTTTAGCTTATTCCACTGTGGCCCCTTTTTTTTTTTTTAAAATTACACTACAAAGAAAAAGCGAAAGGTAAGACATCCAGCCAAAAATAATTAATTAATTAAAAATAATTAAAAATTAATGTAACAATGATTGAGAATGCAAAACAAAATTTACACCCACCCAAAGTCCTGTGTGGCTTTTCCGAGTGTTGTATCTTGATAATTAGATCTACAATTATACAATGTACGGCAAAAGAGTTAGTCAATTAATCTAGTACTGTCCACCTATCTGCCAGTGAGGTAAGCTGGTTTCAAATACAAATAAATGTATCTTGTT
Organism: Etheostoma perlongum; assembly: GCA_026937815.1. NCBI lineage: Eukaryota > Metazoa > Chordata > Actinopteri > Perciformes > Percidae > Etheostoma > Etheostoma perlongum. The sequence continues at coordinate 5,348,499 of CM049390.1, read as the reverse complement.
TGAAGATAATAACACATACCCACTAGCAAATTATACAAGTGAAAAAATAAAATATTGGAGAACAAATGCCCTGTCAAAAAGAACATTTTTGCATTGAATATTCTCTGCGCCTTAATATGTACTGTAGCTCAATATCTCCTCTAGAAATCATAACTTGGAACATGGTACAAATCAAAACATTTGTCATGGCGCCAGTGAAGTAGAAACAGCTTCTCAGCCTGATATAGATGCTGTAATTGGTTGATCTCTGGTGTGTAACAAGACGATATACGTTCCCAAACCTTAAAGCAGAAACAAGGAAAAGGTCGTGAACAGGCCATGTTGGTGAAGCCAATCAATGACAGAGTGGCTAATGAAGTAATCATTCAAACAGTAATTGAAAAGGAAAAGCTCTGACTTGCTCCGTTTATTAATATAGGTGACAGATGCTTTTCTATTCTTTGTCTTGTAAAGCAGTGGTCCATATTGCGCTCGAGTTAACAGTATACAATTAATAAGGGCTGCCTGTAATTGACAAGAGAGTGGATGTTTTTATAGAGTGATTTTATAGGGGCTGAACGTTGTATATAATAACATAATATCTTTATAGCTTTGGAAGCTTCTGGTGAATCTCAAACAATATCTATGGTTTAATGACTAAAAAAAAAACAGCAGCAACCACAAATAATCATGCAACATGGTCTCACGGCAGTTCGTGAAATGGTCACATTAGATTCGCAGTCTCTGGGGGAACGGGGCAATGAAACGCCACACATGGGAGACGGCGGCGGTCCCTGGGGGACGCGTTTCAACAGACGGTTGGGTTTAGGAAAACAAGAACGGGGAAAGGACAGGTCACAAGCTGGGACAGGATCCACAGTCACTGGGGGACGCAACAACGGGGAAATTAAACACCACACATGGGAGAAGCACGACAACAACGGGACGGTTGTGTTTAGGAAAACAATAACTTTGGTCTTTGGTCACCTTGGTCTCCGGGGTGAAAGTCCTTTGTCCAACCTCCCTGCATTTTTCATACTGCTTGTTACGGTGGTCTTGCTGTGATCACGAAAGATGCTTCCCATTGATATACATTATGATTAAAATTCGTGCTCACCACCACGAAAAAAACGGCATGAACGTGTCCGTGTACACGAATCAATAGATTAAATAAAGTCAGCATTTCACGAACGGCTGTGAGACTGGGTTGAATCATATCTAAGATGGGGTTTGGTTTGTGATGGAGACAATGCGTGTGACTGATGGAACACAAATGAGAAACAAATGAGTACAGATAGATTCATTGAAGTAGAAAAAAGTACGATTATTTCTTCAGGTTTCATGAACTGTCTAAGGGGGCTTTCATTCATGAAAGTCTGAACCATGTCTGGACCAAGGTTCCTGTTTTGTTACATTGTATACATTTGATCCTGTAAGTTTTGGTTTCACACTGCAGTTATGGAAGCACACTAAAGATCTATACATGACAAAACTACATTGTGCCGTCATTGCATGAGCTGTATCTCAAGATACTTATTGGTTTGTAGACAGGCTTCCCCGTCCTCTCAGTCCTCTCTCTGTGTCAGAGTTTTTTCTACTGATGGCTACTCTCCCTTACTGGAACCTTTTGTTTTGTTGTGATGTTGAGAAGCATGCCACTGAACTTTCTTTCTAGAGCATTTATTCAAAGACAAACAGAAACCTACACTGTACACTAACTACCACATTAAATGATGTATTCCCAGTTCTAATGGCCGACAGTTGGCTGCTCTGAGCCTATTCCCCGTCACTCACTCTCTCATGTAGCCTACACACTGAGCACCAAGCTAAAGGAGCTTCCAAGGTCTTGTAACATGAGGAGAGCCTGCCAGAGCTTCTTGTAATTGGTCCGAAAGTCCGAACCATCCAAAAAATGCTTTTGTACTGCTAACGAACCGAACCATGGTTCAGTTTTTTTAAATTAAAAATACAATTCTGTCACATACTGTCTGTCTGAATATACCTGTATTCAGACTGAAACACTCCGTTTTAGTGCTTGTATTTTTAAGCTCGCCTCCAGATTGGTCAGCATTTGGGTCTACAGCATATGCTTTCTCAAATCACAAAAGACATAGAAATCTCACTTTTTACAATATGGAATCTTTAAGGTAGTGGGCTTACCAACAGCTAAAAAAGTAAACATTTATTAGGAAGAGCAACAGCAATGCCTAAGTAATTCTGAATTAATTTTCTAGCTGCTGCTGTAAATTAACAGTTCATAGACATAGAAGCTAACATATTTGATAGGTTTTTTTATTTAGTCTAACAAGGCTGGACATGCTACCTACCTAGCTGGCTAACTAGCCAGTTGGGATTGTGAGTTTTATTTATTAGCACGTTTTATTTATTAGCCTACTCAGCATCAACATGAGGAGACAGTGGATCTTTCCCAAAACCCACACTTGCGGTTTTCAGCACTTAAGGGCATGCAGAGCTTAAGTTATATATTTACACAATTATATCATGATTCATGATCTTTTTTTTTTTTTTTTTTTAATAGTGACTAGTTTAGGGTTTCATTGATGAGATGTTTTATCTTTCCGGTCCAGGGATTCAAAGTATCTATTCAGTCCCAAATCTATTTGTTTCACATCACTTTCAAGTGTGTAGACAAAAAAACAAAGGTTTATCTCTGTTCCCTTCTGTGTAAGATGTTTGAAGTGAGTTGTCCCACACTGATAACCAACAGTGACAGGATACTGGATGACTATTTTAACACAGTTTATATTGTTCTCAGTGGGAGTGGAATCCCATAGCAGCTCCAGCTGCTGACTTCTTTCTTTGATCACTATTCTTTCATCTTTTGTGAGCCTGGGACTGGCACAAAATTGCATGCATGATATATGACGTTCCATCTCAGCAGTGTATGAAAAATAAATTAGATTTCCTTACACCATTTCCTGATCATCCCCCACCACCAGCCCTCCCTCCTTTCATCACACCTACCTCGCTCTTCCTGGCCATGCACGTAACAGCTGGGCTGTAAAACTCAAACACTTAGGGTGTGTTCACGCAGAGTGCGTTACAGAAGGAAGAATATAGAGATGGCTCCATGAAAAGGTGCTCATGACATTTGCTAACACCCTGGAGCAAGAGAGACACAAGAAATGCCAAACACGTGGGAAACCAACATCATTGATCCAATTTGTGAGGGGGGGAGAAAAGCCATCAACCACAGCAAGAACAATAAGAAACAGCCTACAACAAAAGGCCCAATCATCATATGAAGGTTGACCTTAGAGGAAGGTTGCAGTTTCCCCAAGTCTTCCAGACAACCCTGAGGCAGGATGTGGTTTTGTGGTCTGACGAGGCAAAGAAGATCATCCTGATAGAACTAACAGTCCCGTGGAATGAAGGGTGTGATCAAGCTTTTAAAAGGAATAGTGCCAAGTACCAGGACCTTTTGCACGACTGCAGGGGGAAAGGATGGCAGGCATGGCTATTCCCAGTCGAGTTTGGCTGTAGAAGATTCCCTGCCCAGTCAGTATGGAGAATGCTCACTGCCATTGGAATGACAGGAAGTGAGCAGCTCCCAGGATGGGGGAGGCAGCAGAAAGAGCCTCCTGCTGGTTATAGAACAGGAGAAAGGAGCCAAGCTGGAAACCAGGAGGAGGACATAGGCAGGGATTTGGCCACCACTGCTGACTCGCCAACGAGGGGATTTAAAGTTCAGGGTCAAAACATCCAATGAACGTTGGACACTGTCTGACAACATCAACTCTTCCCGGCCAAGGCGACATTCAAAGGGGAAGCATCTTTTTAGATGGGATTACTCTCATGTTCAAACTCTAGACTGCTGTTCTCTGTTGGTTCTCAATGCCATTCAAATTAGAGATTACTCAAAAGACCACTCAGAAATACTTACTGTGTCTTATGTCAGTAGCAAAATATAATTTAACTGTAATTGCAGGCCAAAATTTAAAAGACGTCATTTATCACCTTTTTGCATAAAAAAACATTTGTGATTTTATGGAGAGTTACCTGTTGAAACTGTTTTATCACAAACAAGAGTATCCATCCACCTAGTACTGCTGTGCAGCATCTCTGACAAAAGTGCCAATTAACTACACATAATCGGTTAGCACAGGTTTTGGGGTTAGTACCTGTACAGTTCCAATGGTACTAAACCTGGCGACCTTAATGTCACAACATTAACACTGTATTTCACACAATCATAGAGCTAGGATGTCAACAAACTGCCCAGCACTTAAATTCTCCTAAAACGTCTCCTAAAAATACAAGTCCTTGTTTTTACATTATGTTTGTGTGTGCGTTAAACTAAGAAGATACGTGTTTGGCAGCTCTACAGGTGTGGGTATATGTATTTTTGAGCTTTGATCAGAGACAGGTTCATAGTTTACTCTGCCGCCATGCAAACCTAGGCTAACCATGTCCTCAATCAAGCTCCTAACACATACATGAGATCTTCTCTTCTTACTCGCAGTAAGTGAGTAAAAACTTTTGTTAAAACTATTTTTCTCAAACCTGCATTACCTGATCACTTTTTTGTAACTTTAGGTCAACAGGACAAGCGTTACATATCAACACTAACACCTAAAATGAACTGCAATAAAGTAGAAGAAAAACTGTAGATGTTATCAGACTATAACACAGGGCTTTGTCACACTAGGCATGCCCAGTAATATGAAAGTTAACATCTACAGTGTTATGTGCAACATGTTTTCATTAAGACACCAGACTTGCAGAATCCTGCAATAAAGGGGGAATATTAATTGGAAGAATTCATGATGGATTTCCCAAGACATTCCTCAGAAGAAAGCCACTTGCTGGATCTCCTTACTGTAGGTCAGAAATGATTCTAAACATATATCTTCATCTAGCTGGGTTTTATATACTCAGTCTGAAGTTCAGCCTTTCACCAAAGTAAGATGTTAATGGAAATATGGTACACACCTTCTCCGCATCATAAAACATGCTTTTAGGAATAATCCAGGAGAGCCATTCTATTTTAAACTGATGCACTTTATATTATATTCACAGACAGTAACCACAAAGCAGTGATGCACTATAGCCATCCAAGAATTATATCACAGGGCCAAGAAAACATGGGGAATTGCTTTTAAACACAAGTTTTATTATATTCTTTATTATCTGTCATGTCCTCCATTTTTCTGTGTAGCTGGGTGTCATCAATAGCCAGACAACACTTCACTCTCTTCAAGTACTGGATGATATATGCTAGATGTACTTTGGATCAAAGTAAATCCCCCTGCAGCCTGAGCATTGTTTTGTTTCGGTACAGGGTTTACAAAGACTGAAGCCAATCCGGTGGATGTAGTGCATAAAAAAGTACAGATAGGCTGTTTCCAATAACAAAATCTTGTAAAATGCACTCGTAACACCTTATAGGTTGTTTCTTTGTACAACATTCACAAACCTCCTGGGTGGCAATACATGACTGTTTAAATCTCCTGTATCAGACAGATTGGTGATCACATAGTGATCAAAAGTGTGCGTCAAGAATCTAGCATAGTTTTTACTGAGGCTCTCAACGGCCACTTGATTTACAGCAGTGACGACTTCAATGGCAACTGTTGCCTCATTCGGAAGGAGTTACACAGCGGAGTGTGACTGACTGCTGTGATCAGATGTCAAACACGTCGACACCATCTTCACAATGCAACATCCTCGGCTGATGTCATGCATTCAGTCTTAGGCTACATTTACCTTGCTACGTTTTGGTTTCTAAGCGGAGTTTTGAGCCAAAATCAGTCCAGTAGAAGAACGTATCTCTGTTTAAACTAACACTCCCAAACAGCATATCTCATCAACATTCTTGTATGCTGGGTATGTGCGTGCGGGGGTAAACAGGAGGCAGCATGTCTTCCTCGACTGTTGCTAGTAGTTGCCATTGTAACCAGTTGGTAACTGGTTAGTAGCTAAGTCTCAGAGAACAAGACTCCATAACCGATAAGACCCAATCAGGCGGCGAAACTTTGGCGTCAGTGGCGGTCATGCCAAAGGTCTCCGTTTGTGGCCATTAAGACTAAAACCCAACGGGGTCAGAAGTCTTTCCAAATGTCTCCGGTGTAGGGGCTCTGAAATGTCAGAGCAGTGTGAATATGAAGTGAAAACTTAGCAACAGATATTCGTTTTTAAACCAAAACGTAGCCCCATAATGCATCAATGCCATGATTTCCATTGACTCAACCTGCCTGATAGATTCCATTCAAACTACACTACCATCTGTTTACATGCATTTTGTTCTGAATTTGTAGATGCCCAACCTGATGATGATCTTTCCAAAACCCCAAGGGACATTATACAGCCTTTTATTTCAAGGTGAGTACTACAAATGATTTGTATAATTACCTTTGTAGGTAAAAATGATGAAGTATTGCTTTAGCTAACTGTAAATATAAAGTTAGTGTATATTCAACATGATTTTCATCTTTGAAGTCATGTGTGATCCATACTCCTACACACAACAATACAAGTCACCATGAATTCATATCATTTTGAACATAGGATGTTAAAATTCATTACCATGATGTAGGGTCAATTGTGCAGGAATGCAGTGGCATGTTAACTGACTTTTTCACTAGTGAATAGACCGGTTACAGATGCAGGTAGATGCGAATACAATGATGAAATACATTTACCGCGCAAAGATTAACATGCAAGCTTGTAATGTGTGTGGGAGGCAGTTTTAGGTTGTTTGATTTGTGTTCTACACAGTGGTAATGATATACGCTGAAGAGACAGGCATGGACCTGAGTGATTCATTTATGTCTTGTGGCAGTTGTTTTCTTTTCATGATGCATTTTTTAGGTTCGCAGAACTACTTATTGCTGCAAACACTACACAACATTTCGTTTTCCAGACACTAAGTATCACTCCTGGGTGAAAGATAAAGTTGAGTCAAAAAAGAATTCACCAAACAAATCCACAAATCTGGTGTTAGAGGCTCAAGTTTATCACCTCCCCCTGAGGTCTCCGTTACTTTTTATCATGTTCAACGTCCTCTATAACAGCGGATATGTCCTATCTAGGCCTGAGTTTGCATTTGCGTGTGCTTTGTTAAGAAAAGGCAAATACTTTTCACAAGTAACTTCAGCCTTCAAACTATTTCTACAGCGTTTAGAACAGAAAAACTGAACAAAAAAAGGCAAACATTACCTATAATGTGTGGTATTGTGCTTCAGAGGAAATTGTTAATACAAAAGGACATTTTCAACATTTTATTTCTCATCACTATGTTGGAGGTAAGGCGTGAAAAAATTCAAACAGAAAGTCATGAGAGGTCACACGCTATTTACTTACTGTTGAATATTGTAATATACAATTAGAAAATTGTACTGTATGCCTGAAGTGGCCTTCATATATGTATGCATATGTCTCCTTATAAATTAAACATTAGCCTGAATTAATTGAAATGTTGGTCTGAAACAAGACCATCTCATGCACATCCTGAACAATGCTTGGTTGTCACTACATTTGTATTCATTGTGAGCCAGTCATGTCACTAAGCTGTGAAACCTTATACAATTCAGGCATTGCTACTATGACTTATAAGGAATTATCTGCTTCTCAAACAAAAGCCTATAAAAATCTCCTTAAAGCAGTGTAGGAGGGAGGGGAGATTAGATTGGTCTATGGAAAGTTATTGAAATAGAGCACAGCGGGGTGTTTGTAAAGGGCCTTGGCTCCCAAGTAACATAATCTCGGCAATGACTGAACGCACCCCATTCGTCTCTTTTCTCTTATTTTTGTGGCCAGTCGTCCCTACAAGCTGTTTGCCTTTCTAAACACACACTCGGAGAGCTGTATTGTTTGTTTACTTTGCAAATATGTGCGGGAGTTAGAGTGCCGGTGTGAGTGTGTCCATGTCTGAATAGGTTTGTGCTCGGCTTCCTGTGTGATCAATCAACTGAAAAAAGGTCATGTATGTAGAATTGTTTGTTTTTGTTTGTTACATGAACCAAGGTGAAAGGCCATCAAAATTGTTGTTGTCTACAATGTTCAGTGAATGAATGACAGCTTTCTCCTCTTTTCTTTATCCATTGATCGCAAACATGATGCTAGTCTAATGAGTGGAACACTCGCAAGCGCACCCCCAACGGTGCTATAAGTTATGGGGCAGATCTAGCTCATCAGTTTTCTGTCGAGCTGGGGACCCTACAAACAAACACTTTAAGCCTCTGTTTTTAGCAGACCCTAGCTGGGTTTAGCCTGTCAATCACAGTTTTAACAACGCCAACACAGGATGGATTGCACGCTCACCTCAGAGACTGTAACTCTATTCAAACCTTCTACCAACTGGAGACTTCTAAGACAGAATGATCTGAGAAGGTGGATGGTGGGTTGATGCTGATCACCTGAGACCCGTTCATGAATTCATTACCTTTTAAGGCTTAGCAGCCAGATAATCCAAATAAAAGGTTATTGACCCACTGTCATCAGCTGTCTTAATTCAAATTCCTTTTTAAGACACTGCATCAAGCAATTACCTACCGTGGGGCACATTAGGCAAACAAAATGACTGGGGGAATTGAGACTATAAAAGATGCAGAGAGAATGCAGTTTCATTATAACACAAGCCTATTAATAAAAATTCTAAATGCATTTGAAATCAGGTTACCCTGTTTTGTTGTGATATGCTGTTGTGACATGCTGATTCATAATTTCTGCTCTTACAAAGCAGCAACTTGACAATGTGGTTTGAGTTCAAGACACTAGTGTCTCCTTAGCGGCTCAGAACCAGCCTGTATAGTGTGAGATGAACAAATGTAGCTCAACGTAAATTCTTTCAGGAAGACCTAACTTTTAATCGGAGCACTGCTAATCAGTTTAGCTAATCTAATAAATATACTGTTGCCGCGTATAAATATACATATCTGCAACTAGTCACTCCTGATTGAAATATAACTCAGCGTTAATACTTTCAGGAAGTCCTAATTTAATCAATGTTAAATAGAATCAGCTGGTGGAGGCGTTCACCTTCCTGCTTAACCAATTGGAATCCTACACAAATTGAAAGGGCCAATCACAGAGTCACAACCCTGCTTTTAAAAATCTGTTTCTCCCTTTGCTATCAGCTGTCGTTTCAGGCAAAGAGTGCAACCCTCCACCTCCCCCTCAACCTCCAGTCATCTACTCCAGCTGACCGGTCTGGAGCCTCCTTCGGTCTGGTCCTCGGGTTCCTTCATCGCCAGATGTCTAGATTCCATCTGGGGGTCTGATGGTTCTCTACCCCTATATATAGATATACAAAATATTTGTATATCGATGAAGTCTAATCGCCAAAGAATTTGTAAATTTTATTTCATTTACATGTTTGCAAACATGTCTCTCCTAATTGAAATACTCAGCGAATCAGTCTGATGAATGATTGTTCTTTCAAAACTGCTTTTGATTGATTTGGTCTTGTCAGAACGTTGCGGTTGCTAACCAGGCATCTGGTTTTTGTACATGTACTCAGAGCAACCTAGCATTAGCGTCTGCCTGCCTTTATGTTTCATGTTGTACAGATGAGGTCATCAGCTTATAACCAGATTAAGAATGACTAAAATTGCGTGTTCAGATGTGTTCAAAACCTGGGACCATTGTCAAACCCTTGATGAAAATAAGAGGTCATATCTATAATGCATAAGACAATGAATCAATGTGCAGCAATGTGGCCTTCTATCAAATGAAGGTGCTTGAAAGCTTGTTTAGAAAACAAAAGGTTGGAAGTGATAAATTGTAGTGAGTGACTGATTTTGAATTGTATTCCTAAAGATTCAGACATAGATGAGTCAGGACCTGGCAGAACAGATTGCCTTCTCAAAGCAATAAGTGCTGGATTCCATGTGGAATCCACATGGAAGATTTTAATCAAACGCTCTGCTTGAGTTGAACATGCATGGCCTTATTGATTAGAAATCGCTGTTTTTTTTTTTAAACAGGATGTGTAACATTTCTTTAATTTGTGTTTGCTTATAGTGCAATACAAGTGTTCAACATGAAAACACATTTGGCGCAGTACCATATGACAAAGGTGTGAACTAGACTAAACCAAACAGACAAATAAACCAAAAACAAAAATAGCAGACTAAATATGAAAAGAATGTTTTCTTAGTCTATTTTATTGTAATAATCCTGTGTGTGTGTATGTGTGTATGTGTGTGTGTGTGTGTGTGTGTGTGTGTGTGTGTGTGTGTGTGTGTGTGTGTGTGTGTGTGTGTGTGTGTACACGCCCGTGTGGCTTGTTTTCTTGGGACAAGGGCATTGGAAAGTCAGAGCAAAGAAAGAAAGGGGGTGAGAGAGAGAGATAGATTTGTAACATTTCTTTGAAAGGTTTCTTCATCACAATGATCATGGGAACTATAGTTTATTTCCAATAGAGCCCACATACACTACCGGTCAAAAGTTTGGGGTCACTTATACATTTCCATACCACTCCATTATAGACAAAATACCTGCTAATTTGGGTGGGGGGGCTGATCTTTAATGCAATATCTACATTGCCCATTACCAGCAACCATTCATCCAATGTTCCAAAGGCACATTCTGTGTACTAATCTATCATTTAAAAATAAAAAACTAGAAAAACATTGGAGAACCATTTTACTATTATGTAAGCACATAATGTAATCTGAAAACGGCTGCCCTGGTTAAAAAAACAATACAACTGATCTCAGCTGGCATTCTGTCTACAATGGAGTGCCATGGGAATTTCTATGTGACCCCAAACTTTTGACCGGTAGTGTAGACCATTCTGCTGTAAAGAATTGAGAACCAAATGTGTGTTTAACTGCTACTGAAAATAGTTCCTAACAAATGGCAACCCAACATCTGGACAGCGACGAAAAAATCCCCCTTCTTTGTGTGTCTAGACGGGATTTAGTGAGTAGTATGTAAAGGTGAAAGTCCTCGCAGGGAGGTTGGTCGTGGTGGTAGATGGGTCAAACGCAGGACTTTCACCCATGACAGCGGGGTTCGTCTCCCTCGTGTGTCCTTAACCGGCCCGTTACTCTTGCGAGTCACTGTACCGTAAGCCCACCCATGACATTTTCCTTAACCTAAAGCGTCAAATGGGACGCCAATAGTCCCGGCCAAGTGCGTTTAGGTAAAGCATTTCATAAGACGCTAAAGGAGACTTTTAGCGTCAATAACAACCACAAAGGCACCTGACCAAGCGTCCGCATTTTACAAGATAGGAGTGAGAATGTGTGGCAAATGCACCAGATCAGAGCTCCTCGCCATTAGAAGCTTGAGGCCTCCTAAAAGCCCAGCAAAACCTCGACCTTCCATCTCCCATCTCAATTTACATATACACACAATACATAATAAACACTGACAAGTAGATGGCTCAATGCACAAAGTGCACATTTATTTATTTATTTGTATTTAATAGTAGCAAATGTTCCAATGGAACTATGACTACTTAAATTTAAACCCAAATAGCATTACATACTGTTTAAAAATATATGACATCCACATCTTTGTGTTAAACCACAATGTTTAAATATCATTACAATGTGAATTTAGTCCATTGTGAACTTGTGGAAACTACCCATTAGTGGAATGCAACAGGGCTTAATGAGATGGGTGAGATGGGTGATGCCTCTGCACTGATGCAGTTGATGCTTTGATGTCGACTGAATAGACGTCAGCTTCAGGTGGAGATCGGCTTCATCACCCAACGTGTTCCTGTACTTGGTCTCATCCAGAAGTACTGAAAAATCCCGCTTCACAGAGATATGTTGTGTCCCACGGCATCAGTAACATAATTGCCTTGCTCGGGAGCTCTCTTCTGTTGCCATTTGCAACCAAAACTGAGTCAAAAGCATCCTTTAAAAATCAGTTTCAAAGAGCTATTGCATGATAGATCGACATGTTCGTCCTGCTCCTTGGAGGTGAAGCTTGCAATTAAATCCTCAAGATGGCAGGCAAAGGTATTTTGTATCCAGCTGTGCGGTTTGCTGAGGCCAGGGACGTAGTGCCGCATCTGTTACTTTAAAGCACATGTTTGCCCTGTCATACAGCTGCTGCATTGTCGGGAAGCGACTTGAAAATAAATTTTCTAAGGACTCATAGTTCTTTTCTCCCACAAATCGATTTTCTTCACAGTCACCTCTATTTTGTGTATGTGGAAGATTGGGACGGCTCTTTCCCGTGTTGCGCTGGGTTGAGTCAATTCAAGTGGGTGTAAATGTCTGCCAAGTAGGCTAATTTACAAAGCCATTGAAAATCCCACGGACGGTCTACAAGTTAAAATTTGATGTTGGAAAAAAAAGGTTCTGACCTCGTCACGTAATTGAAAGAGAAGAGTGAGCTCTGCTGTGTTGAGAGCCACTGGTAGACTATGTATAGAAGAGCTGGCGTCGGTCGCTTCCCATCCTAACACAGGGCAAACACACGCTTGTGGTTGTTTTGATATATTTTAATATTGTTTCCAGAACATAAACTATATATTTTGTGGAATTGCTACATGGAAGATTGTTTTTTATAGCCCAGGCTGCAGCCAACCTGCAACACCTCAGCCCAAACGGCTCTGTTTTAGGAAATACACTGAGTCATTTTTAACGATGTCACTATAAATTTGAGAGCTATTTTTTAAAGATTAACGTCTTTGGTAGAAATTAATGGGCTTGGAGTTGAGTGGAAAGTAGGCCCCCACCGCCACAGTCTAAACCCACTACCCCCATTCAAATGAATAGAAAGACTGGTGTTTTCGCTGGAGCTCCTGATCCTGTATGAATTAAGGCAACTCTTCTAGTGCATTGTAAGCAAGTCATTTATTTTTCTTTAATTCTTTATTAAAATATGTATCCGTCAGAAGGCTGTGAACAACAGCCGCTGGCAGCTGGCAGGCATCTTACATTCTGGCTTAAATTAAAAACCCTCTGCTTTTTGACCACTGCTTTGTGTGTTGGGGTTTTATTATTTATATATGAATTTCAATTTGCTTCAACTTACTAGTCAGCTAACAGCAAATAGGCTACAACACATGGTGTCATCCATATTACGCATCATTGAGTCACCAACTGGCTCACGCTCAGCTTCAAAAGCTGAGAGAACGGACACAAACGGCACTTCCAAAGTCCTATTTGGACATTACAAGCGTGTCAAAGTTGTTAGTGTGTAAAAGGCAGCAGACAAACTGGGACCTCAATGACAAAGCCAAGTCCCCCCCCCCAACTCCTCCAACAACATCCCACACCTCCTGTGGAGAAGTGTAATCACATTTTCCGCAAGGGTGCTTCTAGTGCCCAAGAGAAAAGGGTTTATCTAATTCACACACATTGTCATTATGCAGTCCAAGTGGTTTCCACTTAGTATCTGTGGCCACTTATATCAAGCCAGTGCTGTTTAGGGCAAGGTGACACGTTACTATGGATCCCACATCACTTCTAAGCAAGTCCCGCCCTACAAAGCAGCTTGATTGGTTGGGGTAAGGCACTGACCTTGAGTGGTTAAGGTTAGGCTAGCCGATTGATCAAGGGAACTGAACAAATCAGGTTACGTTACCTTGTGTAGGAAGATGTCTCTGATGACATCACCAGGGTTATTTTGTTTGTTTTACTTTAGGAAAAGATCCTTTCAGAGCCATAGAAAATGTTATGAAAGTGTTTTACAGGCTAAATGGTATTGCAAATTAAAAATGAACTGCTCTTCATGTGTAAAATGAGTGCCATTTTAACAGAAAGAATTTATAATAAAAATAACCAAATCACAATTCTCAATAATCATTTTTTATGGATTTTTTTTAAATCCACGCTTTTGTCATTGTGCACATAGAATATACAGTTGTTGTAGCTAGGTAAAAAAAGGTTGTGGCAAATTAACTTTTGTAAAAATATGGTAAGGCTTAGGGAACTAAAACACACAATGGTTGTTGGTTGGTGAATATATGGTTCCATCTATTCAGACTTTAACTTTCATTCAATATATTCAAACTTTACACACACACACAACACACACACACACACACACACACACACACACACACACGGCATGCCATAATATAATGAATAGACATAAATTGTGAGGTGCAGAATCATCCAATATTTATAGTTGCTTCTAAGTTACTGGGTTGAATAAAAACTATTTCACATATTAGTCAACCAGCTTGAGTGTGGAAAACAATCCCAATGTTAAAGTTTGATCGCGAAAAACCAACTCGTTGAGGTACCATAGTGTTTGTGGTGGAACAACAACTTGATTAAAATGTTTTGTCTGAACAAAAATAAAAATAATCCATTCAGAATCAACAAAGCAGAGAATCACTTGTTTAATGTTGAGTCTGTAACCTCCATCGTTTCTCTATTATAGATTTAGAAGTGGGCTAAGAAGTTAGTTGGCCTGTTTAGAAGTATGTCAAACTATGTCATCCCTGACGTCTAAGCATGAAGGAGTACAAGTATGTTTACTCCACTTTGGATGACACAGGCGGACTGGCCATCTGGAGTCTTTTTTAACTAGGAGGTTGGTGGATGTGTGGGCCAGCAAGGTTGAAATCATGTCCCACAGTGGTTGTGGCTCGTGGTTGTCATGAGTAATACACAAGCCTATTCCAGCATTCTACCCCCAGGTAATGTTACCTTGGTCAAATAAATACCAATGTCAAAAATGTGAAAATCTAATGTAGTGTAAAATTGAAAATAAACAAGGTGGCAGACCATAAACACAAATTAGGGCTGATAATTTGAGAAAAAAAAAACCAGAGGCAAAAGTAGCCTAATGCCACAAACTGATTCATCCATTTTGCAGGACAGCACAACCTTGCTCCTTACATCAATGTGTACATCAACACCTGCAAATTGTCATCACTGAGTGTTAGTACTCTGCTCTCCTGCCTTACTTCAAGTGCCTCTGGGATTTATTCCTTCCAGGTGAAAGGTATGCCAACAAATACCCAGAGCCTCAGGTTCTAAAAAACAATCAACTGTACATGCATTTTCACAAGTGCCCTCCTAAATGACGCACAATAAGCACAAGAGCTCAATAGGAAGATGCAAAACATCCAGCTGCCAAGCACTTTAACTTTATATTTTATTAGAACAGAAAACATAGGGTTCAACAAGTAATTTAGATTTGGCTCCCCATCCTATGTCACATGGAGATGTATTAGAATATTCCCCACCCCATTATTACTAATTGTCTTTTGTAGGGGATACATGCTGGGAAAAATAAAGAATATTAAAAAATAACAACCATGATTGTTTAAATGTCTCTATTTCTGAATGTTGTGTTTCAGAGAGAACACAGCTGTGATCTATTGTAATTGCCTGTGTAGGTGGCCTAAACAAGGTCTGTGTGTGTGTGTGTGTGTGTGTGTGTGTGTGTGTGTGTGTGTGTGTGTGTGTGTGTGTGTGTGTGTGTGGCCTAATAAAGGTCTGTAACGATAGGCACCTTCGAGATGGGCCACCCATGTGCAGAATTGATCACTGTCAATCGGCGCCCAATGCATGGCAGTTACATTTGTGTCCGAGTTGATCCAGACTTGATGGGCAACGATAACCTTGAGAGATCAAGGTGGCCGCAGGTTTCCGAGCCAGGCGCCACAGTTGCTCTTCACCAACTGCAAGACCCAGGGCATGATGGGAAATGCATGGCTCTCAGCGGATCTAACAGCTAACAGTTTTTTGAATTGGAAGGATTTGCATAGCTATTTGTCTGATTTAAAGGCTTATTCTGTACAAGCTAATATATATGGGACTGATAACACTTTAAACATTTTAAATTGGAATCGGACCTAACAAGATGTGAGTGTTTCTGTGAAATTATAGTGTTTCTGGATGAATAAATTATATTGCAATGTAGTTATGATAAAGCTTTTTTCCATATGTATCATTACAAACATAAGAGCTTCAAAGATTTAAAGAGGGGAGAAATTATTCACCTTTTGACATTCGAGAAATGTGTGTTTAACCATTGATCCACTTTCAACAGGTAGATCAGCCCATTTTTTTTTTTTTTTTTTAGCTGTGCAGCCATGTTTCTTTTTTATGTATGTAGTTAGATATTAGGAATATGATATCTTTTTTATTAAAATATTAAAATTTAAGGTAAAAACTCAACCTAACTTTGGAGTTAAGAGGTTTCCACACAACAAAGATATGCTCCATTTTAGGCAGCGGATGAAGAAAAAAACCATGTTGAGTAATATTTTGCTGTTATCAACCAGGCCATCCCTGATTCTTTAGTTTATTACCTTGTCAAACATTTCACTCTGCTCTGGTAGAGTAGTTCACACCCATTCTCCTCGCCATCTCAAGAATCCTTACTATATAAATAGAACACCCCATCATTCACACCATATTTCAGATAGAGAGCCAACGCTCCTCAACTTTGTGATTCAGTCTCACAGTGGATGATTTGTATGCTTCAAATCTTCCTGCTGCCCGTCACTGGAGCTTTAGCACCGTTTGTCAGACGGAATTCTATGACAGGAAATGCTGCCTCTGATGACATGGCTTCCAATTGGTCTCAGTTGTTTCCAAGATGAATCAGAAAGGCTTTTAATAAGGAAATCCAGGGAACTAAGAGGCTGTACAGGTAACTTCAAAGCGAGGTTAATATAGATCCTCTGAGCATTTTTCACGCTGCCAACATCTTTACACAAGCTGAAGAGTGGACAGAATTATTCTGTCAAGAAAAATGTAATTTTGCAGGCTATAAAAAGTATATTTGATTTTGCGCTCAAAACCTCAGGGCATAAGAATACTGCAATAAGAAAAACAAAGAATAACTACAGTAAATGCAGAGATAGATGCTGCCCTGAGGCTTAACCTGCAGTATCAAACACCACCTGCAAAGATAATATTATAACTATCCCTCGCAACTCATATTGATCCTGAAAGCTTGAAAAAATTAACAACCAGAGGCCAAAAATGAAAGCTCTTCAGCCCGAGTGTGGTTGAATACATCAAATGCTAAAGGCCCAGCGTTACGGTCAAAAAATAAATAAATAAACAGAGGTCCTTGCAAAAGTCTATAAAAAGCAGCATAAGTGCAATTTTCCTTCCACTACCAACATGGAGTGAGAACAGCCGCCTTTCCTTGTGTTATATGGTCCCACAGCTGACAGAGACGTCAAAATCCCTGACACACATACTATATTGCACATGGCAAATTCATGGCATGTACACAAGCTGCCAAAGATGAAAGCCATGAGTCTGGTACAAGGCATGTGGGAATAGATTTACAGTAATGAGAGCCATGAGGCCTGACTTAATGAGGAGGATTAGTGAACCATGATAGTGCTTTCGTGCACAGCTGTAAAAGGGGCGGTGAGGCTTGTAGCAGCGAGGGCGGGATGGATGAGGGAGCAGTAGATTGTCAGGTAGAGGACGGGTTCACCTCGGCTCCCAGAAACCTCTTAAATGAGACAGAGAGTATGCAGACCGATGGATGAGGCCAGATTGTAACAGCTGACAAGTGTAATCAATAGATCGCACTGTGATATAAACTTGCTATCATCTTTTCGATATCCTGCTGAGATGGGGCAGAGGAGTAAGGCATTTCCCAGGATCAACAAATGTGATATCATCTCAGCACTGCAAATGTTCATCATTAATTTTTCAACACAAACATTATGTGACCTTTGAGTGCTTTATGAATCTATTCCTAGTTAAATGCTTAATTTGCCAATAATATGCTCTGGAGAGGCACTTTACTACTTCACTATTTCCATCATAGCAGATGGGACAGATGGGTACAGATACCTTTGGGAAACAGAATTCCATATTAAAGACCAATAACGGTGACATATTTCTCTTGTTTATTAAGTTTGGTTCGCTGCTTTGAGTGCCATCTTTGCAATGTTCTCATCTGGTGAATTCTCCAACATCTAGTGGCGAGATTGATCTTTCAGCACTAAACATTTCTGAATTATATTCAAGGCTGGCAAACATCCTAGCACCAATGTCTGCTAATGTACTGTATCTTATGAAGGCCCGCTCACACAGCCCAGTCTCATGGCATTTTGAGAAATGGTGACGTTATTTAACCTATTGATTAGTGTACAGGGATACGATTTTCTTGTTTTGTTTGTCCGCCGGCATGGCGTTTCAGTTCCCGTTGTTGCGTACCCCAGATACCGCGGATCATGTCCCAGCAGCCGCCTTTCCCCAATGTCCCGTTGTTGTAGCGTGTCCCGCGTGTGGCGGTTTGTTCAACGGCATGTGGTGTTTCATTTTCCTGTTGTTGCGTACCCCAGAGGCCGCGGATCATGTCCCGGCGGCCGTTTTTTATTTTGTGGGGACCACCAAAAAATAAACAAGAAAATTGTGTTACTGATGACAAATCAATAAATCAAAATGACGTGACAATTTAACAAGTTGTGACAATTTCACAAATTGCCATGAGACCGGGTTGCAACAGAATGTGGCACGTCACCCGAGCGTCGTCAAAGAATAGGCAGTGCTAGAAGCTTACTGACGTAGTGACTACTCAACACGTACGTCGCCATATTCGTTTCCTTGTTTACCGAGACGTGTGACTCGAACATCTCAAATGAACCGTAAACGTACAGCGAAAGACCATGCAAAACAATTCAGACCAACATTTGCAGCATCCTGGGCCTTTTTGGTAAGATCCTAGGAAAACTCTGCCAGGAGTAGTTTTAATGAAACCAAATCTATTGTTACAAACAGCAACATCTAACCGCAGGGTCCAACGGACTGCTAGTTTGGTGTCTTTTTTCTTTACTCTGTGACAAAGATAAAGGGCCTTGTAAGGTACAAGTTAAAAAGGAGTGGTCAATATTCATGCAGCCAAGAGATAAAATGTCTCAACTTTTACCTCCAAATATGGGTCAATCTCAGAAAGCCCTGGAAAAAACTGCATGGTGTAGGCTACATCACCTTTTTTTGGAAAGGGTAGGAGAGGGACTGAACATAGCAGACATATTTGGATCAACTTTCTGTCTCTACTGGCTAATTCCAGTCTCTTAGATATGTTCTGTGGATGTTATTAAGTAAGCCAAGTCAAGGTTCACAATACATTGCTTGCATATGACTTTATATATGTATTCATAATCATACTTCATCACAAACAGTAAGAGAGTACAACTTTACACATGGTATTTCACTTGTCAGTGGAAGAGCAAGCCAGCACATATAGTTTGTAGACAGATCTTCTGACTGACGTCTTACAGCAGTTTACCGTTACCTTATATCAAATGGTGATGGTGATTGTGAAAATGTTGTTGAGCCTGCTCTAGTTTCCTTGCCCTAGATTTCATGAAATGATCTTTAAAGTCTATCTGTGGTTGTCTTTTTTTAAGATTATTTTTTGGGCATTTCTGGCCTTTATTTTTGATAGGACAGCTGAAGACATGAAAGGGGAGAGAGAGGGGGAATGACATGCAGCAAAGGGTCGCCCACTGCGTCGAGGACTAAACCTCTATACATGGCCGCCCGCTCTACCAACTGAGCCCGTGGTTCTCTTTTTATAGGGCCTGACATTCTAGCAAGGATTTTTAGTCTTTAAAAAAAGCTTTCCATCAATCCCAGACAGAAAAACTCACAAGCACGCAAAACATGTCTCTGAAA
The DNA here is from genome assembly GCA_026937815.1 of Etheostoma perlongum. Lineage (NCBI taxonomy): Eukaryota > Metazoa > Chordata > Actinopteri > Perciformes > Percidae > Etheostoma > Etheostoma perlongum. The sequence goes on along the minus strand of CM049390.1, from coordinate 5,328,976 downwards.
TTTTAAGGGAAATCAACCCGGCAGATTGCATTTTTTCATTCTCTTTACCGTCCAATCATTGTAGTCTGTGTTGCCTCCTTGCCATCACTTACCTAAACTTCTTATCTGTTTTATTCCCTGAAGGCAAAATTGAAACAAGCACGGATTAACTCAATGTCACGGCAGCTTTGTCCCAGGGATAATGGGGGACAATGAGCTCTGCAGTGACAGCAGTAAATGATGCCAATTTTCTCAGAGAAAAGGAGAATGATATAATGACAAAGAAAAGAAGAGTTTGGGGAGATAGCTTAAGACTCTAATCCAACTTAAGTAAATCAGAATGCTCTGGGTTTTTCTGAGTGTTTGTATCATCCAATCATTGTAGTGCAGGCGGCACAAATGCTGACTGGAGATAAGTGACAGAATGGGTTTCAGAAGATTTGATGAAGATTGTCACATTTCTGTGAAAAGAAGAATTGACATGTTTTGTTTTAAGGGGATAAAAAGTTTGGTTGAGATTTTCCTTCACTGCTCACTATGACGTCCCTGTCATAGTGATCATTTTCCTGTCCAAAATCGTTGTCAAGCACACCCAGTTACATGTACTGTAAACTGTCTTTCTCCAAGAGAAACCTATCTGGGGAAGTTTGGTTGTTCAAAACCACAGGTTTCTCACAAACATGACATTTAAGAAATCGGGTTGAGCTGAACACTGACTGTAACCCTGATATTGCATGTAAACACACAGATGGATGAGTGCCATTGGGCCAAACACTTTATACTCCTCCAGTAATGTTCTTTTTAATGGTAGATGTGGTGTCAAATACAACATGTTTCATTTACAAGTAAGGGCATTTGATCACTTTATGTTCTGGTACTCACAGTAACAGGATCAGATGTTAGGTCAGGTCAGGAATCCAAACACATAGTGATTCATGTCTAGAAGGTGGGGTTCGATTCCTACAACACCGCTTCTTGATAGTTGTCACATTTGTCTCTGTTGAAATCTCCTAAACCACCTAAAGAAGATAGATGCACAGTAGGGCATGTTAGTGAAGATTTTCATTAATTTTCTATGAAGATTTTGGATGTTGATGATTTTCTGCCAAAACAAACTGAGTCTTTGCAATTTCAAGGCATAAATAGAAAAAGACATGCCATATTGAGTAAAATATTAACCTTTTGGATTTAGCCAGTCATGTATCTATTACCAGTAGCACATGGCTGGCTCTGTCCAAAGTATAATCAAAACATCAAACATTCAAACCGCACCTTAGAGTGCAGGAGGAAGCACTTCTGGTGTGGGGAGAATATAAAGAAAAGGACATCAGGTTCAGACAGACACAGATTTAAATCAATTATGTTTTCAGACAAGGTTTCATGTTAAATAGTTTTATGACAGGATGACATAGCTGGTGTCTAATAATACAGCATTAGTACATCTCGTTAAAATTCGGTGACCATGTCAGAACACATGTCCTCCCAAACCCCACAGCTGCTTCCCATCCTAATTGGAGAAGATGAAAAGCACACAGAGAGAGAATGGTAGACAACAAGGTTTCATAATGTTTATTTTGGTGAAAACAGTGTGTTCTGGCTCCAGGCTTTGCCAGCCAAGGTGCATTAAAAAAAAGAAATTTTGAAGTCTCAATGCAATTAATGGTCTTTACAGAATAATAGATATTTCTGCTTTTTAAGCTCTGCATCTGCCAGGCGTCTGTCATTGCCAAATTCAGACAGTCCAACTGCCTGACTGAGAAGATGCTGCAGTCCTATGGCAATGGACAAAGAGACAGCTAATTAAATGTGCCAGTGTGGTACTGGATAATAAGCACTGTGTCACAGTGGTCTAGCATAACGAAAAGCAGATTGCTTGATCCCTCAAAAAGTCTGTTTGCACTTTCTCCATTAAAAACCAGCCCATACTTCCAGAGCTTATTTAAAGAGGACACATCATGTCTACGAACTCACAAACTGAAATAGGACAACCCAGTTAGTTTTTTGTTGGCTGATTAGATCAGACAACATGGGGCTCAGCAATCCATTTTAATTTGGCTCCCCTTCCTATGTCAGGCTCATCCAATTTTCACCAAATCAGAATATTGTTGGGGTTGAAATCTAAAAATTAGAAGAAACTTAGTCTTGCTTTGCCAGACCTTCCTTCACAGAGCTGCGGAGGAGGGTCTGGCTAGTCCACAACACAAAATTCCGGGATGGGAGAATAACCTGCTCTGGTTTATTGGCATTTCTTTAAACTAACCACAATCATCATGGGCAGCGCTAAGCACTGGGCAGAGCCACGGTGTAACAGTTAACCATAGTCCTCATAAATCCAACAGAGTTTAAAATCGCAAACAGAAAGAAGGCAGAAGGTAACAGCCGAAAAGAGTGAAATCTGGTGGAATTTCCGGCGGCAACAGGGCAATCCCGGAAGTGGAACATTGAGGATATAGACTAGAAGAAACTGTTCACTCTAACAAACCATTTCAGTTGTTATGTCATGGGATTGTTGCTTCTGTGACAAGCTGCAGAATATCCTCCCAAAATCCCATTGACAAGCTCTTTCTGCAATGTGGGGTGTTACTAAGCCACAGAGATTTCCTGACTTCCATGGTTGGAGCGGTTAGCCGTTGCCAAGTACACCTCTGCTTTGACAACACAATATGCTTAACAAGATTCCAGAGCCTGCAAGCAGCAGCTCCACCTACAGCAGCCCGAGTGCCCAAACCTCCTTGCATATGGTGGGCTTAACATTGTTTGAGTGCAAACAGGCATGAAGCTGTAAAAGTTTTCAGAATTCAGACAGTTACAATTTCACGCTGTATAATTGAAACACTGCTGTTGCGTGTGGCATAGGTCATCAAACAGGTGTCATTCTAGATTATGGTTGATGTAACAGAATGAAACGGTGTTGAAGCGTTTCTCTAACTGAATGTGGACACGCTTTCTTTTTCACTCTTCGGCATCTTGCAGTTCTGCTCAGGTTGTTTTTAATGCAGATTTAAAGCCTGGTGTTACATGCAGAGATAAAAAACCTTGGAGAGGAAAGCTTGAAGATGATGAATATGGAAATCAAGGATCGTCCACATAAACGTTACGATACATAAATTCATCTGTTTTAATTTCACACCAAAAATACTGCCATACCCCTGTTGTGGCTGTCAGTTTCTTAATGTAAAACAAGCAGTGTGCATGCTCATGAATGTCAAATACCTCAAATAAGACATGAGCTACTGAGTGGCTAAAAGGAACTTAATTAAGCTGTGTGGTCTCTGAACATTTTCTTTGAAACAAGTTACGTCAGAGTAATTAATCAAGAATGCACCCTGACATTAATGGACTCTTTAAGGGGTCAATCAAGGCGGATATACTGTAGCAGGCCAATACATCGTTTAAATTCAGTGTTTTAGCAGAGTGCATTCAGTGTTTACAGTCTGTTAATTATGAACAAGATCACACAGCCAACGTCCCTTCTGTCAGGGTTTACAGGAATACAGTAGTATGAGAACATCTGGAGTCGCTAAGACACTGTGAATTACATTTATACATGCCAATAAAATACATGTTAACCAAATACAGATGTGTGTACAAACACAAATGTCTATAGTAGGCCTAGTAGCCCAATGATTTAGTACTGCTCTTCTAAAGTTGGGGTGAAAGACAGATACAAATAAGAAAAGAGACTAAGACTGAGTTATCCACAGTTATGCTAGCGGCTCTGTAAGGATGTACTGTCACCATGCTAACATGCTGACAATGACAATGCTAACATGTTTAGCATTTATCATTTTTACTATGTTCACCATCTTAGTTAAGCGTTTTAGTGTGCTAACATTTGCTAATGTAGAAGCTAAGTAGAGCTGAGGCTGATGGGAATGTCGTTATCTATGAATTTATTTGGTCATAAAACAAAGTATTGGATGCAGTTTTACATTTTGAAATGGTGATTGTGCTAGATGAAAAGTCAATGGATCAAAGCAATACACTTCATCCTGATGAGGAGAAATTTGATGGCAATCCATCCTACAGTTGTTAAGACATGTCACTCAAAATCACAAATTGCAACCTCATCATGGTGCTGGAGGTTTAATAAGGGGTTCACCAAAGTCAGTAGGATGCATTCTAAGGTACAACAGATGTCTGCACAAAGTTTCACAGCAATCCATCTTGAAATTGTTGAGATATATTTCAGTCTTGACAAAAGTGGTGCACTGGCGGACCTACGCTGCCACAAATATGGTCAAAAGGCAGCAGAGGTAGAGACATACGGACATCCATTTACCCAATATGGGTCAAGCTCCAAAACACCAGACCCTACACTTCCCATAATGCAACTTAGTAGTTGAAATTTCTCCAAACACCCACATTTGAAATAAAGACTTTCTGTTCTAAGTCCCCCAAGTACCCGGGTGATGAAACTTGACAAATCTCCTCCAGAACCACAAAAAACATCAGACATCTGTCTCCCCAGTCTGAGTTGTACTAACCATGACTACTAAATTGACTTTGACATGTAAAATCTGTGGAGTCACTGCCTCTTTAACTTTAACTCAAGATAGAAAGTTCAAAGAATGAGTCATAAGGCCCTTATTAGTCAGTGTTTTACTTGCACAAGCCAAGATTTAAGGGGTGAGGAAATCCATAAGTCCTGAGAGTTTCCATTGACTTTGTCTTGTCTTTCACAACTCTCTGCACAGCCTACACATATACTCTTTCTTACCAATTATTTCCACCTGCTGTACTGTCCTTTCAAATCAGATCCAATCTTTCCCTGCAAACAGACCTGTCATGATAACATGACAGGTTGCCGAGCATACCATAATCTTTCTGGAGGGATTTGCACATGACACCTGAGCTGCAAATGAGGCTCCTCAAAGACTCAACGTCAGAGAAAATGCTAGGCACGTTCCTTTACCCTGCTGTTGGCGTTGTTTTGATCCGAGCGCTGGGCGGTTGCACCTGCGCTGTCCCTTTTCACTGCTAATGAATGATGTCTTCAAAGAAGCAGCGCTCTCCAAAGTCACCTTACACTATTGGGCCTGATGTAAAAAAGGACTTCACACAAACAGTACAGTGTGTGGAGACATTCGTGTACTGGGGTTTTACACAGTAGTAATTCCCATAGTTCAATACATCACTGTGAGAGCACATCCTGCATCCTGGCTCAACCCAATGGTGCAAACATGACATGAGTTAGTTGGATGAGAACAGACTGAGTTTGCAAGGAAGAATAAATATGTTTTAGAGCAATCTTTAGCAAAGTTACCTTACAAACACTGCAACACAGAGTTTCCTTTTCTTCCTCTCTTGATTTGACTCAAACTCACACCCCAGCGCACACGCTAACATTGTATCACCCACTTAGGTTGTGATCAGGCAGAGCGTGTTTGCAGGCTGCAATGCGTGAGGCTCACTGCCCCGATCACACCAGTTGTGTATTTTTTATTATTCTTGCTACAGTAGGCAACCATTGAATCACCCGTCCTCAACCAATCATTATTTAGCTGTGAAGTTAAATGACGTGTTTTATTCCACTCTGAGTTGAAGATTTTCAAGTTGAGGCATTCAGGGAGCTACTGCAAAAAAACGCAAGGCACTCAGAAATGCAGTAGCAGCAACCATATGCTTCACTTCCATTGAAAACAATTACAACCCCCGGCGGCAACTGAACAATCCAGGATATTGAACATTGTTGATACAGACCAGTTGGACTATGGCTAACTGTTAGTCCCCATTGTAGCCATTTTGTACATTATTGACAATAAAAGGGTTTCTGGGCAATTGAACAACAAAGAGCAACAAAAAACAAAAAGTGCTTGCCATCCATTGCAGAAAAAAGCAATTCTTGAAATCTCCATATGTCAAAGGTGTTTCATTAAAAATCAAAGCATTGATTTTAACATGCTGTTCCTTAAGGTCTTGATGTCTAACTGAGGTATTTGAGGGATTTATGACAATTTTCTTTATCAATTCTTGAGTGGTAAAAAAGGGTTATATTTTCAATCCAAAAACTGCTAATTTACAACGGCCATCATAAATGTAAACTGAAAAAAAGTGACAGCATACTTGAGCTATTATGAATGTGTGTGTGTTGGCCTGGACTTCTGTTAAATTTCCCGGCTTAAATTATTATCCCAGTCCAGCCGTGGGGGCAGAAGTTCTGACCCTGCATGACAGTAAAGTTTGCACGTCATGTGATTATGATATTATGAACATCTGCAAGACAGTTAGAGACCTATAGTGTGTCACAGCACACTGTTTAATACCCTAACAGGGTGATACATCTGGGAGATGAGTCGGGGTATTTATAGTCTCATTTACATGCAAGATATATGATAAAGCCACATACAGTAATTGACTGTGTATGTTCAGCCCTCCAGTGTCAAACACAAGATGGAATATTTTAGCTCATGACAAGTTGGTATGCATTATGTATGCAAGGGTAATAACATATTTTATATTCCAAAATCTTTGTTGTTATAAAATCTCTTTTGGAATGAGGCTTACAAGCACATGTTTGTCCCTTGTCAGGTTGTAATGCACTTGCTTATGCATGCAGGTTGGTATACTAGCTGGATTACATTCCAAAACATACTTCCAAAACAAGCTTAATATGACATCATTTTACGTCCCATCATACAACCATGCAAAGCCGCTGTGCATTATCTTTCCTGTTTACACAAAGAGATATTCATTCGCATGCAAAAGATCAAATGACAGTGACATAGTTTTACACCATTTCGCCACACAAAATGCATGCAACATTTATTTACCTACAATATTTCTGGCCTTTTCTGGTAAAACAATTACTCAAGAAGTTCTTAGAAAAGCTTCAAGTGCATTTGCCTCAGGAGAAGGACAATCCACCTACGTAGGTAGTATTGCAGCGGTGACACTATGGTCGAGGGTCAGCCCTTATCAACAAAAGGATGACATTTTAAAAGGTCAGCCCATAGCGTATAAATACATGGTACTGCCTCTTTCTTATTATCACCACGCATAGTACACACACACACACACACACACACACACACACGCACACGCACACGCACACGCACACGCACACACACACACACACACACACACACACACGCACACACGCACACACACACACTTCTTTTTTTCTTCTGGCAAATAACCACTGGGTCAAGATTGCATATAAATAGCATATGCAATTTTTTAAACAACCCCATTACCGTTACACTGTTTTGACGGTTGCATTTTACAGTTTATGTTTGGTGAATTATATGTCTGATTCTGGAACCTTAGAAGCATCACTTGACTTTTAGATAAAAAACATGCTATGTTCAAATCAATTGGACGGGTTGAACAGCCTTCACACAAAAAGCCAATGCATTTGTCATCAAGACAGTTTAATCAACATGAAAGGCATATTAACCCAAGGGTCATATATTGTCCATTTATATAAATAAATAAAAGGTCAAATGAAGGTTAAGAAGTTGAGCAATGCCAGGATCAGACTACACGTTTTTTTTGTCTTTTACTATGTCATTATGTGAGACTAGACAGACATATTGCCAAAAATCTTGCTGTGTCATGTACAGAAGAGTGGCAACACTACAAGTATGACACCAGCCAGCCCCCAGACCGATTATCGCGTGCTGACGTGACATGACATGGTGCTTTTTGGATGCTTTTATATAGACCTTAGTGGTCCCCTAATACTGTATCTGAAGTCTCTTTCCCAAAATTCAACCTTGGTGCAGAATTACAGTCACACAATGAGCTTTCCTTAGTATGTGCCATTTCTGTGTCTGTAGCTATTGAGGAAGAAGGGGATGTCTCATAATGTCTCTCTCTTTCTCATGTGCAGGACAAATTCTCTAGGCGGGCAAAGCAGAGAAAGGGGAGGTAATCTTGCTCCTTATGACCTCATAAAAAGCAAGATTCCAGATTGGCCCATCTGAGCTTTCATTTTCTCAAAGACAGAGCAGGATACCCAGGGCTCGGTTTACACCTATCACCATTTCTATCGACTTGGGGGCCATAGGCAGGCTGGGGGAACGCATATTAACGTTAAAAAAAACTCATAAAGTGATATTGTCATGCCATGGAACCTTTAAACTGACCGTTGTGGGTCTCAAAAAAAACAGATTCTGCATGGTCTGTTTTGAAATCTGGAAGTTTGTCCAATCATGTGCAGCCATCGTGGTTGTAGGAGGGTGTAGCATGTTTTCTTTGCTTGTCAGTGTCAAAGTGACGAGAAACAGATAACTAGAATTGCACGGTAGTGGCTAGCCCACTAGCATTCCTGTCAGAACACGTGCTGCAGCATTCTGGATCAGCTGAAGAGTCTTTATGGACTTTTTCGAGCGGCCTGATAACCCTGATAGCCCACTAGAGTGCAATGCTGGGAAGCGGGGTGATCCCTGCTGTGAAAAAGCCTATATGGGCACTGTGTGTCTCTTTACTCCACCAGACAGTAGCCGTAGCGTCTCTCCTTTTTGGCCATGTTTACACATGTGCACCAGAGAGGCAGGGAGTACTTTCTCTTCCTATTTGGCAATGTCAAGGAACACGTCATAGAACATGTCAAACTAGGAGGAAAAAGACAAACAATTGTGACATGCTAGACTTTCTGCGTCGTGATCGTGAAGCATCCCAGACATTGATCGCTGATCTTTAATTATGTCACACTACAAGAGGTAAAGGTCGAGACCATTATTATTGGGCATGACTTTGAACGCTTGTCTGCAACGTGTCTGTCGGGGTAGTGAATTTGGGTAGTCCGATCATGATCCTGGCATAAGAGATCATTCACTGTAAATGTTGATGTAGTAATGATGCTAACTTGTAAGTAAAGGTGCCAATGCCTGTGGCCTAATCTCAGTTGCTAAGGGCTTTAGTGTGACAGCCAGCCACCAGACTGCTTCCTGTCAGGTTTAATCACAGATGATGAGGGAAGTTGACACATTTTGACGCTGACATATGGAAAACACTAAAATGCCTCATTCAACACAGTTTAAAACAGGTTAAAATTATTCCCCTGGCTATCCCACATGCGGCTGAAAATGTTTAAAGAGCAACTTAATATCAACTAGAAATCCTGTTTTTACTGACCTCCAGGGTTTGAAGTTTTCAACTCTCTGCAGTGATGCAAGTGTCCTCAGGGTGTGTTCAGTGCACCTTGACATTACTGTTGGATGTGGTTTGTTAAACTGGTAACCATGCCCAACAGTGATTAAAACCTCAAACTCTCAACCAAATTGAAGCAAAAAAGGTTGAATTTGGAGTTTATATTGATGTATTCAATTCATGTATATGTATTTGCAAAATGTATGCACTATTCAATTCCTAATGTTGAAATGAAATACCACTGAATATATGGCATTGGAATACTTTACTTTGAAAAGCATCCACCCAAATGTATGTGGTTTGAATTCTCCTCTTTAAAATGTTTAGCAGGTTATTTTCAAGTTGGGCAATTTAGATACATTTTCTTTCATGTTTACAAATTCAGATAGAGGTTCAGGTGAGCTTACACACATTTTATCTTGCTTGAATCATAGAGTATGGCATAATGTAACCTGATAGAACAGAGGTCTGATCCATTCCAATCAGGCTCATACATTTATGCTATAGTGCATAGTTTATGTCGCTCGCATGAGGAATTCTAAGCAATGACAACAATTTTGTCGGTGCATCCACATGACAAAACTTCCGTGATTGCCCTTCACCCCCACCCCTCCTCCACACAGTTGCTACATAGCCAAGGAGGACACGGAGGATTAAAAAAAAAAAAACATTGTGGACTCTTCAGAAGAGGTATTTATTTTTACTTGAGTTTCTGAGCGCGAAGTCGCCGGACGAGACCAATTTCTAAACACAGCCATGATGAGAAATACATTAGAGTATTGTGAAGTTGATAATCTTTATTAGCTTTTTTATCAACTCATTAGCCAATGGCTTGAATTTTTAAAAAAACTCACGCACTAAAGCTTTAATTTCAATGGCTGAATTTTACCAACCTAATTAGAGTAACTTTACTTTATTTGTATTTTGAGCTCTGAAAATCACTTGTTAACTTAAAAAAAATTGTTTTGAATATTGGACAACTACATTTTCTATCTGAATTTATGATCTAAAAATAACAATACTCATAACCCAATACAAGTGATTTATAACCACACACAGGGTGAATGGAGCGGGTCAGTGTGACTGCTTTATGTAGATGAACAACCTTTGCATGTCACAACCTTAGTCTAGGCATTAAATATGTCAATGCTTAAAGCCCTCCAGTGGTACACACTTTATTTTCTGATGTCTAACAACAAGATGTAGATTGTACTGTACATTAGTCTTTCAACAGAAAAGGGACATAAGATTAAAGAATCCTTTGTGCTTTCTAACATGGAACTCTGCACTCAAACACACGTGCAGACTCCTGAGCCAATCAAACTGCATACAGTACCGTACATCAGGTACATAATTCAGGGGAAACAATGAAACATTTCAAGCTGTTAGATATAATAGCTCTACCCCTGATTGTAGTACCTGGTAATTATGTTGTCTTTGCTGAGTTCTGTGTGTGACACATAAAAGATTTTTTTTTTGCTAACAAACACCAGACAGTATTCCGGGCTGCCAACTTATACTGTCATGGACATATTTCAGTACATCACAAAGATCACAATACACACAATACCGTCTAAAAGCTTCAAACAAACCTGGAGATTTCTATAGGATGGACAAATGCTTATAGTAATCATTCATGTAAGATACACAGTGATAACTAAGATTCTTATACTGATGAAATAATTTCATGGAAATCTTAACTTTCACAGTTGTTAACAAATGCACATTATGACGAAAGTAAGGTTGTCCATATTCTCGCTTTGCCAAACCATCCTCCGCTGCGGCGCTGCAGAGGAGGGTCTGGCTAGTCCACACAGCATTCAGCATTTCTTTAAACAAATCACAATTGTTTTGGGTGGTGCCGTTGCAAAATAACCTCAGGAAGGAACTTGTTTTGGTAGAACGTGTGTACATTCAAAAGTTGTTTTAGTCGTGCATGCTACCCTGTAGAGATCTGAGGAGAAGTTAATCATAGTCCTCGTAAATCAACCAAAGTTTTAAATTACAACACAAAGAATACAGAAGGAAGAGGCGTCGGCGAAAAGACATGCATGCGGCACCATTGCAATCCCTGAGGTGGAACTTTGTGGATAAAATGTATATGTCTTTCCACTCCTCACTGATCACTGCTACACCAATGCTGCCTTTATCACCTTAGCCTCCACCTTCCTAGTTTAGAGTGTTAACATGACTTTTTAATGTCTTGATTTGAGCCAACTCTTGTATACAGGGGGGTTTCAGCATTGTCCTCCCTGTTCCAGCTTAGCATGCTTTTGGCTGATCCAAGGAGCATTATTAGAGCAGAGCCTTCAGTACCATGTATAACTAACTGTATTTCCATTTGTTGCAATAAATGGTTGAATCCATCACGAGAGTGTTTCTGACTGAACAATCATTCCCTGAAAGAACCAGGCAGGCCTGTCTTTCAATTTCTTTTTTTTAAACTTGCCATTTTCAGCAACTATCTGGTTATCTCAAAGTTTCTTGACGTTTCCTGAAACCAACAGTTGGTCTAATCAGTATCAATAGGCTAAACTAAAGATTGCATTATGTTCCTGATCAATGTCTAAAACAAACTGGCCTGCAAATGACATGCCAAGGTGCTGCTCTGTCTGTGTCACATCTGTTTCAAAAACACACATAAAATATTCAATTACATATTCACAATGCTTTCAGTCAGGGAAATATGACTGAACGAATAGCTTTCATTCTCTTTGATGAAACACTGATGTTTGTTGATAACATTCTGCTACAAACCAGCTGCTGATGGCAATAACAAGATGCTGAAGCACAATAACACCAGGAAGAGCCCTAGAGAGACATGAATATAGAGTAGGGTATGATGCTCTGATGAGGCAAATGAGAAGTTGCTCCACATTTGCATGATGTGGGACTGGAGTTGTCTAGAAGTACAATATATGTCATCCGTTAATTAGATGGAGAAAAATGCATCCGTCTATCAATAGCTCCTTTGATCAATAAAACATGAAAAGCTTTGTCAGCAGTCGCTCTGTCACATTCTAAAAAGACCAGTGGCTTGTTTTTTTCTATTCTGTTTGATTACTGGAACAGGGGGGGGGGGACTATATTTCCAGATGATTTTCTCAACATTTATGAGTAGTTCATTGCAGATCACAATTATTTTTAATTAAGTTTTAAAAATGGCTAAGTGCCTTGTTGTTTATGTCATTATTAATCATTCCTCATGAAAGATGGCATCTGAAAGATGTGTACAGTACTGTAGTATTGTAGTCATTTGTTTTCTTTATTTACTATGAATGTTGTACTAAATTTGTATTTCACCAATAGATGTGTATATAATACTGACCTTTCATGCAAATCGAGTAGGTGGTTATATATTGTATAATGTCAGTGTTTAGTCTTTATGTCTCACTATGTCTCAAACCTTCTAAGATCTCTCCCGCAGTGATGCTGCTTGTGATGCAATTAAAAGTTTGTCTTCTAAATGGTCACCTTTTGGGTTGAGCAGCACTTATACAATAATATTAAGCTGTTGAGCTTAATTATTCTGCATCATTAAACCCAGGCAGTGATTTCAGATCATTCTTTATCAGTCTGTAACTCAGCCGATGTTAACATAATCCTTACACAGGGCAATTAACCCAAGTGGGAGAGGGAAATTAAATGAAAACAAAATGTTATTCTACAGTACTTAGCATAATAAAAAACTCCCATGAAGCTGAAAATGCTCCCAAGACAGCATGAAATGTCAGTGTACTCCTCCATTATAGATTGATTGTGCTTCTATTTGGTTCTACAAAGAGCTTAATTTAGGTAAATATGCATTTTAACAATTCAGATACTGTATTCAAGATCCCTTGCAGGGGTACAGAGTTAGATAAAAAGCAGATGAATGCAACTGTGAAATTTCACAAAGGGTGTGACCAATATGGATTTTTGCATGATAACAGTATCCAGATTTTAATAAAGCACAACAGCTGAAAAACATTTTAATCATACCAGAGAATAAATAAATGCTAAATATTAAATTACCAAAAGAGACTTAAAAACCCTGTGGGTAGGAGTGCAGGGGTGGGTAGGGAGACTAGGTCAGAAGATGCAGAGACATCTTTACAAGTTATTATTTAGATTTAAATATGCCCTGTAAAGTTTTCCTGCCAATATAATTGACATTTTGAATCTTGCCTGCCAATGCTGCCTTTCTCTGTGAATAACCTCAAAATGTAGATCAGTGTGAAACCATTGGCAGGATTGAGGAGGGCAACACCCCAACACAAAGCATGCGCATCCTTGTGTGCACGCATGACACAAGCAAAATAGGGACCCACACATAAACTGCTCCATAGCTCTACTAGAGCTCAGAAACTCATGATGCATACCCTTCTGCCACAATGCTGGGGCTATGCATACTGACTTTTATGGAAATCTGTTACTAAACTAACTGATTTATATAAGGTGTGTTAGAAACCGTTCCCTATCATGGAAATGGTGCAATATATAGTGTGTTTGCCATTTTGTAGTGGTGTTCGAATTCTCTGCATTAAATTTCATTTTCCTATATAGTCCACTATGAAATACCCAGATGCACAGATAATTTGATGTGCCCTATATTTTACTCCTGTATCCCACAATGTAACGCGTTCGTGTTTTCTCGGAGGAGAAGAAAAAGCAGAGGCAACCGTGAAAACTGAAAGGAAAAATTAAGTGGGCTTCTGTTTCTAAATGGTGGAAATGTAACATGCAACATATATACACTGAACAAAATTATAAATGCAACCCTTTTTTTTGGCCCCATTTTTCATAAGGTAAACTTTGAAGACTTTTTTCTATGTACACAAAAGGCTTATTTCTCTCAAATATTGTTCACAAATCTGTCTAAATAGTGATAATCCATCCACCTCACAGGTGTGGCATATCAAGATGCTGATTGGACAGCATGGTTATTGCAGAGCTGTGCCTTAGGCTGACAACAATAAAAGGCCACTCTAAAATGTGCAGTTTTATCACACAGCACAATGACACAGATGTCGTAAGTTTTGAGGGAGCTTGTAATTGGCATGCTGACTACAGAAATGCCCACCAGAGTTGTTTCCTGTGAATTAAATATTCATTTCTTTACCATAAGCCTTCTCCAAAGGGATTTCAGCATACACCCGGCTTCACAACGGCAGACCAAGACCTCCAAAATCAGCATATTCACTTCCAGGATCGTCTGAGACCAGCCACCCGGACAACTGCTGCAACAATCGGTTTGCATAACCAGAGAATTTCTGCACAGACTGTCAGAAACCGTCTCAGAGAAGCTCATTTAATGCTAGTCGTTCTCATCGGGGTCTTGACCTGAATGCAGTTCGTCTTTGTAACCAACTTGAGTGGGCAAATGCTCACATTATATGGAATCTTGCACTTTTCTTCACGGATGAATCCCGGTTTTCTTTGTGCAGGGCAGATGGAAGACAGCGTGTATGGCATTGTGTGGGTGAGCGGTTTGCTGATGTCAACGTTGTGGATCGAGTGGCCCAGCCGTGGGGTTTTGGTATGGGCAGGCATTTCAGGGCCTGAAATTAACACCTGACCAGGCGCCAAACAACCTGCCGACTCTGAGGGCAATGAGTGATTGAGATTTTTTTTTTGCCATTATTGTTCTTTCCCATTTCAACAAAGTCTATCATTTGCTTGGATTTGAGCTAAACATGTGGCGGTGCATTACTGTGGTGAAGAGGCCGGCTGAAACAAGCAAGCAACAAAAAGATGAGGATGATTCAAAGAAAAGTAAAAGAAGACGTTTTATTTCCAAGTGGAAAAGGTAGAAGAAAAGGTGGAAGAGGTTTGTGAGGTGCTGATTTAAGACAGAAGTACATTACAAGTGTACTGCTGTGACTGTCGTGTGTATGACCCAGAGAAAGAAGTAGAGGAAGAGGATTGTGTCTGCTCCTTTTTTGTGGACTCAGAGGAGCAGTCAGTATATGATAACTGTCTCCGACAGGGGAAATCATTAAAGAAAAAGACAAAAAAATAAGAGTTTGATAAGAGACACTGACCGCACTTAAATGTGTATTCTTAAAACGTTCAAGAGTGTTGCTTGTGAATTTCCTGTATTTCACTTTTATGGGGCAAAAGAAATTGGCTGGTAAAAAGCATGTGTGGCTAGTGGATTTTACAATCCAACTGCCACAGTGGCTGGTGGCAAAAAGGTTAACTTCAGTCCCTGGGTATGTTATGGACAACACACAGGTGCATTTTATAGATGGCATTTTGAATGCACAGAGATACCGTGATGAGATCCTGAGGCCCATTGTTGTGCCATTCATCCACGACCATCACCTCATTTTGCAGCATGATAATGCACAGCCCCATGTTGCAAGGATGTGTACACAATTCCTGGAAGCTGAAAACATCCCAGTTCTTGCATAGCCAGCATACTCACTCATATGTCACCCATTGAGCATGTTTGAGATCCTCTGGATTGACAATACTGACTTGTCTTCGGACCATCCACCCCAATACAGTAAAACTGCACATTTTAGAGTGACCTTTTATTGTGGCCAGCCTAAGGCACACCTGTGCAATAATCATGCTGTCTAATCAGCATCTTGATATGCCACAAATGTGAGGTGGATGGATTATTTCGGCAAAAGGAGAAGTGTTCCCTAACACAGATTTAGACAAAACAGATTTGTGAACAATATTTGAGAGAAATAAGCCTTTTGTGTGCACAGAAAAAAGTCTTATGGGTGCAAAACAAAAGTGT
The DNA here is from genome assembly GCA_026937815.1 of Etheostoma perlongum. Taxonomy (NCBI): domain Eukaryota; kingdom Metazoa; phylum Chordata; class Actinopteri; order Perciformes; family Percidae; genus Etheostoma; species Etheostoma perlongum. The sequence goes on along the minus strand of CM049390.1, from coordinate 5,313,168 downwards.
TGCGTTCATAATTTTGGTCAGTATTTTTAGTGTCTGGAATCTTGTTTGGTCGTTCCCTATATTGTCCACTATTTAATAAACACTATATAATGAAGAGTGACTGAGTGAATGATGGAACGGTTTTGAACACAGCTATTGTCTTCCTGCATGACCCACCACTGGCTGAACATAGAGGGTCTCAATAGTTGTGTGTCCATTAAAGTGAAAAGTAAGTCCTAAGTATTCTTTGAAATGACGTGAAAAGGAAAGGCGAATTAGACATGTTTCCATCCATCCAATCAACTAGTTTTAAGCAAATAAATAGGCTACAGTGTAGATTTTCATCAGAAGTTGACAATCTAGGCTATGCATGGCTGTAACCTGCCAGTAAACAATAGAATAAGTAGAGGAAATAAAAACTAAACACGTTGCCTTGGTCATCCAACCCATTTACAAGAGAAAATTAGAAAGAGTTCTTCAAGAATTGGGTTCAATTGGGCAAGTTTTAATTGTTCTTTCATGTTAGCTAGTATTGGCCATGTCTGCTGTCCGGAGACAAAGCCACATTATTCATATCCGAGAAGACCCATGTGAGTTAAATGTTTGCTATGACTGGCACTTAAATCGCAATATACCCCTTGTTCATGACAAAACAAAGCTTTTTCATGAGCACATTAACCACAACACTGAGCGTAATTATGGAGCCACCTGGACCTTTTCAGTACATCTCTGTGAAACGACTTGGCTGCTCTCTAAAATGTGAAATGCGTCAGCACTAAAGATGTTGGCAGCCTGCTTCCTGACAAAATGAATGTTGGATGGTAATTGATAATAAGCTTGGTGTGTAACTATGCCTGCGTAATTGTTTTAGTTCCTCTTGTTCATCGGCTCACTTTGCTGCTCTTCTCCTCTAATATTGATTTCCATGCATCCAAAAACAATGTCAATGTACTTAGTGTGCTAATATTGTGGATTGATTGCATGACTGTAGGAAATATTGCATATTAGCACAGATGAAATTCCAATATGATCAAGATTGTTAATTTATTGACAACCTTGCGAACCTGGACTACTATATAGATTTTCTTTGCAATTCATTTCATCAATGTTGTTAGAGGATTCAGAGACCCCACGATACCCGGTGGCAGAAAAAAGGGTCTGTGAGCTGGGCGAATGGTTCAAAAGTGTTGTACTTAGTGTCTTCATTAATTCATATGTGTGTTTTGGGCATAACATGCAATAAACCAGAGTGTCATCTCCCATTCCCTTTTAAAGCCAGATACGTTTGTCCCTTGGCACATTGCAATTATGATGGTGGATTTGCACCGTAATATTTTTATATTTAATCTTTTGCGCGTGTGTGTAACAAGCATAGTCTGTGCACGTTGTGCACGAGCCTAGGCGCATTTTACTAATGCAGTGTTAAAATTCAGTGAAATGCTGTGCTATTGACTTTAGCCCAGGTTTTTTTGTTGGTCAATGGCGTGATCACTTTCTGCTGCCTTAAAATAGCAATACGGCCAGATTAAACAACGTGGGCGTGGGATGGGAAATTAACAACTGTCTTAGAATAGCAAAGACACTTGCGTCAGGCTGTGTGTCGGCCTGCCCTGGTTGAAGTTACGGCCCCTTGTTGATTTGCATCTGTAAATCCTCTCCTAGATAATGCCTCATTTGAATAATTTAACATACAATTTGATATTGCAATTTCAATGTAATATCTCTTAGTTAAAATGTTTACCCTATAGGGATACAGCTGTCTGTATACTGTCTCATTTATTTACCCCCATTTATGTCAGAATTGTATCTGCTCCGTGAAAGTCAATGGGAAAAATATGCCTGTGGATGTATTGTTACTTTAGCAACCAAGCCTCTGCAAGCCTTTAGCATTGCCTATTTGGAAAGGACAGATTAACTTTACTGTGCAACTTTCTGGTGTAACCATACAGTACACTAGGCAATACTCTGTACTTATTATTGGTATAGTATGAAGATAATATGTATAAGAGAATATGTCATCTGACCATAACAGCAAGGTCCAGCATGATTGGATATGTCCATTTTGAGTCTGAAAAAATACAACCTAATTACTTTGTGCTACTCATCTTGATTACATACTGTATGTGTAAATACTGGCAACACTTTTTTTGCAAGCACATTACCCATATTATAACCTCATAATCCAGCCATAACAATAAGACTGTAAGCATTTGAAGCCACTGGTTTATTCATTACGCGTTCTTGATCCGAGGTATCCAGTTGGTTAGCTAGCTCATACACAGTCAGTGACACCATGGGCTTTGTTTCACCTGAGATATCTGCATTTCATTCTTTCTACCCCCATCCCTACTTTGTATCTGTATATATCAAAGAAAATAAAAAAACATATGGCACTTCATTAAAAGACAGCCTACCCTAACACAAATAAAAGTATTTCTGGGTAGCAGCACATTGTGAAACCCCGGGCACTGTCTGACCGACCGGCACTTCACTGTCTCAACCGTAATAATGCAAGCATGGGAAACTACATGCCTGATTACATGGTTGACTTACAGTTTCATCCACACAAGGGAGGCAGGTGAACACAAATTGTGCTGCTTCAGGGGGGTGCACAGTTAATATACAGCAGTACTTCAGCCATTGATGGATTGTTGAGGAAGGGGCTGATGTGATCCTGCAGTCTTCGTCAGTGGGGCTTGTGCTACTGTTCATCAACCTAGGTGACACTTTTGGGACAAGTTCATAAACAGTTGTTGTTGGAGGCTGAGCTATTTAGGGATCTTACAATCAGGACTTTTTCTCATCACAGCCCAGTCAAAAAGGCAGAAAAAAACCCATTTTGCAGCACAGAAGATTCTCTGCTACAGTTTATCAGCCAGTTTTTTATATAATCTGCACAGCTGTGGGATGTAGCAGATTTTGTTTAACTGTCAAGTTTGCTTAAGATCTTTGAACTCAATTTGTTTGGGAAATATTTAGAGCACATCACATATCTCCCCTTATTCTTTTCACATATCTCCTAGGGAAGGCTTTCAAACACACCCACTCTCAAAGCTATCAGCAGAGGAAACATTGTATCCCTGCGTTTTTGGCTCTTGGCAACATACAGATATCGTCTTTGTTAAACAGTGCATCCACACAATATTCCACACTATATATGTATTGGTCCCACCAGCCAAGGCTGGACTGGGACAAAAACATCATCCCTGTCATTTTTGGTCCAGATGGGCCCACCAAAATCCATCAGAAACTACCCACCAGTACACCTTGCTATGGTGGCTGCAAAAAACAATGCCAGAGAGCTGGCATAGTAGTATTTATTTGATTAGGACAATGCACATGAATTAACATTTCTGTAAATGCGCCAGTGTTAGCCAGTCAGCTAATTTTCAAGTGTCGTCCTAGTTATCTAGCATGCGGTGGAAAGAAACCGGAGCGCCTGGAGAAAACCCACGCAAACACAGGGACAACATGTAAACTCCACACAGAAACAAGAACAGCCTGGAGTCAAACCCAACTTGTCTAGACAACCTTCCACTTCCGGGATTGCTCCGGGGCCGCGTGTCCTTCTTTTCGCCTGGATGTCCGTCACCTTACGCTTACTTTGTGTTTTAATTTTAAACTCCGGTAGATTTATGAGGACTCCGGTTATCTGCTCCTCAGATCTCTGCAGGGTAAATCCAGACTAGCTAGCTAGACTATCTGTCCACTCTGAGTTTTTTGTTGCACGACTAAAACAACTCTTGATGACACGAACAAAGTTTCTTCCCAAGGTTAATTTGCAGCTGCACGGTGGCTCCGTACGGTGCTTAGCGCTGCCTATGACGATTGTGATTGGTTTAAAGAAAGGCCAATAAACCAGAACATGTTTTCCAGAATGCTGTGTGGACTAGCTAGACCACATGTGTCAAACTCAAGGCCCGCGGGCCAGATGTGGCCCGCCATGTCATTTTATGTGGCCCACGAGAGCTTAAAAGTTTTGAGTGTCTAAAAATAAATAGCAAAAAATAAATTAAGAGCGTGCTTTGACCAAAAACTACATTTCCCACAATGCCTTTCGACTACGCTAGCCGCGGCAGTATCCATGACAACGAGTGGAATTGAGATATAAATAATGATCCCAAAACGTCCAGAAAGAGAAATGTTGATGCAGACGGAAGACTGTTTCGAGAAAGATGGGAAGGCGAATACTTGTTTGTGCTTCAAGGAGAAAGACCGGTATGTCTTTTGTGTTACGAGGCGGTGTCGGTTGGCAAAGAGTACAATCTGCGTCGACATTTTGACACCAAACACGGAGCTAAGTACGCTAAAGCTAGCCTTTAAGAAAAGCAACAAATTGCCCAAGAATTAAAAGGCAAACTGCGGTCGCAGCAGAGTTTGTTCATGAAATCCAAAAACGAGGCCGCGGTGAAAGCTAGCTTCATTGTGGCTGAAGAAATCGCCCGCGCTGCCAAGTCTTTTTCAGAGGGGCGTTTTTGAAGCAGTGCATGCTGAAGGTCTGTGAGCAGGTGTGTCCCGACCAGTTACAGACTTTTAAAAATGTCAGTTTATCAATAAACACCATCGCCGACCGAGTGAAGGAACTAGCAGAAAATCTTACAACACAGCTGGCCGAGGAGACACGCAGCTACACAGCTTTTTCATTAGCTGTTGATGAAAGCACAAATAACACGGACACAGCGCAGTTATCCATTTTTGTGCTTGCATTTTGTTTTGTTTATCATTTTCAGAACATGATCAATCGATAGTAGAGAGATAATCCACTTGGTGTGTTCAAGGACATGCAGCATCTCCTCATCAAAGACTAACCAAAAAACATGACCAATATAGTTGTGAACTGAGTCAACCTTTATTTTGGTATTTTTAGTTGATTACATATTATTTATGTGTAGCTGCTGTTGTAATTATTTAATGTTTGCAGGTCTTATGTGTGTATGCAGACAAATTGTCATCATACCATCAGTTAGATGCCAGGCTGTGTGCAGCCTTTTTTTGTAAAATGCTACATGTGTCATACATGTTCTTTGAAGCTCAGTTTTTGTTATTTTTCTTTATTCACTTGGACAGTTTGATCCTTCATTAATGGAGTTATGTGGGTTTTCATAAGCTGACAAAATTTTAAAAGATTTATGTTAGAGCAACAAGCAAACATATGTTTTCTATGCAACTGTAATTGTCACTTGAATAAGTTATAATAAATAAGTTATTTAACATTAAGGAGTAGTTAAATTTATTTTACAATACATTCGATTACATTTATAAGTTACATCTGGCCCTTTGAGGACAGCCATTATGCTGATGTGGCCCTCGGTGAAAATGAGTTTGACACCCCTGAGCTAGACCCTCCTCACAATGCTGTGGAGGTAGGTCTGGCAATGCGAGACTAGACATTGACTGACTGGGTGACCACTAGTAGTAAGTCACAGTCTCACTTTATGAATGCGTTTCAATTATGTTGTCTTATTGTCACCTACATTAATTAAATTGATCATCATGGCATATCATGGCACACAGCTCACCCTCCCTCTCTGCTAAATCCTTGTTAATCATGAAGCTTTTCCATGTTTACCGCTTCCACTACTCTCTCCTCCTGTTCACTCTGTCCCTTCTTGGCTTCCTTGTCACATGCCTGCTTATCTGCCTGAAAGTGGCCTTGGCCAGCCACTTCTCCGACTTCAAGTGCCACCTGTTGCTGCACAGTGTGCTGTACTGTAGATGTTAAGGCTACTGCTGCCCCTGTAGAAAACGGGTTATTTTTGCACATTTGGGCCACAACTTTTCAGCAACTTCTTTGTTAAATCCATTTTGACACCCTCATCCATCACAGATGTTGGCTCTGAGCCACTGTATTTGACAAGAGAAACAGAGAGGACAGATGGGGAGGGTTGGAGCCCATAAGCATGTATTTGGGCCTGCCCAGTGTCAGTATAGAAAATGAAACAATGGTCCCTGCGTTATGGGCCAATGCATTACTATTTGTATTCTATCTATCTATCTATCTATCTAATTTCCATGCACTATTGTCAAGAGAAATTATTTCATGTTAAAAAACCTCATTGGCCCAATCCCAAAGGACTAAGGACTAAATACTCACAGACTTAATTGATCTCAGGTGCTAAGTGAGTGAGTGTGTGAGGCCACATGGGCTCATATAGGCATAAATGGGATTGGGACAGCACTTCACAAGATCACATGTTACCTTGGCGACATTTAATAACAAAGATGTTGCCGACACATACCGGTTCGGGTGTTTTCATTTTAAGTTTGTTGCTTTCCACATGGCCAAGGCACAGGAGACGGTTGGCTGATTCCAATTTTTTCCTCAAATTCTTGTTGTACAAGCTGAACAACCTGTCCGTTCCATGGTCGTGTGTTGTGCTGTTGTTTACCTTTGTAATTTTCGGATTTCCCTGTGGTTTCCACGGTAAATGTTGCTTTGAACTGTGGATAATTCCCTTCAGTTAAGTCTGCATTGATGCAGACTCACGAAAAGGGCTCGATAAGTGTTTACTCAAAACCTCACGGCCTTTGAAATTCGACATTGGGACAACCCTAAGCCCTTACAAATTTTGCAAGAATGCGCACCAAAATCCGTGAGTCTTTGAGTCCGGACTTTAGGATTGGGCCATTGAATGCAATCCATGGTTGTGCTGAATTGTCCAATGTCAACTTTTTGTCTTGCGATTGGATTGCCAGTACACCTCATATGTGGCTACAAACCTCTGTGATATATTCCAAGGAGTACTTGTATAGAGGCAAAGTGAAACTAAATGATTTGCCACTCTGAAAATAATGCAAGAACCAAAACGAATGGCAGGCTGTGCTATGAGAGAACTCTACAACATCATCAAACAGGCACCCATCATTCAGCATCTGACTATTCAAGCTCACCCTAAAACCCACCAAAACCAATTCAAACATCAAACATCATGTCAGCCTCTCAATAACAACCAAATATTTTATGCTCCACAAATTAGCTGAATTTGTTGTCTCTTTAATTTACTTGAAGTGAAAAAACTTGTTAAATGGTGGCCTGTCATTCTAAATGAACAGATGTCAAAATGCATTATGTGCCAATCTGTGCGTGTTTGACACAGTCGGGACATCAAAAGTGGAAACTTAAGTTGAAAATTGAATGTGAAAAAGTCCAAACAACCTTTTAGTCAAATAGCCCCAGCCTCATTAAAATGTCAAACAATCACTTCACAATCAGTCCACAGAGAGATACATTTCACTTATTCATCGTGTTGAGTAGTGACATATTGGGATCACATCAATATTCCTTTGCCTATTAAAATTTGTATTATGGAGGACAAAGTATGTTTGTGTGTGTGTGTGTGTGGTGGTGTGGGGGGGTCACTAAAGAAAGATCTTTATTTGGCAAATCAATTAGTCTGTGTTTAATGTGATAGACCTATTATTGTCCTCCTCCAGGCAAGGAGCCTGTTCCTGGATAGACAGAAAGCAGCAAATGGAAGTAGACATTTCCTTGAGGACTACCGTATTGATTTATTCACACACAAGTTAGTGATGGTGTTTTTGTCTTTATATGGACTTATATAATATTCATTAAGAGTTATCACCTGTATGCACATGAAATGGCTCTCAAATCTGTAATAATAAACTAAATGAACACTTTATAAATGTTACATTAGTTTTTAACATTTCCCACTAAGGTATTGCATGCATTGAATTACACATACCATGAGGCACTTCAGTGTATTTATAGAGCCTCTATTTGTGTTCCTGTGCAAACATCTTATTTACATCCTGAATTGATACTATGCATTTAATGAGTGGTATTCATGTTACTGAAGATCATTTAACAAAAGGTTTTCAAGCAGCCCTGCTGTATTATAGAACATGCTTCCCATAATGATGCAACCATGTAAACACATATTCATATCTCTAATGCAGGATTTAATTGGATTGGCTAAATAAGGCACTTAAAATGCCTACGTAAAATACTGTACTTGAGGCAAAATGCGTATGCAGAGATGTTTCCTTATGTGAAACCCCCTGTAGGCTTACATATCAATAGGTAAATGTAGATCTCACACCACACAGCTCATTACTTTGTTATTATTCAGTTCATTAGCACAAGCTTTACAAATACTGCTGCTTTGTGTCAATGCTGCCAATAATGTTAACACTACTGTCACCAAATTAGAAGCCACACTTAATTCATTTATGAAGTGAAAACCAATTACCTGACAGCTACAGTTCACAAATCCCAGGTAAAAGGCTTAATACTTGATATACCTTATGGTATTTGTTAAGTGTTCACATTGGCTATCCCGATTAACACACATTTTGATGGATTAACAATCAGTGAATGAGCGCAATGGAAATGTCTAAGTGACCCTAAACTTTTGATTAGTGTATATACGAATGAATACCTCCCTGCCAATGAAACACACTTTACAGTCTGTCTGTGTTTTCACCTGACCCTGCTTGTCCTTCACATATCCCTGGGATTGTCAACCTATAAAACAGGTATTATTATCCTCAGCTAGTGATATAATTTGCAGGAATATTCTACAAGCACTGTGTGCCAGGCATCAGTCCTACGGGGAATGTCATGGCCCTAACCTCATCTCCTGCTATCATTGGCTCGGTGTGAGCTGTTCACATTCACCAGCAGAAATGAGGAAAATGATGGGGAAAGCAGATGTGCTGAGCAATGACGGAAAGAAGGAAGGGACAGAAGAGAGGAAGGTAAAAGGGAATGAGGAGGGATGGGAGAGAAGGAAGGAGGGAAGGAACAAAAGCCAGAAGAGAGGAAGATAAAAGGGAATGAGGAGGGATGGGAGAAAAGGAAGAAGGGAAGAAACAATAAAAAGGAGAAAGGAAGGTAAAATTGAATGAGGAGGGATGGGAGAGGAGGAAGGAGGGAAGGAACAAAAGACACAAGGAAGAAATGAAGGTTGGGAGGCAGGGAGGAAGGAAAGATGTAATGAAGAGGGAGTAGAGGAAGGAAGGTAGGAGCCAAAGTAGAAGTAGGGAGGATAAAAAGACAGGAGGGAGAAAAACTAGGAACAAAAGGAAGAAAGGAGAAAAATACATTAAGAAAGCAAGGAAGAAAGGAGAAAAATACATTAAGGAAGCAAGGAAGAAAGGCAGGCTGGAGAGAGTGGAGCGGCTCAGTGAAGGTAGGACTGATTGATTCCTGCCAGAGCTATCTGTGCTAAATCCCTCCCGCCTCACTGCCAGAATATATATGAAAGAGGATGGCTCGCCAACTCTCCTAAAAGAAAGGAAGTAAGGAATAACGATAAAGACTGAAGTAAGCAAAGAAGCATTGACAGACTCATCCTCTTGGACATTTTAAATTGACTTTCAATTTACTCTTCGCCTTAAAGCAACTTTCAAAAGTCAACCTGCGATCACAATTCTGGACAACTCCATACGCCTGATGCCCTGACGCGGAAACATGTCGGCTGAGGAATTACACAGAGAACATGATCCTGCCAGGACAACTTTGCAAGACTAACTCTTTAAAAGTTTTTTTTTTGAACCAGATGTCAACATTCATATAAACCAGTCAGACATCACCTTTTATTTCTTTTTCGAGGTGTTAGCTAAAGAACCTGTAAATGTAACACTGCATTAAGCATGCTGCTGAGACTTTAGTTGGCGGCATTCACTGAAGGTCACAAGTGTTCTCTTATGCAATTAACCCAATTTCTCAGTGAAGCAGCACATCTATGGGGAAGCAATTAAAATCAAAATTCTTCCCAGTGTGTGGACTTCACAAAGAAAAAAAAAACCTTGTAAGGTCTAACATTTGTTTGGAGATATTGATAAGAGATATTCTTTAGACATCTGAAATGATTTCTTAGTTTTTTGAACAAAGGATAAAAGACAGCGGAACCAATATGGTAAAGAAAACTAAATACAAGGGAAAGAACAGTGGAATAAATTAAATAAGAAAGACATAAGTAGGAAGAAAGGACAGAAAAAATTTAGGAATTGCCAATTAACTCTTTTTTTCCTCCAATCTGATTAGTTTCATTATGCTTTTCTTAAAATATCTATTATTCGCTGTTAGATATTAAACAGATTCTTGATTTATTCTACAATTATTTGTTCATGAGTGGAGGCAGCTCATGCATACAATCTCATCAACTCCCTTCACTCCTCCTAATACAAACACAGCCAATAGATAGGAAGAGCCTCCATCTATTTATTTGTATCCAAACCTGACTGTGTGTGTGTGTGTGTGTGTGTGTGTGTGTGTGTGTGTGTGTGTGTGTGTGTGTGTGTGTGTGTGTGTGTGTGAGAGAGCGAACTGTGTACTGACCTTGAATTCCTACTGCGGGCAACAAACAGTCCCAAGTCTTTCCCTTCCTCCCACGGATGAACGTTGCAAGGTGAGGAAGAAGTTCTCCAACTCATTCGTTCACTCTTTCACCTGCAGGAAAACAAGGAGGAGATTAAATTGGGACTACGAAAAGCTTGTATAAGTTGGTCTACTATATACAAATGTATATACAAATTTTACAAAGATTAATTTTTAAGCTTTAAAGGGTTCTGATGCCTTCTAAATGCCATCCAGCTCCAACGAACGGAGCGTTTTTTTTTTATAGGTTTTCTGTTGAAATGATACACATTTACAGTGGATGGTCTGACAAAACTAGCCAATCAGTATCTAGTATACAGTAGTATCGTTTGTCTGTGAGAGCTCCAGTAATAGTTTTGATCTGGAACTTTTAGGATTGGGACAACTGAGACATTGTTTCTGTATCATGACTAAACATCACGCGATTTTCAGTCATTTTAAAAAAGTGCATTTGAAAAAGAAATAATAATAATGATAAAGAATCACCTCAAAAGCTAAGCAACATTGCAGTCTGTCAGGTTTCTGTGTATTTTTCACGTACTAAAAGCTTTTTTGCAGTCAAACTTTTTGATCCTGCAATCAGTGAAAAGCTTGGTGCTTGTGCCGGAATCTTATTGGCTGGCGGTGGCATTTTCTTCTCTCATTTTAATTTATCTTGTGTGCCAATGACCAAACCAACATCTGAAACAGTTTAAATCTATGATATGTACATTGGGATGAGCCAAATCTTCTAGTGTTGCACCACCAGTTTGTAGGTTAGTTTAATATAACAGGTGTATTTTCAAGTGCACCTCCAATCATCTAAGGAGGCTCCTCTAACCTCGGACCCGCTGCTGCTCCCCAGCATGCTGCCCCGCAGTTCATGATATGAGGTTGCGACATCATAGAGCCTTGGGTCAACATTATAATTGGGGCCGCCTCCTTGTGTCATGGTGACTTTGCAAATCACTTCAACGTGTTTTTTGGGGAAGGTGCCCGCAGCGTACATCACTCAGCCACCAGCCAGCGTCACTTGGAGCAAAGTGCTTTGTCAATTACTGCGTGACACCGCCATCCATATCTGTTCTCAGGGAAATTCATAATTTATGACACATTCTCCATTCTGCCTCCGGGGACCTGGATGCTATTATCCTGCTGAAGTGAGATCTGATTGGGCAGCTGCTATCTCACTTGTTTCTTTGAAGTCATTTCTTCCAAGTGCCTTCTTCTTCCTCTATATTTTCTAAGCCATGTTGCACAGAATATCCTCCAAAGTACAGTAGAAACATAAGCTGAGCTCAGTCCAAATATACACAATCTATGAAAGTGGCGCATATACATTTAACATGTATTTTATGAATGCCGTATCATTCAATGCTTGTGCATGAGCAGTGATTGACACGCAGTGTTTTACTCGTAGTACTCGAACATAGGGTCAGTTTCAGCAAATATGACAGAAAGTTAGTTTAATAAGTCTTACCTACTGCAGCTTTAAACGTCATAACTTTAGCTTGATTATTCCTCAAAAAAACGTTCATGATTAGCTTAAATTTTCAACCTCAAACTTAACCTTACCCTCTTTTCCTAAAATTTTGAATACAAGCTTAACTTCTTCGCGCTAAATAAAAGTGACCAAAAACATCGCCAAAGGTGACAAAAACTTTTTTTTAAAGTTACAAAAAAAATTGAAAAAAACAAACATTGAAAAGACCCTACAGAAAACTTGACTAAACCATAATTTAAAAAAAAAACGCAAGAAAAGTGACACAATTTGGGGGGGAAATGACAAGAAAATTGGAAATAAATCAACAAAAACATTGAGAAAAGTGTAGAATAAGAACTAATTGTTGAAATTTAGACCCAGAAAACCACAAAGTTGCACGGTCAACGAGAAGGTAACACAAGGGTAAACATGTGAGTCAGCAATTAGTGAGAATGTAATGAATAATATTGGCAAGCACTCAAATATGCCATAGATTGACTCTGTCGGAGCTTTGGAGCTTCGTCAGTGGTAGCTTTTATGTCCCTTCTCAGACCAAATAACAGTTTGAGTGGTGTCAGCAAAGGACATTATTACGCATCCTATTTTTGAATAGTGCAGTGGAAAGATAATAACCCTAGTGTCCCTAATGCTGAGAGACACAGAGACGTTTTGTTTATATATCTTTCTATTTGTCCTAATAAATGAAAAGAGGCTGCTCTGCTTAAGAGGTTGTTTGGTATGAATTTTTTGCTTTTTTTATTTCCTTTTTTTATTGCTATTTTTGTTCATATTGTGTTTGATTATTGCTGATTGATTTACTTCTGAACATGGTTTGTGCCTGTTCACAACAGTCATGTGACTCTGTGCCTTCTTGCCATGTGACTACTGGTCAATAGGCTATGAGATACAGTTACAATGCATTTTATACATGCCCTGATGAAGGCCTCAATGGCTGAAACCAATACCTAGTTTTAATGATTTAGCCAAGCAATTTAACAAAGGCTTTTGAAACTTTACCCTTCGGAGTGCCTCAGTGTCCTTGGACCTTTGTACACTTGGATCCCAAAGCTAAAGAGCACCGGAGGGACACACTTTTTACACACCCGAGCAGCATTCCATGTAGCCTGCATTGTGACTGAACGATAATAATGTTGTATTTTGCACCCAGATGACCTTGTGTAAGTGTTTAATCCACCGAATAAATCTAAGACTGTTGATTGTGTTGTGTCACTCACACACAACTGAGATGTCAAGCTGTCATGAATGGCTGGTTAGTTTTGTGGGACACTTGGGTTAGCGTTAGCTTTTGGGGGTGTAACAAAAAGCCAAGTGGCTGTGATTTGGTTTGTAGCACAAGCACCTGAGAAATAAAACTGACACTCCTAAACTTACATGTTGAGAACTTAACTTGTTGGACTTTTCTCTGCAACTGCCTTTAGTTATTACCTCGACCAAATGCACTTCACTTACACAGTCAACTCACTTGTCACGCCCAGTCCATTAACTTCACAGTAACACTGTAGATGAAAGTTGTCTCAATGAGAAATCAAATGTGATCTTAACCACAAAATGACAAATTCTTACTAATTTTACTTACTACTTTGCTCAGAACGCATCCCATCAAGCCAGAAAAAAAGTCACAACATCTGAGGCGTTTTTGATTTCTCAAGATTTTTATGGTAGCACACAGGCTGTCTACTTTTATTGTTTTATTGGGAACTTAAAATTAATTCGCCCCCAAAGATATCTGCCAGGAACCCGCAGTGGCGAATAAATACATCAGCTGGAGTCCATCCCCCTCTACCCGTCTCATATTTTCCAGTCTATTGCCTGTCATTCCACTGCCTTATTTGCGCCTCTCTCCCCTCTTCGTATGAGACAGTTCTGCAACTCCATTAGCTAAACGGCAGGCTGAGAAATCTGTAGGATTGCACCAACTCTCAGGGACTTGCCACTTACGCTCAAGGTGACTATAATTCCTTCCTCCCCTTCCTTCCTCCCTGTGAGATACTAGTTAACTTTTAGTTAAAAAACCTTGCTGTCATATGCGTTCAAATTCACTTGTCAAACTTGGTCTCTTTTACTTCAGAACAACAACTCAGGAAGTTAGTCTGTTTGGAAGACTTATCCGTTGGAGAACACAGATAACACAATCTGCATTGAATATTATTTAGTATAACTCACCATTAAGCCTTATATTTCACTTCTGAGATAATGGTGGTAATATCAGGTTCAGTATGCTAGAAACAAACTAGGTTGTACAACATGTTGCTGTTAAGACAATCGTATAACGTGTACTGGCATAATTACCCAGTACTAAATGATAGCCGTATGCATCAAAAAAATAGATACGTTAAAATATCTAAGTCTTATCTTTGCTATGAACATCTAGCCTGTGCTGGAAGTATATGTAGACCACTTCAGCTCCATGCATATTGACAGATTTGCTGAGAGATGTTGTAAACAAGCCATCAACTAAACCAGATTAGAAACCAGATTTGTTTAACTTGTCTTGTCGCTAGCACTCATTTTACAGGAATTACTATGGAGTCGCACAACTACAGCAAATGTGGTAGGTCAAAGTCGAACAACGAAGTCAGTCTTGAAATTGTGATGGATACAGTATCTAGAACAAACAGTGTGGGAAAAAAATGTACTATTGGCCTTTGTTTTCCTTTTCAAAGTGTTCAGCAAGTTACTAGCAGTGTCACTCACAGTCAAGGAACTTTAGGGTTGGGTTAAATTTGAAAATGGCTAGTTTGCGATGTCCAAATGAAACTTCATGAAGCATTAGTTGTAGTTGTTGACCCAACTAGCTGGCACTCTTGGTTTAATGAACAAGGTTCAAGGAATAGGAATTCATGGTGCTTTAAACCCTTTCTTGAAAAGAGAGCCAATCTATTGAGTTCAGAAAATAAAGGAAACACTTCACAAAGCTTAATTTGTACATCATTACTAATTTGCACATGTTTTGTCTGATCTCATTGAAAGGCAAAAGTGTGCATAGCTGTTCCAAACCACCACACTGGGAAGCCTGGTAAAAAGCCAGACGTCACAGAGAGGGAAGATGCAATATCAACTTAATATGGCAATAATGGTGCACACTTTCAAACAGTCTCCCTGGGAAGACATTCATAGTGTCACACTTTGATGTCCATGAAGAGATTGACAGAAATAGTTGTGTAAAGAATAAAAAAAGAGCTCTGCTCAGTTGGCCAATCGATTGGCAGCTTTATTCTTTAAATACTTTAAATATTTACATGGTTTATGTCTATTTATGGACAAATGGATAACTTAGTGTTTTAATTGCTAATGAATGAATGTAATAATAACATATTCCATCTGTCCAGTTAGTCCATATATAGCCAACTGAAGCACCCATTTTGACAGGGATTTTGATATTCTACTGAGACATCCTGTCCAACAGTGTCTATATATACCAATATGCATTGTGTAGAAGGTCCTCAACAGCAAACCCTCAACACTGTCAGGCTTTGCCAGTGAACACTGGCCATTAAGCTCCTTATCACATCTGCCGACACTTTTTCTTGCCTGACAATATTACAGAATAGGAATTGTTTGCATGGTTACAATAATGTGGCAATAGTTTATTTTGAGCAGCTGGGGACCTTTCTGTGTGGGCTTAGGGGCCATAGCAGCTATCCACGTTTAGAAATTATACTCCACTAAATGACATATTACACTGATGGTAATATAGAAACAAGTTAATAGGTGCAATAAACACTTGTTCCTTGTGATAATGGGGTCTTTAAAGACATTTATACACAAACATCTCATTTAGCCCTTGAGTGTAAAGAAACTTCCCAGCCACACTCTGCGTTCCTCCACCATCCACTGCTGTCAAAATACATCTGTGAAGGGACTGAAGCAATTTATTTAGTTACTCTCAAAAACTTGGAGGTTACTTCTTATCTTAGATTTCCATTGCCAATGACTGCCTTTCCTGTAACTGTTGTGCATCTAACAATACATAACTTGAAACTAAAGGTCCCATATTATGTTGATTTTCAGGTTCATGCTTGTATTTTGTGTTTCAACTAGAACATATTTACATGCACACACACAAAACACATTATCTCTCTCCTGTATTCTGTATTCAGTTTTAGCGCCTGTCTCTTTAAGCCCCACTCCCAAATAAGCCCTGTGCTCTGATTGAGTAGCGTTTCAGGATCTTCATTGCAGCCGGGGAATGACTGTAACAGCAGAGTAGCGGCACTTTCTACATATACTGTATATAGTATGAATGTGACATCACAAATGTACAGAGGTCCTGTTTAAAGGCACCATTTATGGATAAAGGCTGAGTGCATTTCTCCATGGATTGAGCGTTTTAATACTTTTATAGCAGTTATATAGCACCTCAAACTGCTTCATAAAAAAAAAAAAAGACATGGAAATCTCTTTTTTTTTTTTTTTTTTTTTACAATGTAGGTCCTTTGAGAGTGAAATTATACACTTTGTAGGCACTGTAGGTTTACTGGCATTTCAGACTATTTGACGTCAATCATATGTCCTCCATCTAAAAGAATTATATCAGAGTCCATGACTATCCAAACATGCTCCTTTTATCTCCTTGGTTTTTGGCTGAAATAAATACACCTGCTTATGAATTGTCCAGGAACACAGTAAATCCATGATTAAAGGTATGTTCCCCAAACTGCTGCCACAGAGGCTTTAATACTTGTCTACACAGCCAGCCATGCACATTGATAATGATTCATGCCAAGGTTAATGTGATTTCCATGTTGTAGTTGTCAGCTTTGTTGACAAAATGCCTGTGGACTCATTTAGATCATGCACACCACAGATCTGTGGAAAGTGTGTATGAGTGTACAGACGGAACACAACAGGGCTGCAAGCATTTACTGATGAGTAAATGGAGATTTTTTTCCCATATAAGTTTACACTACACATTTTGGCAGATCAAGTGCAAAGCTAAAGGCCATAGTAAACTTGATTTCCAACCCATGATTTAGGAGCCAAGTCTTTGCTCATGGGGCTACTGTCAAGCATGTTGTGTACTTGAGAACTACTACATTGACTCACTCCACAGATGCCCTCTTAGGTCATGGCTGAAACTCTTCTCACAGTCAAGGACCTTGGTGCGGCTCATCTATCGCTCACTCTATAATTTATCTAAAGCATGAACATCTTGTGATCGCTGAACACAATCCAATCAGCTTGTTTTTCTTCTTACTGTATGTAACGATTGGAATGACACTCAGCTCATTCCATGTAATTACATGTCCTTCAGCAAGATGAAAAACACGGGGTGGCAAAAAAAAACAACAAGTGTTGTGTGTGTGTGTGTGTGTTCCGGCAGTTACTCACAAACCTGCAATGAAGTGTCAAGCCACAGGGAACTCTAACCTCTCTGTCCCACTGTCCCAGTGCACAGTCGGACAATGCACAGAGGAAACAGCATGAGAATAATGAGGAGGCAAGGAGAGACAACAGGTTTTTTTTCGGTTTGATCAAGAGCTGAGGTCAAAGAATTCATTTAAATGGCTTCGCTGCACAGCTCACCCAAGAACAGACACTCCTGCAGATACATGCACAAACAAATACAAACACACATATACCCCGCTGCAGCTGGCTGCTAATGAGTAGCAGTGTGTGCCTGACAGTTGTTATCTTTTGTCATTTTCATCCATAGCGCTCATTAAATAACAATGCAAGACATCCCTTTTACTGCCTCTTTTCAATAAGCATATTGTACACAACACAATCAAAGAACACACCGCCTACACATATTAACAACATGCAAAAGTGTGATAATGAAGCTCTCTCAATGTGTGCGGTTAAATCTGACATTTATCCAACAGAGGGGAAGGCCTTGTAGAGTGTAAATCCAGTCTTAACACTTGTAATGTCGATGTGATACCGTTTAACTATAATATAATATAATATATATTGTAATAATACAATACTTAACATCTTAACAACTGGTGGTTTTAAAGAGCAAAACTACGGCCATCAGTTATCCTTGCTGAGATCTGAGAATGGATCATCATCACTTTAAATAGGTTCAAGGGCAAGAAACACAAGGTTAGACAGTCATACAGGTTTGAAACAGGCTAGTTTAGCTGGACTAGCTTTGACATATTTGTTCTTGTTCCAAAAGCAGGCAGGACAACAAGCGGTAGGACACAGAAACTTAATTGCAAACTAATTTATTCTTTAAACAAGGAAATAAATTGGAAACTAAAATAGAACATGCGGAGCAACATTTGATTTACAACAAACAGCCATATTCCCTGTTCAATACTACTTTTAGTGATGTTAGTGTATTTCAAGATCTCAATTACTTTGCTCAGTACAATGTTATCATAACTGGTAGATCAGAAAGCTTCAAAATTAAGCTTCTATAAACTACAGCTTAACTGCACCTAGATAAGGAGTTTGTAATTTGCAAAAATACAATGCACCAACGTCACTAGGTTTGGGCTTAAAGTTGCTCTTTTTTATCATGAATTCTGCTTTTCAAATCCCAATACTTTTGAAGCCCCTATTTAACCTATTTTGGGTGTTATGTTTGACAATTCTTTCATCAAACAAAGTCTTTAAGAAGTAAAATATCTTGTGGCCAGGTATGCCTTGACACAGAGGTCCAGGGAACCAAACCGACCTGTGACTATTTCCTGCATGTCTTCTCCCCTTTCTCACCTAGCTGTCCTAGCCATTAAAGGCGGAAAACCCCCAAAAATAATCTAAAAAACAATTGACATTGAAATAATGAATGCAATGTAATACTAAAGCTTTTCAATGCCATATTGGCTGACAACATAAATGGCTACTAGGTAGCCATTTATGCCTTTGAGCATTTGAGCAACAGCAACAGCAACAGCAACAACAAAAACTTAAAAGGTGACTTTCTTAGGCCATGTTATTTCCATGGCCTAAGAAAGTTCAATCCATATTTGTGAACATGAGCTACTCTCTCTCAAAGCCAGAAACAAAAGAGGTAAGTCTCAAACTTGTGATGTCATCAAGCAACTCCATTAACAGTGAATGGCAGACTGATTCTATATGCAAATGATCATTATTCTCTCAGTTCTGAAACAGAAAATGTACCCATATATTCAGATTCCCTTTGGTGCTCTGTGTCTTCTAAAACACCTTTTCATTGTCTGAGGGGCAGTTTGTACTTGATGACACTCTAGTTTTTTTGGATTTGGGATAGAGTGGTTGATGTTTAGTAATATTGTGGATTGCACTGTGTGCCAGTGCAACAGTGCAACATCTTTATCCTACACCGAATAGTACTGAGTAAAGCTGACAATACAACTGAGACATACATTTCATGGTTTGGTGCATTTTTCGGCTTTCATTACTTAGGCTGCAAGGATCCATATGCCTGAGTCCCAATTATAGTCATATTAGCACACAAATGTACATCCAGCAGAAATAGACAGGGAAACATGGATGCAAACATGGACATAAATTATTATATCGCATGCAAGTCACCAATCTTCTGAGAGCACACACAAACCAAAACCCATCCACGCATGTACTGCACATAAAACACAATACTCTTATTGGCTCTAAAGTGTGACTTTCTCTCCACGTGTTTGGGTCATGTGCCTGGCTCTCCTAATTAAGCTAATTCAAGGCTTTAAACAGTGGCCAGCTTTAAATCCCAAGCTTAAGAACAGAAGAGGTTATGAGGGGTGAATCTCCTTTGCAATGCCATGAAAATGCTTCCCTGGGCCATGCCAACATCTTAATAAGGCCAGCTCAACTCAGCTAGCTTTGTCAGTAAAAGGTGCTCGTACCCAGCAGCCACCTGTTTACGTCCATAGATGGCTGTGGATAAGAGAAAGCGTGCCTTCTGCTCTTTCTGTTCGGAAGTCAACAGCCTCTCATCACACTTAATCCGTCCGGTGGAAAGCTTAACGGCAAGTAGAGTCTTGGTGAGGCTTAGCCATCATAGGACAGCCTGATCATCTATATATCCATTGTTGTTGTTTTTTGAAACTATTACTTCCAACCTCTGAACGCTGCAGATGAATAACAGCTCTTACTTCCCCTTTTTTTTTTCTTGTGTTTTCACTCGGCTCTTCCTTCAGGGATCTCATTGCCAAGAGCCAAGATCGGCAGTCAAAAAAAGCAATTTATATTAAAGGACTGTGGAGTGCTCTCGTCTAATGTTTCATTAAATTATCCCTATTCAACCGCCTCTAGTCTGTAGTAAAGCCTCTTATGGTGGCACTGGGATTTTGACCGGCGGGGTTGAGGTCAGTTGCAATCTGATATTTTTTTCCATGGATTGAGAATGTTACAGGGCCACACCAGCTGAGGTTGTAAGAGAGTCAAGGCTTTGTTTTTGTCATCATGTGTGACATTGTGTCCTTCCAGCTGCCCAGTAGAGGCTAACACAGACAATTAGGGGACTGATAGCAACATGAGCGACACAGCATGCTTGTCTTTGTTATTTCACAAATCCGTGTTTTGCTGCACAGGATTTTTTTCACATTATTAGGCTCCTTGTCTTAAGAAGCTCATTAATTTCCATGTGCGCATACTGTTATGCATTCACATACTCTCACACAAAATAATCTTCACACACACAAAAGAGTGAGGAGCTTAAACTATTTATCTCCCCTGGATCTGCATCACTTATTCTTAGCTGCATTCACATTAGCCCGTTCCCATTAAGAGTGATACCACTTTAGATGAGGCTAATGTAAACCACTGCCATGAACTTTTCCCCCCTAACATGCACATATGCAAGTATTTTTCAAAGACAACATGTTCCAGAACATATGCTACCCAAGCTTAAGTTTAGCTGCTTGCCCTCTTTATGGCGCAGTTTTCAACTCCTTGGCCATCTCCCTTAAGGCCACGCCATTAGCATCTGTAAAGGTTGTAAAGCTGCTTCTGCTTAACGAAGCTGCAGTATGTCCTCAGGCAGTTGTTGTTTACATTTCCTTGTTTATCAAAAACTGAAAAATGCTTCTATAAGGCCCAAGGCAAACTGGTATCTTGAATAGAAAACGCACATACTGAACTGGGTACCTTCAGCATAATGCCTGGATCACATGTAACACTGGCCTTAATATGTGCTGCTAACCACCCGCATGCAAGTATATGTTAACTCAAATGTGTTGGGGAAAAATACTGTCTGTTAGAGTACATAAATATTTATGGCTGACTTTATGACAAATGTTCTTTTCACATAAAATGGCTTTAGTATGAACCAAACCGCACTTGCTTTACAGCACACATGCAACACTATCAACCGGATTCAGTGCATTTGCAATGACTCATGCATCTGTAATGGATTCCCTCAGATGAAACTAATGAACTTGGAGAGTGGAGAGTAATGCAGTCCAAGGATTATCCTACTTTAGTGTGGACACACCCGTGTCTTAATCTATACAAAGTGCCATACTCTCTTGCCTGATTGTCAGCCACACACACACACACCTGTTGAGTGTAAGGAGGGTGGGCTTTCTCTACCGTTCCAGTTAGTATGTGTGGTGTACCAAGACTTAAACCAGGCATTTAAGGCCTGCATAACAATCACACTGCCTTTTGTCTCTTCCTATTAACTGTACAATTACTGAACGCTCTTTGAACATCCACCTTCTCATGCAAAAAATATCATGAGGATAACACGAAGGGTCTTGGAGCCAACAGTGTTGTATTTGCCTCTCACACAGGCACATGTTTCTGTACACATATTGCTGGCATGACCTGACTTACAACCTGTCATTAGCAGAAATCCCTGCTGATCTGCTGTATATGCTGACATGTTATCATCACACATAAATCAAAACGTTACATATACTAGCGCCTTAAAATAATAGGGAAGTTATTAAGAAATGTGTGATGTACCATTAGCAAACACAGCATCCTCACACCTACCTGACATTACTATAGATATTTAGATTTTTTTTTCAGACTGATTGTTTTAAGCCATGCTAGGGACTTAGTTGTATGTCTTCTTGTTGACGACTTTGGTCCAGACTGAAATATCTCAGTATATCTCACAACTGAGATGGTTTACCATGAGATGTTGTACAGACGTCCATGGTCCCCAGAGGATGAAGCATACTCACTTTACTGATCCCCTTACTTATCATCTTACGCCACCAGGAGGTTAGCAGGTTGGGTTTAAGTGCAATTTCCTGTTAAATTTTAAAAACAGTTATGGTTTCCCAAGCACAAGTCATTATGACTTTAATGATACCCTGACCATTACATTAGAACCAGCATGAAGTCACATTTGGTTTTGAGTTAAATGCTTCAACAACTACAGGGGGACTGCCATGAAATTTCGTACATACATTCATGTTCCACATAGGATGAACTAGAGCTGGGTATCGGTACTTAGTACCTCTAGGGTATCGACTGAAATACTGGCATTTGATCCTCTTTTTTTACCCTAGTAAAGAATGACAATTTGTATGATTTTGCTCGTAGCCAATCACCGACAGCATTCTTCAATTTAATATGTGTGACTGGCCCATTACCCCAGCAGCTAGTGGTGGAGTAGTTTGTGGTAGTTTTTGCAGCTATGCTTCTATTCACTCAATCAGTATCGATTGAAGTAGGAAAACAAAGGTATCAAATGAAGTACTCTATTGGTACTGGTATCGTCATTTTTTAAACATTACCCAGTTTGCGGGTGAACTGTATTCCCTTAAGTGATTGCCTGACTTTTGATTTAGTGCTACCATCAGCATGCCAATTTTTTTTATTTTACCTTTATTTATCCAGGTTAGTCTCACTGAGATATAAAATCTCTTTTTCAAGAGAGACCTGGCCAAGATAACAGAACAAACTAGTTACATGTAACAATAATTTAACATCACAAAACAAACACCATCGAGGCAAAAGCAACTCAAGTGCATTTCAATTAAATAAAAGTGTTATTAATTAAAACATTTGCATGTGTGAATGGACTCATGTCCTATGGTTTTAACATAACCTTTAAACTCATTTTTGTAATATTCACATTCAGCTCAAAGCTTGGCGGAAGACTTTTAGGGCCATATGCACCCAACGCAGCACAAATCCGAGCGCAAGTGCCTTGGCTAGTTTAAAATCGATGCAGTTGTAAATTTCCCGTCCAGCGCCTACGTTGTTTAGATAGCAAATGCACCTGCGCCCATCTGTAAGCCCATGGGTGTGCTGGTCTTACAGGGAGGTGTGTTCATGTGCATTCTTGGTGTATTGCTATCTTGAGGCAGTGGAAAGTGAACATGCCATTAACCAACAAAAACCTGGTCTAAAGTTAATAGCTCAGTCTTTCATTATTGTAACGGTGTAAATCCGCCATCATAATAGCAATGAGCCAAGGTACAAACACGCCTGGCTTTTTAAAGGGAATGGGAGATGATTAGTGTATTGCATGTTACGCCCAAAACACACCTGTGACTGAATGAAAGTACACTAAGTACACACTTCTGAACCATGCGCCTGGCGCTTGGATCCTTTTTCCGCCGTTACACACATACATGTAGATTCCTTTAAATGTTAAGGGGAAGATTAACTGAACTGGATCAGTGAATTCTCACAGAATCACAACTGAATTCATGTCTTGCTACTATGAACACATAGATAGGTCATGATAGTTGACATCATGACATTGAATATTCTTTGTTTACCTCCTGGCAAATACATCAAAAGTCTCAAGTATAGTAAAAAGAAGAAAGTCATTCATTAATGCATCATGTTTTCCATTCATTGTTGCGGTTTATTTCTCAACAACACATTAAGAAATGAATCAGGCCCGATAACGATAAAAAAGGAATGCCTGAAATCATAACTGGAAATATTCACGAACAAGTAATGACTTTACCCTTTCTGTCCATTTACCTTTTGCCTTTAGCTGTATTTTCTGTTTGTTTATTTTCTCCATTTGACAGTTTTCTTGGAAATTCAGTCTAAGTCAAGTGAGACCCAGCACTGAGTGCCCTTCCAATCAGTCTGCTTATTCGTATCTTCTGACCTTTTGTCAGTGCAGAAGCCATTGCTTACAGTATGTATGTGCTTGGCAGGCTGGGCAGTTGCTTTGCTATGGGAAATGAGTGAGTCTCAAAGTCGAGGAAATTAATGCACATATGCTATGTGAGCCAGATTTATTTTCTTAAAATAAAAATCATTTCTCAAGCAGAGAATACCAATGCTACTGCTTTTAAGAAAACAGAAAAAAGCAAAAGATCTCCCCAAACAGAGTTTGAGCAGTGTGTCAGGATTCACCAAAATACTCAGACATGATCTTTAGCACCAATTTTTTTAATCATAAACTAGATCCTTAAATTTAAAAACACACATTCCTGGCTTATAGTTGTTTTTAAAAGCCACTCTACACGACGGGTCCTTTCACCTCTGACTCAGTGTACAAATATTTGGCAAATCATATGAACACCACCCACATGAACAGCATCTGTTGCTACAGTTCCCACAGTCACGCAGTTTAGCCTCAGCAGACATCCTGGGACTAGGGGAATTGAATTCAATCCATATTGTTCTTGGATTAACTTAAAGTAAACAGTTGATCGATGATTGAATTTCTTTTCTTAGGAAAAAACAAACAGTCTTTAAAGGCCTAAATGTCAACTTGAAGCACAGGCAAACCATTCCTACGAGACAGAGTTAAGGTAAGGATTGATTTAACTATTTCATACCAGTTGCTGGCAAATAAAAACATCATTGGATGGCCTAGTATAAATTCCAGGGCATCTAAGGGCATTTTTACATATCTTCCCAAATTCTCCTTTTACGGGTATTTGCACATAACCTGATCCCCATGTGTGTCATATCAAAATGTTCTAAACAAACTCAGCTTTCAATTCAATTAAAATGTATTTATAGTATCAAATCGTAACAAGAGTTATCTCAAGACACTTTACAGATAGAGTAGGTCTAGACCACACTCCAGAATTTACAAAGACCCAACAATTCCAGTAATTGCTTTCTGTTAAGTGATGCCCAAAGTTCTTCGAGAGCGATGTGTAAAGAGCTTATTTGGCGGAAATATTTCTCAAATCCTTTGTGAAAACATACCTACACTCAATTGTTTTGGTGCTTGAAATGAGTTGACTAAAGTCATGGGTTCACAAAAGTAGTGTAAAATAAAATAAATAAATGTCTAAAATTACATTTTGTGATATCGCTTTTTTGAGTAGGAGTGTTGTCAAACACCACTGGACACACCATTGTGTCTTTTGTCCTCAGACAGTAAACAGTCCTAAATCCTGCATTGTAGGCATGTGCAGTAGCACTGTCTTATAGTGGTGTCTATTATGTCTGAAATCAGTTATCTACACTTCCATGCTTCAAAAGATTATGTAGCCCATACTCTCGTGAATATCATAAAGAAGTTTTAAGAGAAAGACAGAGTTATTCACAGATTAAAATAGTCTTGGTATGTAAACAAAGCAGGAAAACAAGAAATTGAATCGTAAAAATTTTCCTAAACCTAAATTAAAACTGCACTAATAAATATGTTCTTTATTAGTAATGGATGAAATAACTATGTATTATGTGCATGATGTTGTGAAAAACGCACGGACAATTATGACCCAACGGGGCAGCTCCCCTCAGCTATAGGGAACATTTAAGGATAGTCAGCTAACTGCCCACAACTCTGTTTTAGTTCCCTCTCAGTGCTCTCACCAATGTCCTTCACAGCCATAGCAGGTGTATGTTCTCACAGAAATACCTCCCATAAACTGACTCTACTGTACCCACCAAGCACCAAACAACAGGCAACGTTAGCAAATTGCTAACATTTTGGAGCATTTACAGCAGCTAAAAATCCAGTTGTTTCCCCTAAGGAGTTGGTGGAGACCAAAAACAGAGCTGATATTGGAAGTACATTCATTTTGTCGACCACAGGTTCAGTTGAATGTAATGTGGATCTGGATAAAATATGCTTGAACTGAAATATATACAGGCATACATGATGTAAAATAAGGGGGGCAGCTGGCCTCTATTTACCATTTATCTCCAAAACTCTAACTCACTCCCACTCTAATGCATTGGAAATGCAGATACATTTTTCATTCTGCTTCTGGATATTTTCCAACCCTGCTTGTGGCTATAGCCTTGACATATGTGTGGTTCTGGGATAACATTTGAAGAAAGTTGACCTTTCCTTGTATGTGCCCTCATAGAACTTAAATGGTATTACATCTAATGTGCTTATATTACAAATGCATTATAAGTAATCATAGTGTATAATGGCTGTGGCGTGTACCCTGTGGTAACAGCCCGAGCTGCTACCTACAGTATGCATCTTTACAGTAGAATTAGTGTTGTGGCTTTGGGTGTGTCAAAATAGGATATAGTACTATTGTTTTTAGCATTTAGACCACAGACAATAAAATCTTTTTATAAATTCAGACACAGTCTTTACTAAATGTGCTGTGGTCCTACTGATTTAAAATGGACAATTATCAGTTTGGTTGTTAGTCCCAAGAGCACTAAAACTGCTTTTTAAGTGTTTAATGATCTACTCTACCACCCCTGGGAGTAATTCATTCTCCAATTCATATCATTTAAAGACACAATGTATGCAAAATACTAATGCCATATCACATAAAAGCCATACAACACTCAGATCAATCTATTTAATCTACTAGTATTTATCTGTTTACTGACATCATGAATTTGATGGCCGAACATTTACCCAATTTAAAAAACAATATAGGTGAGATTGCTTTATTTGTCCCTTCGAAGCATCTAAATGGTGGTGTGTACCTTTTAAAATTGATGTTATTGGTCAAGAGGTTTGTGCTGGACTATCATCAAGCTATATCTATCTCTGACCTTTTCATCCTTTATGAGCCCAATTACAGCACAAATCCTCAATCCACAGGCAAGGAGCAGTTTGTAAATTCAGCCTAACAATGAAGATTAATTAGGCTTCAATGTATTAGTAGAGCAAGATGCCTGAGGACATCAAGCCCACTTCAACACTCACTTCTTTTAAATTACTCCTGAAAACATCCATTCATTATCTAAGCCTGGTTATCCTGGGCACTGCTCACGTTGAGGAAGAGTACACCATGGACAGGTGGACATACTTTCACAGAGCTAACATGTAGACGTACATAGAGTTCATTTACACTCACATTCAGGCAATTTAGAGTATCCATTCAGCCTATGTTTTTGTACTGTGGGAATACATCAGGTTACTTGCAGGAAAGATGTTGAGGGACAAAGAAAACACAATAACTTCATACTTTTTGTCCCCACACACGGACGTAGGCCCTTTGTCACAAAGAGCACACATTCCACAATGACATATTAACATTCAATTTCATTGGAAAAACAGAGTAAATTAAAACAAATGCTCTGAAATCTCTAGATCGTTAAAGTATGAAACTCAAAACTCCTTAACTGTTGTATATTATCAGCACAAATTAAGACTCAATGTCAAACCCCATCTGCCCCCTATGCCCGATACCTATAACCCCATGGCTGAGGACAATCACAAATAAATACAAACAATGACCTTGTGAATAGTATCAAACTATTTTCATAGTTCCTCTCTCTTATTTTAAACATGAAAGAAAACAAACTGTGTTAAGTGGCCTTAATGTGACGTCCTGTTGTGTTATTTTACTCTTCATTGTAGACTTTATACTTCACAATTATTGTTTTCTGTCAGATATTATTAGGATCTCGACATTTCCAACCGAAAGAAAGAGAAAAAGAAAAGAGATGGGGGGACTGTGCTTTGTGCAGGAAACAGTCAGCTGTTACTCTACTCTTGTGCAGTTAAGTGCTTATGTTTTTTTCCCCCCCCGCAGTGTTTAAACCTATTCTGTGGCAGCGATAGAGGAATGGATGTTGACTGTTTACCGTACGGTACTCTTACACCGCCTTAAAACAGACTGACAAGTCCGATCGCATGATTGGCCACTGCTGCGTGACGTCAGTTGGTGTTTCTCTAAAAGTTCCATCCGTCTCAACTTTATGCCGCATGCTGCTGTGCTTTTTTTTTCCCAGCAACCCCTCACTGCCGCAGCCTAAATGTACAATGCTCATTCAAAATGAATGGGGGACTGTGTCTGAGTAGAGAGGGGTTTCAGGACCTTGGACAGTGACCTTTACAGAAAGAGTGAAGCTGTTATAAGAGATCATTAGTGTACAGCAGTATCATCTGAACCACTCATTTTCTGTTGAACTACATACTACATAAATATAAGCCCTATCTCCTCAGCATAAATTTGCACTAGAGCAGTATAGCTTCTACTTAGTATTCTTAAAGCAAAGCTCCATTTATTTAAAATTGCACGCCCATGAATTTGGACAAAAAAAACTGTCAAAATCAAAACAGTAGAGGCAGAGATATCCTGACTTCTCTAGTATGGGTCATACACTTACCATAGTATATCATTTTGTAATGTGCGTTTTGTGTCTCCAAGCCCAAATCAAGTCAACCCTGATGATGTCGCTATTTCAATTGTGTTTTTAAATTAGACTTAGCTCCTTCAGACCCAGAGGTCATTGTATGCTGAAGCTGTTTTCACTCATTTTAACCATCTGTGAATTGAGCCTTTAATCCACAGGACATAACTTTTCTCACCTGTTTGTGAAGAACCGATGCATTTTATTTTGATTTCCACTCTAACTACTAAGTCATTTTAGTTTTTTCTTAATTCATCCATTATTAAATGTCTTTTTTTTTTATCTCATTAGCTGAGTCTCCACGACACACAGCAGGTGCTTCAAGGGCAGACAGCTTAATCTCACAACCTGGCTATTGAAACATCAGACTCTCTGCTTCTCTTTTCATAGCATTCCATATGTTGTAGTTCTCTAGTGCGCTATAAACAAAGGAAGGGTTTAGTCAGCATTAGCTGTAATGGCAAATGACCAGCACAGCATTGAGTGTGCGGGACCTGCCAAAGACTCAGCAGGACATCAAGTGGGAATCAGTGATAGCAAAGCATACTGGGCAAACTAGCTTCCACCGTGGAATACAAACTTAACTGCAAAATTGGTCGTCCAAAAAATGTATGCTGTCAACTGGTTACATGTATGTGCTAGTGAGTCTGACTCGCATTACACAATCATTTAGAAACACAGCTTACATGCTCATTCCTATGTTGCAAAAGCAAACCCATCAGTAATTCTGCACAGCCCACTGTGGGACTCTGGATTTTTGGCTTGACCTCCACAGTGGACTAAACTGGCAGAAGAAAGCCAAAAACTTCTTTTTTCACTTCTCACTTGCATTTCACAAGCACATGTGATCACTCTTGAATTAAACACACACAAGTGAGCTTTTACAGAGATCCAACAGGCTATGTTTAGCCGACAAATACCAGTCCGGAGTGTTTGTTTTCCCTCAAGCTTAGTTTATTCATCCATAATTCCTTTAACCTCAATTAGACATCTGCTGACTATAAGAAAGCATATAAACGACTTTAAACAAGCCAGATTGTCTGCAATGGTTGAATAAAATGCACAGTCTATTTGCCCTTGAGGTCTCCCATTCACTGTGAAACAATGAAAAACAGAAAGCTGCATGGTGCCGGTACTCTTAACCGCCCGTAGAGTCTATGTGGCTAAATGGAGCATTTCCAAGAACAGATCGAGACTATTTTTATTCTCTATTGTGCGTGAGCGATGCAAGCTGAAGCCCTTCCATCTTAATGCCTGTCTAGACAAGAAATAATCACACCAAACTTTAAAATTGCAGCTACCTCTAAATGTGAAGTCAGCGGTCAAGACTGACTGAGCTAGAATCCAATCCCTTTGTCTCCGCTCCTATTCATCTTTCTTAACCTCCAGGGTAAACACCCATAGTGCCTCCAATAGATTTGGACGCCAGCTCTTTTGTTCCATTATCTCTGAATGTAAACTGCTGAACTGATCTGAGATGGCAAAAATGTGTCATACTGTATATTCCTACCACTGTGCAAGAAAAAGGTAAAAGTAGTATAGTTAAACTTTAAAAGTTGACAATATGTTCACTATACATAGACACAGAGAGTTTGTTGGGACCGTGTTTGCTTTCCATTGTGACAACTCTTCATGAATGTGTCATACATTCCAATCAATAATTGAAAAAAAAGTGTGACAATTGATTGATCTAGCTATGGTAAAAAACATGTAAAAGGTTTAGTTTCTGTCTTTCCTCTTCCTCTTCAATTGAGGGGACCAAAAGGTCTTCAATAAACACTGACCTAAAGTTATTACAATACAACTGGCTGATGCAGAATATGTTACAAACGGAATAAAAATCCCCCGGAGACTTACACTTAATGCATGTAATGTCGTCAAAGTAACGCTCTTTGATTCTTTCATTGCCTGTACACACACAATAAAACATCTGGTTTCAGTACACCTTCTGCTTAGAACTAACAATAATCAACATTCATTTGTACCCTTAGGATCTGAACATTAAACAGAGCCAGAGAGTAGAAATACACCATATTTACATGGATGGATTAAGGAAATGGAATTTTGTATCAGAAAAATATGAATTGGATTAAATATATTGCTCTATTGTAAGTAATTAGTACAATGGTTACGCCATGAAACATCCACCAAAAAGACCAATGTGATACTGATATTGCAGTGAAAACTTGGTCTGCCAGCTATAAACTATTTATGCCCATCCCTTTAAAATACATTATGATATATGATAATAGCAACACCCACGTGCTTCTACCACACCAGAAAGATGAACACACACACTAAGTTTTGGGGCGGCTGAATTAAATGTAATGAGGAAGCTATGATGAACCACAACGATTGTGCAGTCACATGGTCAAAAAGCCGTCCAAAGCATACAACCCCGCAGGTTGCTTGTTCTAACCCTCTAATAAGACCCATAATGGTCCATTAATTAGTGCTCCTAGTGAAGGTAGGTTAAGGAAAAGATCAAGGCTTGGGTTCAAATCAGTTTCAATCATTTGTTATGATACTTAACTTCCATGTAATAACGCATGTGACGTGAGAATGTGGCGTAGTTCTGTTTGTTACCTAAATTTAAAATGGCTCACAAACTCAGCTATCCAGGGGTTAAAGTCCTGTGCTTGTTTGACCTAACAAACACCCCAACCTTGGCAACTTTTTATTTCTGACTTTACTTTGCTCCCGTTCTAATTACTATGGCCACTAGAGGGAACCTCCTAACAAATGTAAATATGGGTCATAATTGCTGCTTGTACAAATGACCTAGGTGGGCATTTTTCGCATATACACTAAATTAATCCATTGCAGGACCAAGATTCAACACTGGGAGAAAACCACCAATCCCACATGACGGCTGAGAGCATTTTCATTATGGAGACTTAAAACGAGTTGATGGGAACTGTTTGATCTGGCTGATTTATTTTAAGTTACGTAAGAGAAATGAATGCACTCCGGTTATTAGTAGATGTTGATTAATATATGACTGTTCATCTTCTGGGACACAATGCTGTAGCAAATGTCTGTCTACAAGCAGGATCTTAAGACTAAGTTTTCGTGAGGAAATATGGAGCAATTGGTGTGCTTATTAAGTTAATTATATTGATGCATAATTTACAGTCAGTACTGTATGCTGTAATGCTTTTGCATGATTGCAATGTTTTCATGCTTCATCTACTCTTTCTTTACAGAGAAAATACATTGGCCGCGTAAGCGTGGCATATAGCCTGCGAAGCGTAGTTTGCGTGTCTTGCCAGTCATACCGACCTCATATTTCCCTACGCTGGACACAAAGCGGTCCCCTCTCTCTCTCTCTCTCTGTGTGCCTGATGGTGTGTCTTGCTGTGAGAAGTCAAGACAGCCAAAATCACCATAACCTAGGTATTTTATTTTGAAATGTATTTTATTTTTGTATAGTATCCAGATGCACTGTGGTCTTCCTGTATGTTATTACCTGCCTGGCTTGACACATTCACTCGCATCTCGCACAAGAACTGGAGGTGACGGCGAAAGGATCTCTGCAGCACATGGGCCAAGGCGACGCTCAGGCGCACGGTGTGTTTTCACTGATAGGCAATGACAGTGCATCATCATATAATTCCCAAAATCTCAAAGGCAATAAAGAAAAATAAAAAATGCTGGTAGGTGAACCTTGCGGTACAATTATTTTTGTCAAAATACTACTTCCAAGGTCAAGAATAAACTTGTACGTGCTACAGAACAGCATGATATCACCATTCATCATATACTACTCTTTAACTTACTTATTAAATCTCATATACAGTAATATATGAACATATTGCTGCCATTATTTTGCACATTTGATTACCAATCAACATGTACAAAAATGGGCCTTTATTTGTAGAAAGTGCCGTTAGAGCTGAGACAGTAAACACTGAACAGTTAGCCTAATAATGAGTGTGTAATGACAAAGCAAAGCGGAGGTGGCTAATTCATGATGCATCAACAGTGTTTCTGAAGCCAGTGTTTATTCACTTTACAGCACCTTGTACAAACAGCCAAGACTACATGGGATGTATAGAGTGCTAAAATTGTTAGAAGCCTGTTGTGGAACAATACTTGTCTATAAAAAGCACAGAAGAGGTTTCTTAAAAGACATTTACTGAGACATTAAGCTTCTATAGTATGGTATCAGTATTGTATTTTTACCTAATTAGACTGAAAATGATAGCCGGGTTACAATCATATTCACTATGTAGATTCTAACCATTTTCATAATAAACTTTTATATTCAGACCTATGGCTTTAGCTATTGAAGTGGCATGTTTGTAAGCTGACCCTTTTATTGGGATATAATCAGGCACTTTTTGACATAAGCTCAGTCAATTCAGCACTTCTGAAAAAAATCTCCCCACAGAGAGACGATGTCAAACCCTGACCAGTGCTCATAAAAAAGTAAAATAGCTTTCAAAGAATAAAAGCCAGTTATGAGCCCTGCGGCTCAATAATTTGTAATGGCATGATGTTAACTTGGCACAGCCAAAACAGTGTGGCGCCTCCATTGTTTTTGGCACATGTATTCCCAATCCACAGGGCTTTCTATTATTTATAACAGCCTATATCCAGACTGCAGAAAGTGGATTTGAGAGCTGGGCATGCTGGGAAAAGGACAGATGACACCACTCTGTTGTTGTTGTTGTTATTGTTGTTGTTGTTGTTCAGTCTACAGTACAGTATACTGTTGACATGCTTGGGTGTCTCTACACAGGGAGGATGAGTGCTTAGAGACAGCCAGCAGTTGGGTTCATACACTTAAATATTCTCTATAACTAAAGAAAGCACATTACACACTACGTAGTGTAAATCCAAGACGTTTCACTTCCGGGATTACTCCGGTGCCACCGGAAATTCTGCCGGATGTCACTCTTTTCTTATGAGGACGATGGTTAACTGCTCCTCAGATCTCTGCAGGGTAAATCCAGACAGCTAGCTAGACTATCTGTCCAGTTTTCTGTTGCACGACTAAAACATCTTTTAAACGTACATGTTCCACCAAAACAGGTTCCTTCCCGAGGCTTTTTTGCAGTGGCACCTTAGCTCTGTTTTACGCTTAGCACCACCCAAAACGATTATGGTTGGTTTAAAGAAAAGCCAATAAACCAGAGCACATTTTTCTCCCATCCCGGAACGCTGTGAGGACTAGCCAGACCTTCCTGCGCAGCGCTGTAGAGAAAGGTCTGGCTATGCAAGACTACACGCTACCCTAATGGTATGAAATGCAATACACTTCCTGTCTCCCAAATGGGGGTGGCCAATAATTTTATTGTATCTCTTAAAACCGCACATTAACTGAAGCAGCTGATAACCAGATTCAGGATTCTGGATCATGTGCGATGGTTTCTTTTTGGGGTTATCTGACTTTAATGAATGAAGAACCAGACCAAGTTCTTTTCTTACACGTCTCTGATGGGGCTGCTAAAAAAAAGGTTGTCAGATGAGTAAAATCCTCTGACCCCTGCTGGGCTTGAGAGAGGACATGTTTGTCCCGTCCTGTCTAATGGCAAGTTCCCACCACAGGACTTTAGCCCTTAGTTTCCAGCTCCGTACAGTTTTTGGAGCTCCCAGACAAAAGCCCCACATCAGAGGAGAATCTGCGTTGGCTCTGCGTCGCCGTGTGCAAACAGACATGAGAGGCTTGCTGATGACCCCCAATTACCTCAACATTTTCATTTGGCTGTGATGAATATTGGATTTTTTGCATTTAATTGGCTATGTATGGTGTACTCCAGCAATTTATCGTTCATTCATAAAGTTGGGAGGCTAGTGGGACACACATTTTAAAAGAATTGACATTAAGAAACGACTGATAATTCATCTTCTCCATCCCAACAGCATAATTAAACAGCGCATTTAACAGTTCCATAACCATTTCATCCAGTGTTTTGAAATGCGGCAAAAAAATTCAATGACGCGAGCCCGCAATGACGTGCACTTGATAGCCTGTTCCATTGTACATGTTCTCCAAATGCTAAGGAGGACTCTGACCTGCTCCTGAAGGATCCTTCCTTGGAAGGACTAGTCCAACAAAGGAAGGATCCTTGACAATGAGAAACGGGTAAGGATAGCACTATGGCGGAACGAGAACAGATCGTTAGCAAAAAAGACAAAAGTACTTGACAAACTATATAGAGGCCGGAGCATAATACCAAGTGTGGTGGTCTGACGAACTGGCGAAGAGTGGGAGCAGAACCAGAGTATTTACCAGGGAGAATAATGAATGATGAACCACAGGTGCGGTGAGCTGCAGATGGTGACGAGCCACAGGTGTGAAGCCCTGCCAGCGGAGATGAGCCTGCTGCCCACGCCCACACAAACAAAAAAGACAAGACTGACAGGGACAATGGGAAGGGACAAAAATGCGAACACAGGGAAGGGATGAGACAGCAGGACAAACCCCTAACAAAAATAGGTGACAAAATTAACACTACCCTACACAACAGCTTTCACAGGCCATACGAGTAGATCTCATGAAAAATTCTATTTTATCAACATGATTTCAAGAAACGTACCCTGTAGCGATTTTTGTTTCAAGGTAGACAATTCAATGAATGAAATATTGGACCCTCCAGCTACAGCATTGGCTGCATGTCATTCCTCTATCTATTATATAGTATCTCTATTATATTGAGACTTGGACTGTTATTATCAGTCAAAGCTGTCCCTGTCTAAAGACATCCACAGCTGTGTGAAGACATTTAGAGTTTTGATGCGTACGTCTGAGATCTGTATGGACAACCAGCAGAGAGAGGAAGCAATCGAACTCAGGCAAGCACCCAAGTCGGTCAAGCCTTGTTATCCAAAAGGAAAAAAAAAAAAAATCAATGTTCTTCCTTTTTGAGTGGGCATGCTGCTCTGCACAGCGCATACACACTGCAGCAGAGGTAGCGAGACCAGGTTGACTGACATTTAACAAGTGCGGTTTACATGAACTGTTAATCAAAAGTCCTGCAGATTACTTTAAATGCAAGAAGTTAATGTTTTTACTTTAATACTAGACAGCATATTTGTTACCACTGCAATTTGAAATATATTCAACATATTCATTTGGGCTTTAGTGGCTATAGCATTGACTGTAAAAATATTGTCCGTATTATTAGCCATTGGTTTGTGGCCTGTGTTTTTGAAGCCGTTTGCATTTTGGCTGTCACCATCTTAATATTTTGGAGCCAGAAGTGACTTTATCTGGATAAAAAGGGCAGAGCTGGCGAGGGTGAAGCGGCTAAGCATCTGATGTTTTTTTTTAAACCCTAAAGTCGCCAATTTTCAACCCTTCTGACGCGAGTCATCCAGCCGAGTGAACATTTGCTGTGATCTCATACACAAACACCTCTTGCATTCTCACTGTCCTAAATGTTTTTTTTTCCTGTCCTCATTTACCCAAACACGACAAAGTGATCCATGCTTTGGGCGCTATACCCTTGAAAAAGATAATTTGCTGTGCACCTGCCAAAGGCCAAGTTTAATCCATCTCCTTTCCATTTGCACCGTCACCAGTAAGTTCCATTATTGCTGGTAATTGAGCTCATTCTGCCTCTGTGAAACCTCATTTGACTTCTAATCATATTCTGACTCCTCATTTGATGCAGCAGGGGATCTGTGGCTTCTCTTTCTTTTACTAGCACTGCTGGACTTGATCAGTTGAATGTAAGAAAGAAACTACTTTCTATTTTCTTTTTTACATAAAAGAACACAAAGAACATGCTAGGACTGCTTCTTCTATCTCGAAATTATCACCCAGAGACAACACAAGCACTTTAGACTAATTGAAAGGGAATGTACTGTCCTGGTGATGTCTGCTGATTCTATGGTGTTCACAGCTGTACAGCAATATAAGGCTGACATGATAATGAAGTTGAGCTGTAATACATTATTTAATATTTATCATCTTAAAAAGCTGTAAAAAGAAATACCACCTAATGACTGTGAACTGTAACTCATAAAGTAGACAAAAAAATAACTAACCATTTATTTTTGTCTCCCCCAACAAACATTTTCTACTAGTAAATAAGCATAATAAAACACTTGCAACCCAATCTAAAAGGTCATTCTAGCCCCACATAAAAGCCAGGGGTAAGCATGTTGTCAGAGCAGCCGCTGGGAGAGAGTCAGTGAAAGAAGGGGGCCATTCAGATAGGTAGATGTCAGCCTTGTCAGAAGCCAAACTACCACAGCTATCAATTCAGGCCTGGGCATAAAGACGCTGTGTGTTTTTGTGGTCTGGTGTGGGCAGAGCTGGCACTCTGGTAATATTTATTAGTCAGTAACGGCGCTCTTTGTAATCCTGTCAGGGGCGAGAGACACGGAGGATGAAGCAGCGGTAGCCGGCTCGGGCTGTCAGTGGCCATGGAATCTGTCCACAGCTTTATTACCAGCAATCTACAAGCGTGTCACTGTCGTCCAAAATGCCATCTGAGTCTGCTCGCCACTTTGAGCAACATTTGGCTAAATGGATATGTTGTGACTTCAGAAAAACACTGCTCTTTAAGAAAAGGCTCTTTTAATGACTATCATCCCACTGAAACATTTCATAAGATGCATTCCGTCTCCGTGACGCATTTTCCAAAGAGATAGTTACTCTGGATGGCATCACCCTGGCCTCCAGCACCACTGTGAGGAATCTACGAGTTATCTTTGATCAGGACATGTCCTTTAATTCTCACATAAAGCAAATTTCAGGGACTGCCTTTTTTCACCTACGTAATATTGCAAAAAATCAGGAATATCCTGTCTAAAAATGATGCAGAAAAATGTGTCCATGCATTTGTTACTTCTAGGCTGGATTACTGCAATTCTTTATTATCAGGCTGCTCAAAAAAGTCCATAAAGACTCTTCAGCTGATCCAGAATGCTGCAGCACATGTTCTGACAGGAACCAGGAAAAGAGATCACATGTCTCCTGTTTTAGCTTCTCTGCATTGGCTTCCTGTAAAATCCAGAGTAGAATTTAAAATCCTTCTTTTCACCTACAAAGCTCTTCTTATCTTAAAGAGCTCATGGTACCTTACTACCCCACCAAAGCACTGCGCTCCCAGAATGCAGGGTTACTTGTGGTTTCTATATTCTCTAAAAGTAGAATGGGAGCCAGAGCCTCCAGCTATCAGGCTCCTCTCCTGTGGAACCAGGTTCCAGTTTGGGTTCAGGAGGCAGAAACCGTCTCCAAATTTAAGAGTTGGCTTAAAACTTTCCTCTTTGATAAAGCTTATAGTTAGGGCTGACTCAGGAGAGTCCTGAACCATCCCTTAGTCATGCTGCTATAGGCCTAGACTGCCAGGGGTCTTCCCCTGATGCACTGAGCACCTCTTTCCTCCTCCTTCTCTCCATCTGTATGCAACCTCATCCCATAAATGCATGTTACCAACTTGACTTCTTCCCTTTCCCGGAGTCTTGTGCTCTCTCGCACCTCTCCTCTCGCCTCTTATCACTTCCTGCAGGTGTTTCTGGCTCTGGAGCTATGGAGTCTGGATCTGTGGTTGGAGTCACCTGCTGCCTCCGTGTTCCTGCCTCTTAAAGGAAGTTTTTCCTTGCCTCTGTCGCCTAGTGCTTGCACTTGGTGGGAATTGTTGGGTTTCTGTAAATAACATCACAGAGTACGGTCTAGACCTGCTCTTTTATAAAAAACGCTGTGAGATAACTAGTTGTTGTGATTTGGCGCTATATAAATAAAATTGAATTGAATTGAATAAGAGTGATGTAGGCCATCATTTTCTATAGCATTGAAACTGCAGCTGAAAATAGAATTCAGAAGTGGTGGACAATAAGTACATTTATTTAAGTACATGGACTTTGCGTGTGTATAATCATTAGGAGAAAAAAAATATTATTGAATAGGCTAATCTTAAATAAGAGGTAAATACTCAGCTTTATTCCAACAGAGCCCCGCCCACTTCAAAATAGTGAGAGTCGCTCAGAAAAAACATCATACAGAAATACCTTAATGGAATAACCAAAACATTGGCAGAACGTATGGGTCAATCTCCAAAAGTGCTGGATTCTGCATTTCCCATGATGTAACAAATAGCCATCATTTTTTTGTTTGATGAGTGAATTCATTGAATTTCCTTTTCAGTTCTGAGTACTCATAATTATCAGGTGCTGTTACTTTCACCTTCCTCAGTAAAACTCTTAATTTTCTTGTAGCTTCTACTAAAAAATGTGAAAGAAATGCTGCCGGCATCACTGGAGAGAAACTTTAATTGATCACCAAGTGTCTCCGTGTTGTCCTCCTCGTACCAGTGGCCCTGCGTCCGAGACAGCTTTGGGCACACTGTGATGACTGATGCATGGGGGCTCTTCAGCATCACTGGTGGATTAAAATCTGACTACACAAACTGGGATTGGCGCTTCACTAAGACCAGTGGGTGCCTTGTTTGAGCAGAAGACAGCACAGGGCCGCGCCACATGCAGCGCCATGCAGAAATAAGCATGCAGGCAAAAAATTGTTCCTCTAAAATGAGCCGCATGATGGATGGGGGAGGAACATTAAGTGGCAATATATTTGGTTTTGCCAGTGTGCTGAGTCTCAATGCTGAGGCTATGGGACAGCTATTGTTGCTTGTGAGAGGAGAAGCAATTTACTTAAGATGAAGGATTGAGCATCTGTTTCCAGGATAATTTGCCTTTTCATGAGGATGAATCATGCGGACAAAGTGGAACTCAGTTCAGGCCGGGCATTGTTCACTGATTGTCTACTGACACGTTCACAGGGTTGTTTCATGGAACACAGCTCAATACTATACAGTCCTCAAGGCTGTTTAAAAAATGCTACCAAATGGATCATGTGAAGTATGATGACACAGTTATTACAAAGGTGAAACATGATGGATGCCCCACACAAACCACATACATACACATACCTTATTGCTCAGGTGTGTGTGTAACAGCTGTGTCAGCCTACCTACTGTATCTGTACACAATGACTAGCCTGTATGTACCAGTATTTCCAACCCAAATCCCCAGAAGGCAGCAAAGCAAAGAAGTGCTCCGTCATTTCAAAAGAGACTACTTTTTTTAAACGGCTCTCTACTGGCTGCTTATTAATTGAAATATATTAAAATGTATGTATGTATGTATGTATGTATGTATATATGTATGTATGTTGCATGGGATTTCCCCCTTTCTGGCATACATATCCCTAGCTCTGCAAAATGTATCATACCCTTCAAAGTGATCATCTACTGTGATCACCAATAGCTTAGACCATATGTAAATGATATACCTAAAATAAAAGTATTTTTACCCTTAAGAGCTTTAACATAAACGGTCTATAGTGCCATAGAACGATAAAATCTGAGCAGCAGTTGGTGGTTGTTATTTAACCGCTACAGAGCTCCGGTATGCCGGCTACCAGCGCCAGTTGTTCAGCCGCCAACAGGCGACTGTGAGTTGGCTACAGGCACCGCCAGATGACGGTCCTTTCAGGGGCCATGGTAGTGGAGTCCAGTCAGAAAAAGTGAGCGTTATCCGGCACTGACTGCTAAATTTAGGCACCAAAACGACAAAAATGATCGAGCGTTTCCTGGGTGAAAGTATGTTGTTCGCCGCAAAGTGAACTCTGCTCTTCGGCTTGAAAGTGGTGTGTTTGTGCTATTTCATTTCGAGATTATTTTCCATTGAATATTGAAGTGTTTTGGCATGTCTGGTCAAGTGGCACTATATTCATGGTACTGGAAGAGGGATTTCATTCTTGCATGTTTTGTTTAGTTGTTAATCCAAAAACATCCCCCGCTCTGCAAATTTCACCCTGTATGTATGTATGTATATATGTATGTATGAACATATATTGAAAGTGAGAACTCCACAAATAAAAAGACAAAGAAACTACTCTAAATGATTAGTAATGTTTACGCAGTTGAGAGAGATAGACAGGAAAAAGGAGTGGCAGTAGAAAAAAAACAAACACCAGTCACTGTGTATAACCTGTAGTTTTCATTTGCATTAAAACATTTCTGTTGTGGAAATGTGCAAGATGACAGTCAAGTGAATGAGTTAACTCTAGCACTGGCAAGCTATTGTTTACACTGTTAGCTTACAGAGACATAATGGGTGTGTGAGCTATATAGGACAGTGTTTTGTTTATATTACAGCCAATTGTCAGGACAACGTTTTATTCCTTTTAGAGTTTTCAAAAATTGGTTTTAGGGGTTACATTTTAGTATGAAGTTCAAATGAAAATGATGACTGAACACTTTGACCAAGGGTATAGGTTTGGTTTAGCATCAGCAGCAATGAAAGAAAAAAGCCACAGTCACTTTTCAGTCCACTCCAACTGAGAAGTGACCTGTAAGAAGTGTTATAAAACACTCCACTTATGAGCACTGTGCACCAGAGATGTTGCAAAAATCTCAGAACACAGTTATTGACTCTCTGGGGCCATAGCATGCCAGTAGTTTAAATACTGGAGAGAACTCTGACCACTCTTACACTGCAGAAATAGGAACCCTTGGTAAATATGCACAAGGTGACGATTTATCAAAGCTAACTACATTGGTAAACATAATCTTTCCCATCAGTGTATGTGAGATGCCCTGTCTGTGCCTTTGTGCTTCTATTCAGCACCCAAGTCATACAAGCACCAAATTGAGGCTTTGTTGCCACAGTTGACATCTAAAGGATAGCCTTCTGTGGGATTAAATGAGCTCAACACTTGAGGCGGTGTGGCTTTTCTTTCTTGTGTTTTCGCTTCACCGGCAAAAAGAAACATAATACTAAGATATTGTTTTATTTTCTGTCACAGAGCAAAACTCAACATCTCAATTCACAGCCATCACTGCATACTGTTCATACTGGCGGAGACAGATTACACCCGTTGGTTTATCAGATGGGATTAGCGGAGATACAGTGGCCATTCTCTAACACACACTCAGCTTCTGGACTCAGTGTTTGCTGTTAGTTGATTTTGTTCTTTTACAGTTGCAGTAATAAAAACCTGCTGTTATGTGTTGGAATTTTCATTTGCACAAAATGATCATCAGAGGCACACAGTGATACATCTTTTAGTTCTCATCTAATTTTTCTATTTTTGGCAGTTGTCCCTGCATAGGATATGCTTGCCAGCAGCTTATTATAACCAATTACAACACAGTCACACCACTTGATGCAATCATGTGGAACACAAGTCATGCAGTGCAACACATCTTAGCTACAGTTAAAGTGTTCATATTATGCTTTTTAGCTTTTCCCCTTTTTTGTGTTATATATCTTTTTTGTGCATGTAATAGGTTTACAAAGTGAAAAGGCCCAAGGTCCACCCCAAAGGGACTCACCCCCTCCAACAGAAAACACTGTTCACAAACTGCTCCAAACTGCTCTATTGTAGTCCAGCCTTTACTTCTGTGATGAACGTGCGTCACTTTGTAACACACTTCATAAACCTTGCCTATCTGCTAGCGTTGCACGCCCTCATACTCTGATACTGACTAGCTAGCAGTGCTTACCGAGCTACTGCGCGTGTGATACTCCCAACAAAGATGGAACAGAAGTGCTCTAGTCACTCTGTAGCTAAAAGAGAGCTCAACACACAGGGTGAAGCTGCAGAAATGTGCAGTACAAAGTAAATGTGGTGTTTGTTAAATTAAACCAAATAAACCTATTCTGGTACAACCTCTAAATACAATTATGAACCTGAATATGAGCATAAAATGACCACTTTAAAAGGAATGCCAACTAAATGACTGCATTCTAATAATAATAATAATAATAATATGGACTAATATCTGACTGGGATCTGTAAAATCATAGACATCTTTGTATTACAACTGATCAGAAATAGGACTAAATGAAACATTCTTAATAACCAATGCAAAACAATAATTCACATCAAATTTAAAAAAACAGAGGCTCAGTGCAGCATGGACTGTCTGCTTTTTAACTGTGATCATCTGATTCATGTATACATTTTCAACTAGGGCGCTTCACATCTGACTCGTTTAGTTCAGTTGAATCACATCGGAGGTTGTTTGACCCGCTGGTGCGGTTTGGGCCGGTGTGAACGCAGTAATCGCACTTGGGTGTGCACCAAAAGCGCATCACAGAGCCGCTCCAAGACCTGCTTGATGAGGTTGTCTCAGGTAAGCTTTCAATCGAACTCTGGAGCGATATGTTTGCGGTGAGAGCGTGATCTGACCTCGATATATACATATACTCTGCAAGTGTGAGCTAAATGTTGCCTGTAGTCAGGTGTGCTTTTCATTCTGCAATGCAGCAGAGCAGCAAACTGTAGTAGCTTGCAGTGTTTCTCTCACAGAAATACACTGCAGTTAAGCTATTTCCAGTATGCTAGCTGAGTGATTTCAAAAAGGAAAAAAGGCAACAGAGATGTGCACCCAAACGAGCTCTTTCATTGTCAAAAGCCACAGTCCATCTCACAGCTGGCCACAATCCAATAAAAAATTGGAAAGCAAGACTATGGGCCCTAACTGAATGACATGTGCAGAGACTAACACAAAGTGGTAGATTTGAGGTCCTGTTTCACCAAATCTGCAACATATGGTCTATTTCTCTCACACAAATTTAGACTTGTTTTACCAACCAATAGAAACCCATACTTGTGTGGCTGGGTTAGCTCAGTTGGTAGAGCAGGCGCACATATACAAAGGTTTACTCCTTGACACAGCGGTTGCAGTTTCGACACCAAGTGCTCGTATAGTGCTCGTAAATCGTTTCATGAACTGGGCCCCTGCTATTTTGGTTCATGTATGTGCAGCAGTGCAAAAAGGTTTTGTAAGGTAGAACGTAGATGGGAGGGTTTGGTGATTAAAGAATACACTTTCAGCCAATCACAGTGACGCATGGATGCCCAACAAAGGGAGAGAGCTTCTCCATGAAAGTGTATTGTCTGCAGCCAAAGGCAGATGGTGTTTGTCTGTCATGTCTGACAATAGAAACACATAATAGTTTGTTGAAGCCGTTTATATGACAGCCTCAATCCAACACTCTTTCAGTCTTGTATTTTACAGCAATTATGGTCTCGCCAGATGTCATAATTAAATATACAGCATGTGCTGTAGCCTTCTCCTACTGGTTTAGCAGTTAGTATACAAAAACATGAATTTACTTAACCACTTTATACTAACAGGAAATTATATACACGTCATGTCAGATGTCCACCAAACCGCAACTTTTGAATGTTACTGCCAATTAAAAATGATTGTCCTAAGATTTAATACTTATTTCTGTTTACAGAGATTTTGAGCATGTTTTCCACCAACCACACTTTATTTTGTTCATTTCCTCCATTTCCTTTGTGCATTTTGGGAGAATAGGCTCCTACAACTGTAACAACCTAATAATTGACCATATTTAGAATGCACACTGGATTACGACAGAGTTACAGACATAAGATATGTTGGTTTCTTTAACAATGTTAACATTGTCATGGACAAAAGCAGACGTGTATACTTAAACAAAACCTCCAACCATAATAATAAAAAATAAAAAAATATTCATTGATGTGTGTTTGTCAGTGGTGTAAGAAGTATTCAGATCTTTTACTTAAGTAAACGTACTAATGTCAGGAAAATGTACCTTAAAGTATTCAAAGTAAAAGTCCTCAATGCAGAAAACTGGAAATGTTCCAAACAGTTCTGTCGGTCAACTAAGTGTTTAATCGGCTAATCATTTCAGCTTTATACTGTTGGGTAGGTTAATTTATAATAAAACATTGTATTTAATAAACTACAGTTATAATGTAAAGTAACTAGTAACTTAAGCTATTAGATAGGAGTGAAAAGTACTATTTTTCTCTCTGAAATGCAGTAGAAGTAAAAAATTGGCATGAAAAAGAAGAGACTCAAGTACTTCAAATGTGTACTTAAGTACAGTACATGAGTAAATGTACTTATTTACATTCCACCACTGGTGTGTGTGTGTGTGCTTTAACACCTACTGAGAGTCATATTGTAAAAAAAACATTTCACTGCAATTTCTTTCAACTGAATGCTTAATAAACAAGCAAAAGAAAAGGTTGACGTTCAAAAGCAGCACTGAGGGAACACTGTGTGCATTCTGTATACCCGTGCTGACTAAGAGATGTAGAGTCGCTGCTCTGAGACAAGGACAGCTCTTTGCAAAGAACCCATCAACAGAGCAATCACCGGG
Organism: Etheostoma perlongum; assembly: GCA_026937815.1. Lineage (NCBI taxonomy): Eukaryota > Metazoa > Chordata > Actinopteri > Perciformes > Percidae > Etheostoma > Etheostoma perlongum. Next base: position 5,268,862 of record CM049390.1, on the reverse strand, counting down.
GAGGACCCCAGAGGAGTGCAGTGAGATTAAAAGACCTGCTATCAATTTATCAAAGACGCTGCTGAGAGGCAACTTCAACTTTAAAGCAGAATTGGGACACTTTCTGCCTAATGACTGCAATTTATAACCGAGCATGGACGACTCTGAAACTGAAATCTTGGGAGACAATTATAATGAGCCCTTTAAGTTGTACCCATGTCTATTTCACTTGTTGATGGCGAAAGCGATTCTGCACCACAATATGTTATCATCACCAGAGAATTCCAGTCAAAGGAACCACAGAAAGCCCTACCTTAGTGCTCAAGGACACAGTACAGCAGTGTCAGATGGAGTTTAAGGTGGATCAAGTCAAACCGAGGCAGAAGGCGAAGAAGAGAATAATGTCACTTTTCCAACACAGTCAGGGTTTTTTCAGCATCCAGTGAGCCCAATAGCTTTCTCATAGCAAGACAAGACTTTGAGAGAATTTCCCACTGCAGCAGAATAAAGAAAGCCTGTGTGTTGTGGTAAATTGACCTTTTGGAGCCAGTTTTGGGGGACTCTCAGTCTTAACAACATTTTTGTGAATAATAAGCAGGGCTGCTCATTTTTCACCACAGACCCTTTATCTAACAGTGTTTTTTTTGTCTGTTTGCCATCGACAGTGACTCATTGCTTTTGTCTTGTTTTTTTCATTCCCCCCCCCACACACACACACACATACACACACTATTTCTTTATTTTGCTCAGGGGCTTAGGAAGATAAGCTTCTCCAACCCCCATCTAAATTACAGCTTCTTCACAATGGCGACATCCCCAGCAGAGCCTGAATGTTATCACTCCACAGCGGCACAAGGAGCTCTCCATTTAGATCTCTGGAACAGTTTTTGTTGCTAACCTTGGGGCTCGCCGCACATCGACGAGTAAGAGGAGCCCTCCTAACGGAGCTGCTGTCATGCTCTCAGTGATAACTTCAGCAATGACTGTGCTTCTCCACAACAAAGTGGGACAAAAGTGCAGGGCAGTTATGTGGGAGCGTTTGAGTATATGTTTGGAAAATTATGATTACCCACGCAACATATTAAAATACAGTGATAATGTAGATGAGTAGGTTTACTCACCTGTTTTATATATAAGTGGCTGAAGTTTGTGTGAATTAATGGATCTATATCAAGTGTTTCCTACCCAAAAGGTTACACATATGCGTTCTGCCATAGTATATTATTGGCTTCCCCAGTTTATTGCAACCCAAAGGTCCATGCATCAGCAGATCTACGCATTATTTCCAGTTGTGTTGATTCAAACAGAAGGGCAACGGCACATAGTGAGCATTAAACACATCTAGAAATCTATGGAATGCCATTTTATTCAATATTGAATAAACAAATGAGGACTGACAATCGGTTTAAATTGTAATCGTGATTAATTGCACAAGTGTCCTAGTTAACTCACGATTAATTGCAAATAAAATAAATCACGCTTTTTGATCTGTTCTAAATGTACTTAAAAAGGGATATTTTACAAAGTTGTTAACATTTAAGTAGTATTTGGGACTTGACTACTCCGGTGGTTACTGGTAATACTGGCTCTCATCAGTGGGAGTGAAGTGCATTCTTGGTCAGGTTGAGTTATGTGACCAGCTGTGTGCTCCTGACTTGCTCCACCCAGGAGCTATTGATGAGAAGAAGTTAGTGTGCAGCATGGGCCTCAAATTGTCTTCTTGTTGACATTGAGTGACATATTGTACCAGTGCTAATCCCTGCTAGTTAGAGTAGCATGTTGCCAGACACTGACATCATGACATGTCAGCTTGGAACCATGGAGTCAGTGAGCCGTAAGTAACTGTAAAAAGGGGTGAACACATTACACCACGGGTTTGGTCATGTAAAGTCACGTCACAGTCAACAGGGTGTGTGACTTGGAAGGTAGTAATCAGTGTTATTTCCAATTTGTTAGGGAACATGAAGCAGATTGTCCCAACAGTCTTGGTCACTGAGCATTTGTTCTATCAGTCATATTCACTTGTCACTCCCCAACTATAAAGTATATTTTCGTCCTGTGTGAGGCACTGAACATCACGACTGCCCATCAGCTCTACCGACTGCTCTGTGAGCAGCACAAACCTTAACTCAGAGGCTTTTAAAATGGTAAAGTTTGTTGAAATACTATAGCGGTTGAGTGGGCTGGAACTGCTGACTATGATGAATGAACCCGGCATTAAATGACGGCAGCCACTGTATTCTAAAGTGCAACAACAGAGAATCATGATGGAGTGGAGAAAGGGGTGACAGCAAAATTAGAACGCCATGCTCTCAGTCGTCACAGGACCACATAGAAAGAGGGGGGAACGGGGGGAAGATAAGATGAATTTAGCATTTGTAATCTGACTCACGGTTTCATTTTTTCTAATTTATTTAAAGTGCTTGGTCGTGATTGTAACAAGAGTTTGAGTTTTGTCCCAGACACGCTGTCGTCTGTGCTGGTTTCCATAATGATTGCACCAGAAAAACGTCTTCCCATTGAAGGGAAGTGTTCTGAAGTTTCACATCCATAGTTGCTGCTGTATTGCTGTGTCCCTGCGGTCATATTGGTCACTCAGCAGTGACATCATAATGTTCCGACTAGTGTTTCACAAAGGAAGGGAGCTGTCGCCTATGTAAACTCCCGGAGGTTCTCTCTAAAGCTCCACAAAGGCCCTGCCCTCAGACTCTGCAGCTGACTTTGATATACTCTGGACTCAAGTGCTTCCTGCTGAGACTTACCAGCAAAAGCCACATCACACCACAGCCCAACTAACGCCAGCCAAAAGGGTTCGTTGTAAGAATGTCAAAATGTTCTACCCAAAAGGTGAACGACCTGAAAAAGTATACATTCTCTGTTCTTTTCTTATTAATTACTTTAGAGTTCCTGATTTCAGTGAGCTGAATTGACCGATTAATGGAAAAAGCAGCAGCCCATTTAAGAGTTCATAAACTCATTTGAATAGCAATGTTTCAGGCTATTTGGTAGATGAATGGTTGTAAAAACACAGTTTGTCACCCATCTACAGTACCATGTTGTTGTTTTTTTTGTTATATATTTTACCACTCACTATTCAAGAGTGGGGACTTCTGGGACAACTTCACCTACTTCTGAAGTACATACAGTAGAGAAGGGAAGTAGTATAAAAATGCACTAGCACTGTGTAGAAGTTTCCCAGACTGACAGTACAATGACAAGGTACATAAAATGTTGGTACCCTTTTGATGCTAATACATTTTAATTCAGTAGTATACTGTAAATCAACAAGAAAATGTTGTGTTCAACAAGATATAGCACTATAGAAGAAAGGACACAACATGCTTGGAAAATACTAAGAGTATTGGCACACTTTAGCTTCATTGAATGCATAACGTATGCAGAATATATCAAAGCAGTGCTTCGGTTGTGCTTCCACCCAATATAGTCCCAAGTCAATATCTGCCCAGGAAATAGTCTAGTCATAATCTGCATTGCTATTTGTACTCATTGTGAATACGCAGGCCACAAGAAGTAATTAGGTTGTTTTTTTGTTGGCTCAGGTTTACTCACAGCATGCTAACCGGTAACATAGGATTCCATTCACTACGCTAAACTAACTAGCGGTGGCGCTGTCGGTGTTGCAGTGGACTAACAACGCATACACTGAGACAAAATAAATGCGTTGGCCCACCTATCTACAGCTATGGGTGACCTTTATAAACCCTATTTCAACAAACGGTGGCATGTTCCTTTAAGTCGCTTCCTGTGAAGCCGAAGTTTAATTTAAAAGGAAACAGACGCTTTATGATCCATTTTTGTGTAAAAGAGCCACACACACACCTCGTATAGAAAATACAATCAGAAGACTAAGTTCTATTTTTATTCTTGTAGAGCGGATCAATGCGCGCTGCTCTTGTGCCCCGGTTTCACTGATTATAGTGGAAGCGTAGAACCTCCGTTCCGCATACATTACGGGTGCAATATAGGCGGCCCGTTGAGAGAGGAGAATATGTAGAAAGTGAGGGCAACAGTGGTTCCAGTGGTAACCAGGGCTCTTGGGACTGTAACACCTAAACTGGGACAGTGGTCCCAGCAAATTCTAGGAACAACATCTCAGATCTCTGTCCAATAGAGCACAGTCCTAGGAACTGCTAAGATGCTCTGGTAGAGGACCTGAGCTGTGAAGGAATACACACACACTAAAAAGCTAAGAGTGTTTGGGAAAGGCTTCAGGGAACTCCCTTCCAGCCCAGCTGGGGATAAGCTCCAGGTTCCACGCTTGAGACAAAAGAGGCAGTTAGCTAAGAACAGCAGCCTTATGAATTCTGAGAGCTACCTATTCTATTTCACAAGATCTATGATTGAGGTAGTATTTGTTTTATTTAAATCAGTTTCAGAATGCATGGTTCATCAGATTGCTGTTATGTTAGCTACTCAGATGTCAGAATCTCACCAGCATTTAAATGTACCATTTGGATTACTTTTCTAAACTAGTGATACATCTCTCACCTGCATTACTCTACCATAATAACCCAAATTCAACAGAAAACTAGTAAATGTTCATGCTCAGTGCCTGATGTCTCTCCAGTCTTTCCTTGTCATACTGAGAATGGAAGATAATGGGCCCTATTTTAACGATCTAAGCGCACGGTGTGAAGCGCCTGGTGCAGGTGCGTTTAGTGCGTGCACGAATCCACTTTTCCTAGTTTGACGGACGAAAATAAGCCTGTGCGCCAAGCGCATGGTTGAAAAGGGTTGTACTTAGTTTCTACATTAATTCGTAGGTGTGTTTTGGGTGTAACATGCAATCAACCAATCAGAGTATCATCTTCCATTTCTTTTAAAAGCCAGATCGTTTGTACCTTGGCACATTGCTATTATGATGGCGGATTTGCACCATTATAGTTTTATAAGGTAATATTTGCATGTATAATGCTGCCTTTTCCTGCGAGTGTAACAAGCATAGTGTGAGCACTGTGCACAAGCCTAGGGGCATTTTACTAATGCACTGTTAAAATAGCAATGAAATGCTGAGCTTTTGACTTTAGACCAGGTTTTTGTTGGTTAATGGCGCGATCACTTACCGCTACCTCAAGATAGCAATACGCCAAGAATTCACCTGACCACACCTCCCTGTAGGACCAGCACACCCATGGGTGCTGGTGCCTTTGCTATTCAAACAACGTGGGCGCTGGACAGAAAATTATCAACTGCGTTGGTTTTAAGCTAGCAAAGAGACTGGGGTTGGGCTTTGTGCTGCACCGGGTGCTAGATAGGGCCCAAAATCTTAGCATATCTGTGAAATGAGTGTTAAAGGTTAGGTTTTGTTTTTTTCTGTACCAATTAAAAGAAAAAAAGGTAATAAACAAGCTCTCGACTCAATTATCTAACATAACCATCCTCAAGATGCTGTCTATTCCTACAAATATTGGAGCTCCACCCAAGCAGCTGATTTCTGTAAATGCTGCATAAAGGATCATCTTCACTCAGCACATATGCTAGACTACAGCAGCTGGACTGTAGTCATTAGGCAGGAATGCAAACAACAGAGCCATGATTGAGTTCATTAGGGAAATGTTTCCCTTAATGCATGGCAATTTGAGGTGAAGAAGCACATGGAAATGCCCTGCAGCTAAGCTCCATTCCCAGCCAGTGCTGTACTGTATATTTATTATTTTACAAAACAGATCAAACGCATCTGACTGCCTGCATGTCGGAACCTCCTAGCTTCTGTTGTGGATTTGTGTGTAGTGTTTTCGGTGCACCTGGCTTTTTCTGCTAGTGAATGTGAGCGGATGAAGCTGTAAGAGAGAGTTTTCTGGAAAGGAACCAAGCTCTACTTTTTTTCATCCAGCAGACTTGGAGATGAGAGTTGTGCAGAGACACCACAGAGGGTTTAGTGCTAAATCCCAAGTTATTTTCCACTTAATTTTTGAACTTCAATTGCCTTCCATCCAAGCTATTCCATGTGACCCAGAATTGAACAGACATGGATCCCCTCTTTATTATTGCATTATTGTGTGTGGTGTTTAATGAAATAGTTCTCATGCTTCCAATCTGCTCCCACCTCTCTCTCATAATTCTCCTTGCAAAACAACAACGCTCTAACATACTCTGGGAGCCTTCTGTGCATGTCGAGCTTCTCCCCAAGGTAAAACTGGCCTAATTCTGAGAGCATCCTCAGCATCCATCTGCTGTATACCCGTAAATTGTGTTTGCTTGCGATCGCAGGTTATCTCATCTGTCAAGACAGGCCAATCAATTTCACAGAGCAGTCTCGACAGAAGGTATTAACCCCCCAGCGTCATTCTGGCATCAAGCTTTGACAGACAATAACTGCTGGTGGTATCAACATATCAGATGAGCACTGTTGACAGTTCTGTTGTGACTGTCGGCAATGGGAAACCTGAATAATAATAAACACAAATGGAATAAAAAATTAATTGAATTAACAATTTTGCTAGAATAGCACAATTATCTGAGGACAATAAGCCACATTTAGCACGCCACAAGCCAAAATGGAAACAATAGGCGAATCTAATAGGGTTGCTATAGCCAACAGGGGATAACACTCAAGTTGAATTTAAAACTTTCTAAGTCACATATAGAGACACAAAAAACATAATTGGCTGAACATTTGCAAGAGTTTGTGTTATTATCAGAGGAAGGGAATTTAATTTTAATAAAGCTGTCTGCAAGTTAAGTGTATTTCTGTATAGGGAACTGTGGAACCCAATGGAACATTATGTGAAAGGGTTACTTCGGCAATTTAGGATTGCACTCCCATAAAGTCGGGGGATTTAAAAGAGACAGATTCAAAAAAGAATGGTCTGAAATGGAAGCAGCAGACAACATCATATCCTGACTTTAAGTCTAAATTGTAGCTCATGTTCCAAATGTGAAATCATCATAATTCTGATGACATCACCAGGGTTATTTTGAACAACTTTATTAAAACCCTTCCAGAAACACAGAAGACTGTTTTCACAGGCTGGGTAGGACAATTTATGACAGGTAAACTTGATGTGTACAGTCAGCGAAGTGTCTTTGATTTGACTACTATCTTGTTCGACTTTTATTCAATGTATAGGCCCTGTACAACGTAGGAAGGCTTTTTGCACTCCTCTTTTGTCGGGCAGATGCGTAGGATGTGACCAAAAAACTAGCAGATCGGATAGGAGGAGATAGGAGTTTAGAAATAATCCGGCACACTGCAGAGATCTGCACAGAAACAATCCCGTATATGAAACGTCATCGATATAGACTAAAAAAGAGTGAATATTGGACAAACACAACTCCAAATAAATGATAATGTTGCTCAGTTACGGCTGGAACTTGTTTATGATGCCCGCAAGTGACCAAAAACTGTAATTGCAGGTAAATGTTATCAATAAATGTTTCAAATATAACATTCTCAGGGGCTTTAGCAAGCATGGTGGCCCAATGGTTGGCACTGGGGGTTCGAGTTCAAATCCAGGTCGTTCCAGTCCTTTCTGCATGGAGGTTGTATGTTCTCCCCATGTTTTCATGGGTTTCCTCCGGGTGCTCCGGTGCCCCTACCATCAAAAAACATGTACTAGGTTCTCCAGTCAGTGCCCTTGATCAAGCCACTGGCTCAGATCTGGAGTTGGTCCCCGAGCGCTATCAATGGCTGCCCACTGCTCCTCAATAAGGATGGGTTAAATGCAGAGAATGGCTTTCGCTCAATGTACTGTATGTGCATATGATGTGACAATAAAGTACCTTTACCTTAACTTAGAGTCAAAAAAATAAAGTGTGTTGAAGTGTACTGTAAATAAAAAATGAAGAGGCTTTTTAGTCTTATTTTAGATGAGCTAGTTTTGGTCGATACACAGATTGGACAACGAGATCCACTGACATAAATGGCAAAAAAATAGTAAGGCCTGGATACAGAGTGCACTTGTCATTGAGTCATTTAGCATCAGAATCATTGTGTTCATGACTAAAACACAGTTGAATCTCTTCAGTTAACTACAGGGCTTTGCTAAAAAAAACCTCCACTGTGTATTCTTCAGACAAACCCATCACAGTGAGATCTTTAGGAGCATATCAGCCATTCAAATGTCGATAAAACCCCATTGTGGGAGTCGAAGCGTTCCCTCCTACTGCAGTTTCATACTTCCCTGTGCTGTCCATGGTGCTGAACAGCCTTCACTGACCGAGCGCCACTTTCCACCTCCACACTCAGATTTCTTATTGTGATCCCGCAAGTGCCAGCTACCACTTGTAATCCACAGGAGGGTGGTGATTACAGTGGGTGTTGGCGGTACACTGCTTCCCATGGTGCCTCATGGCATCCATCAATCCCTTAACCCCCCCCCCCCACACACACACACACACACTCTAATATTTTCTCAAGAGGTATAGGGACTGTTGGTTTAATAAAATAATAAGCACATAGGTAACAGACGATATAATCCCCCCCACACACACAGTCTTGCAGTTTAATAAACGTCTTAGCTGCTAATTACAAGGGAACATTTTGGAAAGAGTAGGCTAATCTTCCCTCCTCTCTCACTTTCTCCCCTTCTCTCACTCTCTTCTCACTTTCTTTCTCACTCAAACACACACACACACACACACACACCAAGACCCCCAAAACGCGCACCAAACACACCCAGGATTAGTATGCGTGGGGCACAACTATCCATCCTCTAGCTTTCCTGATATCCGTGCATCGCTGCAACCTTTCCCACATTTGTAACATTACAAAATAAAAAATAAAATATTAAAATAAGAGCGGCAGCAGCTCTACTGCACTGAACAGATTCCCACGGATCACTTTCTGTAGACAGCCTACCTGCAATTTTCCAAGAGTGCGAGCCACATTTTTCAGCTCATTAACACACTGCCTGACATTATAGGCAATATAAAGACAGAGCTTTTGAAACATTAAGTAGCCTCAGAAACAACATTTTGCATTTAAATTAAAGCCGAGGCATTATAATCGGCAGGCAACCTAGTTGGAGGTGAACCGCAACCAGATGATACATATAAACCAACATAATAAACTGCGTATTTAATGTCTGAGCAGTCACATTCGGGTTATTTCTTACCTTTAGAGACGCACAAGTATCCATAGTGTGCCGCCGCAGGCTCTATACAGTAGCCAGTGTCTGTTTCCCTGGTTGGAGGCTACAGCCGCTCCCTTTCCATTCATCCACTAATTCCAGGAGACGAACTGCAAGACCCGCTGCCTACCGAGCCGCATGTCGCTTCTTCTCTCCTAGACAATATTTCCCAGCAGCAGATGCTCTGGAAAGCTGCGCTTGTGCCGGGAGCGAACTGCGACGAAGAGCTTCACAGCATATTTGTAGTTTCCCCTTCAAGTAAAAATAACTAGCTCGCTGCTGTGTGGGCTCGTCTTCGCTGTATTTCCAGGCGAGAGAGTGCTGCTACATGGCACAGGCGAGTTTTCTATTTTCTTCCCAGTGAAATCACAATATGCCCTTGTTATTGTTTGCTTCTCTTTGGCTCCTAAACGCCCGTCCAAGACGAAAGTAAAAATAATTTAAAAAAAAATAGTACATCCAAAAGTAAGTTTTTGTTTTGTTTGTTTCAATAATTGAGGAGTTGTTTGTCCAAAAGCGATAGGATGGAGAGGTGCGAAGTCTCTGGGCTAGAAAGACTGCATTGGAGCGGCGGGTAACCCTAGATGGCACAAACACCACGAGGTATCACAGAGTCCATGGAGAGGCAGTTTGGCCAGCCGGAACTACAGTACATTTACGCAAACACACACTGGAGCGAGATTGAAGCGGTGGTTGAGCGTAAAAGCCACTTTGGCACAACCCGCAGCGAGTACCGTGTTGTCTGCAGGAGATTAAGGACAGCTAGACCACGGATTAGTGTGTGCTTAGCGGTGTTGGCGTTCACAGCAACAAATTAGCCTGCCAGGGTTGTAGGTAACCTTGATCTTATATTATTTGTCAGTCCTTCGGAGAAAAAGAATAAAGTTATCGTGTGCCCTGTTATCGTTGCAGAAAGCGCTGGATACATGCGTTCGCTCCCAAACACAGCAGGTTGTATCCGGTTTGCTCCACAGAAAGCAGGAGAGCTCACTTCCGCGTTGGAACGCCGACACAGCTGAAGGGCATTAAACTGATGATTAATTAATGAGTTCACAACTTAAGTTAAACTCAAGTTAAGTGCAATTGAAATGAGTTTCCATTGTGCCACTTTATTCCAGTAGTGGAATAAGTATTCAGATCCTGTACTAAAGTAAAAGTAATACCACACTGTAAGAAAATACTCCCATGGGGAGACCTTTAGCTCGCCCAGTAAGCGCATGCGCCTCGTGTAGCCTGAGTCCTTTGCAGCGGTTCGAGTCCGATCTGTGGTCCTTTGCTATGTGTCATCCCCCATCTCTCTCCCACCTTTACCGTCTATCCACTGTCACTATCTAATAAAAGAGAAAAATTGCACAAAATTTTTTTAAAAATACTCCCAAGTAAAAGTCCTGCATTAAGAATTTTACTTATCGTCACAAAAATGTACCTCAAGTATTTAAAGTTAAACTTATTAATGCAGAAAAGTCCTCACATTTTATAAACTGGAAACAAAGGAGTTATCTTGGTATCTATTTTTTTATATTGTTGGGTAGTTTAATTTATAATATTTTTTATAACTGCTTATGTTTTGTGTGCAGAACTCTTAATTTGGAAGGTAACTAATAACTAAAACTGTCAGATTAAGTACAGTACTTGAGTTATTGTACTTGTATTCCTCCACAGCTTTATACATACTACTCCACTACCCTTCAGATGGTAATATAGTACTTTTTACTCCACTACATCATTTAATAGCCATAATAAGTTAGTTTAACAAACAACACATATAAGTTAATAGGATGTGAGGCACTGTTATTTGAGCAGTCCAGCATTATATAATATACAGTTACTTGACACTGATGGGGGACATGCTGCATAATGAGTACATGTTGTTGCTAATAATACTATGCTTTTACTTTAGTCAAAATTGGAATACACCATTACTTGTAATGGAGTAGTCTCCTTGCTACTTTTATTTAAGAAACTGATCTGAATAGTTCTTCCACCGCTGCTGTTGGCTTGTGACCCCTGAAAAAAAAAAGAAATCAACTTCTGCATGCAACACATGGTCACTACCGGCAACTGGGTTGTACTGTGATCAGTGTAGCCTAAAAGATGTTTTACATTTTATTTGAATCATTTTTAGACCCGGAAAGTCAAATGATCCAGTCATTCGCAAAACGTTTGCAAACATTCGAGGGAACTCAGATTTATCTTGGGATTTCTTTTCCAGACTGATTAAGTATTCATATTTCTTTTTTTACCTTTGACTGTCTTAGGCTGAATTGAGCTCTCACTGCTGCATGTGTACAAATAAAAACACCACTTGTAAAATGTAAAATCAACCTTTTTTTCTGTATTTGATGTTATTTTAATGTGACATCATTAAAACCAATATATAGTAAAGTATTGACGTGGCAAGCTAGTCTTTGCCACAAACTGGGCTTGCATATTTGGTGCCAAAATACTAGTGATGTCCAAATGTAATGTCCAAATGAAGCTTTATGAACCACTGGTTGACCCAACTACATGGTACCATTGGTTTAATAAAAAAAAGGCTCAAGGAATGGCAATTCAGTGTGCTTTAAACCCTTTGTTGAACAGAGAGTGCCATCTATTTAGCTCAGAAAAATAAAGAAAATGCTACACAAAGCTTCATTTGGACATCCCGACAAAATACAGAAATGTCTTTAAAAAGCATTGTTAATACACCAAATAAAGAACACAGGCCTACTTTACATGTTATATGAGCTATATCCTGGAATACATACATATATTAATTTTGTTTGGCAAAAGTTAATGGTAGCAAATTAATGTGCAGTATGTTATGCTATAGAGTAATGCAACTTGTGTTTGGTCAGTTTTACCCCTGAGAGGTCTCTCTGACCTCTTATGAACAACCTGTTATACACTCAAATCCAAAGTAGACATTTTGGGGACTAAAGAGCAGTAGTGCTGTCTATACAGATCATCTGAAAATCTAATACATGGAACTTAATGGACTATCACCACTGATAAAACATTGTTGAGTTAGTTTTTTTTTTTTTTTTTTTAAGAGTCTCAAGGCTTCCAGGATCCCAAACACAACATTAAAAAGGGATTAAGGTTGACATGATTCAGTATTTCTGTACCAACATTACATCCTTGGCCCTGTGGTAAGTGCTTTAAAAGCATTTAGACCAACATATAGGGAGATAAAATTGCTGTGTTGGAGGATTCATGACCTTAGTATTTGTGAAACCGTGGTTATAGCCCTGCTCTGAGTCTGCACAAACAAGCCAAATGCAGACAAAGGTCTGGAGATAAATAATGTAATCACTTACAGATTCCAATACCAGACAGGAAACAAACAAAACTCCCAACATCAACAAAAGGTATTTAGTAGCAAACCCAAAACGACAGGGTAAAACCAGGAACACTCAGACACTCAAACTAGACAGCACACAGACTGAATACACCAAGCAACGGGGGGGTGACGAGGGACAGGTGACGTGAGGGCTGATGATGGTGAAACACATCAGGGCGGGACAGACGATCACAAAAAAGTTGGAAAACACACAAGGCAGGAAGTGAAGTATCTGAAATGAGACAAGAGGTGAGAAAACAAAACAAAATCAGAAACAATTTAACCCTTGTGTTGTCTTCCCGTCAAAATTGAAAATCCACAATTTTGTTGATGCTTTTTATTGATCTTTTTAACTTTTTCTTACATTTCTGAAGCTTTTTTCAATGTTTGTCACTTTTTTGACGTTTTCCACAATATGTAACACTAACTTATTAACTTTAGTTTTACAGTTATTTTGGGAATTTATGGTCAATAAATAAGGAAATTATACCTAATGTTTGAGTTACTGAAACCATGCAGGAACTCATAGTGCACCTTTAACTTCATTTTAATATTGTATGTTGCGTTTTACTTTGCGGGTTGCAAATGTTCTACCAGAACAAGTTCTTTCCTGAGACTATTTTACAGAGGCATCGTCTTCAGCTTATTGCCGCCTAAGACGATTGTGATTGGTTTAAAGAAGGAGAAGTTTTTTTCTCCTAGCCTGTGGTGGAGCCGGACCTTCCTCCACAGCGCTGAGGAGAAAGGTCTGACAATAACAGAGTATGAGACTACTAAAATTATGTCTTGTCACATCATGGAATCGTGTCTTCTCAAACATAAAAACTTTTTTTATTAAGCTTTTAAGTGCAATCTGGACTTATTTTAACGTTAGGTCAACTCACTGTAACCTGTTTATACTCCATATGCTGAGGAAGATGGTAGAAAGTTCCATTGAGTGGACCTGAAGTTATTTTATTTTTCATCAAACACTTTTTCACTGAGTGGAATAAAGTGCTTATATTATGCTCTTTGGTTTTTCCCTTTACTTTCTTGTGTTATATATCTTTGATGTGCAGAAATCACTGTTCACAAACTGCTCCAAACACATGTTAGAATGCTCGCCTAGCTGCTAGCGTGGAACGCCCTTCTACTCTGCTTCTCATTGGCTAGTAGTCCTTACTTATCTACTGCGCATGTGCGTCTCCCAACAAAGATGGAACAGAAGGAAGATGTCTCACTCTGTAGCTAAAACAGAGAGCTCAACACACAGGGTGAAAAGAGGAGCCGCCCATGCAAACCATGTAAACCTCGTCTGTTACAACGTCTAAATACAATTATGAACCGGAAAATTAGCATTATATAAGCACTTCAGGATAAAAGGGGCCTTAAAGAGGTTTTCTTGTTATTTGTTGCTGATTCTGATTTCCATTGAAGTCAAAGTTAATCACGATGTGTCTTGAGTAGTTGAGAATCAGGCAGGATTTTGTCCTCTAGTGTTCTTGAGCAGACAAGGACTCCTGGCAGCTGTCTTGTAGCTGTTGAACTCTTCAAGTAGAGTGGAAGCTCCCCCCCTTACACCACACACACACATACACACACTCCTTCCTTTTCCTTGCTTTCCCTCTGTTTGTCATCGATGCAGACGGAAGGAGACATCGCTGCTCTGCCTCTCTATCCCACTGTGCCATTGATTGGTGTTTAGATCCTCTTCTCAAATACAGCACATTACTGGCAAACTGACCACATGTCCAGATGTAAGTTAAACCTCAGTTAAACCAGGGCCCTGTACTATGAAGCAGGATTTGTGGTTAGCGAGGTAACTTCAAGATTAACCCTGTTAATAGTTGAACTTGGTACAAACTCTGGACAGCAACAAGTAAGTACATTAGCTGTAAATAAGCCAAACTACAAAGAGCAATATTAAAGTGCAGCTGTTATTTTTTGTAGTTATTTTATCAGTTGGAAGAGATGTGTTTTTAGCCTGCGGTGTAGGATGTTCAGGTTTTTGGCCATCCTGATGTCAATATGGAGCTCATTCCACCATTTAGGAGCCAGGACAGCAGTGGGGATTTTGTTGAGTGATTAGTTGTCCCTCGCTGTGAGCAAGCAGGTTGAATGCCTGCAGCAAAAAGGTGAAACTGATTAGACTTTTGAAGAAAAGCAACCCCACATCAACCTCTGATGGACAATCATGTAACTGGCTATAAGACTTGTTAGTCTGTATCGCGGCGTGCGAGTCTCGTGACGTTACAGTTCAGGGAGCATCACTGCCTCTATCGCTGTTATAAAAAGGTGTGAAACACTATGAATGTAAAGAACGAAACACAAGCACTGAACTGCCCTTGGAGTTTGTGTAACAACAGGTGACTGTTTCCTGCAACAACAAAGCAGTCGCTTCATCTCTCGTTTGTCTCTTTTCTTTCTGTCTTTTTCCGTTAAATAAAGCTGTTGCTGCCACCGCCACCAAAACTTCCAATATTCGCGGTTGAAAAGCACCAAAGCGATATTCGGTACAGCCCTAAGCTGATGACAGAGCAACTGCCCCACAATGTTCACATACATTGTATTTACAGCACACAGACAGTGTTTAAAACGTTGTGCTCATTTCAAAATGCTATATGAGCCTGTTGAAAAGGTTAATAAACCCACTGTCTTTTATTTCATTTTGACAGATGGCAGCACTTGTTGTGACTCTTGTGCACAGCCTTCGAGTTATGGAGAAGCCATTGCAATAATTATTCCGAACGAGGCTTTTAGCTACAGTTAAATTACAGTAAAAGTGCTGTAAGTGGGCTGAAAGTGTCACTGTATAAATGCAACTGGAGACAAGGGCTGCTTCAATTTAGTTAAAGCACATGTCAAAATACAATTTGCACATACAGATAGTGGATCAGATAAACAGGAATGGGTTTATGGAGAAAAATATTAAAGGACACAAAAACAAGTTCTGACAAAACCAGACAATCACTGACCCTGCATGAAAGAGCAAGCATGACCATGACATTACAATAAAAGCAAGATGCTGAAAAGAAGGGATGAGATAGCGGGCAGTTGAGACAGCAGTGCTTATGGTTTTCAGTGGGATGAGTTGATCCAAATGAGAGACAGAGATGTTCTAACCTTTTGCATTTTGAGCCCTTAAAAGAAGCAATTACTTGCAATCAATTACTTGCAATAAGTTGTTAAGCCAGTCCAACCAAAAGTGGTTTTGCTTTATCAGTTGTGTCATTTGAATAGTTTATCTAGGCCAGAAGAGGTGAAACTATGCATTGCCGTTAGTTTGCAAAAACACAGTCAGAAAAAGAGGCAAAATACTCACCATGTGTTGATCTTTGGGGTAAATGTGCTTGCGATCAATAGGCTTTCAGAGTCGGTGACTTTGTTTTGGGGAAATAGAGATATGATACAACTGAAATTCAGTGCAAAAGAAGTGCACTTTTTTCCTCTTACAAATTCATAAAACATCTGCCAATTTGCAAAAAAGCAAAAAATCACTAGCTAGCTAGGTTAGCCTTATTGTTTGTGGGATTTGCAAGATATCGCAAATTAAACTTGATATCTCGCAAAAGTGTTTTTCCCCAGTACATCTTCAGTTTTAGGCTCCATACTAAACCCACCAGACTCCATTTTAAAAAAACAATACTTTTAACCTGTAAAGAGCCAGCATATTGTTACATGTAAACTATGTATTTATTTTAACAAAAAACTAAAGTCGTGATTGTTGGAAAAATGTAAAGACGAACCAAAACAGCTTCTCATAGATTTATTTTGTTTCCGTTGAGTTTGAATGAAAGGCATTGTCGATGCTAAAATTACTTTGTTAATTTTCAATCACGGATGTTTTTATGTTTACAAAATGATCTTACTCTTTAAAAGAAATGTTGACCTCCTTAGAAATACTTTCCATAATGTTGTCAGACGCTAAATGGAAGGTGCACAATTGCCCTATAACTTATATTGTAGCCTGATTCGCTGACTGCTGGATACAATTTACATAATAATATATATAATAATTCTGGACCGGTTTTACAGAGTCTAGTTCCCATCAGTCACTTAGACATGAATACATAAGGACATAGGGTCCAGGTTACAAAATAACTGAATTCATCCTTTAAAGACATCCACCTTTCCTACCCTTGAACTTTTGGAATTTTGCACTGGATAAGAATAGCAAAGTGCCTGCATGGTTATAATTCACCTTTTAAAAGTCACTTTAATAGACTTCCATTTACAGCATGTAATTATCTTTTAGTCATTGTCATTCATCTCCCATTGGTTTGCAATTAACTTTTTCTCACAGAACTTAGTAACACAGCTGATGAACATAAAACAGAATAACTTGTGGAAATGGAAAACAGAATATGAAAATGCTGGAAACTCACAAAACCAGCAGCTACGTATACTCTCTTCAGGAGAAATACACGCTACTCTTCCTGTTCTAAGTTGCCACATTAGAGCGCTGTACATCCGATGATTTGCATTTTAATTCCCCCATCTTGTCAGTAGGAATAGGGAAAGATTTCCCAGTTTCACCACACTTGACAGCTTTTGTCCTCTGTGGTTTTACAGCAACCTGACTACGTTATGGTGAAGATGCATGGCCCTGATACTCTCTTACTCCATTGTAATCCATCAAAGGTGAAGTGGATAGAGTTCAGTTTGTCATCCAGTTTCTATTGATCTGCCGTCTTTAGCATGGAGACGATTGGCTGTCAGGGTATCAGTATCTGTGACCTTCTGACATGCTGGCCTCAATGGAGAAACAAACAAGACTAATTGTGTGGTCGCCATAGATAATCTTGTTACTCCCACAATCACTCAGGTGACCTTTTATCAAGTGTTTAGAATTAGCAGAAAGTTATTAATGTTGTTCACTGAATGACGGACAGCCGATGTAATTGTTATTGGTTTGTAATGCCCGAGGAGCATTACTACAGCTTCTAATTAATTAGTTTATTAGCGTGTACTGTTATTTCACACACTGAACAAAGGCATTTGCTTTGTTTAATATTTTGATTTTAAATTAGCATCACATAGGTTAAAACTCTGGATTCAATTAATTTTTTAAACGTTTTATAGAATGTATTTTTAGGCTTATTGAGCTCCAAGGCAAACGAGTATCATCACACAGCAGTGGGTGATTTATTGATCACATTGTTCATCCGTATTATAAATAATCAATCAGCAGTGGTGGAAGTATTGACATTTTTGGTGTAAGCTATATTTAGAATTTGTATTTTTGCGATTTGGCACCCATACAGTTTCAGAGTGCAATTCACTTCTACACCGCTACGTGAATATGGCCAGACCTTCCTCCAAAGCGCTGCAGAGGAGGGTCGGCCTTGTCCACACAGCATTCTGGGATGCGAGATCAACATGCTCTGGTTTATTGGCATTCCTTTGAACCAGTCACAATCATCATGGGCGACGCTAGGCGCCAGACGGAGCCACGGTGCCACTGCAAAATAAGGAAGGAAGGAACTTGTTTTGGTGGAACATGTGTATGTTCAAAGGTTGCAACAGAAAACTCAGATAGGACAGACAGTCTAGCTAGCTGTCTGGATTTACCCTGTAGAATACTGAGGAGCAGTTAACCATGGTCACCTGTGTTTTAAATTCAAAGACAAAGAAAGCCAAAGGTAACAGACATCTGGGCGAAAAGAAGGACATCCGGCCAAATTTCCAGAAGCAACTGATCAATCCCAGAAGTGGAATGTTGTGGACATAGACTATGATTGTTACAATGATAACATTACTCATGATCAAAATCTAGCAGGTTGACAACTTTGCTAACATAGCCAAACATCAAGTAAGTGCAAAAACACAAGCAATGCATTCTCATAAACACGTTTATATGATATTGTACGAAATAACTTCACCGGTTACATGACAACTGGTAACATGACAGTTAAGTTTATTGATCTTTAGAGATCACTAAACTTTGCCAAGAAAAGGTAACTAACCTGCTAATCTGCTTGAAAGTCCAGTGTTTTGTTGTATATGCAACCTTGAACCCAGGACTGAAACTAGAAAAGTTACATAGTATTGCTTCAATGTTTTCCTTGGCAATGTATTAGAGTAAAGTAAGTCAAAGTCAAATCACAAATTTATGGCAGCTTGTGGCACCAACAGCAAAGCTGTAGCGGTGAAAATAAACTGAAACATGAAAAGACAGGACATCACAAGTTGATGTCTGTATGTAAGTTTTATAGCTGACCATCCAACTGTTGTCGAGGCAGTTCATATAACATCAAAAATATCCTACCTTGGCAAAACAGTTAAAATGTTAAATCCTTATTGCAGCTGAATCAAACTGTAGCCTATTGAATGAGCTTTGGGGCACAACCCACAAACCAACCTAACCCTAACCACTAACCAGTTTCTTGTGGTAAAACCTATAATGGAATTATCCATATTATGTTATTGTCAAAAGGTACCTGCACTTACACCTCTACACTACTCCCTTTTACACATAAAGGAAACCATCCATTCAATTTTCTCTCAAAAAGGGTGAAGTCACCTCACCAGTTTTACTATCGTATGCCAATGATAAATCCCTTCCACGTGCTCTTTCATCCAAATGAGCAATTACTGAAGCAACTCTGTCAGTGTCATTGACACAAAATGATAAATTAGCCAACCAGAGCGTCGAGAGTCAGTGCCTAAATCAGTCAATATGCCACCCTGGGGAGACAGATAGACATCCTTCTACTCCTGACATCAGATTTATTTACCGATCACTTGACCACTTGTTTCGCGGGGGAAAAGTGTTTACTTGGAGCAAGAGACGGAGATCCACTGTGGCATGCAAGATGAGAGTGGGAAGAAACGAGTGAGGTCCATGAAGTATTTCTGGGGTTTATCTGTTTGAGTTGGTTATTCTGAAAGCGTACAAGAGGTGCATCCACTGATATTATCTGTTTCTCTTTCTCTCTAAATGGTGATTGCTGTAGATTTAATAAAGGAAATCAATACAGGATAGTAGCTTTAACCTGGAATTACATCTTTACTGAGCTTCATGAAAAGGAGAAAGTGCAAATAGTCTTGGAGCAATAGTGATGTTGGATTTGAAAAACTCTTAAAGAGGCACGTTAACTCCATTTGCAAGTGGGTGTGGATCCAAAAATCCTGCCTGTGTAGGTTGCAAGCGCAGCTGTGCATGAGAGCCAGGTTAACTTCAGAGAGCTGCTGCTCCAGTCTCTCGTTCAGACTCTCAATCAGGGTGGTCACGCATTGCCAGACCTATCACCCCAGCGCTGTGGAGTAAGTTCTGGCTACACTACACACACATTGCAGGATAGGAGAAAAAAAAAATTGCCCTTGGTTGTTTGCGTTTCTTTAAACCAATCAAAATCGCCTTGGGCGGTGCTAAGCTCCCGATGCAGCGATGCTGGCCCTGCAAAATAGTCTCGGGAAGGAACCTGCTTTGGTGGAACATTTGCACCCTGCAAAGGCAAACACCACATACAATATTAAATGAACACTTCTAACAATACAGTAATGTCAGCTATATACTAAATTAGCTGGATACATGGTTAAACGTAAATTGCTCTTACCAGTGTATCGCCATGTGTACTTTGTCCACAGAAATCCCACCAATCGGTCTCATTTTTGACAAAGCAATAAAAACCAATACAATTACTTTTTAGAGATTCATTTGTATGTGGCAGTCATCCTCAAATTCACATACTGTATGCCACATGTTGCCACATCTGTTGGCTCTAGCTAGCTTCCACATTCCACACTGAATTCCAATAAGAAACAACAGCTAGTAGCAGTGATACTGCTTATGTAAATAATGTGAAGTTAGCTCTTGCATGTGATTAGAAATTAACTGTGAGGGACCAAGGCAGGAGCAACACAGGTTAAAAATATAGAATCCCACTACATTAGTAATGTTAGCATAAAGGAAATTCCCTGCTGTTTGTTAGCAAGAGTCAGTAGCATGGAAGCTCCCTCATTCTGGATATTTGTAACATTAGCTTGTATGAAATTCCTGCTGTTTGACATTAAAAGAAACCGGACACTAAATACTGTAGCCTATAACAGATGTCTTCTGTTAGTGCTGCAAAACGAACCGTGTAAATCACACACTTAAACTCTTAACACACATCCAACAGACCAGAAACGTATTGATCATAGAGCCTGACACTGTTTCTTTTCTTCATTTGACATCCGTAAACACACAGTGTCAGCTGGAACCTAAAATTTATGTTCTTTTTCTGTGACATTTTTTCTATTACTTTATTAAAATCCAGGACTCTAACTAGATCGCTAAATGCTAATATCTGATTGCACTCTGAGCTAAACTATAGTGAGCTAAGTAAACATTACTTTACAATGACTTAATATAATGCAATTTCTGCAATGTATAGCACAAAAACTACTTATCATGTAGATGTACTCATTAGCATTTTAGTATATATGCCTTGGGCTTAGGCACTGACATTGTTACAGACCAAATGATATAATACTGTAGGTAGGATCTTTAAAACCACTTTATAAAACCATAACAAGTTAGTTAAATTACCTCTGTGTCCTTTTTTAATGTGCTTATTTTTGAGTGTATTTTTCTTGGAGCAGAAAAAACGCCACAGTTTGAACTTGATTTCAACCATCCAAATTGGCACTGAAATGAAAATGTGCATGAAAATGTATACCACGGTATCATTTGAGGCAATTCCATACAAGGTTTTGTTTCGAGAGTGAGCATGGCTGTTCTGGTTTTGAATTGTGTGTTTTTTCCCAACCACATAGGCTTACATAGTTGGTATATGGATGAACTTTCTAGTGTTCAAAACAAACATATTAACAATAAAAGACCATTGCTGTATCATCATGTTTCATAGCTCATTAAGTGTTAAGAATACTTAGACAGAGCAACAACTGTACCCTTAGGCCTAGCTTGGAGAGATTATGTGAAAGAAAAGTTTCTATAATTTTCTGCTTTTCTATGCAGCCTCTATGAAAGCCACTTTTCAAGCTGCTGTCAGATTATCACTTAGACATTTGTCCACATAAGCAGATTTTCAACAGCACTCTTGATTTGGAGGGAAGTACAATAAAATGTTTTCAGCCTCTTTTGAGCAAATTTCATTTGCTTTTTGCAATTGGCAATTACCTCCTCAGGTCTGAATGCTGACAGGGCATTGTGCAGTGGCTGCACTGTAAGTGGCAAATACTGTACATCCTTGCCTATGAATTATGGTATTGACACATGTAGAAAATGTATTGGCTGATGAACAGCCGTGGTGCAGGAGCAATAAACCTCATTACTGAAACGCAGATGTACTGTCGAAAACTGGCAAACCATTTCTTCAAAACATATGCGGTCCTTAGATAAGGAAACATGAGAGCCTTATGGCGTTTTTCCATTAAGGAAACATGAGAGACTTATGGCGCCTTTTTTGGTTTTCCATTATGAAAAACATCCCAGGTACCTGCCAACAACGACTTTTTTTTAGTATAACCTCCGTCAAGGTTCCAAGTGAGCTGAGGCGATAGTAAAAGGTGACGTGAAAACCTGCAGACTACTGATTGGTCGGAGAGAATTGTCACTAACCACTGGATCATCATTGCTAGCGACAGACGTGGGTGTCCTGAAGAAACACGCCATTTTAAATAGTTTAGCCAGCTGTGTTTTTTTTAGTTTTTTTTGCTGCCTCCAGCTCAACACTACCCATCTTTTGTGCGTGTGTCGCCTTGTCGCTATGACAACCAGCCACACTCTCCTCACGCATGACGGTTCTAAATGCAATGGAAAATGAAGGAAGGGTCACCGTGGCCGAGCCGAGCTGAGCCCGGTACAGCTGGTACTAGCAGTAGGTAAGCGCAATTGTGTATCTTTATCCATACAGACACATAACCATAAAAAAAGTTGTTTGATGAACACCAGCCAATTACGGTGCACATCATGTCACCTGGTTGTGATTTGACAAGACCTCAAAATTATTGAACACATTTTAAATTGCCTTTAAAAATGACATAAGTGTTCTCTGGTTTGGTGCCCCTATGTGAAGAGCAACGCTGTTTATCAGTGCTTTCCGAAACTGTTATGGAAGGGGAAAGTTAGGTGTAGGCACAACAATTACTGTTTATACTGTGTATAAGGTTAGAAAAAAATCATGGATGATGTTATGTAGGATTTATGAATGCACGATAGCAACAGTAGGCTAATTCACAAAGGTGCTATTTTATGTGTGAGCTAATATTGCGCATCTGTTCATGTGCGCTGCAAGAGTTATGTTTCTGTTTATTAAATGCGTTCTTCAGTGCAAATATATCCGACAATGTAGTTTAATCTCAGTAATGGTGGTATATTCCTGTCGCTCTGTTCAATCAAGATCAAGCTGTTGCCTAGTAACACATCAACAGACACATAGCATCATGAGCATACAAGTCATGTTTTTGACCATCAGAGAAATGTCCAAAAAGTCCAATATTTAATCTGTTTAGCTCTGTTTTGGTCTCAACCACTCCCTATGGAAAAGAGGAAAAGACATGGCTTTATATGTGCTTCACTATGTTTATCAGCTAGTTGATTCGACTCTACTCGCCTTTTTTGTTTTTTTCATTACAAAAAAAGCCCCTGGTACCTGCTAACAGGTACTTTTTTTAGTACTACCTCAGTCGAGGTTCCAAGTTAGCTGAGGCGATACCAAAAGGTGACGGGAAAACCTGCAGACTACTGATTGGTTGGAGAGAATCGTCACTATTCACTGCGTCATCATTGCTAGCGACAGATGGGGGGGGGGGGGGTGTCCTGAACAAACCCACCGTGTTTAAATAGTTTAGCCAGCACATTTTTTGCTGCCTCCAGCGTCTTTTGAAACTAATTTGTCTTCTGGCTGTGGCAACAGCCACATGCCGAGAATTAAAAGCAACACACGTTTGACGTTCTGTGTGTGTGTGTGTCGCCTTAGGTCATGGAAGTTTCCAGCTAAGACGACCAGCTAAGGCTCGCCTCATGAAGCTCATCAAGCAGGTACCATTAATGGAAAAACACCATAGGGAGCGTGGGGAGGAACTGCCCTTTATTTGGTTACAAGCACCCCCTTTGAAATGACACAGTCATTTGATTCTTTGCTAATATGAAATATTTATTAGTGCTGCTTAAAGGTTGGAGAAAAATCAAGGTCAAAGGGGATAGAAATACAAGTTGACGGTTGGTAGTAAATGAAGGGTAGTCTCCTTTACCTGATGCTTTGTTGGTCCATGCACTCTTACCTCCTCTTAAAGAGATTTTGAAGCATTAATAACAATGTCACACTACAGTACTTACCCTTTTGTCCCTGACAGACAGGAGACACAATGATATGGCCCACTCGAGGTCATTTATGTAGGTAAAACTATAAGGAAGACAGTCTCCTGTTTTTACAGATTTTTATAGAGCATGGGTATTTTCTGCTTTATGGCGTGCATTATTTATTAGCATGTATTAGCTTATCCCCAAAGCCATGAACCAGATGACTAAGAATGTAAGGATACAATCAATAGCACAAAATCTGAAGCCACTATATCATAACATAATATGAATTGAATATGACTTGAAGATGAGACCCTTCTTTGAATGTATTCAAAAAATACCCAAATAATAGTTATTTTGATGGCAATTGGTAAGACAAAATAATAGTGTCTCGATCCATCAGTTTCATCGACCTGCACATTGCTGTTTGTAGTCACTGAGAGGTCTGAAGTCCATCCCAGAATTGGCTTCACCGTTCAGGCCCCGGAAATTGCCACTTGGTAGGAACCAAAAAGGGGAAAAGGAATACTTGATGAAAAAATACTTGATGATGATGATGAACAATTGCAATCATGCTGTTTCCTTCTCTGTCTTTATCTAGCCCTTATCCAGGCCCCCCCCACACACACACACACACACAACAGTACGAGTGACTGACAAACCCTGCCGATTAGACAGCCAACCTTTGACAACATTAAAGCTCCAGATCAATACATAATTACCAGCAATTTAATTACCCATTCACACTGTGGATAAGCTGTTCTTTAGAAGAAGAAAAAATCACTCGATTCAATTAATAAGCATGCTTTATGTGTAGTGTAGTGGCTGGAGAGGAACATCTAAAGCCAATTATGATCACATTAGTCTAGTCATGCAGGTGGGGGCATGATAATGGCTCAGCATGCAGCACTCGGTACCAGCCTCTTGCTATGTTGGGGGCCCATTATTTAGCATCGTTGTGCTTTTATTTACAGCACACATTCATTCTGTTTTATAATACAATTTTGAAGCCCACCTAAATCCACCAAAATGCATGTTTCAGAATAAGAGTCCTGTAAATAAAAAAAAGAAGATAATTTCTCAGATGATGTACAGAGTGATGCTAAATCTTGGCCCGGCCTCAAAACACAAATTCAGACAGGCTTCTCAGAGGTTAATGAACATGCTTTATTATGTCAATGGTATACAAATAACTTATGTTATAAAATAAAATATGTAACAACCTGTAACAAAATAATAGCTCTTTCAAATATGAAATAATGTTCTAAATATGACCTATTCTGTGTCAACTTCAAAATCCAGCTTCAACTAAATATCTCTTAAAACCTTTTCAATGTAATAAGATCAGGTGTTTTAGTGTCCATGTGAGCTTTGAGATCTCCAGCACCTCACCGTACCGTAGTATTTTTTGCATAGCACTGGTCAGTTTAAGTACCCGCTTAATGGTCCCATGAAAAGCAGTGAAAACCGGATATTTTCATGAATTTACAAACTCCCCCGGGCGACCAGGACAATATGTAAAACGTGGACATGTCTGGGCAAAAGAGGACGTTTGGTCACCCTAGCTAAATCCCAAACAGCCCAATTATTTGTTGAACACATGTGGTGTTGCAGTAGGTTTTGCAGGCAGTTTACAACAACAAATACATCCCAGTCTCATGGCAGTTTGTGAAATGGTGACGTTATTTAATCTATTTAATCTATTGATTTGATTTGTAGAGGGACACGATTTTCATTTTTTTGGTTGGTGAGCACGAATTTTAAACAAATGAATTTCAAGTAGTTGGTTGGGGTGGTGGATGGGTTAAACAACACAAGACTTTCACCCCAGAGACTGTGGATCGAGTCCTGCGTGTGGCTGTTCCTTTCTGCGTTCTTCTGCTCCTAACCACAACTGTCCCATTGTTGTCCCCATCTACTGCGTGTGACAGTTCCTTTCCCTGTTCTTTTCCTAACCACAACACTAGTTGTAGTGTGTCCCGTGTGTGGTGGTCCCAGTGTTGTCATGGGTGTGTGGCGTTTCATTTCCCCGTTGTTGCGTCCCCCGTCCCAGCGGCCTGTGTTCATCGTTCATCGTGGTGACCACCATGAAATAAAAGACAAAATCGTGTCCCAGTTGACGAATCAATAGATCAAAATAACATGACCAGGTTGACAAATGAGATGCTACCTCACAAACAGTTCTATTTTCTGTTGTTTCATTTTCTCATCAATTCTGATATATAGGAATGAATCCAGATTCCAGATCAATCCAGAT
Organism: Etheostoma perlongum; assembly: GCA_026937815.1. Lineage (NCBI taxonomy): Eukaryota > Metazoa > Chordata > Actinopteri > Perciformes > Percidae > Etheostoma > Etheostoma perlongum. Next base: position 5,242,982 of record CM049390.1, on the reverse strand, counting down.
CAATTACCCTCCTGGATTCAGAATCATTTCTAATTATTTAATTAAAAAAAACAACAACAACAAATCTAACCTGTCTGCAATGTTGTCTATCTATTTTCCTTCCTCCAACCTTCAGGTGCTCTTGGAAATGACTTTGTCTGAGTCTAGAAATTGCTTTATGATGGGGTGGTGATGAGAAGGGTCTGTGGGGACAGAGGATGTGGCCTATAAACTGAGCACCAGTTTTTTTTATTCATTTATCAACACTTGAACTAAATATACATATAGTTCTGAAATAACTCAATTGTATTCAATGTAACAACCGTGGTCTAGTTTGAAGCAATCGTCTGGCTAACCTCTTTCTACTGAGTGTGAAACAGCCACGCTCTGCAGGATTGAAGATGGCTGTAAAAGGTAAAGTACTGTTTGCTTCTTTGTGTAGACCAGCATGATGCATGGGTTGCTCAAACAAACATAAATTTCACAAAAGAGGTAGCTGTTTGTGTCCTGGGTGAAATCAAATGTCAATGTTGACTTGTTTACTTAATGTACTTAACTTACATACTGTACTTAACTTAAATTACGTAACAAATCAACTAATTTGAACCCAAACTGTCATTGTTTCTAAACAATACCAAGCGGGGCAGGCAAAATCAGTAAGGGGGATTTTTATCAGAATACATCATAGACCATCTACTTAGAAATATAGGAAATATTGGATAGAACACAATGTAATTCTGCAAAATAAAGCACATGACATTCATTTTTAATTTCCCTTATTTTTAGGAAGGGCATTCATATTTCGGGGGGGCTAGAACTGCATCTGGAAACGAGAATTTGGTGTACATTGCCTTTCCCAACAGAGAATAAAACGGAATATCAGATTAATGCAAACAGGTTAAACATACATGTTGTTGTGTCAAGGGCGAACTGAGACTTTGACTTGGTGTTAGCAGGGCCAGAAACAAACACTTGAAGGAAACTCTTGTTGCTGTTCCATTTGTTTGTAATTGCCCTGCTGGATGGAAAGTACGGTACAGAACTAATTAAATATTATTTAAATTAGCTTCAAGAATGATTGGAGTCATATTGGTTTTCACACGGATAAAAAAAACATAACAGCATTTAATTGTACTCACAGTTGTACAGCAATATAAAGCTTAGTGCTTATGTTGAATGTGAAACAATAGAAGAAGAAGCCATTTTACATTATATAGGTTACCTTTTCATTAGCTGCATTAATCATCACAGTGCCACCTGGGTATTCATAGTGTATCAGCTGAGTCAATAGAATAATGTAGATTCATTATTAGTATAAGTATTCCCATAATTATGTCTGTCATTCCTGGTATCAATTTCTGGAAGCCTTTGTCTTTGAAGTGGAGATTTGTATCTTGTCAAAACATTCCCGACAGAACAGTAGTGAATTAATGAGGAAGGCCGATAGCTGCACAACTAAATCTTCTAATCACTGGAACACAGACCAGCCTATCAATAACATAAAGCAACAAAGGCTACTGCATGCACACACACACACAGTCTTGTCTCACTATCTTTATGGGGACAACACACACACACACCATCAAACTAAACACACACTAACCACCACACTAACTGATCCTAAAACCACACAAACACACACACACACACAGGACCCCACACACAAACACAAATGTAGTTAAACACACACACACACACATTTTTGCTTTGTTCCTACAGGCAAGATTCTGCATTCCCACAAAATAACACAGCTTCAAAAGAGAAAGGATGCACAACGCAATGTACTGTACTGGTGAACATAATGTTTAAGGCCATTTTATAAAGCATCATTTCAGCATGGAATCCATTACCCTTCTTTACTGCTTCATTAAGAAAAAATAGTTTAAATAGTTTAAATAGTTTAACTGGTGAAAAATAGCGTAAAAGAGTTCTCTCTTTTTGAAAACCTGAAGAGGTAAAGAATGTCAGTATGCACTACATGGGGTTTTCTGACTTAGCTTATTGGCAAAGTGCCTAAAATGTATGAGTACTGATCTAGTCCCAGTTTTACTCCATCAAATAGCTGACGGTGTACAAGTTTAGAAGATCATATTTTAAACAATTAAGGCCACAATAGAATGTAAGAAAAGGTTACTGAAATATTTGCTTTGAAACATTGCCATAGATCTGAGTTAAATTGTACTTTTCCATTTAGCTTTTTTTTGTCTGTGTATGTAAGGTTTTATTTTGAGTCCTTTAGAAAAATACACTTGATGATGTGATGTTGTGCCAGCACAGTTTCAAACATCAAGTGTTTATTCACAAAAGGAAGAGCTTTGTCAAGTCTGAAAAAAATACCTAACACCTAATAATTCCCTTAGTTTTGCTGGCCAACGTTAGGCTGCATTCACACAGCCTGCGTTGGCTGAAAAGCGGAGGTCTTTCCATTCATTTTGAATGGGTTGATGCGTTTAGGCTGCTGTGGGGGTTGCCGCAGGGATGGGGGACGCTCAAAAAAATGTGGCGGGCCTGCGGCGAAAAAAGTGGAAACCTACTCAACTTTTGGAGAAATGCAACTTCACGTCACTTTGGACAATCTGTACAGTAAACAACTGCCGAGAGATAGTGTAGCTGAATGTTTCCTGCATCAACAAAGCACTCGCTATGTACCCATAGACAGTAAAAGAAATGGACAATGAGACCCCATTGTTTTCCACTGAGACTAGTATTTTTTGGGCATTTTTGGCTTTATTTTTCACACAACAGATAACATAACAGGATGTCACACAAATGGGCCATTTCATTGACACTCCCCGTGACACATACCCTGCGGCAAATCGCCAGATCGCTTATTTTGGTGTGAGTGCTCACTTAGTCGGCGCCCAGGCCCTAATAACGTCATTGTGAAGTCATCAGGGTTATCTTAGACTTTTTAGCCGGTTGCGGCTCTGGGAAATGGCAATGTTGGAAGGTCGATGTTGATTCTCCACTTTGATCCAGACTAAAATATCTCGGATGGATGGCCATGCGATTTTGTACAGATATTCATGGCGCCAAGAGGATGAATCCTACTGAATTCGGTGATCCCTTGACTTTTTTTTTAGCACCACCATCAGGTTTTTTGTGGCGTTGAGTAATTATCTATCCATGGTGCCGATACCATGACTTGTAAACACCAGTGATTCCTTCACTGTTTCTCTAGTTCCATTGTCAGGTCAATTTTTTTCTCAAATGTACTGTGATAGTATGCTAAACTAAGGTGCTGAGCATGAGCAACAATATGTGCTTTTGGTGAGAATGGTAGCATGCAAAATATAGCATGTAGCTCAAAGGGTGCTAGCATGGCTTTAGACTCTTATTAATCAAAGTTTTACTTAAACTTGTGTTTACCAATCAAGGTCAAATAAAAAGATGTTAGTAAGTTGCATTATGGGAAATGTGGGATCCAGTGGTCTTGGAGCTTGACCTATAATATGGAATAAAAGTAAGAATATCTTGCCCTGCATACCTTTTGATCAACTTTATGAAAGTACAGTGGCAAATCATTAAAAAGCTAATTCTAAAATGTTGGGTTCAGTAAAAACCTTCCTACAAGCAAGAGCCCATGTAGAACAAGAATACTGACACTTGTAGTAATGCAGAGGTACATGTAAAAGTAGATGCCCAAAATGAAATGGAAAACCTTTTCCTTTTAACACAACAAAGTAGCCAATTTAATTCAGAGAAGGTACAGTACGCAGGTCCATTTCATTTAGTATGAACCCCATCTAAAAATGAGGAGTTAAAAGCAACACAGAAAGCAGTGAGAAATAAAACAGGTCCATCCATCCTTTCTTGCCGTTCCACTCAAGTGCAATACTCTTTATTACCAGTTCAAGTACTCTCTTTAACTATTGTTAAGATATTAGTAGAAAGACTTCCACCTAACTAATTTGAATGGATCTCATCTGTCTCCACAATCTTTGACCATGACAATGAGACCGACTCAGCCCACAGATTCTGCAGCACCATTAAATCAAATCTGTGAGCCACGAATTCTTCTGACATCTTCTTTCACATCGACATGAGACCTTTTCTTTGCTTATTTCAATGCTACAAGGCCAAATGCTTCAAAGATGTTGCTTTGAGCTCCATCTGCCTCTGTCACATTTCACTTAGATCTCTCCCCAATCTGCACCTCTTTCCCCATCCTGTCAAAAATGTTTTTGATACAAAATACAGCTTTCTAAGTTCATTTTTTAATCATACTTATTTTTTACATCAAAATCAGGCCGGTAAGTCATTTTGAGACACTCCATGTGTATATCCAAGTCACAATGTGCTATGCCATTTTCTGGGTACACAGTCATATTCAAATGCAAAGTTGTTTAATCCATTTTTTAAAATTCTTATCCTGAATTTGTTGTAACTATTTATTTAGTTGTTTTAAATTAAATGTAAGACTAACAGTGATTTGCCTCAGCTCAGGGCCCCATATACCTTACATCTGCTGCATGGCTTCTCCCTTTCTAACCATGTTTATAGAACACATTCTCACTCCCATCTCGTCAGAAAGCGACTCTTGGTCAGGTGCCTTTGGCGTTTGTTGTTGACGCAAAACGTCTCCTTTAGTGTCTTATTTAGATGGACTTGGTGAGGACTCTTGGCGTCACTTTTTGACGCGCTGGGTCAGGATGATATGAGACATCATTAATTGACATGCGGCACAAGAATGGGATAGTTAGGTTCAGGAAAAGATCGTGGGTGGGGTTGCAAAATGTACGTTTCAGTAACATGCGTGACAACAACTGGACACAAACCCTGGTCTCCTGGGTGATCGTCCTGTGTTGTTTGCCCCATCCACCACCACAACCAGCCATGTTAGGCATTTTAGGTCTTTCATACTACTCGCTACCGTTGTTGCTCTCAATACTATGTCATCTTAATGCGGTGTGGTTAGGATTTTTTCTGCGCTGATTGGTTGAAACAAGGACATTGATCTCATCAATCCTCTGTGATGAAACTTTGTATTGGTTACAAGGTTTGCCTCAGAATGTGAAGAGCTGATACTAGAGCAAAGAGGTGGCATTAAGGCAAACAGAAGAATTTCATTGCTATTTTTTGGATAAAAGAAATTCAAGCAAGGCCATCCAATCATTTTGAAAAGAAAACTCCAAATGTTTCAAGGATTCTCAAGCTCCCTCTCAGAGTTAAATTAACACCAATAATACTGCTTTGTAGTGTGTACATTGTTCAGTTTTTCTTGCATCCTTTTTAATAACTGCGTTTGCAAAGATAACTCACTTTGATTATTTTTTACTCTGGGTTCTTTCAGGCTTTGAAAATGCTCTTCTTCTCAGGGGTAATAATCACTGGAGCACCATCAACTCCTAAATATAAGACAATATTAACAACAACAAATTTGCTTAATAGTCCCGCATCCCCAATGAAACATAGTGAGAGATGGCTGAAAACTAAACAGACTGCTGCTGGGGCCACCTGCAAAAATCATTATGTAGATATATATATATATATATATATATACAGTGGGTACGGAAAGTATTCAGACCCCTTTAAATTTTTCACTCTTTGTTTCATTGCAGCCTTTTTCCAAAAAAAAAAAGTTCATTTTATTTCTCAGTAATGTACACTCAGCAACCCATCTTGACAGAAAAAACAGAAATTTAGAAATTTTTGCATATTTATTAAAAACAAAAACTGAAATATCACATGGTCATATGTATTCAGACCCTTTGCCGTGACCCTCATATGTAACTCAGGTGCTGTCTATTTCTTCTGATCATCCTTGAGATGGTTCTACACCTTCATTGGAGTCCAGCTGTGTTTGATTATACAGATTGGACTTGATTAGGAAAGCCACACACCTGTCTATATAAGACCTTACAAGTGCAAGAGCAAATGACAATCATGAGGTCAAAGGAACTGCCTGAAGAGCTCAGAGACAGAATTGGGCAAGGCACAGATCTGGTCAAGGTTACAAAAAAAATTTCTGCTGCACTTAAGGTTTAAGAGCACAGTGGCCTCCATAATCCTCAAATGGAAACGTTTGGGATGACCAGAACCCTTCCTAGAGCTGGCCGTCCGGCCAAACTGAGCTATCGGGGAGAAGAGCCTTGGTGAGAGAGGCAAAAGAAGAACCCAATGGTCACTGTGGCTAAGCTCCAGAGATGCAGTCGGGAGATGGGAGAAAGTTGTAGTAAGTCAACCATCACTGCAGCAATCCACCAGTCGGGGCTTTATGGCAGAGTGGCCGAAGGAAGCCTCTCCTCAGTGCAAGACACATGAAAGCCCGCATGGGTTTGCTAAAAAACACCTGAAGGACTCCAAGATGGTGATAAATAAAATCCTCTGGTCTGATGAGACCAAGATAGAACTTTTTGGCCTTAATTGCGGTATGTGTGGAGAAAACCAGGCACTGCTCATCACCTGTCCAATACAGTCTCAACAGTGAAGCATGGTGGTGGCAGCATCATGCTGTGGGGGTGTTTTTCAGCTGCAGGGACAGGACGACTGGTTGCAATCGAGGGAAAGATGAATGCGGCCAAGTACAGGGATATCCTGGACGAAAACCTTTTCAAGTGCTCTGGACCTCAGACTGGGCCGAAGGTTTACCTTCCAACAAGACAATGACCCTAAGCACACCGCTAAAATAACGAAGGAGTGGCTTCACAACAACTCTGTGGCTGTTCTTGAATGGCCCAGCCAGAGCCCTGACTTAAACCCAATTGAGCATCTCTGGAGAGACCTGAAAATGACTGTCCACCAACGTTTACCATCCAACCTGACAGAACTGGAGAGGATCTGCAAGGAGGAATGGCAGAGGATACCCAAATCCAGATGTGAGAAACTTGTTGCATCTTTCCCAAAACGACTCATGGCTGTATTAGATCAAAAGGGTGCTTCTACTAAATACTGAACAAAGGGTCTGAATACTTATGACCATGTGATATTTCAGTTTTTGTTTTTAATAAATATGCAAAAATTTCTAAATTTCTGTTTTTTTCTGTCAAGATGGGTTGCTGAGTGTACATTACTGAGAAATAAAATGAACTTTTTGATTTTTTGGAAAAAGGCTGCAATGAAACAAAGAGTGAAAAATTTAAAGGGGTCTGAATACTTTCCGTACCCACTGTATATATATATATATATATATATATATATATATATATATATATATATATAGCCATGGTTTTCCTAGTAAAAACAAGTCTTCACTTGAGCCATGGATGAAGTATAAAATGAAAAGTACATGACACAGGGAAATATAATAATTTCTCCAATGTAAAAAAGAACAACACCATTGAGAAGAATGATTGGTTTGTCTGTGTGTATTTTGTTTGTAATGAACATGGCAACATCAATGTGGATTAAGCGGAGACTTTTCTTTTGGAGGGAACATGTCAGAGTCTCTGAACACTCACACAGGTTATTTCAGTTATTCTGGCTGATTAGACCCTGCTCAAGTTGGAAGTGGGCCAGAGCTTGGATGGGAATTTATTAGATCACAAATATCTTCCTACCAATAAGAATGATAAAGCTGTCATTGGTCCTGCCTTTACAGGAGCTACAAGGCTAACAGGAGACTCAGGGAGATCAATGAGTCTACTCACACCCTAACTGTCCTGGGTCGAGGTCTAATCAGCCAGGTAAACTGAAAACACCTGTGTGGGTGTTCGGGGACTTTAACATTGTTTGTGCTATATTTACTATTTTACGGTTCTTTCTTTTTCTGTATCTGCTGCGCCACCATGAGGTCTACATTTAAGTTTGCCCTGTATTTTGGTTTATGAACAAATACCTGCAAATGTTATGACAGTTGCATCAATATCAACTGTAGATTCAGGGAGGCCTCGAAATTATTGTTTTATTTTAACATGAATCCAACATATCATTAGCAAATATAAATCCCCATTACTTACTGGCCTATAGGTAATGTAGTAGGTTATGTAGTCGCTAATGTAGCCATCCACAGATCCAGTTCATCCTAAAGAGTCACTGTGCTACATGTATGTTTAACATTTAAACATAATTTAATAATTGTTGGCAGGTTTTTTATGCCAACAATTATTACGCTTTTTTATTAGCTTAGTATTCTATGCAAAAATGGTATGCAAAAAGGCTTTAGGCCGCCCTACACGATATCGTAGGCCCAGTTTAATATGCAACTTCATTTTATACAATATATGTAATAGGGGGTCCCTGCTCCGTCTCTCTTTCAGTTATTTCCTTCATTATTTATGTAGTTTATTTGTCAGGGACAATGTAAAAACAGGTTACAATAACATTGTACAGATGTGTTGCATGTAGGATTTCTAGCCAAGGCTAATTTGCAACTCCTATCGTTTCCTGTAAAATGACTTCTGTGGATGCCTGATCTACCAGATGCTCCATGGAAGTTAAACAATAACATGTAAAGTGCCTTGCACTAACATGCTGAAAAATAATCCCAGGAAGAGAGGTCTGTGTCCACCATAGGACACAAAGCAGTGTTAGACCTCCTACACCACTATTTCTAAAAGATTGTTTCCAACCGGTTTATCTGTAAATGTGGCACAATATTTGGGAGTTCAACACTTTTGCATATTTACCTCTTATGGTTCATCTTGATAACAAGCTGTTGAGCTACTTGAAGCCTTTATTAGGGCACTCTGATAATCAAGAGTAGAAGCTCAGCAGAGGGGTACCAGAGAAAGAAAACATGGCATGGGGACAGATGCTGAGTGGTTGTGTTAATGTGTCATTATGTCATGATAGCAATACAACTCTCTATCTCTCTGTCGGTATCTTCTGTTATTATACATATTTTGGTGCTATACTCTGAATAGACAATGCATTACACACCTTTGTTTAGTAAAACTCTGTCAAATCAACTTGACTTGATTTTACATCATAATGTGTATTTTAAACCGGTGTATTTTTCTCTGCGATACAAACCCATCTTTGTGTATGACCAGCAGACTGCTCCTGATCTTGAGTGCTTCATGATTCATGTTAACAGCGTGAATGAATACGATGTAATTATAGTTTATCACTGAGGAGGCTATTACTTTTCACTGAAGTGAGGAAGACCGTGACAGCAACCCAAGAAAAATAACTGCACAAGCCCAACAGGAATTTCTTGTCAACCACTGTTACTGCACTAGCTCAGTTTTGTTTCATTTTGTGTCCCAGAGGCCTTCACTTTCATTCAAGATTGTGAGTGTTTTGTATTGGTGCAAAGTGAACAGACTGTAAAATCATAGATTTCTAATAAAACCTGCATACGGCCCATGAAGCCATAAAAGCTCAAATTCCGCATAAAACAATAGCAGTATGATCTGCACTGCTTCCGCACTGTGCGGACCATAGCGGGCGCAGTCGGGACTTCTACCGGCCATGTCGGCTACTTCCAGGTTTAGTACTCTCCTAACTTGAATGGGGATTAAATTATTTCATTGTGTGACACTTCTCCGCTTTTTAAATGTTATCAAACCGAATAGCTTAAATTCTGGTTGTGAAACAAATTATCTGCGGGGTTATGATGATCAAAAAATGCATCAACTAATTTACATATGTCTCTTTCGCCATGCAAATCTATTGGACTAGAAGGGAGTGTCCCACTTTGGCCTCCTTTAAGAGCCAGGTAAAGCTGTGGCTTAGAGCTAACCAAACGTGTAACCACCGCTAACTTGTGTTTAGATTTTTCTACTAATGAATTGTCCTGTTTTTTCTTTTTTTCTTCTTTTCTTTTTGTTTCTTCTTGTTTTTATATACTAAATGTTACTATCCTATGTCTTTTTTACTGTAACTCCAACCTGCCTATTGGACTGCAGATGGATATTAGCCCTCGGGCTACAATCTGGCACATTTACGTGTACTGTTGTGCTTGTTCATCAATGTGCATTGTCCTGAATTAATAAAATAAATAAATAAATGAAATGGGGAAAAGTATTTTTAAGCCCCATGGCATCATGTGACGACACAGAAATTGGCCACTTTGTCCAGTTGACTTCAAAGCCCTGCACACTTCCTGGAGGCCTCAGACATCAGGGGAATCTCACATGCAGTGAAGTTCACACATGACAAGCAGGTTGTAAATGCAGTTTCAACAGTTTGTATATGAATGTAAAAGCATCCAAAAACATTTTTGATTAAAGTTGCAAATAATTGAACATACTTTTTACTTTTTATTTGTGGATTTCTATTTAATATGTAAACCATTTTGTAGATATATTTATAATTTAATCCTGAAATGCATTTTTGAATCCTTCTCCATGCATTGATTCACTTATTAAAATATTTAGTATTACTGGAGTCAGCAGACTCCATAATATTTAATAGTGGTCTGGTCCAATTCCGACCTTAAGGCGAGGGAACAAGCGTTTTAGTAGACTTTTGAGTCTTTACGCTTGCCTTTGGGACACTTGCAGGGAAAACAACATGAGTTTTATTGACAATTTTGATGAGTTTTGGAGCAGACAGTCACTTTACTCGAGGGATAGATTACACCCAAATGTGCACTACTACTCTACTGCGCACTACTACTACTACTGTCCCCAAAACTGTGGAGGTTGGACTTGTGAATTCAGAGGAGACCTAGTACTAGCACCCCCTGTGGTCCCATTCCTCTACTGACAACAAATAGGAAGAATCAATTATTTCGAGCCTATGGGATAAATCTGTTGAATCTTTAATCTGTATCTAGACAATCTCAGAATGTACGAGCAGCTAGTTCCACTCCCTCAACTGCAGTTAAACTAGCGCTACTGAATATCAGGTCTCTCTTGAAAAAGTCTTACTTAATTAACAATCATATTTGTCTTTTTTTGCTGGAGTGGAGAGACATGGTTGGACCAAGCTAACAATGCTCCTACACTTATTGAATCAGCCCCTAAAAAGTGCTACCTGCGCAAATAAAAAAAGATATTCAGAGCATCTTTCCAGTGCAAACAGTCATCTTTTGGAGACTTTACATCTTTTGAATATTTAAGTGCAATCATTAAGTGTTATTCAAATTATATTACTTACCATTTACATGCCCCCAAAACACTTGGCTAAAGTTTTTCAGGAAGAACTAGGTGAACTATTGTCAGCCATTTGTTAGAGTTTGACTGTCTCATCATATCAGGGGATTTCAATTTGCATGTAGATAATCCAGAAAAGAACTATGCCAATGAACTACTCACACTAATTGACACTTCACACAACATGTACAGGGGCCAACACATTCACATGGCCATATGCTTGACCTTGTCATTACAAAGGGTCTCAACATCACTATAGATATCAAGGATATGGCATTGTTTGATTTATTTTTTTCTGCATATTCTTAGATGTGTTTATGTCACCACAAATTCGGAACAGTTGTGCTATGGTAAGAAAGAAAATCATAAATGATCACACTGGTGTTCTCTTTGAACACGCACTCTTAGAAACCTTGAGGCAACCATCAGACTAAGTAGACCATTTTAACTCAAAAATGGTTAACATTATGAATGATATTGCTCCATTTAAGCTTTAAAGAGTCACTGAGAAGCAGAAAGCTCCATGAAAACAAAATCAAACTGTCAAACTCCTAAAGAAAGAGAAAAGGAAGACTGAAAGAAAATGGCGTGAATCCAAACTTCTTATCCATTTTCAGATACACAAAAAGATGCTACGCAAATATAACTGAAACATGCAAAACAAGACCAGAACATTAACAACGCTCAAGTTCAACAGTCAAAAAGTTAACTAATCCCCCTTCACAATTAGGACCCAACCTTGTTTCCAGGGGAAAGTGCAATGCATAATGCATCATTTTTAAAAGGGTAAAATTGATATAATTTGATTAAGCATATCATCTCAAATGCAAATTACTCAGAACCTTGAATCACCAGCGACAAAAATTGGAGCACTTAACTTGATGTCTGAATTTAACTTGGTTGACATTGAGAACCTCGAAAAAACGGTACAATAACTCAATGACTTTCACATGTGAATTGAATATTCTACCAACCAGCTTTTTAAAATCTGTCATACACCTCATAACGGCAGATCTGCTTAAAATCATGAATACATCATTACAGACTGGCACATTTCACAGCTCCCTGAAAATAGCTCTTGTTAAACCCTCAAGAAAAATAACCCCACATTAAACAACTATATCAATTTACAGGTCATAGGTACAATTATTGAAAATTGGTTTTTAATTAGCTGCAATTATCAACCGCATTTTTAACAATGAATAACTCCCTTGATGATTTTCAGTCAGGTTTTCGTGCTAATCCCAGCACTGTAACAGCTCTTGTCAGTTATAAATGACATACGGCTGAACACAGATGCAGGTAAAGCATCGGCAGTAGTGTTGCTGGACCTTAGTGCAGCCTTTGACAAGGTTGCTCACAGCATTGTACTCCACCGACTGGAAAACTGGGTTGGCTTATCAGGTGGTGTTGTCAAGTGGCTGAAATCATACCTGCAAGACAGGAGGTTTTTTGTTGCCGTTGGCAACTGCACCTCAGTACCTACGACCTTGACCTGTGGAGTCCCCCAGGTCTCAATTTTGGTCCACTTCTTTTTAACCTTTATATGCTCCCACTTGGACAAATCTTAATAATCTTATCTCCTATAATAGCTATGTTGATGACACCCAAATCTACCGAGCTTTGACACCTAACGATCAGGACCCTCTTTAATCTCTTTGTCTCTGTATTGAATAAATTAACCACTGGATAAATTAACCACTGGATTAATTAACCACTGAATGTTTCAGAACTTCCTCCAGCTAAACAAAGACAAAACTGAAGTAATAATCTTTGGTAAAAAGGAGGAAAGAGATAGGATTGCCACTATTCTCGACAGAAAAGGACTTAAAACAAAGGAAACTGTTAGAAATGCAGCGTCCTCATAGACAGACAGATCTAAATTTTAACAGGCACAAGAAAGCAATAACTAAATTGTCATTTTACCATCTCAAAAATATTGCCAAACGTAGGAGTTTTTGTCAAAAGATGACTTAGAGAATTGATTTGTAGAATTTGAAGCTGTTTAATGTAGTCCATTAAACAGCTTCAACTGATACAAAACAGCCAGGGTTCTTAAAATTAACTGAGCACATAACAACTATTTTAAAATCCCCTGCATTGGCTCCCAGTAAGGGGTTGAGCACTGCTGCTTGTTTTCAAGTTGCTCAATGGAATACAGCCATAAGTATCTAAGTACCTATCGGACATTTTTTTTGCAGTACCACTGAGGTCTATCAGATCAGAGCAGAAACATCTTCTAGAAAAACCCACTGTCCGTTCCAAACAGGGTGAAGCAGCACTCATCCATTATACAGTGGAACCTACTTCCTGAAGGCATCCAAAACGCCACTATTCCCAGTTTAAAATCTTAATGGTAATGTTCTCATGCTTTGTTTTTATGATCATGTACTGACCCTTGCTTTTGTTTTGTGTGAAGCACATTGTATTGCCATGGGTATGAAATGTGCTATATAAATAAACTTGCCTTAATTAAAAAAAATCATGCGATTATAGGATCTCATATGCAGGGCAAAAGGTTTGGAAGTTATTAGACTGGTAAAGGCCTCAAGGGAAATTTAAAACTGTGAAACGATTCAATTGGTCCGAGTCACACTGCCTGCATCGATCAAAGCATTCTGAGAGGAGACCGGACCAGTGAATTTATCTCTCAATCGTTTTTGTGAAGAATTTTAGAAAATCATCAGCATTTAAGGATTAACTACTGGGAGTCGACCAACTTCTGGCACCTGTGAACAGGTATTCCAGCCTAGTACGATTGAACTACATTTCACAATTCCTCTGCATTACTGGGTTTTGCTTCAGAAACAGCATTTTTGATGTCACCCCATAAATGTTTTATGCGATTGAGGTCTGGGGATTGGGCTGGGGGGGCTTCTAGCAGATAGTTTTGCTTTACATAGCCTTCTTCTGATCGGAACAGTACTCACAGGTAACTTTAAGTCTTCTTTGATTTTCCTGGAGCTGATCATTGGTTGAGCCTTTGCCATTTTGACTATTCTTCGATCCATTCTAATGGTAGTTGACCATTTTTTCCACGTTGTTCAGGCTTTGGATGCCATTTCAAGACATTTGAAATCATTTTGGCAGAGCAGCCTATAATTTTCAGCACTTCTTTATATGTTTTCCCCTATCTAATCAACTTTTTAATCAAAGTCCACTGTTCCTCAGAGCAATGTCTGGAACGACCCATTTTGCTATTTCAGTGTGAAATGCACTATAACCTGCATGCACAACATTTGCTTATTTCCTTCCATATGGGTCATAACTGACACCTGTTTCTTCACAGAATCAATCATCTCACTAATTAAACACAACACTGCTATTATTTTGAACATGCCCCTTTCAATTGCAGATACAATTACACAGAATGAGCAGCATGCATGTCATGACTGTTGGGTCTGTTGGTTTTCTATGACTCATGCCATGTAGAAATATCCACCAAAAAATATGATTTATGAGGTTAGTGATGTTGGACTGCTATTATTTTGAACAGAATTGTATATGGTTCCTGGATCAAAATCAGCATGTTAAAACAATCGTGTGTTTTGCCTCATGATGAGAATCACTTGTTTAATATGCTTGTCCATGGTGTTATATGATTGATATGTGCATTTGTGGTTTGTATTTGCAGTATGCATACTTTTTATAAACGTAGAGACATGGTCATAGGCCGAGGACGAGTCCACAAAGCACACATACTGGATGGCCAGGCTGAAGGGCTGGACCACTGTTCTGTGACCTAGACAGAATCCACATTGCACCTCTTAAATCCAATGCTTATCAAGACATTGCACAGATGTGATGTTTATCCTGATATAAAATCTAATGGTTCAGACAAAACATTGTTCTTGTAATAGCCTCATTCTTTGCATTCTGCACAGAATAACCCTGCAAATAGATAGCAATTGTATGTATTGTATTGCCCAGTTGTTTAGGGAACACAAATTCCACTCTACAAATCTTTGCATACAATCAGACAACATACAAAACCTGCAGGTTTTACTAAAGTTTGAATGCTGTAGTCCAATCAAGAAATGAGGCCGGTACATAAACTGACACTCTGCATTTAAATACCGCGTATAAGTAATCCTGGATTGTGCCATACTGGCAGAACTCATTAACATGGCCACAAATTAAATAAAGACTGCAAGGGATGCAGTGGGAGAAATAAAATGGTCAATTTATATGCAAATCTCAACCTTTTACAGACAAGAGGCAAAAATAAAGTCCCTTTTTCTCACAAATATTTCTTGCATCACATGTAATGATGTACACAGCATAATTTCCTTGCCGGTTTGGGAGAGTTTCTGTATTCTCATTAAGCAATCTCAAAAATATCAACCTTTCCCATTTCCAACTCATGCTGATGTGAAAATCACTAAATAACCTTTTAAAATGATTTAACAATATTTATGATTAAGCCAAAACATGCAAATGTCTCCCCCCGCTCTCTGGATGATGTTTGGTAGCACAGAGTTACACATTAATAATGCACTGCAGTACAACAAAACCAAAGCTGTGCATGCAAAGTATGAGTATGAAATACGATGTCAGTCTCCAAATTGAACAGTCTCCAAATTGACCAGTCTCCAAATTGAACACATAACAAAAAAAATCAAAGGGCAAGCAACAAAAATGAATAAGTATCCAAGTGTATATGCCTTTTCCATTCCAAGACACAGTATAGACAATGTGAATAAGCTGTACAGTTTGACTATGATACTATACAAAATGGTTAACTACACTGTGTTGTCCATTCATTACGGACAAAGTATCATGCAGCATCTCCTTTTGTCCTTATTACTGTAACCGGCATAGTCTAACCATGCGCCAGTTTCTGCAACCCTGCAGCACAGCTCCACCACCAACCCTGATGATACCCACACAACCACTGCCAAAACAGGTGCAACATAAAAAAGCCAACCGACTGTCAACAGGTTAATTATTCACTGGCTCTGCCACTAAAGGATTTTCCTCAACGTTTATCTCAATCAGGTTGTCAGTGGAGCCAGGTTTGGCCCGTGGACAGCTGCTCTCTGTCCAAATGAAGTTTCATGAACATTTGGTTGTATTTATTCACCCAACTAGATGGCACTTTTAGGAATGGCAATTCATTGTGGTTTTAACCCTTTGTTGAACAGAGAGAGCCATATGTTGGGCTCAGAAAGGGGAAATGGTGGCCTAAAGGTTAAAGAAAGAAGCGAGCATGTGACTGGGACATCGTTGGTTCAACATCTACAGGATAAACTCTAGGTGGGGAAAGTGAAAGAGCAGCGTTTGGCCCTCCCTTTCACCACCACTGAGGTGCCCTTGAGCAAGGACCTTAACCCCAATTGCTCCGGAAGAGCTGCTCAGTGGCCAGAAGATCAGACTGTGGTTGTACCAGGCATCTTCCAGGTATGAATGTTGACAATTTCTTTCTCAAAATGCCACACGTATTTGAAATCGATTCAACCATCCATTAGGCTTCCAAAAGAGGTATTTGAAAAAAGATTAGTGCAAACATCTTCAAATAAATGCACAATCCGTTCAGATCCTTACCTGGAGACTCAAAGACTTAAGCCGTGGCCCCCTGGTAATCCTGTTTCCCTTTCTCTCTCTTTCACCCTCTCCAAACCACGTCAAGGCTATTTTGTATTTAATTGCGCTCCTGTCACACTGTCCTGTCACAATATGATTTACGGAACAGACATGGGCAGTAGAATATGCTTGTGTGTGTATATATATATATATATATATATATATATATATATATATATATATATATATATGCACACATATTATATTACCTTCACCTCATTTCATTGTTTTTGTGGAGTTTATTTTTTTTGAATCTTCATTGTTCTTTGAATTAAGGGTGTTTCTTCAACAGCTCTATTTTAATTTGCTACCAGGATTTGGATTAGAACTAAAATGCTTCATGATTATGAATATGATAAATATGATGGAATTGAAATAAAAAATGATGATCACTGACTCCAGTGTATGACAGTAGAGATAAAACTAGAAAAGGTCTCCTTTTCTCAAAAGACTACAATTACACGTCTACAATACTGATGTGTTTCTCAGCAAATGAAGTATGTTACACCTGTTCTGGAACAAATCACTTCAGATCTGCATAGAACGTAGAGGCATGGATCATATGACACAAACTTAATATGAAGAAAATTGTGGATGGGGGGATAAAAAAACACTGTCAAAGATGACACACAAAGCTTTCTCATTCACAATGGAAGTGATAACATGAAATCTTTTTTGTCCAATATACTTGTCTGCTTCCCACAGAGCACAGCCGCCCCCTGGGACATTACCTCAAAGACGAAGCAGGGGACAGCACCGCTCCTCCTGAATCAGATATTTTTTGCTGGTGTAGACCTTGAATTCAGATCCAAAGCATCTCTACAGGCCTGCACACCCTAATGGATATCCTACAGCGTTTAACAAGCACAGAAAGAAGTAAGGAGGGAAGGTGGGAAGGTATGCTGGAGCACAGAACCATTCCTCCTTGAAAAGCTCTGGAAGAGAAATCACAGGGACGTATTCAGATGTGTTGGCTGGTAGCTCTTAGTGTTTGAGTCTATTGTTCTTGCCATTCATACAGTCCCCTTCCTGCAACTTTAAAAGTACATTCAGTACTTGTTCCGACTTTGACCATCGTCAAATCCATTTTAAAAACTTTTCTATTCTCCATCGCCAAACTAAAACTTCAGCAAACACATGCACTTACACCTTGACCTGATATAATATTAATCAAGATTCTGTTGCTCCAACTTTTTTTTAGAAACAAACCCATATTTACTTTAATTGTTTAATTGCGATATATATGTATATATATATATATATATATATATACATTCATTGTTGTAATGTCTTGAAAAAATGCAGTCTTGAAAAACTGAACTGAACATATACTAAATATATTTTGTCTGCCACTTGCCACTATCTGTTGGTTTTTACTCTTTCCATGTCACCAGTCAAGAGCCCTGACAAACAACATATCGTCTTGACAACAGTAAAGGCGGGCTCTCACTCATTAGTGTGCATCTGGTGGCACTTGGTAAGCTCAGTGCGGAGCATGAGATGACCCATATTCCTGGCCTTTTATCTGATTGCTGCACTGTGGCAGAGGCTTGATTAAGTGCTTTCAGCCACCGTGCACTTGAAGTGTGGTGGGAAAAGTGAAAGCGAACATTTTACTTTCAAATGAGCCTGACAGAGTTAAACTTGGAAGCCACATATAGGAGGACTATTCTTGAACACTGGAGACAGAAAAGATAGAGAGGTTGAAAGGAGCATCAAAGATGTGAAACAACAAGAGAACAACCACGAGGGAGAGCAACGTACCATCTCGACAAGCATTTCATGCTGGGAGTACACAAGAGGAAGAAGTGCTCTGTGAAATACAAGTAAGGGCAGGAAGAAGGGTGCAGGCGCTGAATGAGTTTTATTTTAATTTGTGCCATTCATTTTTTGGCCAAGGCGCTGTGCTATTTGTGCTCACTGTGAAGGGGAATAATTAATTATTATGAATAAAAGTGTGTCGGTATTCAGCATGTCACAGTCGTAGATGGTGAATCTGCCGGAACATGTTTGAACTCATTGGGTTCACGATGACAAAAGTAAGACTGAAGCATTGTCAGTGTTTTCCCAGTTCAGTTTAAATCAATCAATGTGATTGGTTTGTAGCTGTGATGTAAAAACCATTTACAAAGGCTATGGCCCGAATTCCTTTTCACAATAAGTATCACTCCTTGTCTGACAAAAAAAACGTGAGTTCCTGCAGGGGGAAGGTAGTAATCTGCACTCACACTGCCATGACACAGAGCTGGTTTAAAATTGGCTGAGTATACTTTTAAGTGTATGCCATATTTAGAATATTTCACCACTTTACCTTGCTGTCAGACAGCCCTTTCCAACGGCAACGGGGAACGGAAGCTGTTATCTATGCTATCTTCAAAGCCACCAGATCCCATTGACAAAAACATTAATTTTGTGTGCCCACTTTGTTATATGCACTGCATTCCATAGCAAACCCCTTGATATCTCTATTTCACTGTGTATTGCTTTGAGAATGGCTGTTTGTTGCATGTTATGAAAGCAAATTTTGATAAAAAAAGATATGATCACAAAATAAAAAGAACAGGTACTTCTGAATGTGGTGAGGAAGAGTGGCAACTAAGGAAGGACCCAAATGCAGAGAGGAAAATCTGCAGCGATTTCAGTCCTATGAAATGTTCCAGTGCCAATGCAAAGTGGAAAGTAAGGATGTGGTGGTTGGGGTAGAGGATGACCATGTAGCACATCCAATTTCCATGCAGGAAGCAGTTTTTGCAAATTGTCACTATCCAACACTTAATGCTATGGTGCATAGTTTCTGTCTCCCCCATGAGGAATTGTAAGTAATGAACAAAACTATCGGCGCATCCACATGACACACGCCTTCCGTGATTGTGCACCACCCCCACCTCTCCCCCATGCAGTTGCTAGTAGCCAAGGAGGACGAAGAGGATTAAGAAAAACATGATGGATTTTTCAGTAAAGGTATTTATCTTCGCTTAATTTTCTGCACGCAAAAGTTGCCGGACAACACAATCTTCTAAACATAGCCACACAGAGAAATACAGAGATAGTATTGTGCAGTTGATACAGCGGTGGTTAAGGTGTGTGTAATAACACATAGTGGCAAAAACAACAAAAGTGACTCCTAAAGAAGTTAGTATAAATGCTGAAATAGCAGTTATATGAGAATTGGAGGGTATTACTTCATAGAAAGAAAAGCAAATAAGTGCACTGAAGGCATTTCTCGATAAGAAAGATGTTTTGGCTCTTCTCCTGACTGGCTTGGGCAAGCGTTTGATAGACAGATGGTTCTTCCGATCACCTGCCAAGTGTGTTTTTTGACAGTACCTGCCCTTTTCCAAAAAGTTTCCAATGATGGCTTCTCATATGGTTCTGTGTAACAAACCATCTGGCGCGTCAGTTCGGCCTTTCTTCCCACAGTGTTGTTCCCCAGTGTCATCCCTAGATCCATGCCGCTGGTGTGACTAAAAATCAAATGGCATATGGTAAGCATATGTTAGCTCTAGACTTTCTGCCATCTATTGTGTCTATGTGTCTACCTGGACTATTCTCTTCCCTCTTGCTTGCCCAATTAAAATTCTAATAATAAATTAATATTACATAAGCATCATTGGAGAATGATTCTCAGAGGATGTAGTTAAAATCAGGGCCATGGCTACATTTAAAGGTTGAATGAAAAGATGCTGTACCAAGGGACCAGGTTTAATACTTTAAAGGTGATCTATTATGCTTTTCCGTATTTTCTGTCAAATCTATAATGTTACAATGTTGGATGTCCATGTTAAACGCGGCCAAAGCTTCAAATAATGAGGTTAACACCTTAAAAAAAATCTCCATGAATAAAAATGTCCTACCTTTCTGATTATCCAGTTTCAACAGTTTTTCTTCTCTCGGCTAAATATTGTGTAACTCTATGCCGGGATACTAGGAATGGTCATCTGTTCCAGATACAGCACACTGGTCACACCCATGGAGCACAGGGATCCCCCTGGAAACCGCTACGCACAATCTGTCTCTACTGCTTAGCGATAAGTTGACGTTTAAATATTTCTTTTTTGGTTACAAAGTGAAATCAATCCTGTTTGAAAGCACAAAACAAGCCTTATATTAAAAGGTCCCATCGCATGAAAATTTCACTTTGAGGTTTTTTAACATTAATATGAGTTCCCCCAGCCTGCCTATGTTCCCCCAGTGGCTAGAAATGGAGATAGGTGTAAACCGAGCCCTGGGTATCCTGTTCTGCCTTTGAGAAAATTAAAGCTCAGATGGGCCGATCTGGAATGAGGTCATAAGGGGCAATGTTACCTCCCTTTTCTCTGCTTTGACCGCCCAGAGAATTTGGCCCACCCATGAGAGAGAGACATCACAGCTTTCAAACGAGCAAAATGGCAGTTGGTCAAGGCCACACCCCCAGACCTCTGTGATCCACTTGTTCATAATTTTGGTGTCCGATTGATGCAACTCACCTCCAACGCCACCTCCGGTTTTATTAGAAATAGTTGTCCAAAAATTGTGTGATCTTTTTGTACTGCTTATGGTGTGTCTACAAAATGATGTTGCGATGGGTTTGAATTGCTCCAGACTTCTCGTATAGCTCTTCAACGCACTACAGTATATCATACATAACAACTTCCCTCCTACTCTATTGCCTCTGCATGTAGTAGTCCCAGTTTTAAATTCATTGACAACTGAAAAGACACATGTGGCTGTGTTCTGGCGATCAATACCAGTAAGGATCATGATGACATTAATTTGCTACATATAACAAATGCTTAGCGTTCCACACTCTGATGTATTAAAACTAAGAATAACAATAACAGGCCAATATAATGAGGAAATATGAAGCAGCTATAGCACTAACAATCTACCGTCTGTTGACGTACATTCTAGGCTGCAGTGCAGATTTAAAGGTTACGTGTGAGCTACTGTTGTGCTAAAAATAACAGGTTTCCCCTGCCTGTGTAGTCTGCCATACCTGTCATCCATACATAAGAGGCATGGCAGCTGATAATTAACTTGGAAGTAACAACAATGGAATTTCATTGACAATTTTCAGTTAAAGGCCAAAATGGATGCAGCTCAAAGCCCACACATTTACAGGCACCTCATGATGTTTGCATAAACATGCCCTTGCCACTTCAAGTGATGGAGTGTAGTACAGAAACTGGATCGTGGAAACTGGAACGTGATTTCAAAACATAATTTACTGATCATAGAGCAGCTTTCACAGCACATCTGGCCACAAAGGTATAGTAATTGGATGTTCACATTGGCGTCAAGATAACTTAACACATTTGTACATTGTGTAATAAATTTTGACTACATTGAGATTGGGGTCCTGCCCTGTTACTGTGCTCTTAACGCAGGGCCAGTTATCAGAGACTCTATATACAGTTGCATCACAGACTGAAATGGTTCAGATGTCCTAAATGTTATTTACCATCTCTGTTTTACATTAACTTTCTTTTTATGTGTTATAGTCTCTTCGCTATTCCGTTCCCTCCTTCATGCATTTATATGTTGACAGATTCATATTTCACTCAACCAGCAGCATTTGGCCACTAATGCTTTGACCTGACAAATGTGAAATATTTGCTGCTTCTCCAAGATTCAAATGAAAACTGCCTTCTATCATCTATGCCTGATGAGTTATTGCAGAATCATTCAAGGATACTACTCACATCCCAAACATTCTAACTGTAGCACTAGTATATTTAATACAATAATACCCAGCCCTATGAGCCCGTTTGCTGCTTCACAGAAACTTCATCCCTTGTTTTAAATTACACCTGAAATATGAAACACACTTCAGGATAAATATCTCCCCACTCTTCATCATAATATAAAATGCTGTTTTCCAGATATACTGGAGAAAATCAGGGCCCTTAAAGCTGATATCTGAAGCTTTGACCCTCATCACTGCATCTGGTAGACAAGCTCTTAAAGTTGAGTCATTACACCAGTTCACCATGTCAGATGAACTCCACCGAATGGCATGGGGAGGTGATTGGGTGCTTGCATAGAGGCCCAGAAGTGAAATTACTAAGGCACTAGAGATGGAGACAAAACTCAAATCACCAACCAGCATCCCAGTCTGAGGAGTGCTTAGCTCCTGAGCCAAGTGTCAAGCATGGAGATGAGAGGAATGCCTAAGATGTCTGATGAGCCAGGATGTGAGAATGAGGAAAACCGTAAACAATACTGGGGGATAAAATGTTCCGGGTCCTTGGCACAGTAAGTGGTTGTCAAGGCAACACCCAATAAAATTCAAAGAAAACCACTAACAGCTCTGACATGGTCCGTTTTGCTTCATCCCACATTGATGCACACAGCTTGTTTTCACATGGTTCCTGTGTTTCTGACAGTTTACATAAACAAAGCAGCTACCCATTAAATGAAATAATTATATCAATATTAAATAGGGACAAGGAAATGGTAATAGTGTGCACACAGTATGACGGGTCATACAGTAGACGTGAGAGATGGTGAGAAGTAATGAGTCATAAGTCTTTAAGAATGTAAATGTCAGTGTACGGCCAGTCCTATTCATCATAGAGCAGAGTTAATTCCACAGATAAGGTGCACTGCATGAATATGCTCTGCTGCTTTGTAATTGCTTCCTAAATCTTGAAACAGTCAGATAAATGCTTCTCTATGAGGGTGGAAATGCATCAGTCTACTACTGTAAATCTAGTAATAGTAGTACTGTAATTCTAGTGCAATTACTGCCTATACTTTATGAGTAAGATTTGGGTTTAGTTTGATATTTAATAGTGCATACATTTTTTGTAGATTTAGATTTTGGTAGGGTGGAGGACAAATCATTTCTTTCAGTCATTATGCAAATAATTTCACATGGGTTGTGACTTAAAAAAATATTTAACTTCTAGATCTGGGAAAATACTGTTTAAGGAATGACTTCAAGGTGAAAAGTAACTTATTACATTTATTCAAGTGCTGTAGGCTTACCTAGGTACAATTTTGGGGAACTCATATTGTACACGTTATGCTACTTTATACCTCTACTCTTCTACAATATAAAGGGGAATATTATACTTTTTATTAAACTACATTTATTTTAAAGCATTTCTGGTGGGTTTTGAGTTCAGTCGGAGACTGAGCTGAACACAAAAGAAATATTCTCCAACATACATACGCGGTTGTTGTGTTCATTGCTAGCTTACAGCCAACACCTTAACATACAGTTGGTACAGTGTTGCCATCTTTGCAATTTTATCGCTAGATTTAGTGACTTTTCAGACCGTCTAGCCACTTCTAAATATATATATATTCAAATATATTTCAATTGTAACTCATCCGCAAGCAGGCGTTCCACAGATTCTAGGTTAAACACTAAACACAGCTGCTTTGACTGACCAGTATTGGGAGAGTGGGAAATGTTTTATTGTTTATCTTTATCAATGGTAACATGTCAATCAATGGTAGCATGAGTGTGACAGACATGTTGACTTGTCAGGAAAAGCACATGTGTGATTAATAACATTAACAATAAGTCTGAGTAAGCCATTGCAGTGATCCACAGCCTGAAAATGAAGCTGCTAATTGGAATTTAGCCATGCTTATTTTTCAAAATTGCTGTTATCACATATTGTATAGGTTCCTTGAGGCAGTCTTTCGTCATCTTTCATTATTTGGAATCCAGACCGCTGTTGGTTCTCTCTCCTACCGGAGGGTTAATTGCTTTCACCTGGGCTCCCAGGTGTAACTAACCCCCTGATTAGAAGGCTGGAATGAAGAACTGACTCCCCATCTCCCCAGATCCCCCTCCACCCCACTCCACCATACCATTATATTCCTTAACAACTCCCCCTTCATTTTGATTGACATTCAATTAAAAGTGTTAGTGAGGAATCAGAAAGGGATGCTCAGATGAGGAACTGCGGTACGATGGAGTATGCAACCGTTGCAACAGCTCCGGAACACACTTCGCTCTGACACTTTCTGCTGACATGGATATCGTTCGGCCAGTATATCCAATTAGATTGCACATATTTTGCTAATACTGTACTTTATACAATATATACATTATATAATGTATATTACATTATATTTAATATGTATCCACCAATCAGCTATACCCACTTATTCTTTAAAGGGTCAGAGGGAGTGGGGTACATCCTGGACAGGCCGTCAGTCAATCATGGCGGCTGACACGTAGTGACGGACAACCATTCACAGCTTTGGGCAATTTAGAGACACCAATTAACCTAACCAGAATATATTTGGACTGCAGGAGGAAACCAGAGCACCCAGAGAAAACTCATTCAGGCTTTGTGGAACTCCACAAAGCCCCAGCCGGGCTATGGGTTCGAACCCAAGACCTTCTTTCTGTGAGCAGGGGGCGTAGCACCAAATTCTGGACCCTGCAGAAAGGCGTTTTCTATGAGCCCCTCCTGACATCCACAGATGCTAAAATGAATATAGCATCTTTCTGGGCCCTCCTCACATGAATTCCCTAGATACTCAGTCCCCTTTCCACCCCTAGTCTGACACACCTGTCTGTAAATCAAGTTTATAATTATATAAAATATATTACATTGTTATGCTGTAGAATTTTAAATGCCACATGTGCAAAGTTGAGCACACAGCACATACAAATTATTTATGTTTAACGTTTTCAAATTTGTTTGCTGCTACAATTTACAAGGTAATGTGTTGCATTGTATACTAATCATCAGAGATAGTTCATCTTACTGAATCCTGTGTCTTTTGTTTTATTTTGGGTGCTTTTACTAACGTGCCACTTTCCATTCACACTACTGTGAATGTAACACTATTTGGTTAAGCAGGCAAACTTAGGTTAGCTAACTAACTGTTGTAGTCCACAGCTGTTTGCTAGTGTTAGGAAACTAGCTTACCATTGTAGTTGACCACACGTGTAGTTACCGTATGTCTAAATGTTTTTACACTAACAGAATGCAAATTTTAGAGGTGGTATTGGATAGAAAAGTCAGTGGAATGGTAAGACACAAACTCACCTGGGTCTAGTAGAACAAGAGGACACGGAAATTTGCACTCATCCCTGGCTTGTTATTTTTTACAGAGACAAGGAAAAAAAGAGGGGGAAAATAAAAAAAAACAGTATTGGTGATTTCTGACATGCACCGCTCGCAAATGTAACTACATATTGCTCGGCCGTGGCTTGGTAGCATTGCATTTCCTCCGACTCATTTCCTGGTCCTCTTCCATAAACAACATGATATCAAGGAGAGTGTTAACTGTTTCTGCTACAGAATTCCCGCTGTTGTCAGAAAGCACAGGGGAGACACTTTGTTTCTCTCAACACATCTCAAGAGTTAGCATCCATCGCACCGAAGCTACTCACCGTCACTCTCTCGCTCTCTCAAATGGTCCCTCAGTCAAATTTAGAAGTAAGAAGATTCTCTTGTAAGATTACATCTATTACAAAACGTGTCATTGTAAATTGTCATATTTGTAAGCAAGAGAAATAAAGCACCCCAATTTATGCAAAACTATATACATGCAAGGTTATTCTTTAACACATCTCTTTCATTTCAACAGTGTAGTGTTGGAACATATTTCAGTAAGGCTGCCCCACAGCATCCCTTTTAGAGAATTGTTTAGATACTTTATATAACTAGAAATGTTACATAACAGATCACAGTAATGAAGGCAGAATGTTATTCCAATAATCCCATGATCTTTGGAGCTATACTGCAGATCACTAGCCAGGATGAAAGGAGTAAAACCTAAGCCGTGTCAAACTCTTCAAAGGAGCAACTTGTTTTTGAAAGAACCCCTAACATGTCCGTCTATGAGTTGTGAGAGCAAAATAATTTGACAGAAGAGAGACAGCAGCAGCAGCATAAACTGAACATGAATGACCAGGTGAGGTTCTGATGGATTATGTTTTTGACATCTGGGTGACAAACAAGAACAGTGAGAGCTCATCCTCCAGAACGTTGAGGAAGGCCTCCGTATTACAAGTGTACATCTTTGTTGGGATCTTAAAAAAATCTTTTTTATAATCTGTCAAAAGTGGATGGGAATGTTAAAAAGAAAAATAACATCAGGTAAGAAGTGCCTAAGTATTTTGGTGTCCCTTTGCAGGAGGAAAATCCGTTTCTTTGGCAAACATTAGGAACATAGTTGTGTCCATGAATAGATATATTTGGGAAATGCTGCACAGGAATTTTTCTTTGTGACCTCTGCTTTTCTTATTGCACAGAGAACTTTTTCTGGCACAGGAATTTTTTTTCACAGAACCGTATAAAAATGAAGTGCTATACAGTTACAATAAACTTGCTTCAATCTTCAACTAAGAAAACCTTGCTGTACACTCTTTTCAGATAACAGGAAACACACATTACACAATTTATTTCTTGCAGTAACAAGAGCTCTGCAGTGAGATCAATGTGTTACTATTTCTAAAGTGGCCTCAAAACTTCAACAAAGTACATAGTTGCCATACAATGTGTGTTTAAGCACATAACCATTTCACAAATGGAAAGGCAACGATTGGCAGAACCGGCAGCAAAGTGACCGTACTCTAATCCAATGGAAATCAAATTTGTCAGATTGACAGCACTATAGCCCAATGAATTCTAGATCCGCCCCCTGCGTGTTTTACAAGCACATAAGTACATACAGTGTTTCCTAGGATGGCGAAAAGTAGGAACCTAGTATTGAGTATATGATTAGGCCTACATATGTTGCGTTATATACTTATATACTATACATGTCTGCTTTCATCCCATGAAATTGAGTGTTAAAATCCTATAAAGTGTGTGGATTTCTACATCAATATTAATTACACTGGAGTTTACTTCCCCAATAACATGACCGATATCTGACATTATTTGCACATAACCAGATTTTCATGATCTCCACTGACAAAGAATAAATGATTTAGATTAGTGTGATATGAATATTTTGTCTGTATGGCTGTTTGTTTACTGTCAGATAAGATCACATTTTATTAGAACCGATAGCATGAAGCACAGAGCAAAATCAAATTATGTTCAACACTGTGCTGCAAAGATAAATATCCCGCAGTCAGCAGCTCTTTGCATCATATTAGTTCTTTGGCAAAGATTAGCGTTATGTGTACAGGGAAGTAAGACGAGTCGTTTGTCTTTGAATTGGGCCCTTCACTAGTAATGAATCGTTTTACATACTGGGAAGAAAAGCAAAGAATCTGACTCTGTCTCGGACTGTGTTGTCCCCTTATAATTACCGTGTCTAAAAAACAGAAGAGAACATTCTCGTGTGTGGGATAATTTGAACCATTCATCAGCTGCTGCTGCAATCAAACTACGCACCAGTTCAAGTAGACCAGAGTCAGTGCTCAAATTTAGTTGTGGAAATGGTAGGCACTTTGTAATTTTAACCCTCTTGTTGTCCTCGGGTCAAATTTGACCTCTTTACAAAATGTCATAATATCAGTTTCTTTTTAACCAAATAACCACAAAAAATAGATTAGATTCCTTACAACGCTCTTTTCAAATACAATTGATCACTTTCATTCCTCTGATCTTAACTATTAGTCAAAAGAATTCATATTTTCTGCTTTTTTAACTCAAATATTATGTACAAATCTATATAAATGAGGGTTATTGACCATAAATTCCAAAATGTACTGTAAAACTAGTGGTAGTAAGGTGATGGTAGTGAAAACTAAAAATAAAAGTCTGAAAAAAGGGACAAAAATGTCAAATTTCTGTCTGTTTTTGACCTGGGAGGACAACACAAGGGTTAATATGAACTTTTACTAGTGCTGTGCCCATTTTGAGCATGTGTCTGTTTGGAACAGGACGAGTGCTTGGTTTTTCCCCAAAAACGTTAGCGTGCGGAGGAAGCAGGAAGCCGGGCTCAGGTTGCTACACTGCTACACTGGGCCAAATGGACAAAGAAATGTAAGTATCCGCCGGCAACAAAACAACGTACTGTGTTTGTGTACCATTCACTTCACCATTTGCATGTAGGATAGATAGCTATCAGTCTTTTGGCAGATGAAGACTTTTTGGCACACCGGTAGCCCACTGCAAAGACGTGCTTGAATCTGTCGTCAAATACTGACTCTTGGTCAGTGGCTCTCAGCATCCGATATAGACGCAGAAGGCACCCATATAGCGTTTGAATCGGACGCACCAAGCAAAGCAGCAGCTCAAGCGTGCGCTGTAAAATTACGTATTATTAAGAGCAACAATGCTAAAGAGTAGTATTGAAGACAAAAAAATCCACTTAAGGAGGCATGTTGAGGTGGTGGAAGGGCCAACAACATCGGACTTTCATCCTGAAGACCAGGGTTTGTAGACCAGGGTTTGTTGAGTTCAAAGTGCAATCAATGAGCCCCAAGTCCGCGCCCCTGCTGCTGTACAGCACATGTGGGAAACACACATGCACAGAGATTCCTCGATTTATAGTTAGATTATGCTACGCAATAATAGGAGTAGTCGCAACAGCAGCAGTAGTATGTTTTTGTCTATTAACAGCAATGGTAGACATATGATCAGATTCCAGGATAGGAGTGATGAATACAGAAAGTAGTACTTTTCTGGTTTGCTATTTTGCTATGTTTTTACTACACTGGGGTATAATCTGGTTTTAACCACTTTCTTTTGAAGTTGATTTTGGCGTGTTTCTCTGGAAAAAAAACCCAGAAGCAATTTAATAAACATTGTTGATACTGCCATACAGCTATTTTTGTCTCTGTCATCACACCACATCACACATCTGATTACATCTGTCTTGATTTTCGCAGGTGATGATATTCAAATACTGTAAGTGGTTTAGCAATCAGATTTCAATCAGTCTTTTTCTCACTTGATACAAAGAAAGCAGTAGCAGTTGTGAAGAACAGTAATCCCACCTACAAAGCTCTGATTGGTTGATTGTTTCTCCAGCAGGGAGAAGCGATCACTGAAAAGTATTAGCTTTCTTTGATGGACCTTCAAACCAAGATGAGCTCAAAGACCAAATACAGTGGAATCACTTAGCAGCACCTTAAATTAACTTCATGCAAATATGTCCTCAGTATTTTACTTTTTACAGCTTTGTAAATCCATTCAAGTTACTTATTATTATATGGATGTACAGTATCACTTTTTAGTTTGTATCATGTCTATTACACTCATCTTCTCAGGGTTACAATTCATAATTCTATATTTGTTTAATGTAATATTATCAGTGCACCAAAGTTAGCACAACCATCTACACATCTACTTTTAGAAAATGTCTCATCTGAATTGTCATAATCAATCCTCCCCCAAAGCTGGTAGATTCCATTTATATTATTATTCTCTCCGTATGATGGAGCGTTTGCCAGATCGGAGACTCGGCCAGCATATCTATCGCACATTCTTTTCCACTGACAGGCAGAGAAGCCGGTGACCCGTCACACATGCACTGTACCTTGTCCATGACACTGACCGAGCACTGCAGGCTGCCAACGAATTGAAATCAATGACCCACTGTTTAAATTATGATCAACAACAGACTGTTAATCTATTCTTGAAACATAGTTAGCAATCAAAACAGAGATGACTCCTGTGGGACTGAAATGACCATAAAAGACCATGAGTGAAAACACCTCAAACTGTGAATTTTCGCATTTCTTCATTCAGAAAAATAAGATAAAATGAGTATACTTGCAAAACGTAATGAGCTTTTTGTGATTGTTAGCAGTCATAATCGAATCAATGAAAATTTTGATTTATTGCGCGCACACACACACACAAACAGACGCACACGCACACACATCCAGACACATCAAACAATTACTTCCATTGTTGATTGCCTTGGTTTATTCTATTTTGATTAAAAAAAGTCATATCTATCACTGTATTACCGTCGACAACCAGTGGCACTATGAAGATTGATATTAATTAGGTATACAGTGTAACTGAAGAGAGATTTAGAAATAAAAACTTTAAACATTGGTGCATGAGCCCTTTAGGTAAGAGTAGACGTACAAATGGATTATCTTGGTTTGTAACCAAGACTTGACCCAGGACCCAAGTCAGGTCAGCACAAACCACAGAGATACAACACAACTACAGACGAATGCAAAACAGCTACTAAGTAACACAAAAGGCATGGTTGTGTCACTTGTAGTGTCATTTTATGCCTGTTTGAGTCTGGGAGTCTTGCTCCTATGTAAGAGGGGTGGGAGGCCCTTCGTGTCAGCATCCAGGGGTCCAATATTTCATAATCTTTTCAGTTTGAGAGTAAGAGAGAGTGTGTGTGTATGCTTGCATGGATGTAATGTAATGTATTAGCTATTTTAGCAAAAAAAGGTTATTTTTTTTAATAATTTATTTGGGCTTTTCCACCTTTAATAGACAGGACAGCTAGGGGAGAAATGGGGAAGACATGCAGGAATTCATCAAAGGTCGGACTCAAACCCTGGACCTCTGGGTCGAGGCATAAACCTCTATGTAAATGTGCGCCTGCTCTATCAACTGAGCCCAGCCGACCACGCAACAAAAGTTCATTAAACCCTTCTGTAAACACTGCATTGCAAAAATGGGACTGAATATTTACATAGAAAAGATATGACAGAGGACTGCCTACTCATATTTAATCTGATTAAATTATACATTTTGTATTAACATGGATTTTACTGCATTGTAAATTTATGCAAGGCATCTACGTCTACTATTTATTTTAATCCAGTTAGGCACAACAAAAGTTCCAATTCCATTTCTGGGGATTCTGAATGATACTGAGGTATAAATGTGTTTTTTATCTAGCTAAATTCATTTACGTGTTTAGCCCTTAATATGCATACAAATGCCTTCTTACAACCATGATTCTTCTGTTGCTAATGCTAACCCAATGCTCATTATCCTTTAATAGCACACACTATGTTGGTTGAATTGCTGTGGTCTGTCCATTTTAATAGGGTATTCACTGCATGATAACACTAAAATATGCTAATATGAATAGAAAAAAAATAATACTATTAGCAGATATTGTAACAGTCCAACAATGTTGGCAGTTTTGTGTGTAGGTGGCTTGAACGTTTGGCTAGATTGTAACATGTCTTGATAATGTTATACAGTATAACCTCAATATGGGACAACACTATTGGCAGACAATTAAGTCAATATTGATCAATTCAATGACAATTTTATTACATTTTTACTGTCCAATGATATTGTTGGTTTCTTTTTTGAATTATAGTTCTTCTACCTTCCACAATGTCTTATTTGCATAACAGTATGGGTATTGCTTTTATGGTTATGGTAGTTTTGCATTGGCAGACCTATCTTCACAGCGCTGTGGTGTTAGGACTGGCTACACCACAGATACATTCTGGGATAGGAGAAAAAATACAATGGGTTGTTGGCATTTCTGTAAACCAATCAATCGCCTACCGGACGCAGCGACGGTGTCTCTACAAAAAAAGCATTGGGAAGAATGCCCCTTACCCTTAAATTGAGTGAATAGATTATGTCATAAAGATTATAAAATATGATAGGCCATAGTATCTTGACCTTGGTAGACATTGTCTTATCTCGCCTGGATACATGATTTGCAGCTACAAAAACTCACTTCACTTTTTGGGGACTTTGTTTGGTACTCACTTTGAACTGTTGAAAAATGTGTTTCTCTTTCAAAAGTTGTACCTGTACTGAATGACAAGATGCTCAGGCACTGAGAGACTATCACCCTAAATCGTTCAGATGCTGTGTGCTTTCATTGTCAAGCACAAACCCCAAACGCGCCCTTTGGGAAATGCATAGAGGTGTTAGACAGGGAGGACCATGTGGAGTGAAAGAAATCTGAAGACATTCTCAACAGTAACGTTTTGAAGTAACTAACAGTTGAAGTCTTGGAACCAATTTGTGTCCCAGGTGCCTTCAAATGCTCGAGTATCTTGAGACTTTTTAGAGTTCAAGTCGAGGGCAGTGTCAGGATTTATTACTCATTAAACAAGCTAGTGGCCACTGTCCGTACTTTGTACCCTCTTGTACCCTCTTTAAAACTCACCTGATCCAAAATGAATATTGGATCATTACTAAATATTGAGCACCACTTCAAGAAACATGCATGTATACATTCTTTATACGAATCAAATTCACCTGGCTCTCTCAAAATGTAACAAAGTTGGTATACCAGCACTTCTACAGGTACACTACTTGCACGATATATATCTAGTTTGTGTACAAACAAATGTGTGTTAGCGTAAGACACGTTATTTATTTATTAGTTTTTTGTATGGATAACTACGGTGGCCGACAGGGGCAAAAGCCATGCAACTTAAGAAAAAACATGCAAATAGACAAAACACAAGCAAATTAAGAAAACAACTTAATTAATTTGACAATACATGCACAGCATTTACACAAATACACACAACACAACCAAATACATAAACACGCTGCAAATACAGAAACGATGCAGAGAGAAAAGCACACAAACCCCAAAAACAAATGCAACAAAAAAACGCTGCATCCAGATTACACAACGGAAGTTCTCCAGGCCTCTAGGGGGAGCGCTAAGTGGAACAGCTTGATTGTTGACCCCACTTGGGGGAGAGAGAGAGAGAGAGAGAGAGAGAGAGAGAGAGAGAGAGAGAGAGAGAGAGAGAGAGAGAGAGAGAGAGAGAGAGAGAGAGAGAGAGAGACGGGACGATGGGCAGGGACACGCTTAATCTCAGAACGGTGTGAAACGGTGTGCTTTGAGGTCATAGACTGTAAATATTAAAGTCTATGTCTGAGATTTGTTTTCTCTCGGCTCAGGTCACAGGTGATACTCAATCAGCAGAGACGAGTCTGTAAACTCGTGGTAATAAAACATTTCAAACTGCATCAGCGTTGACGTTTGTTTAAGCCATATTACATGAGAGGGTTTAATTTCAAGGTCCAAAAGGCACATCCAGTGTAGGCTTCCTCAAGTGTAATATTGTGATTATACAACAACGGTTACCAACAAAATAAGTGATCAATCTGTAGTCATACTGTAAAGCAATTCACTCTTGAAATACAAAAACAAACAACTCCCTCCCTGTAAGCCAGCCAATTTGAGCTATAGCTCTAGAGGCCGTGGGATTTATCAAACTGAATAAATCCCGCCCACACATATAAACACAAAACTGCTAACTCCATCGTGTTGTATTAAGACATCTGCAGAAAAAGTTATTATACTCATTAGCATGACTGCTGTACTGTTTAGTTCAAAAACATCCAAAACACTAAAAGTACATATTGGACCAGAAGCAAGCTTTTATTTTGAAATTACGTCGGGGCCAAACCCATATATATATATATATATATATATATATATATATATATATATATATATATATATATATATATATATATATATACAGGCCAAAAGTTTTGGCGAGGGTGTTTAGAGGGTGGATATTTTTTTTTTTTGGACAGCACAGGCTAGCTACTATTCCCTGTTTCCAGTCATTGTTGTAAGCTTGATGATTGGAAGGGTTAGGTAATTAGTTAAATAGCATTGCCTGCCAAGGAATATATAACTTGCAGATGCTACTGACAGGTACTTACTTTAAGTATCATTCATCTGTTCTTTTCAGATGCTCAAATTCCTTTTTTAACGTTGTAAAAATGTATTCTAGGAGTTTCAAACTGTTTGACTGGGCCTTATCTATTTCAGGAGCATCAAAACAGACCAGCATGGCTGTTGTCGGTGTGACATTTCAAAAGCCAAACAAAATGGAATATGTATTGTAAGAATAGAGAATCCCAGTGTGCTGTGAGCCACTTGCCACAGTCATCCACTAATACAGCAGGTGTTCACACCAAACCATTTGTTCCATTAGCTGAACATATGGGTTGCGAAGAATCCATGTAAGCGGTAAGCCTAGTTTATTCCCCTTACAAGTATCTTTGTTTCTGGTCTTTTTCTGTCCATTTTTCAGTGAATGTTAAATAGTTAATATGTTTAATTGAAATAACTTGTGAATTGTCTTTAAATGAACACAAGCCCAAATGGAATAGTTCCCTTTACTCACTAAGCTGATGAACTTAAGAAAGACAATGCAGAACTGACAAACTGGCCAAGATGTTATGAAGGATTATATTAATATAAATGGGGTTGTTTGTTGGCCAGAGTTGATGGGAAGACACAGAGGCAGCCACCAGATATGTGGTGCCATCAGTGCAACACAAATCCTAAACTACTGTAACTGTACTGAAACCATGAAGGAGAAACGCTGTGGCCAAGTGTCTTTGGGTTGATCAGTTTGGGTTTATAAATTCACTTTTAATCTGCATATCTGCAAAATGAAGCTCATTTATATAAGAAATAACAAACCAAGTCCACAGGGCTTTTTTCTTCATTAACACTTAATGGCAATAAATGTCACGTAGAACAAATTGATTGAAGCATTTCATCCACAAACCCCAAGCCGTTAACACGTACATTATATACTGCTCCCGGGGCATTCAGGGAGCTCTTTAAATATGGTTTCACCTTATGTAATTTCAGATTCACTTATTTCCATCCCATGGAGTAATTAAAGACTATATGTGGGTGTACATGTGTAATTACTTACACTGTAATATTAACTCCCCTTAATTTCAGCAGGAGCTGTTCAAGACAGGTGTTGTAAAACCCAAAGACAGTTATAATGGCAGACTAGACGGCTGATGTTTATTAAGATGGGCATGACAGTCTGCTGTCAAAACTGCTGTCATTGGTAACTCAATAAATGCTCCTGATGTATATGCGAGAATATTCTTGACAGAATAGAAGTCCCACCTGGCTGGAATGAAAATGGTCATTTATTGTACTTACTATTCAAAATTATTACTATATTATATCAACATAATAATCTTAACCCTGAACAACTTACTATGTTGCATAGAACATTTTCTGTTGTAAGGAATTAATTGACGGATGTTAACTTATGATAAGTGCTGTGGGTAGATGTAGCAAGTAGATGTAGCAAGTAGTAGTGAGCAGGTGAAAACACACAAGGTGAGTTGGAGATGATGTTGAAAAGATGGGGTATTTATTGTTCACCCTAAGGAAGGCCAATCCGGTAAAATAGTGTTACAAAAATAAACTAAATTAGAATAGCAAAAACAAAATACTTTTACAAAATAAAAGTAAACTAACAGGAGAGTTAAGACGATCACATCAAACAAAACCACTGTGTCTTTTGACCTTAAAGCAAGTCATTACTGAGGGCATCCGCCGGACTTACGCCCTCCTCCCCCCAATGGTCCTCATGCTCTCTCCGTCTCGAGCAAATGCCACTGCCTGTCTATACAGGCATGAAGATTCATGAACATTCCAATGCTACAAGGCAGGGGTGGCTCAGGAAAAGTTCAGAGGTCACCACAGAAATGAGATGTCATTTGTTGGGCATCATACATTTCTACTGTCAATTTCATGGAATGTTGGCAAGGTTACTTAATTTGTTTTTGAGATACATGGTCCTGGAGTCTTGACGGATGGTGAAGATATATCTCCTGACCAAAGTGTAGGATCATCATCCTTGGGCTCTAACATTTTTTTTTAAGAATTATACAGGGTTTTATGAATTTCTAAACCAGTATGAATGGATTTCTTTGGCTACTTGGGGACTGCAGAACTGTAAACACAATATCAACATTATCAAACAAATATCAACTTCATATGGTGATTATGTGAAATGAACTTCAATGGTTTTCTTTTACACATTCAGCAGACACAGAGCAACATTGTCAGTGTCACCCGAAGGAATTTAAGTTGAATGTTTACTCGACTAGTGGCTCTTTTTCAGTATCCGCCAATCATTGAGAGAAATATCTGGCTCTTTGGCTGCTAAATGCTAGAAGTTAGTTGCGTGTCTGTCTGCAGCTCAGTAATGGGTAGATAGCCTATATTGGGTTTATAAGATTGCTTGGGAAGGGGATCAGATTATATTGTTATCAAAACCACATTTATTATTTTGATAATATAACTGAAAAAAATACCAAACACATATTTTGAATACATTCTGTTACGGGAGGCTGGTGAATGGTAGACACACACAGGAGACAAACACACACAGTAACACTACAATGATCTGACAACGGACAACGGGAACACCAAGAATAAATACCATTGTGTTGTCATTTTACATTTTTCTCCCTTTTTCAAATTTTTTTTTAGTTTTCACTAACACCACCTTACTACCACTAGTTTTACTGTACATTTTGAAATGCACGGTCAATAACCCTCATTTATATAGAATAATACCTAATATTTGAGTTAAAAAAGCAGAAATTATGAATTATTTTGACTAATAGTTAAGATCAGAGGAACGTACAGATGAGTTTAGTCAGGAATGAAAGTAAAAATTGTATTTGCAAAGAGCGTTGTATGGAATCCAATCCATTTTTGTGGTAATTTGTTTAAAAGAAACCCATATTTCAGATATGGACATTTGTTAAAGGGGTCAAATGTGACCGAAGGACAACAGGCATCAGACAATCACAAAAGTGGGAAAACTAAGGCTGGAAGTAAACAAGACGGCACAGAAAACAAGACTTTCACAATAAAACAGGAAACAGAACATATACAAGACACTCAAGAGACCACAAGACAGAAACTACAACAAGAGAGCGACCAAGGACTAAGACATGAAACAAAACATGAACAGGATAAGACTATCCCAAGACAAGACAGATAACTAGGCTAAGAAATTAAGACAGGAAAACAGACTACCACAATAAGACAAGACAAAACACCCAAACCATAACACATTCATTATTTTCACTTCAGCGTTGATTGCTTTAATAAGCCTGTGTTTCTAAAAAAACTGCTGTGATAATGCCTCTATTATATCTCACTCTGCCTGCTATGAAAATATGTAAACATAAACACAGACACATACTCTTTGGAATAATTCAAAACACAATTCCACTCATGTACTGCATCTGTGTGCGTGCAAGCATCTAACCTAGTCATCCAAAAGTTGCAGGCCACAATAAACAATGTCCTTCCTGCTTTCCTGGGCTTTGCAAAGTAAAGTACTAACCTCAATTTACAGCTTTTCTTTTCTGTCACAGCAGGATTGCTTTGTGCAACTCAGATAAACCTGACAATCT
The DNA here is from genome assembly GCA_026937815.1 of Etheostoma perlongum. Classification (NCBI taxonomy): domain Eukaryota; kingdom Metazoa; phylum Chordata; class Actinopteri; order Perciformes; family Percidae; genus Etheostoma; species Etheostoma perlongum. Next base: position 5,205,397 of record CM049390.1, on the reverse strand, counting down.
ACTAAAGTACGTTTTTTCCTTGGATCCTTTTGTCCACCAAATAATAAAAACAACAGAGTGAGTATCCCTTTCAGAGTGGGCACACACAAATCTACTCGCTCACATCAAACATCAAATCATATTGGCATGAAAAAGCATCGCATATCCTAAACTGTAAAAGTTCAAACAATTTAACTCCTTAAATGTGATAATGTAGAGGTCTTTTTGAGGTGACAAATCTTGAAGGTGAAAATTGGTTTTCATCTTTTTATATATCAAAGAGCTCCTCATTAAATCTCGTCCTCCTCCTTTCTCACGGGATTGCGTTCTGTCACGGCTAGAGAGCCACAGTCGGTTGTCAGGACCTTTGATGTTCCTGAAGTTGACAGGCTAGTCCCAGGGCATTGTCACTTCTCTCACAGTGTTATCTCTGAGCAGATAACAGCAGCATCTGTTAGCAGGTGCCATTCAAAGGTGTTTGGGAAGCACCTGCACTGAGATGGCAACTACAGATGACACTTGAGCTAAAAGGTGATCCCTGAATTGGCATAAACATTGTAGGACCTATGGCCTATTTCCATAATACATGCAAATAATTCCTTTGGCTACAAAGCTTTGTACTGTTTTATTTACAGTATGTGATTCTACTTAGCCTTTAAAACAATCTGTATTCAGTTATTCTATAATTTTCCTATTTTCACCAAACCCCAGGAAAAGACTAAAAGCAATGATGCGTTAATCTGTTTCAATACTCTCAGGCATACCCAGCCCCAGATCCATTCAATCCTTGAAGGTGTTAATCTTTTAAGGCCATGAAAACCTTCTTACTATGAATGATGGGATGCTACACTGACTTAAAGGTCTCGTGGCTTGAAAATTTTACATTAATATGCATTCCCCAGCCTGCCTATGGTCCCCCAATGGCTAGAAATGGTGATAGGTGTAAACCGAGCCCTGAGTATCCTCCTCTACCTTTGAGAAAATGAAATCTCAGATGGGCCAATTTGGAATCTTTGATCCCCTTGTGAGGTCATAAGGGGCAAGATTACCTTCACTTTCTCTGCTTTGCCCGCCCAGAGAATTTGGCCCGCCCATGAGAAAGAGAGAGACATCATGGCTTTTAAACGTGCAAAGTGGCAGTTGGTCAAGGCCACACCCCCCCCTCTCCACCAGATATGGTATTAGGGGACCACCAAGGCCTATATAAAAACTTCTAAAGAGCACCATGCCATGGGACCTTTAAAATGTTCTTAAGAGTTTGTATCCACATTTTTTGTTCAATGCGTTGTTATCTGCTCTTGACTGCCCTTTAGCTGCTAAATGTTACCACTATGTTCACCAGCAAGTCGCTAACTTTGTTTTCCAGAGGCACCTGAACAACCCCAGAAATGAAACATTGTTGATATAGACTAAAGACTAAAAGATGATAAAAATGCTCCATTGAGCTAAGAGGAACTTAGGAGCTGAATGAGTAACTCCTATCACATTATACAGTCTCATTTGATCCATTGTTAATGAACTAAAGTGCCCATATTATGAAAAAAAATCCCTTTTTCTGGGATTTGGGTCTTATTTTGAGTCTCTGGTGCTTCCACACGCATACAACCATGGAAATAAACAAACATCCATGCTGTTTTGAGTGAGATACAAGTTTCGGCCTTCAGTCTCCAGGTGAGCTGTTCAAAATCTCCACGGCTTTCTACGTAACTAGCCGAGACGAGGTGACTAACCGTAGCATGCTAGCTCATTCTCTATGGGAAAACATTGCTACAACACACACTAGTTCCCCATAATCTCCAAAAGAACTACTTCCATGTCCCTGTTCTGCAGGTATTCCACAGTGTGCCATCGTTCAGAAGAAGTCTCCCAGCTAATCCTGCCTTGTACTGACCAAAATTGTAAAAACAGTAGCTAGATGATGTTACCTAGCTACTGCGTATGTGTGACTCCCAACAAAGATAGTAAATAAGTGAGATGTCTCCCTCTGTAGCTGAAAAAGAGAGCTAAACAATGTGAAAACAGGATCTGCAGCAATGTGCTGTACAACAAAAATATGGTGTTTTTTGAAAATGAAACTGTGTAAACCTATTCTGGTACAACCTCAAAATACAATATGTGCACTTTAAGATTGGAAGGGAGCTTTCAAAACAGGTCACACATATATTTATATATATCTAATTTAAACTGCTAAGCACTGAGGTTTTAAGGAAACACGGCTCAAGCAGAAGTAAACAGTGCATTTACTGGGAAGTGTTTTATTTTTGGTTGCAGAATAATTCACATTTGTTACACCAGTAAGTTACACTGGTTTGGCAGCAGGGATTGAGTCAAACAAACAGTGTAGGGTTCGTGGTAATGAAGGAACATGTCACCCAGTGCAACGTTGTGGCTCATTGATGTGTTTTATAATACGTTATGGATGGAGCTCATTTGCAAAAGGAAAAAAGATATCAGGCTTTGGATACGCAGAAAATATTCAGTTCAGTAAGAATCAGTTTATTGTTGGTTTCTGGATTTTCATTGGATGAGTTGTCTACAAGAAAAAGCTTTTTGCATACTTTCTCTGTTCAAGTACAGCCATGCACTGAGCGAAATTCTCTTTATTTGAATTTCAGAAATTTCACAGCTGTGTTCTCAGTTAAAGTTAAGTCTACCCTAAGAAAAGAAAAGTCAGACCTAAACTGAGAAATTGAATACAGCGACAGAGATTTCCAAGGGACAAGCTCTGGATGCTGTCTTTGATCAAGAAAAATGGTTCTGTGCTTTATTTGCATTGTCAAGTCACTCAAGTCATCGTTAATTGCAAATGATCACACACTTTTTATTTCTCAAAATTTCGTTTCATAACACTCTGTGATAATTAACACCCATCAGCACTCGAACCAGACAGTTCAGGTAATACGAGATAATGCCGTATTTTATTTACACAGGCAACTTGTTCAGTTTAGGCCCGTCTTTATTCCAAAGGTCAAATATTTGCAGGAAAAAAACACACATGGAACCCAATGCAGCAGGATGATAACACTTCACACAGGACCTGACTGATCAGAGAACAGGCTGAAGTAAATTAACTCAGAGTTTAAAGCAGCTATAGTGTGTGAAGTGTCATTTTATAAATATCTTTTCTGACACGTGTGTGTGGAAAAGGCAAAGGAAGCTTTAAGACTTGCCAGTATTGCATCAGCTTCAATTTTGACAGCTGTTCAATCATTGAACTATGGAGAAAGTCTACGCTATAGCTTAAATTTCATAAAGAGGAAAAAATGTCTCTGCATGTGGCCAAAAGCTACGTCAAGAGTATATGAAATTGTAATAGTGGTTCACATATGATAATGCATCATAATTTCCTAAATATTTATATTTCTGCCATTGAATGGAGTCTCGAAAGTGACAAAGATTAAAATGTTATCGGACAAGTACAAAATAACTTACTTAAATAACTTAAAACTTCTTCTTCTTGTTGCTGTTAGCTGGCCAGCTAAAGTGTGTTCTTTTACACTTTTACGTTTATGCTCCATGTGAATACGTACTATTACATAAAACCAGTAGTATTGTTTTGTTATGTATTAAGTTGCATTCAGTCATTATTTTTTAAATGTTTGATAGCATTTTCCTGCTTTTTGTCAGTTTTAGGGGCCTCCATACATTGTGTTGCCTTACTCAGAGATAAAAAAAAAAAGAAAAAAAGATTTAGTCCATTAATCCTCAAAATAAGAACTATTGATTCCCAAGACAGTGTCCTAAATATAAAAAATAGTAATTTTATGTGTGTCTGTGTTACTCTCTTCTGCAGGTATGAGTCCCATGAAGTCTCACCCAAACTGTAAGCTCATTATTATTTTAGTCACACCTATGTTTTTACATGCTTTAGAAGCACCATTTTGACTGAAATCTTTTCCTTGGCTGTGTGTTTTGCCTCGAGGTTATGTGCACTCCAGAATACTAATGTACCTTACTTTAAAATCAACATAATCATTGATTGAGGTAGATATCTATATTCCTGGACAGACTTACTGATTTTTGGATCATTCTGGACAAATTGCCGCTTGAGGATCATCAGCAGCAAAATCAGCAGTTGGTGACCATTTGTCATTGTCTGGGCTATTACAAAAACCCAACGTATAGTGTGCACACAAAGCAAAAGGTACAATACATGCTTTGACTACTTACGTTTCACTACTGTGTGTGTGTGTGTGAAAGCAAACGGAAAGCATTCAGAGGAAAGTTCAATACGCTCCACAAGGGTTTCTCAAAATCCTGAAGTGGATTTTAGGTTCACAAAGCTCTTCTGGTTCTCTGTGGGAGTTGAAAATAACAAGCTTCATCATGCTGGCACTCTTTCTCAAAGCTCTTATTCTCTTCTATAAGGTCTATATGGTACTAATCACATGGAAACATTTGCCAGACCTTCCTCCACAGCGCTGCAGAGGAGAGTCTGGTGAGTCCACACAGCATTCTGGGATTGGAGAAAACCATGCTCTGGTTTATTGGCAATTCTTTAAACCGATCACCATCATGGGCGGCACTAAGCACCGGGCAGAACCGCGGTGCCTCTGCAAAACAGCCTCGGGAAGGAACTTGTTTTGGTGGAACATGTGCATGTTCAAAAGTTGTTGTAGTTGTGCGACAGAAAACTCCAATTGGACAGACAGTCTAGCTAGCTGTCTGGATTTACCCTGCGGAGATCTGAGGAGCAGTTCATAGTCCTCGTAAATCCACCGGAGTTCAAAAATCCAACACAAAGAGAGGATTTAGTTTGGCATCAGGACGTGAAAAGCAGTTTTATAAACCTGATTAACACACACATTATCTCTATTTCTGAATGTAACAGTCTTGTTACGAGCAGAGTAATGTCAGTGAAAAAAATTAAGTCATTGTACAATTAAAATAAAAGTTCAGAGTTATCTAATCAAGCAGTGTGCTCGAAGTATAAGTTAATTCATATAAAAATGTGTGAATCATAAGGACCAAATGTTGAATTCCCTCACAATTAGTTAAATGCCTGTGTGTGAGATAATGAGGAGTTTGTAATGCCCATCAAAATTTTAATTAAAACAGTTTAAATAAGTCTGAATCTATTAAGAGAAGAAAATCAGATGTTGATTCTCATAGTCAGGAGGCCACAGTTCCATGTTAACGGTCTGCCTAGCCTATAAATGTAACGCGCATCTGTGATTATGAAAGATGGGATGTAAGTTTGCTTAGTCAAACTTCATTAAATATTATATTTATATAAATATTCCCCTGAGATATTGTTGGTATATTAATAGCTGAACCTGGTTTTCCTAATGAATGTGGAATATTTTCTGCTGTGCTGTTTTTATGATCAACATGAATTTAGCATTTTAATGTCAGAGGTGATGGGGCACATGATACTTCAAAGAACTCATTAATTTTTGAGGGGTCAGTAAAGGTGATCCCAGGGTCACGAGGGGCCAGTTGTCTTTTTATCAGCTTTCTTTCTGGGAACTGAAATGAGAGGATCAATACTGATCTCACACGCTACTGGTGTGTGTGTGTGTGTGTGTGTGTGTGCTATAGAGTTTTTATCTAAACAAACAGGCTATGTGTGCACTGTGTTTCCCTGGACATCTGTGTAACAGAAGGGGGGATGTATTTTTTGATCATGCACAACAAAACAAAAGACACATTAAACCCCTACTTTCAATACCATAGATATAGTGCTACTTGGCCAGCCATGCCAAAACATTATTTTATGAACTTCGATATCCAATGGAAAATTATATCAGAGCCGAAGAGCGGAGTTCACTTGGCAACAAAAACAAAACTTTCACCCAGGAAACGCTCGTTCGTTTTTCCGTTTTAACCACCATCTTTTTCCTAAACTTAACCAGTCGTTTTGGTGCCTAAACTTAACTGTCATCAGCATATTGTGTTGCATTCTGGCTGAATTCAACTACCACGGCCCATGAAAGGGTCGTCATCTGGCCAGCCAAATAACTGCCGCTGGTAGCCAGAGCTCTATAGCTCCTAAATACTGGTTCTATTTATATGCAACTGCCGCTCGGATTTTATCCTTCCATCACACTAAAGTGTTCATCTTATAGCGCTTTACTTTGTTTAAATACTCCTATTTTAGATACATAATATATGGTCTAATGGTGAAGTAGAATTGATCACTTTGAGGGGGGGATAGAGTTCTTTCCAACTATAGATAATAAATAATTCAGACCACAAAGAGGGATTTCCCACACATTGATGCAAAAATGGACCCCTAAATATACTTGTCAATCCCCAGAGTTATTGGCAAGTATAAAAACACACACACACACACACACACACACACACACACACACACACACACACACACACACACACACACACACACACAAGCACAAATCTGGCAGACGCAGTAGCCCCAGCATTAAATAAGTATTTTTGTCTTGCTAGAAAGAGGGTCTTTCCTTTCACTCAGAAGGTAGAAAACCTATTATGCACTGCGGCAAAATGAACTGAAATAAACGCTCCCGCTGGTGGGTGATGGTGTGATGCGAACACGTAACAGAATCAACGTGACAGCTGGTAACAAACAATCTTATGTTACAGACACACAGTCCACTCAAATATGTTTCTAAAAACATTTGAGACAAGAAGTAGGTAATACAGAAACCACATTTTGGCTTATGTTTGATCAGCACTGTCTAGTTTTCCAGTTTAATCTGAGCTTGGTCTGAGTTTAAGAGAGAGGGGGCGGCCTCTCTCTCGATCAGCTTCCATGCTCTTTGTGTCCATATGCAGAAGGACAATCTGTATTTCGAGCAAGGGAGTAGGGAGATCTGGGCACGGGTAATATGGAGGAATGTTGGACACGCATGGAGCTGTTGCAACACAACATATGCAACAGACCAATAATGGAGGAGGTGAACGCAAATGTGATGCAATGTGTTAAAAAGTCAGCTTTGGAATTGTTGGTTATTGTAATTTTGAACTAGTAGTTCCCTTTTGTTTCTTGTCTCTATGCTAGCTAGGCTTGCCAGGTCTTTATTACAGCTCTGTATTTAATGCAAGGAGATGAGACTGATGTTGATCTTCTCATCTCAGGAACCAATTAAGCATATGTTCAAAATTGTCCCTTAAGAGAAAGTAAAAGTATATGGAACAGAAGGTAAATATCAAATCACATATGGTATAAAATAACAAATTCATTAAACAATAAAATCTCTGCAGGCAAGTGAAAGGCAAGAGCTCACAGGAACTAGTATTAAGACATTCTACATTGCCAGGAAGTGAAAACACAACAACAGTGCAGACGTTTCTCTCAGTGTCATCAGAGCTGGAGTCAGTCCTAGCAAGTGGAGGAGTGAGGGGGGGCTTCACATCAAATACCCTTGAATGGTGTATTAGAGCGAGAAATCCTACACTGGCTTGTTTGAAGAAGTCTGGAAAAAGGTTTCGCAAACGTTGCATCACATCTATCTCTGTGTGAAGTCATGCGTGCATTTACAGGTACACGTGTACACACGCACACACACACACACCGCCATACTTAATGTCCACAGCCCATCTCACATATACAAACCCAAATTCCCTCTGACTGACTCACTCCCTGTCTGGTTGTAGGTCATAAAGACCTCAAATACCTGCCATGTTATTATTTAACTGCATGACATCACACATCTGAATTGTTGCTCTAATCTTTATATTATATTATCTACTGTATGTATACTGTTATTTCCCTTAGACCAATCTTTATTATCATATGGTACTGTTTTCTTTATATACAGTGTGTTTAGCAGTGTATTTCTATGAATGCACACAATAAGAAAAATATAGAATCTCTCCTATCATTTATAGCAGGTTTTTTTTTATCATATGAGAGGAGTGAACACATTTTGTGCATGAATGCTGGATGTTGTGTTTAGAATGTTACAGGCAATGTTGCAAAGATGCTATTATTGGCCAGTTTTTACCATCAGCATTCATTACTTTATGTCATTTGCTACTTAATAGTCACATACTTCTCTCTGCAAATGCACTTTTGAAATGTTTTTATCCCACATCTTTAAATCCTGGGCAAACTACAGCAACTTCCAGCGATGCAGTCTCAATTGCTCCTTTGCCATCCATCTCGGACAAGCCCAGTGACACAGATGCAACAACAGATGTTGGCCTCAGAGCAAAAGAAAACTCTTGGATCGGCAAATCATAGAGCTGTGCAGTCTGTGCTAGGCTTGAGTTGAGATGTGAATACATTTTACAAATGAATGGGCACAACTTACATTGAGTTCAGAGCATGTCACTTCCTTAATGTGACACAAGGGCTGACCTCAGCTTCTTACTCTTTTAAATTGCACATACATTTGAACATCTGTTGCCTTGTGTCATGGTGGCAGATTACACTGCCTTCACTGCCACAGCTTCCCATTATACTCAAAATTACTTTCTGGCATTTCATTCATCTTGGAGATAATATAAATTTTGTGTGGGCAACCTTAAGGACCTCACCAGATCAGATAACAGACACATCAATAAAACACATTTCACCTGTGCACCCATGTATAAGATAGTGCTACAATGTGACTCATTAATATGTATATACAGGGCTGTGCACCTATCCATTTTATTTGTCACGATGATTAATTCAATATAGTGAATCACAACACAAATTCAGATAATTTTTTGCTTTCATTACATGCTCAAATAGAATGTGAATTGAATACAGGGGGCATTCAAGGAAGGAGAGGAAGACCTATTGAGATAATTTCATTAAGTGAAGTGAAAGTGAATGAATGATCTGAGGGACCTTCATTTAACAGGCGCTACAAAAAACTTTATTTGTCAAAGAGATGCAAAGTTACATAAGTTACTTGCCAAAATGTCTTTTCTTTTTGTTTATCCGTTTCACCTTAGTAAGCTTCTCAAAACAGTGTCTGTGTCAAAACAGAGGGCAAAGTAGTCTACATCCTTATTGTCTCTTTGCAACAAAGTGTTGACCTTGGAGTAGAAAGAGATTTCAGTTAACATCTCCCCTGTAGTGTTTTCAAAGCCAAAGGGGTGGGGGTGAGGGGTTGGAGAGGGAATCCAGGCTTGATTTCCTTCCATTATTATACATATCACATCTCTGCAGTACATTGTCTGTTGCCAGGCTTGGCAGGGTGTTTCATACACAGTGGAAAGTCATCTCTCCCAGAAGTGCTACACTGAAAATCCCCAGCATAGCTAAATAGACTGGCTTTTGCCATTTTGTTGGCTCCCATGTAACCTTTATCTCCGAGCCCTCTTCTCAGCAGCACCCACCCCCTGCTTCTGCTCAGCTGACGGGAAATCACAACTGAGAGAAACATGTGGTCATTTTTAGAAGCAACCAGACAATCATTTGGCAAGAAACTGTATCTGTGGATGTAATTAATCATCATCTGGGCATCGGAGGTCGTCCGCTAAGCTATTACAGTTTGAAATGAAGTCAAGAACTACATAGAATCAGCTTCCTCATTAAAATGACGAGTTCAACATTTTGGGAAATATATTTATTTGAGTTAGATGAGACGACTGATAAACTACCAGCTAACCAAACCAGTCATTGTCTTCTGAGGCAACCAGTTCTCTCTCCCAACCTTTAAAATACAGTTGATTGATCAAAATGCAAAAGATTATGTAGTATCAAGAGCAACAATGGTAGTGAGTAGTATGAATGACAAAAATGCCGCTTAAGGAGGTTGATTGGGGTGGTGGATAGGTCAAACAACACTGGACTTTCACCCAGGAGATCAGGGTTTGTGTCCCGTTCTTGTCACTGAAACATATTTTCTAACTCCACCCATGCTTTATTCCAGAACCTAACTGTCCCATCCTTGTGCCGCATTTCAGTTAATTGTATGTCCCGACCCAGAGTGTTAAAAAGAGAAGCCAAGAGTCCCAACGTACTGCCTCTAAATATGACGTCCAAGGGCTAGACGCTAAAGGAGGCGTTTTGCATCAATTAGAAATGCCAAAGGGACCTGACCAAGTGTCGCGATGTTGACGCAATGGGAGTGACAATGTGTTATGTGAGGAGATACTGGCAGCACAGGCGTGGTTTAAGTGTGTGTGACAGTTTGTTCAAAACAACAATGGCGGACGTGATAGACAGATGGTTCATCCAACCACCTGCCAGGTAATTTTTTGAAAGTTCTTGTCCTTTTCCAAACAGTTTCCAATGACGGCTTTTCGGATGGTTCTGTGTAACAAACCATCTTGTACGTGTGGTTAGGTATGACCAGGCCTTTAGTCATTCAGTGTTCTTCCCTCTTCTACCTGCATAGAATTTCTCACAATGTTAGGCTCCTCCGTATATCTCACACTCTGCCTAATTCTCTCGCTCCAGCTCCCCTTTTTTAATTTCTTCATCTCGTGCACTCTTTGCGAGCCAGAACTGAAGCCAGGATTAGCTCCACTGAATTGAAATACCTGACCAGGGTTTCGCAGCTCATATCACATTGCATAAAAAATTTGATTATAGGGCGGTCAGTAATAAAAGTAGAACTGAGCCCCTTTTCTGCACAGTGCAAAACAAGCTATGAAAGCCAAATCAAAGAAGAGATATACGATCTGACTTATCATGTTTTTGTTCAATCTTTTCATCAGCATCAAGTTCTGTGGTGTCTGAAGATGAGGCATTTCTGTTCATTGTATGTTATCATCTGTGAGATTTCTTTATCATTCTACTGTGTCTGAGCACAGATTACTAGTATTAGAAGCTGATGGACGGGAGTGATTTGAGCATGTTTCTGTGATTCTTAGAGGAGGTAGTGCAGAGTAAATCACAGATGGTAGACTGAAAACCATCAATTAGAAATAAAACATTACAGATTTACTGTGGCTCTTAAAGGCATATTCAAGGTATGCATCTTGTACTTGTATGTACAATACCTTATTTTGCAAAGCAGATCTCAGCCATACTAGAAACATTGAATACTAAAATTCTTACTGAGGAAAAATGTACACACTTAAACTTTATGTTTTTATGTTTTATATTTTTAACGTTTCATTAATTTCATCAGCACCAGTATTTTGACCAAATACAGCTACCTGCAAAAGTAATGACATTCCCATTAGCTTCTGCTGGACTTTGTGTTTAGTTCTAGTTTGCAAATGTTAGGATCATGCTAACATTATATCTACTAAACATTAGCATGTTAACATTCTCATTGTAAGTATTTTAGCTTTCTGACTTAAACATGAAATGTAAACTTAGTGCATCTGAAAAGATACACACTACTCTTTATTTACACAAAAAAAAAAAAAAAATGTTGAAAGGCCCTGGGACGCCAGTGTGTTGTTTGTAACTGTTCGTGAATGGTATATCTTCCGAAATTAAAAAAATGTAAATTAAAAAATTCAACAAAAAAAAAAAGAATGCTGAAGGATATACATATTGACTATGTAGTGTATAGTATGGGATTTCGGACACAACCTAGGTGGTCAGAGTGACATTTTTCCGTGTACAGTACCATTGCCATTGCACAACACTGTGACTGTTGGAGCGGACTACCATTCACAAACACGTCTCTTAAAATCGACTTGTGGCAGGTAGCGGACTCACTAAGTCTGTTCTTCACTATTTCCATTGCCTGGCGCTTGAGAGAAATTTAAGCTAGCTGGATTTAATTGCTTCATATTTCTATTGGTAAGTCATCAAGAAAACAGCTTGTGAGTGACACATGTTATGATAGTGAGTGACACTTTAAGGCCCCACTGACATGTGTTGTCACCATAACAACTAACAACTATTAATCAATTAATCACTGCAGACAGTTCAATGGCCACTCTTATTTTATGTCTGGTTTTAGCTCTCAACAAAAGCTCTGAGACATTCCTCTAAATAGCAGCAGCAACAAACTGTTGAAATATTTCTCTTTGTTGAGGGTTTTTTCTTTTACCAGTTTCTAAAGACCTTTCCTCTCAATGTTTTTCTTGTTGGAGATTGCCATTATATTGCTGCCTATTTTTCCTCAAGCCATGATGTCAGCATTAGGTTTTGTCCCCCCATGCAGTACCAGCATGACAATAACGTGCTCTGTCAACCAAGAATCATCCCGTGGCAAAGAGTCGGACCATTGGAGTGATGATTCATGGCTTTTTGTGTAAAGTGTCAACCCGGTCTCACGGCAGATCGTGAAATGGTCGCGTTATTTTGATCTACGGATTCGTCAACAGGGACATGATTTTCATGTTTATTTCGTGGTGGTCACCACAAAATGAAGACCGGAACACGGTCTCTGGGGGACGCAACAACAGGGAAATGAATCGCCACACGCTGGCGATAACAACGGGACGGACTGCAACACGCGGGATGTGGTACAACAACGGCCGCCTGGACACAAACCACGGTCTCTGGGGGACGCAACGATGGGGAAATGAAATGCCACACGTCGGCAACAACAACGGGACGGAGCGCCAAACACAGGACGCAATCGACAACGGGACATTTGTGATTAGGAAAAGAACAACAGGGAAAGGAACTGCCACACGCGGGACGTGCTACAACAACGGGACGGTTGTGGTAAGGAGAAGAAGAACGTGGAAAGGAACTGCCACATGTGGGACGCAGGGCTTCTCCAGGGTGAAAGTCTTGTGTTTGACCCATCTACCACCCCAACCAACATCCTTATGCTGATTTTCGGCTTTTCAATACTACGAAAAAAATTTGAAAATCATGACCCTGTACACAAATCATTAGATTAAATAACATCACAATTTCATGAACTGTCATGAGACTAGCTGAAAGTGTCCCTTTAATCTAAAATTTTATAAATAGTATTTTGTTTGCATCAAAAACATTTTCCATCCAATACAACATTGTTGCACACTGTATGTTTTATGTGTGTTCAGTGTGAAGGTGTGTTCATATACAGTATGTTTGAAATATTCAAACATCATGTTTTTGCACTGTTACCAATGTCTTATTCATCATGTTGTACCCATTTCCCTTTGATTCATGCTGACATAATTTGAATCTTCAGAAACTTTGAGATCATCACAAGAATTTCAACTAGACCTCTGAGAGTTTTAAGTAAGCTCAGCTCCAAAAACAAGCACTTTAATTAAATCCCTTGACCTCCACTTTCCATGCTGATCAATAGGATAATTGTGATCTTCTTTCTTTTAGTCTCCAGTGCCTTCTTTCACAAGTTGATGAAAACAAATACCACACTCATTGTTGTTTTGGAATACAAGGCGAACATATTTAATATTCTACCTCAAGCTCTGTACCTAAAACTCAGAGCATGTGTCACAATCTTCCATTTTTAACTGTAATGTTAATTACAACATTTGGGACACAATAGGATTTAAACTGGTCTGCTACGGGAGCAAGCCACATCTGTTTCATGAAACAGATGTTTTAAAAATAATCCACCTCAACCTATCCATTCAGAAAGGACTAATTAATTAGCTTTAAAGGTCTCTTGACTTTGATGTGTTCAGACAGCGTTTTCTCCTCCAACTTTAATGCTGATGCAGAAAATTGATGTGAGTCATCTGAATGTCATCGCCTCCTGTAACCATTTTCAGATCTCGACGTGAGATCAGTACCTGCGTGTTTGCTTTGATGTTGTCCAACTGGCATTTTAAGGATCCAGTCATCATTAATTCATTGAAATCATATAATAACAACAACAACAATAATACATTTTATTTATATAGCACTTTTCATGGTACTCAAATACACTTTACAGTAGAACCAGCACATATAGCAACAAAAAACAGATAAATAAATAAAACAAGAATATTAAAAACAATTAAAAATATAACATCCGAATGCTCAAGCTGTGTGGAGTGTCCACAGAGCTGTTGATTGAAAAGCAGAACATAACAAACTATCAATAGCATTGGTGGAGGTTCCTTATGAAGTCTGGGTAGATTACAGAAGTGAAGTTGAACAAATTTACTTGACAATGTTAGAAACATGATTAAGTGAAATTAATGTGGCCAGCTGATGCTATGAGAACACAGTTGGCTAATAATTAATTCAATTTGGATGTACACCTTAAGATAACCTTCACGGCTGAATTACAGTCTTTCGTTTTAATTACTTACAGTATCCACAGACCATGAACTAATTAAACACATCTATTTCAGACACTTTTATTTTAGACTCTGATATTGAGTATGTATGGATTGGAAGGAGACAACTAGGATGAGGTCATGTCCAAGTTGCTGCTAGCTTGATATACACAACTCAAGAAAAAAATTCTAATCACACTTGCACTTCATTATTATCAACCACTTTCATTATTATTATTGTGTGGTACTACATCCTGCACTTCTTTCACAGCGATTCATGCGACTCTCAACCTGCATTGGTACCAAATGTTCTTCAGTAAACCCTATAAAACCAGACTACTTTTAAAAAGTAATAATCTTTGATTTAGTCCACCATGTTTACCCCATTTCCAGGACTGTTACTGCCAGCCTTTTACTTGCATGATACAAGCTTTAAATGCTAAATCATAGCACACTTGATGCATTTCTAGCCACAGTCATATGCACTGTTTCCTCTCTGCATATCATTATCTCTCCAAAGGCTACTATAAGCCCAAACACTGTACTGTAAACGATTCTCATGCGGAGTTGATAGTGGATACTGCTTTGAGGCCTAAATCCCCTCACTCAGCCAAGCTAGTCTTAATGCAACAGGATTTGTGAGCCTCTTGGTACAAGCAACAGACAGAGGCAAAGGAGAGCCAACCATCCAGATCAAATGACTCAACTCTCCTGAGTGCTATGTGTTGTCAACATGAAGGATGCTATCCTTATTTGTTTTGATTAGTGAGTATAAATCTATGGGAAACAAAGCGGGGAGAATTCCCTGGTTTACGCTTGTGTGCAGAATGGCATGACCACAGTGTTGTATGACGTGCTTTATGTTTTCTTTCCTGCACTGATAGAGCTTTGACCTCTTCATTCTGGTGTGCACATTTGGGTATTTGTGTAAAAACAAGTCATAGACTAACGTTTCTTTTCATCCAGGAGTTCCCTGAATGGTCTTTGAGCCAAATCTATCTGAAATAACCTTCCTCTGCTGTCACCATCAGCTACCACCAAAGCCATTATCAGACAAATCATCTAAGGAAATAAGAACTCACGACTTTCTTTATACCTCCTCCCGTACAGTGACAGCCAGTGTCCCACTAGACCGCCTCGCTCCTTGAACGCTTAAAGAGATACTTCACTGATTAGCATTAAGCTGTGTATCAGTGGAAACAGGGTAGTTTTTTTCAATTGGTCGTGCTTCCCTCCGTCATGTCCCCCTGAGACGAGAGATCTCCGAATTGTGTGTCTGTCTTACCGCAGAAGGTGGCTCAGGTTCTTGTTCAGGCTCTAGTCATCTCACGTCTAGACTACTGCAACTCCCTCCTGATTGGCCTGCCTGCATGTGCCATCCGGCACCTGCAGCTCATTCAGAACACAGCAGCTGGACTTGTCTTCAACCTCCCCCAAGTTCTCTCACACTACACCCCTCCTCCGCTCTCATCACTGGTTACCAATTGCTGCCCGCATCCGCTTCAAGACACTAGTATTTGCATACAGGGCCATGAATGGATCAGCCCCAGCTTACATCCAGGACATGGTCAAACCCTATACCCCAACCCGCCCACTCCGCTGTGTATCAGCCAACCTGTTTTGCCCCCTCACAGCAAGGGAGAACTAATCACTCAACAACATTCCAACTGTTTGCTGTTCTGACTCCTAAACGGTGGAATGAGCTCCCTATTGACATCAGGATGCGCGAAAAATGCGCATCTTCCGCCGACGGCTAAAAACACATTTCTTCCAACTACATTTCGCATAAACAAGAAGAAGGAAAAGAAGAGAGGGAAAAAAACTGCAGGTTTTAAGTGTTGCAGGTTTGAACGTGTTGGTCTCAGAATTGGTTTTGGAAGGAAGCCATGGCAGCCTCCTTTAATGGTTTAGGCACGGGTGCAATGTTGGGTGGCAGCTGGGCTGGGCAGCGCAGGCTGTGGCAGGACAAGTGAGGAGGTCGGCAACTTAAACAGAATGGTTGGGTTGCATCTTCTGTCCACAATCCTCTGGATGAGAGTGTCTATAAAGTGTGTGGTGTGTGGGTTCAAGACCCACTGCTTGGATCTCTTGCAGAAGACTTGGTTGAACCGTGCTTGTCCTGCAAAGGATAGGACATTAGATAGATTAGATGTATGCAGTGTATTTATATTATAAGAAAAACAGACTAAATATGGATATTCAGTATGAACCATATAGACAGATATGTACAGTATGTACAGCTATGCAATGTGGTAACATTGTAGTGCGGAAACAGTGACATTATAAGAGTAGTAATGTAATAACTTTAATAGAAGTAAACATACAATCTGAACTAAGATTTGACTTTGCCAGACTTTTTTCAGTGATGTGCTCATAAACCGCGCACAAAACGCTTACTGCCAATACAAAACAACAAAGAGTCACACCTCGCTGCTCACCATCCTGTATGATCGTTCCCTTAGCTGTGAACATTCTAATTTGGGATATTATAGTACTCTGACAACACATGATAACACACCTGTCTTGGTTGTGGCCTGCTTCCTCTTGACAATATTCTCATTGTGCTCCAGGATGGCAAAGTAACATCGTTCCCTCATTTCCAGACATTTCTACTACATAAATTTAAACATACATTCATCTTTCCAGTGGTGAAATATCCCTTTAATCTAAGGTCTGAAAGCCAATGCGAATGTGGCCTCTATGCAACTCAGGCTTTATGTGCTACATTAAAATCATGTGAAATAATAATTTTCCAATTCAGTCTCCTCACCTGCATTAGAGAACAGCGCCAAGGCAGTGGAGGTTTGGCAACAGGAACCCGTTATTATGGTTTTGGTGTTTTCTTCTGTGTATGTCTTATTGTGATAGTCAGTTTTGTATTTTTATTTGATTTAATTTTTTTTTTCATCTCAAACAATCAACAATGTTGCAAGACAAAACAAAAATTTAAAACCAAAAAATTAAACGGAACTAATCAGAAATTAACATATATATACATATATATATATATATATATATATATATATATGTATATATATATATATATATATATATATATATATATATATATACACACACACACACACACACACACACACACACACATATATACATACATATAATTACACAATTAAATGATTAGTTTGAGTAGGTTCAGGCAGAAGAAAAATAACTTATTTGCTGTTATTCCACAAAATCATACCATCACAAAGTAAATAGATATGCAAATACAGCATACAGTCTTTCAGGTCTTACAATAACCAATTACTAACAACAATAACAATACCGTTAAATTACAATTCCATTCCTGTGTTTAGGTCTGTTTTCTGTATATTGGTCCAGTAATGATTTCTTTAATCTATTTTTGAACTGAATGATATTACGGCTCTGTTTGATGTCATTGTTCAGTCCATTCCATAAGGTGACCCCACGTATGTCCCAAGGCAAATTATTTTCTTCTTTAAACATAAATGTTGTTCTGTTTCCTGTTTTATTTTGAAGGTCTGGTTTTCTGTCTTGTTGTGTCTTTTTTTACTTCATGTCCTTTGGTTATCCCGCTCTTGTGTTTTCTTGGGGTTTTTCACCTGTTTCCCAGCCCTTGTTACCTCCTTACCCTCTGTATTTAGTCTTTGTGTTCCCCTTGTCCTCTGTCAGATCATTGGGATTTGTCTCCAGTTTGTATTTCAATTTATTTGTCTTCCCGGTTCGTGTTAGAGCTAGTGTGCTTTCTGTTTTACTGTTACTTTATTTTTGGATTCCCATTTTGCCTGCTTGTTTCCAGGACTCCTTAGGTTTTTTTGTGCATTTTTGGAGTTTTTATTAAATCATCAAAACTATCCTCAGTTTTTGCCTCTGCATTTTGGGTCTGCATTTCTCCAGCCTTCCATGACACCCATGTGCTCATAACTATGCATGATGCTGCACTGTGCATTGTTTGCAAATGTATAACATAGTTAATGAAGTATTTCATATTATAGCCTAACTGCTTACACAATATAATTGATGTTGAAATACAGGATCTGTGACAAGCAAAGCACCTAAGCTCTATCATCTTAATTTGAAAGCCCCGTGATGAGCTCCCTGTGGGATCAGAACAGTGTCAGCTCATAAGTTTTGCACTATTTAAAGGACTCCAATGATTATTTTTTAACAGCTTGTTTATACATGAGACATTTGTTATACCTTAAGATTTATGCCAAGTGTTTTCTCTGTTCAAGGAGCTGTAGTTTCCGTCCTTCTGAACACCCAGGGCACTGCTTCAACCACTGCATATTTCCATGTCATATGCACACACACAGGACAGAGTCACCAAGGATGACATACAAGATAGGCTCTATTTACTAAGGACCTTCATTTCTCAGACATTAGTAATTGTGTCCACGTTCGGACACCACCTTCTGCTATTGGCCATATTCGGACACTTCCGAACTGACGCACTTTCCACTCTTTTTGTGGTACTTTACGTTTCCGATCATCACCAA
The DNA here is from genome assembly GCA_026937815.1 of Etheostoma perlongum. Classification (NCBI taxonomy): domain Eukaryota; kingdom Metazoa; phylum Chordata; class Actinopteri; order Perciformes; family Percidae; genus Etheostoma; species Etheostoma perlongum. Next base: position 5,186,933 of record CM049390.1, on the reverse strand, counting down.
AAATGTTAGCAGAATTAATCTATACCCATCTGACATGTATGTACAGTACATGGAAATGTGCATGTCTAATTAGTATATATAATGGATTTTGATGAGGGAACAAGTAAGAACGCTTAGGGGACAGTCTTTCCATCTAAAAAGTTTCTATGTGGAAAAAAAACATTTTGGAATATTGGATTGTACGAGTTTGACAATTGACTAGTGTGGACTTCACCAGAAAACAGCAAATAAACAGAGGTATGGATTAACACAACTTGTATGCCTTTCTGTTACATCTAGTGCAGTCAGATTTGCTGTGTTCCTTCTGAAGGAATCACTGCACATGGGTAGTCACTTGTAATGACATTTTGAACATGTTTAGAGGCTAAACACATTTTAAAACTTGCCCTGTTGAAGCCTGTTGGGTGCTAACTCTAGCAGGAGGATAACATGGTGTAGACAGCACCTATTGGTTTTGTTTTTCTCTCTACTGACAACACTCTAAATTTACAAACAACAGAGCTACATGTTGAAATTGACTGGAATTCTCCTTTAAAGAGCCTATACTATGCTGGCTCTTTGATGATGAAGTTATTTTTGGGGAAACGTTTTAACAGGTTCTGTGCAGGGGCAGCACTAATTGGCTTGAGCTTAAAGCTTAAGGGAATGTGTCAACTGTGTGATTGTTCTGTGAAGACGCCTCTAAGGAGCAGGAACATCATTAGACTTTTGGACGCTCCTATTCAGCTTATATAAGGGATCATGTTCCCTTTTCTTAACCTTGAAATAAAAGCATAACACATCTGTGGGAATTAACCAATGACTGAGTCAGGAGCTAAAATGTCTGCCTTCTAAAGCTCATTGCAGCCTATACACCATCTGGTCTTCTGCTTTAATAAGCCTCTCCATTGTCACTTTATTTAGTGTGTCAATGCAGGGCTAGTGTAAAGTGCGCCACGAACCTGCTGATGGTGTCGCAACTCGCTGGTCTCTAATAGTGGTCAATGAATGTCACAGTTTATATAATGGCACTTTTATTGTATCATGATGGAAGCCAAAGTGCCAGTTTCTCTCTTTGGCTTCATTCACACGGTAGAGGATTTTTTTCATATGGGATTCAGATCTGTTTTTTGTGATGACAGAGCAAATTAATTCACACTAAATTTGACATTGTCAATTCCAATGCTGCACAGTTTTTAAAGTCTTAAATCTGGCGACTGTCCACCCCAGCAATACGACCCCATAGGTTGACTTTTACAAGTAACAATTACGATCCCTTAAGTTGCTATAAGTGGCTGAAGTAATTACAATGGAAGAAAAGCAAAAAGTCCTGTAATGTGTTATTAAGACCCGAAAAAGTCTGTTAATGGTGGACGATGGATCAAAAAAAATTTTTTCACCCAGGAGACTCGAGTTTGGGTCCCCGTTGGAAATAAAAGTAAACTGCGAGTCAATTAAACAATCCTAAGCAAACTCAAGTTCATCAATTATGTTCTTTGTCATATGTGTACATTTGTCATGTATGTAGTTTTTTTTTAACCCAAACTGCTAAACTTTTTTAACCTAACCAAGTAGTTTGGTGCCAAAATCAACCAAACTGGGACTGTTTCACTATGTTAAAGACGTGTTTAAAACCACAAGAATTGTGTTGATATACAAAGACAGAAAAAGCACCTGTAAGTATTATTTCCTGCCACTGCTAGGATTGCTAATTTATTAAACACACTATGAGTTGTATGAAGGTTAAGACCAAACAACCTATGTGGTCATGTGGTTCAGAGGACTTGTTGTAAAACTGACACTGTCTGAACACTTATATTGGATTCATGCAACATCAATATTTGTTATGACTTAAAGTGCTCAGATTCATCTGCTTTTCATGTTCATAATTAATTCAGTAGTGCTAGGCGAGCATTATGTAGTGTGTTACAAAGTGACGCACGTTTACACAGAAGTAAGACGGGACCACAACAGAGCTGTTTGGAGCAGTTTCTGAACAGTGTTTTCTGTTGGAGATGGTCCCTTTGGGGTGGACTTTGGTCTTTTTCACTTTATAAACATATAACATGCACACAAAGATATATAACACATAAAGAAAAGGGAAAAAGCCAAAAAGCACAATATGAGCACTTTAAGACAATTGAGCAAAGAACCAAGACAACTGCAAGGTGTTCAGTGGAGGGGGTGGACCACAAAAATATTATGAATCTTACTTCAGTTGGAGAAAAATATGCAGTGTGTTATGTTATTTTAGAAAGAGGTGGCTGGACACCACCACAGTTGTCAGAAATGTGAATGCAAAGACTTAAAGTGACTTAAAAATAACAAAAGCAGTGTAAGCATAACAGCAGCATGAATCTACTAAAGGCAGAGAGTGAATCATATTCAAACAGAGGCAGCAGCTGGATAATAGGTTAACTATGTAGGCTGTCGCTGGGCTATTGGATAGATGAGATCAGATGATGTGACCAGCATTTATGAAAACAGCTGATGACATAATTGACAGCCCGGCACAGGACAGCAAGGAACAATGAGCATGTGTGAGAGGACTGAATGCAGACACATGAGAAATTAAATGACAGGCCAAAGCATGCACAAGTATAGTATTCCTGACTGAGGGTATGCCATAGCTTCATAAGATAAACATGAGCCATTAGAGATTCAGCTTGAGCACCCTAAGTATTATGTATTTGGTACAGTATAGTTCACATGCAGGTCACTTATTGCAGATGTTAAGAAGAAACAGAACATTTTTCCTGTATCTAGATAGAGCAAGTCCACTGTGGCATAGAATAAAGATTTATTGGAGTGGACATGTTACATGAAAATGCATTGTACATGCATTGTACAAGATCTTCTGAATCTTAAAAATATGGAAATCTGAAGGTTTTAACTAGTTTCAGCTGAAACTAGTGTCTTTGTTACATCACTATAAGATTTTGTTTTTCTTTTCAATACAAATCCATTGTGATCCTAAATTGTTCTTGTCTGTAAAAGAAACAAAGGATAAACAAAAAGAACCGCAAATGAAATCTGCTTTAAGTATAGTATATTCAGCAGCAATAGGAAACTGCAAGAACATCATGTTTGACTGAATTATGAATGGTACAGAGTGTTCTTCAGCATATGAATGAGGTTTTGCAGTCAGTTATAGTTCAGAGGAAAAGCTGGCACTAATTCAATGAAGCAATTGAGATATGAAGCCATACATTGACAGTTTGAGCATCCTAAATTGACTCCTAATACTTGAGCTGAATATTGAACGAAACATTTTGGTAATATGGCTGAGAATATTAAGGAGTATCTGGATCTCATGCAGTTGTTGAGATTGACTTATTCCTTATGTTTCACTGCTGCTTCTGCCAGCATCAGTCCCTGGACTGACAGTATCCCTCTGCTTTGAGCCAGACTACACTGACAGACTATGGCAAATCATTCATCTAAATAGATTAAGGAAACAGTTATGGATTCATATGAAGAGTTGTGGTGGTTGTGGGGTTGTAGAGTAGTGATGTTTTATGTCTTTTGAGGCAGGTCCAAGTCAAGTTTAAAGTGATTTAAGATAAATCCAAGTCAAGCCTAAAGTAATTAATGATTTATTCAGGCCAAGTGTCTCAAGGTATCCAAGCTAAGTCCAAAGCCAACTCTTAAGTTGTTTGCAATATGTTCGAGTCAAGTCTCAAGGTATCTAAGATATGTCCAAGGCAAGTCTCAATCTATTTTAGATAGGTCTAATTCAAGTTTTAAGCCATCCAAAATCAGTACAATTCAAGTCTCAAGGTATCCAAGATAAGTCCAAATCAAGTCTCAAGTCATTAAAGATATGCTCAAGTCAAGTCAAGGTGTCTTAATAAGCAAGTTTGGGTTAAGGTGCAAGTTTTTTAAGTTTCTTAATAGTGACATGTAATTAAGATTTTCCTTTCAAAGCTTTGAGTACTGTTTGCTATTATGACTTATATCCATAACTGAGACCATGTTTAGGCTATACAAAGGCTCAAACTCAAATCAAATCAATGGGGAGTCAAGACCCACAGTATTATAGTCTAAAGTCTATATCTGTTTTGTATATATTTTTACATTTATTTCCAATTTTACAAGGGACAATGCACATTAATACCGTAATGTGCCATTTTTAGCCACATTGTCCCACTTGGCCAATGTTAAAGTAGTCAATAAAATTTCAATGAAGCAGACAACATGTAAAATCAGAACAGGACTAGACATAAAGCAGCTGAACAGAGAATGAAAAGATAAAAGGGTACAACTAGGCAACATGCATAGTAGGACATTTTCATCAATGCTAAATAAAAGCATGTTATGCAGATAGTCAGTGTAAGCATAGCCTCTGCAGATATACAGCAGGCTGCTACTATTTCTGTCCATGACACCTGTTTGAGGTTACAATATTCTGGACGTGAACAATGACGGATGGGAATGTCCCCTCAAAGGCTATCCTGTCACCCCGGGGAAAGGTAAGCTCTTTATCTTCTAATAACTCCATTTCTGAATCCCTTGTCTTCCAGCAAGAAGGTGTCCAGACACCCAGTAGTAAATGATTACTTATATGGATGTTGACATCTTCATAAAACAGAGGGTATGGTGGGATTCAGGGCAGGAGCTGTGCTGGTGGGAAGTCTCAAGATGACATGATCAAAGTTAACCTTTAATAATATGGCACTGGGGGAAATATTTAGTCCAGAGCTGGAAGGTGTTGTAAGTTACTATCATTTTATTTCACAATTTTTGCTGAATCATTGACTATGTGAGTAACTGCTCCATTAAAAAAAGTGAATAACCGTCACTGGGAAGCAGTGTGGAGTACTTTGTGAAAAAAACAGGGTCTAGGAGAAAATGACTTGAACAAAGAAAGTGTCAGATGCCCACCGAGGTTCATAATGGAAATGCAACCGGACATCTGCTCACAGACGCTCAGGGATGAAGGCAAACCAATTTTTCATGAAACGGCTACATTTACGAGCAATCTTGTTGTGCGCTCATGAGAAACATCATGAAGTTCTGGCTGAGGAGATGGAAAGTGAAGGAGACATCATTGTAAACTATCTCAAAGTATCCATTATAATATGAATGCGTGGAGGGCAGGAATCTTTTTAACATGATAAATGCTCCCTTGTTGATAGAACACAATTTAGAAATCATTTAGTCTTTTACAATAGTCCAGTGGGGGCTGAGGTAATTACATATAGGAAATCTATTCAGTTTGTGTGAAATCTATAAATAAACTGCTGCTATTTAGCTAAGAGATTGAAAAACTGCTTTCCATATTACTACAACCCTAGACCAAAATCAACAAAGAAAATAAACTTAAATAAAACATACTGAGGTGGCCATCTGCGTGGAGCAGAACCAGAGATGAGATGTTTTGATTTGCTCTTGGCTACACATCATACCTTAATCATAGCTGTTAACAAGGCTGTCATTTAACTTTGAAATGTCACCTGTGGAGCAGAGTATTCTTCTAAATGTAACCGTAGCAAGTTAAATTGGTTTGGACTGACATGTAGTACTTGTAGGTGCTCTTATTGATTTCAATTCAATTCAGAATTGACTTAAATTCACAATTTAGCACTTTAAAGAGCATTAGCATCTCAGTACATTTTTCCCACTTTTCTGATAAGCGAGCTCTGATTTTCTGGGCAGAATGAACACTGATACTGGCTCCAATTCAGCCAATTCATGCACTTTCACATTATGAGCAATCTATGTTTCAGCTTTGGTACAATGTTCATGTAACATTTTATGACACCGCCATTGTTGAGTATCATTTTTAATGGTCGTAATTTTCAAATTATAGTCTACTTTCAAGTTTAAAAAGGTGCTTCAGGGGGGAGCTATTACAATGTGTAAGAGAAAAGACCGAGACAGGTTGGTGTGATTGAGTAAAACAGTAATATTTCGGTTGGAAGTGCCATTTTCCAGGAAGGTATATTTTATTGTATTGTTCACCAAGTCATTTTATACAACTTTCTACTGTGATGCTTCAACACACAATATACACGCTTTAAAATGAAAAGATGTGAAGCATCAGTAAAGCCCTTTTTATCTACAACTGCATGTAACCTAAATTTAAACATCACCAAAATTACGCTTCTGATATCAAGAACATCAGAAAGCTTGCATTTTATTTCCCCATGTTTTGAGATATAAGTCCCTTGAGATATCTGCAACCATCTCAATACAATGGAGAGGAATGGAATTTGTGGTGATCACATCAAAAGATTACACTTGAAAAATTCAACAACAACATATCTTACATCACTCCTCAACTAGTTTATATCCACTATAAGTGTTTCATTTAAGGGATTGTTCCGGTGGCTAGTCCGGTTTGGACTAGCCAGACCTTCCTCCGTAGCGCTGTGGAGGTAGGTCCGGCAATGTGAGACTCCTCAACTAAAGTCATTTGGGGAAACTGACACTTTAAGAATGACCAATGGCACTACTGTAAGAGACGTTACAAATGACCTTTCCAATATATCTGACCAAATGCAGCTCCAGCAGCCGAGCACAGTACGCCGGTAAGCTCACAATTAAATACTGCATGCTGATATAACTCTATACACGGTGATATCACCTATATGTGATCAGGACCCAGTGCTGACATGCAGGTGAATTGATGCTTGTCTGTTTTGGAGTCCTCTGAAGACCAAGATATTGATACTATTGTAAACTGTAACTTATCGGTATTATCATGTCAATATAATAATATAATGTCAATCTGTATATGGTGTCTCTTTTCGTTATTCAAATATAGTGATAATAAGTATATCATAACCAAAGAATACTGCCTTTTTGTGTGAAATCTATCAGCAGCTGGTCCTACCCAGTCTTTTATATTGGCTTTCACAGCCTGTGAGCACAATCCCATATACTAATTACAGTTCTGCACACTTTGAGTAGATGCTCCAACACGTGCATGGACACTGTGAGCACATGCATCCTGAACGGCTATATGTTTATCATGTACACAACCAAACAGATACAGTTTAGTGATTTTTGTCCTTCTGTGAGTGTGCAGTGTGTTGCCAACTGTCTGAATGTTTGATTACTCCAATGAAATATGTCTGAAAAACTGATTATGTAGCATCAGCGTGAAACTCATAATGAATTATGGATGAATTTTGCTCTTGTAGATGAAATTCTGTTGTGTGGATTCAACAGGACTAACACTGATTACCAAGACGGAGGGTCCTTGGGTTGTCTTTCCCTCATGCTACTTACAATTTGCCTTGCAATTGTTTCATAATCTACGTAGTTTCAATATTACAGTTTCATTAACACTAATGTAAAAGCCAAAGTCACAATGGAAACACAGTGATGAGTTCATGTTAGATTTCTGATATTCTGCCAGTCATATATTTGACACCAGAGGGAAAAAAAGGTAAAATAAGTATCATCCCTACCTTACTTTAACACAACATATGCAGTCCTTTTAAATTAAAACCACTTTGGCACACTTGACACTGACACTGACAGGGGATTGTGGGTTAAAAACCACAGTATGCATTAAGTATGAATTTCTCAGCTGTGAACCAATGTCCCAACTAAATGAATGTCATGTATAGCAACATACAATTCTATTCACCTTATATATGCTTCCTCTTGACAATATTATTGGGAAACACTCAATTAATTGTCAATGTTATGCGAATGACAATTATACCTATCAATCAAGCCAGAAGAAACCAGTCAGTTAGCTAAACTTCAAGCATGTATTAAAGATATAAAATCTTATGGTGGCATTTTGGGTGGCAGTAGCTCAGTCCGTAGGGAGTTGGTTTGGGAACCAGAGGGTCTCTGGTTCAAGTCAACGCACGGACCAAAGTACGGAGTGTGGATTGGTGGCTGGAGAGATGGCACTTTACCTCCTGGGCACTGCCAGGTGCTCTTGAGCAAGGCATTGTACCAACCCCTACCCAACATCTCAATGAGCTGGTCCAGTACTGGCAGCCCAATTATTCTGACATCTCTCCATTTGTGCATGAATATGTCCTGAGCATATGAGTGCTGAGTCCTGAGTGTGTGTGTATTTCAGGCTTGTTTGTAGTGATTACTAACAAAAAGTGTAAATTGTCATTTCCCCACTGGGGATCAATAAACAGTATGAATTATTAAATTATTATTATTAAATCCTGGATTAACTACAATTTTCTGTAGTTTAACTCAGACCCGAGGTTATTGTGCTGGGCCCTGAATGCCTCCAGCGTCAGAAATCTAGGAGTTATTTTTCATCAGGATATATCCTTTAATAGCCAGTTAAAACAAAACCTTTGTAACGTTGCCAAAATTTGGCACATCCTGTCACAAAACGATGCTGTAAAACTAGTCCATGCATTTGTTACTTCCAGGCTGGCCATTTGTAATTGCTTACTATCAGGTTGCTCAAGTAAGTCCCTTAAGACTCCAGCTGATCCAGAATGCTGCAGCGTGTGTTCTGACAAGAACTAAGAAGGGAGATCATATTTCTCTTGTATTAGCTTCTCTGCATTGGCTTCCTGTAAAATCCAGGATTGAATTTAAAATCCTTCTCCTGACCTACAAAGCTATTAAAGGTCAAGCACCATCATATCTTTAAGAGCTCATAGTACCTTAGTGTCCCACCAGAGCACTGCGCTCCCAGAATGCAGGGTTACTTGTGGTTCCTAGAGTCTCTAAAAGTAGAATGGGAGCCAGAGCCTTCAGCTATCAGGCTCCTATTCTATGGAACCAGGTCCCAGTCTGGGTTTGGAGGGGCAGCACCGTCACCACATCTAAGAGTAAACTTAAAACTCTCTGATTAAGGTTATATTTAGGGAGCTAGGAGTTGCGGTGTTCACCTAGACCATCGGGGGATGGTGTGCAGCCACAGTCATGGCGCCCCCCTCCCTATCTCTGCTTCTCTTCATAGGAAGATTATTTAGGGTGTGAGGAGTTTTTTGGGGTTTTGCTTGAACAAGTCTAGTACCGAAACGTTGCCTATTATTAAAACTTTATATTTTTTGCAAGTTAGATAGTGTGTGGGAGTTTTTCTTTGCGATTCCTCCAATTTCACCAAATGATGGTCTTTTATATGCTAAAATAGAAAAAGTCATAAAGACCCAACACATCCTAGTCCATTCAGACAGTTCACTTTGATTAAACTTCTTCTAAAGACTACGTGGGCCTGTACAGACTGTTTGACTGACATCTCCTTTTAACTTTGCTGCACTTGTTGGGTTGGGACTCTTTTCAACCACATCTCATTTCCAGCATAGCTACAGGCATCCTCACCCTGACTTTTAATCAGAGTAACTGAAAACATCTGTGAATGTGTGTGAATCATCAATCAATCATCATCATGTGTGTCACATAAGGCACCTTTTGCAGAGTATCACCTAAGGCTTATTACTTTTTATAATTTATATGCTGTCTATGAAAGCAGCCCACTTGTTTTTGTGTACTTCCAGACAGTAAAAGTGGAGCTGCTGTAAGCAGCAAATCCACAAATCCATTGAGTAATAACTGCTAAAACATGCAACACATCTACCAAAAAAAAAATACATAAACACTCAAAACTATTACATAACTACACTTGATGTCTCAAACATTGTCAGTTTAAAGTGTCAGCACTCAGTGATACCAGTAAAAAATACTGATAAGACTTATATTGTAGTTATACAAATAAATAGGAATGGAAGACCCACACTTACTGATCATAAATATTTAAAAGAATTAAAAATTGCACATTTTGTGTTACTTTCTGAGAGATGGGGTATTAAATGAGTTCCTATCTACTGTGTTTATTGAGCTTGCAAAACTCATACTTAAACAGATTTGGCTATTTTGCTGTATGGGCAAGGTTGAATGGTGTGTGCTTGCAGCTGTAGTTTCTACTAAGCCTATTTAAAGTGATATTATTACTCAGCTGTAAAACTTTGTTATGATATTGTGTGTGTGTGTATGTGTGTGTGTGTGTGTGTGTGTGTGTGTGTGTGTGCGTGCATGCGTGCGTGTGTGTCACAATGAAGTGTATTTCCGAAAATCCAGTCAATCCGGTTTCTGACACTGAGGATTCAATTTGTATCAATTTTAACTTTCAGGAGAATTATTTCATGTTTTACCTAACTCTTTACACTCTATGTTGCAGCACATATAATATGGATTGATATAACCTTATATTAACATTATATGGAGCTATTGTGTCTTTAAAAAATACATGAGTACATTTAACCTTTACTTCACTGGCTTTACTTCTTTTGCTGGTGAAAAAAGTAGTATATTTTCCACTGCTGCATAATAATATTATAAATACATGCAGAGGAAGCATAGAATAGGTCAATAAAAAAGGTTAATACCTGTTTGATGCTGATTATATCAGCTCAGATTTGTAATAAGCACTCAAACCATTTAATCACTTTTTAGGAGCCAAGGTGGCCTTGATATTAAATAGAAATCCGCTGCCTTACACAGCCTACACTGCATTTTGTTTTGGTTCAAGGTCTGTGAGCAAATTACTGACAGGGATAAGACATAATGATACAATATTTCTTTTTGTTTAAGAACCAAAGCTAAAACGAAGAGTAAAAAGTACTGTATGCCTTTGTTTGGAAGGTAATTTGTGTGCAGCACTGAAAAATATGTTTAATATGTTATTAAACGTGCAACGCAAAGAGCGATGGCTGCCATCAGGGTATAGGTTTGTAGGTTTATTTGCAAAATTAAAAATATACAGAATGACTAAGTCAGTGCGGGGTGCCTAGGTCCCTGTTAGAGTGTGTGCCCCATGTACAGTGGCTCAGTCTTTGCCGCAACGGCCACAGATTCAATTACGACCTGCGGCCCATTGCGGCATGTCATTCCCCTCTCGCTCCCATTTCATGGCTTAATGGTTGTATCCACTAAAGGCCTAAAATGCTAAAAAATGATGATGATGACAAAAAAATCTAATACAGTGCAGGGAGTGGCATAAAAACCATTGGGTATATTTGAAGCCTCCACCTTAATAATTTAAAATATTCATAACATCATTAATAACAAAAACAGAGACTATAATAAGACAATGTAAAATGAATACAAATTAATACATAAATATAGAGAAACAGTAGCAAAAATTGGGAATGAAGGTATTGAATAAAATAACTATCAACGCAGGTGTGTGTGTGTGTGTGTGTGTGTGTGTGTGTGTAGGATATTGGTTAATTTATCTGTATTATTAACCCTTGTGTTGTCTTCCCTTTAACCATGAACTTGAAAATGAACATTCTTTTGTGCTTTTCCCATGTTTTTGTCACTTTTTCTGATTTATCTGTCACTTTTTCCATGGATTTGGTGCTTTTTTTAAAACCTGAGCTGGTTTAATAGAGGTTTTTTGCCAGGTGGGAAAAGTCATTCCATTATTTAGTCGCAGAACCTGCAGCAAGTGTTATTTTTTTCAATGAAATATAGACTGAAATGTATGTGAAAACTATTAGTTGACAACTTTTTGTTTTACTTCAAGCACTAGCAAAAATAAAACAATTATATCCTTAAAGTGGTAACAAGACCTATATATATTACCTATATTGAACACTGATGTGCTACCTGTGCGTGAAGCTATTTATCTGCAATGCCATGGATCAATTCTATCATTCTAATGATTTGAAACTGTGTTTGATTTGTTGTATGGCACAGTATATCATTAGCTAATTTAGAAATGCTGCTATAAGCCCAAAACACATCATTACATGACACAAAAGACAAGATTGATCTTTCCTTGGAGTGTTTAAGCTCCGTCTATTTTCTCCTTGTTGTTCAAGAAATTCAGACTCATAGCGGTTCATGAAAAAGTGATGTTAATACAATCCCACAAGGAGTCCCACTTGTGCTGGCAGACAAAGAGCGATGATCTCAAGGTGACCGCACCAGGCTCCCATAAATGTTTTATCCCGGCCTTCACAGAGCTGAGGTTGCTGTCTCCGTTGGTCACGCACGGCTCTCACGGGAGGGAATTATTGCTTTGCTCACATGTTAGTATGCACATGTTAATATCCACTCTGACATGTTATTCCAGACAGCAAACTGAAAACATGAGAGGAATCATTGATGAACAGAATTACGGCTTTTAATGAGAGCAAAATGAATGGTGCCAATGACAATAAGTGACTCATTTTATTACTCTTGTAAGCTTCTTTCGGTTGGGAGATTTCATTTTGTGCCTCAATTCTCCCATAAAGGCTTCACTTACTACAGAGCCCAGTCCAGAGCAAAGGATTTTACCAGCTCTCCATATCAAACCAGAAAAGAATTGCCTTTGGCATATCTGAGTGATGCATGACTTCTCCTGTATTTCTGTCTCTACTTTTAATCTGTGAAAATCACAGACTGTCAGTCAGCATTTAGTCCCCCTCAGACATGACCAGAAAATGTCAAATGTGCTAAAAGAAAATGAAAGATAACCCCAGCACAAGGAGTTCATAAGTTCATGGTGGTGTTTGTATTCTGACAAACTAACGTGGAGTTCATCACAGAGATTGAATCAATGCAAAATGGTGTGTGATCCTTTGTGTATTCATATATATACTGTAGTTTTTAGATGGTTCTAATTAAATTTAGAACAGAATAAACGGGCACAGTGCTGCGGTCTGTTGCTTCACATAAAACATCACAAGAACAACAATGATTTTTGTTTCTTCTTTCAAGATGGCCGGCGCATACAGACTCTCTATGGGCTCATCATATTTCGTCCCTATTACCTTCATAGCTGTTTGTGCATGCTGGCAAGTCTGCTTTTTAGTTGCACTGTTAGGTTGCCAAACCATTCTGTAATTGCGTAGCTAATGATGCTCTCTCGGATTGCAGAACATCAGCATGGTCTGACTGCTGACTTCATACAGCCTCAATCGCCTTAGAAACTAGAGTCTCTGTTGCATTCTATTGCACAGGTTATCAATGTGTGTGTTTTTATGCAAATAACAGTGTCTATGTAGACATTTGTACGAGGACACCCACATGATTGTCTGGTTATTGATGACCACTGGCTCATGGGCAGTGACTTGCCTTGGGTCAAAGTCCATATCCTGTTTTAGTGTTCAGAGCAGAGGGTTGTCTTGCACTTTGTTACATTTTATTTAGTTTGTCAAATGATATCAATCAGATGTTGTAGTCTATGCACACATGCACCATCGGCAACCCTAAAACAAAAGGGCCCTTCCCTCCTCTTCCCATTTAACATATTGCAAATTAAACCCTGAGTACGACCATCACATAACACACATTTGCTGTAATTACAGATACATGAAGACATGTATACATGAAGACATTTTCATGCTTACCAGTGGAGTCTAGAGTGCATGTACTGCACCCCAACGCTGCTGCTGGCTGGATGAACATTTGATGTTGAGCTGCAAAAAAATGAACGCATCTATTAAACATGTGTGAATATATAGATCTGCAACATGGAGGAAAATCTATATATATATATCAATTAAAGAATGTTAGCCATATTTCTATCTTTTTTTTCCAAAGCTCATATTTCAGGAGCAGCCTAACTCTCACAGTCCTGGGATCTGCTTCACCACAGGCATTTAATTGATTGTTTGTTTGGGGTTGGGCTTGTTTTCCTCTCAGCTTTAAAAATAGAGTTTTACAAAAACCTAAATTACTTTTGGGAAAGTCTGAGTCACAACACAGAATGAAATAAGACAGTTTCGGTTTACTTTCCCATGTTTGTGTTTTCTCTGTTTCTTTATTGTTTCAGTTTGGTCTGATAGCATTTTCTGTACAAGACCCAACCTGAGTTGCCTATAAATAACCAGATGAAAATAAGCAGGCAGTGTCTTTGTTAGTCTGAGACAGAGCATATGTTCAGGAGACAGTACTCGTCAAATTGGGAGCATTTCGAAATGCCACATTGTTTTGATATGTCTCCTGAAAAGAAAGAAAAAAAACGCATGACAGCCTGGGTAAGTCCAGCAACACTTACCTTTTGAAACACTTCTGCTTGATATGGGCAAGTGGAACAAGGGGAAGAAAGAGCTAAGACATACACTCTGAATACTCATTGTATCACCTGCAGCCAGTGCCTTATCTTAATGCTGCCTTTTGGCCTGAATATGGGCCACTTCAGTCTGAGACAGAAGCAAGCGTTGGGGATATCACGCAGCGTTATCTGCAGCTATTTCCAGGTGGATTCAAGTTTAAGAAGTCTGAATGACAGTATTGTGTGGGGACACTTTACAACAAAAAACTCTAATGGTTTTGTCTTTGAAGAGAGTCACAATAGCATCAGAAGACATCCATCTGCATGGTAATGAAGTGTGTGACACATCATTTTGAGGCTCGGGAGTTATAAATGATCATAACATGTCACAATATAAAAGAACATATCCAGATCTGACAACCAGAGACACCGAAGGTGAGTCTTGTACTGTTGTACTTTTTATGATCATTATGATGAGCCTGAAGCATCAAACCAAGATATTATAGTAGCATAATACTTAGCATAATACCAAAAGATGTCCCAAATACATCTTAAAATACTGAGGAGGTATGTTTGCTTTAAACATTTCCATTTCTAAGGTGAGGATAAGACTCAGCGTTTACCTGCCTTTTGGTCATAAGGAAGGTGTAATTTTGTCTAATCCTGTCTAATCCAGATTACGTGTTCACATTAACATGTAATACCTGAGTTTCCCTAATGCTTTTGCCATAAATAAGCCAAATAACAGAATATCCCTGACCGCACATTAAAGGGAAGATTGTCCATGCACCACTATTCTTTTTATTATGGAATTAAAGGAGAATTTGGAGTAACAATGGTGCAAGTGTTGACAGAAAACACACTTCACATGTGACCAGGTTAAAACTGAATTGTGTTTCCATGTAGACATAGCCAGTATGCTGCCTGTTAACCAATTGGAATGGTGAATACACTACCCAGTGTATTAATATGGCCAGGTAATTGGCCATATTAATACGGTACAGTATATCACCTCAGAGACTGTCCCTGCGTAGAGCCACATTTACAACGAGTATTATATTTTTTAGCTATTATAACGTTGCAAACAAACTGGGTTTTACTTTACTGTTACTTAATAAGATGCTTAAGACCACAAAGGTGCAGTGGAAGACCTACGTCTGAAATCTAACAGAAACCACAAAAAAACTTCCCTTTTAACAAGGGCACAAGTTCTTTTTAAATGTATTCTTAATATCAATTGTTAGTGGAAGGAATAAAAAAAAGTCTTTTTTGATTCATCATAAATGCCTCTGCATTTATTTTTTGCATTTGCATTTAAATTTGCGCCAGTTTCTTACAAGCTAATGTTAGACACCATTTTGTATGCAGCAGGACAATCACAAAACCAAAACATGTAAAACATACATTTTTCCCTCTTGGGCAAAGATTTCTTTTCACAAATGAGAGTACAGGTAATGTAATTTACAGAGCAGCGCTTTCATTATGTCAGAATGTCAGTTGGATTAGCCGTGCAATAATTTACACCTAGGCAATTATATGCTGTATGGCAAATACCTTTATTAAGCTAAATAATGATATATTGCCATTCTGCTTTGTGTCAACTCACCTTCTGCAAAACAAGGTTGTCAGGATTTCTGTATTCAAATTCCTAAGGATAAGTCTTGGCTATCCTCAAGATTAGAGACGGCATCAAAAGTGATGAAAGAAGCACATTTTCATAACTTATATAAGGATTGCGGTCTTTTGCATAAAACATGCATTTCATTTGTCATCTGATTCATGTTTCTAAATTACATCTGAGCTGCTGTCAACAACAATAACTTACTGTGTGAGTTGCTGTACTGTATGGTGTTTGTCATAATTAGTCTGATGAAACATGTTTATTGTGTGTGAAAAGCTTGAAATGTGTTATGGTGCATTGAAGGACAATGGGAATATATTAAAGCATTCAGATCATGTGTAGTTCATGGACCTACTTTTCCATATGTAGCCTTTATTAAGTGTCTACTATAATGGTTATCTATCGAGACTAGGTTTCAGAAGACTTAGATAAGTAGGAGGTAGTGGACTTAAACAATAAAAGTAACGACACACGTATTAAAGAATGAGAATATTTATATACAGTATGTATGGGCATGAATAGCATACAGCATGTATATAAAACCTTAGGGTGCACCCTCTAAGTAGCCTAAGATGTTTATATGAAAACTAAATAAATAAAATACAATATTCAAAAGTTTCTTCACCAGAGTCTTGCTCTTGTCTTTAGTCCATGGCATAAAATAAAATAAAATACCGTCCTTTAAGATTTTGTAGTTCTAGTTGGGTGCCTCGCCATCAAACTTCAAATCTTTCCAATGAACCCCAAAAACCTGTCCTGTGTAAACAAGGTCAGAATAACATAATGAAATATATGGTAACATATATACATAAGGTATGTTGAAGCCATACACTGATATTCTCTTCACATGCATAATCATACTGATACCTATATTCAAATGATGCTGATTACAATTACTGTTGATCATGTTGACGTGTTGTTAATGGTGATGATGATGACAATGACGTCAGGGGGTGTTAACTCTATATGTAGACCTTACCTGAGCCAGGTGTGCGTGTGTATGACTAGAGAGCGAAAGGACAAACTATATTTTAACCCCATTTTGTGAGACAAACGATTTTTTTCTTTAAAACAAGTTTACTTATGTTGCTGTTGCAGTTATGAAATAAAGAGACGGATCAATGTGACGCTACGAACAAATGTGCGTTGATTTACTGATCGCTCCTACAATTAAGTTGAAAAATAGTCCATCGGAACACGAAAAGAGACGCCAGTCAACGTGGAAATGAATGGATGAGACTGGAGTCAAGGTCTTATTGGATTGATCTGGACTGCTGCCAGAATCTGATGTCACCGGTACCATGAGTACACGAGCGACAGCGCTGTTTTCTCAAACTGGTTACGATCAAGCATTCAGAAGTGAAAAATGAATGAAAGAAGTGTTTGATAAGCAGACAAATAAGACAATAATAATAATAGTACAGTGTATTAAACATGTTACACCAAGTACTCATTTCTTGTACGATTCTTCAATAAAATACATTTCCCATTCTAACCGTAACCAAATATATCTTGATCTCTTTATACCATGCATACCAACAGTGTTAACCAGAACTGAAGCTAGATGCACGTGTTGAAACCATGCACTCGAAATACAGGAATATAGTTACATACATACTGCAAATTATGTTCTTAAAAACCCAGATGTATATTGTGAATTAGATTATATAGACTGTCTTTAATATAAAACTAAAATTGACACATAAATATGCATTAATATGATAAAAAACTGAAATACATGACATGCTGCGTAGTATCTGCGTTAGCTGACTTTAGCGTAGCACTCCATATCACTTCACGTTGGATAAACACGACGAAAATCCCTCACAACGAAAATCCCTCAAGGCTCCCTGGTAGCAGTACAGTTCCCAACGTACTTTTCCAAGTGTTTAGATGACATATGCAATTATATTTAAATGTTAATGTGTCTGTTATCTCAGACTGGCCATGTGCTGTCTGCGTGGCAGAGAAGCATCCGCTGTCACCTATCAGTCAAGGCGGGGTCAACTCTTGAACCAATGTTTTAATTGGTTCATAATAACCATATGCATTTATAATAGATTAACTAATTTAACTTTATTTTATTATATTATAACAATAATAGAATGTATTGATATTTGTTTCCATCATTTTTCTAGTGGGCTACACATATAGTAAATTATATGAATGATGAGACATTTTTCTATGTATGTTCTTTTAAATTGGTCTGTTTTAATAACACACTTGTGGTCAAGAAGAAAAAACTCCTTAAACAGGGTAAATGGGAGAACAAAAGTCTTCACAAGCTTTTAACTGCTGTAAATAGAGCCATCTGCTCACTGTTACTTACGCCCTGCTTTACCTGGCTTACAAAAATAGGAAATGTGTTTCCTGACCTTCAGCACTCACTGGATCGGTTCGCAGCCGAGTGTGAAGCAGCTGGGATGAGGATCAGCACCTCTAAATCTGAGGCCATGGTTCTCGGAAATCGATGGAGTGCCTTCTTCAGGTAGGGAATGAGTCCTTATCCCAAGTGAAGGAGTTTAAATACCTTGGGGTCTTGTTCGCGAGTGAGTTGACCATGGAGCGGGAGATTGGTCGGAGAATCTGAGCAGGGGGTCCGATATTACATTCTGTTTATCACACCGTTGGGACGAAAAGAGAGCTGAGCCAGAAGGCAAAGCTCTCGATCTACCGGTCAGTTTTCATTTCTACCCTCACCTATGGTCATGAAGGCTGGGTCATGACCCAAAGAACGAGATCCAGGGTACAAGCGGCCGAAATGGGTTTCCTCAGGAGGGTGGCTGGCGTCTCCCTTAGAGATAGGGTGAGAAGCTCAGTCATCCGAGAGGAGCTCGGAGTAGAGCCGCTGCTCCTTTGCGTCAAAAGGAGCCAGTTGAGGTGGTTTGGGCATCTGGTAAGGATGCCTCCTGGGCGCCTCCAGCTGGGAGGAGGCCTCGGGGAGGACCCAGGACTAGGTGGAGAGATTAAATCTCCAACCTGGCCTGGGAACGCCTCGGGATCCCCCAGTCGGAGCTGGGTGTGGCTCGTGAAAGGGAAGTTTGGGGTCCCTTGCTGGAGCTGCTTCCCCCGCGACCCGATACCGGATAAGTGGATGAAGATGGATGGATGGTGTTTCCTGATGAAGAAAGTTGAAGGTGAGCACTTGCACTGGTAGCTAGTATTATTCCTAAATTTAATCATAATATAACTCAAGGTCCTCGAAAAACATTGGAATCTCTTTTGCAACATAATCTTAAGAAAATGCCAAACAGCACAACATGCTGAGGGAGAATAAAACACCAAAAAACACCTATTGAGTGTCTCTCAGAATAGACAAAATAAAGAAATGAAAGCTTCCTTCAATTATTATCATCTCATGGTAATATTTTACCATTTATCAAATTAGAAGATTGAGCATTAGCTTCAACAAGTCTTGTCATTTTCCCTCTCTGTTGATTCTCAATAAGGCATGAAGGCAATTTCTCATTTCACCTTCACGGGCAGTGGGAAAAGATGTTCTGACACAAGGTCAACTCAATAAAAGTTTTACCTCTACTTTTCAGAGTTCTTCAGGGTCTCAAAGCAACTGACCACAAACACCAGATAAGTGTTCTCTTCCTTTTCCAGTTGTGTCTGTCTATGACTGAGCATTTCTCAAGTATTTTGCATGGGAAGGATGGCAGCGGCTGACAGGGATGAGCAGTGTAGCGTGGGATGAGCTGTGTGAGCAATCTGGAATAGAACCATGTCAGTTAGGGTAAAACTGAGAGCATTAGCATGTCAAACAACCCCATGCTGAGAATCAAAATCTATGAACACAGCTCTATTGGTAATCATTCTATTATTACCACTCCTGGTTGTTCCACTATAGAGTTCAAGCTCTATACAAAGCCAACAAGCTACCGCTATACTTGGAATTCAATCGCATGGCTCTTGCCTTTATCAAAGACAATAAGTCTTGGATTTTATTTGGTTATCCTTAACATGTTGATAATTGGGATTTAATGTCTACTTTAGCATAAGCTTGCTTCAAGCCTTAGCCTAGCTTTGGAAATTACTTTCCTGCTAAAAGTGTTTTCTTTTATGCTAGCTAGCCACACACACAGTCCTCTGGCGCGCACACACACACACACACACACACACACACACACACACACACACACACACACACACACACACCAGACTACTAGGCGTGCGTATCACAGGTATGCCAATTTTGCAATATGAAAAGGCTGCGCCCAATGGATGACAGAAAATTCCTATAGATGTCAATGCAATTTGACGTGTTTGTAATGTAATTTTGACAAGTTTTGTTTTTTCTTGACAACATTTTTCAAGACATGTCACAGATAGCAAGCCAACATTGAATAAATATTGTTTTTCCATCTGAATCATCTTTATGGTTGATATTGAAATTTCAATGCATGAATCACCATTACTGTATTGATGAAACCTGACATTATTAATGTTGATTACAGCAACATTGGAACAACATTGATCTATAGTTATCTTTATGATTGATTAAGCATTGATGTTTGGTTTACAGGGCAATATTGCCAATGTGTTGAAAAGTCAATGATTTAAAGATGACCAGGAAATGACCTGTTGTTAAAAGCCATCAACATATAGTAAATATGGGAAATATTACTGAAAATGCACTGGTACATAGTTGACCAGGAAATATGATTCATAATCCATTGAATTTTGATTGACCGGGAGGTGGTAAACCAACATACTGTGCAGACACTCCAGATAATTTCTGGACCAGACCCATATAGGCTTACGATCAGGTAAGGTTGCTTATGTAATTTTTGATATGAATGAATTGTATTAAATCAAATACTGTTACTCATTAACATGATGGTTAATGTAGTAACCCACGTAGTGCTGCAGTTAATAAAATAGATTTTGTTAAACCAAAATCTGCCAACGATGTAACTTCGTGCTAGCACACACACACACACACACACACACACACACACACACACACACACACACACACACACACACACACACACACACACACACACACAAACTTCTACCTGGCCTAGGTTATCAAGTATATATCCATCACAGGCAGTCTTATATACAGCTACTGTTAAACAAAAATGTATTTGTGATTATTGGTTTCTATTTGTGATGCCATCAACTAACTATGGCAAATGCCTATGAAGTTTCTCAAGCTGTGCAGAAGTGGCTGCGCTACACCCAAGACCAGGCAGGAGGAGCTGGACAACCGACCCTGCAGCAGTTATAACATGTTAAAAAAAAAAAAAAAAGATTGTTTCATTTTTTTTAAATGCGTGGGGTTTCATTTGTGCTAGAAAGTCTAGCCTAAAAGGCTTATTGGCATAGTTTTTATATTTTGCTCATAGCTTGTCCTGGCTGTCTATAAAGCAGGATTAGAATAGCTTAATAATGTTTTAATATATTAATTCATACCTTTTTAGATTAAACCTGTGGTAGGCCGATACTAAAATACCATTGAAGTTTTGTTTTGTAGAGATATGCTGGGATTTCAACATTGTTTCAATATCCATTGTAATCAAAATACCATTGAAATCCTGTTGATCTCTGGGTATGATTTCAACATTTCAATGATAATGGAGGGTGCAACATGATGAAGAATTAACATCAGAATTCAACGTTGTTTCAATGACTATTTGCTAATTTGATTAATTAAGTGTAACATGTAACCACACAGGGGTTCGGTGTTTTAAGTTTTAACATAGCTAGGCAGTTATTTAGTACTTAATTTCCATTTCCTTTCCTTTAAAGACCAATTGCATGTATTAACATAAAACCAGCTGCCCTTCAATTATCCTGATTGCGTTTTCCTGACACCTTAAATAAAAGATTGCAAAGAAGGCGATTCAGCTGGTAGCCTGCCTATCAATCACTGTTTATTCTAAGACCGGTCAAGGCTCTACAAATTACCTTCGATCATAATCACTACATGGGGCCTGCATTTACATTTTCATGAGCAGTGGCTCTCCCGCAGGGATCGAGTGGTAGCCTTGACTGACCTGACCTTGTTCAGTGCTGTCAGTTGCTGGACATACACATGGGTGGAGGAAAAGGATTCTTCGGTGTTTGGTGCATTGGATGTGTGTATGTGTGGAGGTCTCAATGGTGTGGGGTAGATGAATGGTGTTTGTTGGTGAAGGTGGGTGCTGGCAGACCTTACATTTATTATTCCCCTTGCTTCATGCATGCTGCCATTGTTGAATTATTCAAAAGCATTACCATGCTTAAAGCTGGCTAATAATACATTATTGAGGCGGCAGTGGAACCTGCATTGCCAGATTCATATCTTCAGAGCCTGTTTCTGTTATTTAAAATATACAATTGTATTTGGACTTTTTCCTCCATGTTCTAAGCAGTTATGTAGGACGATACATTTGCTAAGATATTACTCATGTCTACATTTAGTGGAACTTCTAGACAGAACAAAAAAGCTACTCTGAGTGAAACATTGACGTGCTTGGAAGAGGTCAGCATTGTTGCCTTGTAAGGAAGGTTGGGTTGCAAATGAGAGTCACAATCAAATCATAATTAAACTATAAGACTTAACTGTAACAATTAAACCACATGAAATTATTATTAACAAATTGCTACTAAATCCACCCTAGTTAATAGGAGTGGACAATAGCTTGATAGAATACAAAAATGTTACCTATTAACTTAAAACATAGACAGACAGAAGATACTTCGTTATTTCATGTGCAAATGAAGGATTCTAATTGCAGGCGAGATAAATGAGACCCTCTTTGTGTTAATGTTGAGTTTAACCTTTAGAACCAGAGGCTGAATTTCCAACAAGGCAAATACATAGGAAAACTGCCCCAGGACCACAGAACTTGAGAGGCCTTAAAGGCCCCTAGGTTTACTATGAAAAAGGAGCCACTAAATGTCAACAGAAATGACTGTATAAGGCCCTTAACACTAACCAAAGCCTATGTTAAATGGGCTGAATTAATAAAGTTATGGTTTAAAAATTTGAATCATTCTGTCATTGTATATGCAATGTTCCCTCTCGCCTTGACTTTTTCTAAATATTTGTTGTACACATTCCTATAGTGTCATAATGATAGAAAGACTTTAGCAAATAGATATATAGGTTTTTGGTGTTTAATTTCACTGCTAAACTCTTCAGGAAGAAGAAAAAACAAAGGAGGTTTGGACAGGCGTGGTCTATTAACAATAAGTGTGGCCTAGAGTCAATGACAGACAGGGTCAGGCTGTCAAATACATGCCTGCTTCAAAGTGCATGCAACAATTCCACACTTAATGCAGCTAAACCATGCACTATAACAATCACAACAACAAAAATCGCTACAATCACATTCTTGAATAAAACATGCAATATCAAATATTCTTCTGGTATAAATACACAATTATACCATTCATAAACTGCAGCAGAACACTTGTTGTCTAACCCCTAACCCCAGAAACTTTATGTCTTGAAGACCAACTGCAACAACTGTGATTGGTCTGCTTGGCAGCGTCGCATTTCGGGATAGGACCTGAACAAATCGGGCTCTGTTATCTTGCACAAGCATGGATGCCTAGCCAATCATTTTTACAGATAAAAATCATAACTGAACCTCTATTCTGTTTGAACTTATTTCCTAAGCTTCCCCAGCAAAGTCACCCAGAGGAGACACCAGCAGAGCGATTCCTCTGTAGGAGGAATCCCCAACATACCTCTGTCATGGACCTGATACGACACTAGCAGACCCCAAGGAGACACACACGGGTAACCTCAGCAGGAGACGGAGATGACATTATGGTCCTTT
The DNA here is from genome assembly GCA_026937815.1 of Etheostoma perlongum. Taxonomy (NCBI): domain Eukaryota; kingdom Metazoa; phylum Chordata; class Actinopteri; order Perciformes; family Percidae; genus Etheostoma; species Etheostoma perlongum. Next base: position 5,163,622 of record CM049390.1, on the reverse strand, counting down.
AAAATGTCCCCCTCACCAGAGGCATGTGTGCCACAGGTTCCATTATGCTGCTACAACAATTACTGTTCACACAGGGAAGTACATCGTTATCTATCTTCATGATGCTTTTATCATTCGTGTTTCCCAACGGATGCTGGGGAAGGAGAGGTTTCTGCTGTGAGAGACAGAGTGAGAGGGCAAGAAAGAACAGCGGGTGCACTTGGCTACCACATACCATCACAGGTACAGAAGGAGAACACAAATGGAAGTTGTTTAACACTTTGAAAAAGTCCATCCACCTTCCTATTTCAACTCAGTCATATAAGTTTTTTCCCCTGAGCTGATCCAACATCCGGCCGTTTCATTACTTTGAGGTGGGGATGAGGTCACTAATGTTAGACCGGCTATAATAACCCCCGCTGGGCAGAGCTATTCCAGCTAGAAGGAAACACTATGCCTTTCCAGACATCCCGCACACACACTGTCTTGACCAACCCATCCTTCCCTTGCCTTTCACACAACACAGCAGGAATGATCTTGGTCCTAGGTCCACGTGTCTGTGAGCGTGTGTGACTAAAGCAGCGCCTCGGGTCGTGAAAACCACCGGCGAGGAAGCTACAGATATGATGCAAGAGAGGCCTCACTGGCTCTAATGAAAATCCAAGGAAAAATTAAAGAGACCCAAGGGCGCGTGGAAATCAATATACACACAGTGAGTCTACAGTGCCAATTTGTTTCCATTAGCAGTTTCTTTTCACTAGTTCAATATAATGTTTTCTCAGCTGCTAGCAATGCAGCATTAAAGTGCATTTACACAAAGTAAAATCTAATTTCAATTAGACTGTATTGCCGGTTCTTGATGCCATTAAACATCTGTTTGCTATTCTTGTTGAAAAGTATTCTTCCTGGGCGTCTACTGAAAGCTGCCCTGTATGATCTTGGTTTCGCTGTTTAATCAACAAGCCAATTGTTGCTATCACTTATCTGTTGATGTTATTTGATAAAGACTGTATTCTTAACCAATATAACTTAAAAAATAACACATCATCCGACTCATTTAGACCAGTCTTTGGAAACTGTAGGATAGTTTCACCAACATGCAAATGTGACAGCCCTGGTTAAAGGATTGCACAGAGCGGAGGTCTTGTGCATCAAGATCAGCATCAGACACATTTTTAGTAGGTCTTCAGTGATGACTGAGAGATTACTTTTGTAATAGTCTATACATAGTTGTTGAACAAAAAACTGTTAAAAGTTATAAGATATTCCTGTAAATGGTTTTTGAGATAATTCTTCTTTTTATTTATTTAAAGAGCCAAATAAGATGACATAAAATACCCAGATGACAACATACAGAGAAGTACGCTACACACATCATTTGCGACCAAATGCTTCACTCTAAAACAAAGGAAATATGGGAAGGAGGGAGACACAACAAAAACACAACAGCAAGAATGATGTCTCAAACAAGATACACACAAATAAGAGGCGTTGACAGGGATACCGGCACAAGAAAAAAGAGACCAAAAACACACACACACACAGACCAAAGTGCCCGAAGCACAAATCTATAGCATGGACTTCAAGGATCCAGCAATGCTGAGCCAAGTGTCCAAAGTCCTTCCCGGGGCTCCACCTATGCGAGCCGTGGAGAGCTCCATGTACACGACACCCAGAAAGGAAAGGGCCCAAGTACAAATAGACAAGTCATGAGGTGGTTTCAATGGGTTGCAATCAATCTCTTGGCAACTGTAAGTCCATATGAAAAAATATGTTCTCTCCTGTTGACTTGAATGAACAAACTCATTACCAAAAACCAATGACGTTCTAAATGACTTTACTATTATTGACTCACCAGCCAGAGAGACGTACACAACCAGGCCACCCAGACGTTGCATTAATAAAAGTAGTTAGTGATAAGTTATTTACTCATTACTAATTCAGTAAATACATAACTTATCTATAAAGCAGTAGTAAACAATTGTATAAACTTTTAGTGGCATCCTATAAACCCTCAATATAATATAATTATAACATAATATTACAAAGTGGTACCTTGTGCAAAAAAGCAACTTTAGATTTCCCAAAATAGAATTCAGTTTAGTAAGTTAATGAGAAATGGCTGAATATAATTAAATGCATGACATACAATAATAATCCATATATAGGTTCCTATGCTGGGGTGGAGGCTGAAAGAGGCAGACATCTCACCAGGTCAATACTCTACCAAGCGTAGCGTACTTGCAAATGCATTGCATTTTCATTGCTGTCAACAGCCTGTGAAGTGGTCTACTAATCATTAATTTGCCTGCAGACCTAAGAAAAAAAAACAACCAGCCAAGCAAAGAAACATAATTTGTTGTTGTCTCTTGTTGTTGTTGTTGTTGTTGTTAGTTTCCAGATTTTCATATTTGCTCCTGTTGTGATATCAAAAGTGATTGATAGGCTTTGGAACTTTAAACTAAGCTAATGCAATGTAACACTTCCAAAATATGTGAAGCCACACAGATGTATTAAAATAAAAGAGACACAGCTTTGTAGAAATAAAATCCCCTCTGGCTGTGTTTAACAGGCAGGTGAGAGCTGGGATTTATTCCACAAAAATCCTGCTGAAATCCTCAACTTTGGAAGAGCAGACATATGAAATTCCATGTCAGACATTTTCAGCTGCAGCATTCAGATATCTATCAGATTTTTTCACACACGGCACACATCCCTGTATAAACCATTCCCTACATTGTCAGCAATTCAGAATCCCTTTTTCAGTCTTTTGTAGATGCGTGCGTCATGACAATACATCCCTCTCAGCTGCAGAACAGGCAATTTCCCACACAATGCTTCACATCATGCTGTCCAGGACAACAATGGAGCGAGGGCACCTTTCTGCTCTTAGATACCGCTGTGCAGAAGCAACAAGTGCAAGGACACACTCATAACCACAATTTATGATTCATGCATTCACAGATATGAAACACGCTCTGTTGTTTATCCTGTGCACTAATGTTGCTGAGATTATTTTCTGCATGAAATACATTGAAGCCCATTATGTTATTGTGACATGAGTTATAGTTATAAACAAATAGTTGTGTAAGAGAAGTTAGTGCTTAACTTCTCATAATTATGATACAAAATCTCAATATTGACATTGTCTTTATCTTTTGTATTTTGCATTTTGTCTGAGCTCAGTTGGAAAAAAGGTGATGTTTTTCCGTGCATCGTTTAGGACTTACAACTTAAAAAGAAGTTTCATGAAAATGAGCAGATTTTCTGTAATCCTGCAGAGAAACAAACATACAGACAAACCAAGCCTAAAACAAAACCTCCTTGGCAGAGGTAATAAAAAGCATGTGCTTTTTTTTTCTTCTTTCAGTGGGAACAGCCAAGCAGACAACAGTACTGTGTAACTATTACGGTGAGAATGTATGTTTTGTACACCTCCAGTGAGAGATGAGCAGGTCATTTATCCTGTTTTGTGTTTGTCAGCCCTAATACGCCTAAGACCTGGGCCAAGTGACAGTGTCATCCACGACTTCTCTGGGAATAATGTGGCTCAGCGGCCTACTGGTAATCATCACTGTCATTGTCAGGGCAAGGCACAAAGCGGCTATTACTGTCCCCGCTGAATGGCTGACCTGACCTCCGCACAGTGTCCCTCGCAATGAGCAAAACCCCATTTGGCCCCAGCTCATCCCTTCTCAGGAATATATGCACTACGGTCGCCGTCTCTCGGTGGTTTATGGAAAACTGAAGCACCATTTGCATGATGAAGAAATTACCTGGGGACTTCACTATTTAATAACTGTGAACTGCAATTTTAATGCCCTTTGAAGCTGACTTAAGTGCATAAGTGGAAATTACTAATATTTGAAAAATGTAACTGAACTTTGTTTTTGGTTCATTTTCTATATAATTTCAATCTTACCGGTTTGACTGTTGTCATAAAAAAACACAGAGAATGTAAAAATTTGGAGAATAGCCATCTCGAAGTATAGCCATCTCGACCTAATAAATCTTCAAAGGGGTCAAAATAAAAAACTAACGATACGACAAAATCACATATGTACATACATACATAAAGGCTCTTAATTACCGACCCACACGTACTTCTTTACCCCTAACCCTCAACTCTCGAAAACAGAAAAAATTAGTACCACAAATAAAAATAAAGATACGATGAAAAAGCACCTTTCTGCATGTGTGTAGAGAGCACCAGGGAGAGCAGCAGCTACATGGCGCTAGAAGATGATGTAGCATTAAGAGCGACAAATGTCATATGTATGAATGCCCAAAAATCCGCATAGGGAGGGGTGGGGTGGTGGATGGGTCAACAACAAACTTTTAGCCAAGAGACCGGAGTTCGTGTCACGAATGTCACGTTTCCACAAGCCAACTGCCCCGTTCGTCTTTACCTAAACCCAACTTCCCCGTTCTTCTTTACCTAAACCCAACTGCCCTGTTCTTCTTTACCTAAACCCAACTTCCCCGTTCTTCTTTACCTAAACCCAACTGCCCTGTTCTTCTTTACCTAAACCCAACTGTCCCGTTCTTCTTTACCTAAACCCAACTGCCCTGTTCTTCTTTACCTAAACCCAACTGCCCTGTTCTTCTTTACCTAAACCCAACTGTCCTGTTCTTCTTTACCTAAACCCAACTTCCCCGTTCTTCTTTACCTAAACCCAACTGCCCTGTTCTTCTTTACCTAAACCCAACTGTCCCGTTCTTCTTTACCTAAACCCAACTGTCCCGTTCTTCTTTACCTAAACCCAACTGTCCCGTTCTTCTTTACCTAAACCCAACTGTCCCGTTCTTCTTTACCTAAACCCAACTGTCCCGTTCTTCTTTACCTAAACCCAACTGTCCCGTTCTTCTTTACCTAAACCCAACTGTCCCGTTCTTCTTTACCTAAACTCAACTGTCCCGTTCTTCTTTACCTAAACCCAACTGTCCCGTTCTTCTTTACCTAATCCCAACTGTCCCGTTCTTCTTTACCTAAACTCAACTGTCCCGTTCTTCTTTACCTAAACCCAACTGTCCCGTTCTTCTTTACCTAAACCCAACTGTCCCGTTCTTCTTTTCCTAAACCCAACTGTCCTGTTCATGTCCCTCATGTCATGGAAAACTAAGCCCATAACACAACCTTTTCCTTAACCTAACTGTATCAAAGGTTACGCCAATAGTCCAGACCAAGCATGTTTACATATGACGCTAAAGGACACTTTTAGCGTCAATATTAACGCCACAGGCACCTGACCACATATCCGTATTTTATGCGATGGGAGTGAGAATGTGTTGTCAAGCCATTGCCAAATGAGATGTACAATGCTAATTAAGACTATCAGCTCCACACAATTCTCTCTGTATTTCTCAGTATGGCTATGTTCAGAAGATTACCTCTTCTGAAGGGTTCACCATGCTTGTTTTAATCCTCCGTCCCCTCCTTGACTACTATCTACTGTTTGGGGAGGAATGGGGGCTGTGCGCAGGAAGGCTTGTATCATGTGGTTGCACCGGCAGTTTAGTTGACATTACTTGGAATTCTTCATGGGGTGCAAAACAAAGTAAATTAATAATAAAGTAATAATACTCATGAAAAGAAACTGAAATAATTACAATATATTGACATGTGGAAGTTTTACAAAATTAAAAGCACTAGGAGACCATTATTATTATTATTATTATACCATTAAAGGCAGCCACATGATGTTTTGAGAAGGGATAATTGAAGATATGTAGTGAGTTAATGAGTTTGAATGTTGGCTGGGAGATTGTTCCAATTGAAAGTTTTTTTTTAAATTTAAAGGCTCGTCTGCCAGTTTCTTTATTGGTTCTGGGAATAAATTGGGCTGCTGAATATGTCTAAGAGAGTAAATGGATAAGCATGGGGTTTGCTATTGTTTTAAATAGGTGATTGTGACTCTGCAATTTTTTTCTTAGCTCTATGGAGCTTTGGAGCTTCAAGCTCGGATTTTTTGTCCTGCTGGAAACACCAGCTGACACACAATGTACCAGTTAGCAGCTAAAATGGCAGAGATTTAGTCTTTCCATAGTTTTTTAGGAAAACCCTTTGTGTCATAACTTTTTGTTTTTGTTCATAACTTTTTAGTTCAAGAATGTCAACATATTTAAACTTACTTGATAATCAAGTGCTGGCATTGCCGATCTAATTTGATTCATACTATAAGGAACAGTAACAGACAGACCTTTAGTTTCTAGCCTTGATAAACTCAGATCACTCAGTTACACCTAAGTTAGTGGAGCTTGAATTTTAATATTCAACGTGTGATATATCTTGTCTATTCGGCTGCTCAGAATGTATTATTGTTTATTACTGTTCTTCACCTGTAACATTTGGTGCTGCATATTGTGAATGTGTCCTCACATTGCTCCTGCATTTACACATAAACAAATGCAGCTGTGCACACAACACAGTTTGCCCTTTCAGAAGAAGCTCAGAGTGCAGGGTTTCCTGCAGTGCTCTGTACACAGCCAGGGCTCAATGCCTGTCGCTACTTCAGTAATCATGATGTGCATCACGGATCAAGGTTATTGTGAAAAAATACAATAAAAAACTAGGATGCTATAACTGAAAAACATATATAAAATATTAAAGTGTACTAAAACACAGACACAAAAAAAAAGTTCAATCCAAAACTTGACTTACCCAGCCACAGCTGTGAAACCTACTCACACAAAGAGACGTTCTGCCTATAGGGGATGGATCCAGCACACTTTCAGCTACATGTCAGTCCACCTTGCCTGAGGCTAACCTGTAGCTCCACACAGAATGACCATTTGTTTGCAGTTAACTCTACCCAGAAAGACATTAAAGCTGGTCAGTGGTTACCTGAGGGCTCTTAGCTCTGTACGATCTTATCCATCCAACCGCATTGTGTGTCCTCAGCTCAGGCAACAGTTTAGATTTCTCATCAGTGTATTAACTGCCATCAAGGAATCACAACCCCCAACTTTATTGAAGGAGTTGAGCTGAGACCTATTTGGTTTATTCAGTGTGTATTTAAGGAGAGTGAGAAAGGTCATGAAGCTACGACTGAGCCTTGAAATATATAAATGTTTGAAGAGCAAATAGAGCACAACAGAGCCTTTACTTCAGGGTAAAAGTCAGCAACTTGAATTAAGGCAAATAAATACAGCATGTCCGGACTGATTGGAACAGAAGTGGGTCTATCAGAACTGGTGAATGAGTGAGAAAAAGCAGTCTATGTTTGATGACTGACTGAAATATCTAAAATGTTTGGGGAAACACATAAAGTGGTAAAATAATGTAAAGTACCATCTACACTAACAACTGAGTGAGTAATATTTGGTACAGACTGCTCTTATAGAGAGCAGACTCAATTTGTCCAGATCCTTTTAACATTTGGTCACAAATTCATTCTCAAAAGCCTTTTAGTCTTTCAAGTATTTAAAATACCTTTAACGTTGTGTCATTTCCCCTCTCTAATTGGACTAATAGTCTCTCTAATTGGACCCTAAAGACAATGGAGCAAAAGTTCTGTTACTGGGATAATATTGCCATCAATAAGTCCGCCTAACATTGTCATAGTGTGCTAAAACTACTACTACTACTACTATGGGGTTGGGGCTACGCTAACTTACCTAATTATAATGTTCTTCTGTTGGGGTAATATTCTTGATTTGCAATAACATCCCGCTAAAAATGTTTTAGCAGATTTGTCAGATAAGCATAGTTTAAGAAGAATAGGTTTCAACATTAGTTATGCTGTTTACACCAAATTCATACCCTGTGTTATGTAGCTTAAAAATAGTAAAATCATACCAGTTGTATCTCTTTTTTATGGCAGGAATTCAAAATAAGTCACCCCGAACATTTGTTGTGTTCTGGTTTCATAATAATGAAGGCAGTTATGTTTTTTTTTTTATTTGAAGGCATTTTGTGATCTTAAATGGCTTGAATAATAATGTATAGTATATGTAAATGGGAGAAAAAAAAAATCTCCCCAGAGGAGCATGGACAGGTTTGGGCCGACAACATCTGGCTCTGCCCCTGATGTCTGATTTACACAGTAGATGTAGCATATGATTGCTTTTAGCATTTTAATTTTTTGCATGTGTGTGTGCTGCTGCACTTCCCTGCATGTGTGTGTGTGTGTGTGTGTGTGTGTGTGTGTAAAATAAGCAAAGTCTGCATGCTGTGCACGAGCCTAAGCGCATTTTACTAATGCATTACTAATGCATTTACAATGAAATGAAATGATGTGTCCTTGACTATAGACCATGTTTTTGTTGGTCAATCAGTTTCAGCTGCCTCAAGATAGCAATACGCCAAGAATTCACCTGAACACACCTCCTTTTAAGACCAGCACGCCCATGGGCGCACATACGGGCGCAGGTGCATTCGTTATTTTAACAACGTGGGCGCTGGACGGGAAATTGACAACTGCGTTGGTCTTAACCCTCATGTTGTCCTCGGGTTCAATTGACCCGTTTTCCAATTTCAATGTTCTTTTTAATTACCCAAAATAACAGGATTGATTCCACACGCTCTTTCGAGTGATTTTGATGGGTAATTCTTATTCAATTTTATAGCATTGTAGCAAGTGGTTTTGAAATAGTATTGAGTAAAAGTTGGACGTATTCCAGTCTGTGATTATCCATCAACATACATTCCTTTCATTTTAGTCTAAATAATTCCAAATTTCTGCTTTTCTAACTCAAACATTACGTATAATTTACTAAAAATGAGGTTCATTGACCATAAATTCAAAAAATAACTGTAAAACCAAAGTTAATAAGTTAGTATTACGTAGTGTTGAAAACGTCCAAAAAGGGACAAACATTGAAAAAATAGCATCAAAAGTGTTGAAAAAAGGGACAAAAAGGTAAGAAAAAAAAAAAAGGTAAGAAAAAGTCAAAATTGTTGATTTTCAATTTTGACAGAAAGACAACACAAGGGTTAAACTAGCAAAGACACTTGCGTTGTGCTTTGCGCTGCGGCAGGTGCAAGATAGGGCCCTCAGTCTCTCAGCTTCTAGCATGGATATAGATCCTTGTTTCAAATAAATAAAACACATGAAGACAATTGAAATTTGCAGCTATGACTAGGAACAACTCCAACATTTAGTCTTGGAAAATTGAGAAAGTGAGAAAACCCCTCAAACCTTAGTTACCTCCATCCATATAAAATAAAGCATTCCTGCCCTGAAGCTTGGCATACATGCACAGAGAAATTTTACATTCAATGCGCAAACTTCCTCTTTGCGCTTCCTTGGTCGTCCAATTACAAGGTGAATTAACGTGCTTGTGTTGTGCCTGAAATCCTGGTTAGCAGGGCCCTCCAGCTCTACACACCTGCTTTTCTAATCATTGGCTTTAGTTCCTCAATATGTTGTAATTAGTAGGAGCCATGGTTCAGCCTATAGGGAGCTGGATAAAGCAGATGGATTGCAGATCCTAGAGGTTGAAGGGAAATGAAGACGTAGTCCCTAGGCTAATTCTCTTTATTGATGAAATTCTTTCCCTGAGTGCAGCAGGTGGGGGAGGAGAATGTCAGAACTGCTTACAGCAGTTTATTTAAAAAAATGCCAAATGTCAAAAGTGTCATCTTTAAATGTACGTAATTAGTCCTTGGAGGAAAGTTTGAGATATTAAGAAACACAGTTGATGTATTTGCCAAAATGATTAAGTATTCTATCTGATAGTCTTAGACATAATCATACCTCTTAAAAATCAGAGATGCAAGTTCTTTTCATTTGGCCTTAATAAAATTTCATGAGTCTGCATGGGTCGTTTCAGCGCCACAAAATTCATTATGGCACCATAGCAAAAATGACATTTTGCATGTTCCAGCAACTTAAAGTGTACTGAAATCCCATTTTCCCTAAGTAGATCAGGGTAATCCTCAGCTGAGATGACAGAATAAGTAAGTCTGGACACGGATAGATGGATATAATCTTCTTACGTTTCAGCACAATAGCTGCGTCTGGAAGTTCTATAGCTCCATAACCAATCACCTTTGCTGACCTCTGTCAAACACCATCATAGTGCTTCACAAGATGTGGGATCAGATAGTTTTACCTTCTCAGGGACACTGAGACAGATAGCATCAGAACTAATCAACAAACGGGATGTCACAGCATATTTTAACTGCATCATACAATTAACAGCTGGATCACTATGCTGGTTCACCAATGCAAAATCGGTCAGTCTTTCTGTCAAAGATGAACCTTCCAGAATTAAGATTTCTGCAATACTGTCAACCCATGATACAGGCAGACGCCCATAGGCGCAGAGTGCCTTTTTTTCATAAAGCCTGAAATGAACCTGAGCGGTCAGAAGGAAATCTGATTTTGTACCAAAAACATAAATAAATACAGTGGCTCTTCCTGTCATGTGGATGCTTGGCACTCTACTGAAGATGTAAATCACTGGTAGATATGAGGCTATGTAATGTACTGAAGTCCCCTCCAAACAATATTGGGTGGGTTTCAATCAAACCTTCCTTATCTCTGTCACATACAAAATACTTAGGAAGCAAATGAATATCAATAAAATTTCATTTAAAGACTTAGAGATTGGCAGTGATTTCCTTTTGAGCAGCTGAGGCCAGCAGTCTGCAGGTATGGGAGTCAGCAGCACCTGGCATCTGTAAGGAGACAAAACCTATAAAATTATGTGTGGCTGTGTGCAGCAGTGTGCACCGATATACACAGAGGAAATTAAAACAAGCTGTCATTGGAGGATCACCATTTGGAGGAGGGATTGGGTGAATAATTGAATCACTTGACATTTACATGCGGGTCTCTTGTCTCTTGCTTATGCTATATTAATTTGGCCTTTAGACTCTTTTCTGGATCACTGAGGCATCTGCTTCACCTCCTTGAAGAATCATTGTCAAAACGTATTTTTTTGCTACAGTAAGTAGTTATTGGAGCGGGCTACTATTCCTTAATGTATTTCAATCAGAATAGACAAGTGAATGAAGTTAATTGTTGTTGTGTTAATGAATGTTTATCACAGTATAACCGATAATATGTGA